>OX401873.1:2890404-4335606 GCA_947859175.1 Gandaritis pyraliata
ATTAAGTTGTTATTTAACATGATTTTATTTATAAGAAATTATTATATAAGAAATTATTTTTATATACCTACATACAAAAACAATATTCATAGACAATAAAAACGTCGCAACTTTAGTGTAAATATTATAAGCCCTAAGTCTGCCCTAAGTATACAAGCTCATTGGTTCGTACCGCGAAAATTCCAATCTTTCAGTCTACTTAGCCGCGACTAAGCTTCAGGGTTCTACTGTATATACACGCATGGAGTCTCACTTTATAGTGGTCACGCATGTGGTGACTCACGTGATTACGTAAAAACAATGGCTAACGCTTCTGAGTAGTGATTACTTTTATAAAATCCAGTAAAAATTTCATTCGATATTGTTGGGATGTTATAAATAAATGTCACAAAATGGCAGCTAAAGTGACTTTTTCATGTCAATGGTATTTTTTTTTATTTAACCTTCTGATTTCTCATATTCATTTCGATATGATCGTTTAAGGGCGGCTTGCACCAGAATCACTAAACGTGTTTAACAGCTAAATAGATTTAAATCTATAGACGTATTTATATGACTTGACAACTCGCTAAATACTATTTAATAGTTAAACGCGTTTAGCGATTCTGGTGCAAGCCGCTCTAAGATTTAAAAATAAATTGCAGTTAGGTTTATCATAATAATATCACCAAAAAGACGTTTATTGTATGTAGCAACATTTTGTTTCAAAAATATAGACATTAAACTAAAAAATTTGAACAAGACACCTAAAAAAATTATCCGGTGGGATGTGTTTCGTATCACGTATTACAGTTTTATGATTTTTTTATAGAATGTTGTATCGTTATAATTGAAACTCGCCTCCTAAACCTCAGCTATGGTGTTGACTACTAAAAGTGATTGCATGCTGGCATTATAAATCGAAACCTAAGCCAAGTCAGCCTTGATTAAACAGAGCTCAGCTTTCCACCCGCTTTCCCCCTGAAAGAGAAAGATGAATCACAGGTTTGGCCTGATTCACTGAATTTGGGTGTCTAACAGACGATTTACACAGTCATAAGTGCAGTGGCGAGTTGAATACCGATCAAAATAAAAAATATAAATTGTTTTTTTGTTGTTAAATGCAAGTTATAAAATAATTTGGGTTGGGATCTCTTTAAGTTTTATAACCAGTGTACTGCACTATAAGGCATCGGGTTTTTGCGCACTAGGACGATAATTAAACAATACCAACACGTTATATTAGTCTCTCTAGACTCGACTCGCAAATCGACGACTCTACTGACAGGCATCACAGCTCAGTCGGTAATAGCTCTGCCTTCCATGCTGTGGGTCGTGGGTTCGATCCCCACCAAGAACAAACATTTGTGCGTGCAAAACATAGATGTTTGTTCTATGTCTGGGTGTTAGTATGTATTATAAGTATGTATTTACAAAAAAAAAGTATATAAGTATTCTATCAGCCATCTGATCTGGTTCCCATATTACAAGCATTGCTTAGTTTGGGACTAGAGGGTGATGTGTGAAATGTCCCTGAATATTTATTTATTTATTATTTACTACAGCGTTATTGGATCGAAAATTTTTATAGCATAAAAGTGGTGTTTCGGTCCAGTGGGATGAGAGACCGATAGCCCGAAACTAGAATGTTACTGCACAGTGTAACTCTACCGCTTCTAGACTCACCACTGTACATATGAGTGTGTAAATCTAACATGCTCTAGTAGATTCTAACTAATTCGAGAACTTATGTGAATTTAACCACAAGCAAGTATTCAGTTTGAATATTCGTGCTTTAAATGGGCGATCTTCATAACAACAAATCAAGATCAAAAAGATTTTTATAATGAAGTTAATAAGTTATCTTATCTTTTGAATTATTCTATTTCTAGCTATTGTAGGATATCAACTTTACTAGAAAAGCTGGTGAGCCTGAAGTGGATTACATTCAAGCATCTAAGGCTTTGCATTTCAGTATAGTGTACATAGTAAACGCAGTCGCAGTAGGTAAACTTTGAAATAAATATGTAAGATTTTTAACAAATAATATTGCTAGTATTGACAATGTTTACAAAATGCACATAAAACAGTTGAGCAATTTGCAGACTGTTGCAAATGATCTATATGTAGTTAAATCAACTAATACCAATGTTACGTCAGGGGGTTAGTTGTCCCCTGTAGGGGTATTCCAATCTCAGTTGAACTGCAAAGTTTTAAATCATGGTCAGTTCACTAACTCATAGTTATTCTGTAACTAAATAGTGACATTATGATGTCATTTAATTTGTTTTCGCGCATATTTTGCTGTCAAGTGTCTAAAAATAATGATCACGTCGTAAAAAATTGTACCACTTGACCTGAAGAAATTACACTGGGCAGTGAAATATAACTTGACAGCAAAAGATTGGAATACGGGGGCATATGCCGCGTTTCATTATCCGTGTTTCATTTCTTGTTCTGTAATACCAAAAATTAGAGGAGTCGGTAGCGCATTCCCGTATTATCTTTTTGCACCTAACATAGGAAATCGCGTAGCAATGTGCTACGCTGCTACGAGCGTAGCGTTCTGTTGTTGGGGGTGCTACGATATGTTATACATATATGCATAGTGTAACTGAATCTAGAAGTACAAGTTATAAGTTTTCAGAAATAGTGATCTCGAGACGTCATGGATTAAGATTAAGTATGAACTGACCATGATTTAAAACTTTGCAGTTCAACTGAGATTGGAATCGCCTCCATGTTCAGCTAAGGGAGAACGCAAACCAAAGACAAAACGTCTTGTCGAACAGTTAGTGATGTGAAACTTCTCAGTAAAACTTTTTTAGTTACGATATGCTTCTTTTTATTTGCTGTTTTCGTTACTTGCTTATTTAATGAGAATCATCCTAAGTACTTAATAATATTATTAAGTACACTACATAATTACTTTATATTCTTATTTATTAAAAAAGCACAGTTCATTCTCTAGGTATATGCGTATAAAGCAATGTTTAATAGGTAGGTACTAAACAATGCTATAAAAGATAGGTAAACATAATTTTATGCATGCATGTTTGCTTTTGAAGGCCGCTCGGCCACAATTTAATTAATTAATTAAATTGTTTTAACGGCTGGTTTGCGAACCTATTAATAAAAAAACGTAAGAAAAGACTGTCGTGTCAATTGATGTGAATTTCGTTACAACGAAAACAGCATATGACGAGGAAGCATTCATCATATGCTGTTTTCGTTATAACAGAAAATTTATTTTCACGTCACTAAGTACGCGACAAAACAGTTTTGTCGATAGATGTGCGTTGGCCCTAACACAAAGAGATTGTTACTTCAAACTTCAATATTATAGTAGTAATATTGAAGTTACAATAGTAGTAGTAGTAGTAGTAACTACTACTATATATTACTACTTACTCATTATGTAGTATAAATATCTATTTATGCGGGTTAGTTTGTGAAATGTAGTCTTTTTTCTGCACCGTCACTATCGTACATTTAAAATCCAGTCCATCCAAAGGTTGTCTGGAAGAGATCGCTCATAGCGATAAGGCCGCCCATTGAACTTCGTTTTAACATAAGAATTTCCTTATGGTGCAGGTACAATAAAGAGTTATCTATCTATTACGTTGAGTCGATAGGTATGTCTGAAAATCACGATTCAGGAACCAGTGAAGCGGAGACCTCAACTGATAGCTAGGCGTACCACTATCTGACTTCCGGGCTCCCGTACCCTCGTCAATTACATCAGCCCCCGTATGCCAATCTTTTGCTGTCAAGTTATATTTCACTGCCCAGTGTAATTTCTTCAAGTCACGTGGTACAATTTTGTACCACGTGATCATTCTTTTTAGACACGTGACAGCAAAATATGCGCGAAAACAAATTAAATGACATCATAATGTCACTATTTAGTCACCGAATAACTATGAGTTAGTATAAACTGACCATGATTTACAACTTTGCCGTTCAACTTTGTAGTTCAACTGAGATTGGAATACCCCTGCAGCGCTTTTTGAGTCTGGCGTTTACGAACGGCAATAACTCAAGGGCTCAATTCTATTACAAAACTTGTCAGTTGTAACGTAGCTAGATTGTTGTAGATGTACGTACGTTTGTATGTTTGGATGTTTGTGTTTCAATCACGTCTAAACTACTGAACCAACTTGGGTGAAAGTTGGCAATAGTTCATAACCTGGATTGACACATAGGCTACTTTTTATCCCGAATAATTAACAGGATCTACAGGATAAAATGAACGAAAAGGATTAGCAGCGCCAATTGGCAAGAGGATTTCATTGTCATGTCATGACACGTCAGTTTGACAGGGCGTAGTACTACCTCTTTGGTCTAATGACTAGCGTTTGACATTTCAGTACGAGTTCGGTGTAATGAGGTGTAATGTCAAGTTTCTCAAAGAAGTATCCGCTCGGTACACAGATAATATAATGTACACGGAAACTGTAGACGCGTACGAAGTCGCGGGTAACTGCTAGTTATAAATATGAAAGCTTTCATGTGGCAATTGTTGTTCCAATTTATACGACGATTTGTCGTTTCAGTTTATGGAAATAGGACTGCACATTTTTAATGATGTCTTAGGTTAGTTTAGAAAAATGAAACATCTTAATCAAGCCCAATGTCAATGACATATGTGTCTGTGTGTGTGTGTGTGTGTGTGTGTGTGTGTGTGTGTCTGTCTGAGGCAACGTAGCTCCTGAACGGATGAACCAATTTTGATTTTGTTTTTTTTTTGGAAGGTGAATTAGTCGGGAGTTTTCTTAGCTATGTTTGATTAAAATCGGTCCAAGATTCGGGGGTTTTTAATATTTTTAATTTAAGTACTTGTAACTAGGTGAATTCCAGTGTAACCATACCTCTTGAAATTGTATCATAGGATTGATGACGTACGAATCGGTTCATCTATGAAAACATAGCAGCCACAAAACCATTGTGCATTTTATGGTGTTGAAGCATCTATTGTTTACGATTGCAAATATGTATGTTTTTAGTGTCTATTTATAATTTTTTTGGGAGCGTATCTACAATTAACATTGTGGTTATTCGTTTTGATGACACTGATGAAAATGATTGCGGTTGAAACCAGTAATTAAATTAATTTAAAAAACCCCGAATCTTGGACCGATTTTCATCAAACATAGCTCCCGACTAATTCACCTTTCAAACAAAAAAAAAACAAAATCATAATTGATTCATCCGTTCAGGAGCTAAGTTGCCTCAGGCAGACACACACACACACACACACACACACACAGACATGTCAAACATATAACACCCCGTCGTTTTTGCGTCGGGGGTTAAAAATGAGGTTTTATAGTTATAATGTTGGTTAAAAACTAATCTAAGAATGTGTCAACACTTTTCTTAATCTCTAATTACTTAAGGCGAAAACGCTTTGATTTTATGTCTATGTATTATAATTATGTATTTACAAAAATAAGTAAATAAGTATTCTAGTGCCTAGTGAGGAGACTAACAGGCATTTCTAAGTTTTGTACATTGTCTGAGAAAATTGTTTTGTGTCCAACCAATAATGTTAGTTAAACTTTGGCAGTGATATTCTCATTTTTCTTTTTTCTCTGAAATAAACATTTTTTACTTTTACTTTTTTATTCTATCAGCTATCTAGTTCCTATATCACATAAGCTTTGCTTAGTTTAGGACTAGAGGGCGTTGTGTGTAAAGTTTAGTTTTTATTGTAAAAGAATCGTGAATTTATTAATTTAATTAAATTGAAATAAGCATTATTTTCCCGTCGTTCATCCGAAATGGTATTTAATAAATGTTTATTAAAACACGTTGTGAAAATTACAAGAGTACACCAGAACAAGTAAAAATACCTTTGTTTTATGGCAGACTTTTTATATCTTAAATCATGGCTGGAAAAACATGTTAATTTTACAAATATTAAAAAACTCCCGACCATGTTAATCTCCTTAGATAGAAATGCTAACAGTTAGAGTACCTAGGTAGAGTCGATCTATACCGAAGTGTGTACTAAGTACAAATATAGTATTGGTTTCAGCTTGATAGTATTTGCAATGCATACCTACATGCACTGCAAGATTGTATTGATCCAATCGAAGCTTGACGGTCGAGTGTGAAAGTTCATGAGTACATACATACAATACATACGTATCGGTCAAAATCATAACCCTTTTTACTTCGCCGTAGTCGGGTAAAAATAATAAATAGGTACAGTAGCGGTTGTTTTCGTATCAAATTCCCTAATTCAGTTTGTTTGTGTGTGTGGGCGCCAAATGTATTGATATCATTTCCTGTTGCCCCACCGCCAAGTTTAATGGCAATTTAAATCAAAACCTTTGTACGTAATTTTTACAACCTTAGCAATAGCCGTATCCTTCAAAACTGAAAAAAAGTGATAGTTATTGCTGTCGATTCTATTGGTGCATTTTTCTAAACTAACCAAAGACAGCACAAAAAATGTTGCCGTCCCTTTATCATGAACTGAAACGACAAAGACAGCTATAAGTTTAGCGATGTCAAATTAGGTTAGTTTAGAAAACTGCAACAACAGAATCGATACTATAAGCAACTGGTTGTAACTCATAAAGTTAAAACATCCAAGATTTTACTGATATTGTAGAAATAGCAACCAATGTTTTTGATTTTCATTACCATTAGGCTTCGCGGTAATGCAGCGGATCGTGCCGCCTTTTCGCAAAGGTTTAATATGCTTATTTAGAGGATAATAATCATGAAAAACCCTTTTTTACTTCCAAATAGGTGTAAGAGAAACTACTGCGCGTTTTTAGTGTTCCGGTGATTCCAGAGGGGTAATCACGAACAAATCTGACAGTCGCCGCGTTACGTAAACCTGACGTATTCCAATCATATTGAGCGTCAACGCCAGCCCGACTGCCGAACGTTGTAGCGTCAACGCGCAGTGTATCTCGGATACGCAAGCGTTACGATACGTTTACGATTGTCACATTTATTCGTGATCAAGGCACAGTAGAGTTTTTGAAGCTGTAGTGACGAGCTTTATAAAGTGTAATCTATTTCATGGTACCTATTGTCTATTAGGGTTATCATAGAGGTGTGATTTTTTTTTATTAGTCTTTTGCGGTCTTGTTTACAATGCCAAAATCTCTCTCACAATACCTAGATCACATAATGCCGAAATCTCATAGTGACAAAATCTCGTAGTGACAAGATTTCATATAAAATACAACTTATTCTTGAAAATGTATTTTGACGGTTGCAAACTTCCGGTTGCCGTGATGTTAGCAACAGGAAGTTTTTGACCTTGACATCTTGCCTTCCGGACGTGACGTATTATGGCTAGCCATTATTGTTTACGAGTTGATTATATACGGTAAACACAGTTTTATCATATATAATTATTATTACGTTTGTTATCGCCGCACTACATAGTAAATTAATAAAATACATGCTCCTATCCTTTCAAAGGTAGGTACTTAATAATTTCAGTCAAGGAAAATTATATTTAGAATCAACCAATTTTTCCTAGCTTTGTTTATGTAGGTACTTAGAAATAATAATATTTTGAAAACTTGCCTTATGTTATGTTCTTTTTAATCATTCACCAAAATTCCAGCCAAAATAACTATCTGTTCATGTCCACAGATTGCCACTGAAGCCACAATTAAAAACAATTATAAAACCTTTTTGCACGGCACTTTAGAGTTCCAATTTCGATTTTCCCGCGTTCGAAATTTGACGTTGCATGATAAGGGTCCGAGTAGACTGTTGCACGGCGAGCTTACCGGTCGACTGGAGTCCGGGCGAAAGGAAATGTCGCGAGATTTGCGAGAGATTCGCAGGCGCGTTGCGTTCGCAGCAACTATTGCCAGCTTAGCTGGGTTTTGGCCAGATCTAGAACTTTTTTGAGGAGTGCCATTGTTCTGATATTAAGAAAACCATGCACAAACTTGGCTAACATTCGTGTGTTGAGTGAGACTCTACCAATGTACAGTAACTATGTAACTTACATTACATTAATTAGTTATTCTGTGCTAATTGAAAGTATTTTCTCATGCATCGTTATAGGCAGTAGCTACCGCTTCACATCAGGTGGGCCATCGGCTTGTTCTGATGCTTTGAAAACATATTTTCAACAATAATTTTTCAAAAGCAAAACCATTTTGTTTTCTTTTTATTTAATAGTTTTCAAGGTCTCGGTAGAAGTATAAAGTATTCGCTAGAGCTCCATGTAAACTTGTAAATGAGTAGTCTAATATCGTATGCAAATCTATACAGAGCACATAATTATAACCAAAATGAGGAGCACAGAGTGAACTGTCAACACTGGCTCAGATGACGAGACGAGCGGTCTTGAATCTCTTCTTATACTTATAGAAATTTTATCTTAACGTAACAGTGATTTCTATCAAGTAAACAATTTCAGCGCGGCAATGCAGGCAGTGTCTTGGGCACGCTTCCGATTGGTACTGATTTGGATCAGTTGAGCTATCTATAAATCGTTTGCAACGGTGTGTAGATAGCTCAACTGCTTCATGTGTATTTTGTACATATTATAAATATTGTAAATACTGTATTGGTCATAATTTTCTTAGTAAACAATGTTTTTATGTGTATAAAAACTATTGGGGTTAAACTTATGTACACAAATTTTAATTAGGTAGGTACTTACTGTTTAAAATACTTTAGTTTTAATGAAATCAATAAGTAAATCTTATCTACTAAATCAAATAATTTTTACAGCATCAGAAGCCACTTTTCACTCATGTAGAGATGAACGTTTTGCCTTGCCCGGCATAGATCATCCCCTCAGTCTAGTCAGCCTTATCCACAAGAAAGTCAAATAAATGTTTGTATTATTTAAATATTTAATTATTTTGCTTGCTCAAAATCATTGATTTAAGCCTGAGCAATAAATTTTAAGACTTGTACGTTTTAATTTCGCAGGAATTCCTCCTTAGGGAATTATTTAATTTGAGTACCTATCTTAAATAGAAAATGTAGAAATTGGCTTTCACAACGAAAAAGAAGATATTTTAAATTTTTAAGGGATATTAATACTTTAGCCTAATACAGCAAAATTGCTTACAAAAGCCAAAATCGAGTAAGTATCAAGTACATACATAAAGTAGCAAATACAATAAATTGGATAGATCTGGCTTAAGACCGAGCCAACTGGAGAACACTGAAGGAGGCCTATACCCAAGAGGGGTTCTAACAAATTAATTTTTTAATTTAATAGAGTTAAGAATAATTTATTTACGTTTTGTTCTACTAGTTAGGAATAGAAGCCTTTTTTATTTTATTTGTTTATTAAGTAGTTATGCTGCCTGTATCAACCAGTCGCCCAGTCTTTAATATCTAGTAGGCATAACATTGCTGTTGTGCATCAGCGCCCACGCGCATTCCAGCGTCCAGACGGCGGACGATTTGCTGATGCAGCGAACTCGAGCAACGGATGTTCTTTAGGTTTAAGATTCATTCTGATTTTTGCCACTGCTTGTATTAGACATAAAAGTCATAACCATTAAATAATTTAAATTCAATTATTTCTTGTGTTTTTAAAAAAGCTTTTCCACGGTTTCCCAACAAGTCTGGCGCAGCCGGTAGGATTTCCACGATTTTCCCGAAAATCTACGGTCGTGTACAGCTCACGGAAGTAGAAATTCGTATGAAAACTGACTTTAAGCAGATGTGGAAACGAACCAAATAAATTTGACTCTGGTAAAGCGTGTGAATTAAAGTGGCAAACAGTTTCCGGAGGACATGGGATCGAGCAGCTTGTGAGTAAACTTTTTCACTTCCTGTATTTCATATTCCTGTGTCTTTTCCAACCTTTTTCTCGAACACAAATTGTCGAGCTTATTAATTGCGTTTATCTGATTTTGTTTGCATTACATTGGCGAACTAATTTGCACATAAATAGGCAGATTTGTTAGACGTAATTAATTTGTGTAGTTATAAGAAGCACTTAAATAGGCAATTGGTTTACACCTAAATAGGTAAATCAAATAGAATAAGTTGCACACAAATAGGCACATTGGTTTGCACACCCATTGGTAAATCAAGTAGGATTAGTTGCACTAAAATAGGCAAACTGGTTTGCACATCAATAGGTAAATCAGTGTAATTTTAAGTTGATAAAATAAATTATAAGAAGATGGCGTTTAAGGCCGTGCCCAAGGAAACTCTGGCAATTATCCCTAAATATGACGGGGAAGAAAACCTATTAAACTTATTTATATCTAAGTGTGAATATATATTAAGTAACAGTAAAATCGAAGGAGATGTAGCTCAGAATCTGTACTTATTTCATGCGATATCGAGTAAGCTTACTGGTAGAGCTGCGACTCTACTTAGCGACCACCCGAATATTAAGTCATATGATGAGCTTAAGGACCTTCTTACGCAACATTTCGGTGACCCTCGATCGGAAGATTGCATTGCGATCGAACTCGAAACTTTAAAGCTGAAACAAGGTGAAACATACATACAGTTTTGTCATAGAATTCAAAATGTCAGAAGTTCTTTGTTTGCGAAAGTAAATAGACTTACCGATGAAGGAATCAAGGCAGCTAAAATGATAGTGTACAACAACACCGCCCTAAATGTCTTCTTGTACAACCTCCCCGAAGATATGATTCGTATTGTGCGTCTGAAAGGGTGCTCTACCCTAGAAAATGCCTTAAGCATTGTTACTGAAGAGGTTAATTTCAAGTTCCAATATGATGCTAAAAATAAAATTCTAAAAAATACTTCGGCACAAGTACCAGATTCCCAAGCTTCACAAATTGCATCGAAACCACCACCAGCACAAGTGCCTCAATCTCTAGGCCCTAGGCCAATTTTCTCGATGCAAAATAACAACTATAGACCGGCTATGCCTCAGACAAACTTCAAATTCGGGATTCCTCAAAATCAACAAGGAGGGTTTAGACCAAACTTTATCCAACAAATGAGATTCGCGCCGCCCACGCAAGGCTATCGATTTGGGACAGCCCAAAACGTACCTCGACCTAATATCGGTCAGGCCCCCGCGCAACGCGCGCCTTTCCAGTATGGCGGTTATAGGTTTGGTATTCCCCAGCAGCAAGGTTATAAGTTCGGTATTCAGAACCAACCTCAATCAGGAAACAATAATTATAAATTCGGCATACCACATGACATTAGGCTAAAAGATTCTGACGTCACGATGCGCACAGCGCCGGTAAGACAAAATATGATCGCGAACGATCTGTATTATATGGAAGATCTAACACCTTATCAGGAATATAGCACCGATTATGACAACTATGACTACGGTTATACATACGGCGATAATGTAGAGAGTGACTGTCATTACATGGAAAACATCGATGAGACAAATTCCGCATATCCGGAAAACCCTCAACCGGAAAACATCTGTCCGGAAATTGTACAGCCGGAAAATTTTCAGGAAACAGCCTCCAAGGATGCGGTGAAGTGATAAGCCTTAATTACTGTGACAGTATTTTAAAGTTACCTCACGTGGTGATTCCTGAAATAAATTCCAAGTTTCTCATCGATACTGGAAGTAGCAGATCGTTTATAAGCCCCGCTAAAGCCAATGAATTTTTCAACGAATTCAAATACTATGAACCATTCACGGTGATTAGCACACATGCTCAGAGCATGCACAATGAAATAATATACATCCCATTGTTAAAGACCTTCAAAAGCACACTGCCTCATAAATTTTACATCTATGATGTTGATGGACGATACGACGGCTTAATGGGATCTGATCTTTTGTCGAAGTTAGGAGCAAATATCGACATGCGTAACCATCTGTTACGTACACATAATGCGGCAATCCCGATCATCTACAATCCACCTTACGAGATTTGTATTCCGCCACGGTCTGAAACAAGAGTTAGGATTCCCACCAACTTACAACATGGTGATGCGATATTAGAATATCTGCAATTTAAGAAAGGTGTTCGTATGCCTAGCGCTCTTGTTAGGTGTGAGAACTATTTCGCAGAAACGATCGTACAAAACGTAACCAATGAGAAAACTGTTATCACGTTTAAGGAACCGTTTGATGTTATTGTATTCGAAAATGAAGAATGTAAGGTGAACTTTGTGAAAGATGATGGTATGATTGATCAGGTTTTGAAAGAAAATTTAGGAAAATTGCGATTAGACCACATGAATAAAGAAGAACGTGATAGCGTTTTCCGGCTATGTCACGAATATCGTGATATATTTTATTGCGATAAACTGCCCTTGTCTTTCACTAATCAAGTGAAACATAACATCAGGACGACAAACGAGGATCCGATCTACATCCGACCTTATCGACACCCACCTGTCATAAATCAGGAAATACAAAAACAAGTAGATAAACTTTTGAGAGATAACGTCATAGCAGACTCTCACTCACCTTGGAGTGCACCGGTCCATCTGGTACCTAAAAAAATGGATGCTTCAGGTGAAAGGAAATTTAGGATGGTGATCGATTATCGGCGCCTCAATGAAATCACAGTCGACGACAAATACCCGTTGCCCAATATATCTGATCTCTTTGATAAGATAGGCAAGTCACAATATTTTAGCACAATAGATCTTGCTAGCGGGTATCACCAAATTGAAGTAAATGAGGCGGATAGATCAAAGACGGCATTTACTACGCAGTCAGGACATTACGAGTTTAAAAGAATGCCTTTTGGCTTAAAGACGGCACCTGCAACGTTTCAACGGGCCATGGATAATGTGCTGCGAGGTCTTCAGGGTATCCACTGTTTGGTATATCTTGACGATATCATAGTCTTTTCATCCAGTCTAGAGGAACATGTCGAGAAACTCCGTAAAATATTTAATCGGCTTAGAGAGACGAACTTAAAAGTAACACTCGACAAATGCGAATTCCTGAGAAAAGAAGTACTCTATCTTGGTCACACTATCACCAAAAACGGCCTTATGCCCAATAATGACAAGATAAAAGCAGTCTTGAATTTTCCGATACCACGAACATCCACTGAAATCAAGAGTTTTCTTGGTTTAGTAGGTTATTACAGGAAATTTATAAAGGATTTTGCTAAGCTTACACAGCCACTAACATCATGTCTGAAAAAGAAAAATAAGATCGATCACACAAAACAGGAGTACATAGACGCATTTGAAAAATGTAAAGAGCTCTTAACCAACGCACCGCTCTTACAATTTCCCGACTTTACTAAGCCATTCGTCCTTACGACGGATGCATCCAACTACGCAATCGGCGCTGTCCTTTCACAGGGACCCATTGGTAGTGATAAGCCGATAGCTTATGCAAGTCGTACCCTGAACGATGCTGAAACGCGATACAGTACTATTGAGAAAGAACTATTAGCGATAGTCTGGGCTACAAAGCACTTTCGACCATATTTGTACGGAAAGAAATTTAAAATTTACACGGACCATAGGCCACTAACTTGGATTAAATCAATTACAGAGCCGAATAGTAAGTTAACACGTTGGAAACTGCGTTTAGCGGAATTTGATTACGATATTGAATATAAAGAGGGGAAGCAAAATTGCAATGCGGATGCTTTGTCGCGAATAAGACTCAACGCCCTAGGTGAAAATGATGACGTTTCGATGAAGGTTAATTTAGATAAGAAGGAACAGAAGCTGGAACGTCATATTGTAGAATTGAAAGATGAAATAATAAGGTTAAGTAAAGATCCAAAAAGTGCCTCTCGCACCTCTACACCACGCGAGCGAACGCCATCTCCGATATTAATTTCATCCGGTTCGGAGAAAAGCAATCCATCAATAGCTGGCAAAGGTCGCAGGTCTCCTTACTCACAACCATCTGTAGGCAGTACCACCGGATCTGCATCAGAAGGACGCGATGACCCTAGTATAGGCACGGTACACTCAGCTCACGATTTAGACACCGACGGTATGCTGATATTACAAGAGGCTGTAGACACCAAGCCGAATCAGATACTCGTGCATACTTGGAATCGAGACGAACTATCGGTTAAAGACTTATCTAGAGACAAACAAAAGGTTTTAGAGGTTCACTTACCTTTAAACAATCTAGAGCTGGTAAAAAGGTTTCTTAAAGGATATATTAGGCCAAAAGTCAAATATTTCTTTTATTTTGAAGACGATTTACATCGAAAGCAGTTTTCAGAAGCTACTATCTTGCTCTTTCAAAAAGGAACTGTAAAGTTTTACCAATGTACGAAGAGAGTAGTTTATGTAGAGAACGAACAGGAACAAAGAGACGTGATACTTAAATATCACGTGGGTAAAACTAGCCATAGGGGAGTAAAAGAAACGTTAGTCCATCTAAAACGAACCTTTTACTGGAATAATATGGACCAGACAGTTGCTAGTGTTATTAATTCGTGTGAACTATGCAAAAAAATGAAATATGACCGTAAACCATTGAAACCGGAATTACAATTATCACAGACGCAAAGTAAGCCATTCCAAGAACTGTTCATAGACACATTTTCGATTGACGGAAAACATTATTTAACAATAGTCGATGCCTTCAGCAAATTAGGCCAAGCTTTCGAAATTAGTGCCAAAACCACACCCGAAGCCGTCAGAGCTCTAATCAAATACTTTTCTCTGTACGGAACACCTTGTAGGATCAGTTCAGACCCCGGCACGGAATTTAACAATACACTCATGAAGGAAACACTAGCATTTTATAAAATCGACCTTCACATCGGTACCCCTCATAATCCCAACTCTATGGGAATAGTCGAAAGGTTTCACTCGACTATTATAGCAATATACCGAATCGCTAAGTACCAACAAAAGATAACGGATGCTGCATCTGTCATGAGCTATGCAGTTATGTCGTATAACCACACGATTCACTCTACTACAGGCCTCACTCCATTTGAAGTAGTTTTTGGGCACACAGAATCCAATAGCGCATTTAACGTAGATTTTAATAAACATTTTATACAGCAATTGGTGAAGGAACACGTAAACAGGACAAAACATTTGTATGAGTATTTAACGGATAAAATAATAGATGCAAAGAAAGCTGTAATAGAGAAACGTGGAGGCGAGAAAGATTTTGACATAGACGTAGGCGACACGGTCTTCATAAAAGGAGTAAACACTAGACGCGGTAAAGATAAACCCCGTTACCAGAAAGCTCAGGTTACCGGAGCTATAGAGAGAAACGTTGTACCAATTATAACGAATAGTAGAAATACCAAAGTTCCTATTAAAGATATCAGGCGTCCTCCACAGGTTAATACTTCTGGCGGTCCAAGTGATCCGAAGCCAGGCCCTTCATCTGCAGCCGATTGACAGGAACCCAGGACTGCTACCTGTAAAGGAAGGTCAAGCTGTTGTCAGCCATGATTCATGGACTGTCGTTAAGATCCTAGATTTAAAATATATCTATGAGGAATTAGAGTTAACTATAAATAGTTATGTAAGATTGAAAAGACAAATAGAAAGCTTATTCAACACCAAAGCTTTCGACTCTGACTTTATTGGAGTAGAGTCACAAACAGATTATACCATGAATATAACTATCGAAAAATATAAGCAATTGATTCCATCGGTAAGATCTAAGCGTGGTTTATTAAATCCACTTGGTTCATTGATTAAGATAATTACAGGTAATCTTGACAATGACGATGCTGTAATGTACGAAACGTTAATTCATGAGGTAAAGACTAAACAAGACGCGGTATCAAATAAAATAACAATCGTTACCGAAATGATGGGTACGTTCACGAAAATAGCGAACTCTACCAAAAACAATTTCATTCAGATTGAGGAAAGTATTCAAGATATTAATCGCAGCTTAAATGGATCGAAGTTATCACAAACTAGTAACAAAATTATTCACATCTATAACATTTATATACATAACTTTCAAACACTCTACATCAGACTGAATGAGATTGAAACGGCTCTTGCTTTCGCTAAGGTTAAATTGTTACACCAATCGATTGTAGACACGGATGAGTTTATATTATTGTTAAAAGAAATTGAACAAACGGATAGATTAGTTTTTCCAGCAAAAATTGAAAATTTATTAAAATTAGAACAATGTATAGAAATGAAGGCGTATATAAAACAAAATCAGATAAAGCTAATTATGCACATTCCTTTGATTACAAACGAAGTTTTTAACTATTTTAAATTGGTTCCCTTACCTGTTCATAGTAGAGTCGATAACATTACCTCTCTGATCCTTCCCAAATACCCTTACGTCCTTGTGAAAGGGTTGAAAGCGAGGCCGCTCTCCCAGTCATGCCGCGAAGTTGACGAAGCCCGTTTCCTGTGCTTCGAGAACGACGCTACGCCACTGATCGAAGACGATTGTATTACCGGACTTATGAAATTTTCTACAAATATCTCGAGCTGTCACCCGATCCCCATTACCATCAACGATGTAAGAGCTGAGGCCTTAGCCAATGTACATTAGCTAGGAATCGATTCTATTTCTACAATCTTTATCGCTGCAACGATATCGAAGATAGATCGGGAGACCAATTGACATACAAGTAGAAAACTCCATATCTCCATCCTCTTCTATCTGACTGATGTCTGACTGAGACTGATGTCTTTCGAAGGTCTTTCGCTACTTGATGTCCGCCGACACCACAGAACAATAAATAATATATTTATTATTTATTATTGTGTGGCCGACACATTGCGTTGGCCAAATTGTTGGTAATTCTTCTTTAGTATAAATAAATGCTAATTTTGTAAGAAAAAATTCTTGTTATATTCAATTTTATAAAAGTAGCCATCGTAATAGAGTCAGTGTAGCCAGTAATGTTGCATTTTTGCGAGCGCGCGGGGTCGGCCACACTCAACAAACGCCATGCCTGGCTTGGCGCGTATTTGTTTGCCTAATCAATCTCGTTTAATCTATGGTTTTCTTACATCCAATGTCAGTGTCTTTCGAACATAGAAAAAATTTCTAATAGGCATGTACTACGTACTAAGAAGCGGGACTTCTACCAAGAAAACAGGAAAGTATGAAAAAGAAGTTTACCATGCTCGCCACCAATGGCCACCATAATAACAGAAATAATTTGCCAAAAGAATAGTAGCAGGTGCTATACCTGATAATGACAGGAAATCTTGATTTTAAGTGGTGCTAGCCTAGAGAAAATGAAATAGGTGTGTACTAGGTTAGGAATTTAGAATTATTTATCGATACGGATAAACTTAGAACTAGGTTTAAAAAAATACATACTTATACTTACTGCAAAATATAAGATTTATTAGTGTAGGTGAGTTGCACATCGTTAACATTGTGAATACTAATCTTGACTTTTTATAGAAGACGAAGCGCTCGTGGCGTAACTTGCCTAGTCAATCTTCACCGATTATTCGAGGGTGACCAAAAATCGGCGAGAGAGGGCACTCTATTCCCAATTATAATATTCCTCTATGATTCTATTTCTACAATCTTGATCGCTTCAACGATGTCGAAGTTAAATTGATAGACAAAGTAACATACGAGAAATAAATGCCTACTCGATCAATAACTTCGCTAATTCTGTCAGTCTTTCGCTAGAAATCACGTTTAGTCTATGGTTTTACTACATCCAATGTCATGTCAGTGTTATTCGAACCTAGCATATTAATTTTGTTTATTTATTTTATTTTTATGTAAGAAACGAAAATTTATGTTTTATTGTGAAACATTTAGATAAAAAATAGAAAAGGGGGCTACCTAGTAAATAAAGTACTTACCCACAAAACCCTGAAAATATATAAGGTGTGATTGGATGCAATGTGCAAACACCAGAAAAATGAAGAACTCTGGCTATGGAGAATACCTAATATTCGATTTTTTTGGATTCCACATTCCAGATCACATTCATAACAGGCCACATTGCAGAGGTAAAATATTTTTTGTATGAGGAAGTGATTTGAGGAAGTGACTGAGGAAGTGATACCTATGAGGAAGTGATTTTAGTTTCAATCCAAACAGTCAGTGTAAAGCGGCTTACCTGCCTACAAGCATAATATCAAGGGTTATTTATTTTCTTGTTACAGCGGTGTCCTTAGCCTCGATACACTAATGATATATTAGGTTTTATAACTTATCTTAATACGGTATGTGGAAGGTAGGTAATATTAACATCTTTATATTTTCAGATATCATCTACCTACATATCTACTGCTGCACTGAGCCTAAACAAAACATACAGTTATTCTACCAAGTAGGTATTCCTACTTGAAAGTTACAATCAATATTGGAATTTTCGTGGAATAATATTTTTGTGCTCTTTTTTCCTGTGTTAATTTAATTCTGAATAAAATATGTTTTTTCTTCAAGTACTTATGTACTTTTATTTTTTTAAATGCATGCAGGTTAGGTCATGTGTAGGTATTGCTCTTAATAAAATCAGTAGCGAACATCGCCCTTTACTGCAAGGTTTAGTATACCTAGTAGTAGGTTTGAAAAAACCTAGGATTATTTCGTGGTCACCTCGGCAGTCACCAAATCGATTGAAACGTCAAAATTTCACCTAAAATCGCCATTTTGTTTCGATATCTACAGGGTTTTGGTTTTCGCTGGCTTTTCTATCGTGCTGGTAGAAAACGAAGTGAAGTCGCTTGTCAAAAGAGCCACTTGGCTACGCATTTGTATGGAGATAGTCGTTCGGCTGTTGTCGGTTCGTGCGAGGGAATCGACATGTATACCAATATTCGTTTCGTTGATCACAGACCACGTGATACATCTATGCCTTATGTCAATCCCATACATTTTTGTACTTTTGAAGTCGCCTGTCAAAAGTATTATTTGTATGGAGGTAATCGTTCGCTACTGTCGATTCGTGCGATCGAATGGACATGTATTACATTTGGCTACCAATGTTCGTTTTGTTGACTACAGACCACGTGATATATCTATGCCTTATGCCAATCCCATACATTTTTGAACTTTTCTACTGCCGACTTCGCTTGTCGAATGTTACCTTGGCTAAGGCCTCTGATCTAATACAGCCCAATCGCTGGATTATCTACTCGAGAACCGACACGCTACTTACCAAGTATTGCGAGGACGATATAACACAAGAAACGATTTGTGGAACTTACTTGTTAACTATGGATGATGATTGTGAAGTAAAGATTAAGGAATTGACGCTTAGGAAACACCAGAGTCAAGGAAAGGATGTAGTTTACATGAAGTTTCCAGTAATCAGTTTCCCTAAAATAATGTCAAGCCCATTTGATATGCTGAGAAAACCAATCAACCTCAACGGAATCGATCTTGCCGACGTCCAGTTCCTGAATTACTTATTGCAGAAAAGTGGAAGTGAAAATAGTGATAGTGAAAATAGTTATAGTGCTCTAGATTATAAAAGTGTTAGCATAGGAAACATGGTGCTTTGCGCCTTTATTATAATTTGTCTCTTTTTGTTAGCATTTAAGCATAGAATTAAGAAATCCTGTGTTGCGAAGAAAACTCGAGATAACCCTCATCCTTCGGGTAATCTCGAACTTACGGAGGGAGGAGTTATGCTGCCTGTATCAACCAGTCGCCCAGTCTTTAATATCTAGTAGGCATAACATTGCTGTTGTGCATCAGCGCCCACGCGCATTCCAGCGTCCAGACGGCGGACGATTTGCTGATGCAGCGAACTCGAGCAACGGATGTTCTTTAGGTTTAAGATTCATTCTGATTTTTGCCACTGCTTGTATTAGACATAAAAGTCATAACCATTAAATAATTTAAATTCAATTAAGTATTTCTTGTGTTTTTAAAAAAGCTTTTCCACGGTTTCCCAACAAGTCTAAGTAAGTTTTGACAGATTTTTAACAAAAACGCGTGCGGTCCATGCTCCAAGAATACCAAAACAGAAATCTTAGGCGTTGTCTTAATACAACGCGATTACGCGATCATCGCAAGTTCGCGCCAATTTTACCTACTCATGCGAACACGCGATCAAACATACCCCTGTCGAATGCGTTTTCTTTTCAAGAGAACATGTAGAGATCGCTTGGCCAGTTCGTGCGATAATCGTTTGATCGCATTAAATTAGGACAACGCCTAAGATTTCTGTTTTGGTATTCTTTTTAAAAATAAGGGACTGTCTAAGGCAATGTGACTAACCTGACTTTACCTGAGATAAAAAAAATAATGCCTTTAGATTATCATAGTCACGAGAGGCCGCTAATAAAATTAAATTGAATCGATATTAGGGCAGTGGTACACGAGTCGTTAGGATCCACAAGGACAGAAAACAATTTACTGTCGGTTTTGGTGCGAAATAATTGACAATAGAATTGTACCGCACGCACGCAACGGATGTGCGCATATTGGCGACCTATTAGTTTTCTATCCTAGTTTTTTTGTTACCTAGTAGGTAACCAATGCCAAAAATATGCGGTTTCTAGGTGTTACCTATTACCTATTAGTGGTTCTAATTAATTTTTTGCACATAGTACATTGTATAGGGGAGTAATTCCCATTTCCAATTTCCATGGAAGTGACTTGATAATATAATAATAATATATCTTTATTGCAGACACGAGATCCATAACTAATTAAAACAACAATAATATGTTCATAATTCCAATAATTTTGTATTTTATGTTGTGTTAAGTATTTAAGGTTACAAGTTTAGTTACTAATAAATTTTATAATATAACTTAATTTTTTACTGCAGTAGTGAATTAAAGAATGAAAAGTCACTACTTGGAAGTGACTTTTTACGAGAAGTACCCCAAGTACTTAAAATGATTGTTTCAGAAAAGTACGACAACATCTAAATTACTTATTGCAAAACAAATTACCTACGTATTTATTGTAGCTATGTGTATTTGGAAACTAATTAACAGAATAAGCATCTTTCCTTCAATTGATAACTTGATACGTTGGGCCGTTTCGCAGAATAATGGCCCTCTTGACACACCGCCAACAAAGGATTGTTTTATGGGTTAAATTTTCTCTCTAGAGCCTGAATCAAAATAGGTATACAACGTGTAACTAAAACCCTGTTAGTTTCTTAAGGGAGTGATAAAGTAACGATATGTGATCATGATCACAAAAACGTTATCAAAATTCAGAAAAAAAATCCACTAAATTCATTATGGGTGGTCGCTACATACTTTTTACGTTTTCTTTAAATATTAAAAAGCCAATATTAAAAAGCTGTTGGTGTTTGAAATAAAACCATTTTACCGGAAGTCCGGAAATTCGATCGGAAATGAAAGAAAAGCGATAAATGGAAGTCATGAACTCACTTTACAGCTTCCAAAATTATTTTATACCTTCTAAAAAAATATTTTCTAGGATTTAGCAGAATGCTTAAAAAAAAGATAAAAATGTTAAAACGCTTTGAAACGAGTTTTTTTTTTGGTTTATTCCAGATATCCCCTGCGTGTTCCCCTGCGAAGGGGATTTCTTATATCCACGCACGAGTGAATGACACAAAGAAATGATATACAGAGTTCCTAAGGTATTTTTATTCAACCCACATTTTTGACAGCCATGAAAAATGAAGGATGATTTATTGAAAAAGTATTAGGAGTTTAAGCTGTGTCAACCCTAACCCTGTGGGATATGTTTGTTCCGGGTTTCAATTTCAATTCCCTAATCGATTTTAAGGTTGGGCCCAGCCAGATATCTGAAGTTCCATTTATTGATCACAGTAAAAGTGAATAGGTTTATTATGCAAATCTATTTTTTTTAGATGTTTTCTAGTCTTATTATTTATTTATTTATTTTAAAATTTCACACAAATAGGTAGTGCTAGGAGGACTTAATGCTAAAAGCATTGTCTGCCAGTCTTCCTGGGCGTGCAAAAAGATGGTGTAGCGTGTTTTTAAAGGTACTAAAAGTTAAAAAAAGTTAAGTCTTCTTGTTTTATTACAAAATCTTGAAAGAAAAAATTGTAAACTGTGACTAGAGGTTTTCTAGGACATAACCAAGCTGTCAGCTTTTCTTAACCAACTGACTCAAACGTAATTCTATAAATTTAATGTATTTTCCAGATTTATATACATCTATGTAATTTTTCATCGCTTCCGCATCCGCCTTCGCTTGTGCACTACCCTCAAAGCTATACGATAGAGGGATTGAGAAAAAATTACGGTCCCGAGCTTTGCTTTTACGATAACTATCGATTCAAAGTTTACACCCGATGACCCGCCGAATTACGTAACTAACAGAGTGTGACCACGCTAAGACTCCAATGAAATGAATGATGGCGAATAACTGAGGCCTTGGTCATAGTCCACCAGCTCACTCACCTTAAAGATCCATAAAAAACAATATGGGTTCAAAAACATACAAAAAACATTATAAGTAATCAGCTTATCTAAATCTGGCCAACCGCAGAGTTTAAAAAAAACTTAATTAAAAATATAACGAGGAAAAGGCGCTTTACTCGACCTCTTGTCGGTCAAAGGGTTCTTGTTATGAAAAAAAAAACTCGACGTCTGAGTACCTATGTATGGATTTGCACGACTTTTTTTTTACAACGCTATAACGCCGAAAACTTATAGAACAGCTACGTACTAAGAAAACTCATATTACAATCCAAAGATAATGTAGGAACACTCTGAGACCAACAGGTAAAACAAAAACTCTAAAATTCAATAAATAGGCTTGAAAAATGAGGTTTGATATCAAGGTCAATAAATACCAATAGAACATTGAGTTTGAACAGAGTTCGAAATTCAAAGCACTAGAACAAATAAATCTAAATAAAATAGATTGTGACAAACAGCAGTTGAAACAAGTTCCAACTAATTCTAAAGCCTGTGATTTGTGGATTCAATTAAGCTGGCTATTTACACTGGAACGCCGGTTTGCATAAATTTTGCCGCCATTTTTATTCGAATGGCAGTTAGGATACCTATTTATGGGCTGAAAGAGCGATGTGAAGGTAAGACTGTCGTGAAGTTTCACAAGTAGAAATGATTTATCAAATCAAATCCTCGATAACCTACAAGTCAACCAGGCCGGCCTGGCGGGTGACATTAATTCCGCTAATCACTTCCCAAGCTCGTTCTTTATGATCCCCACGGACGAACATGAAGTTGAAAGACTAATAATGAACTTACAAAATGATAAAGCTCCCGGTCTGGATGGCCTAACTAACCTACTTATCAAACAAATAAAAGACTACATAATTGTACCTTTAACCCAAATTTTCAACAAGAGTTTATCATCTGGTATTTTCCCTGAACTCTGGAAACTTGCCACCGTAATCCCAATTTTCAAAGCCGGTTCCAGAGACACTCCTAGTAACTACCGCCCGATATCTTTGCTTGGTGTCTTCTCAAAATTGCTGGAGAAGTTAGTGAACAAAAGACTTGTGTGGTTCATCGAAAGTCGCGAAATTCTGTCAGACAGACAGTTCGGTTTCAGGCAGGGGAAATCCACAGAAGAAGCGCTATCCCTTTTATTAAATAACACGGTATCTAACCTAGACAATAAAAGCAATTGCCTGGGAGTGTTCTTAGACCTAGCCAAGGCTTTTGACACTGTTTCCATCCCAATACTCTTAAAGAAACTAGAATGCTACGGTGTAAGAGGTATCGCTCTTCAGTGGTTTGAAACTTATCTGAAGAAACGGAAACAGTGTCTCTGCGTTGATGGCGTTAGAAGCCCTCCTCTCGATATAAACTTTGGCGTTCCGCAGGGAAGTATCCTTGGCCCCACCCTCTTTATTATCTATATGAACAGCATACATGAGCTTTCTTTAGGTAGTGCAGATATTTACTGCTACGCAGATGATACTGCTATTATTTTTTACGGCAAGACTTGGCAAGAGACGGTTGCGAAGGCGGAGCTGGGTCTTATGAAATTGAATTACTGGCTGCAGAGAAACCTGCTTACATTAAACACAGAAAAAACTAAATTCATCTGCTTCCACAAAACTAAAGCTTCGGCACCCCCCGCTTCAATCTCCTCTATCAAAGTACATAATAGCAACGGTTGTACCGCTGCGGTCAATAGTTCTGGTTGCAGCTGTAGAGCTATAGTTAGAACTCAGGTTATCAAATATCTTGGGATACTAGTTGATGAAAACTTAAACTTCAATGCTCATATTAGCTATCTCTCTGGAAGGGTAAGAAAAATAATTAATGTTATGAGATCACTTAGAAACGTAGCAGACTTTGAAATTATCAAGTCCACATACCTTGCTTTGTGTCAATCACTACTAAACTACTGTATAACCTGTTGGGGTAGTGCCTCGAAGACCGCTATGATTCAGATAGAACGTGCGCAGAGATCAGTCTTGAAAGTCATGTTGAACAGGAACCGCAGATACCCTACAGCCAGTGTCTATAGGGATAGCGGGGTCCTCAACGTACGTCAACTATACATTCTCAGGGTGTGTCTCTCTATGCACGATCGGGTTCTCCGCAGTCCGGAATACAATAGCATGCTCAATAAACGTATCTTTAAACTTCCACTCGCTTCTGTGAATACCTCTTTTGCTAAACGTTTCAGCCCATTTGTCGCAACCTCAATATATAACAAAGTTCTTAGGCTGTGTGACATCAAACATTGTTCAGTATTTGAAGCCAAACGGAAACTAATTCAACTGCTCTCCTCTTTCACATATGACCGTACGGAATCCCTTTTGGTACCTTTGTCCTAATCTTGAATCACCCATCTCCTGGCCATTTAATTTGCTTATCATGCCTTAACTTACTCTTATCTATTCATCTTTATGGGAATTGTTTCAAAAATAAAAAAATTAGGTAGGTATTTTATGCTTTTAAATTTTATTGCTTTATATAACAAATTAGATAAACCGAGGCGCTAATTTCTCTAGTTAAACGTATGGGTACCCACGATACAGATTTGATCTAGTGTGGGTGCCATAGGCAATCTTTTGTTTTCTCACCTCACAGTAAAACTATCTGAATATTGTAATGCTATTTGCAAGGTGTAGGTAGGCTAAATCTATCTTACAAACTAAAAAATAAGATTAATCGCTATGCTTGTGATCGCTGCATAAATCGGATCAGTTAAATCATTTCCATCCTTTTATAACTACAAATGACAGCTCTTTGATCGTATGTCCGAATTGTTCAGCGCTCATTAGTAGGTACCCCTGATGTTTAGGTAATTTATCTGTCTGTTGTTTCTCACTGTACCTACTTGCTGGGTTTGTACCTATGTACCCTTCCTACCCTTGCCTACCTACTGTATGTACCTATGTATGTTTTGCTGGAAATAAATATTTTTTCATTTTTTTTTTCATTTTTTTTTTTCAAATATACTTAGCCCATCCTGCATAGTATCTAGTTCCCATATTACAAGCTTTGCTTAGTTTGGGACTAGGGGGCGTCGTCGTGTCCATGAATATTTATTTTTTATTATAGTTGTTCTAGTCAACCTAGACTGGACTAAAAAAGCCTAGACAATCGCAAGTTATATTAGTTTGTGCTACAAACAAAATGAAACCATTGTGATGTACAAAAGTATCTTCATACCGGCCTCTTAACGACTTCCTTTATCGCACTATCGACGCAAGTACACTTGCGACCTATAATAACACGAAAAAATTAGAAAAAATATTGAGATGTGACCACGGGTAATGGCCATTTCGTACCTTCCTTTGTGTTACCTTATAAGCTTTCTTTCGCTCTCTGTAATTCCATGTTTCCATGTGAGTAACGTTTCCATACAGACTTTTTTTATCAAAAATACATAGAAACACTTACGAGTAGGTATAAAACAAACGTCTATGTTTGCTACGCATAAATATTCGTTCTTGCTGGGGATCGAACCCACGACTCACAGAACGGAAGGCAGAGCTATACCGACTGAGCTATGACGCCAGTTAAATAAGTAAGGTAAGAATAAAAATAAGTAGAATAAAATGTCTATTTATTGACGTATCTACGACGATATTTATTTGCTGGAATTTTTTAAAAATAAACTTATTGTGCGAGACTGTTGACCTATTTTTTACAATTGCCCAATATAGAATGAGGTATAATATAACAGACCTCATTCTATTTTTATCGTATATTGATTTTATTTTCATACCTCTGACGTCAAAGAAGGATGAATGGTTACCTATACGTAACTTTCCTGTTAGAAATATAGCTTCCATTGCTTCCATAAATTGGTAGTTTACCATTCTCTAATTTTTGGAAAAATGGAAACTTGTGGCACGAATTCATCTATCGAATTGATGACTGCGCACTATGAGATAGGCAATGATACCGATTCTCTTCTTGAATTTCCTAAACCATCCTAATTTGACAGCACTATAATTATAGCTGTCTTTGCCGTTTCAGTTTATGAGAGAGAGACAGCAACAATGTACGCGGTCAAATTAGGTTAGTTTAGAAAAATGCAACAACAGAATACGTCCTCAATGAACGTGGTCTGAAACACGCCCACTTGCATTGATGTAAGCAGAGAGTAACCAGCATCAGGTGGGCTAATCTACACTTATTTTCATAAAACAAGAAATTAAATTAAAAATATTAAAAACCCCCGTATCTTGGACCGATTTTCATCAAACATAGCTAAGAACACTCCCGACTAATTCACCTTTCAAACAAAAAAACAAAATCAAAATCGGTTCATTTGTTCGGGAGGTACGTTGCCTCAGAGAGACACACACAAACACACAGACATGTCAAACTTATAACACCCCGTAGTTTTGCGTCGAGGGTTAAAAAGCAAAGGTTGTTTTGAAAAGTTCTTAAAAGGTTCTACAGGATGACCCTGATAGATCTTCGTTAGTATTCTCGTAGCATTGCAATTAGCAATTCAATTTTGCTATTAACATTTTGATTCACGCCGAAATGGCTACATAAACTACTAAATTGAGAGAGTTAGACGCAAAGCTCTGTAACAAAGTACTTGGAGTGAATTGTGAGGGTTTTAGTTTTCACTGATAGGACAAGCCAATGGCCCACCTGATGTTACATGGTAACCATTGCCCAACACGGTAACGAGTTTCATTTAATTTTACTTTCAATTTAGATGTTTTAAACTAATTCGCAGCAAAAAAATTACGTTTCGTTATTTGCTTCAGAAAGAATAGCTGATTCGGATAATTAATAAAAGCACAAAATAATAAATTGCTGCGGTATTTGCTAAACAATTTCAATCTATTTCAACTCTTTATTGGTTGTAATTAATATGCAGACAATACCTGTAAATCCAAGGTTAACCCCGCCTTAATGTGTATTTTAGTAGGTACAGTCAGCAAATATAAATAGGTAGATCAACAGAATTCTAAAATAAAAGCTGTTGCATTGTAAGCAAGTTCTGTCATTAAAATAAGTCTAAAGACAAAAGATCTGTAGTTAAACGTTTGCAAAAGTTACAAATATATAAATAATATATAAACTCCCAAAAACTAGTTCAGTAACACAGTTTTTTACCTAAACACAAGACACCCTACCCTACCTACACAACATACCCTAATTTTGGACATGGTTTTTATGAAAATAAATAAATACTTATTAGTAGTTAGATAATCATAAATTAGTAATCAACTTATACTGACTGTACCTCCAATTAAGTAATTACTTTGTGCCAGACATTGAAAAACTCTTATCGTCACCATTTAAAAACAACACGAGTTACGAAATGCTACAGGCAAAAGAAATAATACGTAGATGCAAATCGTACTCTAACACAAGAGGTCCGAGACAGCACTCTTGACCTCAGTACATTGCACCACTATCACTAATAGATCTAGGGGGGCTGGGGGGCTTAATACAACCCCCTCCCCCCTTCCCGCCCTCTCAGTTAACCCTTTTTGTATCGGTAACAGATTGGGGGATGCTTTAGAATTAGTTGTTCATCAACGGGCAATATATCTCATCATCATTAATAGCCAGAAAAATCATTATTGTATTTACTAAAAAGACGCCTTTTCATTTTCCAAGAAGAACAGTTATGAACCTTCTCGGTTCTTTGACTTTCCATCATGCTTTAAGGTTTTTTCGGCAATAAAAAATTTTTGTATTTTCATAACCTATTTGCGCAAATGCTTCAAAAATCAAAATGAAAATTGTTTTTATTGTTAAATGCAAGTACACATAAATTAACTAATTAATTTGCAGTAATTTGGGTTGGGAGCTCTTCTTTTAAGTACCTACATAGTTCGAGTTATGTGTAGTAGTAATAACGGATCTTTGTCCTCGGAAGCATTTGCGCAAAACCGATTTTTAGGTCGAATAGGAGGTAAGTAAGCTAATTATTCCGCACAAAAAATAAATACGCAATCGTTGTTGCACCTCACTTCAGTGGGATAAAGATCCGTTGTGCGTACTGTAGTTGATTTATACTGATAAATATTCATCCTAAGTTCACCATCACGGTACGCAGATGCTGAAAAAAACAGATGCAAATCGCCGCTCGACATGAAAAGTCCATACCTCGTTGAGTTGTTGCAGACGTGACCACAATGAGGTGCGCTGTTGGCTGGGCATGCTTTTGTCGATAGTAGCGGCCGTAATGTGCTTGCCCATTTAAAAGTGGTTTCGTTAAATCGTCTTTTACTATCTTAAGTTGCTTAAGATACCCGCAATGATCCTTGGCAGCAAGAATTTTGAGAGCTGTCTACTTTGCTTGGGGCTACAAAGTGTCCAGTTTTTTTCTCAGCAGGGGTATTTCAATCTCAGTTGAACTGCAAAGTTGAACTGTAAAGTTTTAAATCATGGTCAGTTCATACTAACTCATAGTTATTCTGTCGATATAGACTAAATAGTGACATTATGATGTCATTTAATTTGTTTTCGCGCATATTTTGCTGTCAAGTGTCTAAAAAGAATGATCACGTGGTACAATGTACCACGTGACCTGAAGAAATTACACTGGGCAGTGAAATATAACTTCACAGCAAAAGATTGGAATACGGGGGCTGATGTATTTATAGTTTTTAAAACTTTACAATAAAATCAACATTTTGTTGAAATTGTTTTAAAATTCTAGGCTCTTGTACATAGTTTTTTATTTTACAAAGGCTCTAAATCTAAAATATTCTTAATACTGTCATATTCGTACCAAAGAAAATAAATGGCTATATTTTTTAAGTCGCATTAATGGAGTTTTCAGGATGTATGGTATTTTTTATTATTACGTATGTAAAATAATTGGGCTTGGTACTCGTGACGTTCTCCGTTTTTATGAAACTGTCTAAGTGTTACTAAAAGCTGTAGCTGACGAGACGTGTTCTGCAAGAGTATAATGGATTCGAAGGGTCCTGAAAAATAAGTCCTGGCTTCGTTGTAAACACCTTTCAGTACGAGTAGAAAAAAATATAGACACCTGGGCCCTTATGCTCAGTTCGGTAGAGATTTTAGTCTAATAGGGATGACGTCAAAATAACATTGAAAATTCCGGTCACCAGTGGGTAAAACGAATTTTCGACCGAGATATGACGTCATCCCTATTACTGTACAATCTCTGCCGAACTGAGCATAAGGCCCCTGTTAAGAATTCAGATATTACTTATTCCTAAGTTTTATAAAATAGTAGCCACATTAGGTAATTTGCTTAGGTATTTACTTAAACAAGAGAAAGATACTTATAATTTTTTTTAAAACATTTCAAAAGTTTTTTCCAATAAAAAACAACAAAGTCCTTTCGAAACATTTGAGTAAAAACTTTTTGAAACTTTCCCTTTACAAAAAAGTTTCGAACAAAACGGAGAGCTGAATCAAAATACCCAAGTTTTGAAGAAAAATCAAATGGCCAACTGCATTTTTAATACCTTCATGTGCTTATTCCCACGAGCACAACATAAAAGTGTCAAGAATTATGAATTATAGCACTTTTTGTTGAAACTCCGGCATGACGTCTCTTCTCAGATGTTTCAAGGGGAACCAAAGAGTTGCTAATGTAAGCATAATCACACTGTATTTTATTTCTCCGAACGAGCATCTTGCCACTTGGGAATAAAATCATCTGTAACCTCAAAAAGGCTTAAGCTCGGTTTTCTAAAATGCAGCGGGCTTTCTAGACCACTATAACGTCAGTAGCATCACAAACAGCTACTCGTAACTTCAACATTGCTTATCCGCCGACAGATTTTAGAAAAATGTTTAGTGAGTTAATCCCGAATAGTAAGTCTGCATATTTTTTTTTTTATACATTATAGACAAATGTTTGACCGCAATCTCACCTGATGGTAAGTGACGATGCGGTCGACGATGAAGCACATTTGCCTAGAAGAAACCTATTCACTCTCCTCTTGAAAACATTCAAATTGTAAGTGTTCGGAAACACAGACGCCGGTAAAGAGTTCCACTCCTTGGCGGTCCTCAGGATAAATGTTGAGGCAAAGCGCTTATACCTAAATTAGCAACACTGCCGATGCCGATAATCTATGTCTATGTCTATGTCGGTGGCTGACCCGAAAATGCCAATTCAGTACACTTGCATAGAAATCCATACAAAGCAAAAAATTCTGACAGTCCGCGCACGCAGTGATACCGAAGCTATGCACGCACAGCTTTAAATGCCTTCGAGAAATAACCAGAAATGGTTCTAATGAGTATTTTTTTTTTCAGGAATACAGTCTTGACGTTTACGATAAAACTTTTACCGTCACGAAGAATATCCTGAGATTAGGAGGTCTTCGTCTGATGAGACAGGATTCTAAGTTTAAAAGGTAATTATTTTTCAATCTCATTCTAATGCTGACTGTACCTGTGTCAACAAACACAGGTACAATCAGCATCAGAAAACACTTTCGGTATTCAAATTTTATTACGCTCGAGCGCCATTTATCTAAATAAAATCTAGAAAAACTATAAATCATTTGCAACAGTTTGTAGATAACTCAACTGTTTCATGTGTATTTTGTAAGTATTGTAAATACTGTATTAGTCGTAAATTTCTTTGTGAATAAAGAAAAGTATATATTTTTTTTATATTTTCTTTTTAAGAAACAAACTAAAATGTTATTGTTTTGTTCTCATTTGATTAAAAGCTGTAAAAGAAAAGTAAATAAGTCGCTATTTAACAGCTCACTTTTCAAGGGATACTTTTTCTCCGAAATTTCCACTTTCCTGAAGTCTTTAAGAAGTACACTCGAGAGCAATGATTCCGGGTCACTTAAAGAATGTTAAAAATCTCGGAAACTAAAAATGATAGGTTAATGCAATAAATTGTATTTAATAGACAATGTAATACTCCTTAAATGAAAGTAAAAAAATATGAGTCACCATACATTTTATTAACACAAAATTACATAAAGAAAAAAACTGCTGATCTCTCCTTAAAACAAAAATAGGAAACATGAAATTTTTGAACTTTATTACGATTTGACTTGAATTTTAATACTTCGTATTGCCTCCTCGTGCTTCCATTACTGCGTTTACGCGGTTTGGCATGCTGTACACCAAGTTCCTTATACGATTTTGGGGAATATTCTCCCATTCCTCTGTGAGAGCAATTTTGAGCTCACGAAGCGTGATTGGGGGAGGGTTTCGTTGTTTTACGCATCTGCCTAGCTCGTCCCAAGCATGCTCGATCGGGTTGATATCCGGGCTGCGCGCTGGCCACTCCATACGAGTAATGTTCATCTCTTGAAGGTAGTCATTCACAATCCTACCTGTATGAGGTCGGGCATTGTCATGCATAAATATAGCATCCTCACCTAAATTGACCATAAATGGACCAACATGATCATTGAGGATTTCTTCCACATATCTTACGCTAGTTAAAGAGCCGTTTTCTATGATCACCAGCTCTGTGCGACTTTCAGAAGAAATTCCGGCCCACACAAGTACAGACCCACCACCGTAGGCTACTTTTTCTTCGATGCATGCTTGCTTGAATCTTTCCCCTGGTCTTCGATACACTCTGTGTCTTCCATCGTGCTTGTAGAGCATAAATTTTGATTCGTCGGAGAACATAACTTTTGACCAATCTTCAATACTCCAATTTACGTGGCTCTGGGCATATCTTAGTCTTGAAATACGATGCCCACGCTCCAGTTTAGGGCCGTTTGCAGGTCTAAGGGGTTTTAAGTTAGATTCAGCAAGCCGACGTCTTACTGTCCATGCACTTGGGTTACTTCCTCCGAGGCGTCGAAACTGATTTGTGAGTTCAGTTCCTGTGAGAAAGCGATTTCGAAGCATGGTGTTCACCAAGTATCGGTCTTCTCGTGCTGTGGTACACCTGGTTCTGCCCGTTCCTGGTCTGCGTAGGTTAGAACCAGTTTCTTCGTAACGTCGGAGAACTCTTTGTACTGTTGACAGCGACACACCGACAGTCCTGGCTGTATCGCGCTGACTCCGGCCGGTTTCCAGCATTGTAAGTATTCTGGTGCATTCTTCAGGCGTAAGCGACATAATTTCAGCTTGAATAATGAATATAGAGCACTATCAACATGGTTTATATACCCACATAAATGACAGATTACAAACAAAAGCAAAACCAAATGCTGTAATTTCGTAGTTCCATCTTCGAAAGTGGCCCTTTTTCAAATTTGATTTTTTTAAGATATAACTTTACAATAACTAAGAAGTTTTAATACCTTCATTTAAGGAGTATTACATTGTCTATTAAATACAATTTATTGCATTAACCTATCATTTTTAGTTTCCGAGATTTTTAACATTCTTTAAGTGACCCGGAATCATTGCTCTCGCGTGTATTTAGGATAATGAGTTTTTCAGTGTTCTTTTGTGCGTAAAAGTAGCCTTTTTTACGAACTTGTTATAAAAGATTCATTGACCTAACGCAATGGCCAAATACGAAACACTGCCAGGATGTAGGAAGGTCATTACCTACATCATGGCGTTTTAGCTTGGACGAATAAACCTTTTTAGTGAGTGTAAGTAAGTATGTAGGATGAAAATAAATAAATATGATAAATATTAGTAGCTACTGTTTGAGAAGATCCATATTTTCTAAATTAAAATTTTCTCGGTATTAAAAACTTAGGTAGGTAGGTACAATTAGGGCGTGCCCGCCCAAAATGTACTTATGATATTTTATTCCAGATAATTCCAGCAGGTAAAGGAAGGTTGAAGAAGTGGTTGGATTGAAAGAGATTAGATTAGATTAGAAAATTCTTTATTGCACATATAAAAACAGTACAGAGGCGCGCTTAATGCTATTTAGCATTTTCTTCCAACCAGCCTTTGTGTAGTGTGGAGGAAAGGTAGTGCTTATATTAAGAATTAAAAAAAAATAAGATTATTAAAGAGGATATGACATGGAATGTGAGAGGAGTAGATTCCAAGTTGACGAATGATACACTCCTATCATTCGTCAACTTGGAATCTACTCCTCTGGAAGGAGTGGAAGAAGAAGACATGTGCCGACCCCTCCTAGCGTGGCATAAGGGCAGAGGAATGATGACGATATTTTATTCCAGGCTAGCATGGAACGTTTTCTACTGGTTTTCATTCACGAACCTCTTCGTCGCCACGTGGCTGGAACTGGTGCACATGGTGAAGACATCCCGGGGAGCCTCCTTTCAAGATGCCATCGATATCTTCCGCATGATGCCTTGCATTGGATATCTTTTGTTGGGTTTGTCCGAGTACCGTTTAAGTGATGACGTCATGATAAAACCAGCTTTTTGTTCATTATTATTATTACTATATATCTAGGTATTTCTGTGCTTTTTTTTTAAATTTCAACGAATGTGCCTTTTATTTCAAAGAAAATTATGACTAATACAGTATTTACAATATTTATAATATGTACAAAATACACATGAAGCAGTTGAGCTATCTACACACCGTTGCAAACGATTTATAGATAGCTCAACTGATCCAAATTAGTACCAATTTTCTGTGCTTGTAGCTACATTGAAAGAGACTGAGCTTTGACTGCATAAGTTTCTCATTTCCAACTTTTAAATTAATGAAGTTTTTTCTAACTTTAGTTGTTAGTCCTGCCCTACTAACGTTTTAGTCAAGATAATATTCTAAAATCCGGAGAATTGAAAATGTAAAAACAGAGACAAAAAAATCCCACTGGTTCCATCAATATAACTAGTATAATCTTCTTATTTCTCTGTTCTGTGAGTATAATAGTGGATTGGTCACGTGACTTATCTTAGCTTAGAAATGTCATTTATTTGATTACTTTTTTCTTAGACATTGTTGAACGTCAGCTTAGCTAAGGAGGCCGCCTCTAGTTTCCTGTACACTTTTCAGCTATGGCGAAATCCTACAAGATAGTGTACTACCGCCCGATCTACGAGAACTTGTACAGCGAACTTCGAGGCATGTGGCCACAAGGACCTGTCTCTGATGAGGAGCATCAGATCCTCAGCGCGGCGCTCAAGCAATTGAATATTGTTATCCAAGGTAGTTACAAAAAAGTAAAAAAAACTTTTTTTTATCGTCAAATTCACAAAGAAAATTACGATTAATACAGTATTTACAATATTTATAATCTTTACAAAATACACGTGAAACAGTTGAGCTATCTACACACCGTTGCAAACGATTTATAGATAGCTCAACTGATGCCACGTTGAAATAGAAGAAATTATGAATTGGTGTGGGACTAGACGGCGTTGTGTGAATGTCCATGAATATTTATTTAATTTATTTAGTTATACCACAATGGCGACGGAGTTTTAGGCCGCCTTAAGGCATCCGAAGCACAGAAGTGCTCAGATGTAGCGGTCATCCATCCATATACAAAAAAAATACAAAATATCTCCAAATAGTCTTACCATCAGGTAAGATTGCGGTCAAACGTTCATATGAGTTAGTGGACAACTCTAATGACAGAGTCTTTAGGCCACCTTAAGGCCTCCATCGTGGCTTAATGACTACTAGAGCCGAGACCGACAGTTAACGTGCCCCATCCAAATAGTAACCACGCAGAACGTCGCTTAACTTAGCTTAGATCATCGGTGAAGATTGACTAAACAATAACTACGCCACGAGAGCTTCACGGGCGGTTCTTATGATAAATGTGGAGCAAAATGCAAGCATTAATATGCCTTTTTTCTCAGGTTACTACTGGTGCAACAACGCCCTCCTCGTCATATTCCTGTCACCTCCATTCGTGGAGATTCTCAAACGGGTATTGCGTCACGACGTGCCTCTTATCCTTCCGTTCTTCTACTGGTTTCCTTTCGACCCCTTCACACGGGGCTTTTATGAGGTCATTCTGGTGTTACAAACTTGGCATGGTAAGATACTGTTTGTTTATATAAAGTGATAGAACAAGTATGGCCTATTTGATGTTAAGCAGTTCCCTATAACTATGCACTACCACAAAGAAAGTTCATTAAGGGTGTCCCCTGTTAGGCAACGCTTTGCGTCAATCACTATTTATGAAAGTCAGCGCTAATTTCATTTATTAAACTAACGAACATGTGTTTTAATTTCATGTCATTGTGTAGCAAAACTTGAAATGTAAGGGGATAGAACCTTTGTGGCATATCGACCCGTCCGCCATTTTGAAATTCTTTCAAAGTTTCCGCAAACGATGAAAGTAGTATATATGGGTAGAGGACACTAATACAAGCTAAAAATATTCTATATTATATTATCCTAAAGTGTCACGTTTCCGAGATATTTGGAGTTAAAAATGTTCGAACCCCTTTGTATAACTTAAACTATAATCCTTGGAAGTAGAGTACGCCTCCACGCCAAAACATGCCTAACTAATTTATAATTCAAAGTGATACTTCTACTAAGCCTTGGGCTTATAAAGAACGGTGGCCGACAAGTAACAATAACAATAGATACCTTATAAAAATTGTTTTGAACTAGAGGTATGCTCTTAATAAAATCTAGAAAAATATTTTTGATTTGGTTGGGAAGTTACAGGCTGATTGTGAGTCTTATTACAATTGCGATGATTTTTTACTCTATTTGAATAAAGATGTACTGCCTGATTCAATACACTTTACATCAGGTGAGCTGGCAATCAGACGCTTATTAAAGTATTCTTAAAAAAGTATTATCATCGTGCCTATTTCTCCCACCAAACTTGCTGCCTGGTTGCGGTTTTCAGCTTATTCCAGAAATCCCCTATCTGTGGCCCCTGCGAAGGGGATTTCTGGACTTTTTGTTCAGAAATCCCCTTAGTCAGCCCTGCGACTGCCGGCAAGGGATCTTTGGACAAAAGTCCAGAAATCCCCTTCGCAGGGTCAACACGCAGGGGATTTCCTAAGCAGGGGAATAAGCACTGTTTTCAGTCCTTTTACAAAATAATTTCTGTTGTCCGTTCTATAAAAACTTCTCGTAGTTTAAAAGCTACACTGGACATGTGGACAGCACAGACCACAAAACCTAAATAAAATACCCTCTGTTATTTGACATCAGCTACTTTACACCTATCACCAACAGCGGTTCATTTAACTCTATTATTCCTTTAAGCATGGTTTAAAGCCGGTTTAATTAAAGTGTTTTGTGCACTGTCCAGATGTTTTTGAGCTTTTAAAACAAAAGAACGTCTACGCTGTAGACTCTCTACGAACTTTTTTAAAAGAAAGAACCTCTACGCCGTAGGCCCTCTACGAATTTTCTTTGTCGTTTAACTTTTTTATCTTTATCTGATTCTTTTGGTAAAATACTAGAGATAGTGTTCCTATACATCCATGTAGAAAGTCGTAGGATTGGATCCCATTTGATAATTTTTTTGGCTAACTATAAACTATAAAAAATTAAAAATTAAACTGAATTAAATATAATTCAGTTTTATTTTTAATTTTTTATAGTTCTTTGTGAAAGAGTTCGTGAAGTCACATAAGACCTAACTTATTTAAGTCTGTAAGTGAGTAACGGGCACTTTATTCGTGGACGCACTTTGTGTGGTAATGCAATTGTTGTAGGCACAGGTAAACTGGTCAACATCAAGGCCAATTGAATAGTCTGTCTAACAAAAAATCAGCGGTATATCTGTTTGTTTGCATTCTTCCTAGCAGCTAACAAAAATGTAGTTCTATCACTTTACTAATAAGAAAACCTCTGCAGGGCTCATAACAATTTGGTTTATGCTGTGCGGAGACCTACTGTTCTGCATTTACCTGAGCCACATCACGACGCAGTTCGATCTTCTATCAGTTAGAATCAAGAAGTTGGTTTATGTACCAATTGATAAGCAGCTGGTTGAAGACTTTCCACTTGGTGAGTAGAATGGAAAAGATTAGTAAGTAGACTTCATTCCTGATTTGTTGAGCAAGATAGAAATGGAGAAAGATTGGATGCTGTGACCACATCCGGTTAGTGACAGCAAAAGAGAAAAAATGTCTAGAAGAAATTCTGACCCTTAAGTTGCTCAATGTATATCTTAAGTAGGTTTTATAAGCTTTGTATCGTGCGTGAGTGAAAAAAGTCTTAAAAAAAAAGTTAAAGTTAAAAAATGTTTATTTCAGAGAAAAAAGAATATCACTATAACATTTTACTAAGAGGTTGAACACAAAACAATTTTCTCAGACAGTATTACAAAGCTTAGAAATATCTTGTTTTGAAAGTTCCAGGTAAAACAGTTGTCTAGGACACTAGGTAGTACCTACGTCTTTCCTTCCTTTTAGCTAAGTATCGACAATGGATTTCTTAGAATTATGAAAATGCTATTTGATTTTTCAGCCACTTACAGCAGAGAATACGTTCAGAAGCAAAAGAGAAACGAAGTTAGCCAAGACATTAGAGACTGGGAGAAAATACATCAAAAGGATTTAGTTAATATTATTCTAAGACATCGTGCTTTGATCAGGTATGTAAGAATTCAATAAAGGCTGAAAAGTGAGGGCAGGGTTTGACTTTCCATCACATGACAAATGTTTGAAACAAAACAACAGCTACCCTAGCTAACGACACCCATGCTCTCAAATCGCAATACAACATTGTGAGTAGGATAAAATACTTCCTCGGACGAACTCTTTCATAAAGAGTTCTACCAACTTACGTACCTGCCTGCCTGCCTTTATCTACCTGCTACTGAATGGTGGCATTGAATCGGTTTCAGATTATCGCAAGATGTGGAAAACCTGTTCAGTTTCGCGCTACTGGTAAACTTCTTCAACAGTTCCATCATCATTTGCTTCTGTGGCTTTTGTTGTGTTGTAAGTGCTAAGTATTTAATTTTTTATATAAAGACTAGAAACATAGTGGAATCAAAATCGCTTTAGCGGTAAAACAGTCCTCAGAAATATTTTTAATTTTACGAGTAGGAGTGTTTTTCAAGGATAGTACTCTGCTAAGTAGAGTCTACACTTCTGCAGGGTTTATGCTAGGTCTTCTTCAGATATATTTTAATATTTTGCCCGTTACAGCTTCTTCCATCACTTTAAGAGAATTGAAACAGCAGTCATATTGGACATAGATCTTTATAGATTTTTACCCCCTTACCTTTTTTTCAGGTGGTGGAAAAGTGGAATGAAATGGTGTACAAATCGTTCCTAACGACAGCACTCTCTCAGACTTGGCTGCTGTGCTGGTATGGACAAAGGCTGTTAGAATCCGTACGTTTTTTTTTAATTTTATTTATTTGTCACATCAACTGGGCAAGCATCAACATTTTTTAAATAAAAGTAGATACGAGTCCAAATGTCACCTCAATTACAGTTTCAGCAAAACATAATTTTTATGAACCAGGTGGGAGTATTGGGCTAAATAAAATATTATTTTATTTAGCCCAATACTCCCACCTGGTTCATAAAAAATACCTGGTTCATAAAAATTAAGGTAAAAAAATACCTGGTTCATAAAAACAAAGGTAAAAAAATACCTAGTAAAAAATATCTGGTTCATAAAAATGAAGTGACACAGTCAAAGATACTTGTGTTATTTTTGTTTAGCCAACAGTCTGCAGTTAGTACCTAGTCTAAAATTAATTTGTTCCTTTCTTATTTTTCAGAGTGAAGGAGTTTCAGACGCACTTTATAACAGCGGCTGGTATACATCTTCTAGTAGAGTCCAAAGCTCGATTTTAATCATGCTTCACAGGTAGGTATTGGAAGAAATAACTTAAAATCAGGTGGGCTATCTAGTTATTATATTCTACTGTGTTGTGTAGGTACTATGTTTGGTTGTGTACTATGGGTTTGCTTGTGTGTGTATTAAGTATGTTAGGTTATCTACTCAGTAGGTTACTGTATTGTGGCTATTAGAATGTTTTTTTTCTTCAGATCACAAAAGGAAGTTCACGTGACCACATTTGGATTCACGGTTATTTCCCTATCAAGTTACACAACGGTAAGGAAAGTATGAGGCCTTCTACAGGTTGATAATATGATGATGAAGTATAGGTATTCAGTCTGAAGAATAAGCTAGTGCATATTCAAATGCAATGCAGTCGTCTAAGTACAATAAAAATATTTTTCATTGCAGATCATAAAAACAGCGTGGTCGTATTTTACATTGCTGCTAAATATTTACAAGCAGTAGCCGTAGACCAACTTGATTGAATAAAATATGGTTTTAATTCCACTCTTGCGCTTTCTTTTAAATAAAGGTGTTCGACTTCGTAGACTGTAATCTTAGCAGGACGAACTAAAAAGCTGTCAGGCACCGTATAGCTCTAGGTAGGTATTTGAGACCTTACTTAGATTAGGTACCGAGGTTCCCGACAGAGCCGCGGTCGAATCCGATCGGGACCCCGTGACCCTGTCAAGTGCTGGTGTGGCGTCGAACGATTTGTCTAATGGCGAGTGGTTTGACGACGCACTGGCGCTGAGGTGATAGAGGGAAGATCGATGGGTTTTTAGTCGGTAGGCCACCGCTTGCTAATGTCTCATTAGCGTTAGTAAGTGAGTTGGAGAGCCCGACATACCCCTTCGGCTCTCCTCGGGTTGAAGGGGATGCGTAACGCATTTTCCCATCGTAAAAAAAAAAAAAAAAAAAAAGGTACCGAGGTTCAATATTCTGAGCTTGAGACATTGAGACAGTAAGTACTCCATCATCCATCAAGTCCCAGCAGTCGAGACCCAGCACAGCAGTGTTTTTGAATAAGTACGGATTGCCGTCATTGCCGCGCAGTGTAATTTTTTGCGTTGAAAAAGTACGTCTAATGACTTTTTTAGTTTATTAGGTTGGTGCTGGTTGAATTGGAGACCATGATTAGGGTGCCATGATTACACAACCATGGAAAGCACAGCCTTGGAATGTACAGCCTTGGAATTCATGTACATAGTGGTCGCCAATTCCATGGCTGTGCAATCCCGGGCTGTGCTTTCCAGGCCGTACAATGTTTTGCACAGGGTGGGAATACACAACCATGGAATTGGCTGCCAAATGGCATCGAATTCCCAGGCTGTACATTCCAAGGCTGTGCTTTCCATGGCTGTGAAATAGCAGCACGTGCTTGGAAAGCACAGCCATGGAATGTACAACCTTGGAATTCGATGCCAAATTACGTCATCACCTAGGCCGCATTTACACCCAATAGAATTTGAACATTCATGTTTTTTATTAAAATTCTATAATCTGTGAATCAAACATTGCGCAACCTTGGATTGGTAAATCAGTGAATTTCAAGTAGAAATTTTCAACCTTGATGATCTTTGTAATCATTTTATTGTCACTGCTATTGCATGATCAACATTCAACTTCAGTGTATTTGTAGTTTACCTAATTTAATTTTAACTCCTTTATAAGTCCAATGAAAAGCTGCATGCTACTTGGAAAAATCCATAGGTAATCCATACCTACAGAAAAATTACTTCCTCGAATGCTGTTGCAATACAACATCCAGAGCGTTTTAGAAAGGTGAAAAACCTAGCTTGATGTTACTACAGCATCCTCTAACGACAGTGGTGATCTACTCGCTCTATGAACAGCCAAATACACCCTGGACTACATAGAGAAGCTACCCCCTGGTCACTAACTATAACTACCCTGGCCAGTTTAGAAGAGCCCTAGCCGCCAGCGAACACAAATCAACCTCTGCAAGAGTAACTTAGGTAGACGTGGTTTGATCTGAAAGTGACAAGCAGTGCCCACATGCCGTCCATGTCTTGCGTGCTCGCGTGTCCATCGTACCACTCATTGTGTTACCTACCTCATGATCTGCTCAAGGAATGCCGTGGACGTGGCCACCTATTATTGGTAAAAATGGATATAGTGTTTAGAAGAATTGGTGCTGAGACACTGTGCCTTCCGTGTAGATGTACAATCCCATGTAAGTTCAAACCATGTTCATATTAGATCCTAGTGGGCAATATTCATAATTTATATATGACCATTGCACCCAGCAACTACTATATAATGTATTATATTTTCTTGTATAGACCTATATCCATAATAGGTACCTTACCTAGTTATTTATTTATAGGTAACTGTTATAACCTAGTCACATATTATTATCTAGTACATTCTTGATTATAATACCTACATACCTAATCTTTTTAAAGAGTTGCTGTATTATTTTTTGAATACCTACTTAATAAACTACTTATACAAACCAGTGTTCTCAAATGGTGAAGGAAAACATTGTGGTGTTTAGTTAGCTCCGTACACATTGAGCATTATTTTTCCTTTGGTTACCTTAGGCTGGCTAAGCTGTGGGAATAGGTGATGTCAAGCATACATACTCCATCTAAAATATTTCCTAGACACTTCAGTGTCCTATAAGTTACAGATAGTTCCTCATGATGTACTGCTGTACATCATATAGTATTAAAAATAAAGTATGTAATATAACAAACAGTTAACTATTATTTTCTTTCAGGGGCTTACTTCATATTTTGTCGAATCTAAATAAGTAACCTGATCAACTCAAGACATGGGTTATAATTGAAGATTAGCAGTAAGACGGAATGTGATTTTGTCTATATGAAAAAGATGTTTGTGAGAGACATTTCACTATAAAGGCAGAAACTGATGTAATCACTTCAACTTCTTGGCAGTTCGATCATTATTTCTGCTTTGTAAGTATAATTAAATAGTTCAATATTTAGGGCGGCTTGCACCAGAATCGCTAAACGCGTTTAACTCTTAAATAGTATGTATTTAGCGAGTTGTCAAGTCATACAAATACGTCAAATTTTAATCGATTTAGCTGTTAAACACGTTTAGTGATTCTGGTGCAAGCCGCACTTAATGTATAGTAATGTACAGAAAAAAAAAGGTAAGAACATTCAATTTTGAAACTGACTATCACACTCTGGTTTGATCATCTTTTAACAAACACACATCTTTGAGTGTGTATGTTAAAAGATAATTAACCCTTTATTGACATCTCTTACCAATGATGAACAGAGACTCCACTAATTTCAAGTAATGCCACAAAATATTAGTACCTACAAGTATTACTCATGTTTAAGTGACATCTCTCTAGTGCGGCTGTGAGTTATATATTCTCTGTATAAAGCCATATAATGTGACTGCAGTCAGTCGTCTGAGGCTGGTCCAGTTCCTACAGAGCTAAGTTTTTCAATTAAAGGTGTTCATCATATTCATACCTTTAATTCACACTATGTAGTATCTGTGCATGTCTTTTTTATGAGAAAAAGTAATGAAACAATCTGATGCCCCATCAACTGTTAAATCATTACCTCTCAAGAACAATGCATTACCTTGCAAAACAAGTCCATTGAGAATGTGCCCTGTGAAGCAATGCACTGTATCCACTACTATGAGACGTAAAGGTGCCCGTAATTGCAAATTGCACCTACACCCATACCCTTTGTTCCAGAACACACCAATGGGAGCACCACTGTTTGGCGGCAAAAATAGACATGGTGATAGTACTTCCTCAGAAGAGCTCTTTCACAAAGAACCCTACTGCTAAAATCTGAACCACCAAAATATTTTCAATAAAATGTATTACAATTAATACCAATCTCTTAGAATGATCATAATGTTTATATCTCAAGAACTAAGTACCTAGCTATTTATTTATATACATCCCACTACTATTAAGTTGCTTTGATTGCTATGATAAGAATGAAACGAATGTATGATTTTCAAAATTTTCTTCGTTTATTTCGAGGAATAATAATAGTAAGTAGGAAGGTAGGTACTAGGTATGTTACTTATCATTTAGGTAACCTAAGGTCCCACAAAGAAAGAGAACTCAAATACCTCCAGCGCTGGGAACCAGCACAGAGTCATGCAATAATGGGACACGGCACGGATACCCGGCAAGCGTTTTCCGAAGTAGCTAACCTACCTACTTAGAAGGCTGAAGGATTGCCGTGGTACACCGACTATTATAGTAATAGTAGTACCTACCTAGGGGAGGGCCTAATCCAGATGTGTATATCCCCAGCATAGTGAAGCTGTAATGAAGATGCCTAGATACCTTTACATCTATTGAAGATGATTTATACAGCGTCAGGAGGCAACCTATGCCTACACTTAACGGGACGCTGTAGTGCCTGGGACAATGTTTAGATGGAGTAGGCTTGCCCAGCACCTATACATCCTCTCAGCCTAGTCGGCCTTACCCACAGGAAAGACAAGGTCAATACGTGCGGAGCTGACTAAGCCGCGGGTTTCCTCACGATGTTTTCCTTCACCGTAAAGCTCGTGTTAATGCGCATATAAATTTTCCGAACGAAAAATGCATTGATGCACGGTCGGGATTTGAACCCACGACCTTCGGATCGAAAGTCGAGGTACAATTCCACTCGGCCAACACGGCTCTACTAGATACCAACCTCTTGGGAAAAGCTCGTATTTTTTTGTAGTGGTTGGTCATCATCATCATCATCCACAGCCTGACTTCACCCACTGCTGAGTATAGGCCTCTCTCTTTTTGTACCATCTCTCACGACCCCGCGCCAGTCTCATCCAATTTTTGCCCGCGATATCAGTGATATCGTCCGCCCATCTTGCCGCAGGACGACCTACATTTCTGTATCCTGTTCTGGGACGCCATTCAGTTATAGCTTTACTCCACCTGTCATCACCTCGCCTCGCCAGGTGTCCTGCCCAACTCCATTGGGTTGGTAGGTAGTACCTATGTAGGTAAGGTTATATCATTTGTAGGTATCTTACTGCAGTTGAACTATTGGGTTTATTTGACAATAACAAATAGGTACGAGCTCAAGTAATTATTATACCTAAGCTTTTTTAGTGTAATCCTATATAGTACCTAGGTACAGTAGGTATAGGTACCTATTATACCGTGAGCTGATACACATGAGCCGGGTAGGTGTTTAACCTGCCTAAGTAAGTAGGTATCAAGAATTTTCTACGTGTATCTACTTACCCTACCTACCTAGGTACTATGGTGGGCATAGGTGTGCATGTTCCCTGCTGTTATTCAATAAGGAGTTCTGTTGCACGGCTTCTGACTCCATCAACAAATCACTTCGTCGTCACCTACCTACTTATTACATTGTAGGTACCTATTCGAAATTCAACACGTAGAAGAGCCAACCCTACCCTACCTAGGTAGGTAGTAGCAGCAGTAAGTACCTTCCTATACCTACTCATTCGGATGAGGTAGGTACCTATATCTGTCATGATTTTTTCTAAAGTACTCTTAGGTACCTAGCTACCTAATCTTTTTTATTCTACACTAGCAGTTACCCGCGACTTCATACGCCTCTACAGTTTCCGTGTACATTATATTATCTGTGCGTGTACCGAGCGGATACTTCTTTGAGAAACTTGACATTACACCTCATTACACCGAACTCATACCTACTGGAATGTCAAACGCTAGTCGTTAGACCAAAGAGTTGGTACTACGCCCTGTCAAACTGACGTGACATGACATGACAATGAAATCCTCTTGCCAATTGGCGCTGCTAATCCTTTTCGTTCATTTTATCCTGTAGATCCTGTTAATTATTCGAGATAAAAAGTAGCCTATGTGTCAATCCAGGTTACGAACTATATACTTATATGCAGAGTTTCATCCAAGTAGGTTCAGTAGTTTAGAGGTGATTGAAACACAAACATCCAAACATTTAAACTTTTGCATTTATAATATTAGTAGGATAGGATAGGATAAGTACCTACCTACCTAGGTATATCCTACATTGAACAGCTCCAGTCCAGACTGCATCATCATCAGGTACCAACGATATGTAGTTAGGTAGGTAAGTAAGTATATACCTACCTACCTATCAAATCTTGCGAGTAAAAATAAAAAAAAAAGTGCTTGAGTAAAAATGCAAGTCCCGTTCATCATGAGCGTTTCACTGGAAGGACCATAGTGGAATTTTAGGTTTCTGAGCACCTCAATATTTAGTAGAAGTTCTCAAACAATTGTAAAACTGAACCGGTAATTTGTAAAAGTTACGAATCAAAAGTTATAAGCATTTTAAAGTGGTCCCTCGGTTCCACACATGCAATGCTGGGTTCCAAGGATCTAATCAGTATTCACATCTTCTTTCACTGTCTATATTTAGTAGAAGATTTGTAAAAAAATCTACTTAATTTCAGCCCTTCTTCTTCTTGCAGAGAGACGAAAACACGATAACAAAGTGGTCCCTCAGTTCTACATTGACGAAAATGTTTTTGCGGTTTTACAAAAAAACTAACTGGAATTTTAAGTTTCTGAATCAGTCAATATTTAGTAGAAGTGCTCATACAATTTGTAAAATCAATCAGTAATTTGTAAAACTTACCAATCAAAAGTTATAAGCATTTTAATGTGGACTTTCGGTTGAACACTTTCCAAAACGCAAAAGTAACTTTACAAAAAAACTATAAAACTTAGAGACGTGTAATATAGCTCATCATTTAGTAAAAATTTTTACTAAATATCTACATACAGCGATGAACAATAGACACAGCCAATATCGAAATATAGCAATTTTAGTTTCCGGCATAGAGATGCAGCCGCGGGGTGACCACACGGCTTAAATTTTCGGGACAGGGAACAGCATGACAGCCGCGCGACGCGACGATTCCACTCTCTGCTGATGCGGGTGTGACTCAATGAAGTCAGCGTTGGTACTCTAAGTACCTATTCATCCATTGTATTTTCAATAGGTGAGTAAAGAAAATCCGATGATTGTCAAATAAATATAAGATCATACGAAAACGGAACGTCAGCGGAAAATCAATACTATTTATACTTAGGTGCTTACCTATCACACTACTCAAACAACTTCGAGAGGGCTTTCGCTGCCCAGTTCAACAATAGAATCTACAAGGTGCTTACCTAAAAAGAACAATCGCTAGGAAAACTTCAATAACCACTATCCCACTTACTATTATAAATGTCAAAGTTTGGATGTTTGTGTTTCAATCACGCTGTTACTACTTACTGGTCCGATTTGGATGAAACTTGGAATATATTATAGTTCGTAACCTGGATCAAACACATCGGCTACTTTTTTTTATTTTTTTTGTGGACGAAGTCGCGGGTAACTGCTAGTAATATTATAAATGCTAAAGTTTAGATGTTTGTGTTTCAATCACGTCAAAACTACGAACCAACTTGGATGGAACTTGGCATATATTATTATATTATAGTTCGTAGCCTTAATATACTAGCAGTTACCCGCGACTTCGTACGCGTCTACAGTTTCCGTGTACATTATATTATCTGTGTGTGTACCGAGCGGATACTTCTTTGAGAAACTTGACATTACACCTCATTACACCGAACTCGTACCTACTGGAATGTCAAACGCTAGTTGTTAGACAAAAGAGGTAGTACTACGCCCTGTCAAACTGACGTGACATGACAATGAAATCCTCTTGCCAATTGGCGCTGCTAATCCTTTTCGTTCATTTTATCCTGTAGATCCTGTTAATTATTCGGGATAAAAAGTAGCCTATATGTCAATCCAGGTTAAGAACTAAATATATGCCAAGTTTCATTCAAGTTGGTTCAGTGGTTTTGACGTGATTGAAACACAAACATCCAAACTTTGACATTTATAATAGTAAGTGGGATAGTGGTTATTGAAGTTTTCCTAGCGATTGTTCTTTTTAGGTAAGCACCTTGTAGATTCTATTGTTGAACTGGGCAGCGAAAGCCCTCTCGAAGTTGTTTGAGTAGTGTGATAGGTAAGCACCTAAGTATAAATAGTATTGATTTTCCGCTGACGTTCCGTTTTCGTATGATCTTATATTTATTTGACAATCATCGGATTTTCTTTACTCACCTATTGAAAATACAATGGATGAATAGGTACTTAGAGTACCAACGCTGACTTCATTGAGTCACACCCGCATCAGCAGAGAGTGGAATCGTCGCGTCGCGCGGCTGTCATGCTGTTCCCTGTCCCGAAAATTTAAGCCGTGTGGTCACCCCGCGGCTGCATCTCTATGCCGGAAACTAAAATTGCTATATTTCGATATTGGCTGTGTCTATTGTTCATCGCTGTATGTAGATATTTAGTAAAAATTTTTACTAAATGATGAGCTATATTACACGTCTCTAAGTTTTATAGTTTTTTTGTAAAGTTACTTTTGCGTTTTGGAAAGTGTTCAACCGAAAGTCCACATTAAAATGCTTATAACTTTTGATTGGTAAGTTTTACAAATTACTGATTGATTTTACAAATTGTATGAGCACTTCTACTAAATATTGACTGATTCAGAAACTTAAAATTCCAGTTAGTTTTTTTGTAAAACCGCAAAAACATTTTCGTCAATGTAGAACTGAGGGACCACTTTGTTATCGTGTTTTCGTCTCTCTGCAAGAAGAAGAAGGGCTGAAATTAAGTAGTTTTTTTTTACAAATCTTCTACTAAATATAGACAGTGAAAGAAGATGTGAATACTGATTAGATCCTTGGAACCCAGCATTGCATGTGTGGAACCGAGGGACCACTTTAAAATGCTTATAACTTTTGATTCGTAACTTTTACAAATTACCGGTTCAGTTTTACAATTGTTTGAGAACTTCTACTAAATATTGAGGTGCTCAGAAACCTAAAATTCCACTATGGTCCCTCCGTGGAAACGCTCATCGTTCATCGGGCATGGGACCGAGCGAGCGAAGCGTCTCAGTTTCGAGATTGGCCAAAAATGCTTTTGTCCGTCTGTCAGTAAGTCAGTAATCGCCTACAGGTGGCATTTATCAACCGATTTGAACGAAAATCGGCACACAAGTTCATAATTTATTAAAAAATAATTGTCGACTGTTTTTTGATTGGGGGGAAAGTTTGTTGTAGGTAGCGTTGTTTATGGACGGATTTCAATAAAATTTGAGAAGCACACTAAAGACTTCATTCTACACCAGGTAGTGTAAAAATATTTTCAATAGGAAAAAAAGTGGAAGAGGAAATTATTTTTTAATTTTTTTCCCGAAAATTTACGCCTACCTTTATCAATGAAACTACGCTAGGTATTCTCTTCTCCTTTACGAGACAAATCCGTAGACACCCAGATTCGACCTCCTAGGTAGGACCAAGGGAACGCGAGTAGGTAATCGCTAAAACTTACATAGGTACCTCTTGGAAAATTCCAGCACCTGATATTAAATTTAGAAAGGGGAAAGTTTTGGTTATTGCATGGTTATAAAGGCTCGCGAGGTGTATGTTCTCACAGGACAGGACATATCAGTTTGTTGATTATTGGGTGCGCAAGCTTACTCATTACCCTCTTATTGTACGTCCGGAACGGACAAACTGTAAAAACTTGTACTACTTACTTATGATCTCTTTTGTACAACAGTTACACAATAAAAATTTTCTGATTTCTGATAACTAGTGTAGGTAGGTACCTATAGCTGTAGATATTATTTTGTAAGCAAGTTGAGTAGGTAGGTGGTATGCAATGTATGCATGCACCGCACCGCACCGCACCGCGCCGCCGCCGCCGCCGCTGCCGCCGCGCGCTGTTTGTTTTATCCTATCCTATCCTACTAATATTATAAATGCGAATGTTTAGATGTTTGTGTTTCAATCAAGTCAAAACTAATGAACCAACTTGGATGAAACTTGGCATATATATAGTTCGTAACCTGGATTGACATATAGGCTACTTTTTATCCCGAATAATTAACAGGATCTACAGGATAAAATGAACGAAAAGAATTAGCAGCGCCAATTGGCAAGAGGATTTAATTGTCATGTCATGTCACGTCAGTTTGACAGGGCGTAGTACTACCTCTTTGGTCTAACGACTAGCGTTTGACATTCCAGTAGGTACGAGTTCGGTGTAATGAGGTTAAATGTCAAGTGTCTCAAAGAAGTATCCGCTCGGTACACGCACAGATAATATAATGTACACGGAAACTGTAGACGCGTACGAAGTCGCGGGTAACTGCTAGTAGTCTATAATGTAGGTAGGTATAGCTGTAGATATTATTTTGTTAGCAAGTTGAGTAGGTAGGTATGCATGCACCGCGCGCGCCGCACCGCACCGCACCGCGCCGCCGCCGCCGCGCGCTATGTTTGTTTTGTAGTCCAAATGTAGGTGTAGATATTATTTTGTCAGCAAGTTGAGTACCTAGGTAGTAGGTATGCATGCACCGCACCGCCGCCATGAGATTGTATTTTTTGATTTGCGCCTGCATCTAACCACAGATACCTCCTTACTTAAATTTATTTTTATCAAGACTATTACTTATCTATTTATTGACAAAAACGCTGACTATTTCGAGAATAAACGTAAAAGAAAATGTATTACTAAAAAATTACCTAAGCTTAGAAACTAACTTAGCACTAAAATATGATGCTTTAGGTCTTATAGTTTTAAACGGAATACACTAGGTAGGTAGGTATCTCAAATATTCTAAAATTAGGGACCATTATGGGGGGGGGGGGGGGGGGTCAAACGGGTAATGAAACTAATTATTAAACATGCAAAAACAATATTTTGATTACCGGGATCTGAACTCGGTGAGGATACCTGAATTATAAATGAAATACTTGACAAAACACAGTAGGTACAGGTACATTAGAATGTGCAAATCAAACATTTATAAATCTCCATATAGGACTGGGCTCTGATATGAGGCCAGAACCGGGACCTACTATGCCTTTTTAGGTTTGTGTCACGGTCGGTGTTGGCGGCGCGGCGGCGCGAGTGCAAACCCCGGGGCGGCGGCGCGCCGGCGTGACGCTCATATCTACCATACCTACCTACTTATCGAAATCGATGTTTTTAGTATTCCGATCCAGTTTTGGAAAAACGGAACACTTATGGCCTCACTCCGGTGTCTGTCTGTCGTAGGCCACCAGAGCTGAACCGTAGAAGCTAGAGAGTTATAATTTGGAGTAGGTACTTAGTAATAGTTTATCACAACCCAATATGATGGTTTTGTTAGAGGATTTTTCCACTTGGATTTAGAACGACCAGTATTTTACATTCGACTTTATTAGCATGAACTTTAATTACTAATAAATGGTTTCACAAGCAAGAGTCTATTATTTATCTTATTTTAATGTTCTAATGAATTTACACGCACCCAACTTTGTAGGGGAAGGTAAAAGTTCTCAATATGGCTTCCGTGTCACCATGGACTAGAGAGTCAATAGGGATGGGACACCGCAGTAGAGATGTGCTCGTGCCAGTCCAACACTCCTCCTCACGAGCTCATCGCTCATGATAGGCCAAGTAGCTCCCTCAGTATCAGAAGCCTTGGTCCGGGAACACCCTTTGTGAGAATGTCAGCCTCCACTTCCAGAGTAGGTTTGTACTGGATGCTGGTTGTTCCTTGTTGAACGCATTCTTTGATGAAATGCTGTTTAATTTCTATGTGCTTGGACTTCCCACTGATTACTGGATTGTAGGAAAGTCTCTGGCCAGCTTGATTGTCACTGAAAAGTACAACATTATTTATAGTAATGCCTAAATCATTGAATAACATTTTCAGATGAACAGCTTCTTTAGCAGCTTCAGTTAGAGCTACATATTCAGCTTCAGCTGTTGATAGGGCCACACATTTTTTGTTTCTTCGCTTCCCAACTTATGCAAGCATTTGCAAACTTGAAGCAGTAGCCTGAGTATGATTTTCGATCTATCTTGCAGCCAGCCCAATCGGCATCAGCCATGCCATAGTACCATGCCATTCCATGGTACCTCAAAATACGCTTGGCATATTTAAAATGCTCTTCACTGTAAGCGTTATTGAACTGTGACAGGTAGCTCACTGAATAAGCTATTTCTGGCCGACTTGCCACTGACAGGTACATCAGAGTTTTAATTGGAACATTTAGATATGGAATATTTTTGTCACAATTTTCAGATTTTTCCAGATGGAAACCTGGAACCTGATGGTTCAATTGGAGAACTTATTTGTTTACAATTTTCCATGTTATATTTTTTCAAAACCTTTTCAATATACCTACCTTTTCTGGGTTATTTTTAATTTATTTTTCTCATGTTTTATTTCAAGGCCAAGTACATGTTTTGGTTTTCCAATGTCTTTCATTTCGAAACTTCGATTTAAATGCTTCTTTAATTTAATTAATGAGCTTTCATTTGAATAAGCTATTATTAAATCATCGACATATACTGCAACTATTATTTTATCTGTGCCTTCTATTTTTGTGTAAATGCATGGATCAGCTGTTGATGATTTGAAGTTCATCTTTTTCAACTCATGGTCTAACTTATAGAACCATTGACGACCAGCTTGTTTCAAGCCACAGAGTGCCTTTTGTAGTAGACAAACTTTTTCGCCTTTTATTTTATTTAAATCTTGTAGCATATTTCTGGCTTTGTTGAATAATTCTAAATTTTCATTTTCACTTTCATCCAGCATTATTTTTGTGATATATTCTTTTAAATATTCAGGTTTTTTCGTTATTATTTTTTCATTTAGATCACCATTTAGGTATGCAGTAGTAACATCCATTTGATGTAGACTTAGATCTTGCTCAACTGCAAGTGCCAACAACGTTCTGATTGAACTCAGTTTGGCTACGGGGGCATAAGTTTCATTATAATCGATTCCTGGTCTTTGAGTGAAACCACGAGCCACCAATCTTGCCTTCTTGATTTTTTTTTCATCTGGGCCAAGTTTTTCTTTCAAGATCATTTTATAATCTACTATATTTTTACAATTCTTTTCTTTTTGTAGAATTTTCCAAGTATCATTTTTTTATGTGAGACCTTATTTCAGATTTTATGGCTTCCTGCCATTCTTTATCATTTTTAATATCATGTTCTTCAATCTCTTCACACATGTAGTTGCACTCATCTGTACCTCCAAGTTCATAATCTTTGGACCACACAGGAGGTTTTTTTCTATCTTGAAGGACGGGTACCTGAGCTAGGCTCCAAGCTAGGTTGTGCTTGATGATGTAAGATAACATTTTGTGGACTTACGGTTTCATCTATAGCGACCTCATCGTCATCTTCATATTCGCTGAAAGAGTGCATTGTCTAATCATGATCACCATCATCATCAGTAGTAGAACTTTCTCTACTTTGCTGAAATAAAGAAGGCTGAAAAGGAGAAGGCTGAAAAGATAAGTTTTTCTCTTTTTCTTCATTAATGCTTTCTTTTTCAGTTTCAGGTCGTTCCAGTTCAAGGAGAGGTAGACCATTTTGGACATCATCATTTTGATAGTACATTTTTCCATCTAATACTTTGACATCTCTATGCACAATAACTGTATTTTGTTTTGGTAGGTATATTCTGTACGCTTTACTATATTTTGCATATCCAACAAACACACCTTCACTTGCTTTGGCTGAAAACTTTTTGTGTTTCTTCTGTTTGTTGAGTGTAAAAACTTTTGATCCAAATATGTGTAGATGTCTTACAGATGGTATGCGGCCAACCCATTTCACATAGGGTGTCTCTCCATTCAGAGCTTTTGCTGGACATCTTTTCACAATATTATTTGCAGTGAATACAGCTTCTGCCCACAGAACTTCTGGAACTTTTGAAATATTTATTGAATTCTTTACAATATTCTGTACCATTATCTGATTGTAGAAACTTTATTTTATTTTCTTAAGTATTTCTACTTCTTCTTTAATTTCTTTGAATCTTTCTAATGTTTCTGTTTTTTTTCTGTATGAAGTAAACATAGCAATAGCGGCTGAAATTATCAATAAAAGTTAAGATGTATCTTGCACCACCAATGGTTGCTTGCGGCATAGGTCCACGCAAGTCAGTGTGTATAACCTCCAAAATCTGTTTTGATTTCTTTCCATCATTTTTGGGAAAACGTAACCGCGTCATCTTGGCTTTTATGCAGGTTTCACAGTTCTGAAATAATTCATTTTTGTTAAATTTTAAACCGGCTAGGTACTAGATTTTAGATGCGAGATTTTTTAAATCTTTTTCATTTAAATGTGCCAATTTTTGATGCCATTTCATTAAATCATTTTCAGAAATATTATTTGCCTGCTCATTTGTTTCTAAGCTTTTGAGAGAAGTCAGATGAAGTCCTTCCTTTTTGTCTGCAGTCAGTACGGTTTTTTCCTGGCTATCCTATACATAGGCCTTTTTATCCATGAACAAAACTGTATGGTCCCTTTCAGTTATACGAGCAACAGACAGCAAATTTGTTGATAACTCAGGTACATAAATGGTATCATTGAGTTTAATGTCTATATTTTTATAATTTACTAGAACTATCCTCGTACCTTTTATCTCAGCGCTTTGGTTTGATGCCAATTTCAGCTTGCCTTGTCCGGCTTTGATTTCAGTGAATTTCTTAGCCGTTCCGGTCATGTGGGACGTACACCCACTGTCCAGGCACCGTTGTCGTATTTCTGTGGGCGATATGAGGAGAAATAATTCAGATCGCGCCAACAAATCCGTTTCGGCGTCGGGCTTTGGGTCACTGATGGCTTTCCACAAACCATTTTTCACAAGTACCGCTTCAGCTTGTATTGCCCACGTATCGTAGTTATTTCTATTTAGCAGTTCGATACGGTATTGCGATATTTGATGAGAAGTTGTGGCCATGATGATCCCAACCACGCTCTGCTACCATTTGTTAGAGGATTTTTCCACTTTTATTTAGAACGGACCAGTATTTTACATTCGACTTTATTAGAATGAACTTTAATTACTGTCGCGCCTTATACTATGCTAGGGCTATCACAAAACGGCGACAAGCCCGTACGACAAAGATAACATGAGGATGAGATTATGGGTCGACTTATCGTCATGTGAACTGCTTCGCAAATGATTTTACTGCCCTAAGCTGGCAGAAGGCCACGTGGTCGACCCTGGTCTCTTACACCATCACACGCAGTTACGCCAGTGATAGTGCCCGGATTCCAGCCCTCTCAGAACTAGGCTGTTCCAGTCCTTCAAAGGACAACCGGTTGAGCTTGGCTGTGCCAAGTGCTACCGCCAACCTTCCCCACGAGCAACCAGTCCGCTTCCTCTCAAAAGGTCGACCACAGCCCTGTGGGCCACTCCGTGCCTCTGATCGCTATCAGAGGCACATCCCTTCGGCTAAGCCTGGACCCTTAGTACTCGAGAGATCTGATGCACCAACGCTGATATTCGAAGGTCATCGGTTTCCCAGCCGGCTATACCCCGGGACACCCAAGTACTAATGCCCATCTATCGAGCTGTGCTCGACGGGCTCTGAACCAAGTCAGAAGCCCCGGTACCCGAACGTATACAACGTTCCTCCCCAATCGACCGAACTAGTCCATGTACAAAGGTACGCAAGTAGACTTTCAGATTAATCGCGGATAATAGATTTTAACGCGGAACTGTCTTCCCAAAATCTCACTAGCCTCTCAGAAATAGTAGTACGTTATTTTGTTAGCTTACCCTGTGGCCGTGGGCTATTTTACTCCTCCACGACAAACTACCATGTACTTCCACACTCGAACATAGTAACTGCTAGACTCCTGTGAATCTCGCACAATAATTAGCAGCCCTAGAGCGCCATAAGACATGTGCATCGGACGAAAGTCCGCTGAGATTCACGTAAGTCTCACACAATAATTAGCAACCCTAGAGCGCTATAAGACATGTGTATCGGACGAAAGTCCGTCTGAGACTCGCCTCGCCGCTCTTATCGCCCCGGTTTATATAGCAGCTAGTAAACAAGTGACGTCAGCTGCAGGTGGCTCGCAGGTGCGCCGAGAACGCGTAAACAAGTGACGTCAGCCGCACGACTATATTTTACGAGCTCTTTGAATGTTATTAATGCATTAAAATGATGACGGTACTTAATTTAGGTTGCTAAGAAGAGGAAATATATCCTAGTAATAGGTGTGCGCAGTTTTACGGTTAATCCTACAAAATATAATGACAAACGAGAATATACCAAGCTCTTATCAATCCAGAGTTGCCAACGTACAAAACTGGTTATTGTCAAAAGGAACTTACTATTTGTCTGTTACCTCGTGCATTGCGCGACACACCCAACAAAACAAAAGTTTCACTCTAGCAGGGCATTTATTTATTATTTATTTATTATTTATATTTACTTGACCTGGGCTAAAAGCTACCTCTACGTTATCACCACGTGCCGGGTCGCCTACCTCGTAGACCGAACCGGATTTCAAGACTGTCCGGGACCATTGGCCGTCCCTAAAACATAAGACTCTCTCATTTTCCGGAACCAGAACCGACTCCAAGTTAGAGTTTATTTTCCCAACCATACGCTTGCTGCTTCCCTCCGGCCCCCGCTTCTATGTCTGCAAAGGCCGTGGACACTCCAGGGGAGATAGATGCTATATAGAACCAGTGAAAATGAAACATCAACCATTACTCTCGCGACTCAACATGCGTCGTCAAACAATTTACTTCAGCGTCAACTCGGGTTAGTGGTCTTGAATAAATGACCACTTCTACTTCCTTCATCACTGTTAGTAGCTTGCTGCCACTCGAGATGTTTCTAAAGTGCGTTTTGGACAATGCTTGATAAGACCAACCAGGCGCTCACAGAATCTACCATACCATGGAACAATTGAGTAACAAATCTCCCAATTTATAACTAAGAGGCACTGTCAGAATACCCTCCTTCTGGGATTCTTCCTCTGGCTGCAAACTATTCGAAAGACTAGGAGGCATTCTTCTGCAGAAAGACCCTTCGCAATTTTAATATGAACCGCCCGCACAGCGAAACATGTGAATAAAGACACTTATCTTATTTTTAATGGACCAAAGTAATTCACCAGTAAATGAAAAGGCCTCTCGTAAAGTTCACTCATTTAAGAACTCATAAAATTAAGACCGGATACCTCATACTGAAATCCTATGTTAGCCATACGACCACCGCAGCGTAGTAAACCATCAAAGTCCATAAAGACATTTCTGCTATCTAAGTAGACTACACGAGAGCAATAAAAGAATCCTAAATGTGATCGCTAAAAAACATAATTGTCCTGGTATGAAACCATATCCAGAGGAATGAAATCGTTAAGTTATTAAACTAAGTCTCCGTTACTAATAACATGGACTACGAAACCCTTCTAGCCATGCAATAACCGACAGACTCCTTCACTCCCTTGACAAAATCAAATCTCAGGCACCAGGTCCTCCCAGTAGGTTTACCTATGTAGACTTAAGCAAAATTAGAGGTTGAATCTGGTGGCCAGGGGGTGTCTCGCAAAGTCGGAGAGGACTGCACAGTCCAACTAATATAGGTAGGCAATGTAAGCCTACATTGTCGGGGAAAAATCAATGGTACTGGATTTCCTCTCTTTTTCCCTCAGTCCAAAATCACGGTAGACTAAAAAATTTGAATAAATAAAAGAACCCGTGTGCCGATCCTCGTCAAAATCAGCTGATAAATGCAACCTGTAAGAGAGAACCGACGGACAGAAGCTGTTTAAGCAACAACTACTTTATCCATGCCAGGCATGGCGTTTGGCGCTGAACCACGAGTCCGCGCCGCCGCCCGCAAGAGGGCAATATCTTTCTTCCCACAACTCTCAAGCGCATGACACGCTCTTTCATTTTTTACTATATAAATATTATTTTGTTTACGAAAATTAAACCCAAAAGTATCTTCGAATCCAAGTCTATTTTATTTGGGACCTATCCATTATGCCAGAAGCATTTCTGGCAAATCACGAAACCGAGACGCCTCGCTCTCTCGGTCAATTATTATTATTACAAACAAATTAAGCTTTGTACTAGATGAATCTTCTTGCCTGCCAGGAGGTTTATCGAGGAAGGTTATTTATTTTCTGACAACAAACAGTCATAAAGGTATGTAATATACACAAAAATTACTAATCTTCGGGCTACTAGGTATGCTTTATTAATCGATGTAATACAAAACGACTGCTGTGTTAACTAAGCAAACAGAAATAGGTTCGTACTTAAGTAGTGAATGTGCTACCAAAGTGTTTTATAAGGATTTACAGCGGTATAGTAGAATTATCTTACAAGCGGTCTTCACTAGTATCTCTTTCTTCTTCTTGTAAGTCTTCATAAGGACAGTGTAGATTCTGGTTAACTTCGACCAGTCGTGAGGTTGCAACTCACCTGGACTCCCATCCAGGGACTCCCCAAACAAAAAGAAGGTGCTGCTTATGCAGCAATGACATTCACTAGCTACCGATATTCTTACCCCTTCGGGTGCGTTGTATAAAAGTAGGGTCAGACTTCGTATAGACATAATCAATTATGACGCTTAGTCTCATTGCTTGCTACAAAAAGTTAGCAAAAATTGGTAAGTCTAGATTCGATGTCACATACTTCAACCAATCCGAAAGCCTGCTACTAATAAGAAACCTAGAAGCTCCAGTTTGGATATTTTCAAATCAATTCTCATTTGAAATATCATTCTACTATCTTCCGTTCTGCAAACGGTAACAAAACGAACACATTCGAAGTAAACAGTTTCAACCTTTAACTAACAACTATCTTGGTCGTTCTATAAAGTTATGATCATTAAAATCTAAAACAAAACCAAAAACATCAGGTTTGAACGTCAAAACCATTGAGAAATCAACTATCAGAAACAAGTACTTATAAACCTAAATAGGAACATATCAATGTTAGGCCAGAGCTCCATTAGACTGAAATTGTGTTCTTTCCAATCCAACTCGTATGACGAAGATGAAGAACACTTATTACCACAATATCAACGGCACTTTAACATGCACCCTGTGTGCAAGAACCTTTTAAAAGCCAAACACTGGCTATTCTAGTCATCTTGGAGGTAATCACAGGCATCAAGCAGCAATACTGTGGGTTCGATCCCTACCTAGAAAAACATTCATGTATGGCAAACACAGATGTTTGTTCAAGTCCGGGTGTTACCGTGTATTATAAGTATGTATCAACAAAAAGTATATAAATATTCCATCAGTATCCAGTTCCCACACTACACTACAAGCCTTGCTTAGCTTGGGATTAGACAGCGCCATGTAAAATGTTCATGAATGCTCACTATTACTATTTATTAATGACACCGTAGCTGATAACGGCCAGGAGGGAATTATTATGACGAAGATGATGAAATAATAAGCAAGAGTTTGAATAGACTCAGAGCTTAATTTATAACATTAAAAATATATAATATGACAAGTGCCAAGAAACGCGGTTTATGTTGTAGAAAGTGGTAGGTAGCACCTACATAATTCAACAGAGCAAAAACATTGCTTGCACTTTTTCATAAGGTGCTAATTCGCGTTCATAATTATTTCAACAGAAGAAAACAATGTATAATTATTACAACTGCACTTATGGCGTAGCTTGCTTAATCAATCTTCACCGATTTTATCTAAGCCAAACAATGTCCTGTGCGGTCACTAGGTATTTGATTAGATGACAGCTAGTGGTATTTACATCTGAGCAATTCCGTGCTTCAGAGGGCACGTAAAACTGTAGGTTACGGCTTTTAGCAATTGCTAAGCCACGACGGAGGCCCCATGGCGGCCAATAAACTGAGTCACCAGAGCTGGGCACCAACTCATACGAAAGAACGAAACAAAAGACGACACATCAGATAAAATAATAGGAATACAACACTCAGTAGATCCACTCGTACTAAACTACACCAATGATTCATCTCACCTTCACTTGACAGCTAAATCGTAAAAACATCTTATACAAGAAAAGACTCGTCAGTGGTATCTGTCCCTATAAGCACCGATACACGCATTCATTTTGACTGACGACAAACATAAATATCTAGACGTAAATCTGCACCTGTTCAGTAAATAAACTAAATTTTTTCTTTCAACAAGTTTTCAGCGATAATGCGCCCATTTCACATGAGAATAAAAATTCGTCTAATATGCAACCTAGAATCCTAGATACCTAGAATCACCTAGTTATAAGACCCAAATGATCCTTGCGATCCCATTGAACAAAGAAATTTTGACTTTATAACTTCTCCGCGGTGTGCAATAAAGAGTTTCCATCTATCTACCGTTACGGTATATAGATATGCCCTAGAGGCACTGAACAACCACACCTTTCAACTTTAGACAAAAAATATAGTCTTGTGATAAATCGTAGCTTGGCGAAACAAGCAGTGTTGTCATGGCCTAGTGACTTGCACAACAAATAAAACCCTTGATGTTTTCAATCCTGATCTACCCGCAGAAATACTAGCACTAAAAACATTTGTCTACCAACGCTACGGAATAAATATTTCGGGAAAAACAAATCTGGTTTTTTGCTACTAACGGGTCATTCTCGATCAAGAAACATACTCTTGAGGAAACGGTCGTAGTATTCAGGTTTTAGATAGGAAAGTAGGCACATAATTACGCATCAATTCTACATATTTATTACAACCATCATTCTCCGCTAATTATATTGATCTTTTGACATCACTTAGGCGCATGACTAGAGTGCATGGCATAGTCTAAATACGTTTACTATCAGCACGCATAACCTCATAGAAAGTTTGCAATATTATTGATTCTGTGTGAAAAAATGTACCTAGTTATATTTCATATTTGAAAGGTAAACAAACTTAAAACATTTCCCTTCAAGCAATTAGCTATCCGGGAGCACTCGTTGTCCTTCCAGTATCCAATTAATATCAATCCAAAACCAGCGCTAAAGGATCCACCGTGTATTTAGCATTTGCTGAGTGGTTTACTTTTTTTACGCATTTAATGTTTTATTATGAAATAAATAATTGTACGTTGCGTAAAAATAATTACTATTTCTATGCCAATTTTACGCACTCATTTAACTGTTACACTAAGAATCGACATCATCATAAGAACCAGCGATTAGAGATCGAAACAAAAAACGGTTGGATCTGACCTTGTTACTCCAAATAACGTTCGGTACTGCTCAACAACGACACAGCACTCGCCGGCACAGAGGCTGGGGTCGTAGACTCTGCATCCCGGGTACTGCTGGAGGCGATGCTAGCGGACGTGACTGCGGCGTAAACATGATGATCGGGCTGGCAGTCACGGCACTGCTGACGCAGCACTCGTCGAGGGTACATCACACCATAATCACATGAAAAAAAAAACGTATCAGGCTTAGTTATACATCTTACCACGATTTGATACATAAAAATTTTAGAGGAAAATAACTTTCACTTTGGGGATAGAGCTATTGAGCCCCATCCCACTTCTGAAGCAGGCGGTTTCTACCAAATAAAAAACGGGAGATAACCGCTCAAAACAATTTACTGGGAAATTATTTAAAAATGAAATTCAAGTCAGGAAATAACAAAATAATTTGGACAGATTAACAATCTATTCTTCATAATTAATTTCGCTAATTGTATAATAAAACAACACACTTATTTTCTTTAGTAAGGTATATTTTTTTTTTCTTCTAAAAAACTGAAATAAAAAATCTTTATAGCCGGAGAGAACCCGAACGAATCAGGCTTCCCCAAACATAATTCTAACCAACCCGGTGGTTGGGACCAGAAAAACAATCTGGCTTCTCAGGGTTCCAGAGATCCCTGCATCTCCACCATTTTTGTCGCGCCTTATACTATGCTAGGGCTATCACAAAACGGCGACAAGCCCGTACGACAAAGATAACATGAGGATGAGATTATGGGTCGACTTATCGTCATGTGAACTGCTTCGCAAATGATTTTACTGCCCTAAGCTGGCAGAAGGCCACGTGGTCGACCCTGGTCTCTTACACCATCACACGCAGTTACGCCAGTGATAGTGCCCGGATTCCAGCCCTCTCAGAACTAGGCTGTTCCAGTCCTTCAAAGGACAACCGGTTGAGCTTGGCTGTGCCAAGTGCTACCGCCAACCTTCCCCACGAGCAACCAGTCCGCTTCCTCTCAAAAGGTCGACCACAGCCCTGTGGGCCACTCCGTGCCTCTGATCGCTATCAGAGGCACATCCCTTCGGCTAAGCCTGGACCCTTAGTACTCGAGAGATCTGATGCACCAACGCTGATATTCGAAGGTCATCGGTTTCCCAGCCGGCTATACCCCGGGACACCCAAGTACTAATGCCCATCTATCGAGCTGTGCTCGACGGGCTCTGAACCAAGTCAGAAGCCCCGGTACCCGAACGTATACAACGTTCCTCCCCAATCGACCGAACTAGTCCATGTACAAAGGTACGCAAGTAGACTTTCAGATTAATCGCGGATAATAGATTTTAACGCGGAACTGTCTTCCCAAAATCTCACTAGCCTCTCAGAAATAGTAGTACGTTATTTTGTTAGCTTACCCTGTGGCCGTGGGCTATTTTACTCCTCCACGACAAACTACCATGTACTTCCACACTCGAACATAGTAACTGCTAGACTCCTGTGAATCTCGCACAATAATTAGCAGCCCTAGAGCGCCATAAGACATGTGCATCGGACGAAAGTCCGCTGAGATTCACGTAAGTCTCACACAATAATTAGCAACCCTAGAGCGCTATAAGACATGTGTATCGGACGAAAGTCCGTCTGAGACTCGCCTCGCCGCTCTTATCGCCCCGGTTTATATAGCAGCTAGTAAACAAGTGACGTCAGCTGCAGGTGGCTCGCAGGTGCGCCGAGAACGCGTAAACAAGTGACGTCAGCCGCACGACTATATTTTACGAGCTCTTTGAATGTTATTAATGCATTAAAATGATGACGGTACTTAATTTAGGTTGCTAAGAAGAGGAAATATATCCTAGTAATAGGTGTGCGCAGTTTTACGGTTAATCCTACAAAATATAATGACAAACGAGAATATACCAAGCTCTTATCAATCCAGAGTTGCCAACGTACAAAACTGGTTATTGTCAAAAGGAACTTACTATTTGTCTGTTACCTCGTGCATTGCGCGACAATTACTAATAAATGGTTTCACAAGCAAGTCTATTATTTATCTTATTTTAATGTTCTAATGAATTTACACGCACACACAACACTTTGTAGAGGAATGTGAATGAAAGTTCTCAATATGGCTGCCGTGTCACCATGGAGTAGAGAGTCAATAGGGATGGGACACCGCAGTAGAGATGTGCTCGTGCCAGTCCAACAGTTTCTATTGTAGATACAAGAAGACTGCGCAGACATCCACGGTATGCATACCTACCTAGTCTGACAGATTGTTTAATAAACCTACACAGGCTGAACCTTAGAGCCACAAGCAGTCCACTCTGCAGAGGTTGCCTGTCTGAAGAAGAATCAGTTGCCCATGTAGCACTGGAAGGCGAGGGTGTAATGAACAACTTAACAACAAAAAATCCTAGGAAACCACTATTTCTCATCTAAGCCTGCAAAGCTCCCAGAAAACTTCTCTGTTTTTGAGAGGAGTTTTAAATCTGACTGAATGGGTGAAAGATGACTGTTTGATGATGAAATGTATAAATTTATCAGAACTCTAATAATTATCCTGAACTTGTCACAAAAAACAAACACATTGTTGTTTTGTAAATAAAACACGAGGTAGGTAGGTAGGTAGGTACCTAGGTACTTAGGTATAAAAAATATTTATATGGGTCTGGGTACTATGGGTATTATATTTTCTTATGGGTACCAACTAGTTTTCATTTTCTTAGCTAGGTATATAAAGTTCCCAGTATCTAGGTAGGTACCTAATTCAGTTCCAGAGCTAAGTGTAATGGCCAATTACATTCATGGGTACTGGTTTGTGAATAAAACTTCAGTCTTAGTATATTACAATAGTCCTGTATTTTTTTTTCAGATCCAATCCAATAAGTACCCGCTACCAATTATCTGTCAGAAAAATAATAGTAATGCCTCTTCTTCTTTTTTTAGAATTCTGTAACTATTGTCATCTTCTTCTTCTTACGTGTCAATGGTGACAACAAACACTAGACGAAGTTCGAATAGAACTTCGCCACTTTTACCCCTTCGTCTGTGGCGTCCAAAATATCATCCCTTGTGCAGGTGGTAAGGCACAAGGGGCAAATGAGTAGGGGGTGGGAGAAAGAAACCTCCACGTGGTCCACTCTGGTAACAGCTAGATCCGGTAACGCAGGGTCTAGTCTGGCTAATTCTTTCAACACAATGGCACAACAACAACAACTATTGTCATGCATTTGACATTTGACATTACCGCAACGGCATGTGGCGGTGTATGCATTCTACTTAGCCAAAAATAATTAATGCTATCGTCACAGTATCTATTATAAACTAAAATAATTGTTTAGGTAATAATCCTATCCTATCCTATCCTATCCTACTAATATTATAAATGCGAAAGTTTAGATGTTTAGATGTTTGGATGTTTGGATGTTTGTGTTTCAATCACGTTAAAACCACTGAACCAAATTGGATGAAACTTGGCATATATATAGTTCGTAACCAGGATTGACACATAGGCTACTTTTTATTCCGAATAATAAACAGGATCTACAGGATAAAATGAACGAAAAGGATTAGCAGCGCCAATTGGCAAGAGGATTTCATTGTCATGTCATGTCACGTCAGTTTGACAGCGCGTAGTACTACCTCTTTGGTCTAACAACTAGCGTTTGACATTCCAGTAGGTACGAGTTCGGTGTAGTGAGGTGTAATGTCAAGTTTCTCAAAGAAGTATCCGCTCGGTACACGCACAGATAATATAGTGTACACGGGAACTGTAGACGCGTACGAAGTCGCGGGTAACTGCTAGTTTAGAATAAATGGCTCAATATAATTCAAATTGAGAATGTCACTGTCCGCTTACGCGATGATACCCAAAGGGCATTACCTACTAGGTACTTAGTACGTACATAATACATCTATCTATCATAATACATATATGTCTACTGGTGGACTGGACAGCCTTCGCTAACATAAGATTGGCATTTTTATTACGTGGAGCTCTTCAGCCTGTTGCCAGCCAGTGTTGCTGGTTGTATCTTTGTTTTCAAGTACCTAGGTAGGTAGGTATATTTTTTCTTCTAATTCCAGGTCTTCTCAATAAAGTCTGGAACAATTATAGGTATTAGGCTGGGAAATAAATTTATAATAGGTAAGTACCTAGTTGATTGAACTTGATTGACATTGATTCCCTGTTAAAGGCAGACGTAGGTATTGCAGAGACATTTCCAAGCAACCTGAAGATTCAAGTGAATTTCCGTGTCTAGAGAAATTAACCTGCCCATTCGATATCGTCCCGCTGCGGGTTTGAACCTACCTACCTGTGCCAAAGGGGATGACTTTAACACACATTTAAATTTAATTGTTACTATTTTTAAGTATCTAAATAATGAGTCTGTGCTCTTGCCCAGGTTACCAATAACTCAGTGACAATAAAAATAACTTGATTTAAATTGATTATATCAAGATAGAAATAAAGTTATGAAGTATGAGGTATTCTATTTGGTAGTAATCTGTTCATCCATACCTTAGCTGAGCTTCACGCCATGAGTAGAGAAGTCCAGGGTTATAGAAGAATGTGCAACGCTGCCTGACCTATAAAAGTTTTTATCACATTGATTCTAACAGAATCACTAGGTATTTTCCTATGTTTGTTATAAAGATTATTAATTACATATCTACAGAGGTGGTCTAAATATACACATTAGCCCACGGACTTGTAATGGTCATCTGTACAGCTTACACCCATTTGCCAACTCTTATGGCTGAGACAACTCAAACCAGAATTGCTCTTAATATAAACGCCCTATACCATGGTATGAGGAATCTCAAAGGTAGTGCACGAGCCTATGCCTTTGTTATTATTTCCTAGAAGCCCAACATCCACACTCATTTGGTGGGTCAGCACTGAACTATCCGTGACTCCATCTTACAGATATCCATGCTACTCACTTCACGACATGTGGATGTCATGCGACTTTTGCGCATGTAAATATGCTTCAGGTTGTCCCATACATGCATTGCTATCATGTGATGGAACCTTTAATAACCACATGAATTTTTCATGTCCGTTTTACATGTGTAAGCGTATAGTGACAAATTTTACCCGATCAGCCTAGCAGAAATTATGCATTCAAAGTAGTAAATTTAACTTGATTATCTTCTAAATACTTAGCTTGCTTTACAGATGAAATGCCTGGAAATCTCAACCCACTGACTCTAATATCATATTAAAATTGCAAAGCAAAAATTTCAAACCGAACTGCCATTTTGAATTACTCAACAAAAAGAATGTTAGTAACTTACTCTAGACAAATCAGCTCGTCTATTCTTAGATCCGTTTCCGATTCAGTGTTACTATTATACAATATTTACAGACATCGCGTTTCGCGACACTCCCCGCCTCACAAGGCTTGACCTTTAGTTGATAGTTGACATTAGTTCTTGTGTCCATCTATGGATTTTTTCCATAGCTTGAACTGCAGCTGCTCGACGTTGATCGCTCGATTCAACTGGCTGACATGGAGCTGTTTCATTGTTATTTTCAGTCTCTAAACCATGTGAAGTTTGTTCTGGTGTAGATTCTATTACTTGTGTCAGTCTCGTGTCCTCTAACAACTCTCTTTGATTCTGCGTCAAATTGTTTTCATCGTTTATATTTAATTGGTAAGGATCTTCTTTTGAACTACTAGAATTAGTGACAGGTATGTCATTCACCTCAGTTGTAATTGGTAAGTACTGAGAGAATCCATCTGTATCTATGCGTACATTTACCTCTTCATTCTCAGAGGATTCCCTTGAAAAATCTTGGAAAGATGCATCTTCATCAACCTCTAAAGGATACAAATGTGCTAAAGATCTTGTAAACACTCTGTCCCCAACTTTCACTTTCGCAATTCTGCACAATCCGTCTTTCCCTTTTATTAGTTCTGAGATATTTCCTACTTTCCAACCCTCTCTATTTTTAGCTTCACCCTTTATCTGTACTATATCTCCAACTTTTGGATTTTCTTTAGATCTCACCCTAGCTTGCTTGGGTGTATTTTGATATCTTTCCCTGAGACTTAGTAAGTACTGGTTAACAAACATTTCTTTGTATTCATCCATTATTTTGTTTCCACGATTCCAACCTTCTATGAGTTGTTGTTTGATAAGTGATCCGGAAAGTGGTAGACTCTCCATTAATACTTCTATACTTAAACACTTTCCAGGAGTGAGAAAATCCGCCGGTTTAAGTATGTGTTCTAAATTCGATCCTACATACGTAAGAGGTCTAGTGTTAACTACTGCCTCTGCTTCCTTGATTATTGTTAAAAGTTGAGTGTCTTCCAACATTTGCTTTTGAAGCGTTCTCTTTAAACAATGCTTTACAATAGCTACTAGTCTTTCGTAAGCTCCACCATGCCACGGTGCGAGCTGTGGGATAAACTTCCATTTTATGTTAGTTGTAAAATTTCCTTCTTTTGTTAGTACTTCTCCTAACAATCTAAATTGCGAGGCATTGTCTGTTAATATAAGAGTTGGAGTTCCTCTTGTTGCGATAAATCTCTTAAATGCCATGAGGCATTCGTTAGTTGTAAGGTCTTTGATAACTTCTAAATGTATCGCTCTTATGACGAGACATGTGAACAAACAGATCCACCTTTTCTTTAGACCGTTTTCCGTTTGTACGACCATTGGTCCAAAATAGTCAGCTCCAGTATAAGCGAATGAATGTGTATAATTTACCCTTTCTACCGGTAATGCAGGGGTCTTGGGTAATTCAAACGGTCCTCCACCGTGCTTTACACATCTTGCACATTTACTTAACGTTTTTTGGACCCGAGATCTACCTTGAGGTATCCAATATTTCTGACGTATGATGCTTAGAGTATGAGCCACTCCTACATGAAGGTTCTTTTCATGAGTTTCTTTTATAAGTCTTTCGGTGAATTCACTTTCTTTCGGTAAAAGAATAGGATATTTAGCATCGTAAGATAAGTCTGAATGTGCGAGACGTCCGTCACATCGTAAAATTCCATTTGTATCGCAGAATAAACTTAAACTACCAGTTAGACTCGTTTTCTTCCCTTGTACCTCTTCTGGGAACATTCTTTTCTGTAGCTGTCTTATCTCTTCTAATTGAGGATCTAGGTTTGTTACCGTTTCTGAGTTTGCAGACTGTTCTTTGACTTTTTTATGGTTTTCTGTGTCAGACAGAACCTCCCCCACTAGAAGAGAGACTTCCGCCACTGGACTCATTGGCCATGTCTTAGAATCTTGACGTAAGAAGGCAGGTCCACTTAACCACATTTCTCTGTCTTCTCTTGAGACGTTTGGTCGTGTTGCAGTATCTGCTGGATTGAGTTTAGATGGAACATATCTCATCACTAAGTCTTTATTTTTCTTAATCTCATCCATTCTTCGTAATACAAACGGTTCCAACAGTTTGTCTGAGTAAAACCAGCTTTTTACGATTTGACTATCGGTCCATAATATCGTTTGCGTTATATGCAGTTGTAAAAATTTGAGAACAAATTTAATAAGTCTGCTGCCGATTAAAACGCCTAACATTTCCAATTTCGGTATCTTCAATTTTTCTTGATTCTTGGTAGGTACAAGACGTGACTTGCCTATTATAAATTGGACGTTATGTCCTTGTACTAGGTATACTACAGCTGCATAGGCTACCATTGAAGAATCCGTAAAACAATGCAATTGTGCTTGATTTTCCTTTGGTATAGTAATGTTTCTTGGTAATCGTATTAACTCTATTTCTTTAAGATCTTCTAGAATATTCTGCCATTCTTGTTTTATGTCATCAGATAACGGACTGTCCCATTTAACTTTTTGTTTCCATAATTGTTGAAGTAGTAGTTTGGCTGGTAAAACTATGGGTGCACTGAATCCACATGGATCGTATATTGCTGCTATGGTTTTAAGAACTCCTCTTTTCGTTATCTCATTAGTCATGTTTACTTTTGCTCTAAGATGGAGTGAGTCTTCTTCCAGTACCCAATTTAAACCTAAAGTCTTCACTATGGTTTCTACTGCCGCATCTTGTATTTGGTCAATAAATTCTTTAGAATTGGAACTCCATTCCCGAAGATTCATTGACATTTCTGAAAACTTGCCTTTGATCTCTTTATACAGATCTAATGCTTCATCCACTGATTCTGTGCCTGTTAGTAAATTGTCGACATATATATTGCTAGCCATTTGTTTGGTGTAATTCCCTTCAGAAGTCTGTAGATGGTGTTTTATTATTGCGTTTAGTAAGAACGGACTGGAGATAATTCCAAAGGGAACTCTCGTGAATCTATACTGTATAAGATTATCTTCAGTGACAGGTATTTCTAAATCTTTCAGCCATAGAAATCTAGTCACATCTCTATCATCATTGTTTAACCCAATTTGCAAAAAGGCCTTTTCGACATCTGCCGTCAATCCAATATTATGACATCTAAATTGAATCAATAGTCCAGTCAGGTCTTCCAGCATCATGGGACCGGTATATAAACATTCATTAAGGCTTTTCGAATTCTTTACCTTCGCTGAAGCGTCGTATACCAATCTAAGTGCTTTCCCAGGAGTCTTAACTCCGTGAAATGGTAAATAATGTACAGGATGATCCCTTTCCTTTTCGTTAGGAACTTTTTCTATAATTTTCCTTTCTAATTGATCTTTTAATGTTTTATCATACATCTTTAAAGTTTCTTTATCCAATCTTTTCACGAGTCCTACTAGTCTCCCGTGTGCTAATCCGTAATTCGTCGGTAGCTCTGTTGGTTGATCTTTCCACGGCCAGCTAACATGGTATCTTCCATCTTTAAACGTCGTTTTTTCGTTAAATTGCTTAATAGCTTCTTCATCTCTATTTGTATTAGGTGAATCGACTATTCCTATTGATTCTAAGTCCCATAAAGCTCTCATTGATTTATCATCTAAAGGCAGATCAGGTTCATTCAATTTGGTCTCGTATGCGGCTTGAAAGTAAGTGAGAACAGATAATTCATCGCTTCTCTTTTCTCTTGAACATCCAGACAATATCCATCCAAATACAGAGTTCACGATGTATAGATTTTCTTTTATCTCTACCTTTCCAGATAGCATTAGTGACTGATAATAATCATTTCCAATCAAAATATCAATCTGATCCCCAAGTGACCCGTCATCGGATAGACTGTACTTGCTTCTATGTTTCCACTCTGAGAAATCCTTATTAAAACTGGATATGCCATGAGTCATAGTAGGTACGATATTGACATACAGTAACTTCATATTTTTAGTTTTTGTTCGCAAACAGAGTTTTGCTAATGGACTTTCTAATTCACGAGGTTGTTCTCCAGCAAATGTGAATACTGTAAGATGCTGATTTTCTTCTGGTACCAGTTTGAGTTTTTTAGCTACACTTTGCAGAACATAGCTTCTCATACTGCCGCAGTCAAAAAGGATACGACATTTGAGTATTGCATTATCTTCTCCTATAACGTCAACAATAGCTGTCTGAAGGATTTTTTTTTTTTTATTTTTTTATAAATTTATAAGCAAGCGTTTGACCGCAATCTCACCTGATGTTAAGTGAAGATGCGGTCGACGATGATCGTAGAAGAATCATCATTAATATGTAATGAAGTGGTATTTTCCTTTTTAGATAGTTCTTTTGTAGGGCACAGTGCTCTATTGTGATGTCCGATTTGTTTACAGTGCGGACAAGTTCTTGGTTTTACTCTACACATCTTTGCATTGTGACCTAGACCGAAGCATATGAAACACCGGTTACCCAATTTTGCCTTTCTGAGCTGTATTGTTTTAACATTGGTACATTCATCATTGAAATGATTTCCACTGCAGAAAATACACGAAATTCTCCTTTTCTTTTGAGTAAATGCAGAATTATTTTCTTCACCTGTAGACTTTCGTTTATTATCATATGTCTTATTAAATGCAGCTAAAGTTGGTTTAAACCTTTTGTGAGTATTCTTATTATCCTCTGGTTTCTTCGGTCCTGGTTTTCTCTTGGCTCTAAACTCACGTGTAAGAAGTGTTTCTGTAGTAAAACTCTTGCTTTTACTATTGACTTCTTCACAAGCTCTTCTCGCATCTTCTCTGGCCGAAAGAATCAGTTGTAACTCTTTCCTTAGCTCCAGTATAGTATCATCTTTAAGTTTTAATTTCAATTCGTATATGATATCTTCAGGGAATTTTTCCAAGATTAAAAATCTCAAATGATTGTGTTCAGTATTTTCTCCTAAAGTGTTCAATATTCTCAAGTGTCGTTCAATCTCATCTAGTGTTTTCCTACACTCGTCGTAATTCTCAGCCTTAGTCATTTTATATAACTTTGAATAATGAGCATCAATAATTTGTGATTTTTTACCATATCGGTCAGTGAGCGTAGTTACAGCTACCTTATAATTGTCATTGGTTGTTTCTAACCCGTCTAAAATTGTCTTCGCATCTCCCTTTAGAGATGTTTTCAGATACAACAGTTTATCTACGTCTCTGATATCTCTTTGATCAATATTAGAGCTAAATTGATCCCAAAATTGTGTCCACTGTAGGACATTTCCATCAAATGTAGGTAAATTAAGCTCTGGCAACTTTCCACGATTAAAGTGCTGATGATGATGACTTGAAGTTGTAGATGAACCAGTCTTGTCTCGTTTGGATTGAATGCGAGCATTTAATTCGGCTAAACTTTCCTCACCATCCAATTGATCAGTTGTCAGGGTTGATATCTCATCAGCATTTGGATTGGTTACCGTATTGAAATATTGATACAGTTCTGTATTAAAGCGAGTTATTATAGCTTGTAGTTTAGCTGATATGATTTTTGCCTGTTCGAATTCTTCATCATTCCATGATGTTAATACATTGAGAATCTTTGAGTTGTTGGACAAAATTTTCAATTCTGACATATATTTATTTAGTCTTGTTAAATATATCTCATCCATCTTTGTTAAACCTGAAATGATTTTGACTATAATTGATTGTCTTTAATAATCAATGGACTAGAACAGTTGACACTTTTAATTCATTTTGTCAGTAAATTAGTTAACATAAAAATCCCACACACAGTTCAGCCTAGTCTACAACCGAGCACTAATTCCTGAACTAAGTAATATCTCATGCTATATTACTTTTAGTTAGTAGGTACTTTAGTATATTACTTTTAGTCTTCATTCAATTTCGACTTGTATAAAGTAGAAACTGTAGTCTCAGCAATAATTTATAAGGATGATTGAAATTATTCTTATATTCTTGCATTGTAAAATATAGGTACCTATTAATTTACATGCATTATAACATACACTTGGTATAGGTATCCGTCCTAGATACTATCTAGTTCTTAAGTATTATTTATAGGTAATGTGTAGCTAGAACTCTTGTTGGACAACTGTTAACATAAATGTTTCATGTATACTTGAACTAGACCTACATACCTTATGTGTATTTGCTCATTTTCCATAAATACCTCTGAAAGCACAGTTGATATCAAAACACCAGCTTTAGTTTATCAAACTTTAGAATGGATGCTTTCTCAATGTATCTTCCACACAATTGGTTAGAGATTCAATAAAATTATCTGACAATTCGCAAATTTTGTTTTTTCAACCTCGTTTTTCTTTTGTTTGTTTCAGCTGTCGCTATGGTTACGATGACATACTTGCTTTGTAGTCTATGGAGCAATAGACAAACTCGTTACACGACATTGCTTGGAATCCTTCACGGTTTTTTAGTGTTAGAATATAAAGTAATTTATGCATTTATTGAATTCAAATGATTAAATGTCCAGATTGATAATCTAAAGTAAATTTTATTGTACAATCACTGTTCGCAACGCCATCTGTGTTTGAGTTACTCAACTAATACGCCATCTTTTAGACAGTTGTTGAAATACTTGTATGCCTCACAGTATACACATAATTAAACACGTTAAAATAAAGGTACTTAATAATAAAGGGTTTAATAAATAAGGTATAACCACATTTCTTTATTGAATATACACCAGACTGTTTTCTGTGAATTATCCTGAAATCCAATAACAACAACCATACAACTAATTGATCTACTCCTCCACAGATGTCGCTACCTGTATTTAGTTTGTAATATTTTATTGCTTTACCAAGATATGATGACTTCAACCATCAAACAGAAACCTCTCATTACTTACAGTAAATATGAGTGATAATATTCGATCACATCCCAGCTTCTCCACCATAAATATGTGCCAAAGGGGATGACTTTAACACACATTTAAATTTAATTGTTACTATTTTTAAGTATCTAAATAATGAGTCTGTGCTCTTGCCCAGGTTACCAATAACTCAGTGACAATAAAAATAACTTGATTTAAATTGATTATATCAAGATAGAAATAAAGTTATGAAGTATGAGGTATTCTATTTGGTAGTAATCTGTTCATCCATACCTTAGCTGAGCTTCACGCCATGAGTAGAGAAGTCCAGGGTTATAGAAGAATGTGCAACGCTGCCTGACCTATAAAAGTTTTTATCACATTGATTCTAACAGAATCACTAGGTATTTTCCTATGTTTGTTATAAAGATTATTAATTACATATCTACAGAGGTGGTCTAAATATACACATTAGCCCACGGACTTGTAATGGTCATCTGTACAGCTTACACCCATTTGCCAACTCTTATGGCTGAGACAACTCAAACCAGAATTGCTCTTAATATAAACGCCCTATACCATGGTATGAGGAATCTCAAAGGTAGTGCACGAGCCTATGCCTTTGTTATTATTTCCTAGAAGCCCAACATCCACACTCATTTGGTGGGTCAGCACTGAACTATCCGTGACTCCATCTTACAGATATCCATGCTACTCACTTCACGACATGTGGATGTCATGCGACTTTTGCGCATGTAAATATGCTTCAGGTTGTCCCATACATGCATTGCTATCATGTGATGGAACCTTTAATAACCACATGAATTTTTCATGTCCGTTTTACATGTGTAAGCGTATAGTGACAAATTTTACCCGATCAGCCTAGCAGAAATTATGCATTCAAAGTAGTAAATTTAACTTGATTATCTTCTAAATACTTAGCTTGCTTTACAGATGAAATGCCTGGAAATCTCAACCCACTGACTCTAATATCATATTAAAATTGCAAAGCAAAAATTTCAAACCGAACTGCCATTTTGAATTACTCAACAAAAAGAATGTTAGTAACTTACTCTAGACAAATCAGCTCGTCTATTCTTAGATCCGTTTCCGATTCAGTGTTACTATTATACAATATTTACAGACATCGCGTTTCGCGACACTACCTACACAAAGTGCGGCTAAACCAATGACCACAAACTAATAGATGCTATGCTACGCATCCAATGACAAATGTCATCCGATGGTAAAAGCTTTATTACACCATGCAATCTCAAGTCAGGCTTACCGATAGTGATGTAACGTGACGATTTCAGTTATTTCAAACTTAAGTTATTTGAATTGACTCGCATCGAGGACTTGCATGCATATTAAGTCATACAAGTGAAAATCTAGCACCAATTTCTCTAACCACTTACGTTGCATACGTACTTAGTTGATTCAACCCAATTGGCGGCTCGAGTCAAGGTTCAGTTTAACTAAAATAATTCGAGTTCAACATAGGTAACTCAAATCGTCACGTTACATCACTATCAGTAAGCCTGACTTGAGATTGCATTAACGACAATGTCAGTTTTGATTTGATACGAGCATCAGAAAAATAACAAAGTATAGGTTCCTACCTATTCTTCGTTCAAGTAGGTCCAAATTAAAAAAAAAAAACTGACCATTTCCGTAGACAAGGAGAGCTCAAACATTCAGATTCTTACCTATTTGATCGAATGATTGCAACTTTTATCTGTGGTCTAATCTAATCACTAGTAGGTACCATTTTTACTGTGTAATTGCGTCTAAACGCTTTCGACCAATCAGGAGCATGTACATGAATTCCATGGTTGTGTTTTCCTGGGCTGTGCATTCCTGACACGTGCTGGGAATGCACAGCCTTGGAATTGATGTACATTGTTTTTGTACATGAATTCCATGGTTGTGTTTTCCTGGGCTGTGCAATCCTAGGCTGTGCAATCTCAGCACGTGTCAGGAATGCACAACCATGGATTTCATGTACATTTGTACATGAATTCCCGGGTTGTGCAATCCTGGCTGTGCTTTCCATGGTTGTGTTTTCCAAGGCTGTGCATTCCATGGTTGTACAATAACCGGACTCCCATGATTATACTAGGTTGGCTGTGTATGTCACTGTCAAAGTCAATCAAACCACTTTGGCATATTATTTATTTATTTTGTTTGCGTTTCGTTTGCGTGCGCGGTGTTGTTGTATCGATCTGAAAATTAACAAAATGTCTAACAAGAAGAACAAGGCTTTAGAGAATCACGAGAGTGATAGTGAAGAAGAACAGGACTCTGGCAGTGAAAAGGATTCAGATGTAGATTCCGAAGGAAACTATGTTGGAGAGAAGGTAAGGTGGGAATATAACCTCCAAACACATGGGTGGAATCTATACTTTCACAGTCACAGCTACTGGTTAGTCTATAGCGTAATATAATATCATCAGACAATCAAATGAGTCTTGAAACACGATCTTTAGATTCACATTCCACATCGAGTACCTATGTTATTACAACAGATGTACATACATACCATACAAGTAGGGTTTTCAATCGCCGGTTGTGTCGTATGGCAGCGAATGTTTATAAATTACGAGAGTACTACTTATCCCCGATAGCCGATCAACAAGCATCTTTGAATTAATCAAAAACAAGAATATCCGTGACAAGAAAGTTATATATCTGACATAATATTTTGTAAATAGTACCTATAGCAAGCACAATGACACTGTTTATTTAATTTAATAGAGCTTTGCATGTTTTTCCATTTATCTAATAAACAATTATTGCAATAAATACTTTAGTTCTTTTTAATAGGAGCTTCAAGCTGACTTTGAAGGGCGTAATCCAGAGGACTGTGACTTCCATGGCATCAAACAACTACTCAGACAGCTGTTCCTCAAGTCAGATGTAGATTTGGGTGGACTCGCACAGATTATTATTTGTAAGTCTATTGTATGCAGAAGTTTACTAACACTGTTGTTGTTTTATTTAGAATGAATATAGACTTATAGGTTAACAAAAAAACTATTATTGGTTAAACTAGCTAGACCCTGATTATTTAGGATCTGAATTTTTTTTTAAATAATTTGACAAGTCATTAGTCTTGTAGTTATGGGCTCAAATAACACAAATAATTATCTTGTTTTTATGAAATGAATGACCATGTTGAAATATATATATATTTTTTATTTGTTTTAGCACAAAACTACATTGGTAGTGTGGTGAAACAATGCTTGGATGATGATATGGAAGCAGACGATGATGATGATGATGGCAGTGATGGGGTTTTTGGAGTCACCACTATACTTAACATTACTAAGAGAAAAGTATGTTTTTTATTTAGCGTCTAAGGTCTAGAAATCTAAATTAAAGTCTGTACATCCCACAGATTAAATAAGTTTAAGTAGGAGATAGTATGAAAGAGCAATAATGTAACTTTTTATGGCATTTGTTGTTCCAATTACGAAGGCAGTACATAAGCAGAAATGATTTTCTGTACTAATTTAGAAAAAGCAGATGTGATACTTGATGTCTTGTATATTTTAGAAATATTGTTCCTATATGGCACACACCTATGTCTATCTATGTTTTTAAGGATGAACACAGCATACAACAGATTAGAACGCTCCTCACCACATTAGCAGAAGACAACGCTGACGATAGAACTAAAGCTCTCATCAAGAAGATACTGAATGATGACTCTGGCCATGTTGGTCTTGTTATCAATGAAAGGTATATTAAACTTGATTGTCGTAATTATCAACTTTGACTGTTGAAGGGTAGGTACCAATGGAGATTTAATAGGTGGTACAAGCTTCTGTGGTTTAGGGAGAACCTAAACTGGATTCATATCTTGTCAGATCACCCATCACCCATAATGGACCACCAATATCAGGAACTTAAAAAGATTTAAAAACTATGAAAGTTTCTGATCCGAAACGGTTTTTCGAATTAATCAAAATATGCTGTAATGATTGCATTCATGATTTAAGATTACAAATTTCATAATATCCTAATTCTTATTATATTCAATAATATTTCACAAAGATTATACTGTTTTCCAGAATCCTAAACATTCCTGCGGCCATCAGCGTGCCTCTCTTCTCGTCACTACAATCAGAGCTGGACAAGGCGGTAAAACGCAACATGCCTTACACATTCCGCTACCTCGTGTGGATCAGCAAGACTTATAATACTGGTGGTATGTGCCTTTAAATACTCCCTAAGCCTTATTTCTGTACTACGAGAGTTTCGTTTCTCTACTAAATTGCTGTTTGTCTGATTATCTTGAATAGTGAATAGGTGCCTGTGACCATGTTTGTAAATTCAAGAAAAGTTATATCTAGTAATAGGTATCTGTATCATTTTTTGCCAGCCAACTGTAAATAAAAAAATAAATATTCAGGTACATTTCACACAACGCCGTCTAGTCCCAAACTAAGCAAAGCTTGTAATATGTGAACTAGATGGTTGATAGAATATGAAACATTTGGGTATTTTGATTTCAACTAGGTACATTTAAAACGTAACAGTATAATTTGCAGTAACATGATATTGATGTGTGAAATCCTATTCAATTTATTTTGATTTGTGGGTGTCAAAAAGATCTTTGGTTGATATGAGACTTATACCGTGCATAACGTGTATAAAAAAATAAACATAAAAAAAAATTCGTTATTTTTTAGAAGGTTCATCCGAGGTGCTGTTCGCGAATCAGGAAGAGAAACCAGTGGCTGACGAAGCACTGGCCAGTTTCGAAGTAGACGTGACAGAGCAGGCTGATCTCTCGCAGTGGGACTACGAAGGAGGCGCGCTTACTCCTTTACGGAAGGTAACAACCTCTTTTCACCTCTTCTTACATTTCTTGTCAAAATCTGCAGTGATTTTTATATGTATTTAGTTTAAACGAGCAGATTATTTCTATTATCATCTGAGTTTTATTTTTTCTATTTTAGATTTTTGTATGAAATCTATCGCAAATGCTTTATCAGATTTTCATATAAAATATCTCTCAAGTCGCTTTTCGATCAACAAAACAAAACTCCGGGCTACGGGCTTTAGAATTCTGGAAATAAATCTAGTATTTCTTTTGTTTCAGGTCCTTATCCTAGACGGCAACAAATTCAATACTTTAGTAGGACTTATCAAACAGGAAGTAGAGGGTGTGTAACTCGCTTATCACACTATAGTGATCGTATTTATGCCATTTATTACACGACATATTTATATTTTAATATAACCTAAGCTTTACTTTGTCTTTTTATTTTGAAAAAATCACCAGAAAAAAGCTTGCACCAGAATCACTAAACGTGTTTAACAGCTAAATCGATTTAAATCTGACGTATTTGTGTGACTTGACAACTCGCTAAATACTATTTAAGAGTTACACGCATTTAGCGATTCTGGTGCAAGCCGCCCTTAGTGTATCCTAAAAAAAACCCTAGTAGCTCTGATTGGAGAAAAGTAAGGGGGGGGGGTGTTGGGGGGTGTTAGACTTTACTTCGGAGAGACATACAATGGCTGTGTGTGACTATTGCACCTACATAATTTATCTTTCAATGAAAAAACTAAAATAATGCTTTAAAAATAAAATGCAAAATACATGAAGTAAATGTAAGTATATTTAGATCATAATCACTAACAAAAAATATTTATATACTATGATTATCCTAGATTTCCTGGACTGAAATTGCATTAATTCTTATCAAAATAGTCCTAATATCTATTTCTTACTTTATTCTAATTAGTAGTAGCATGTAGTAGACAAAAAAATCTATCAGAAACAGGTTAAGCAAGGTTTCAAGTTGAGTACAAGTTCTTCAGAATAAACACTTGACTAATATAAATCGGCTTTTAGTACTGTTATAACAGAACAGTCTACGAATTCATAAATCTAATAGTTTTTATAAAGACACAAAGCATCCTTCATCATATAATCTCTCAAAGCGCATAACCCCTTCAGAATCTTAGTATTCTGGTCCATTTTCTGTATATCAGTTTCAGAGAGAGTCTTGTCCTGGGCCAAGAATCCATTGATAGCGTCCTCTGTCATCCAGTGCGCGGGTAGCTTGTGCATGTTGTATTGAGCGGGGTCTGGATTGATGGGCATGGGGGTCAATGACTTTTCCCACGGAGTTATGTACTTCTGCTCGGAGTGAAGACCTTCGATGTATCTGGGAATTCATTTTATGGATTTTATTTGGTGAATTGACATGGGTGTAGGATTCTGTTGTGATTTACTTTTGGTAATATGTACAATGAGGAAGATGAGTTAGGCATTTTTTCCTGTTTTTATAGCTTAAATCAAAAGTCTAGAAGATTGTAAGGACAACTGTGAAAGAATTTTGGCGATAGCTCAAAAACTGAATTTTCTACGATTTTTTAAAGTTTGGATTTTCAAAATCTGTTTTTAGCCCGGCGATTTCGCGTGTGACGTCAGCCAGGTCCGATCGCTCACCCGCGCGTTTAAAGCGTTTTCTGCCTTTACGTTTCTATTTATATTTCTGATAAATAGGGAGAAAAGTACCAATATTTTTATGTAATATTGTGCCTCTAAGTCCTAAGGACACGTTTAACGCTTCAGATAAACTTTTTAACCACCGACTGAAGAAGAAAGGTGTTCTAAGTTTAAGGCTTTTTGTGTCTATGTGTCTGTACCTTTCAAGGCTCGTAGCTCCAAAAAATCACTCGTAATTTTTTTATAACTATTCTTGAAATGGAAAGCAGATAAATCTGGCATAGTTCTAAGCCAAGTTTGGTAGAAATCGGTGCAGCGGTTTCCAAGTTATGAGGATGTTTATCAGCCCTCGACACGCATTTTGAAGGGTTCTCAGGCATATATTGATTGTAGTTTGAAACATTTGGTTCTTATACCAGTATAACGTGAGCTACTATTTCTTAGTGTTTCATTGATTTTGTATATCAGGTAAGACTGGTAATGAGCAAGATTATGTTATCGACGTGATTAGCAATGTTTTTAACCCCCGACGCAAAAACGATGGGGTGGTAAAGTTTGACGTGTGTGTGTGTCAGTGCGTGTGCGTGTGTCTGTGCGTGTGTGTGTGTGTGTGTGTGTGTGTGTCTGTCGAATGCGCGCATTGGTGCGCGTGCGGATGCGGATGGTAGTAGTCTAAGTCACATTGTCTACTAAGGACGTGCCTAGTGAGACATTGTACTGTCAAGTACAATGCCTCACTAGGCACGTCCTTAGTAGACAATGTGACTCGCTAAGGAGAAGAAGAATGTGACTTACACTAGGACGTGCCTAGTGAGACATTGTACTGTCAAGTACAATGTCTCACTAGGCACGTCCTCAGAAACTAAGGACGTGCCTAGTGAAGCATTGGCTACTGAGGACGTGTCTAGTGAGGCATTGTCTACTAAGGACGTGCCTAGTGAGGCATTGTCTACTAAGGACGTGCCTAGTGAGGCATTGTCTACTAAGGACGTGCCTAGTGAGGCATTGTCTACTAAGGACGTGCACGTGCGGATGCGGATGGTAGTAGTCTAAGTAACATGACAATGACAATGTGACTCGCTAAGAAGAAGAAGAATGTGACTTACACTAGGACGTGCCTAGTGAGACATTGTACTGTCAAGTACAATGCCTCACTAGGCACGTCCTTAGTAGACAATGTGACTCGCTAAGAAGAAGAAGAATGTGACTTACACTAGGACGTGCCTAGTGAGACATTGTACTGTCAAGTACAATGTCTCACTAGGCACGTCCTTAGTAGACAATGCCTACACATACATATAGTGCAATGCCTCACTAGGCACGTCCTTAGTTACGAAGGACGTGCTTAGTGAGGCATTAGCAATGCATTGCTTAAGGACGTGCCTAGTGAGGCATTGTACCTACTGTACAATGTCCTTCGTAACTAAGGACGTGCCTAGTGAGGCATTGCACTATATGTATGTGTAGGCATTGTCTACTAAGGACGTGCCTAGTGAGGCATTGTACTTGTACAGTACAATGTCTCACCAGGCACGTCCTAGTGTAAGTCACATTCTTCTTCTTCTTCTTAGCGAGTCACATTGTCTACTAAGGACGTGCCTAGTGAGGCATTGTACTTGACAGTACAATGTCTCACTAGGCACGTCCTTAGTAGACAATGTGACTTAGACTACTACCATCCGCATCCGCACGCGCACCAATGCGCGCATTCGACAGACACACACACACACACACACACACACGCACAGACACACGCACACGCACTGACACACACACACGTCAAACTTTACCACCCCATCGTTTTTGCGTCGGGGGTTAAAAACATTGCTAATCACGTCGATAACACAATCTTGCTCATTACCAGTCTTACCTGATATACAAAATCAATGAAACACTAAGAAATAGTAGCTCACGTTATACTGGTATAAGAACCAAATGTTTCAAACTACAATCAATATATGCCTGAGAACCCTTTAAAATGCGTGTCGAGGGCTGATAAACATCCTCATAACTTGGAAACCGCTGCACCGATTTCTACCAAACTTGGCTTAGAACTATGCCAGATTTATCTGCTTTCCATTTCAAGAATAGTTATAAAAAAATTACGAGGGATTTTTTGGAGCTACGAGCCTTGAAAGGTACAGACACATAGACACAAAAAAGCCTCAAACTTAGAACACCTTTCTTCTTCAGTCGGTGGTTAAAAAGTTTATCTGAAGCGTTAAACGTGTCCTTAGGACTTAAAGGCACAATATTACATAAAAATATTGGTACTTTTCTCCCAATTTTTCAGAAATATAAATAGAAACGTAAAGGCAGAAAACGCTTAGAAACCGCGGGTGAGCGGTCGGACCGGCTGACGTCACACGCGAAATCGCCGGGCTCAAAACACATTTTGAAAATCCAAACTTTAAAAAATCGTAGAAAATTCAGTTTTTGAGCTATCGCCAAAATTCTTTCACTGTTGTGTTTTGGACGTAAAAATCTATCGATCTACATTAAAAAAAAAATACGCTCATCTTCCTCATTGTCCATGTCTTAGGGCGGCTTGCACCGGAATCGCTAAACGCGTTTAACTCTTAAATAGTATTTAGCGAGTTGTCAAGTCATACAAATACGTCAGATTTAAATCGATTTTGCTGTTAAATACGTTTAGTGATTCTGGTGCAAGACGCCCTTAGTTACGTAAGATGTCACACAATCTCTTGAATTTCGAGAACTAAACTCAACTCACTGGGCTCTAAGTACATACCTAATATATGCCTCCGAGTGTGTGACTCGCTGTGCGCGCGGGGGTGCGGACACGAAGAGGGGGTCGAGGGGGGCGCGGAGTGCGGGCGCGGGGGCGGGGGTCAGAGCCGCCGCCTCGCCCCCCGGGGAGGGTGTGTTGCGCGCCATCGGAGACATGCTCGATAGCGGCGCTGGAAAAACAAAATAACAATAGTACATTGAGAGGCAAGGGGCGAAGGCTCCTTAAACACGAGACATTTTTGCGAACGAGCGAGGACGCTAAATAATTCGATTACGTTAATAAACGCTTAGAAAAATAAATCTTTGAATCATCTTTTCATCATTATTTCCATAGGTTTTAGTTTAGTCAAGTTAGGTCAATGTAAAATTACTAATTAGCCTGCATCGTGGCTAGATCGTAATATAATTAGGGTATTAGTATTATTTATTAGTACATGTACACTAAATTAATAAAAAAAAATATTCCATAGGACATCTACTGTTGAACATACGCCTTCACAAATCGATAGAATGATCTCATTACGAATGGATAAATTAATTACCTCCAGGAGACATGACACCGCTGCGGATGTTGATAACTTTGGGTTTCTTCGACGGCACAAAGTTTCTGAAACAAAAAAAAAAAACATAAATAGAGAAAAACATCATCACTTCCCGATGTACGATTTAGCTGAAATTTGGCATACCTGTTAGTCTTTGATGATAATGCAATAATTATGGATACAGCGAGCTGATCTGATGATGGAGCCGGAAGGTGGCCACGGGAACTTTGTTATAAAACGTCGCAACCCCATCGAGAGCAAGCCTAAAGCTTGTCTTGACAAGGACTTCTGTCGTAAACGACGCAAAAATAATAGCTTGTTTTTAACGCCTGACGCAAAAACGACGGGATGTTATAAGTTTGACGTGTCTATGTGTGTGTGTGTGTGTTTGTGTATGTGTGTGTGTGTGTCTGAGGCAACGTAGCTCCCGAACGGATGAACTGATTTTGTTTTTTTTGTTTGAAAGGTGAATAAGTCGGGAGTGTTCTTAGCTATGTTTGATGAAAATCGGTCCAAGATTCAGGGGTTTTTTAAATTTTTAATTTAATTTAACATAGATGTTTGTTCTATGTCTGGGTGTTACTATGTATTATAAGTATGTATTTACAAAAAAAAAGTATATAAGTATTCTATCAGCCATCTAGTTCCCATATTACAAGCTTTGCTTAGTTTGGGACTAGAGGGCGTTGTGTGTAAAGTCCATGAATATTTATTAAGTTGTCACGACACTTTTTGCTAGCTATGCGGCGTCGCATGTTTCTCTGTCTGTCTCTCTCTCTCTTATAGAACTTCGTTCCATCCGGGTGTCCCTTGACACCTCTCAAGTTTTTATTTATTTATTATTAATTACTTGTTAAAAAGTAATGACTGTTACCTGGATCGTTCATGGGCGGCCATCATCTTGCCGTTGCCCTTGTTGACGTGTAGATCTCTCACGTGTCGCGTGAGGCGCGGCAGGTTGGGGAAGGGGGCCTGGCCCTTCCGCACGCGTGCGCAGGCGCGCCACAGACACGCGAACTCCGCGCCGCCACTGCCGCGGTAGTGGTTCTGCACGTGCCCGGGGGGCACGGCGCCTGGAACAAACAAATATTCAAGGACATTTCACACAACGCAAGGTTAAGGTCTGCTGGAAGAAAACTCTTGTTAGGGTTAAGCTCGCCTTTGTACATGTCATCTATTTCTGTCTTTTGTTTATGTCCTGTGTTGTGTGCAATAAAGAATTAAGAACGCACTCAATCCCACTAATATTATAAACTAGCAGTTACCCGCGACTTCGTACGCGTCTACAGTTTCCGTGTACATTATATTATCTGTGCGTGTATCGAGCGGATACTTCTTTGAGAAACTTGACATTACACCTCATTACACCAAACTCGTACCTACTGGAATGTCAAACGCTAGTTGTTAGACCAAAGAGGTAGTACTACGCCCTGTCAAACTGACGTGACATGACATGACAATGAAATCCTCTTGCCAATTGGCGCTGCTAATCCTTTTCGTTCATTTTATCCTGTAGATCCTGTTAATTATTCGAGATAAAAAGTAGCCTATGTGTCAATCCAGGTTACGAACTATATATATGCCAAGTTTCATCCAAGTTGGTTCATTAGTTTTGACGTGATTGAAACACAAACATCTAAACTTTCGCATTTATAATATTAGTAGGATGTCAAAGTTTAGATATTTGGATGTTTAGATAGATAGATATTTATTTATTCAACAATCATAACACAGGTACTATCAGCAAAAGTTCTGACACAGACAGACAGCACAGAACAAGCATAAAAAAAGAAAACATGAAGTACCTACACAATTACTACTAGCTAGGTAGGTAGGTAGGCTGGGCAGGTGTGAGTGCTGACCGGCACGTTTATGTGAGCCAAAAAGATGATGATGTTTAGATGTTTGTGCTGTAACTGCTGACCCGATTTGGATAAAATTTTAAATACATATAGTTCGTAGCCTGGATTAACACATAGGCAATTTTTTATCCCAAAAAATTAACAGGATAAAACGGGATATGGACGAAGTCACGGGCAGAAGCTAGTATAATTTAATAAATAAATAAATATTCTTGGACTTTACACACAACACCCTCTAGTCCCAAACTAAGCATAGCTTGTAATATGGGAACAAGATGGCTGATAAAATACTTATATACTTTTTTTTCTGTAAATACATACTTATAATACATACTAACACCCAGACATAGAACAAACATCTATGTTTTCCACGCACAAATGTTTGTTCTCAGTGAGGATCAAACCCACGACCCACAGCACGGAAGGCAGAGCTATTACCGACTGAGCTGTGACGCCTGTCACGTTATTTTCACGTTATTGTCAATTAAATAATAATTCATGGACATTTCACACAACGCACTCTAGTTGATCAAATCAATAACTTACTGTTAGTGGCATCGCCGACGCAATGCTCCATACAGTCTCCGAGATCTTCAAACTGAAAGTCGCAGTTGTCCCACGCGCATTCATATGTCATCTCCATTTGCGTCTGCAAACGAAAACTATGTTTAGGAGACAAAATCATTTACTAATAAACAATAGTTACAATAAATACTATATTGTGACTATCGAATGATAATCATCATCAATTTGAAGAGGTCCACTGCTGAAAATACGTTCCCCCGAAATGCGTGTACGTTCGCGTGGAGTTTTTTTTTTACAACCATCTTGCATTCTGAAAACTTTAATGTAAGGATTTTTTAAATTCGTTTCTTAATTCCAAAACATTAGAGAACATTTTTAGATAAGAACAGTGCGTCCTTTACATGATTTTAAAATCAACCGTTCGTTCGTTAGTGGCCAACTTTGTTAACGGAGTTTTAGGCCGCCCTAAGGCCTCCGTCGTGGATTAACGACAGCTAGATCCGGCACCGACACTTTAACGTGCCCTGCGAAGCACGGAAGCGCTCAGATGTAAATGCCATTAGCGGTCACCCATCCAAATATTGATCGTACAGAACATTGCTTAACTTAGATAATCGGTGAAGATTGACTGGAAGCTACGCAACGAGTGGTTAGAAGCATCGAGCTTAAAGTCAATTAATCAGGTAGTTTAAAAAACCACCTAATCAATATTTAAAAAGTATACAAAAGTGTATTTTTATTTTTTTGCAAACCTAGAGAATGATTGCGATTAGATATATATATTTTTTAATTATATAAACTAACGTGTGCAGATAACTCTCGCATTTCTTCAGCGAGCCGCGCAGATGTTTCTTCGTTACATCTCGCAGCCCTTTCCTCCCAGCTCTGTTTTGTCGATGCGGGTAGCGATCGCCATTCGTTGCCGACTATCCGAGATATCTCGCCTAGGGGAATACAGAATTAGTCCTATCCATAAAAGGGTAATAAGCAAGGTATAAAGCGCTGACGAAAGGTTTAGATACTATTTTGATAAAGATTTGAGTACACAGAGCGAAGCGGAAATTAATTGATTGATCTTGATTCGCTACTGATCAAATACTATATGAGAATCTCTACTCACATCTATGGTTGAGTAACCGAATATCGAAAAGTGAATTGCGAGATATTTTGTATGAAAACCCGAGATTTTTCTCGATACAAAAATTACGAGTTCCTCGATTGTCACTGTAGTGTTTGTATCTACTTAGTAGATACTGTACCCTATCTCACATACACAAGTAAGTGAGGTAACTGCCGGTGTCAATCTCCCGACCTGTCAATGTCATCCGTACGTCTGGATGACAGGACGAGGGGGTCGGGAGGGGAAGGCCTGGAGGGGGGCTGAAACAGACACAAGAGAATGGCGGCGCTACCGATATCGAGGTATTCGATCTTGGTGTATTGGTGAGCCAGGGAGAAGGTTAAAACACAGGACTTTACAGTCACTTTTCGAGAACCAACAAAATAAAACTCAAATTACGGGCTCAGGTTGGTACGATGTGTAACCTGTACTACAGCACTGTGCCTTTGCAAGTGGAAAGTGAGTCGTTAGCTACATAATTTATTTATGCACGAGTCTAATACATTAGAAGTATAATTAATAACTTTCGATACATTTTATACTAGCGTAGTATAGTTTATTTACGTTTAAAAAACATATTTTATGTTATAGCACTAAGGAAACCACAAGTTTTATAGACATAATGCTATTTGAGTCCTCAATATTTAAATTACGTAGGTTTAAAATAGTTATAAGCTCGCTCTGTGGAAATTACAAAAGATTTCAAATCATGTTCATACAATCGTTAAAGCGCTATATACCTTGCTTATTATTAGGTACTCTCAGAACTAAACATACCTTAGGAATAGGCGAATCTTTACGCGACATAACTTTTCCTTTTTCAGTTTTTTCATGAGATCCTTTGGTAGGCAGTAACAAAGAAATGCGAGATAAATTATGTCGTACAAGATTTCGCAAATACTAACTTCAAAAGTATAATAAATAGTTATTTATTTTAGTTTTTCTGTTGATTTCATTATTTTCTTGTTTAAACATGGCTTCAAACCTAGAAAACCATTGCTCAAGTGTTCATACTTGATTTGTTTTTAGTTGTATTTAGTAAAAACATCAGGGATTCGAACATAGGTACAGTACGCACAACGGAACTTTATCCCTCTGAAATTAGGCGCAACAAACGATTGCGTATGTACAGGTGCGGAAAAATTAGCTTACCTCTAATTCGACCCAAAAATGGGTTCTCCGCTGATATTTCAGAGGGACAAAGATTCGTTGTGACTACTAATAAGTATTTTCAGTGCTAATCAATCTGTTTATAATTTTATCATACAATTTTGAAGTCAGTCCAATCTAGTCTAGTTTCTAAGTTACAGAAAACACTTCAAACTGAAACACAGCAATGCGAGCATCACTGTTAGCCGAAAAAACATTACCGTGCTAGTACTTCAGGACGAACTCTTTAACAAAGAACTCTACTACTATTTTCACACGTTGCTATCGATTCTGTTGTTGCATTTTTCTAAACTAACCTAATTTGACAGCACTAAAATTATAGCTGTCTTTGTCGTTTCAGTTTATGAGAAAGGGAAGGCAACATTTTTAGTGCTGTCAAATTAGGTTAGTTTAGAAAAATGCGACAACAGAATTCGATAGCATTGTGACTACTTTAGACTCCAACAGTTACACCCAAGTTCTCGGGAAATTTACTTACATTCAACAACTCGCAACTATACTATGTAAGTGTAAATCGGTCTTTGAAAACATACAGAGACCGTAGTCTTGAGATTTGTTTAGAAAAAATATTGGAATGCGACTTGCGAGATATTTTGTATGAAAACCAGATAAGCGCCATTCGCGAGTATTTCGATTCTCACTATTCGGAGTTCAACAAAATAAAACTCAGTCTACGGGCTCAGTTAGAATAACAGCTTCTAATGAACGTCGATAACGTTTCTTTCTACCGAAGAGAAGACGTATCATATTTAGTACCTTTTTGTTTGATGGAAAATGAGGCAGAATTTTTAATCCGTAAATCTCTGTCTAGGATGCTCATGCTAAAGCCTATCTACACGCGATCGGTATAAAGTTCTAAATCCTACAGCCAACTCTAAAGAAGCACTACGAAGGTCTACGAAGATTAGATAGGGACCTACCAGGCTTCGCATTTTTCAAATCCTTGTTAGCTGGATACAAAGTAGGTGTTAGGATTATTTACATGTAAGTGAAACCAGGGATTATTAGACAATGCAACCAACTTAAGAGTGACTCTTCAGTAGAGAAGGGCGCCATTGGAAATTGTGAACAAAAGATTATTTAGATAGATTATTTTGATTTATGACGAGTAACGCCAAACAACTTTCAGTTTTGAAGCATGTACTTGTACAGAGGTGGTAAACACATAAAGAACCTAAATCTTTCTCTATAAAAAATGTTATTGTTCGTTTGTTTGATGGGAAGCGAAATGAAATGGCAACATTATTTCCTTTTTTGTCATTTTAATAAGTTGGTGGCACTGTAGAGAGAATGTTGGTATGTGAGTTACTCAAGAAAGGTCTTGAAAATAAATAAAAGGTACAATAAGGTGGAGATCATAAAAACTAGCTCTTAGCAGCGGATTCTCTTGCTGGTATATTATAATTAGCTCAGAATCACGAATATTGAAATTATCTTCATTCTGTGTGAAGTAGTGGCGCCCTTAACATAGACAATAGCACGCTAATACGTATGCCGATATACCAGACAATTTATTAGAGTAAAACGCTTGATCAAACTAAAATATTAGCAGATTTTTACCCGACTGCACAGGAAGGTAATGTTTTTAATAAGTGTCTTTATTTTATATTTTATTATATTGTATTGTTTTATATTGTACACCTAACCTATGGACTACATTGTGTCTGCAATAAAGATTCATTTATTTATTTATTTTCAAAAATAATGGTCAGGTCAAACAATAGCTAAAATAGCAAACTATATTACCCAATCTTTTTATTGACGATGTAATGCAAACAATTTACTAAGACAAATATTGTGACAGGCGTCACAGCTCAGTCGGTATAGCTCTGCCTTCTGTGCGGTGAGTCGTGGGTTCGATCTCCTCTGAGAACAAACATTTGTGTGACAAACATAGATGTTTGTTCTGTCTGGGTGTTACTGTGAAGTATTTAAGTATTCTATCAGCAATCTGCTTCCCATAAACCAGCTTTGCTTAGTTTGAGACTAGAGAGCGTTGTGTGAAATGTCCATGAATATTTATTTATTGTATAGAGTTACATAATAATATGGATAGTAATATACTAAAGGATCTGGTTTTTTCTCTGATAAGGACGCCACTGCTCGAAACCTGCACTATTATTAACGTAAATACATTTGCTTTTTAAATAACTTACCGAAAGTACTATCAGGGTTATTAGCAATAATAGCTTTGCGCACTTCGCTGGAGTAGAGAATGTACCCGGAGACGACCTTTGGCTTGGATTCCTTCTTCTTCTTAGTACTGGCGGGCGTCGCCGGGGCGCGTTCTTGACTTGTTGTCAGCGATGGGTTGTAAGGGTTACTGTTACCACCTACAATAATATAAATAATTTGTATACATTAAAAAAACGCCATCAGGGGCCTAATTCTCACTTCCTGATGGAATATGAACGCAAACTATCACCTGACGTAAAAGTGCAAGCAATCCGCTTGCTCTGTAAACTGTGTAGGAACTACCTACTCCCCTACGACATCAACCGCGTTCCATCTCACTTGTCATATCAAATGTTTTTATTGTAATAAATCAAACTATAAGTCTAACCAAAAGTCTCGCGTATTATTTCATCACTTCCGCAGAGATTTTACTCTAATAGGGATGTCGTCAAAATGTCATCGAAAACTCGTTAAACTAGTGGATGAAACGAGTTTTTGATAGAGATATGACGTCATCCCTATTAGAGTAAAATCTCTGCCGAAGTGAGAATAAGACCCCTGACCTTTATTCATAATCTCCTGTCATTTTAACGCGGCTATAAAAATGTTGCGTCTGTTAGCGTTATCGTGAGATGGTGAAATAGGAGAAGAAGAAGAGGAGGAAGAAAAAGAAGAGATGGTAAAATAGACACTTATTATGTCAGAATTTGAAAACCTATAGTTGGTAACACCGTCTTAACTGAATTTGACATTCGTAGTTGGAAGCACCATCAGTACTGCAAAAAACGAATTGACCCATAGTAGTGACAACGGATCTTTGTCCCTCTGTAGTATCTGCGCAGAACCGATTTTTGGGTCGAATTGAAGGTAAGCGAATTATTCAGCACACAATACATGCGCAATCGTTTGTTGCACCTAACTGAGAGGGATAAAGATCCGTTGTGCGTACTGTACTTACCTATAGAGAGTGGTGTAGCTGGCGATGCTAAAGACGAGTCGTCGAGAGAATTCTCTAGAATCATCTCGACGTCCTGACTGCCGATCGTGGTGTTTATGAGATTCGTGAACTGCGGCTTCGCGTCCTGTAACCGAACGATTGCATTTAATATACAATCAAATCTTCTTCTTCTTCTTCTTACGCGTCAATGGTGACAACAAACATAACAGAACGATTGCATTTAATATACAATCAAATCTTCTTCTTCTTCTTCTTACGTGTCAATGGTGACAACAAACATAACCGAACGATTGCATTTAATATACAATCAAATCTTCTTCTTCTTACGTGTCAATGGTGACAACAAACATAACCGAACGATTGCATTTAATATACAATCAAATCTTCTTCTTCTTACGTGTCAATGGTGACAACAAACATAACCGAACGATTGCATTTAATATACAATCAAATCTTTTTCTTCTTCTTCTTACGTGTCAATGGTGACAACAAACATTAGACGAAGTTCGAATAGAACTTCGTCACTTTTACCCCTTCGTCTGTGGCGTCATATCATCCCTTGTGCAGGTGGTAGGGCACAAGGGGCAAATGAGTAAATGGGACATCGTTTGGATGGGGACCCCGCAGTCACAGTGGCTTAGAGCGACTAACCTGGGTTCGGAGTCGGTTAAGGGATCTCCACACTGGCCATGGAAGAACACGTCCTGGGGGGCGATTCTAGACCTATAGACTTTTTATCACGATAGATAAATATCCCTCTGTCAAAACTCCATAATTTTTGACAGTTCTTGGGAGATATATCTATCGTGATAAAAATGTCTATCGGTCTAGAATCACCCCCCTGGAGGCAGATGTTCTTCTGTGATAAAACCAGGTGCGGGTTTTGCTCTTTTACTTAATCTTTTTTCTTTTTTTATTTTAATCAAATACCTGGGGGGTGATTCTAGACCGATAGATATTGGTGATAGATATAGAGATTTTATATCTATAGGCAATTATATCATATCACTTGAAATCTCTACAAATATCTCTACTCCACGCTAAAATACGTATTCTAGCCGGCAATAGACTTTTGCTTTAGTAGATATATCACAAAGGAGGTTTATTCAAATAGTTCATTTACACTTACACCGGTTTCCACGGACTATCTAGATTTTGTTTCCACCGAAATGCGTTCAGTTATTATATACATTTAGTATTTAACCGAATAACTTTGTTTGGTCGTAATAAAAGTTATATTTTCTAGTAAATGTTTTAATAGTAAATCTCATTGTTGTTTTAAAATAGGTATTTTTGTACAAATACTCATTTAAGGCGCGTATTACGGTCAAACCGTGATAATGCCCATTTTTGACGTTCTAGATCTCTGAAACTGAAACTCTTAGATAATTTCGATTTATTGTATGGTGTAGAAAAGTTATTCGCATTGACCGTAGCGGCCTCGCTTTTTGCAATTTTTTCTTATATATTTAAATAAAGCCAAAATTCCGAAACAAGTTTTTAATAAAACTCGCACAGACACTTTTTCAAGCTCCTGGATTGAACTACTCTGCAAAGCAAACGAAATGAAAAATATCTACAAATATCTCTTATATACTGCCATTGACCGTAGCGGCCCCGGAATTTAGAAATAAGTATGGGATATGTACAAAAAAAAATCTATTCAAAACCATAAAATTTCTAAAAACGTTCAGAATTAGCCGTTAATTTCTCCATACTACATTATTATTATTAGGTAAAAATTATACCAAAATAAACGTTAGTTCATAATCAATAAAATTGTATACTTTTTATTTACATAATTTATTATATTAATTTGAATAAACGTAATTTACAACTGCATAAAATGCGATGCGTTGGCCGCTCGAATTCAGACGCGCGCCAGCGCTCGTGGAAGTCGGACCTGGGGGGTGATTCTAGACCGATAGATATTGGTGATAGATATAGAGATTTTATATCTATAGCCAATTATATCATATCACTTGAAATCTCTACAAATATCTCTACTCCACGCTAAAATACGTATTCTAGCCGGCAATAGACTTTTGCTTTAGTAGATATATCACAAAGGAGGTTTATTCAAATAGTTCATTTACACTTACACCGGTTTCCACAGACTATCTAGATTTTGTTTCCACCGAAATGCGTTCAGTTATTATATACATTTAGTATTTAACCGAATAACTTTGTTTGGTCGTAATAAAAGTTATATTTTCTAGTAAATGTTTTAATAGGAAATCTCATTGTTGTTTTAAAATAGGTATTTTTGTACAAATACTCATTTAATAGTAATTTCGTCTCACATTTTTCACAAGAAATGGAATGTTATCTTGACCTTCTGCCTGCACAAGGGGGGCAAAAAAAAAAAAGAAGAAGCGGCAATCAGAGAAATTTTTCCAAACAATACAAACATTTTCATTTCAATTTCCTTTTGATTTTTATTGTTTACTATTAAAATACTTATATAATTACCAAAAACACCAAAAAATCGTTGCAGCTCGAAAAACTCCGTTCATATAAACTATTTGAAGGCACATTACGAGGGAAAAAAGTTTAGTGCAAATGTGATTTTCGTGCATTGTTGGATGAGTCCTCCTGTGGATGCATCACATAGGGGAAAATTCTCCATGCTTGGTATTAGAAAACGTGGCAAGAATCATCCATGAAGAGCAATACATAAGAAACAACGGTTTTGGAGACAGTGATTTGTTAGTGTTTGATAAACATACCTACTTACATTTTGGACTATATGAAAATAAAGAAATATTATGTCTACTTATGCCGTTTTAATTAATTTAAAAGTGAGTAGGTAGGCTACCTAGCTTGTAGTTTTATTCCCGCATCCACTGATCATTTAGGCAGGCTTAGATTTGTAGCAAAGGTAGGTAGTCAGAGTAACATTGAAGCACAGACAAGTTTTCTAGGGGCTGCGCAGGCTTGTGGGGGTGACCTAGGTAGTAGGTAAAATTGCAGGGGGCGCATCGCCTAGGCTCTAGGATACAAACAAGAGTCAATTTCAGCCTCCACAAGTTGATTTCGCCACATATTCTATGATAAGTTCGTCCGTTTGGATTTTTACCGAAAGTAGATTTCTATTTGACACTAGGTAAAAACTGAAATGTCTAGTAGAGATCTCAATATCTACTGCTGCCGACCAGTCGATACATGTCTATCGGTTTACGGTCGATATATATCTACAGTGATATGTCCAGAATACGATATCTATTGCAAATTTTTATATCTATCGAAATTTGACAGTTTGAGGGATATTTATCTATCGTGATAAAATATCTATCGGTCTAGAATCACCCCCCTGTGTCGATTTTCTCCGCGCCAAAAAGATCGAGCATAACCGTGCGTGTACACGTGGAGTGTGACTGACTACCTAGTTTTGATGTTAGTAACTTTTTTATTCATGACAATCATTAACACCTGTACATACCTATTGGGGACAATTAAAATCTTATCTTATCTTACGATTTATAATATTAGTGGGATGGGATGCAAAAGTTTAGATGTTTGGATGTTTGTGTAGTACATACAAAATCGATTGTTACACCTAACTTCAGAGGGATGAAGATCCGTTGTGCGTACTGTGCCAAACAGTAAAATCTGCAGTGCAATGAAGAACGTGTACTTGAATAGAATAGAAATTCATGATGATGAGCTAAAATGAAAAGATATTTTGATAGGCCTCAAAGCTCAGTCGGTACTAGCTCTCCCTTCCGTGCCGTGGGTCGTGGGTTCGATCCTCACCAAAAACAAACATAATTATTTTTTGTGTGGCATCATAGACGTTTGTTCTATGAGTCGTCTAAAGGGCGCCGTGTAAAAATGTCAATGTATATATTTTTATTTGTACCTATTTGTGAAAAATCATAGCCGCCATTTTTAACTTTCCTGTTTATGGACCGATTGCTTTCAAAATCGATATCTGAGGGTCCCTTTCGGCCATTACCAAGAATCTAATGTCAAATTTGAAAAAGCATGATCGCCATTTTGAACTTCTTTGTTTATGGACCGATTATTTTCAAAATTGATATCTGAGGGTCACCCTCAGCCATTATCAAGAATCTAATGTCAAATTTGAAAAATCATGGCCGCCATTTTTAACTTTTCTGTTTATGGACCGATTCCTTTCAAAATCGATATCTGAAGGTCCCTTTCAACCATTACCAAGAATCTAATGTCAAATTTGAAAAATCATGGCCGCCATTTTTAACTTTTCTGTTATTATATTACTAAATGACAGAGACAACTAAAATCTACATTTTTGATGTCAGCTGTCAAATTCAACTTCAAACCGTCATATCTTGGAAACTAATAATCTTTATTCACAAATATTTACAATATTTATAATATGTACAAAATACACATGAAGCAGTTGAGCTATCTACACACCGTTGCAAACGATTTATAGATAGCTCAACTGATCCAAATCAGTACCAATCGGAAGCGTGCCCAAGACACTGGCTGCATTGCCGCGCTGAATAGCAATGCTGATTCGCTGGCCCAGATAATCACCAGCCCTCGGGTCACGCGTCGCTGCGACTAGACGCCCTGCAATAATTTTGAAAACCCGGAGGGCCTCGGTACCCCACGGACCCAGAGTCTCGACCCCAAGAGGTACAAATGTGTAGGCCCTGTCGAGACCCGCATACTTGCGCCTCTTGAGATCCTCGGCCGAATCTGCTGCCGCACCGGCCCTAGCGGATGTCCTAGACAGATGTGAAGGAGCAAGGGTGTCGACGCAAGTAGCGTCCCACACCAAAGGCCTTCCCAACTCCCAAGGAACAAGAGTCATACCGTCAGGCCGTTTACCATCGTCACGCAGCAGACCATTCGGCTCGAGAATGGCTGGCACGTTCACGCTGGTAAAAGCCCGGCGGATGATATCGTTAAGGCTAGCGTGACGGGATATCCGACCGGCGGCCCTAGTGCACGATAATCCGTGGTGACCAAGCTCTTGGAAACTACTTATCCTAGACTACTCGTTTCATCACTAAATGACAGAGACAACTAAAATCTACATTTTTGATGTCAGCTGTCAAATTCAACTTCAAACGGTCATATCTTGGAAACTACTTATCCTAGACTACTCGTTTCATCATTAAATGACAGAGACAACTAAAATCTACATTTTTGATGACAGCTGTCAAATTAAACTTCAAACGGTCATATCTTGGAAACTACTTATCCTAGACTACTCGTTTCATCACTAAATGACAGAGACAACTAAAATCTACATTTTTGATGTCAGCTGTCAAATTCAACTTCAAACGGTCATATCTTGGAAACTACTTATCCTAGACTACTCGTTTCATCACTTAATGACAGAGACAACTAAAATCTACATTTTTGATGACAGCTGTCAAATTAAACTTCAAACGGTCATATCTTGGAAACTACTTATCCTAGACTACTCGTTTCATCATTAAATGACAGAAACAACTAAAATCTACATTTTTGATGTCAGCTGTCAAATTCTTCTTCAAACGGTCATATCTTGGAAATTACTTATCCTAGACTACTCGTTTCATCACTAAATGACAGAGACAACTAAAATCTACATTTTTGATGACAGCTGTCAAATTAAACTTCAAACGGTCATATCTTGGAAACTACTTATCCTAGACTACTCGTTTCATCATTAAATGACAGAGACAACTAAAATCTACATTTTTGATGACAGCTGTCAAATTAAACTTCAAACGGTCATATCTTGGAAACTACTTATCCTAGACTACTCGTTTCATCACTAAATGACAGAGACCACTAAAATCTACATTTTTGATGTCAGCTGTCAAATTAAACTTCAAACGGTTATATCTTGGAAACTACTTATCCTAGACTACTCGTTTCATCATTAAATGACAGAGACAATTAAAATCTACATTTTTGATGACAGCTGTCAAATTAAACTTCAAACGGTCATATCTTGGAAACTACTTATCCTAGACTACTCGTTTCATCACTAAATGACAGAGACAACTAAAATCTACATTTTTGATGTCAGCTGTCAAATTCAACTTCAAACGGTCATATCTTGGAAACTACTTATCCTAGACTACTCGTTTCATCACTAAATGACAGAGACAACTAAAATCTACATTTTTGATGTCAGCTGTCAAATTCAACTTCAAACGGTCATATCTTGGAAACTACTTATCCTAGACTACTCGTTTCATCACTAAATGACAGAGACAACTAAAATCTACATTTTTGATGTCAGCTGTCAAATTCAACTTCAGACGGTCATATCTTGGAAACTACTTATCCTAGACTACTCGTTTCATCATTAAATGACAGAGACAACTAAAATCTACATTTTTGATGACAGCTGTCAAATTAAACTTCAAACGGTCATATCTTGGAAACTACTTATCCTAGACTACTCGTTTCATCACTAAATGACAGAAACAACTAAAATCTGCATTTTTGATGTCAGCTGTCAAATTCTTCTTCAAACGGTCATATCTTGGAAACTACTTATCCTAGACTACTCGTTTCATCACTTAAGATATGACCGTTTGAAGTTGAATTTGACAGCTGACATCAAAAATGTAGATTTTAGTTGTCTCTGTCATTTAGTAATATAATAACAGAAAAGTTAAAAATGGCGGCCATTTTTAACTTTTCTGTTATTATATTACTAAATGACAGAGACAACTAAAATCTACATTTTTGATGTCAGCTGTCAAATTCAACTTCAAACCGTCATATCTTGGAAACTACTTATCCTAGACTACTCGTTTCATCACTAAATGACAGAGACAACTAAAATCTACATTTTTGATGTCAGCTGTCAAATTCAACTTCAAACGGTCATATCTTGGAAACTACTTATCCTAGACTACTCGTTTCATCATTAAATGACAGAGACAACTAAAATCTACATTTTTGATGACAGCTGTCAAATTAAACTTCAAACGGTCATATCTTGGAAACTACTTATCCTAGACTACTCGTTTCATCACTAAATGACAGAGACAACTAAAATCTACATTTTTGATGTCAGCTGTCAAATTCAACTTCAAACGGTCATATCTTGGAAACTACTTATCCTAGACTACTCGTTTCATCACTAAATGACAGAGACAACTAAAATCTACATTTTTGATGTCAGCTGTCAAATTCAACTTCAAACGGTCATATCTTGGAAACTACTTATCCTAGACTACTCGTTTCATCACTAAATGACAGAGACAACTAAAATCTACATTTTTGATGTCAGCTGTCAAATTCAACTTCAAACGGTCATATCTTGGAAACTACTTATCCTAGACTACTCGTTTCATCATTAAATGACAGAGACAACTAAAATCTACATTTTTGATGACAGCTGTCAAATTAAACTTCAAACGGTCATATCTTGGAAACTACTTATCCTAGACTACTCGTTTCATCACTAAATGACAGAAACAACTAAAATCTACATTTTTGATGTCAGCTGTCAAATTCTTCTTCAAACGGTCATATCTTGGAAACTACTTATCCTAGACTACTCGTTTCATCACTTAAGATATGACCGTTTGAAGTTGAATTTGACAGCTGACATCAAAAATGTAGATTTTAGTTGTCTCTGTCATTTAGTAATATAATAACAGAAAAGTTAAAAATGGCGGCCATTTTTAACTTTTCTGTTATTATATTACTAAATGACAGAGACAACTAAAATCTACATTTTTGATGTCAGCTGTCAAATTCAACTTCAAACCGTCATATCTTGGAAACTACTTATCCTAGACTACTCGTTTCATCACTAAATGACAGAGACAACTAAAATCTACATTTTTGATGTCAGCTGTCAAATTCAACTTCAAACGGTCATATCTTGGAAACTACTTATCCTAGACTACTCGTTTCATCATTAAATGACAGAGACAACTAAAATCTACATTTTTGATGACAGCTGTCAAATTAAACTTCAAACGGTCATATCTTGGAAACTACTTATCCTAGACTACTCGTTTCATCACTAAATGACAGAGACAACTAAAATCTACATTTTTGATGTCAGCTGTCAAATTCAACTTCAAACGGTCATATCTTGGAAACTACTTATCCTAGACTACTCGTTTCATCACTAAATGACAGAGACAACTAAAATCTACATTTTTGATGTCAGCTGTCAAATTCAACTTCAAACGGTCATATCTTGGAAACTACTTATCCTAGACTACTCGTTTCATCACTAAATGACAGAGACAACTAAAATCTACATTTTTGATGACAGCTGTCAAATTAAACTTCAAACGGTCATATCTTGGAAACTACTTATCCTAGACTACTCGTTTCATCACTAAATGACAGAAACAACTAAAATCTACATTTTTGATGTCAGCTGTCAAATTCTTCTTCAAACGGTCATATCTTGGAAACTACTTATCCTAGACTACTCGTTTCATCACTTAAGATATGACCGTTTGAAGTTGAATTTGACAGCTGACATCAAAAATGTAGATTTTAGTTGTCTCTGTCATTTAGTAATATAATAACAGAAAAGTTAAAAATGGCGGCCATGATTTTTCAAATTTGACATTAGATTCTTGGTAATGGTTGAAAGGGACCTTCAGATATCGATTTTGAAAGGAATCGGTCCATAAACAGAAAAGTTAAAAATGGCGGCCATGATTTTTCAAATTTGACATTAGATTCTTGATAATGGCTGAGGGTGACCCTCAGATATCGATTTTAAAAGCAATCGGTCTGTAAACAAAAAAAATAAAAATGGCAGCCATGATTTTTCATCAAACTTGACGCTAGATTCTTGATAATGGCTGAGGGTGACCCTCATATATCGATTTTGAAAGCAATCGGTCCATAAACAAAAAAGTTAAAAATGCTGGTCATGATTTTTCAAATTTGACATTAGATTCTTGATAATGGCTGAGGGTGACCCTCAGATATCGATTTTGAAAGCAATCGGTCCATAAACCAAAAAGTTAAAAATGGTGGTCATGATTTTTCAAATTTGACATTAGAATCTTGATAATGGCTGAGGGTGACCCTCAGATATCGATTTTGAAAGCAATCGGTCCATAAACAAAAAAGTTAAAAATGGCGGCCATGCTTTTTCTAATTTTACATAATATTCCTGATAATGGCTAAGGGGGTCCTCAGATATCGATTTTGAAAGCAATCGGTCCATAAACAAAAAAAGTTAAAAATGGCTGCTATGATTTTTTCTAATTTGAGATTAGATTCTTGATAATAAATAAATAAATATTTATCGACATTTCACACGACGCCTCTAGTCCCAAACTAAGCAAAGCTTGTAATATGGTAACTAGATGCTGATAGAATACTTATATACCTTTTTTTTTTTGTAAATACATACTTATAATACATAGTAACACATAATGGCTGAGAGGGGCCCTCAGATATCGATTTTGAAAGAAATCCGTTTTTAAAATAAGACTGTACTTTATAATATTGTGCGCACGAGTTGACGACAAAAAAAATAGGTTTAATTGGAAAGTGCCAAATCACGAGTTTCACGCTCGCGAGTTGACGAATAACTCGGCCGTTTGAAGTTGATTTTGACATAATTACCTAATGTGTGCAATGTACCTAATGTTGATCGGTGCTATAAGCTATCACCATGATACGATTCATCAAAATCTGTTCGGCGGTTTCAGCGTCAACTGTGCCCAAACGACAAACCGACAGACATACTTCAACTCCTTCAAAGAATTTATCAAAAAATAAATCAATGTAAGTACAGATTTGTAAAAGTTTAGATAGAAATTCTATCTAATAAAATAAATAAATATGAATATTCTTGGGCTTTACACACAACGCCCTCTAGTCCCAAACTAAGCAAAGCTTGTGATATGGGAACTAGATCTGATAGAATACTTATATACTTTTTTTTTGTAAATACATACATATAATACATAGAAACACCCTAAATAGAAACAGCCATCTAAACTATTATAAATCTTTAGGTACATTGAAAATTTTTATAATTTTAATGGCTTTACTTACCTAACTTCCAAGTACCAAGACTAGTTAGTTAATGTACAAACTCGAGCGGAAAGCGGGTTCAATTTGTGCGTGGGCATTTTTTTTTATTTTGGCGGCTCAGAAACCGGAATTCGAGTGCGGCCCAACTGCGATAGCCCTCTTAATAGTAATTTCGTCTCACATTTTTCACAAGAAATGGAATGTTATCTTGACCTTCTGCCTGCACAAGGGGAGCAAAAAAAAAAAAGAAGAAGCGGCAATCAGAGAAATTTTTCCAAACAAAACAAAAATTTTCATTTCAATTTCCTTTTGATTTTTATTGTTTACTATTAAAATACTTAGATAATTACCAAAAAATCGTTGCAGCTCGAAAAACTCCGCTCATATAAACTATTTGAAGGCACATTACGAGAGAAAAAAGTTTAGTGCAAATGTGATTTTCATGCATTGTTGGATGAGTCCTCCTGTGGATGCATCACATAGGGGAAAATCACAGAAAAAAGAAAATAAGTAGAATTAGTAAGTAGGTGGATCCGCTTCATATCAAGTCTGCATCGTATTACGCACTTCAAGCTCCGCCTAGCTCCGCTCACTTCAGTCGTGTTTGAATTTTGTCATGGTAACCGTACTTGAAAAAAATCATTAAAAAATATAAACATGCCATATTGTGCTGTTTTAGAGTGCAAAAACGATAGCGGAATCAAAAATTTAACAAATGGGGGCATATTATATCACCGATAAGTAATATTTTATTGTTAATTGTTAGTTTTGTTAAAATGCAAAACCGTCAAAGAAAAAAAAGACTGTAAATCATACATGTTAAAGTCGCGTTTCTTTTAAACCTCAACTTTCGCTACTCAGTTAGGGATGTGGCCCCAATAAACTGATGAATGCGTTATCGATAACTTTAATGGCTGGGTCAGATGAAAATTACAGAAATATTTTGAAAAAATAGGTATATCTTCTGGTTTCAGTTTACCCAATGTGCCAGACATAAAAAAAAATTGATTGATGCAACTGGGAAACAAAATTGGTTTCCTACAAAATACAGTAGGTACAATTTGCTGCACTTTAAGGACCAAGATTTTGTAATCAAAAAAAGTGGAAACAAATACATTGTTGGCACAGCTATACCGACTCTAATAATTTTGTGTTTTCAGGTAATTATAGTGTTATTATTTATATTCATGAAGTTTTAATTAATTAGGTAGGTACCTTCATTCTTGGTCCTTACCCAAGTATCAGACTGACAATAGTGTCAGTCTGATACTAACCTTTGTGATTGATTATAATTAAACAAAGAAAGAAAATATTTTTATTTCGACCACCACAAACGGCAGAGCCCTTGGACACAACGTATCAGACAAATGTAATTGCGGCTAAACGTAGCTATTTCGTTATCAATCAGTGGGTAGGTAATAATCGATATCGACAAATTCGTCATGTATCCTCATTGGTCACATCACTAAGTGAGTAGCTATGTTTGTCATAACAGCCATTGCATTATCAATCTTAAGGTTTGTTAATAAAGACTATAACAAAAATGCTTCGCAAAAGCGCCACCTTTTGCTGAGTAGACGAAGTAAACTTTAATTTTTATCACTTGTTTATTTTATTGAGTTTTGAACCATGTTCCGATGGAACTAAGGTTTTATATCAATAAAATTATTTTAATGGATTTAGGTCCGTTTTACGTTCTCTTTCAACCAATTATAATCTTTATTTCTAAGTGTGTTAGTTTTGACATGGTGTGAGTTTAGCTACACTGGTTCTCATACTAAAAAGTCATCATGCTCTTTCTATTTACTTCCTTTGTTCTGTGGGGAAAATTCCCCATGCTTGGTATTAGAAAACGTGGCAAGAATCATCCATGAAGAGTATACATAAGAAACAACGGTTTTGGAGACAGTGATTTGATAGTGTTTGATAAACATACCTACTTACATTTTGGACTATATGAAAATAAAGAAATATTATGTATACTTATGTCGTTTTAATTAATTTAAAAGTGAGTAGGTAGGCTACCTAGCTTGTAGTTTTATTCCCGCATCCACTGATCATTTAGGCAGGCTTAGATTTGTAGCAAAGGTAGGTAGTCAGAGTAACATTGAAGAACACAAGTTTTCTAGGGGCTGCGCAGGCTTGTGGGGGTGACCTAGGTAGGTAGTAGGTAAAATTTCAGCGGGCGCATCGCCTAGGCTCTAGGATACAAACAAGAGTCAATTTCAGCCTCCACAAGTTGATTTCGCCACATATTCTATGATAAGTTCGTCCGTTTGGATTTTTACCGAAAGTAGATTTCTATTTGACACTAGGTAGATACTGAAATGTCTAGTAGAGATCTCAATATCTACTGCTGCCGACCAGTCGATACATGTCTATCGGTTAACGGTCGATATATATCTACAGTGATATGTCCAGAATACGATATCTATTGCAAATTTTTATATCTATTGAAATTTGACACTTTGAGGGATATTTATCTATCGTGATAAAATATCTATCGGTCTAGAATCACCCCCCTGTTACTAATAAACTCAATCACTCAATTTTATTCCACTTTGTTCTGGTGAACATTATGTAATGTACAGTCGAAGACACGTCCACTACACGAGTGTGTTTGTGTAGGAGTGAATTAAAAATCTATTAGCGATATTTTGAACCGTAATAGTACTTACAATATGGTCCACATTGATGTGAGGATTGAAAGACTTCTGTGTGAAAGCGGCAGACGAGCTAGCTTGCACTTCTGTGGCGGAGGCGAGCACTGGGGGGCCCATCTTCTTGGGGAAGTAGTACATCTGGGGACAAAGTACACTTTACCTAAACTTGTCTGATAATCGGATTACAATTCGGTTACCCCAAAATGAATGCAATGAATTTTACTGACAAGACTATTCAGCGTTTGTAATGAATTTTACTGACAATACTATTCAGCGTTTGTAATGAATTTTACTGACAAGACTATTCAGCGTTTGTAATGAATTTTACTGACAAGACTATTCAGCGTTTGTAATGAATTTTACTGACAAGACTATTCAGCGTTTGTAATGAATTTTACTGACAAGACTATTCAGCGTTTGTAATGAATTTTACTGACAAGACTATTCAGCGTTTGTAAATTAGACTAGGTACTCTTTGTATAAAAACTCAAAGAAAATTAAGTCAATTTCGGTGACATTGGACGACCTGAATCTATTTTGAGTTTTATTTGGCTCCGTTTTCGAAGATCGAGGAAGTTTTAGTATGAAGTCCCGAGAAGCACGCCTAGCGGAGGAGTTTATGACCCTCGATTTTCGAGGAAAAACCTTGATCTCGGTACTCTGAGTTCATGAAATCCTACTAATATTATAAACGCGAAAGTTTGTATGGATGTTTGTTACTCTTTCACGCAAAAACTACTAGTCCGATTTGGATGAAACTCGAAATACATATAGTTCGTAACCTGGATTGACACATAGGCTACTTTTTATCCCGGAAAATAGACAGGATCTAACGGGACGCGGACAACATCGCAGATAGAAGCTAGTAAGTAAAAAATACTGATTTGGACCAATTGAGCTATCCATAAATCGTTTGCATGTTTGTAGATCAACTGTTTATGTGTATTTTGTATATATTTTAAATACTGTATTAGTAATATTGTTGTAAAGGTGAAGAGTGCTAGATTAGCATGGTATGGACACGTAATGAGGAGGGATGAAAGTCATATCACGAAAAAAGTTCTGAACATGAGTGTGACTGGGTACGCAGGTAGAGGAAGGCCGAAGAAGAAGTGGTTGGATTGTGTGAAAGAGGATATGAATGTGAGAGGAGTAGATTCTGAGTTGACGAATGATAGGAGCGAGTGGAAGAAGAAGACATGTTGTGCCGACCCCGCCTAGCGCGGGATAAGGGCAGGGGAATGATGACTGTATTAGTAATATACACACCTCATCAACCGTGACATCTTTGGTGTGTTCGAACTTGCGCAGCCCCGCCTTCAGTTTGCGCGAGATGCGGTTCGACTCGTCGTATAGAGATTCGCAGACAAAGATGTCGTTTTCAGCAATTTCTGTTGGACGACCTGTGTTCATGACAAGTAATTAAATTAAAAATTTTAAATACCACCGAATCTTGGACCGATTTTCATCAAACATAGCTAAGAACACTCCCGACTAATACACCTTTCAAACAAAAAAAAAATCAAAATCAAAATCGGTACATCCGTTCAGGAGCTACGTTGCCTCAGACAGACACACACACACACACACACACACACGCTAAACATACACAGACACGTCAAACTTATAACACCTCGTCGTTTTTGCGTCAGGGATTAAAAAGTTTGGTTCAAATAGATAAAAATATCTTTGAGAATGATGCTTACCTTGGTAAGCCTTATTCTCAAAGAATCTGCGAAACGAGCTAATTTAATAATATTTTGGCTAAACTTGGAATATATACATATACATAGTTCGTAACCTGGATTAACACATTTTTATCTAGAAAAATTAACAGGACGAACGGAACGCGGACGAAGCCGCGGGCGGAAGCTAATTAAAAATAAAGTAATCTGTAAGTACAGTACGCACAACGGATCTTTATTCCTCTGAAGCGGCCTGTGTCTATAGTACCATTAATTTGTACCATCAATGGTACAAGTGATACTACTATGTGTCCTTAGTACCGTTGAAAAATATACCTACTAGTTTATACCGTGTATTTACTTGTGACAAAAAAAAAAACAAATCAAAAATAATAATTTCGTCTTAATTAAGATACTACGTTATTTTCACAAGAAAATACATAATATAGTTTATAATGTGTATTTACTTGTGAAAATAAAAATCTGATTTTTTTTATTTTCTAACGACGCAATTTTAGTTAAATGCAACAAACGATTGCACATGTACTGTTGTGAAAAATTCGCTTAAAAATGGGTTCTGCGCAGATACTTCAGAGGGACAAAGATCCTTTCGATAGATAAGTTGACTTACACTTGAGATAATCTTCATAGTCCAGCACAGAGCACTTCCCAACGATGCCCACTAGTGGACTGGTGTCGTGCATTGTTGTAAGCAATACCTCTTGCTTATAGAACGGCTGAAAAACAAGAGACCTCACTATACTGGGCCGAAATTACCTTTCAAACAAAGCCTTTTCATTCCTAAAAAAAAGCACCTAAACCCTTCTGAAAATGGTCAAACTATGATTTTGTTTTCGTGATGTTTTTTTATAAATCTCACTAATATTATAAATGTCAAAGTTTAGATGTTAGTGTTTCAATCACGCTGTAACTACTGGTCCGATTTGGATGAAACTTGGAATACATATAACCTGGATTAACACATATGCTACTATTTATCCCGGAAAATTAACAGAATAAAAAGGAACGCGGACGAAATCGCGGACAGAAGCTAGTCCTACTAATATTATATATGCGAAAGTTTAGATGTTTGGATGTTTGTGTTTCAATCACGTCTAAACTACTGAACCAATTTGGATGAAGCTTGGCATATATATAGTTCGTAACCTGGATTGACACATACGCTACTTTTTATCTCAAATAATTTCTCTAATCTTTGGTCTAACAACTAGCGTTTGACATTCCAGTAGGTACGAGTTCGGTGTAATGAGGTGTAAAGTCAAATTTCTCAAAGTATCCGCTCGGTACACGCACAGATAATGTAATGTACACGGAAACTGTAGACGCGTACTAAGTCGCGGGTAACTACTAGTAATGAATATATTTCAGATTAATGTTTATTTATTCGTGTAATACCTTGTTTATGATGTTAGCCACATCGGCCGGGAAGATAAGGAATGGCCCGCGGAAGTAGCACTTGTTACTGAAACAAGATAACATTCAACATCTACAATACTCAATATTTTATTGCGTTCATGTTGTACAAAAGGGTCTTAAATATATTTACTACCAACATGAGCCCAGTTAGGGCACGACAATTTAAAAATGGTCACTAGGTATTTTAACCATATTACTAACATAATTATTAAATAACTCTCCGACATAGTACTTATGCATAACTAAAGTCAGTCTACAACGTTTTACAAAGAGAATTTAAGGCGAGGGGGTAATTTCAAATGATTTTCATCAAACATAGCTAAGAACACTCCCGACTAATTCACCTTTCAAACAAAAAAATCAAAATCAGTTCATCCGTTCGGGAGCTACGTTGCCTCTCTCTCTCTCTCTCGCACACACACACACACACACACACACACACACACACACACAAACAGACAGATATAAATTGTAAAAAGAAAGAGGTACGCTACTAACTCTCCAGTTTCCCAGATAGTGTCGACTTGTGCTATCATCTGCTTGCCGCCGTCCGTGACCACGTACACGTAGTCGCCGGTCTTGATGACGCCGGAGCACACCGTGTTGTACTGCTCGTAGTACGTGTTCTCATCGTCTGTGCCCAGCGGATTGTACATTACCACGTCCTGGGAACAGAATGAATGAATGAATGAATGAATGAAATGAATAAATAAAATAAATAAATATAAATATTCGTGGACTCTACACACAACGCCCTCTAGTCCCAAACTAAGCAAAGCTTGTAATATGGGAACTAGATGGCTGATAGAATACTTATATACTTTTTTTTTTTGTAAATACATACTTACAATACATAGTAACACCCAGACATAGAACAAACATCTATGTTTTCCACGCACAAATGTTTGTTCTCAGTGGGGATCGAACCCACGACCCACAGCACGGAAGGCAGAGCTGTTACCGACTGAGCTGTGAAGCCTGTCAAATGAATGAATGAATGAATGAAAACACTTTATTGTACATTACATAATATACACATAACGAAGCGGAATAATATAGCTTAGCTTTAGCTTTTTATTAGCTTGAGATGTACAATGGGCGGCCTTATCGCTCAATAGCGATCTCTTCCAGGCAACCTTTGGACGAAGAGAACTCAAATAAATTTAGAGGAGTCGGGGGTGCACGTAACTAAAGAGAAATAATATAACTAAATAAATATTCATGGACACTTCATTGCTGATAGAATTTATCATTACACTTGGCGGTAAGGCGGCATGGCATGTTCCTGTATTTATGTACCCATGTTTTCGTCAAACATGAAAATTATTATATTTTAAAACTTACAGGTCTGTCTTTCTCTTGTACATTTTCTAACACTTCAAGTTCTGCAAGTTCGTCCTTATGTTTTTCAACTCGTTCGCGGAATACTGACACAGTCCTGCTGGGCTCCAGTGGTACCTACAACCATTTACATATAAATTAAACAAGTTGTTCGCCCCAAACTGAAATCTCCTGATGTTCCCAAAAAAAAAAGATTTTTTTGTAACTATAGTTGGTAGCTATTACCAGTATTACTTGAACTACAAAGTTATTGAAACTCTATAACATGATAGCTCATGTTGCACTGGTTTTACCAACTTTTCAATTTTCACTATTACTCAAAAATGTACATAATCTAGAACAAAACTAAAAACGGCTTTGGAATGCTTAAGCGAAGCCCTATCGTGTGACACTCCACTTTATTTTTTCTTACTTCCTTTTGGACGCCGATTTGTCCAAGTAGACACTAAGATCTTCGTTCGCTTCGCTCTCTCGATAAATTAACAACACCTACTATCTCAGTGTTATTGGAATTTGATACTTACGTCTCTAGGAATAAGGGAGTCTTTATCCCCACATTCCCATACTTTTATCTTCTTGAACCAGCGGTGTTTAGTGTTGTACCGACTTTCGCACACATAGATATCCTTATCGGAGAAACCTGTAAAAACAAACCAATTATTACCATACTTTAAAAAAATTGCAACATTCGCTAGTTATCATATCATGCAACATTTAACAAGTATAGTAGTCACAACGAATCTTTGTGCCTCAGAATTATCTGCGCGGAATCGATTTTTAGATCGAATTGGTGGTAAGCTAATTTTCCCGCACAACAGTACATGCGCATACGTTGTTGCACCTAACTTCAGAGGGACAAAGATCCGTTGAGCGTACTGAGGGGCGATTACCAGTTGACAATGTAAAAACCGGTGTGAAACGTCTGACGCCAACCACACCGGTGTGCGCTGCTTGGTATGGAAACACTGAGAGGATTTTTCGAGAAGCTTGGTTTCGTCAAGCTCCCGCTCAGTGTTTCCATACCAAGCAGCGCACACCGGTGTGGTTGGCGTCAGACGTTTCACACCGGTTTTTACATTGTCAACTCGTAATCGCCCCTCTGTACTTGACAAGCACACAGTTCACTTGGTAAAGCTCTGCGTTTCGCGCTGTAGATTATCAGTTCGATTTCCATCGAAGACAAACGTTTTTGTGATGAAAACGGCTGATATTTGCATGATATTGTATTTACAAAAAAAATGCATATATTCTATGCGTTGTCTACTTAGTTTGAAGCTAGATGGCGCTATATGAAATATACACTAACATTTAATTATGATTTTACAAGTTTTACAAGCATAATATGTCTGGATTTTATTTTGTTTTGATACCAAAAGATGACAATCAGGGTGCTAGTTCCCATAGTACATGCTTGGCTTAGTTTGGAACTAAATGGCGCTGTTGATATCAACGAATATCTATTTATCTATGGTGTATTGTGTAAGTTACCTGCATAGACCATAGATTCATCTTCGCGTTGTCGATAGCTGCCTTCCGTAGGACATTACGATAATAAGCGTCAACACTATTATGTTTATTTTATAATTAGGGGTTGGTAGGGGTTTAGGGGTTGTAGGGGTTTCTAGGGGTCTTTTAAGAACTTAAGCTAAAACAACACCGCACCACGCAACCTAGTTTATTTTATAATCTATGATGTTCATCAAAGGGTGTGATTGTACTTAGTCAAAAAACTCTTAGAACCCTAGAGGATACTCTAAGGTCCCCTAGGCCTAGGGAAGAGGGGAGACAAGGGGAAACAGAACTAGGAAGGGGTTACATTTGAGAATTTCGTCCTCCGAATATCAAGTTTTTAGCAACTACAAATACTATTTTTGCAGTCACGATTAGAAAGCGCTGTCCAGAATTTAGAAATTGTTAATATTGGTTCTAATCATCATACATTTAATATGAGTTTTACTCTTTAATGGACACGATTTGAGGACGAGATAATAACCGATATGTTGACATACTTAGAGCATGTCGTGCCTTTGTAAATAATCTTACATTTCTTGTGAAGGGTACCAAATTAATTATTTTTTAATCTGTATTGATAAAAAAAATATAGTTGAACTTAATGTAAATGAATCTGTAAAATTTGTATCTTATCTTAGTAAGAGTACCTTGAGGTTTGAACTTGAAGTAATCCTTCACGTTCATGACATAGCAGTGTCCTATGACCTGGTCGAGAGGAAAGGAGCGATGCTGATCTGTCTTGAAAACTTCCTGCTGCAGGAACTTGCGGGTACGGATGTGGAATGTCTCTTGTGGTCTGTCAACAAACGTGTTTATACTTTATACGATTCTAAATAATTAATTACTAGCTGCCATCGTGTGATCCAGTTAACTTTCCGGGATAAAAGTAGCTTAGGTTAATCCAGGCTACGAACTATAATGTATTCCAAATCGGACCAGTGCCTTGATCACGAATAAATGTGACAATCGTTAACGTATCTTTTCTACAACTTCGTATTAATATTTCGTTAAAAAAAGCATATCAAGCTAACACTTTCTGCATGTTCTTGAGTATTTTCTACCAAAATCTACCAAAATATGATAGGATCCAACACGGCGACAATAAAACCTTCGTAGGAATCACCGGTTGACAGCGTACTGCATTGCATACCTATTATGACTATGGAGTTCAGACCGGGTAGTTTACAACCTCATTGGTGGCTCCAACAAAGCAAAGCGATAAGAACAAGCTGCTTTTTACTTACTCATTATTTTTTGAAAATACCCAAATACGAACTTTAGACTTAATTAAACTTATCCACGGCTAAAGCGTATACATTTTCCGAATGGAATACAGTACTTTTGATTCTGTCCACTCGGGCCCAGCGTCCTATGGCCGCTCAGAGGTCTCCTTAGACATTTATAATAGTAGTGTGATAATGTTACCTATAGTAAACATTAGCGTGGATCATAGCGACGCCGTCCGCGTTGGTCCAGACACGGTCGATGTGCACTATGGACGGCTCCTTGTTGCCCTTCTCCGGCTGAATGTATACGAAGTCACCCTTCGTGTACTGCGTCTGCTGCACCGGCGCACCGCTCATTGAGTCGTCGTTGCTAGATCTCAAATAAATATTAACTTTATTGAGGACTACAGTGGAATGAAATGAAATGGAAATGAAATGGTAGTGAAATGGAAATGAAATGGAAATGGAAATTAAATTAAATGAAATGGTAGTGAAATGGAAGTGAAATGAAATGGAAATGAAAAGGAAATGAAATGGAAATGAAATGGAAATGAAATGGAAATGAAATGGAAATGAAATGGAAATGAAATGGAAATGAAATGGAAATGAAATGGTTTATTTGCTAGAAGTATGGTTACAAGTTTTTTTTGACATAGATTTTTTGAAAACATAGATGTTTCTTCTATGTCTGGGTGTTACTATGTATTATAAGTATGTGTTTACAAAAAAAAAGTATTTAAGTATTCTATCAGCCATCTAGTTCCCATATTACAAGCTTTGCTTAGTTTGGGACTAGAGGGCGTTGTGTGTAAAGTCCATGAATATTAAGTTCTTGCCGTATCTAATAGGGTTCACTTATTTCACCAAACACATCGGCATGCAAATTTAGTGCAGTGTTGCGCTTACTGTCTTACTCTTATGCTCAAAACTTATCCTGAGGACCGCCAAGGAGTGGAACTCTTTGCCGGCGTCTGTGTTTCCGAACACTTACAATTTGAATGTTTTCAAGAGGAGAGTGAATAGGTTTCTTCTAGGCAAATGTGCTACATCGTCGACCGCATCGTCACTTACCATCAGGTGAGATTGCGGTCAAACGTTTGTCTATAATGTATAAAAAAAATTGTCCGGCAATAGGCGGTCTTATCGCAGAGCGCGGTTTCTTCCACGGTTTTTTGATGACTTAGTAAAATAAAGATAACTTTGAAAAAAAAAACAGATAAGGGCGTCGCTCAAGCAAGTGTTGGTACAGTCGAAGACACGTCCACATATACTGTTTGACTTTGAACTGTTAGAAGTTGAACGTTGCGAATCGTGCGTGAGCGCGGCGCGCGCCTATATTGCGCTCCCTTTCCAACGATTCTCTGCATTGTATATAGCGTAATTATGGTTGTGTTAGGTGTATAACCTGACGTGTGGCCGTGTGTACCTACTCATGTCACAAGTTTGTGGAGACTATATTACCTGGTTTCCAGATCCTCTTCCTCATTCTCCTGCAGCATCTTGCATTGCTTCACCAGTTCCACGCTGGTGGTTATAGCGTCTCTTGTAAACGCCAACGCCGGTGATTGTAAAGTGTTCTGACAGAGTACATCTCGATGTTCTATGAAGTATGATTGTAGTTCGACGGAATCTTCGAATATTTGACTGTCTGTGCGGGAGAGGCGGCGTGCTCTGTAAAATATACCAATACTAGCAGTTACCCGCGACTTCGTACGCGTCTACAGTTTCCGTGTTCATTATATTATCTGTGCGTGTGCCGAGCGGATACTTCTTTGAGAAATTTGACATTACACCTCATTACACCGAACTCGTACCTATTGGAATGTCAAACGCTAGTTGTTAGACCAAAGAGGTAGTACTACGCCCTGTCAAACTGACGTGACATGACATGACAATGAAATCCTCTTGCCAATTGGCGCTGCTAATCCTTTTCGTTCGTTTTATCCTGTAGATCCTGTTAATTATTCGGGATAAAAAGTAGCCTATATGTCAATCCATGTTACGAACTGTATATATGTCAACTTTCATCCAAGTTGGTTCAGTGGTTTTGACGTGATTGAAACACAAACATCCAAACATCTAAACTTTCGCATTTATAATATTAGTAGGATAGGATAGGATTATCATCACAACATCTTTGTCTCAGAGTGATGGGCACAGTGCAATTCATTACAGGGCACGTCTTCAGTGGACGTGCTCTTCTACTTCTTCTTCTCTTATACATATTTATACATATATGGCCTCTGTCCGTCATTTCGACAAACAATTTTGACAGTGTCAAGTTTGAAATATTTGAAAAAAGTTTAGTCAAGTCGAGTCATACGTCAAGTCGGCTGTCGATTGTTTTGAAGACTAAATGATGGATTTTCCCTTCAAAACTTGGAAACGAATTCCATCATATAATAAAAACTTATGTGTTTTTATTATTTGATGGAATTCGTCACAGTCACAGTTCGATGGAGTCACAGCTCAGTCGGTATTAACTCTGCCTTGCGGGCTCTGGGCCGTGGGTTCGATACATAGATGTTTGTTCTGTCTAGGTGTTACTATGTATTTACAAAACAAAAACAGTTTATAAGTATTCTATCAGCCATCTAGTTTTACAAGCTTTGCTTAGTTTGGGACTAGAGGGCGTTGTGTGAAATGTCCCTGAATATTTATTATTTATTTATCAAAGCTGAAAAAACCCAGAAAAACATATGAGATGTTTCAGTTAGTTCGTGACAAACCTTTCAAAGACGGAGAACATATCTTGCTGGAAGTGATCCAGCCGTTTGTAGAATCCCTTGTCCAACCTTCTCTTGACAAGATCCAAGGAGATGGCGCGGATCTTGTTGCCGTTCGGAGCTTCGTCATGCTCCGCTAGTTCTGCCATACTGTCCGAGTAACATCTGTAGGGAATAATCATATTATTATTATCATCTGTGCGTGTACCGAGCGGATACTTTGAGAAACTTGACATTACACCTCATTACACCGAACTCGTACCTACTGGAATGTCAAACGCTAGTTGTTAGACCGCTAGGTGCTAAAGGTGGTAGATGTTTGTGTTTCAATCACGTCGAAACTAATGAACCAACGTGGATGAAACTACCTGGATTGACACATAGGCTACTTTTTATCCCGGAAAATCAACAGGATCAAACGGTACGCGGACGAAGTCGCGGGCGGATGTTAGTTTATAATATTATTAGGGGTTTACCTGCCCTCCTCATCTTGATGGTTATACACGGTTGTGAATAGATTGAGCAGCAGTTCTTGCACCGCTGCCGGCACGTCTGGCACCGCATCGTCATCTTCACGGCTAAAAAAATACACCTCTTATTAAACTCGATGTAAACTTGGAATAGTTACACCGTGTTTTGTCTTTTGCATTGACAAGCCAATTCCAATTTGATCGAAAGAGACAAAACATGGTGTAACTATTTCAAGCTTACATCGCGTTTATTAATAGCAGAGTCAAAGTCAAAATTTCTTTATTCAATAAAATCACAAGGATCATTTAGAATCGTCTTATATAACTAGGTGATTCTAGGTGCCAGTTCCACGCGACCAGAGCCTAGAAGATCGGGCAACAAACTAGTCAAAGTTTATTTAAAAAAAACCTCCCAACTACAATAATCAAACTGGTTTTTAGAGCTGATAAATATCTTCAGAGCTTGGAAATGGCTGCATTAAATTCCACCAAACACGGCTAAGAATAAGAAACATCATACATTTGTGTGTGGCAAACTTCCGCACAACAATATATGCGCAATCGTTTGTTGCACCTAACTTCAGAGAGATAAAGATGCGATAAAGATTGTAACTACTTCGTATTTATAGTTTTATGAGAGCTTACTAGCTCGCAACGTGTTCACTTAGATTAGATTAGAAAATTCTTTATTGCACATATAAAGACAATTTTTAAAACCATTTTGAAGTATTGTGAAGGTGACATTAAAGCCCATTTATAATGTCGTTTTTCTCATCACGTTCGTGTATATACCTAAGTTGATATTTTTTCGATATCTTTAGTTGTATTGTCAAATATATAGTAGGTAGGTATAATACTGATGTACATTTTTCTAGATTTAAATATGTAATAGCGTTATCGCCTTGGACCTCTGTAATGGTAATGTCTATGTTAAATAAACAATTTGAATTTGAATTTGAAAAATAGTACAGAAACGAGCTTAATGCTATTTAGCATTTTCTTCCAACCAACCTTCGTGTAGTGTTTCACTTACCTGAGCATCTGTTTAGTCTGAAGGCAAACTCTATGCAGAATCAATGCATCTTTGTAAATCTGCGAATCTGGTTCGTTATACTTGCACGCGTTGTCAAACATCAGTATAAAATCACACGCCAGCTCGTTCACGGCGTGGTACTGATTGTTCTTCAGTTTCTGAGCTATTTTCTCCATGTCTATTGGACTTTTGATGAGTTCGTAGTAGTCCGGGTACTCGGTTTTGCTCGGTAGCTTCATGAAGATTAGTGCGAGTTGCCGGTTTGCTGTGGGATACAAGTGATTACAATTGATTAATTCATTTTTATTTTTGTTGATTTTGAGTCTCTCTTACAAAACTTGGATACACTAGTTTTGCGTTTTTCTTACAAAACTCGGATGTACCAGTTTTGACCAAGAAATTTATCTTGATATTTTTTGTAAGAAAGAACCAAATATTAAATTGATATTCCAGTGCAGAAAAAAACTAAACTTGCAAAATAAAAATCGTGCAATTAAACTCTTAAGTAGGCACTAAAATAATAGAAATATAAGTAATTTATTTTTCGCAACACTACACATACAAAAACATAATAGATTACAAACATTAAATTAAAAAGAAAAGATGCGTAGGCACCCAGTCAGCAAATAATCTAAGTTAGAACAAGAATAAAATACGAGATATCTCAAAATTTTATTTAATTTGTACATATACGCAATCCTTTATTTGAGTGTTTCTATTAGTGTGCAAAGGATTACTAAAATCTTGTGGCACAAAATAGTAAAGCGTGCAAGCATAGTATAAATAGAAAAATCAGACATAAGCTTACCATACCCAAACATGCAAAGAACCAAGGAGTCAAGGAGTGGAACTCTTTACCGGCGTCTGTGTTTCCGAACACTTACAATTTGAATGTTTTCAAGAGGAGAGTGCATAGGTTTATTCTAGGCAAATGTGCTACATCGTCGACCGCATCGTCACTTACCATCAGGTGAGATTGCGGTCAAACGTTTGTCTATAATGTACAAAAAAAAAAAAACCATAACATCTACATTGCTCATCCTCCGAAGACGTTCCCTGTGATGCACTGAACTGCCTCCATCACTCTGGGACATAAAGTATCATGTGCCTGTAATTGCACCGGCACCCTTCGAACCGGAACACAGGAATAATTAACGTGGAAGTACTTCCCCGGACGAGGTCTTTCACAAGAAGCTCTACTACTACTGGCGAGATTCTACCACAAGCAAACAGTGGTAGTCGACCTCTTTGTGTGCGAGCTCGTCCGGGGAAGTAATAGATAGATAGAAAACTCTTTATTGTACTGCACCGGAAATTAGATATTAGACATAGTTCCATATTAAAGCGAAGTACAATGGGCGGCCTTATCGCTATGAGCGATCTCTTCCAGGCAACCTTTGGATGGACTGGATTTTAAATGTACGATAGTGACGGTGCAAACAACAAAGACTACATTTCACAAACTAAACCGCATAAATAGATACTAAACTAAGTAAAAAAAATAAATAGTAATATATACCTAACATAACCATAGAATAAACTCTTTTATATATAACTTTTATAAGTACTAGCACCGTACCTATTTCGTGCACCGCACAGTGATGCTCGCATTGCTGTGTTTTCGTTTGAAGGGTATGGGTGTCGGTGCTATTACACGCACATGAGACTTAAGAGGCCGTATTGAAATTTGACGACGTCAAGTTTAGGCATTTATGAATACGCGACGCGCTGCGCTACGCGTTTTCGACGCGCAAAGGACAAACGAATTTGATCTTTCGACATGTTCGTTCATTGAATGAGTACGATTGATTTGTTTCAAAATGGATACCATTTACATAATCAGCACCCCAAAATATCCCGAAAACGACACCCATATCACTTTACTCAAAAATTCAATGTCTGCCATCTTGTATTTCAAAATGGATACCATTTACATAATCAGCACCCCAAAATATCCCATCTTGATGTCTCGAGTTATGGGTGCAGTACAATGCATCACAGGGCACGTCTTCAGTGGACGTGCTCGGCGTGACAATGCATTGTTATAGGCCGAGGTGACCACTTAACATCAGGTGGGCCATCGGCTTATTCTATCATTAAGTTGTATAAAAAAACAGACAAACCAAAACATTTTTGTCTATTGCTTGTGTATTAATTTTTAACTTTTATTAGCACTGTGATGTGATTTCTTTGTCATTCATTAATGTTAAGTTGTTGTTTGTTCCTCATCGCATGCTGTGACGCCCTATAAGTATGGGAGCTCTATTAATATGACCCTCGACTAGTTCACTTGATACTAAAGTGTAAACCCGTGTTGGGAGTCCTATTTAAATAATAAAAAAAAAACATGCATAAAAACTATTAACCACAACGAACACGATTATTTACACCCTTTTGGGGAAACAAGTCTGAAATGTCACCTCTAATTAGTATTTCCGACCCCTTCCACCTAGATAAACTAACCCAGACCTTTAGGATCCCTATAGTCCCTGATCGCATCGTACAGCGTCCGTAGTTTCTGTTCAAATGGTGATAGCTGACGCGACTTCGGAGGTTTGATAGCTTTTACTGCAGCCTTCTTGTCGTTGCCTTCTTTCACCTCCTATATATAAAAATTTGTTTATTGCAGATAACCTTCATACAAAAAGCACAACTACACCCATATCACATAAAAAGTTTAAAAAATTAAAACACAATAATAAGATTACACTTTCACTTCTTGTTTTCGTTAAGGTGGACTGAAATCCAATGTTTATAGATTGGATTATGTAGGTGGTCAAAAACAGGCTTCAGGATACAGTTTTTGGAGCCACTTAGGGCCGTAAGATCAATAGTGGTTTAAACCAAGAGAGTTTAACCTCCAGTCTCCGATTATTTCATAAGATCAATGGTAGTGACAGCCTAGAAGAATGGACAAGAAACTACAGCCTGGTTCCTAGCGTTTTTTGAATGATCTTTTTACAAAGAAATATTACTTTTACAATATATTATATCAATAAATCGTGATCTCACTTTTAGGACCTATTTTAAACTCGTAATTCATCAGTATTCTGCCACTAATTTACACCCGTGCGAACCCGTGTTTTCATGCGAACTGCCAAGGAATGGAACTCGTTGCCGTCTTCTGTCTTTCCTGAGATATATAACCTGGGTCTTTTCAAGGCAAGAGTGAATAGGTGTCTTCTAGACTGTCTTGCTTCATCGTCGGCCTCATCGTCACTTACCATCAGGTGAGATTGTGGCCAAAGGACATTCTATATTATATAAAAAAAAAACAACACCCGTTAAAATGTACCCTCACCTTAAGTTTTTCGTTCATAACCCGTTCGAGTAGCGTCGCGTCCTCGTAGATCATGGAGCCTTCTTCATTAAATTGTCGACAGTTCGAGAACATTAGACGAAAGTCTGATACCATTTCTTCAACGGATGAGTACCGGTCGTTCTAGGAAATAAATATCAATTTGACATAAAATACCAGGAGCCTAATTTTCACTTTGGTAAAGATTTTACTCTAGGATGTCGTTAAAATGACATCAAAATCTCGTTTAACTAGAGGGTGAAACGAGTTTTCGGCCGAGATATGACGTCATTCCTATTTGAGTAAAATCTACAGAAACTACAGATTTTTTACTAACCTTATTTTTACTTATCTTATTTTAGTTCTTCTTCTCTTATAGCCTCTGGCCTCTGTCCTCTTATGGCCTCTGTCCGTCATTTCGACAGACAATTTTGCCAGCGTCAAGTGGATTATTTGAAATAAGTTTAGTCAAGTCGAGTCATACGTCAAGTCGTTTGTTTTGAAGACAAAATGGTGGATTTTTCCTTTAAAACTACTAACCTTTATATGATTTTCAATCATGATCATGTCGATTGGCTTGTCAATAACACTGTAGTACTCCGGATAGAGTTTCTTGCTCGGTCGTTCCATAAATAGTAACATGGGCTGCCTGCCATCGGAGCACGTGAACTCTACCAACTGCTTGGATATGTAGTGAAGCTTTTTCTTCAATGGCAGATTGGATTTGGCTGGAGTGCCGATGGGGGATGGACGGTCGACCACTGGTGGTGGATTTTTGGGGGGACGACCTGTTGGTAGATGTTATAAATAAACACGCGAAAGTTTGTAATAATTTATGGATGTATGTTTGTTACTCTTTCACGCAAAACTACTGGTCCGATCTGGATGAAACTTAGAATACATAGTTCGTAGCCTGGATTATTACAGGCTACGTTTTATTACGGAAAATCAACAGGATCAAACGGGACGCGGACGAAGTCGTGGGCGAAAGCAAGTGACTCACAATTAAGTGAGCGGTATTTCTGCCTATAATAGGTTTATCTCACAGATCCACGACGCAGTGTAATATTACATACGGCGAGGACGTGCCCTATGTGGAATTACACTGCGTCCAACACTATGAAATGTAATAGGTAATAAGCCTCTTGTGGATATAACAATATCAGGATTTTGTATAAACACATTTCATTATTCAGGTAAAATAGATTACCTCTAGGTCGAGAAACGGGTGTCGCCGCCTGGTTCTTGACAGAGGATAGGCTTTCGTCATCACTTGATGATGATTGAACGATATCTAGTAACTCTTGAACGCGCTGTTGCATCAATCTAAAAATTAGAGTACGTTTTAACTACGAGGTAAAAGTAGATATTCATTGACAGGCGTCACAGCTCAGTCGGTAACAGCTCTGCCTTCCGTGCTGTGGGTCGTGGGTTCGATCCCCACTGAAGACAAACATTTGTGCGTGGAAAACATAGATGTTTGTTCTATGGCTGGGTGTTACTATGTATTATAAGTATGTATTTACAAAAAAAAAGTATATAAGTATTCTATCAGCCATCTAGTTCTCATCTAGTACAAGCTTTGCTTAGTTTGGGACTAGAGGGCGTTGTGTGTAAAGTCCATGAATATTTATTTATTTATTGATTGGAATCATTTGCAAATGCTGGTTTTTTAGAACGTTGCCTTTGTCAAGTGTTTTAGTGTATGTGTATGAATCATCTTATGTTGAGCCACGTTAAGAGGTGCAATTGCTTTATCTCAACCGAACATGTCGGTGACGTGCCTTGTTTAACATTGCACTGCATCAGTCTCTTTGAAACTTCTATAAAGAATTTCATTCTTCTATTAGTGATGTACTACTGGATCTGATTGGCACAGGATCGGAACTACACCCAGCAGTCAAAGTAAGTCAAAAATTTATTTATTCAATAAAATCACAAGGATCATTTAGAATCGTCTTATATAACTAGGTGATTCTAGGTGCCAGTTCCACGCGACCAGAGCCTACAAGAACGGGCAACAAACTACGGCCTGGTTACTAGCGTTTTTTTTGTATGATCCCTTTTACAGAGAAATATACATAGAACACGAGAATAGCACTGACATTGCAAGTCGAGTGGTTAGCTGTCGATGGGTGGAGCGACATCGGGCCATGCAGTTTTGTAATTAATATAGTGTGCGAACATAGGATGATTAGATAGATTAGTGATGTGAATGAATTAAACTAACCTTTGCATCTTCACAGCATCCTTATAAAGCTTGGAATTCGGAACATTATACTGTTTCGCGTTCTCAAACATGATGTTCATATCGCCAGCGACTTCTGATAGATTGCCGTAATTCCCGCGCCGTATTTTGTTTTTAATTTGGTTGAGAGATATGGGATTCTTTATCTCCTTGTAGTAATCAGGGTAGGCGCGACGGGATGGAAGCTTCCAGAATGGCTCTGCCATTGCTGACCCTGTAATATATATTTTTAAGAGTCAGTTGTAAAACTAATATGTATTATTATATATATGTTGATATATCTTTTCTGTTCAATTATAGTCATTCTTTTTCTTTTTATTTAGGTATAGTATAGTTATATATTAATTTAAATTTTCGTCAGTTTTAGTACCTATAAAAACACGCCACACCATCTTTTTGCACGCCCAGGAAGACTGGCAGACAATGCTCTTAGCATTAAGTCCTTCTAGCACTACTTATTTATATGAAATTTTAAAATAAATAAATAAAACTGACTTACGCTTATAGTCAATAGTCCCCTATGGGACGGTTTATGCTGTGTACCACAAATGAAGAGGCAACTCCTGACCGCCAAAGCGAAACTTACAACAACCGCTCTGGGTAAGGAATACCGCTTAGTGGCAATTACGAACAAATATGACAGTCGCCACGTTACGTGAACCTAACGTATTCGAATCATATTGCTCGTCAACGCCAGCTTGACTGCCGAACGTTGTAGCGTCACCGCGCAGTGTATCTCGGAAACGTTGGCATCACGATACGTTTACAACTGCCATATTTATTGGTGATCAAGGCACTGAACAGGCTTCAAGCATTAGACATACCATCAGGTCCCAAATGGTTCCTTATTGTTTCTAACAGTTTCCACAGCGGCGAGTCTTCATTGTCATTCTTATCTTCGTCACTGTCGCCGCTGTCTTCAGAATGCTGAAAAAGAAAATGTTTTTACTATACCAACTTTACGTCTTTTTATTTTTTTCTACAAAACTATGGTCGATCCGCTATCAGCATTAAGTTTTCACTGATGAAAGTAAGGCTGGATTCGACCAACTCCAAATAACGCTATTCATCAGATAAAAATATGTCCGTCCTTGTCTTTGACAAGTTTAAAGTAGAGACGGATGATATTTTATCCGACGTAGGTAAATAAATAATAAATAAATAAATATGCATGGACATTTCACACAACGCCCTCTAGTTCCAAACTAAGCAAAGCTTGTGATATGGGAACCAGATGCTGATAGAATAGTCATATAATTTTTTTTTTGTAAATACATACTTATAATACATAGTAACACCCAGACATAGAACAAACAAATCTTTGTTCTTAGTGGGGATCGAACCCACGACGAGGTATAGCGTTATTCGATGGTGGATGAACCCCGCTTTAGGGTTTCAGACAAAACAAAGTATTCCTAGCACTTCCTAGCACTTAGGTTGCCTGGAAGAGATCGCTCTCAGCGAAAAGGCCGCCCATTGTGATCTATAAGCTTTATTTGTTTTTTTTTTATATTTTCATGTGGTGTGGTGGTACTAATACCTACCGAATTGACACTCACTACCCTTTCTTTGTAATAAGGATCATACAAAAAACGCTAAGGACCATGCGGTCGCGTGGAACTGGCACCTAGAACCACGTAGTTTTTAAGACGATTCTAAATGATCCTTGTCATTTTATTGAAAAAAAGAGTTTTAACTTTGACTTTTGACTTATGATGATACCTTGACATGGTCAGTGCTATCATGCGAAGGCTCCATAATAGCCAACGCTCTGCTTGTCGGCACGGGACCAACGCGAGAGTTCCTCTTGCTGCGAATTCGCTCCGAAGTCTTGCCCCGACCGTGTTGTTCCAACTCTTGTTTGCGGATTTGGATCACCTGTGCATTGAAAAGCTAAATTTATTATTTGGAATTTGAAATATCATTATACCTGTACTCGAAGATAATTTTAAAACAAAAATCGCCACCGAAATATCCAAAACCTTTTAAACTACATTTTTTTGTTTTCCATTTATTTTACAAATAATGTATTTTCTTTACAAAAAAATACTACTTCTAGTCTACACTATCGATTCTCATCCGAAAAAACAAATTCTTAATTCTTTATTCCAAACAACACAGGACATAAACAAAAGACAGAAATAGATGATATATGTACAAAAGTACATGAACAAAGTATTTTTTTTTCTCATAGAAGAGCTGGTTTGATTCCCAAACCGTGTAAACATGAAAAACTTAACTTAATTTTGTATACTCCTTTACAGTAAATAAAATGAATTTGTAGTTGTATTTGTAATTTTACCAAAATTTAGCTTTAATATACATATATTAGCATTTCAGAATTTTTTGATATCCCTCTCTGAGCTATCACAATAAAACATCCTGTATAGTAGTTTTGATAATAGAGAGAGGTTACCTTTTTCAGCATCTTAGCATCCTTGTAGATCTGACTGCCAGGCTCGTTGAAGTGACACGCGTTTCTCACCATCAACAGTAGATCTCTTTCCAGCTCTCCTATATTTGTGTACTCTCCACCTTGAATAATACAAAAAACATGGAAAAACTTTTAATAGGAATCATGTGCGCAATACTGTAACATGCGCAAGGAAATAGTGTGACCAGTGGCCTTATGCTCAGTTCGGTGAAGAAAATACTTTAATACGGATGACGTCATATCTCGCCGAAATCTCGTTTCACCCACCGGTGTTTTGAGGTCATCAAAATCTCTACCGAACTCAGCATAACGCCCCAGGTTCAGTGACGAGTTTTGGGAGATATCTAACTTGGCGGACGGTGGATCTAGATCTAGATAAAAATGATGACGGTGAAAACTTAGAATAAAGGCAGAAAAATTACAACTGATTTGGCCCTTGGAACATACTGAAGTAAATATTATGGCCCTAAGGCTTCAAAGTTTGCAGACCCCTGATCTAGATAAATAAATAATTGAGTTGATAGATAATTATTTTTGCATCTACAAAAAGTACAAATTGTACCTTGAATCTTCTGAGCGATGGTTTTCAGATCTATCGGCTGGTCTATAACGTTGAAGTACTCTGGGTACCGTCGCTTCGACGGCAGGAATTGGAAGACAGGGTACAGAGGCCGTCCATCCACGTTAGCTGTCATTACCTGATAACAAAATATCTTAGCACCGATTTTGAAGGAAAATAATACTTGAGTAAAAACCATTTGAAAAATTTATTTAGGAACAAAAACAAAAGTAAAACATTAACACAAATAGAAAACGATTAAATAGTTATTATAAACGTGATGTAAGCTCAAACACAAATACTGGATGAAAGAAAAAGTGGCGCGTCTTGCAAAGCTCAGTGGCGCGCCTTTGGAAAAGTTGGCGGGTAGTGCTTCGCATTTCGGTTCGTGATTGTATTCGAAAACCTTTGTTCCCCGATGTATCGCAGATACTCTGCCGTTGCGATACGTTTACGATGTACTTAAATCACCATAAGAGTATAAAATGGGTAAATCAACATGAATAAATTAATATGAATAAAGAGCTCTTTGTGAAAAAGCTTGTCCTGGGAAGTACTTACTTATTTCGTGCGCCAAGCAGTGATGCTCGCATTGCTGTGTTCACACATGTAGGCACATGTGATTTAACACCTTTATGTTTCAGAGTGGAAGGGTTTGGGGGAGGCCTTTGCCCAGCAGTGGGACGAGATAGGCTAGTATAAAAAAAATGTTTCAGAGTGATAGGCGCAGCTCAATGCATCACAGGGTATCTCCTCAGAGGACGTGCTCAGTAGCGCAATGTGTTGTTATAGGCTTGTCCCATAATATAGATGTATTAAAAACAAAATAAATAAGCAATTCTACTCACAGCGCTGAAGAGTTCTTCATAAATATCTTCTTCAGTGTTAGTAGATGTTTCCGACATGTCTTCCGCAACGTCAGAGCGTCGGCTTGACGACGCGCGAGATAGCTTAGGCGTCTTTACTTCTTCACCTGTATAAATATATAACTTTCATTAATAATAAGCTTACTATTTATGAGTTGGATAGTTTCAAACAATATGGAACACTATGGATGTTATTATGCAAAATGTAGCTAGCAAAAACTGGACGAAAAAAGTCAAAGACCAGGTGACTCGTCTTGGGAGAGACCCACATCCAGCAGTGAACCAATATTGGTTGATGATGAAGCATTATGGTTTCAATATATAGATTCAAAAGTATATTTTGTTAGCTATCAAGCTTTGTAATCATTTTAATCATCTTGACAAGAAAATTGGGAGTTTTTAAATTTTAAGGAGCATTATTTTTATCCATGTATAGCAATCATGAATGATATTGTTAGAATTTTTAAACATATTTTGTTGGTGATATTTTGGCTGTTGTATTTATTTTAGGTGGTTTTCAGTCATGTAACATTTTTGTCTTTAGATAAGATAAGATAAGATAAATTTTTATTTGTCCCCAGTATAAATACAGTAAGTACAGTTATAAACATAAATACTTTGTGGTTGTAAGGGGGCAAAATGGTCTTTTACTTTTATTTCTATTTATTTACTGCTGAAAGGCAGAATATTGTGCTAATTAAGATTTTACTCACCATTTTCAAGAGCGATTCTTGTCTGCTCATAGAGTTTCCACAGCTGTTCCGCATCCTTGTATTCTGTTGAGTCCGTCTTATAGAAAGCTTTTGCATTGCTGACCAGTAGATCCATATCCGCTGATAACTCTTCTATGTCATCATAATTATCTGTTTTCAATTTTTGTTGGACCTAAAAGTAAGTTTAATCATAGAAGTAATCCCTCATTTTTAAAAAGCTTGAAGATCTCAGTGGCAGTGGAAATCAGTTAATGCATTGGGATGTCACATCTTATATCCTTTACTTAAAATTAGGCTATTGTGCCCAATAGTCTTACCCTGAGCAAATCAATGGGATTGGACACCACTTCATAGTACTGCGGCTCTTGGCGCCGCTTCGGAGCTCGTATGAATGCATCACACAGCAATGTGCCATCTTCCTTCTTGTAGGACCTGATAGTGTCATACAGCTGCTGGCAAATTTCACTCTAGAAGATTTGTAGAGGATTTAGGTTTCATTCATTATGCTCCATGTTCACTCAAGCCAAAACGGACTCAATTAGGTACGGAAATATTTTTTATGAAAATTCACTGAGATATAACACTTATAAGTATTTCCACCCGTCCCATGGTAAGCTCTAAACACAACAATGCGAGGATCGCTGCTTTTCGACAGAAGTAGATAATAGGTACATCTTCAGACGAACCTTTGGTAGAAGATAACTTACGGGATCTAACTTCTTCTTCTTCCGCGACGGTGGAGGTCCAGGACTATGCAGTTCCACTCCATCATCACTATAGTCTCCGTCGGCGCCCCGGCTTGCGCCAGAGGACGCGCGGCGTCTTTTACTCATTCTCACCAGTTCAATGTGCTACACAATAAGTAGGTACGGTTATAAATGTTGGTTTAGATTTTAGTAGATAGAGACGATAGATTTCAGCTCTCGCTAGAATAACAGTGAAAGAAACGAATAAAACAAAACTATACTTTTCTTGCTGGAAGGCACTTTTCTATTTTCATACTTATTCCTACAAACAAATCTGACATTTTAGCTGTCAAAACTGATAATATCTCAAATTCAAATTCAAATTGTTTATTTAACTATCAAACTATCAAAAACGGATTAGCTGCTTGCTTCGGTCTGGTTATTGTACAACCATGGAATAAGAATAAGAATCATTTATTGTAAAACTGTGTAGAAGAGATCTTATGGTAGTAAAAGTTTCAACAGCCTACCCTTTTAGGGCTTTTTTGGATTACAAAGCCTGACAAAATATAACTTTGGAATAATTTAATCAATATTATGTATGTACCTATTTGTCTGTTTTTCATAGTTTTTATTTCATGAAGAACAATGCTTCAAATCATATGTGAATGCGAAGTGTAATAAATGTTATTATTTATTTAGAAACGTAAAACATATAGGTACCTATCTAGAGTAAAATTACAGACAGGTTTGTTTCCACCCACCAGTGTTGCCAGATCTCCTGATTTTCCCAGAATTCTACTGATCTACTGATTTTGACTGAAAATCTACTGATTTTTTTTCAAATCCTAGCTTTACTTTCAAACATGATAGTAATCAAAATCTGCGTGAAATTAAACGCAAAATTATCGTGATTAGGTTGGCACTATAAAATTGTCATCGTACACTGGACGGATAGCGAAATATCACCTAATTATGATTCATGGAGAAAGCTACGACTTTAATATAAGCGCTGAAATGTTAGGCAAGCATAACAGTAAAATGTATCTCAAGGACAATATATAACTACTAAAATGTAATGCTATTTTAATGTCTGACATTGTTTTATTTACCGAAATTGCATCTACTGATTTTTTGAAAAATTTCCCCATACATCTCCTGATTTTTTCTGGTCGCATGCTCAGATTTTATAAAAATGTATCTGGCAACACTGCCGCCCACGCACGCCGACACTGGCCGACCCTACCTGCATGCAAATTCGCAATGTAACGGACTAAATTTTATTGATCCTACCCAGTCAGCAACTTTTTGCCTCTCTCGCTCAGGTTTCCCTCCAATACAGCATATCACCACAAAAAGCAGTCACCAAGAGTAAGATTTCCTTGGAAAATGTCGAAGATTAAATATTTCAAGAACTTTATCTTGTGTGGAGACCTTGGGTACCGCTGCCTGCTTTGCAAAGATAACTGTGTTGATGAGGCTAAGGCGGAACGCCACTTGCGATGGGAGAAGCACAGGAAGGCTTTGAAGAATCAGAACTGCATGCCTCAGTTCAGCAAGGATTATATTTATAAGGTTTGTTTCTTATCATGAGAAAACCCACAGCTAAATCAGCTTCGCATGTATTGACCTGGTCTTTCCTGTGGATAAGACCGACTAGGCTGAGAGGATGTTATAGGTGCTGGGCAAGCCATCTAACTAAACCATGGCCCTGGCACTGCAACGTCCTGTTCATAGGGGCATGGGTAAAAAGTGGCCACTGATGCTTTATCCAGATTTGCACATATATTAGATGCAAAGGCCTGATTATTGTTATCAACATACCTATTCTTCATTAGTTAGTTTACTGTGTTGTAGTACCTAATGTTTCTAATAACAATATAAAAAAGGCTTGCCGAATGAATTAGAATAGTCCTGCTATGACAAGAATTACAATGTGCCTATTAAAAATTACAACTAAATATTTCAGTTGGATCCCTACTACTACTGCACATTCTGCAACAGAACCATGAAGGACATGGCTGAAATCAAACAGCACATAGCCTCAGATATGCACAAGAACTATAAAGCCAATCCTGCCCCAGCAGAGTCAGGAATTGAAGTCAAACTCGATGATGATGGAGTTATGATCCAAAACACTCTGATCTCACACTTTCAATGGCACGGGATCATAGATAAACAATGTGTGCTGTGCAACGTCCCTGTGTTACACTTTGGGGATCATGTGCACAATGCCGACCATATAGTAAGATTGCTCCAAACCCGGGTTAATTATGTGGATGACAAATATTATAGAAAGGTAAGAATAACCTTAATTATTTATTGGAACTGCACCTAAGTATGGCATTATGCAACTTTTAGACTATGTATTGGGATAAGAGTTTATCTTCACTCTTTTAAAGTTATATTTGACAAGAATTGTACTTATTGAATTCATCAGCAGATGCTGGTTTTTTTTTCTATAAAATTCGTAATTTTTTTAATGACAGTATTAAAAAAAAATTGTGCAGTGTAGTTAAGTAAGGCTTGTCTGATTATGCCATTTATTTTGCTGAAGTATTACATGGCTTAACTGATTACGCCATTAATTGTAAAAGTATGATAGGTAGTCTTAAAAGTTTTTTTATTTAATTTAGAAAATTATCAAACAACAATAGAAATTCCAAAAACATGTTCTGTCAAAGTTTGAAAGGATTCTTGTCAGTGTTCAAATATTGTTTGAGTACCTACCTAGTCAAAGTTTGACTGATATTTTGACTTATCATAAAATCAGTACATTTTTCATACACTCTGTACCTGAGCAAAGTATTAAAAATTAACAACACACATTGCCTTAATTTCCAGATAGACAAACACACATTTCAATGCTTCACTTGCAAGAAAACTTTCCCCATTCACAACTTTGACGATCACTTCTCAAACCATACCAACAATAATGTTGTAACCAGCAAACTTATGAATCAAAATGCAGAGTTGAGACTTAAAACAGCTCCTAGATTTGACAAAGACGGTAAGGAACTAAAAGACTGCACAGTGGGCGATAAAAATGAAAATGGTCCAATAGTTCTCTGCGGCACAGGGATGGAAAAAATCCGCAAGACAGAATGGGACATACAGATGCTAGCTGGTATCGATGATGATTTCTTCTTTATTGATATGGCAGAAAAAAAACTCACATGCAAGTTATGTAAGTTAGACGTCAAAGTTGTAGTCAGTGAAGTTAGTGGGCATTTATATAAACATGGCTTCTATAGTTATGCTTTCAGTCCCATATTGAAAAGAATCAATAGCTACATTGATCAAAACTTTATCCAGCGGAATTACGACCATGGAGCAGCTAGATCTAAAGTAGCTCAGTACGGAAAAGAAAATTTCATAAAGATGAATGCTGGCGGTAGTAAGGGGTACTGTACCTTATGTGACAAGTTTCTGTCACCCAACATTGATGTTTTCAAACAACATACTGCTGGATGCTACCACAAAGGACATCTCGAACTAAAAGGGATTATACAGTCTCGGAAGCATGAGAGAGGATCTTACAAGCCCGTGAACATTATGGAGCTGATCAAAACCCTGTCATACTCGGCAGATAAAAAAAAGTTCTTAATCAATGGGAACTTACTTATGTCTGAAGATAGCTTTTTCCTACTGAAGCGAATTGAGCATGGGAAGAGTTACAAGAAAACCAAGTGTTTCGCTTGTGACGAGACAATGTCGCCTGAAGAAGAGAAAGAACACTGTATTTCTTGGAAGCATAAGTCCAAATTGTTGGCTGCTAAGACTATTTCTGATGACCGGTTACCAATAAGAGAGGTTGGTCTGATATTTAAATTTAACAAGACAAGACTCATAAATTCCTTTGATTGTATGCACACAACTACTACACTTTACTACTGCTACTATACTGTTTTTGTTTGTTTGTAGGTACACTAACCCAACCAAAAAATTAAAAAGCGCATAATCTGTAAATCTGCTTACTTACTTCAAATTCCACTAAAATCTTTAGCCCCTACCTACACTGTCTAATCTGTGATGCACTGAAACTGACAATAATACAATCTATGTATAAATAAAAATAAATCTGAAGTCCTATTTTCAGGGTGAAACTTTTCCTATAATATCTGAATGTTTCCAGATTCGGCCAAGGCTGTACCACTGTGGTGTATGTAACGAAAGCTTGCCATATTGGGAGTCTGTGAAGAAGCACAGCAAGCAAATTACCCATGGCTTAAAATTCAGCGAATCTCTAGCAGTGTTTCTGAAAACGTTCGGGTTTTCTAAAACAATTGTACTCAAGACAAACAATGACAATCTGTACATGCAATTGTTGAATGCAGTGTACAACACCAAGTATATTATAAAGCTAAAGCTTTAGGATTAAAATCCTAGATGTCATGCAGTGTTTATACATGTAGCGATAGAGTTATAGGTACTATGTTGTAACGACGACTTGACTGCGCTGTGTAATTCAACCGCTCTTTAACTCGTCTATTGTACTTATGGTATGACTGTAAAACGACCATTATACAGAATATCACAGAGTAGTATTGCTCTAATGGCTAAAGGGTATCATAGGAGGCAGTATGTATTGTGTTTGTAGTCTGATTTTGAGCTAATGTTTCTTCGAATATTCCTTCACCTTCCAGTATTTGATGGCGCAGGGTTGATTTAGAAAAGTAAGATAAGAAATACTCAGATGCTTAAAACATCATTCATGAGAAGTGTAATTTCTAAAAGACAATGGGGTATACTTAGTTAACGAGTAGATTAATATTTAGCTCCGTCTCATAAAATACACACAGTAACATATACAGGTAAATATGTCAAACAGTGACGGACCCAAATTTTAATCAACTGTTAACTATTCAGCGTTTATAAGTATCTATACCCCAATACTCTTTACTTTTAAGTACCTACGTACCTAGCCTTTTTTTGCATGTTGTTTTTTTTTGTAAATAAATACATTAGAAGTTTAGTCTGTATTATCAGTCCTGCAGGACAAAGTTTTAAAGGATTCTTGTCAGTATTCAAAAAATTGTGTTAGGTAAGTACAGTATAGTTATGGCTTGACTGATTATGCCATTTATCTTACTATATAGTGGCATAGCTTAACTGATTACGCCATTTATTGTAAAAGTATGATAGTCTTATGTTTCCCTTAACATAGTTTCAAAGTAGGTGTTCTTGTCAGTATTCAAATGTTGTTACAGTAGTCATGGCTTGACTGATTATGCCATTCATATTTTAAAAGTATGATAGTTTTTTAAGTTTATCTCCTTTTGTCTAAGTTTTAAGAGATTCTCATCAGCATAAAAATGTAAAAGTAGCATAAGCGTATATTTTGAAAAAGTTGTCTTGGGATTCTTTTTTGTAAAACTGCGTTTGTGTGCAAGTTTACTTTTTTTTACATAATCTTAAGGGATTTTTACCAGTATTATTAAATGTCGTTAAAGTAGTCATGGCTTGACCGATTATGCCTATCATATTGTAATAGGATAGCCATGGCTTGACTGATTATGCCATTCATATTTTAAGTCTTAGTTTTTTCTAGTTATAAGTGATTTTTTTTCAGTATTATAAAATGTTGTTACACGTTATTACAATGTTGTAGTTTTCGAAATAATGTGTTAGTTACACATTATGTCGATTGTTATGTTTTTTTCCTTGAATAGGTAGTTGTGCTTGCTTATAGTTGGGCCATTATGTACCATCAGCAAAAGTTCTGCCTTACCACCTTAAGGGTGCATTTTCTGTGAACTGACTAGCCGTTAATTTTTGAATACCAATAAAAGCAAGTTATTTCGGGTGTAAAAGATATGAAAACAATGGGCCGTCATAAAAATAAATAGATGTTTAGGTCTCTGGTTGGTCAAAATAAGAAGACAAAAGAAAAAGGCGGGGTCAGGTAGCTAACTGCTTGCAAGCGAAACAGTTTCAAAAGTGGTAAGGCGGAAATTTTGCCGATAGTACTTATTTTTTTTCTTGGATGTGATGGTAGTTATGCTGTATTTTTTGTCTCCTTACCTCTTAGGTCAAAATTTGGCTGATTTCAGTTACTTTGATATTTCAAACCAAACGGGTGGCACAATTTTGTGTCAAGTGTTACCTTTTTGAAAATAGTTGATTTTTCAGTTTAATAAAAAAGTTAAAATAATAGACAATCTTTTACTCATCAAAATAAATAAAAAACCAATCAGGATAGTGAGTTAAAAGCATTATAAAGTCAGACTGAGTTTTTGACTGTAATTTCTTTAGGTACGGGATAGTTTTTTGGACATAGCTATCCTTTATTTCTTCCGGCATCAGATTAACATCTATATCTAGTAAAACTACAATGTGGCAAAGATGAACAGGATATAGTATTGATGTTGTATTCGGAGATGTTTCTTTAACTTTTTTTACAAACTCTGTAATAAAAAGCTGTATAGATAAACAATAATTTAGAGTGCTATATAAGCTGTTCATTATTCCACAGCATATCTGAAAACATTCAGGTGATATTGAGCATTTATGCACTAGATCTTTCAAATAGTCTGATCCAAATAACTCCTTCAAGTTACCACTTTTTTCTAGTAATCCATGGAATAAGTTGAGCAAAATCTTCTCTATTTCCGGTTTCATGTTAATAGAAATATCGCAAATATTGTTCACAACACATCCACATACAGGTTTCGTCCACAAATCTTTTATCAAAGCCAAGCTTTTCTTTTTTCTAACATCAATATCCAACACATTATGTGATATGATTTCTAAGCTTTTTTCATTTAAGTTTATTAGTGACTGGGCAATTTCTGGGTTCAATGATGATTTATAATTTGAATTTACATCAAGTTCTACTAGTTTGCGGATTAAGAAGTCATCAAGGTTTTTTTCTATTGGGTCTGTGCATGGATTTGTATGTGGATCTTTGATTTCTTCGATGTAAACTTCTGTTAGCAGATTTGTTACGGTTTCGCCTATTTCCAAATGGTTTTCGGGTTGTATTCGACATGTTTTGCGTATGTTGGTAAGGACTGAATGCCGCAAGTTGTTGTTTATGTTGGAATTCTGCTGGGACACTCGAAGAATCTTGACGAAACTTCTGGCAAGTGCTTTAGCCACATTACGGTCAAGTAGCGGGTTGTCGTAAGTGAACTCTGGACAAGTATTTGCGTCGCTCGATTTAATAACTTTTTCTATGAGCTGATTATTCATAGTAATAAGCAGATCTTGGTATCTCCGCAATGCGAAATGAACTGACTGACTGAAAAATTAATGTAGGTAGAATGTAAACAAAAAAAAGAAGTAAAAACAGCTATCACTTGAAGGATGACTTTGACTGTAAATCCGACTGTGACATACCGTAACACTCCTAACAGCCAAAAATGTCTATTTCTTCTCTCTCAAAAGCCATTAAATCAAGAAGTTGAAATTGACAGAATACGTCAAACTGTTGATGTATCATTTACAATGCCATCTAGCGTCGAGTAGCTATAATAATAGTTATAACAGTATGTACTAGGTGGCACTAGTAGTTTCGTTGATTTGTTTATTGAATAAAAAAATTATAAATAGAGAAGGTATGTTAGGTGTACACCTACATAAGTTAAGTATCTAGGTAGGATAAACCATGAACTTTGACTCTCTCATAATAATGCCATGCTTTCACTAAAATTAAACTTTCAAGAAACATTGCAAGATCACGAAAAAGTCATCACCGAAATCAAAAACAAATTCTGAAAATGTTCCGTAGTCCGTAACCAAATCCGTAACTAGTAGGTAATGATGCTTAATACCGTATAGGAAATTGGTATATCGTGCTTTTAAGTCTAAAAAAATCATTTGAGCAAGTTCTGGTAGGTACCTAGGTACTAATAGCTAACGTAGGTTAGGTTTAGGTAGTAGGTAGGTACCTAGGTATTTGGGTAAGAAGTGTTTTTATTATAGGTAGGTACTATTTACAGGTTATATTTCGCAGGTGAGGTAACTAGCTTTTAAATAGTGTACCTACTTAGAATTGATAGATGAACCGGTATTTTATTTCGATAAAAATTACTACGTCGCGGGCGATCGGTTAAAATTAATATCTTTATTACGAAAGTAGGTACCTTCACAGTTATTTTCAAATCCGATGAAAAAACTGTTCATGTCTTAATAATTCACGTATCTCAATGGTTCGAGTTGTGGAGCCCGGTTAATAAATTACGTTGAAGACCTCACATCGAGGGCCTAAATACGTGGGCAAAGGCCTGTGGAGCCCCGCCCGAGAGCAGGACAACAATAATAACCAGCTCTCATTCTAACATCAGTATTTTAACCAAGTTTTCTGCTGGGACGCAATCACGAACAAATCACAGCCGCCGCGCTACGTAAACCTAACGTAATCGAGTCATATTGCGCGTCAACGCCCGCTCGACTGCCGAACGTTGTAGCGTCACCGCGCAGTGTATTTCAGATACGATACTGTTACGGTACGTTTACGATTGTCTCATTTGTTCGTGCTGAAACCTCTGTTTATTTAAGATGTTGAACGGGTGCAAACTGCAAAGGTAGTTCTGCATGGCATGTTTCATTTTATTTATTATGATTAATAATACCCACCAATCTATTTACCTAATAGGATTTAGGCTAGGGCTAAAACCTAGAGACTCTAGACCTAGAGTATGCTCTGTGAAGTGCTCTTCCTAGTAGTAGAGCATGTACTCTACTTTAGGAAAGTACTACATGCTCGTAAGACAAGCCTGCTACATCTAAATCATGTCCCAGACACTGCAGCGTCCCGTTCATAGGGGCTTGATTATTACCTACGGTATCATTCCAATAAGAATTTCATGAAATCTTTCGTAATGACGACATCAAAATCCTTTGAGATTTGCCTACGTAAGTAGGTACAGTCGGCTACACATCAACCTATCCAGTGCTTGAACTTTGAACTATTATAATTTTAATGTTGTGAATAAGGGATCGCAATAGGTGTAGGCGCGTGGCGCGCAAGCAGTGAGTCTCACATAAAAACATATCGTCCCTCTCGCATGATTCGCAACATTCAAATTATAATAGTTCAAAGTTCGAACCGTTGATAGGTTGATGTGTATCCGACTGTACCTAGGTATTTTGTGTCTTTTATATCGCTCGTGGCTAGGCTTGCTTAGTCAATCTTCACTTCACCGATGATCTAAGTTAAGTCACTTATTGGATGGGGCACGTTAATTGTCGGTCCCGGCTCTAGTAGTCATTAAGCCTCGATGGAGGCCTTAAGGTGGCTTAAAGACTCTGTCATTAGAGTTGTCCACTACCTCATACGAACGAACGGTTCAAATCTATTGCTAAGTAATACGCTTCGCCATCATCGAGACGGTGATTGGTCACATTCACAAGGTACCATAATAGTCGGTAACCGTGCGAAAACTCAGTGTTGAATGTTGTGGATAAGTAGTAACAGAATACCTAAAATACTAAGGGCGTCTTGCACCAGAATCACTAAACGTATTTAACAGCTAAATCGATTTAAATCTGACGTATTTGTATGACTTGACAACTCGCTAAATACTATTTAATAGTTAAACGCGTTTAGCGATTCTGGTGCAAGCCGCCTTTAATCCCTAATTCATAAAATACATAAAGTAGTTAGGTACTCTTTTTCCTGAAGCTAAATGGAATCCCTAGAACCGACTGTAACGCACCACTTTTAAACTAACGGCTGAAAATAAATAGTTTTTTTTAATGTTATTTGATTGGTGAAAAAAACCTTATTGCAGATTATGGATATTGACTCCACAACAGCATCGCGATAATGATGTAGACGATGGAAGAGCAATAAATCTGAGTAATGTACTTTCTAAAGCACTGTGGGTCATGAAGCGTAACCCATAGAGTTAGATAATGTCTATTTTTTCGGAACAGAAACAACTACACAATTTTAGATGTTTTTTCAGGTAAAAAAACCGAAAAAGCGAAGTTACTCTAAATTTTTTTTTAGATTTAACATAGCAAGCTTTATACTTATAAAATATTTACCATTACCTACTATCAATTATTATTATTTTATTATAATTCATGGATATTGCACACAATGCCTTCTAGTCCCAAACTAAGCAAAGCTTGTTATAATTTATGTGTAACAATAACAATGATCAATGAATGATACATTTCCTTTGCGCCTTGTCTGCAGGGGTATGCCAATCAAAGTTGAACTGCAAAGTTTTCAGTTCATACTAACTCATAGTTATTCTGTGACTAAATAGTGACATTATGACGTCATTTGATGTGTTTTCGCGCATATTTTGCTGTCAAGTGTCTAAAAAGAATGATCACGTGGTACAAAATTGTACCACGTGACCTGAAGAAATTACACTGGGCAGTGAAATATAACTTGACAGCAAAAGATTGGCATACGGGGGCTGAATGAGTTTTACTGAACTTTTTATGATAGCGACGAAAAAAAGCAAAGTTTTGGTCAAGTAGTTTTCGTATGACTATTGAAATAACTTTACTCTTAATTCACGCTTTGAGTTTAAGTTTTTTTGTAGGTACGACGAATACGACCATGAAAATGTAGTTTTTAGAAAGACTGACAAAAAATCTGAAAATATAACCATTTCAGGAAAACAACAAGCAGGCCGAACTCTTTCCTCATAAGTAGGTAAGTTACTACATGAAGGTGAATTTAAACTTAAAAAAACATCGCAACTCGATTAACAGCCGCATCATCGAATGATTAATCGAGAATCGATTCGATAGCGAATAAGTACAAATTAATGCAATATTAATATCGTCCGTAGCGGACCGCCGATTTATAACTCGAGGAGGTGATCAGCTCAGTGTTTCCATCTCACTTCTGGATAGGTACCAACCGGTTATATTCAGATTTTTACGGGGACCGTGGAGTATTTGTATTCAGCATTCACCAGTTGGATGCAGTCTGTGCCTCTGTGTAAATGGGTTGAAGCTTTCAAAGTGTGTTAAATATCTTAGGCAGAAAAACCGTTTATAAATAAATGAAATAAAAGTCCCCACCATGTAGGTATTGAGTGGAAGAGACACCAAGATGTGCTCGATGTATGTCTAACATACGTTGACTATCATGCCGATAAAAAAGACAAAGAAGTCGGTTGAAAACTGCAAAGGTTGAGTGCTTGTAAAATGGCTACATCTAGCCAAAACTGGCGTTAGCTGGCAATCATCCTGTTACGTCTCGTTATAGGAGACCACCGTGCGTGTGAGAGAGACGCAAGACATGCCTGGGTGGCCAGACGTAATCACGGAGGAACAATAATCTATTGTTTCAATGGATACTAACTTTACTGGGTACAATTATTGTCTAAGGTTGTTTTTATAATAGTTTGATCGAGTGTAAATAAAACAAAAGTTTCTAATCGAAGAAGACTTTATGTAGTAGGATACCTAGCTATAATTAAGCAAGTTTTTTTCTTCTTTTTCTCAACCTATCTCGTCCCACTGCTGGGCAAAGGTCTCCCCCAAAGGCTTCCAATACTCTCTCTCTCCTGGGCCTCCTCCCACCATCTCCATTAAATAAAGTACGTAACTTTAGGTAATTTTCTGTTCACCTACGTTTTTCAACTAACAAAATCACGATTGCTTAAGTAAAAAGTGGCCATTGGAGCTATGGAGGTTGGAAATGAAGCCGTAAAGAGCCAGGTCAGTCGCTGTTGATATTGTGCGTAAGTGGCCTCGTAATGGCCACGTCGTGTGGGGTAAAGAGCCATGGTTTTACAAGACTACAGAGAGAACTATGGACCTTTTATGTAGGTAAGTACCTACTTGTAAAAGTATTAAATAAATAAATATTCTTGGACATTTCACACAATGCCCTCGAGTCGTCTAACTCTGTGGCGTTCTGTAATTAGGGAAACAGAAAGCATTAGGTAGGTACTACTTTAGATTTAATTGATAATAGGGTTTTCATTATTGGACGCTCTAAATAAAATCAATAAATAGTCCACAACTAAGCAAAAGCTATAGGAACTAGATTGCTGATAGAATACTTAAGTATACCTACATTTTGTAGATCCATAGGTAGTTATACTAAATAAACAGTAACAGCAAGACATAACAAACATTTAGGTATATTTGACACACACAAATGTTTGATCTCAGTGGAGATCGAACCCACGACCGACACAAAAGGCAGAGTCAAGTTGGACCTAAGTTATAATTATAACATAAATAAATTGCACCTAATTGTAAACAGTTTCACAAATTAATTACCACTAACATAGTAAACAAATTGTCGTACAATCGGTGGTCTTATCGTGTAAAACGATTTCTTCCAGACAACATTTTATAAATTAGATCTAAAACTACAAGCCAGGACCTTCACTAGAGGTCCGATCAGAAACAATGTTCAAGAAAACCTAATTTATGTAAAGTGCTTTAAAAAATGTAGTAAAACTAACTGAACTGAATTAACTCCTCTTTTTTTATTGTTTTTAAATAAAGTGTTAGTCAGACAATTGCCCTGTGTTGATAATACTACCTATGGTGGAAGTTACGACTGCCTCTCACGCGATTGCTTTATAAAACAAATACAGTTCGTGGATGATCGCAGTCACTTCTTGTGGATCCAGGGGGGGGACTAGGGTACTAAAACCCCCCTCCAAAAACTCCGGTACCCTTACCGCGAAACGAAATACTAACTAAAAACTTTGCATTTTTTTGTAATATTAGTGGAACTGAAATAAGGATTAGTTATAGTTACTAGCCGCTAGTAACTAATCCTTATTTTAGTTCCGATTTCAAAAAAGTAGGAGGTGGTTCACAAAAATCTTCATAATGTCCATCAAGTGAGTCGAAGTCTGGAAGAAATCGCTCCTTTAGCGATAAGACCTGTCATCTTCTTTTTTCCTTTTATTAGTTTGTAAGTGTTGGTTCAATAAAGAGTTTTCATTCATTCATTCATTCATTCAATCAAGTGAGGGGCAGTTCCACGCTCCATTTTCCGTAGTCACTATTCTATTCAAGAGGCTTTATTTCTGCTCCAGTTGAAGTAAGTATTTAAAATAATCCAGCAATAAAATCATCCTAATTAGGTCCCTCCAATAGACGTGATGACCTATTTCGTTCGACCCGTGCGGTCCATTTAGACCCTCAATAAAACCTCTTTTTGACATATCCGTGGCAAAATCCCACTGATACGACCCTTTAACTCCTCTAAGGTGTTATGAAAACCTCCCACATACAACAGAAAACCATCCTTATTAATGTTGCATTGGGTTGAGAGCTGGGTGTAGATGCAGAACTCGTTTATTAGACTTCAAAGGTGCCGCCGCGGTCGCGGGCATCTTTGATCAGGCCGCCTGTAATTACGGAACCAGAGGATCGTTCGTATAAATCGGTGTAGGATTCCTAGGATTAACATTTAAACGCGTGCGCAATTGAAAATGCATATTTTCATTGTTTGATCCTTATAGTGTGGTTACGTGAGTACTTACTGAATTGAAAAAGGTTTTGAAATGGCTTAGTTGATGTTTTATATTTATTTATTAATCAAAAGGTTACTAAACAACATATTAAAAAAAACTCGAACTATTGCACTTTTTTTTGTTGCGTGGAAACTTTTGCTGAGTTGTTGAACTTTAATAGCCTAATTGGAATTAAAAAAAAGTACAATAAAAAAATATAGAGAGTACCAACCGCTCGTGTTACCCAAAGCGGTAACTCCATTTTATAAAAACCAAAACGATTTTCATCCAAAACTTGCAATATATTTTTTGTATCCAATAAAATATACCTACTTATATACATTTCTTACGGTTATTTAAGCAATTAGCGAACCGTGTCTTTCCACCATAAACAAATCAAATTACGATACTTTTGTATCGTTTTAGTGTTACCGGCCACTTCCTGATTCTGTAAACATTTCCCAATTTCTATTCTAATTAAAATTATTGTCGTTATTATTCTGTGACGAATTAAGTATAAGGCGGCGGGGAGGGCGGGGGCGTGGTTACCGCACTTCAAAGGAGCCGACGCGACATCACACGGGGCTCTTGTGCTTGTGCGTGTGAACAGGACGGCTACACACCAATCTATGGCAAAGAGAGAGATGAAAGACTATGTTTGTAGTAGTAATCCGAATGAACGGGTTGGGTTAATGGCGGATAGTAAGGAGATGTTATCGATGAAATAGTTAGTACTGTACTAAATTAAGGCTTACCGATATAGTTTTTGGTTACAGATCGACTGGGTACCTAGTACCTACCTATTTTTTAAGTTTGCTATCTAATCTTTACTAATTTTGGATGACCAAAGTAGAAATACATTTAAAGCAAGGGAAAATTTACGTTGTGGTACCTAACATACGAAATTTTTAAAATGTGTTAGGTGGTATAGGTATTATATCAACTAACATGTCAGAAGTGTGGGTTTGACTCCTGCATAGTCCTGTGTGTGTTTAGGGAATTAAAAATAAAAACACGGATAGTTCAAATTCTAAAATGCTTACAGATTTTATTTCTAACTAGGTACCTACTTACTTAATTAATTTTTAAACAAGTAAGAAGCAGCGGTGATGATCTTATAATTCATAATGTGAAATAAAATAAAGGCGTTATTAAAAATTAACTTCTCCATAAATTTTATAATAAAACGATCCTGCTCATCGATACTTTTAAACTATCGATATCGATAGACACCGCAGCATCCCAGTCCCATCACTAGCGATAAATCTGAGCCGCTAAAGAAGCTGACGTCACTGACGCATTGTTTATAAATCAAAGAGCGGGACGAGCTCGCCTAAAATATGATTATGATTCGCAAAAACTATTCGATATTTTTGAATTTTTTGTTCAAAAGAGGTGAGCCTTGAACGGCATCTATTTAGTAAACTAGGCAGTTATCTTTACTTACCCACGTAAAGTAAAAGTTAAAAACTTTTTATCCCTTGACCCAAAAACGGAAGGGGTGTTATAAGCTTAACGGCGTCGTGTGTCTGTCTGTTTTATATCGATTGATCTATTTGACAAATCTTTGCCTAAAACGTAGGTACTAAAACATAAATCTCAATAGAAAAATGACTAGATAAGTTTATTAATTATTTTTTTAACTTTGTTTATATCTATTGTTTTTTTGTAATTTCAGATGGGTACCTAAGCTAAGCTGTAACGTCTTATAATAGTCGCCTCACAACTCAACTTCTGTCAAAAATTAATCTCGTGTTTATATACGAGTAATAATAAGTGACAGAATATTATGCAGTGTCAGTAGTGAGTGTTAAACTTTTTTTTTAATTTTTTTATGACAAAATATGACAATCGTCCTTAATTGGACATTTCTGCCAACGTCACTACATCATACTCATGCTAATATTATAAACGTGAAAGTGTGTAGGTAAGTATGGATGTATGTATAGTTGTTACTCTTTCACGCAAAAACTGTTGGTCCGATTTGGATAGGAATACATTTAGTTTCTGACAGGCGTCACAGCTCAGTCGGTAATAGCTCTGCCTTCCGTGCTGTGGGTCGTGGGTTCGATCCCCACTGAGAACAAACATTTGTGCGTGGAAAACATAGATGTTTGACCTATGTCTGGGTGTTACTATGTATTATAAGTATGTATTTACAAAAAAAAGTATTTAAGTATTCTATCAGCCATCTAGTTCCCATATTACAAGCTTTGCTTAGTTTGGGACTAGAGGGCGTTGTGTGTAAAGTCCATGAATATTTATGAATATTTATTTATTTATAGTTCGTAGCTTGGATTAACACATGAGCTAGGTACTTTTTATCCCGGAAAATCAACAGGATTAAACGGTACGCGGACAAAGTCGCAGGCGGAAGTTTTACAATAAATTCAGACATGAAGTAGGGGTGTTGTTTAAGTTGAGTGTAGTCATCAGAGTACGGTGACCACAATATCATCAGTCCATTCGAGGTGGTTAGGCAAAGCCTATGGGAAATTACTGTAACAAGCTCAAAATGATTAATTATTTTTAGCCAATTTTATTATTAAATTACTCTTTGCATTTGCGTGACATGACAGCGCCACACCTGTCACTGTCATTTATCAATATCACTCAGAATGAAGGGACTGTCAAAATAACAGTTTTCAAAACCACTGGCAAAATTGTCTGTCGAAATGACGGACAGAGGCCATGTAGAAGAGAGGAAGAAGAAACATATTTTATCAGGTTCGCCTGGAGGAGAATGAGAAGATCCATAATAAACATTGGCAATTTTGTGGCAGCCCTACCCACCGAACAGCCACAATAAAAATAAGAAGAAGAAGAGGAGATCTATTAGGAGAAGGATTTTAGCGCTGAAGTGGGATATGCTAACTGCTAAGAAATATATATAGTCATACATAATTTCTTTAATCAAATAAATTACAAGGATCATTTTGAATCGTCTTATATAGGTACCCGCAGGTGATTCTAGGTGTCAGTTCCACGCGACCACAGCCTAGAAAAAAGAAAGAATTTATTTATTTTACGCAACATACAAACAGTACATATTAAACAATAAAACACTAAAATGCGTAAAAAATAAACCCACTCAGCAGTTACTAAAGGTGCACGGTGGCTCTTTTAGCACTGGTTTTCAGGGTTTCCGAGAGTGGAGTGGCGCACAGCCTCTGCGACACACGCCGGGCAAGAACGGGCAAGAAACTACGGCCTGGTTTTCAGCGTTTTTTTGTATGATCCTTTTACAGAGAAATATACCTACTTAAATAGTGAAGTTTCAGTGTGGTGACTTTTCAACTTTGTAATGCTTTATTGGAAGAGAAATATAAACTTAAAATCAAGAGCGACTCAAGCATAAGTTTTTTAACAGTTTTCTAAAGCAATGGATATAGTAGTAATCTAAGTCATCAAAAAGCACCTTTTGGAACATACGTACAATCGTGAGAACACCACAAGAATTCACTTAAAAACAGCATTATCGATTTTGCGATCGTGGGAACAACTCTAAGTTGAAGATACTGCTTATGACTCAGCGAAAATTAATAACCAGCTTACTTTGACCCGCCTCGGGATAAATTTCCATAGATTTTGTTGCAGATGTAGAGGTTTAAGTATTCTGGTGGTTTATAATGAGTAGTTAGCTTTAGAGAAGTGAACATGTCAAAAATTATTCGATTTAATGGTTCGAACGTCTTAATTATCGAATTAGAAGTTGGGTTGGCTGTGGGGCTGCGATTTTTTTTATTGAAGGGTGGGTTTTAATTGGGTAAAATAGTTTAATTTTATTAGATGTAACCTGTCATAATATTAATATAAGTAGATAGTTTTATTCTAAAACAAGTGTAGTAGTTTTACCTACTATACTAATGAGTTCAAGTATTTTTTTTTCATTTTCATTTATGTTTAGGTAATTGCTTTTTAACAGGACGATGTACTGCTTTTCAGGCCTAAATCACTAGTGTTGAGGTTAAGAAACGTATCGTAACAGTTACCTACCGGTTGCTACGCGCCCACTACTTAGTGCGGATTCGTACCACGCCTCTCACCATCCATCCAACTTAGCTGTCAAAAACTGTGTCATTCCATTTCTAAAAACGTTGCTGTTTCCTGAAAACGATGACCGGTACAAAACAGCCGTATTTCAAATAGAACGCATCTGAGGCTTACATGATCTGTGGGCGCTGTTGCTTTGTTGGAAGACGTAACGTAAATAATAACGGTTAGTACGTAAAAAGAGGTACTTACTTAGTGTTCAAATCTATGATGTTGTTGGATGCCATTAAAGCATGGTTGACTATCTATGGCATGCTACAGGTGGCATAGTATTTAAGAGCTGAAACGTGTGGGTACGTTTCAGCATGCCAAAATGCGATTGGTGGTCAGGTCACCCATCCAAAAAGATGACTGCGCAGAATTTTGCTTGATTTTTAACCATTTCGACGTAACGTGCTGTTATTCTAAGAATTCGGGCCTAATTAAGGTGCTGTTGATTAATTTGACGACTAAAATGAGCTCTTTGTACGTTATTCGGGTTCTTAAGGTGTGAATTAGGCGATTTTTCTCGTTGATAAAGGTTGACGGATGGACGGAAAATGTTACTTTTGTGTTATAATTATTCACGGTGTAAGTTCGAATTTATTTAATAATACGGACCGTGTGGTCGGCTGATTGATGAGGGCGATTTTTCATGATTAATTTTGTTTTGGGTCTAGCTTTTGAGGCCTAAACGAGGCCTTCGATGTGAAAAGGATGGATTTGTTCTCGATTTTATGTAGTTTAGTATTTTGAGTAGAACTAAGTACCTTTCGCATATTCAGTAACAATAGTAAGTAGATACCTATTTTAGATAAAAATAGAAAAGAACTAGTATATTAATTAATATTATATTAATAATCGTAGAGTATAATATACTACGAGTAGGTACTAAATTATTCTTCGAGTGCCTAGTAAATAAAAAGTAAATAATAACGAGCATAATTATATTTAAATAATATTAAGTTACGTAAGTAAATAAACGTCATTATCATTGTACCTAACTTTGAACCCCAAACACCCGAAAACAAAACAATAAAAAGTATATGAACTTATTCAAATCGCGGTCAATTCATCTTTTGTGCTTAAAAGATTAAAGGCTTAAAGGGTGCCCAAATTATCCTCCACAATGCCTTCATGCCTTCTGTAACCTGTAATTTCTCTACCTCCTTTCACAATGACCGACTTGGTGTAGTGTCGAAACGACCTAAGTGCTAGGCAGCTGAAATTGAATGAGGTTCTATACCTATAATTTTATAACCGCGAGATCATAAGCCAAAAAGGTTTGTGACAAAATTAATGAATTCTGTTTTCAAATTTTAAAAAGTTTGGTCTTCATTTCAAAAATATTCTAAATCGAATATAATCATACTGGAATTTAGAAGCTAATTTCATAAGACTCTGTACTTAAATCTTCTAAATTGAAATGTTGTTATTAGAGTCTGTATCAAAAATGTCTCATCCTAATAAATAGGTACCTACCGATAATTGACGATACTCAGTATAAAATCAGTCGAATAATCTCGATCACCTCAATAAAAGCTGCTATAAAATCGATCAACTAATTGTTAAACATCGACACCCATTAGTTTTTGACTTTGAGGCTTTTAGGTCACTCAGAAATGACATTCCCACTCAACTACTCAAAAGCAAGTAATCGCTCTAAGCGAGTTGTCAATTTATATTGTCTTGTAAGTACAAAATCTACCAAGTGAAATAACTCGTCTATCAGTGGCGCTACTGTCTACGCGACAACACGGAATGTTCAAGATCTTTCATACGAAATATTAGTTCGATATTTTTCCGTCGGCATTTATAACTTGGTCGAAACGTAATTCTACATTCTCCAGGCGATTGTAAGGCGTTATAATGACAGGAGAATGACGTATGGATTTGTCGCTTACGGCGTTTGGAGGCGCACGCCGGCGGCCGCATCAAAGAGGTGGCCTTCTTTGATGTTACCGCGATGCCGACGCTAGGGCTGCGGTCGTGAGATTAGTGTGTCGGTGGTTGAAATGTCGATGAAAGAAATTGCTCTTATGATTAGTGTCGTGTCGATGTAGTTTTTACTAATGAAATATGTAGTTTAGTATTTTTTATTATTTAGTTAGTACTTAAATTATGGTATGTAAGATAATTAATAATAAATGTAGGTACCTAAAGGTAAAAGAATATAGGAAATTATTTATAACAAAAAACTAATTAGCTATACATAAACAATAATTATTTCGCTCGTAGCAAACGATTCGTAGTCACGAAAAAATTGTGCTACGAGTTTTTTTTTTTAGTATGTAAAAGACATAAACGCGCTCCTATAACTTTGCTTCTTTTAATATTTTTACCTAATTTAAATTGAGCATCTGTTAATCTGGTTATGACGATGGTATAATAATAATCATGTAACATCATACCATTATGGTATTTTTATTAAGTTATTTATAATATATTTTTTTGATCGATAATTTTTATATTCGTTGTTACCACATCATTATGATCTAATTAACTTAAACATTTCTGCGCTTTTCTACTACCTAAAATACAAATTGATTTAATTTTTCAGGTTATCGATATCGATAAAAATCATTACCCCATCCCTACGCCCACACCACAGCAAGGTAATAAAACGAATGGAGCACGTATTTGGACGTCGAAAGGCGCTTCTGGTCGTCTTTCTCTCTTTCTCAAATACATCTGTCCCTTTCACTCACGCTAAGGTGTCTGGAAGGCTATTATGGCGTTATAGCTCGGTCGGTCCTTGCCGCTATAAATTATTGTGCAATAGTACAGATGGGATAATAGTGCTCAATTATAAACGTGTCACTTACTAAACTTTCAATTATGTTATATGTTTAACTTAAAAAAATGCATTGAAATAGAAAATAGATAAAGCTTTATTTCGGTTATCATTTCACGAAAAACTTATCTAACTAGTTGTTTCCCGTGTCTTCGTACGCGTGCACCGTTATTTTTTTGCAATATTATTATGTATGTTACTTTTTCACTGGGTACAAGTTTCGGACACTCTCATCATCATTGTGTATTGTAAGAAAACGTAGTTAAGGTGTGATTCTCGAACAAACAAATAAAAAAAGTCAATTTTAGGTTATTCTTGGGCACGCTTCCGATTGGTACTGATTTGGATCAGTTGAGCTATCTATAAATCGTTTGCAACGGTGTGTAGATAGCTCAACTGCTTCATGTGTATTTTGTACATATTATAAATATTGTAAATACTTTATTAGTCATAATTTTCTTTGTGAATAAATTTTAGGTTTCAGAATCGTTTATTTACTGGATCTGTATATTATTTACTTTTTTATTAGAATAAGAATTTTTGGCTTTTTTGGTTTTATCATATTACTTGCCATTTTAACCCTAATAACATTGCCACAGAGCTTATTTTACATCATTAACCAGTTTGAGTAAACCAAGGGTTTTGTTGTGAGGTTCAGTTGGTGAATATGGTGGAACTGTGATGCAGAATTTGAGGATTTGGACCAGAATATAAATAAGCACTAGATCTTGGTATTGGCGCCGGAGTAGGTACCTAATTCACCTAGGGTAATTCAGCCGGGTGCACTGACAATTTTTTTATAGCAGTGGTTGCCATTTAACATCAGGTGGGCCATCGGCTTGTCCCATCAGAAATGTATACCTATGTTATGATATAAGTTTTCAAATCTTTCTACACTTTAACTAAATTCATTTAATTCTCAAAACTCAAATTTATCCAACAGGATTTGGAGCCGATGCTCAAACTGAAACTTGTTTACTCAAAAACTTGGAAACAAAAAAAGTCAATAAACAACGGAAGGCTCTTTGGCGGCTCGTGGTGTCATAAAAATGGCTATTACGTGTCCTATTAACGCCTATTTCGACATAATTAGGATCAATTCACTCCTAAAATGGCCCAGCTCCTATCGGACTACGAGTTATTTCATTGTTTGTATGGATTTGATGAGTTTTTATACATTACAGAAGATAGTAAAATTTTTCAAGAGATTCACGCACGCTGTGTAGTTGTACCCTTTAATTATGGAAGTACCTACCTAGTTTTATTAATTTGAAAGAACCTTTAATTGTATAGTGTAAACATAAAATTTTAATTACAAAAAGTAGATTAAAGATTTAGCGCTGTGATGATCCATTTGGGGTGGTATATGTCGAGCTCATTCGGCCATCTTGTTCTTAGTCTGCAGCATGACATTTTACACAACGCCATCTAGTCTCAAACTAAGCAAAGCTTGTAATATGCGAACTAGATTGCTGATAGAATACTTATATACATTTTTGAAAATACATACGTACTTATAACTTAGGTTGCCTGGAAGAAATCGCTCTCAGCGATAAGGCCGCCCATTGTGCCTATAAGCTTTCTTTGTGTTTTTTTGTAATGTTTCATGTGGTATCAATAAAGAGTTATCTATCTATCTATTACATAGTAACACTCAAACAGAACAAACACCTGTGTTTGCCACACACAAATGTTTGTTCTCAGTGGGGTTCGAACCCACGACCCACAGCACGGAAGGCAGAGCTAATACCGACTGAGCTGTGACGCCTGGTTGAAGGCTAAACTGGGCTAGTGAGCTAAGTATAATATTTAGCTCGCCGTTTGAATTTGAAGGCCACTTTAACGTGGCAGATGTGGTATTTAGCAGTCATTAATTAGGTTAATGCGATTTGGGGATGGTTGGAGGTCGAAGGCGTGGTGGCTGTGACTCCAAAAGATGGATAGCGTATTCCACAGACTGTTGTGTAGTTTAAAAAATATTGGTGTAAAATTCATTTTGTTCTAACCTAATTTGACAGCACTAAAAATGTTGCCGACCCTTTCTCATAAACTGAAACGACAAAGACGGCTATAATTTTAGCGAAAATGCAACTACGGGACATTAATGTAAGAAAAGTTAATTTTATTAGTACTCGTTAATTACTTTGATAAAACATAGGTAGGTATGTTATGTGCAAGAGTAGGTACGCGGTAGAGCAATAATTTTGGATTTTTTATAGTGCATTTAATTCAAAAACTTCGTGATAAGGAAACTTTTATTTTTCTGATATCTCGAATAGTTTTTTGAAAAGTGTATATCAATAAAAACTACGTGAAACTGTAGGTACAGAAACAAAGCACATTCTATTGTCATACCTACTTGATGTGCTTGATTAATTGATCGATGAAAATCGATGCTTCCATTCAACGACATCGATTAAAAACATCAATACCACATTTGATGACAATATCGTTAATTTGATATCAATCTAGGAGCCGAGAACCTAAAATTTCCAATCTTGAAATTATAGAACGCATACTATTTGACGTATAAATATTATCATGAAATCAATGACATTACTGCAACGTGTAATTCTCACTAATTTATCTTAGAACAAATTTCTAATATTAATAATCGAAAAACAGAACATACGTGTGATTTATATCTTATTTATCGAATCAAAGGCGATGCGGGCGGCCATTGCTGTAGCTCGGTAATTAATTACAAACGAATATCATAATCCAAGCGTTATAGCACTCTTTGAAGTGACTACAATTATACAAACATTTATTACTATCTAGTGAATGCCGGCGGCTTTGTTCGTTTCTTACAAATGACAGCCTTTGTAACGTCGCCGATTTTTATTGCCTTGAATGCGATTGCAATTCGAAAAATATCAATGATGATAAATGTAGTTTTTTTGGCAATTTTAAATAGAAAAGCTATCCCCTTCAACCTGAATTTTGGGTAGGTATTTTGAACTTTAAATGGGGAAGTCAATGAGTGAAGAAGGCTTAAAATAGTTCTGAAAATCCATGAAAGAGGCTTATGTCCTTTAGGATTGTATGAGCGTCCCTGTGCCGAGGACTTTGTTGTGGGTTCGAATTTCACTCGATTTGACTCTCAATTCTGTGATAAATAATTTTTTTACATATAAAAAAAGTATGCATTTGACCACGATCTCATCTGATGTCAAGTGGCAATGTAAGTGAGGTGTAATAAATTATTTAAAAACTTATACATATGGCCACGAAAATAATATTCCTCCAGAATTAATGATTCGAAGATGTGCATGCGCACATCAAAAGTAAAGGTGAGAATATACAGATATCACATTTTACGACACTAGTCGGCTCTCATGTTATTGTTGCGTTGTAAACATCCTGTAATCTTTCAGTTATTCATCTCTGATGCTACTCATGTATTTTGTGGTTGCATTACCTAAATTCTAAATTAATAAACGTCAAAAATCATTGCGTGATTAGGTAAAACAATTTATAAAATTAAAAAACTTGGAAAACTGACTTCAATCTGACTACCTTCCGGCTCTCGAAGTAGCTATATCCTTCCAGATATTTTTTTCCAAATCATCATAAATGACAGAGTTTTGAAGTAATACACATAAAAAATATAGCCGAATTGAGAGCCTCCCCCTTTTTTGATGTTGGTTAAAAAGATAGGTACTACTTACTCAAAGATAATTTTGTTGAATGTTATTAAAAATTGCTCATTGCTTTACAATACGTAAGTATAGGTACCTACTTTATCGAACATAAACAAATCGACAACTTGTGGAATATAGCTGAAAAAAAATTATTTATTTGAAATACCTATATTTAACTTTATAAAAAAACTTTATTTTATACAAAAATAATTTTTATAAAAAACCTACTACATTTATCTTATTTTATACCGTACTAAGTATTGTAAAAATTGTAAAAAAGAGTAGGTAGAGTTTGAGTACAGTCGCATACAAAATTATAGTTCCTATTTACGCCAAGTTACAATGACACTGATCATAATCCTTACATCGATACCTGACGTTAAATACATCCGAATAATATCATTATCGGATTAGTCGATTACAAAAATCTTATGCATATGATCAGGACTCTATTTCTTTATCAATAAGGATTAGTTTTAAGTGTTTATTGTGTTTCTAAGTTTGTGTTTTAAACTAGCCTTGACAGACGGCATATCAAAGCAAAAATGCCTCATTACTTTGAAATCAATATTATAGATTTGGAATAGGTAATTGTTTTTTTTTTAATTATATTACTAAGCAATGGTACCTACTCGCATAAGTTGAAATTAATCTCACCATAAGGTGAGGTCACATTAAGTAAGTATTCTGTGCCATATGTCAGATTGCAGTGTAAATATTTGACTCACCGCGGGAATCAAACCAACAACACCACGGGGCGGCGCCTACCGTATCAAAGGTACACAAAAAAAAGGTAGCACAGACGCACTCAAATTCAAATGCCGTCAGAGGTCACCCATCCAACTGCTAAGCATTGTATTTGATCAACAAGACAAACTATTCCGATATTTCGAGCGCTTGTCATGGTCAATGCATACCACGCGTGTCATGGCATGACAATTCGATGACTGTAACTATGGAATACGACAAATGCCATCACACGAGTGATTAAGCCCGTTGCTTGTCAATTTGACAATGACATAGCTTAGCTTACATTAGAACAGCTAGACTACAAATCACACGTTAGGTATGTCAAATTAGAATCTAGCACGGAACACTTCTTTCATTTCGTAGTGTAGCCTTCCGGCAAGATGGGGAGACGATCTGTGAAATGTAACTAGGAAACACTGGATGTGAAGAGACGAGTTAGTGGCGCGTTTTGAGAGAGACCTACGTCCAACAGTGGACTGATATAAGTTGATAATGAGGATAATTATGATGACTTCTTTCATACCCATCTCATTACGGAACAAGTCGTAAGAGATCGTCAATCGGAAGTTCTGACTAACGACTTCTGTTGATCTGTTTGGTAGCAGGCAAGATTGGCTTACGAAGTGCAGATTTGATTACCACACAAAACAAAAGTTCTCAAAGAGCTTTTTTTTAATTTTCAGTGTTATTGACTTATTTAGATGGCTTGTGGATATCGTATGAGATGATATTTTTGCCACACCATCTTTTTGCACGCCCAGGAAGACTGGCAGACAATGCTCTTAGCATTAAGTCCTCCTAGCACTACCTATTTGTGTGAAATTTTAAAATAAATAAATAAAATAGATATTTTCCGTGTATGACGGCTGCAGTTTGACGAATATTGGGTAAGAATGACAGCTTTTCTACAATACACTGTGACGAGAGGCAAACGAGATGTGACAGCGCGGCACCTTTGATTGGATTTGAGAGCTTGTTAGTTGTAATCTGAACTCTACAACTGCAAGATAAGTTTATTTGACGTTGTTTGGTTTATTTTTATTTGATAAGCAAAGGCCAAAGTATGACCAATTTTGGTGCGCAAAGTTTTTGGTTGGAAAACTTGTTTGCATCAAAATGTTATTTTTTGTAGAACCTTAGGTAACATTTTTATTCTCTAGATCATTATGCTTTGCGATTTTTCATAATTATTCAGTGAGTACCCATATCTTCAAAAACGTAGCAGTGTGCGAGCGAGTAGTTTTTTGACATTACCCTTCGTCTTAATTGAACACAAACTTATGTAGAAGGTGATAATATTTTTTTCTCTAAATTTTAATATTAAGATGCACATGAGACCGATCTATATTAAAATTTCAATGCTAGATTTCACAACTGTTGGCACTAATCGTCTAATAAACGCCCATTTATAAAATAATCGTGCTATAACATACCCTCACACCGCGAAACGCGTAAAAACATGACAAAACCACTTCATTACGTCCCATTGTTGGGACTTCGCTCTACTTCCAACGCACATTGTTGCATCGCCCGAATTTTGGCGCGTCTATAGCTTTTCCTTTGACAGCTCGTTCCTATTTCAAATCCATTCGAAATTCAACTTTGATTCGGTTAGTTAGAGATGACTCTACCATGACATTTTTGGATAAAGAAAAGTTTTTGTTGTTGACTGGACGTTTACGCGCGCACTCGAAATTCAACTTTTAATCGTTTGCAGTAAATACTGTTTTCCTTTGATTTTAAGTAAATTAAGGTAACTTTTGCAGTGTTGTATGTGGTAGTCTGTTTTTGGGATAAAAGGCTATCGAATTTGTTAATTTATCATTGAAGCGAATTCTCTTGTTAATTCGTTTCGGTGCGGAGGCTGGATTTTGGGTCATTCTTTCGCCCGAGGGATACTTAATGTGAGAAAAAAATTAACAGTCATATGGCTTTGGTATGATGAATTTGCAATATAACTTATAAGTGAGTTGCAATATGGTGCAATAGATTCCAGTTTATTCATTGGTTATGAATTATGATTTAAATCATTTTTATTTGTAGTGCAGAGAAAGTTAATTAATAAATCATCGGTTACCTACCGGTCTATTATAATAGGATTTCTATAAAAATCAGGTGGTAGATATCTATTAGTACAATACAAAATGAGCCATAATTTCAAAAAAAATAATTTTAAGTTTCAAACCATGATTGTGAAGATAAAACATACCTAATGATTAGAGCCAATAATTTTGAAGTACTGAAAACGTGATCCACTTCTGACGCTAACTGTACCTCTTATTTCGTCCCACTGTTGGGGAAAGATCTCCTCCGAAGACTTCAGTACCTACTCCCTATTTTGAAAAAAAAAGAAAAAAGTGGAAACAAGTAGGTGGCCCGACTGATGTTAAGCGGTTATCTTTGCCTATAATAATGCATTAATTCAGAATTGAACAGTTAAAATAAATTTCTATTTTATCATTTTGTGGTTAAAAAATTATTTAGTTAAGTAGCGAATTACGTTGAGTAATAGTACCAACATTTACATTAAGTAAATCGTATATTTTTAAACTACTTTTCGTCATGTTTTTTAATCATAAAAACCAAAAATCTCACAACTGTCAACGCCCAAGGCGCGTGCTGCGCTACAAAATTAATTATAACGACATTTAATTATAATTATTTGACGTTTCCATTAAAAGAGTCGTAATTTCTAAACCATGTTGCCTACGTTTAATTACTTAACGGTTACAATGTTTGTATAGAAAATATAGTTTTGCCACTTAAAATTGCAAAACCCTTCATTATATACTAAATGAACTATGCAATCAGACGGTTCATTCTACTGAATAAAACCTATTAAAAATATCATTATAATTGGTAAAATGCCACAACTGTCGTTTTGAGACTTTTATGACATTCCAATAAAAATCCCAATGATATTACTAGATTTTATTCATTTAATTACCCTCAAGTTTTCTATGAGGCCTGTTTGCCAAAAGACCAGTATCATTGCCATGTTCGATTCACAAATTCAAACTTGCCTCGAGGGATTCGAAATTTAAAATTGGTCATTTATGTTATGTATGATGCAACGTTACATTGGTTACACCTCCACGTGGCCACAAAATTACAGTTTAAATTTCGAACAAAAGAAAGCTGAAAGCTCCCATAGACTATACTTAAAATAAAATCAATAAGACAAGTGTTTAAAAAAAACTTAATACACAACTCGTGGTGTGTTATTATACGTTTTTATTTAAATAAACGCATGTTTTTGTGTAAATTATTGCCAAGTATAAATATCGTAAGTTTATATTCTTGGTGAGTATTGATGTCGAGGTGTGGATGTTATTATAGAGCTTTTGTTTAGTATTCTATTGTAAATATACATTTATTTATGTAATAAGTACTTGCAAATTAGTTACTTAACAAAGAAAACAAAAACGTTTCGTCAGCGACTAAAGTGTATTAAGCAATTTCAGTTATTATACGTAAGAAAGATGCTAGTAGGTATATTTTAATTTATTACTTTCAGTATGACTTTAAGTACATTTTTTTATAACAGTACGCTCGTATCTTTATCCCTCTGAAGTTAGGTGCAACAAACGATTCCGCTTGTGTTGTGCAGAACAATTCGCTAACCTCCAATCACCCAAAAATAGATTCTGCGCAGATACTTCAGAGGGATATGACAAAAATCTGTTGTGGCTACTAACCTAACTCCTATACATACAGTAGGTAGATCTATATTTTAACCTACAAATATCTACTAGCTATGAGACTCAAGTCTTTAGAAAAGATGGTTGTAATGACCAGTTACAGTCGAAAGCTTGCTAAAGTACCTACCTACCACAAGTATAAAAAAAAGTGCGAAGTTCTTCATATATTTATAACCAGTAATTATAATATTTGTCTATGGTTCATCAAAGAGATTTAAGAAAATAGTGACCATAGTTAAAGTAAACAACCCAATATCAATTTTAAAAATCGAATCTTTCGTGTGTGCCAACGTTCAACCACCAATGTTCGTAGAACTCTACGTTATAAGAAATGTAACGTCGTCATGGTTCAAGAAATACGGGTGATTGGTGTTTGTGGGCGACCAATTAACGTTATAACAAACTCTTGTCCGTGACAAATTCTCGTACAGTTTTAACAATTTGAGTTAGAAACGTTAGTGTAATTTGACATCGGCTGGTTTAAGCTAGTCATACACATGCGAAGTAGTTACGAAACTATAATAAATTTTGAGACTCTGTTTATTTTTCTACACGGAAAAGTGCTTTCAAACGGTGAAGGAAACTATTGTGAGGAAACTCGCGGCTTAGTCAGCTCTACCCTTGATATTATGCTTTCTGTGGATAAAGTTGGCTATGCTGAGAGAATGGTGTAAGTACTTACGTGCTGGGAGGGTAAGCCTACTGCATCTTAATCATGTCTCCGGTGTTACAGCGTCCCATTTATAGAGTATATGGGTAAATAGCTTGTAAAAATGGTTTCTGACTTACATTACACGCAAAGACTTATTTAATGGTTACATACAACACTGACAAAAGAAGAGGAAGTAGCATAGACTAAAGTCAGTACAGCGGTACTACGAAAATTTTCAAAAAATACAAAGAACAATTTGTTATATTTGTACTGAAAAACTTATCCTAATATAATTATAATTAGGCAAACCTTTTTATATTATTTACTTTTAGTATTCTGTAAATTCTAATCAATTTTTTTTTAAATGTAACCTTAGCTTTACCTTACCTCTGTCTGGCACGCGACGTCTTCGAACAGTTCGAAATTCAAACAGCGGAATACAAATCTATCGATTTTCATATCGATCTATAGCGAATCGATTTTATAGAATACCGTGAAATAGCGTGTTTGCATGTATCGATGTAATTCGATAGTTTAAACATCTATGGTTTACTCAATTTTCTTTGGCCATGTTTTTTTGTTTACTGGCACGAACAATACACGCATGATAGTGTTTCTCAGTAGCAATTTCGTAATACTTACGCAAATCGCAGTTTATTTATTGTTTGATTCTTTTGATATTACTATAGCCTTTTATTATCAACTTGCTTGACGAAATCTTGTAGGTACTAGACATAGTACCTACTCTTCAATAGATTTTCAGTCTCATCTCTTATTCGTCTCATCATTGTCATCAACCTATATTGGTCTACTGCTACCAAGACGCGCCACTGAGCTCGGTCTTCGGCTCTTCTCATCCACATTTTGCGCTACATTTTGGAGATCGTCGCTCCATCTTGCCGGAGGGCATCCTACAGTACGCTTGTCTCATTTTCACAGGATGAACGATTTCCCGCAACGAGTTCTTCTAGGTTCAGGTTTTTCTCTTCGGCAGAGTAGATCTTTATATTTATGTACTAGTATTTATGTATATGACCTCTAAAACAGTTTTAATGTTAGAACTGTTCATAGTATTTTGCGACTGCATTTACAATGATTTTTAAAATTCAATTTTTTTATCCACTTGTGCCACTTACTGTTTCTGTGAACGAATTTCCGTTAAGATTTCAACTAGCTATTACCTATAAGGCAAAGTCAAAATCATTTTTACAAAGACAATATACCTTCCTGAAGATTTCCTGAAGAACCTATTTGTTATTGTGTCTATATTTTCATTTCTATTAAGAATGTAGGGAAATTGGAAACAGGAAAGAAAATAATCTTTTGAACACGTAATTGTTTATTTACACTAATATTCACAAATGTTATGCAAAAGCATTCTACCACTTATTTTACAAAAGTCACAAAAATAAGGTTGAATTACAAAAACATTTTTGCAAAAAAAAATAAGTGTTTTGGGATGGTATTTTTAAAATAATTATCTTACGTTATCGTAACAAAAATATATGTAAAAATACTAGGAACAAATTAATGTTGTATGATCTATAAATGCTAATAAGTATTTCTATCTTTTAACTTGTACAAAATCGGAATTCCATACACTGTTTTGATTTAACGCAATAAGAAATATGAACGCGTAGGGGTTAAATAAAAATGTTATCCCATACTGATGAACAATACCTAACACCTGAACAACCTAAACACTCAGAAGCCATTCATGTATATTTAAAAGTTGAGCGAAGCAGGCTAAATTGTATCTACTAAAAATTAATATTCTGCTATGCAACTTTATTGTAATCTGATTAGAGTTAATCAGATTACAATAAAGTTGCATAGTTTGATAAACTTTCATACTTTTTGAGGATTATAAAAAGACAGGAATATCAGCCATTTTTGTTAACAGACTGAAGATTGAACTTTTAATAAAATCACATTTTTGTACTCTCCTTAGTTTAAAAGCATACCATTTTATAACTTTTAGAACATCGTGACAAGAACCGAAGTTTATATGTAAGAAATTACCATAATCAGGTGTTTTTAAGTATCGTCCAAAAGTTTATGTAGTGATCTGTACTTATTTTAAAAGAATGCTCAAGTTTAAATCGAGACTCAACCATATTACAGGTTAGAAATGTCATTAAGTTTATGTTTGGGTGTCATTGTATTAAAAACTAAATATTTATTAGGTACTTCTTTTATTAATATTGGCATGTAACAGACCAGGTTGTTTTTCAATATTTTTTGAGTTATTTTGCTTTGCCTTTCAATAAACAATATTTTTATATGATAAATTATAAGTGAAACCCCTAAGTACTTCATCTATAGTCAAATTACTAATCGATAGTAATAAACAGTTACTAATTTACAATTACAAGCTTATATATATCTTACTAAATTAGTCATAAAACTACTCATAAAATCTAAAACGAAATTACTTTCTAAAATATCTATACAGTACTATATTATTTACAATTTATTTTAAACAGGGCAATATGTCTGGTTTATTTATTGCACAAAGAAATGATTTACAATCAGTCTATACTTTTTAAATTATGATAGATAAATCAGAAATACATTTATTTTTGCTACCAACTGTACCTTTAGTTCTAGATGCTTGAATTTTTTTAATAAAAGTATTGCATATTTTTCATGGTATATAGTTTTTACTTTTTTTAACCACAACAATCTGCCCATCTACAATAAATAATTTAGGAATATTTTTTATAACATTATTAAGTACTCAAATAAAATCAACTATCACATTTATTATAACGAAGCTTCTTCATAATATTTTTACAGACTATCTTGGTAGATATTTACAGTACTGTGAACTATACATACGCTATACAAAGAGAAAATACGATAGCGTCGCTAAAAAGTTCGCAAGTCACAAGAGTTCGAGTATCACTACGCTTATGAAGAAAATACTGGTTACGTCACTAGAGTTCGACCGTGTCACTATAGAATTCGAATTTCAAACGTCACTATTGAAATATCACTAAAGAGTTCGACACAAAAAGTCTCGTATTCGATTTAAAAATCGAGGCGTCTCTCGTATGAGACGCTCGGCGCAAGGGAGCGCCGGGCCTCGTTTCATTTAGACGCACTAACGACTAAGTTCGTCGCAGCCTCCTCACTCGCTCCTATGCTCATAGCTTTCTTCTTTAAAATGCCCAAATCCGTCACATTTTCGAGAAAGCTTTTATGCGCTGACAAAACCTTCGCACTTTCAACATCTTTCTTCAACTCCTCCATGTCTCTTTTCAGCTTCGCCCGCCGGTTCTGGAACCACGTGATCACTTGGGCGTTGGATAGCCCTAAGGAGCTTGCGATTTCGTCTCTATCCGCGGGTGATAGATACTTCTGGTAGAGAAATCGCTTCTCCAGCTCGAAGATCTGGTGATTCGTGAACGCAGTTCGGGATTTCCGTTTCTTTTTCGGTTGTGGCCGCGAGTTGAAGAGGTTGAGGTGATTTGACTGACCATCTGGAACAAGCGAAATTATCGATTTAGTCTCGGCTGTCTTTGGGAAACTTAATAGTGTCTAAGTGGAATGATTAACGAGGATAAAATTGTTTCGGAGAAGTTTGTGACTCAGACGATTCATCACAACTTTTAAATTGATGGCACAAAAAAAGAAAAAGTGCACTCTAGCGCTAGTCTTTCTTTTTTTCTGAAGGTGCGGTATAACTCGGAGAGATTAGAAGTAAAAGTAGGGTTATAGCAGTCGTATAGATAACACCGACGCGTTCGTCTCGTTATCAGACACTAAAACATCATTCAGCTCTATGACAGGATCATAAAAAGCCCGCAGCGCTAAAATGTAACTCGTCCGTCATAAAATGCACAATAAAAGGCACGCCAGGTATCGTTACATTTTAACGACCCTACGATCACATACGGGCCGGAGATGTAAAATTTAAATTAATAAAAACTATCAATGCAAACTTTGTTTCTTTAATGATGATTTTCTAAACGGATTACTCAGACAATGGTACTCAGTTTCACGTCAATTTAAAAAGCAGTAAAAACTCAATTTTCCTTTATGGCTGAAGTCATAAAAGGTAACGGAAATGAAAACAACAATGGCGCTATCTCAACATCCGGTCTATTTTGTTGTTATCTCTACAAATATTTTCTACGATTCGAAATTTCGTTAGCGTACCTAATTATTTTTGAAATTGAATCGTTAAATACTCAATGGGTTTTTATTTTTTATGCTCCTAGCTCTATTATTTTGTAAAAAAAAGTTTTGGAACTATGGCGCCAAGTGGATACCACATACTTTATTCAAAGTTATTTAACTATACTGATGTGATGAGATGACCTTCGCCTTTGCCGACCTTATTCAGTTTAAAGTAGTTGAAGGGTATGGAATGGATGCTGGTGCAAATTATCTAAAATCCAGTATAATTTTTGTTAAGTAATTTACTTTCCAAAAACTTCGCCTACACAATGATTAAAACAGCATAAACATCGGTTTAGCCGTAAAGTGCGACCTCGGTCTGAGATCGCCGACTGTCCGCGGTCCACCGCAAAAATTAAAATAACTTTAAGATCCACGTCGTTAACTTGACTGTCTATGCATTGTCAGATTAATGACCATATTGTATTGTACTGAGTACTGACCGCTTAATAAAGCTAAAAATTATACGACAACAAAATGGAACATTATCGCAAATGTTTGTGTCATTTGTCATAATAATTACGTTGCAATTTCGGTGCAGAAAAGTCTCACGCGCGTTGTATTTTGTTTGAGTTTCGAAACTGTTGTGAACAAAAGTGACAGGTAGACGTCAAGATGATTAGGAAATTGAATAACTGAGTGATCCATCAATGTCCTAAATTACATGCTAAGTATAATACATAATTGTTTTTGCGCGCTGACCTTTACTTGAGGAGCATCGTTTTAATCTATCTGCGATCCTGTGATTTTCCTGTCAAAACATCACCTTGATTAATTAATTAAAGAAACCCCACATTCATCACGTGTCAGATTCCATTTGGTCGTCGTCACGTCAATTTAATTCCAAATACGAAACGAACCATAGAGATTTTTTTATTTTTTTAAATGGTCATTCTTTGACGGCTAGCTTCAAAAAGTCGTATTAATCATGGACTAATCGCATCCTTAGCGAATGGACCTCAATTACTGGTGAATAAAACTGCAAATGTGCCAAAAAAGAGCTGGATCCAAAGACATCGTTAGGTGGGACGCAAAAAACATCAAATCAGTCACGGTCAGGCATTCAAGTTTGACGCATCTGATGTCAATGCTTGATGAGAAAAGACAATTTAATGAGACAAATGTTTGGGTCATTATATTTACCAAGATCTTTGTTTACCAACATGAAACAAATGGATGTGTCACAGGAAGTGCCTCTGGTTTTTTAAAAAACCAGAGGAATCACAATGCAACAACGTGACCTTCTCTTCTCGTGTTTTCTAGTGTTTTCTATTACTTTTAATTGTATTATCAATAATAATTTAAATTAAACTAACATAACACTAATCCATTTGACATTACCTTCAATTCATATTAAGAAAATATGGATCTTTTGAGAAACAAATGAAAATAAATTTTAAATGTACATTTTTATAAGCATTATCTATTTCAATTAGTAGTAAAATAAGTAACTATGCAATCCAACACGATTTTAGCCGTAAATAATCGATGCTACCTCAAATACCTCGTTCTGTGCTGGCTACCTAATTATTTCTTCAATGAGATCACGTAGGCTGAGGGCTTTGTAAGGGTTTGACCCTTCACGTATCAGAAAATGAAAATAAAAACTCGCAATGTGCACTGTCCATCGACAGTTTTCAATGAGAAAATCAATCTGTGTCTAAAGAAACTAAGCAATGTATGGTATTGGTAATTGATTCGCTTGCTACTGAGTGAATTGACCTTCGAAATCAATAGAGTTGCAATTCAATCTTGTTCCGCACGTATTGTGTGTTTTGTGGATTCTTTTTTTAGATAAAAGTTTAAAAAAGCTTTTTTTATTAATAGAAAAATTTAGAAATTCCACGAAAGTGGTTTTCATTGATTATAAAAAAGTTTTGGCAGACAGTAATCATAAAATTTAAAATAGAATCATAATTACAGAAGTAATTAAGTAAAATATTCAATCCTTATTCCACTTTAAATAATCGAATAGATTTAAATAACCTGATACTACTCATTTCTATGCAAAATGCACTAGTATAATATGCAATTACTGAAATTAGGCATAATAAGCGGGTGGCAGTCGAAACAGAAAAATAACCAAAAATGATTGTATCAATCAATGAATACGAATCATATTTTGTAATATAAAATAGTTCCTGATTTGACTAGAAATTAATAAAAGTGGCAGCACTGACATGAAGCTATTCAGAGCATTAGTTTTTCGATTTCTTTATTTGAAAATTTTCAAATTGTTATCTTTTTAAATTGTTTGCGGTAAGGGTGCTATATATAGCTACGTATTTAATGAAATATGATTTTTTATATACCTACGTGTTGTAGCAATATGTAAAAAATCTTCCATGAATAGTAGGTATATAAGTATTGTATCAGCAATCTAGTTCCCATATTACAAGCTTTGCTTAGTTTGGGATTAGAGATCGTTGTGGAAATGTCCATGAATATTTATTTAGAAAAAAAGGAAGAAAAAAATAAAGCAACTTTCAAACTGACGTACCTACTTCAACCGTCATGTTTTGACAGCAAACGTATAGCCATATAAACAGTTCCAAAAACATCTAAAGCGGTATTCTGAAAAGATTCCCACAAAGCACGTCACACATGAACGGCTGGGTTCAAGCTATGGCCTATTTGACACCGGAGTGTTTCCACTGACAGACTTGGCCGACAAAATGGCCCGTGACATACGCGCTCTTAATTAGTATAAGTATCCGGCTACGTACGAAATTAGTGGAATCTTATTTGTGGAGTTTTGATGATTAAAAACTGGCAAAATAGCTGATGACAGCCAGTGCTGCTTATATAAGTTTCACATTCTTTGCATGTTTATTAAAAAGAAAAATATAGTAGTTCAAGCATTCGATAGATGGCGTGCAATCAGTGGTAAAAAAGTATTTTTTTTATCAAAATATGGGTCAATAACCGACTCATCTATTTGATAAGATTTTTTGTATAATACCATGTCATCTATCTTCAGACTTTGAACTAGTGTAAAAAAAGTTGCTCATAATTTTTGTCATCGCATTAGACAACCTAAAAATAAATATAATAAATGTAAGCAGCAATCACAGATAAAATGAACAGACCGACAAACGGTAATCCACATTGAAAAAAATACTAATTTGACAAACGACTGAGCAAGAGCTACGAATCGAATCAAATCATATCGAACTCGATTCGATTTATGCGGTCGATTCGCGGAATTCACAACTTTTTTTATTAGATTTGATACTCTTTATTTAGAAACTCGTTGTTTTTGGACTAAGAAAAATGTAGAAAAAAAGTTTGTAGTATTTATTGAGTCGTTCTCGCTACTGTGGTTGTTTAGTACACTCTACTTTAGCTAGGGTTTTCACCGCAAAACGATCCAGATTAAGGTAAAAGTAATCTTATAAAAGTTGAAAATAGTCCTCACCGCATTCTCACGGGATAAAGTACATACCTAGATATTGTTCACACGATAGTACATTTGGGCGCAAGCCGCAATCACGTACGCCCTTCTGGTTTTACGCCCCGTTGATCTTCTGTCAGTTATAAAAAAAAGTTTTGGTAGTCGTTCAGAAATTACTTTGATTTGTTCTATTTTGTAAAATACCGGTGAATGATCGATCATTCATCGCTGGGAATTCTATTTTCAAATCGCAAACTGACTGGCCACACTTTGTATTCTATTTTCAAACACCGACACTAGTTTTGTAGACGTTTTATACACAAGTGGATATAGGTATTTTGGATAATAGTTTTGCACCAATAGCAATGATTAAATAACGAAATCTTATTATCAAATGTCAGGTCGATTAGGCGTAATAACAGATCTCAAGGCATTATTCAATAATAGGTTTACCGACATTACAACACCGACGCTTTGTAAGACAATGTACTTTAATAATTTATGCCATACTAATGAGGAAGATGAGCGTATTTTTTTTTTAATGTAGATCGATAGATTTTTACGTCCAAAACACAACAGTGAAAGAATTTTGGCGATAGCTCAAAAACTGAATTTTCTACGATTTTTTAAAGTTTGGATTTTCAAAATGTGTTTTGAGCCCGGCGATTTCGCGTGTGACGTCAGCCGGTCCGACCGCTCACCCGCGCTTTCTAAGCGTTTTCTGCCTTTACGTTTCTATTTATATTTCTGAAAAATTGGGAGAAAAGTACCAATATTTTTATGTAATATTGTGCCTTTAAGTCCTAAGGACACGTTTAACGCTTCAGATAAACTTTTTAACCACCGACTGAAGAAGAAAGGTGTTCTAAGTTTGAGGCTTTTTTGTGTCTATGTGTCTGTACCTTTCAAGGCTCGTAGCTCCAAAAAATCACTCGTAATTTTTTTATAACTATTCTTGAAATGGAAAGCAGATAAATCTGGCATAGTTCTAAGCCAAGTTTGGTAGAAATCGGTGCAGCGGTTTCCAAGTTATGAGGATGTTTATCAGCCCTCGACACGCATTTTGAAGGGTTCTCAGGCATATATTGATTGTAGTTTGAAACATTTGGTTCTTATACCAGTATAACGTGAGCTACTATTTCTTAGTGTTTCATTGATTTTGTATATCAGGTAAGACTGGTAATGAGCAAGATTGTGTTATCGACGTGATTAGCAATGTTTTTACCCCCGACGCAAAAACTATGGGGTGGTAAAGTTTGACGTGTGTGTGTGTCAGTGCGTGTGCGTGTGTCTGTGCGTGTATGTGTGTGTGTGTGTCTGTCGAATGCGCGCGTTGGTGCGCGTGCGGATGCGGATGGTAGTAGACAATGTGACTCGCTAAGAAGAAGAAGAATGTGACTTACACTAGGACGTGCCTAGTGAGACATTGTACTGTCAAGTACAATGTCTCACTAGGCACGTCCTTAGTTTCTGAGGACGTGCCTAGTGAGACATTGTACTTGACAGTACAATGTCTCACTAGGCACGTCCTAGTGTAAGTCACATTCTTCTTCTTCTTAGCGAGTCACATTGTCTACTAAGGACGTGCCTAGTGAGGCATTGTCTACTAAGGACGTGCCTAGTGAGGCATTGTCTACTAAGGACGTGCACGTGCGGATGCGGATGGTAGTAGTCTAAGTCACATGACAATGACAATGTGACTCGCTAAGAAGAAGAAGAATGTGACTTACACTAGGACGTGCCTAGTGAGACATTGTACTGCACAAGTACAATGCCTCACTAGGCACGTCCTTAGTAGACAATGCCTACACATAAATATAGTGCAATGCCTCACTAGGCACGTCCTTAGTTACGAAGGACGTGCTTAGTGAGGCATTAGCAATGCATTGCTTAAGGACGTGCCTAGTGAGGCATTGTACCTACTGTACAATGTCCTTCGTAACTAAGGACGTGCCTAGTGAGGCATTGCACTATATTTATGTGTAGGCATTGTCTACTAAGGACGTGCCTAGTGAGACATTGTACTTGACAGTACAATGTCTCACTAGGCACGTCCTAGTGTAAGTCACATTCTTCTTCTTCTTAGCGAGTCACATTGTCTACTAAGGACGTGCCTAGTGAGGCATTGTACTTGACAGTACAATGTCTCACTAGGCACGTCCTCAGAAACTAAGGACGTGCCTAGTGAGACATTGTACTGTCAAGTACAATGCCTCACTAGGCACGTCCTTAGTAGACAATGTGACTTAGACTACTACCATCAGCATCCGCACGCGCACCAACGCGCGCATTCGACAGACACACACACACATACACGCACAGACACACGCACACGCACTGACACACACACACGTCAAACTTTACCACCCCATCGTTTTTGCGTCGGGGGTAAAAACATTGCTAATCACGTCGATAACACAATCTTGCTCATTACCAGTCTTACCTGATATACAGAATCAATGAAACACTAAGAAATAGTAGCTCACGTTATACTGGTATAAGAACCAAATGTTTCAAACTACAATCAATATATGCCTGAGAACCCTTCAAAATGCGTGTCGAGGGCTGATAAACATCCTCATAACTTGGAAACCGCTGCACCGATTTCTACCAAACTTGGCTTAGAACTATGCCAGATTTATCTGCTTTCCATTTCAAGAATAGTTATAAAAAAATTACGAGTGATTTTTTGGAGCTACGAGCCTTGAAAGGTACAGACACATAGACACAAAAAAGCCTCAAACTTAGAACACCTTTCTTCTTCAGTCGGTGGTTAAAAAGTTTATCTGAAGCGTTAAACGTGTCCTTAGGACTTAGAGGCACAATATTACATAAAAATATTGGTACTTTTCTCCCTATTTATCAGAAATATAAATAGAAACGTAAAGGCAGAAAACGCTTAAAACGCGCGGGTGAGCGATCGGACCTGGCTGACGTCACACGCGAAATCGCCGGGCTAAAAACAGATTTTGAAAATCCAAACTTTAAAAAATCGTAGAAAATTCAGTTTTTGAGCTATCGCCAAAATTCTTTCACAGTTGTCCTTACAATCTTCTAGACTTTTGATTTAAGCTATAAAAACAGGAAAAAATGCCTAACTCATCTTCCTCATTGTTACTAATGAGACAATGTTGGCATTCCTGGCGTGGGCCCAAACAGTCATAGTGGCCGTGCCATACATCTCACTCCATATTACGGTCTAATTAGGTAATATCTAACGACTTTGATTGATAAAAATGGCGAACTATCGATAGTTAAGGTATGTGGTAGTTTTATTTAAATTAGAATCACTTATTTTATAAATTACACGGTTGCGCAAGGGCATATTCTAAACTAGCTTTAAAAATGTGACTCTATAGCGATTCTATAGTGGTAGTAATTGGCATGTCAACAGAAAAAAATATCAATGGATTTAGCGGTTATTTTAGCTAATGGAGTCTTCAGTAACCATAAATACGGCTATTATAGTAGGGTAGGCTGATCAGGCTATGTTTTTTTGAATACAATCATTAGCGGCGGTGCCATCAAAGTAGGCGCCAAAATACCGTAAACAAATCAGTGACGCTTGCACAAATCAACGGCGCTTCGTAGATACCAAAAATAAATTTCTGGTTTCGGAACGAAATGGTTTTGAAAAACGAACGCACAGTAGGCACAAAAACCTGAAGCGTGTACAAAAAGTTTTTAGTTTTTTTTTATAAACATTGCACGCGTGGAGTGTAGCAGTTAGTGCATCGTCCGTGACACAATAACGACCGATGGTTATCGCTTAACGTTGGTATGGGTAGTGACTATTAACTGCGCAATGGTGTGGGTGTCTTTAGTAAAATGAACGCTCGAGCTACGCAGTGTGCATACTAATAAACAATGTTGGCGCTTTTAGCTAAAGCTATTTATCACGGATGGCAAAGTAAACAGTACCGATATACTTAGCCTTTTTTTTAAGTAAAATAATAGTACCTACAGCAAATAAACAAATCGTTTCTTAGAAAATGATGTTTTATTTAGCGACCTGTTAACATTTCTGTTACAAAAACACAGACAGCTTCAAAAGTGAATAAAGAAAACTTCATGATCCAGTGTTGTTTTATTCTGCAATAAAACTGCAAATTATCATTACTTTACAAACACACGTAATGCAGCCAATGCTTATGTACTGCATTAAGATCTAGATCTCTACGTGGAAATTGTAGGTATAGGTTCTTTGTTCGCACAGGTTACAGGTTACCTTTGATAAGTGCATGTTTCTAAGTGCATGTTTACAATATAGGAATCACGCCATACTTATAGATTATTTATGGACTTCAGTTTGCACATAATTCTAAGAGATTATTTACTATTTTTTTATCAAACTAGATTGATTATAAATAAGATAGATGATGAAAGCTGTAATAAAGCTTTTTTGCTTCAAATAATTATGTTTTTTTCTAATTAGAAGACACGATAGAGTTTTTTTATTTACTTACTAAAAGATATGAACTAGCACAGCTTTTTTCATGAAATATTTTTATATTGATAGGTCACCTAAGTTAAGATTTGTCGACAGTTTTCGAGAAAATTTTATTCATAATTACTTAGATTTCAAGATATAGCAAGTATTTATTTGCACAATTAAATTATAATTGCATTGTCGCTCGAACTTGACGCCATCGTAATGAACCATAATTATTGTTGTCTATTTTCTAATATCTTTTGTTAGAAACTCAAGTTTTGTTTCCGAAGCAATCTTAAAACAGAAGCTGATTCTAATAAGTTATTGTCGAGGTTTCAACTTGTAGTTAATTGACCGGCAATATGCTTTGAAGTTTCAGCTGATAACTTTTTTAATACTTCAGTCGCGAGTCAAAACAAACCATTTGTAGCCCCTTCAGGATCCACTTGAGTTTATTGCCTACTTTTATTTTTATGTTTGAATTTACTGCTTTTTGAGGCCACGACTTTTGGTGTTTCGTACCACACTGACTGGGTGACTAATGTAATTTTTACATTCTACTTACAGTACGCAGAACTTTGTCCCTTTGAAGTTAGGTGCAACAACATTGTGCGGAAAAATTAGCTTACCTTCAATTCGACCCAAAAATGAGCTCTGCGCAGATACTTCAGATGGACAAAGATCCGTTGTGTTGTGACTACTATACCTACCTTAGGCTCATATTTTGATAAAGAACTAGAACGCTTAGTGGTATTTTCTAACACTATTGTAAGTATATTGCTCTCATATAATATGTAATAGGTACCTAGGGTAATAATATAAGCAATGTTATTACTCGATGTAGGTCTAAGGTAGGTACTTGCTTACCTACCTACTACCTACTTATTGTTATTTCATTGCTTTAACATTATTTTACGACATCGATACTTACCGAGTCACGATTCTGTATACTTAAGTACCTACCTATTATTACTTAGTTATATTATGTTTAAAGTTACCTACTATAAAATAAAGGTAAAATATAGAAACTTTCATAAGCGTTCGGATAAATAAATAGTATTCAATAATAAAGTACCTTTTTATGTAAAAACAGGCAATTACAGGCACATGAGACTTGAAACTTTTAGTGATGGGCGCAGTGCAATGGAAGATGTAACTTGTGTTGGCACGTCCTCAGTGAGGCAATGCATTGAGGCAGATGCTGCTTAACATCGGCTTATTCCATAGTTCAGTTGTATAAAAAAAAATACTTAACTGTATTAAATGTACAGTCGGCTACACATCAACCTATCAACACGGTTCGAACTTTGAACTATTACAATTTCAATGTTGCTAATCATGCGAGAGGGACGATGTTTTTATGTGAGACTCGCTGCTTGCGCGCCACACGCCTACACCTATTGCGATCCCTGATTCGCAACATTCAAATTATAATAGTTCTTCAAAGTTCAAACAGTGGATAGGTTGAAGTGTCGCCGACTGTACCATCCTCAGTGGGTAGCGTCCCTCGCGCACTGGACATAAATCTTGCCTAAACAATTTGTAAGAATTACATCAGGATCACATGCTGCGATATTCACTGTGCAGAAAACGTGCTTACTGACTGACGATCTCATGGAAACTCATGGGATTGTGTCATATCAAAAATCATTGCATGATTTTCATCACCAACGATTTTCAATCTGAAAATCAAATAATGTTTATAGTAGCCATGCGAAATCGTATAAAATATTTATTAAAGTTTTCTTAAACAAGTACCCAATCTAGTAATAGGTTAGCTAGTTTATCAGAACTTGTAACAGGTTTAGTATAGGATTTGTTTTTCGGTATAAAAATTCACAATTTATTTTCTAACATCTTTTCCAAGTTAATCTTATAATTTCTTCATCGAACATCAAAAACGCCACCGGCGCTGGCGCGGCGTGATCAGATCAGATTGTAAACCTCGAAAAAGCCAATAAAATTAAAAACCAGTAGTCAGCATAAATCACAGCGAGGCAATAATGTGGGCTCTAACCCCAGGGGAGAGATCGGGGATACAGAGAAAGAGAAATGTGAACACTTCCTTTTGTCACATAATTGCCTAAATTGTTATTAGGGAGAATAAAGACATATTGCTGAGAGGGAGACTTATCCGTGGTTTTATTTACTGTGGACGGACAAGACCCAGCTTTTCAAATAGCTGGCTTGGTACGTTGGTACATCGCCTTTACAAAGTAGCGAGTTATACATCACTGTATTTTTATAAGTCTGAAACGGCTAAATACATGAACATAATAAGATCAATGTAAAAATATTTGATTTGATTTATTTTAAGCGTGTGTTCTCTTATTCATCTTCTAGGTAGGTATATTGTGAAAAATGTTAAAAGTGAACCAATTTTAAAAACCATTTGTACGGTATGCTCATTTTACATGCTTTCTCGATTATCATAATCGAGCTCTCAATTTAAACTCCGCATTGTATGAGCTCGGATAATGTCTCTATTAATTAATGTTTCTACGCTCGTGTGAATTTAAATAAAATAGATAGAAAGTTAGTTTGGTAGCGCTGTAGAGTAGGTAGAGTCCTCAGAAAATAGATATATTCTTTTGTGTACTCTCCACTTAAACTAATATAACAATAATAAAAACTCTTTAAGAGGTAAGTACAATGGGCGGCCTTATTGCTAAAAGCAATCTCTTCCAGAAAACCTTTGGTTGGACAGGATCTAATACACAAAACAAGGTCACCATTTTGCTTCCCCAAAAAATTGTAGGATACGATAAGCGAATAAAATTAAATAAATATGAACTAAAAGAGTACTTAGTTTAGACAATATGCATCGATAGTTGAAAGAATAAAGCTTTTAATATCAATTGTACTGTTGTCAGAGTGAGACAGCTGTTTGCTTTGGCTGTGAGATGGGTGTGATATATTTATAGACTGGTTGAGAGATGCTCTTTTAATAGTGCGATTTGGGTGAACGGCTGCCAGTAATGAATGGGGATGTCGGTTCTAATTGTGGTGCTGTTTGAGATAAGTGTAAATTTTTTCTGAATTAAAAAAAAATCAACCTAGTTGTATCAAAAGTATTAGAATAAGTACTTACTTAAAAATCATCACGTCATTCTTATTTTTTTTATTTTTTTTCATTTCATTACCACTATTTATTTTACAGCATCATTAGAAACTCCTAATAGTTTTACGAGAGTGCGGTGACAGACTATTACAAACATTTCGGCGGCCAATAACAATAATAACGGATACACATTTGTGTGCGGTCTTACAAATCACTGCCACATGTTTACACACAACAAAATGCACCAATGACAGATATATTAGCGGCATTGCATTCAAATAAAAACCTCAACGCGATTACGAATTTAGAAAACGAACGAATTTCAATCTTAAAATTTTGGCCCCAAGATTTGTTTGTTCCCACTATGCATTGATTAATCTAACCTCAAAAATACACTTGAAATGTTTACAGATAGCGATATTGAAACACGTTTTGGCATAAATTATTGTTTTTTTTTTTAGATAAAGAAGAAAGTTTTTACAAATTGCTGAGTTTCGTTGCCTGTGGCTTGCACGTGTTGAGTGAAGGGTAGTTGGTACAGGGGTGGTATTTGGTCGGACCTTGTGTGTGTGGTCCATAAAAAAATTGTTGCATAAACGTCTTTTTTTAAGATTTAACAAAAATAAGCAGGATTTGTAAACAGTTTGGAATCGCGTCAAATTCTACTAATGGTAGATGCGACTTTTAATTTGGTTTTACAAACCTTAACCTTTGCTTTGTTAGGTTAGACCGTTCTCGACCTACTCAATCCTGTTTTTTTAAATTCTTTTGTCTAAAGCGGTAAAAACATTCTACTTTCAAAATATTGTGTTGTAATGTTTGTTTGTAACTAATTCGGTCCCCTACGTTTATCTCCTCCGTCACTAATTGAGACGTATGTTGTCACAGTACATTTGACTCCTCTGTGCTATGACATCCTGGTAGATGAAGACAGACTCATTAACGTTAATACTTGTCAGTTTGCGTAAATACTGATGTAAATAAATTAAATAAATTGTATTTATAAATGGGATGTATAGGTACAGCTTATTTACAAACGGCCTATTTATAAATGAACTATGTTCTAATGATGTACTATTTAGAGCTGTCTATGATTTATATGTGTCGTTTGAAATGAGAAGATACTAAATGATTTGATACACTTAATTGAAGCGTGGAAATAATTAGACTGAACTAAGTTGCTAAATAATATAATTGCAAAACGTAGTTATAGCTAGGAGTTATATCAAAGTCACATTTTATAATCATTTGTTATAACAAAAAGCAAGGTAAATTCTAATATAACAGAAGAGCCATTATTCTGATTCTTAATTTTTGTGAAGTTGGTATGAAAAACTATCTTGTAAAGTAGCTTACATTTAGCTATCTAATCCAAATGTCAATTTGTTGTGTATTCGTTTGATTCTCTCAAAAATACTGGTCATAGTTATTATTTTTGCTTATCTTCATCTCGTTTATGACACTAGAGTAAACAGACACTAACAGAATTGTGACAGCAAGTCACAAAACCAAGAAGTTGATGTTGAATTTAGCGTTCGGTAAATTATCATTTTGATTGTAATTCAGATTCTTATGGTATCAACAGACAGACAATCAGAGCTGTTCAATTTTTTTTCATGACTCATTTATTCATTACTTTTTCATGAAAAGTTCAACTCCGTTCTCAGCATCATGCAATAAATCGGTTCTAGCAAATAAATCTAAATCGCCGACGACGTGGCTTGGTGGTCTGACTTTCAAATTGTTTTCTTTCTCTCTTGGCGTAGTGACGTATTCTGTGCGTTTCATGGAAGCGGTTAGATTTGTTTATCGTAAAATTTTGTTTGTTTATTGTTTATCTGTTGGTCGTGTGTAAACTATAGGTACGATTTGTAAAGTGGGTTCAAATGGAAGGTAGATTCGTTGTTAGGAAACTGTATTTTCTCAACAGCCATAGTCAAGTGACTCAAGTCCCAAGACAACCCAAGCAGTGAGCGATAAACAGTTATAAGTACTGAGTTTAAAAAAAAGTCTCTGAGAATACGCTGTCTTTACTAACACTAACCATACCTTATCTTATACTCTAAACTCCGAATACTGGACGATTTGTCACCATTCATTGTCAATCGACAAGTTAAACAGGGACGTTCACATCGAGGACAATGACAGTTGACAAATTGTTAATCGATTGTGCCTTGGCAACGAATCGTTAACAGGCGGTGGAACTTGGCAACTTTTGAGGTCAATGGTTCTCTTTGATTAAAACAGGGTGGTTATATTAACCAGGTAAGTAGGTACGGTAATTGTAGGTAAGCGGTAAACAAGTAGGTACCTAGCTATATTTTTATTTAAAAAAATATTCAGCTCGGCAATGTAGCTAGTGTCTTGGGCACGTTTCCGATTGCATTGGTACTGATTTGGATCATTTGAGCTATCTATAAATCATTTGCAACGGTTTGTAATAGCTATGTGTATTTGGTAAATATTATAAACACTGTATTAGTCGTAATTTTCTTTGTGAATATATAGAAAAAAAATATTATGAATGTTTATTCTAGTCGATCAGATATAGCCGGTTCCATATTATAGAAAACTTTTGAACCTTTGTGAAGTATAATTTTAGTAACGATTCTGATGTTTACTCGTATAACACACACAGTGAAATTCTCTAAAAATCAATGTCTTACAATATTATTGTGAAAATCCGCACATGTTTAGATTTACCATTATTTAAACCCAGAAAATCGCACCGTTCCGTTTTCACCTTTCCGCGCGATTACTTCAAGTCACGTAGTGTTGCCCGGATCCCTTTAGCAAACAAATGATCCCGGATTAGGGGACAATTTGAAACAAACGCGGAATCTCGAGAGCGTCACATCGTTTGTTACTATTACTTGCAAACTGATTTTGGGGACTTCGCACTGTTTATTTAAACTTTGAAAAGGGGTTGTTTTATGCGAAAAAGTATTTTAGAACCATAAAATAAGAGAAAGTATTTGATTTAGATTGTTTTTATACATTTTAAAAAATTACCTGATTATGTTTTTTTGTACTCAGGAAAATAATTGATTGCTTAATTAAACTGTGCGTAATTAAAAAAAAACTAAGTAAGTACGTTGATTTACTCGTTTTTACTTTTTAAAAAAATAATTATCGGACCATAACCAGTCGGTTTTTTTCTAGATTGTAAAACGTGATTGCATTTTTACATTAGTAATTATCATCTCTTATTAATGAGTTAGCATAATTATGTAGGCTATTTTCTAAGCCAATTAAGTATTACATATATCGACCATCGACATTTAAGTTTATCTTAAAGTTCCCATACATTGTTCTCGTTCAGTTTTACGCAGATTAACGAGATGTTTTAAGACGAATCGCTTCATAAGTTTATGATATATTTTACTGCGCAGTTGATTAGAAGTAATCAACGCAACGTATACCTACCTAGACAGTGACGCGAATTGAGGCTTGTATGGATTTATCTACAGCTACAAAATAATCAAATCGTGAAAACATTTCTCTTCCACTGCCATCATAGGTAATCAGCAAAAGTTCTGCCTTACCACCTTAAGGGTGCATTTTCTGTGAACTGACTAGCCGTTAATTTTTGAATACCAATAGAAGCAAATTATTTCGGGTGTCAAAGTTATGAAAACAATGGGCCGTCATAAAAATAAATAGATGTTTAGATCTCTGGTTGGTCAAAATAAGAGGACATAATTTATAAGTTAAAAAACTGGAAAACCGACTTCAATTCGACTACCAGCTTCATCATCAGATGATGATGATGATCATGACAGTTCATTGGGAATGTTCTAGTCACTATAAACACCACATAAAAGTCACAGGAAAGCAAAATACGCAATTTCGTGCACGTGGTTGGTGTTGATTCTTTAGAGGAACAACTGGTGGGTTTTTGCTTTTCTCCAATTAAATGCGGTTTGAATGTACAAACTGGGTTTATTGACAAATTTAGAAAAATGTAAAAATTTAGGTGTGCACCACAAAGGGTCCATCGTTGCTAGCAGTAAAATGGTAGGCTCTACGCCGCAACTTGGCATATTGCATCGTTGCTAGCAGTAAAATAGTAGGCGCTGCGCCGCGCCGGGCATATTTTTTTCAGTTATTTCTATTTATAACCCATACTACTCAACCGATTTTGATGAAAATAAAATGGGACCAATCTGGAAGTATATCCTTTCAGATGAAAAAAGAATTTTTGAAATCGGTTCATAAATGACGGAGTTCTGAGGTAACAAACATTAAAAAAAAAAAAAAAAAAAAAAAAAAACATACAACCGAATTGAGAACCTCCTCCTTTTTTGAAGTCGGTTAAAAAGAAAAAGGCGGGTTCAGGTAGCTAACTGCTTGCAAGCGAAACAGTTTCAAAAGTGGTAAGGCGGAAATTTTGCCGATAGTAGGGGAGACCGGGGCAAGGCCGTATAGCTAAGGATCTAAGCATGTAGTTCATCCATTTCAAAACGCAAATGTATTAAATCAACATATATATTTAGTCAGACTCATTAGGTACACATTACAATAAACATATTTCAGTAAAATTTAAAATTAGACAACAATGTCAACAAAATAGCAAATAACTACTTTTTCCGGTTTTGCCCCGAGCCATGGGTAAAACCGTATACTAACTTCAAAGATCGAAAAAGTTGGTTTAAATCGTCCTGAGCCTTTGTACGTTGCACAGTTGAGATCATGGTTTTCTCTGTATTTATTGGCTCAATCTTGTAACGTTTATTTTGGTACCTGGTAGGTTGTAGAAGCTTTCAAATAACCCATAGTTCCATCATATACAACTTGAATAGCTTTTTTCATATTTCCTGAATCCCAGTCTTGCCTCGTAGTGGTTCTATGATAATTACGCGGCATTTTTGAAGCATCTGTAATAAAAGACTAACAATATCTACTGACTTACCTATCCGGGTCAAAATCGTATATAGCCGGTTTTACCCCATACGGTTGTGCCCCAACGCTAGTGTAGAACAAAATCATCATTCACACACATAGTCAATACAAACTTGCCGGTACAAACATTGCATTTAAGAGCAAATACAACACCTACAATACAGTTGATTAGTGACTTACCTGTAGCGTATGTACACTTCACAATCACTGCTTGTATATTCACGAAAATAAGATGAGGACTACCGAAAAATAATAAAATAAAATAATTCAAAAATGCGCTAGCCTGCAGTGACAAGTGTTTGTTTACAAATAGTTCTGATTGGTAGGCACCACTGAGCGGCTTGTGCGCATGAAATTTGAATTATTGGCGAAAATAGCGATGCTATACGGTTTTACCCAGGTATACGGTTTTGTACAGGTCTCCCCTACCTACTAACATAAATTAGGTATATCAAAATAGACGGGTTTCAGACGTTTCAGTGCACAAATTAACATCTATAGTCACCTCTCTCTAGCCTCAAAGGTTTGCTGGAAGAAAACTCTTGTTAGGGTTAAGCTCGCCTTGTGTCATCTATTTCTGTCTTTTGTATGTCCTGTTTTGTGTGTAATAAAGAATTAAGAAATTATATCTAAATGAAAAACAAGCTTCTGTTATCAAACGGTATATTTTTTAGAACTTTTTTAAAGATGTAACAAGCCAATGGCCCACCTGATGTAAAGTGGTTACCTCAGCCTATAACAATACATTACCTCACTGAGCATGTCCACTGAGAACGTGCCTTGTGATACAGACTTTGAGACTTTTACTGATTTCTGAATTTTTTCTAGCTTTATTAATTTCTCGTACATGAACTCAATAAAACCAAGATCTTTTTTACATTCGTAGTGACACAGGTCCGCAAAGTGAAATTTCGTTAGCAGGGTGGGGGGTGGGGGGGTGACACTGGGGCGTTTTCCATTTCACGCTCCGTTCGCCGCTGATGACACCGCATTCCGTCGAGCAAATGGCTCGACAAATGAACCAGGGCGCAGCAGGACACGCCCTGCCACGTCATAACTGTCAAACTAGGGGCCAAATCTACCTCTTCCATTTCGAAAGCTAAAACGAATCTGACAAATTGATTCGCACTCTGTTTAGCTATTAAAAAATATTCATGGTAATTTCACACAACGACCCAAACTCTGCAAAGCTTGTATTATGAGAACTAGATTCCTGATAAAGTACTTATACTTTTTTAAAAACACATAACCAACTTATAATACACAGTAACACTCAAACATCTATGTTTGCCACGCACAAATGTTTGTTCTTGGTGGGGATCGAATCCACGACCCACAACACGGAAGGCAGATTTATCGCCGACTGAAATGTGACGTCTGTCAAAGTAGCTTTACCTAATTTACCAGTAGAATTTTCCTCCAGCCCCCGTATGCCAACCTTTTGCTGTCAAGTTATATTTCACTGCCCAGTGTAATTTCTTCAGGTCACGTGGTACAATTTTGTACCACGTGATCCATCATTCTTTTTAGACACTTGACAGCAAAATATGCGCGAAAACACATCAAATGACGTCCTAATGTCACTATTTAGTCACAGAATAACTATGAGTTAGTATGAACTGACCATGATTTAAAACTTTGCAGTTCAACTTTGATTGGCATACCCCTGCTGACTGTACCTATGTAATGTCAGAATTGTTCAGTTTAATTGTATGTCTTTATGATGGCTGTTATCGTGGGTGATAATTTACAGGATATAAAATTATTTTAATTAGAAATCGTGCGAGTTGATTAGGATTATTGGTCTGTAGCGATAAACTGTGTGTTTTATGATCTTTACTTATTTAAAATCCACATTGATAGAAGATTTGTTTTGTTGGCAATAAACAGCAAAGATAATGGCATATCCAGCAGCTTTACTCTAGAATTAAATAAAAATTATAATACAATGTAGATCACAATCCAATATCGATGAATTTTTGTACTCTTGAAGAATATTTCCACGCAATACCTAACACAATACGCGACTGTCATTTAGCTGACAAAACAGCGTCAACAGTACAAAATTAAATCTTTATTGGATGTCACAATCCAATGCCAATGAAAGTTAGTTCATTCAATAACCGCGCAATATTGAAATAATTTGGCGCTTGGTTTGCATTCAAGAGTAAGAAACGCCACAAATTCATTACCGATTGATCGGAATCGCTGTCAAGAGTTAGATTGCATTGTAGGTAGCAGGCTTTAGATTTTTCCACATCGCATATATTCTAGGTTTTATTTCTAACATCATAATGGGGGTATCAAAGTTATTTTGAATCGATATTCAAAATTCGAGCGGAATTGGTTATTTTATCGATATAAAATAACCAATTCCGCTCCAGACAAACAAATAACCAGTTTTGAAGAGACTGTTGGAACCTCAAGCAATACTTAGGTTACATATAAAAAGCCATTACACAAAACGAGAATAAAACAAATCGAACAAAAACATTGACCATTGAGCACAGTTTACTTCTTCCTCATTGGTCGGCACAGTAAGGTGTTCTCACGTTCGATTGTCACGGGTAGCTCGTGACAACTGTCAAACACCTTGCGATGCAACCGGTTTACATAAAAACCTTTTTGTCCACTAAGTTGGCTATTAAGCCCACTGTGCGCGTGCAACTGACATAAACATGAATGACGATTGCTTGTTGTCATTGTATCTTATTGGCAATGATTTGTAATTCTAAGGTTATTGTTAGCAATAGGTAGATTATGAATTAGTTCTAAAAGCATAATGAAGTTACCTACTAATTTTATCTACGTTTGCTTGAGTAGTAAATATTATAGGTAGGTTATATTGCTAGCTGATTTTATCCAATAGTTATTCTATCTCCTACTCTGCAAATTAATTGAGTAGTAATAATTCAACTAAACATGATTAAAAAAAATATTGAAACACCCCGATGTAAACGTTAGGAACTCTTTTTATTTTTAAATATGTAATTTCCATCCCAATCAAAGCGAGGAAGCAATAACAAGAAGCGCTACCTTTTAACATTTAAAACCTCTTTCGTTACAATACGAACAAAACCTCAGGCTCGATTTCAAACCCGGCGGGGTGGCGGGAATCGTCACACAGGTGCATCACTAGACCATAGACTATGACAATTCGAAAATGGAATGTCGATATGAGCTGTCATTTGGTGAAATTCGACGCGCTCGATTTTATAGTGGAACGGAGCGGATTCCAAGGTTTATGCGATTCCATGATAATTCCCGCAATGATTGTGAGGCTCATTTCACACCTTTATGTAGCTACTTTAATGATAATCGGCGCAGTCATTAATTGACCAAAAATATGTAAGTAATGAGCAACAAAACTTTACTGTTGTTTAAAGTGTCAACAATTTCAGGAAAACCAGACAGGCTTTTGCAATTCCACTCGTTACAAGATCTAGATAAAACAATAATAAATAGCATGTCAGTCGTCAGTAGATACCTAATTGCGATTTCGTTTTCAGCGACACATCGTTGAAAAATGGCGCGCGGCCGTCGTCATCCATTACCGCTCGACCGAGTGACAGCTCGTTAAATGTCGCTCAATGGGTTTAATTGGAATTCTTATTTTGAATTTGAATCTTCTTTTTTATGTTCATGTGACGTTATGTCAATGTCATTTTGACCGCTAATTCTGCCTTCATTCTACCTCTGTCATAAAATTCTAGCTATTGGTTTGTTACTCAAAAAGTGATCCCCATTTTACGAGGCGTTTTTCATCTGTGCGGTTGGTGACTGGGCCCATAACCTATTTCAGGCACACTGATTCAAAATGTTTCTAAGTGACATTGTCAGCAGATAAGGCATTATGAATAACATAATTTTTTCAATGAATAGAAATAACGATGTTTCGACTTATCTTGTAGGTACTAATTACGTACCTACTTAATTATTTGCACGTTTTACTAATTTAATGAGCAGATTAAAATCTTACCAAAATCTCATTCCGGAATGAGAAACTTAATTTCACAAGTAAACACACTCATAAAACCACCAAATTATGTTAAGCACATCTTTTCTAATAAGCCTTAAAAGTTTTATGTTGATGAATTCATTATTTACCGCTAAGAATAATCACAATGTAAAAACTACACTCGAAAAACATGTTATTTCAGTCGTTCCTCTGCGAGGCAACGAGCGTGAACTCAAAGAGTAGATAAATTGCGTCCGACAGACTGACTACGAAAAAACGTCGAAAATGAACAAGAAGCTTAGAATCGAGACTCATTCTACCTTTACTAACGCGGTAATTAGATAAGAAGCGTGTTCCACAAATATGAGAGATATCTCAGCCCCCGTATGCCAATCTTTTGCTGTCAAGTTATATTTCACTGCACAGTGTAATTTCTTCAGAACGATCACGTGGTACAATTTTGTACCACGTGATCATTCTTTTTAGACACTTGACAGCAAAATATGCGCGAAAACAAATTAAATGACACCATAATGTCACTATTTAGTCACAGAATAACTATGAGTTAGTATGAACTGACCATGATTTAAAACTTTGCAGTTCAACTTTGATTGGCATACCCCTGCAGGATCGTCACAAGAAAGAGAAAGTAGCTAGATAAATGGATTGCTTTGAGAAAGGCGTCCTTTCAGCCAGGTTGGGTGATGACTTTCAGCAGTTTGCTAAGATATGGATTCGCGGATCATGTTTAGGTCTAGAATGAATTTACTTAAATGTATTACAAGGCAGCTATGCAAACGATAATTAATGCTTTAAAAATCACCTTTTAGAATTTTACTTACTTAGCAAAAAAAAAATGGTTAGGTCCATATTGAGGTAGAGGTTATTTTACAGTGACGTAGTAAAGTTAAGCTTTAGGTATTCTTCTTAGCTCTATGTTCAGCAGACGAGGTAAAACAAAAACGTTGCTAATTAAAGAGTTCGGCTCCATAGAGTTGAGAGAGATCCAAAGATTGGCCACAAGATCTACCGATTACTTGTACGAATGAATCCTACTATCGTGACGTAGACTATATCCTTGTTACATTGCGCGCGAACTACGGCTTGACTGCAGAATGCTGCAGCGTCACCGCGCGGTGTAAGTCATTCAGAGAGATTTATTCGAGCGCCCCCCAGATAACATGGATTTGCAGCTAAATCTGGTAGTGAGATGGACGTTAGAGATTGTGGATGCTGAGTTTCAGGCTTAATGTTTATTTATACGAGATAAATGGCTCTGACTGTAGATGTGAGGATTGGTGGTTGATGTAGTAGACACAGTCTTATAAGTATTATTTAAATAACAAACGTTGCAACTGTTAGATTACTAAAACTATATAGATGTAATTTATTAAATACCTGTTGTGAAAAATGAACGACTGACCTTATTTCATAATTTGAGTTAAAAAAGTATCGATGTCAGTCATTCGTTTTGTCTTTGTTTTAGAAAAAAAGGAGAAGGTGGGGTTGGTAACGGGGAAGCTATGCGGTCGGATGTTTTTGGGTTTTTGGTTGGGATTTTTATTAGATAATGCCTGCACCCTGTTTTCTTAAGCCAAAAAGTATAATAAATAATGTATAACAGTACTTTCATAGTTTAACTTGAGTAGTTCTGTTTCACAACTCTGCATTGTAACCTCGTGGTTTTTATGAGAGTGATGGAACAAACAGGTGGCCCACCTGATGATAAATGGTAACCTCTACTGGTAGAGGACGTGCCCTGAGGCACCGCACTGCGTCCATTACTCTGACATAACTAGCTCTTTCATAAGGAGCTCTACTATTACTGAAAGTTTCAGCTCAAGGTATGATTTCCGCTATTATGGCGAAGTAGGTATTTCAAGTTCTTAAGATGAGTTGGTGACCAATGTTATAGGTATTTTTAGCCCAGTTTGACTAGAAAAAGCCACCGAGCGAATTATCATAAAAAATATATGCCACGAAAAGTTCCGTTTGAAAACTTTTGTTTCCTTTCGTAAGCATAGTTCTATAGTAAACATTGATATATTTGTATCATAAAATATGATACAACACGTGGGTGCAACCAACCTCATTACTCATGATTGGCTAAATATCATGGTGACGCGAATTTACGTGACATATTTTTATACACATTTTTTTTTCTAGAAAACACATAGGTAGGTACTTGATTTTGCCAGCGTTTTTTTTGCTATTGCACAAAAGAACTAAAGCGGTTTTATTCAAACCCTTATTCTCTTGCTGGGTTCCGGTTTGAAGGGTATGGTGCCGGTCCAGTTACCGACACTTCAGCCAGCGTAATGCCTTAGACCTTTATAATGACACTAAAAAGCATCGGTCACTCTGAACTCTATGATGGAAGTCTCCATCACTGGATAACGATGATCCAAACTAAACAAAATAACATCGCAAAGTTTCACACTCCCAAATAAATCTATTGACACGTTTTCAACAATAGAGCAGACCGCACCAGGGCCGACTGAGGCACCGCAATAAAGCAATATGGGTGGCAAATGGCAGCAAGTGGGTCGGAAAATAACCTAGCACAAAGAAGGGGCTGTGACACAGTAGTAGGTAAACAGCTGGGTAACTTTAAACTATACTCCGTGCAGAAAATGCGCGCGAGCAAAAATGTGGTCACAACTTTTTCGAGACGATAAGTAAGTTTAGCTTCATAATGCCTTTTACAACAACTATATAGATGAACGAAATTAAGAAAATCAATGTAAAAAATATTCTATATAAATTAATTTAATTTATTTTTCAATGAATACAATAAGTACTGTAATGGCTTAGTAATTTTAAAGAAAACAACACGTAAGAATTAGCTTTCAGTCTATTTTTGAGGCTAAAATGTTGTGTAATATCCAATCAAGAGACACGAAAGACAATACAAATATTTTTTTGGGTCTAATTTTGTCACAGAATTTTTTAAAGTGACAGTATAAACCGCCTGCTAATCTGTTGAATAACCTTTATCTATAATGATAATACCAAAAACTAATTCATTACGTTACCATTCACAGAACGTCCACTATTCTCAAACTAAAGGGCACGAGCAAACGTTCTCTGGATGCACTGTGGATGTAATTCGACTATCATTCAATTTTATAAGTTACCTAGCTACAATATTCTCAGCTGTGACCGGGTACAGTAAGTTTTATGTTTGTTTAGTGGTGACAAAGAACTCCTTTGTTGAGATAATAACAATAATAGTTTATACGGGGTTTATACTTTATAGCTTCTAAGATTAATTTGGCATATGGAATGAAAGTTACTTAATATGAGGTACGGGAATCTTTTTGTAAATACTCATTGGGTGAAAATTAGAGAGGTGCTTTACTACGTTTTATATATTTTTGATTTCAAACTAAGTATGCCTAGCGATATATTTCTATGTGAGCATTATTTAAATAGCTAAACAAAAAAATTGCAAAATGTTGCAAGCTGTTTCTTGGGTGTTTTGACTGCATTGATGATTTAATTTTGTTCTTATTAATTAAGAATAATTTATGTATTTTACTTAATAATTATAAAAACAAAAAGCTATTGCCATCATGCTTCACTTGCGTGTTTTTTTCCAATACAAAAAAAAACTTTATGGCGGCTATAACTGTCAAATCAAATATTGCAAAAGAAAAGAGCAATGTCGTACCGTACCAAATCACCCTTTAGTTGAGAAACACAACAAATAATTACCCAAATCGGTTTTGCATTTTTGCATCCCGACGACAAAGCAACTGACACACAGACAATCATATAGCTTGATAAAAAATGTGAAGATTTACACCCCATGTTTGAGAAGTGTATAGACTGCACCCTTTACATTACCACCCCTAGTTCTAATCTCCAACAATCATTACAAAGATTAGCAGCAATAGTTTTGCGATTCAATGATTCAAATCAAATTCTCTAATTGAAACTTTGAAATGGAACCTTTCCATTGCGTTTTTACTTCTATGTTCTACGTTGGCAGAGCATTAACAGCAATTGATGTATCATACATATCACAAGATACCGTTTAGATGCTTCAGGCGTGAAATTGAATTCAGTCAATAAAAATATTGACGCAAATGTCTGATGTTAATTGAATTTACACGCTATTTATTTTTAGTCATTTTTAAATGTTTATTTTTGTCTGTGCAATCTCTGACAACATTTTGTTTGTAGATTATATATGTGTACATTGTTTGCGTAGTTGTTTTTAGTTTTATTTTGATTGACAGATGAACAATCGCCAATAGACAATATCTTACCAAACTCATCCTTGGTTAAAGTAAGTAAAAAAAGTATTTTTAACTAGGTACCCAAAAGGTTGCCTCAAAATATTTTTTGTTCGTAGTCCATCACAAGCTTCTCCAATTTATATTTTCATAACAACACGAAAAATCACATAAAAGGTTAAAAAAGTTTTACCTCTCACGAAAACCTCATAAAACCCGGCCCAATTAAAGCAAACCCTTTAAATATAATTTGTCATAGCGGTAAGCCATTTATGTTTGTGCCCGTTTCAGTTATTTTGTACTGAAATATCGCTACTAATGAGAGCTAGTTCGTTTGAATTCTAGTGATTTGTTGTAAGAAAAGTGATGAGCACGTTTTGGTAGAGTCCGGCTTTTGAGTTAGGAAATTACTACTCACTATAAGGAAGCGAATATAAATTTTTGTCTGGTTGTTTGTTTCTAAATCAATCACAGTGAAACGCCTGAATTACTACTGAAGTCTATATCCGAGATAGATCTTGGTGTCCATATAACCTATAGATTACCAACTGTCAAATTCAATGTACTTTACGCATTATTCAATAAAATAACCTACATAATTATTGGAAAGAATGGAGAATTTAGTACAAAGTTTACAAATAATTTAAACTAAGCTAGTTTACTTTACCTACGCCTTTGCGCCGCCGCCGTGGAGCACCTTATTCTGTAACTTTTGCGGTTCCGGTTTTTTGCCTTTCCGGCAACCGGTCTTTTCGTGCAACTCTAGCCGTAGCGTGTCGTGGGTAAGCACGATTTGGTTGCGATTCGACCCGATAGTCGCACTCACGCAACCACCTAGGTACTTTACCTACTCTCCAGCCAGTTATTATTTGTAGTGGACGTTATTACAATGGCATTCTCAGAATTTGATATTTTATTGACCTATAAACATATCAAAACGCAATAATTTTATTTCATAAAGTCAACGGTATTCAATAAAACATCAGTAGCTCTAACTACAGTTTTATGTTCGGCACCTACTTATGTTTAAAACTCCACTAGTTAAAATGACTATTTATTCTTAAGTTAAATACCTAGTGCCTATTTTGTATGCATCCAAGCAAAATGGCAGGCAATATAAACCACCCACTGTACACAAAACTGCTTTTTCAACTTGCTCAAATATTAGGCCGGACACACACCGGGGTGACGGAAAAAATAGATAACGAGTTGCACCGCTGCGCTGCTGCTACCGGTCAAAGAGACCCGTGCCGACGACGCAGCCATGGGCGGGGCGCATCACGCACAAAACAAACTGAGTGACGCGCCAGACAGAGACACCCATACCAGCGATACAAGCCAGCCAAGCGGTGACAGAGACGACAACAGCCCGGTGCGCGCACACGGCTAATTTAAAAAGGAAAAATAAATTGACGGTGAACTCAAAACAAACAGATATGGCTGACAAAAAAAGGACGGCTGTATACGAAATCTTCATTAGCGAGCGAGCTAGAACAAGGGCGCCGGCGCGGCGTTCCTAATTTAAAACGAAAGCAATCGCTATCATGATTCGACATTAATTTTTGAAAACTAAAAAACTCTCATTTCGTATTCGGAACGATCATTTTTCAGAAAAAACAAAAGAGTGACAGAGCAAAATGGGGTAATGAATGAAGGGGTACCTAATAGTATTAGCGAATTGAAACCGTTAAAATGGAATTATCTACCGGATTCATTAACAGAGTAATAAATCTAGAGTAATCAAGCGGGGTATTAAATAAGCTGATTGAAGCGAAATCTCTTATGATTGTTCAATAACGGTCGAGATGAAATTAAAGAAACTAATCTCACGGTGGAAGCTAATAATCATGGCTGTTGTAATTACAACATTTTTAAATATCAATATATCTTACGCATAATAAAATTAAAGGATAATCATACAATAGCACAAAACAAAATAAAAATGCAAGTTATTAAAACATGTTGGTATACTTGAGTCGGCTTTCGCAACAAAAAAGCTACCTTCATGACACTCAATCGTTTTTCTGCACGTTTTTTGCTAAAGTGGCGCCAATATTTTGACAGATGAGCGATTTGTGGCAAGTGTGGCAACACCGAGCAGACTGTTATGAATATCGTAAGTGGGCGGAGAGATAAAGACTTCAGTCAGCTAAGAGCATTTACGATTTTATATTAGCATCCGATAACCCACTGATATTTACTGATTAGCATAGTCTACGTCTGTGTTAATAGAAAAAACATTGAAAATAAAACCGGAATGCGCATATTTCAAAACAAAATACACAATAGATTGCCCAAACGATGTTTACTTTGGCAAAACAAAAGAAGACCACACATCTTGTGTTGTTATAAAGTTGCGTAACATCACAAGAAGGCTCAAATGGTTTTTTCTGGTCATTCATTTTACTTTTGCCATCGCTTTTTCATACAAAATATAACTTAGTAATAATACAAAGTGGTAAAGTAGCAATATATTGTAAAAATATTTTAAATAAAAAAATTAAAATGTGTTTCATTATTTAACTAGTTCACAGACATAATAATATAATGAAATGAATAATGGAGTAATAGAATATTTAACCTTTGCAAAATAATGGATTGTTGTTCACTTCTCTAATAAGGCAAGGCGTAGGTTAATGGCGAACATCTTGCTGGTAAATTGGTAACCGGATCGGCATACAGGGAAAAGGAATTTAATTTAAATATGGAACACAAGATACGAAAAAGGAACAAATTAATTTGAATTTAGAACGCTAGTACGTAAGTTTGAAATTATGAATTTGTAATGAGTTTGAATAATATTTTATTTTTTAAATTGTTCATTTTGTTGTCCATTGTAGGTAATTTCAATGGTGTGTTATTTTGAAATGATATGAAATGCATTTTTATTTATGGATCTCGAAAAAGGTTGAAAAAAAAAAGTATTTCCATTATGAACAGTTTAAAATAAAATGTACTTAGATATAAGTACGATATTTCCACTTCATAACCTACGATACTATAACAAAATGTTATATTGAGAAAAAAAATTATTCAAACGTAGGTAGGTTAGGTAACCCCAAAAGTTAGTAACCCAAAAAGTAGAACAACTCAAGCGCATCAGTATCAGCTTTTTATTGGCAAGTTGAAGAGTTTTCTCAATTAGAGTGTAATGAGGGCTTTACTTCACCTGCTGTAATGAGATATAATATTACCCCTTACTGTTCTGCTCGCTTGTACCGCGCAAGTCATAAGCGAAGCGTGCAGTTCGACAGCGCTGAGGGGCGGTTACGAGTTGACAATGTAAAAACCGGTGTGAAACCGTTTTAAATCTAAACGTTTTAAACTAAAGTTTTAAATCATGGTCAGTTCATACTAACTCATAGTTATTCTGTGACTAAATAGTGACATTATGACGTCATTTGATGTGTTTTCGCGCATATTTTGCTGTCAAGTGTCTAAAAAGAATGATCACGTGGTACAATTTTGTACCACGTGACCTGAAGAAATTACACTGGGCAGTGAAATATAACTTGTCAGCAAAAGATTGGAATACGGAGGCAGAAGTATTTTTCCCGCTATTATAAAATCAAAGTCGCTTCATCTTATGCTTTAACTGCGTCAATAAAGGTATGTTACTGCCAAGTACAAACGGGATTGTTAACATGCAGAATCCTAAGGTGAAATGGTTTTATTACGAAACTGGAGGGTTAATTTACTCGATACAAATGAGTTTACTCACAGATCTATTAAATAAAGGAGATGGACTGTTTGAACTTAATTCTTAATTCTTTATTGCACACAACACAGGACATAAACAAAAGACAGAAATAGATGACATGTACATAGGCGAGCTTAACCCTAACAAGACTTACGTGGGTTTTGCGCTTTTAAATCATTGTTTATTCTTGAAATTAGTGAAGTTTATGTCGTATGCCATTTTTTTTAAATAATACTCGTATCTACTATACAAAGTTTTGATAGCAGCCGTGCAAAGTTATTTTATTTAAATAATAGACAGGCATACGGCTCACTTGATGGTAAGTGGTCACCGTCGCCTAGAAACACCAACAACTAGAAATATTGTCGGTGCACTGCCTACCCTGAAAAATTTTAAGTAGGTAATTATTCTGAGAATACTTTAAACATTTCATTTTCAAAACAACGTGTAGGGTACTTTCCATAATAAGTCATAATTTAGTCCACTTATCAGTGTTCGATGTCGCAGCGCGTAGGATATAAACTGCCAATATTAATAACACCCGTAATCGATCGAACGCGACAGCCAAATCACCAAACATAATTACACGGTAAAGAGTGTGTAATTGGATAAAGAGCCCACATTTTTTCCCTTAAAACCTTTTTACTTACAGCAATTATGTTGACCTCGAATTATCGCTAGCGACTTAAAATTGTGGTCATTATCTGTGAAACTAATTTAATCCCTGATTAATTCTAATTTAGTGCGGGATGAGTTTCATAAAACTCGCTTAATTTAAATTTATATTTTTAAAAGCTTTTAACATTGCAATTGGATAAAACTTATTAGTAAGTATTTAATGTTGGTACAATATTTTAATCCACAGTATATTAATTTGAGCATCTGTTTTTAGCAGTTATTGTACACGCTTGTGTAGGTAAGTTATGTCATAAAAACAATAATTAAAATAATGTACTAACTATGCAACTAAGTGGGCGCCATTATGCATTTGTATTATGTAAATGCAAAGTCTAGTGACTTTTTAACACTGGAATAGAAGTAACGTATAATTAGAAGTCGTTAAAACTATGTTACAAGTAATTATCTACATGTAATTGAGTGTATTTATTAGCTCTTGCGTATTGTGAAACTCAATTTGTTTACAAATTAGTTTTTTTAATTGACCGAGCGAGCGAAGCGAGCGAAGCGTCTCAGTTTCCACATTGGCCAAAAATGCGTTTGTCCGGATGTCTGTCTGTCTGTCTGTCTGTTCTCCTCTACAGGTCGCATTTTTCAACCGATCTGGACGAAACTTGGTACACGGGTTATATGAATTATTAGATTTTTTTTGTCGTCGGGGATTTTTGATTGGGGGGAAAATAGGGGAGAAAAGAGGGAAAGTTTGCTGTAGCGTTATTTATCGACGGATTTCAATCAAATTTAAGGAGCACACGAAAGATTTCATTCTACACAAGATGGTGTAAAAATATTTCCAAAAAAGGGGACTGGAAAGGGGAAAAAAGGGGAAATTATTTTTTTATTTTTTTTCCCGAAAATTGACTTCTACCAATATCAATGAAACTATCTTCGCCTTTATGAGACAAATCCGTAGACACCAGATTCGACCTCTTAGGACCAAGGGAACGCGAGTAATCGCTAAAACTTATACCCTTATTTTGCTCAAAAGTCTACATAAGGGCCTATTGGAAAATTCAAGCACCTGAAATTAGATTTACTTAGCCAGGGTAAAAGGGAAAGTGTTGGTTATTGCACGGTTATAAAGGCTCGCGAGGTCTATGTTCTCACAGGACAACTAGTGGTTATTTGTGTCGTGTTATGTGGGGTTGGGTTTTCCATCTTATGTGACCATCAGAGGTATTCCAATCTCAGTTGAACTGCAAAGTTTTAAATCATGGTCAGTTCATACTAACTCATAGTTATTCTGTGACTAAATAGTGACATTATGATGTCATTTAATTTGTTTTCGCGCATATTTTGCTGTCAAGTGTCTAAAAAGAATGATCACGTGGTACAAAATTGTACCACGTGACCTGAAAAATTACACTGAGCAGTGAAATATAACTTGACAGCAAAAGATTGGAATACGGGGGCATGTATAAAAAGTGAGTGTACCTACTTAAATAAAAAAAACTATCTTGTATTAAAAAAAAACTTATCGAGCCGATAACTTTACACCTTATAGACGCAATAGCATAGATAGATAGATAGATAGAAAATACTTTATTGCACACCTTAACCTAGGGACTACTATAACATACAAAAAAAAACTTAACTAATTGTACAATGGGCAGTCTTATCGCTAATGAGCAATCTCTTCCAGACAACCTTGGACGGAATGGACTACGTGGTAATACTAGGGGTGCTATCTAAAGATAACATAGAAAAATTTTTGAAACTTAGACACTATATAATTTATAGCATAGGTATATACATGGTATATTCTTGATGAATGTCTGTGAGGTATTGTAATTGTTATAGCCTTTTGTATTCTTTTCTCGTAAAAAAAGCAAAAAACCTACGCAACATCATGCTTCGCTTTCATTATTAGAGTTCCCATTAAAATAAATCCTAGTACTCACCAAAGCCCATTAGCTTCGTCTTGTTAACAGTTATGGCAAGACGTAATATTTAGCAAGTGCACGCGAAGTTTCAGTGATTCATAAATATTTCTATTGAATATGAATATGAGTACTTATTATAATAATTTAAATTAGCGAGCATGAGTTCAGAGTAATAAAATCTAAGGCGTAGTAATATTATGGTGCCTAGGGCCTTATTAATTTGCAACAAACATTTTCAAGGACATCGTAAAATACTCTACCACCATTCTAAAGTGAACTAACTGTTCACTGGATGAGAAGAGCCGAAGACCGAGCTCAATGGTGCGTCTTGGAAGAGACCGTCCAGCAGTGGACGAGTATATGTTGATGATGATGATTCTAAAGTGCAGTTACTTATAGAATCCATTCTGAGCAGTTCCTTGTAAACTCATATCCTACTAATATTATAAATGCGAAAGTTTAGATGTTTGGATGTTTGGATGTTCGTGTTTCAATCACGTCAAAACCACTGACCCGACTTGGATGAAACTTGGCATATACATAGTTCGTAACTTGGATTGACATATAGGCTACTTTTTATCCCGAATAATTAACAGGATCTACAGGATAAAATGAACGAAAAGGATTAGCAGCGCCAATTGGCAAGAGGATTTCATTGTCATGTCATGTCACGTCAGTTTGACAGGGCGTAGTACTACCTCTTTGGTCTAACAACTAGCGTTTGACATTCCAGTAGGTACGAGTTCGGTGTAATGAGGTGTAATGTCAAGTTTCTCAAAGAAGTATCCGCTCGGTACACGCACAGATAATATAATGTACACGGAAACTGTAGACGCGTACGAAGTCGCGGGTAACTGCTAGTTTACCATAAAAACTACGATTACTGTCCTGTTATTACTAATAACATCGAGTTTTCATCTAAACATGTTATTCAAAATTGCACCTTATGCACTTGTGATATGAGTCACGGGGTTGATGTGATCTAGTGTGGTAGATCATTGCCTAAGGCTGGGCTCATTAAAGTCAACTAACGATGTAATTGGCACAGCGGTGTCACATGCAATGTTGTGAATCGGGACGTTGATATAATGTCTAGTTTATATAATCAAGTACTATGTATGTACGGAAGTACAGTACACGTACACATTGTAGGTATGTATGATAGGTAATTACAGGGTGAGTTTTTATGGGGACTTTGAAAATAGCAGCTATGAGACCACGAACGGATACTTATTGGTATTTTTGAATAGTACTTTTTTTAAGTAGGTACAAACATTTTATAATTCTGTCTAAGCACGAGATATAAAATATAATAAAACTTTAAACTCAAACAATAAAGTTTTCCTTTTTACTGCAAAAAAATACTACAATTTTGACCCAATAAAATAAGGAAGTACAAACAAGCTGAGTAGTTTAGGTTCACATAGTTATACCTATAACAATCGTTCGTTTTTACTGAAGATTTTTTACGATGCAAGCCATCGTAAAAAACTTGCATTCATTTTTAAACATAGATCCACAGATACCAATCTATGACAATACATTACAACTTTCAGACATTTATTTTCATCTAGTTCCCATTATTACAAGCTTTGCTAAGTTTTGGGTTAGAAGGCGTCGTGTAAAATGTCCATGAATATTTATTTATTTACCTAATAAACCCAATACTACCAACTAAATAATACATTTGACACAACGATGGGAGACACTTTGCAAAATACCTACATTAAACCTTCAACTGCAACAATAACAAGACGATTGCGTTACAATTTACAAGTCTAAGCGACTGTTATTGTGAAACAATTTGTTGTTGTCTATGGTCTGTGTGACTAAGGAATACAATGTTATATATCCTCCAATAGAAATTCTAAGCTTATGAAAACTGTAACAAAATATAAAATCTTTTAGGTGATCTTATGGTAAATAAATCAGTTTAAGTAGATCCTCGAATGGTGACCTCAATCTAGAAAACAAAGCGTAACCGCTCGACAGAGGCATCTATAGACTTCTAAATCTATGAATATCTATGAACTTTATTTTCTGATATTGATGATGATAGTCCAAGTAGAATATAAACAAGAGAATCATAATAAATATAATAGAGTGACTATATTTTAAGTAAGTATATTATACTTAATAAAAACCTTGTTGCAAAAAAGGTAAAGCGTAATAAAACGAAAACACAGGCATTAGTATGCATTTGCTCAATTCATACTAAGCTAGTAGAAATTTTGATCATTTTCATATTTTACCTATTACGGAAATAAGATACATCCTTTTAATTAAAAACACGTTATTTTAGTCACTTTGCGTCTAGTTTATGTATTTTATTAGGTAGCTCGGCGGGTTATAAAAACACTCGTAAATAGTTGACTTATGTCAGAGTAAAAATTGTAGGTAGATCGGTAGTCGTCTAAATATTTCGATGATTTAGTTTAACCCACGTTTAACCAGAGAAATTCATTGATAAATTAAAGTAAAAATGTATGTGTCAGTGTTGTTAAAGTTTATACTTGTGTTTTTCTGGTAATAGACCGGGTACCTATTACCAAAAAACACAAAAAAATATTAATTAATTAACCAAAATTTATATAGGTATGTACTGTTCGCTATGAATAATTATTACCAACTAAATACACCTTCTATACTTATTTTTACTATAACTCCTCTACATTATTTACTTTTTATTAAAAATTTATTCACAAAGAAAATTATAACTAATACAGTATTTACAATATTTATAATATGTACAAAATACACATGAAGCAGTTGAGCTATCTACACACCGTTGCAAACGATTTATAGATAGCTCAACTAATCCAAATCAGTACCAATTTTTTATTTGTATTGCAACAAACAAAAGCAAGACGTAGAACCAATTTTTGGTTCCACGCGTAGCAATAAGCTACGCTGCCGTAGCAGCGAGCTACGCGTGCCGTAGCCCTCGACAGTCGACCGAAAGTTGCTTACGATAAAATCCTTACTTTCGTCAAGCGTTGTCTATAACTTCCTCACTTTACTCTGACATTCTTAAGTTGTTGATGAGGCCGGTAGCTTTGATATGCGAATTCGTATAATAATATGCAAATTGTATTAAATAAAGCGCCTACCAATTTTTGAAGCCTTCTAACTAGCAGTCGCCGGCGAATATGTATTAAAATAACATGACATAAATGATTATCGTCATTTGTATTAAATCTAACTGCCCAACAAGCTAGATTTCTCAAGAAACGTCTTTCGTTTTATAACGGCTGTATCCAGAACGGTAGTCAGTTTTTCAGAGATGTTATAAAGTTAGTAATAACTATTAATATCACTTAAAATTATCGTTGTATGAACGAACAAAATTGGTAATACATTTTTAGTAGTCAGACATTTGTTTGTACCTACTCATAGTAAGACAGTCGTTTCCTCGAATAATCCTCGCCTCGACTCGATCTCGAAATCGTGCGTTTTAGTTGTCAAAATTACCTACTTCCAATGTACGATTTCAAGGTTGAGTCGAGGCGAGAAAAACTCGAGGTAACGACTTAGAATATGAGACTAAACATCGATACCTTTTGAGGTGCGGTTGTAAGTCTTAACCGCAGTGGACTCTTGGCTCAGTTAGCAATGTGATAGGTATGTTAGAAACCCTTCAAAAATAGGCGAGTACTCACAAACTTTCAAACTCGCTAATTTCTCTAGTTAATCGTATGGGTACCCACGATACAGATTTGATCTAGTGTGGGTGCCACAGGCAATCTTTTGTTTTCTCTCCTCACAGTAAAACTATCTGAATATTGTAATGCTATTTGCAAGGTGTAGGTAGGCTAAATCTATCTTACAAACTTAAAAATAAGATTAATCGCTATGCTTGTGCTCGCTGCATAAATCGGATCAGTAAACCGCGTAGTATAGTAATTGGGTATTCATTTTGTATCCAAAACGCGATCCAAACTCGATACTAGACAGTTGTAAAATCGAAAGTGGGAGCGGAGTCGTCTTGCGCCAACTAATCGCACTTTAATAGCCGCGGCTACTTCAAAGAGCGACGCCACGCCACCGTGTCGGAAGAATGTGTCGATGAATGGGTAGAGGGTAATTACTAGAATAAGGATGCCGGGGTTGGAAATGGGTTAATATTTAAGTTGGTTGAAAAAGTTATCTAGACATTATTTAGTTACCTAGTTAGACATCAGTTGGGAGTAACATAATAGCTACATTGTAGGAGATTGTCTCGATGAATAGGTGTTACTAAAATAAGGCTACCAGAGTTTGATTCTAAATGTTCCTTGTAATTTTATTGAATAAAGAAATTTTGACTTTGACTTTGTAATGGGGGTGGTAGGTTTATCTAAATATATTACCCAAATTTTTGATCTTACATTACTGAGTGTAGCTTAATTAGTATAGAGATAACTGGGTTTATTTTAGTTTCTTCAAATGAAATAATCAATTTTATTCACAAAGAAAATTAGTATAGTATATTATTTATTGTCATTATTGTATATGTAATATTTTTTTATATTTGAATAAAAAATATTTGATATTATCATTATGTATGTCTAACATGTCAGATCTTAGGACTACAGGACTACTAATACTAATACAGCAAATACATAATGTACCCAACAATAAATAATAATAAAAAAATAATAATGTGATGTATGTTATGTTTATGTGGTATGTAATTACGTCTAATACCTACTTCAATGAGTTTCATGTGTATTTTGTAAATATTTAAAATATTTACATCTAGTTAACTTCATGTATATAAGCTAGTCATTAAAACATTTTGTCTAAACAAGTAATTAAATTAAAAATTTAAAAAACCCCCGAATCTTGGACCGGTTTTCATCAAACATAGCTAAGAACACTCCCGACTGATTCACCTTTCAAACTAAAAAAACAAAATCAAAATCGGTTCATCCGTTCGGGAGCTACGTTGCCTCAGACTGACACACACACACACACAGACACGTCAAACTTATAACACCCCGTCATTTTTGCGTCGGGGGTAAAAAAAGCTCCGATTATTATGACGGAACTACACAGTTGAATAGCCTGCTCTGTGAATGACTGCACTCACTGATAGTATTATTCTGTGGCAAATGCCTTCGTGTCAGAATATCACACCGCGTGGACAACTACACAGTAGAGTCATTTGACTTACTTATTTTTAAGTATTAGTTATGTTTATGATTAAAATGAGGTTTGTATTTCTTTTTAAATATTAAATAAACCATTTCACTTTTTGAAATCGCGACTTTGAAGTCTTAGTTTTTAGTTGAATTTACAATATTTACAAAATACACATAAAAACAGTTAAGCTATCTATATAAACCGTTGCAAACGTTTTATAGATAGAATTATAAATATATGGATAGAATTAATTTATCTGGGATCAGCAATATTTTACTCATCAACTATTTATTTTTACTTGTTTCCTACCTTAATTCAAGGACCTTCGTAGACTTTTGGTACAAAAGTTTGATGTGATAGATAACTCAGAAAAAATAAAATCTCTCGACTTTTTTTTCTTAGCCTTCCTATTTCCAGTCAATTAGTTCTCCTTCTAATTCCAAATTGAAATCCAATGATTCCATTTTCAAATAGTTATACTTTTAAATCGTCTCTAACACCCGCTGTTCTGTTTCGTCATAACCAGCCAGTGGTACGAATACGTGACTGCGGCAGCCTTTGATATACATCCTTTTTCTTTTACATTTACACGTTTTTTTTTCTTTAATTCATTTTTGTTATTGGTTACAATATCTGGCGGCTACTGGGCGCAAAGGGGTTATAATTCAGTTTTATTTATGCAAAATAAAAGTGAGTCTTTTAGATTTATTGGAGGACGGGGTGGTCGGTAAAAGATTAAGTGGTCAGTGTTTTTATTACACTTTCTGCGATTAAATTTACTAATTTGAATGAATGATTTGTGGAGGCTTCTGTTTGTTAGAAAATGAGCTTAGTCGTAAAAGTTTCAGTTTAAAAGATTTAACACATAAATTCGTAGCACTTGATCAGTTTTATGAAAAGGCATATTTATTCATATGTGCCTTTTTTGATCTTCTAGAAAGCTCTACTAAAGTATTGTTTTTTTTTTCAGAAATATCCACAGAGTAGTTTGCAGGCTGCAGCCTTGCAGCATCATGCTACAAAACGCTGCATAATTTGAAATCTGGTCCAAGTTTATTTTTTATTTATTAAATCCATTAAGTAATAAATCCACATTATTAAAACTATGTAGACTCCTAGACTATGACACTTATGATAAGACCCAAATGAAGAAACATTTGCAGAAGATCCAAAAACATAAGGAATCGAACTTGGACCTCTTTTACTACCTCCGACATATTATTGAATGAAATAACTAAGGTTGTTCAGCACCGACACTAATTTGTAACCTGTATGGGAATTAGTCCCGGCCGAACCAAAAAACAACAAATTCTTATCGGAAATAGGTGTTGCGGTTAAATATAGCTGGCTTTAATTATGATTATAAGATATGAGATTAGGTATTGATTAAATGTATTTAATAGATATTATTTGATTTTAACTCTTTTACGATACCGTATTTAAGCTATGCCAAAATAATGAACAAAAAGAAAAAAATAAGATTCTTAAAATTCTACCTTTATGCTCGTATGCTAAAACAATGCTCAAGATTGAGTTGAGTGAGACACAAGCACACTTGACATAGAAGGGTACCTATCCTATCCTACTAATATTATAAATGCGAAAGTTTAGATGTTTGGATATTTAGATGTTTGGATGTTTGTGTTTCAATCACGTCGAAACTACTGAACCAACTTGGATGAAACTTGGCATATATATAGTTCGTAACCTGGATTGACACATAGGCTACTTTTTATCTCGAATAATTATCAGGATCTACAGGATAAAATGAACGAACGGGATTAGCAGCGCCAATTTAGCAAGAGGATGATGTCATGTCATGTCACGTCAGTTTGACAGGACGTAGTACTACCTCTTTGGTCTAACGACTAACGTTTGACATTCGAGTACGGGTTCGGTGTAATGTCAAGTTTCTCAAAGAAGTATCCGCTCGGTACACGCACAGATAATATACACAGATAATATAATTTACACGGAAACGGTACTCGCGTACGAAGTCGCGAGTAACTGCTAGTAATAAAATAATATATGCTTGAGTCACGCGTCACGTTTGAGTCTGAGTTTTATTGAGAATACGAGTCTTAGTTTTATTACTTTAGCTTTCTTACAGGTTAAGATTACTAGTCTAATTATAGGTTAGTAAAATAATTATAAAAAATAAACCATTAGAACTTCTGCCACAATGATCATACGCCCTACTCTGAAGTGTACCCTGTTTGCTTACCAAATGTACCAAATAGGTATCTCTGTACTTAACCATCAACCGAATAATTAGTTGATTCATCAACCTTATAAACTGAAAGGCAGTGTGAGCGAGACAGCCTATTAGAGAAGGAGGCAAGACTGCGGTGGTCTCAAAGCGTCGGCCAACGCCAAAGGCGGGCGGCTCCGCGCTAATTGGAGAGAGCGGCGAGATCAAAGGCACTACAACGTTTATATTAGGCAGGTACCGCCGCAGATGAAGGTATACTTACGCACAATTTCTTCACTTACATGAGCTGTGGTAGTGTAGTGGTGGCAAGGTGAAGTTGTGGGTTCAAATCTGGTTTAATCTCATGAAAACTTTAAGCATCACTGAATTTTCATACTATTTTGTGGATAGAAAATAGATTTTGGAATAGAATGTGTTTTTTTTAATTTGACCTTAAACACCGTATTAATACAATAAATAATGTTTTAAGTGTTCTGAATCTCTATTTTAAGGCAGTTTGGAAATTTTCTTTCTGCATGTAATTTTCAGTCTAGCTACTATTTTTAATTTACTAACTTATCTGAAACAAATCTTTGAGTTCAAACCTTTATAAAACCAGTTTTGTTAGTAAAACTGAATAAAGCTTTCTTTATAATTTTGATTATTAGAACCAACTAGCAGTTACCCGCGACTTCGTACGCGTCTACAGTTTCCGTGTACATTATTATTATCTGTGCGTGTACCGAGCGGATACTTCTTTGAGAAACTTGACATTACACCTCTTTACACCGAACTCGTACCTACTGGAATGTCAAACGCTAGTTGTTAAACCAAAGAGGTAGTACTACGCCCTGTCAAACTGACGTGACATGAGATGACAATGAAATCCTCTTGCCAATTGGCGCTGCTAATCCTTTTCGTTCATTTTATCCTGTAGATCCTGTTAATTATTCGGGATAAAAAGTAGCCTATGTGTCAATCCAGGTTACGAACTATATATATGCCAAGTTTCATCCAAGTTGGTTCATTAGTTTTGACGTGATTGAAACACAAACATCCAAACATCTAAACATCCAAACATCTAAACTTTCGCATTTATAATATTAGTAGGATAGGATGATATCGAAAATATCGAAATTTTCGAACACTCTGTAGATATGTAGGATTTTCAATCTAAAGAAAGCGTGGTAAGGGTCATTTTACATTGAGATCTGTGAGCAGTGACTCACACTGCAGGATTGATTAATTTTGAGATCTCGCCACAGATTGAAGAACAGTTACTACGTAATCGCGCGTTACAAAGTATGGCTTTGTTATCTTTGGGTCACTCGAAACTTGAAGTTGGTAAACTCATGCTGAATGCTGGTAATTTTTATAATGTCTACTAGATCGAGTTCTGTTCTAATTTTTAACTCATCACCAATTTAATGTATGTATTTACAAAAAAAGGTATATAAGTATTCTATCAGCATCTAGTTCTCATATTGCTTAGTTTGGGACAGAGGGCGTCGTGTGAAATGTCCATGAATATTTATTTATTATTATTTATTTATTTATTTTATTTATATCATCATATCAGCTTGTAGAAGTCCATACTGCTGGATATATGTTTCTCTAACCTAGGTTATCATCATCATCAACCTATACTCGTCCACTGCTGGACGTAGGACCAAGACGCGCCATTGAGCTCGGTCTTCGGCTCTTCTCATCCAGTGTCTGCGCTACATTTCCTACACTTAATCACAGATAATATAATACTATACTAGATTTAATTACAGCTACATTACCTAGGTTATAAATAATTTTAATTACTTAAAAGACAACTGCTTTGAATGACTTATGATGTGGGTTTGATAATTTTAAATTGAACGATTCGTGCAGCCACAAACTGCATGATTTAATTTTAAAATCCAGAGTGAGGGGTGCAGTGCAAATGCATCACAGGGTACGTCCTCAGTGAACGTGTTCAGTGAGGCAATGCATCGTTATAGGCAGTCGTTGTCGTTACCACTTAACACCGGCTTGTTCCACCAATAGGTTGTATTAGAAAAATCTTATACTTACTTGTATCTTACACTTCTATCTTAAAACTACGTAGGTAGGTATGTTCTATAATACTACACTCGAGAGCAATGATTCCGGGTCACTTAAAGAATGTTAAAAATCTCGGAAACTAAAAATGATAGGTTAATGCAATAAATTGTATTTAATAGACAATGTAATACTCCTTAAATGAAAGTAAAAAAATATGAGTCACCATACATTTTATTAACACAAAATTACATAAAGAAAAAAACTGCTGATCTCTCCTTAAAACAAAAATAGGAAACATGAAATTTTTGAACTTTATTACGATTTGACTTGAATTTTAATACTTCGTATTGCCTCCTCGTGCTTCCATTACTGCGTTTACGCGGTTTGGCATGCTGTACACCAAGTTCCTTATACGATTTTGGGGAATATTCTCCCATTCCTCTGTGAGAGCAATTTTGAGCTCACGAAGCGTGATTGGGGGAGGGTTTCGTTGTTTTACGCATCTGCCTAGCTCGTCCCAAGCATGCTCGATCGGGTTGATATCCGGGCTGCGCGCTGGCCACTCCATACGAGTAATGTTCATCTCTTGAAGGTAGTCATTCACAATCCTACCTGTATGAGGTCGGGCATTGTCATGCATAAATATAGCATCCTCACCTAAATTGACCATAAATGGACCAACATGATCATTGAGGATTTCTTCCACATATCTTACGCTAGTTAAAGAGCCGTTTTCTATGATCACCAGCTCTGTGCGACTTTCAGAAGAAATTCCGGCCCACACAAGTACAGACCCACCACCGTAGGCTACTTTTTCTTCGATGCATGCTTGCTTGAATCTTTCCCCTGGTCTTCGATACACTCTGTGTCTTCCATCGTGCTTGTAGAGCATAAATTTTGATTCGTCGGAGAACATAACTTTTGACCAATCTTCAATACTCCAATTTACGTGGCTCTGGGCATATCTTAGTCTTGAAATACGATGCCCACGCTCCAGTTTAGGGCCGTTTGCAGGTCTAAGGGGTTTTAAGTTAGATTCAGCAAGCCGACGTCTTACTGTCCATGCACTTGGGTTACTTCCTCCGAGGCGTCGAAACTGATTTGTGAGTTCAGTTCCTGTGAGAAAGCGATTTCGAAGCATGGTGTTCACCAAGTATCGGTCTTCTCGTGCTGTGGTACACCTGGTTCTGCCCGTTCCTGGTCTGCGTAGGTTAGAACCAGTTTCTTCGTAACGTCGGAGAACTCTTTGTACTGTTGACAGCGACACACCGACAGTCCTGGCTGTATCGCGCTGACTCCGGCCGGTTTCCAGCATTGTAAGTATTCTGGTGCATTCTTCAGGCGTAAGCGACATAATTTCAGCTTGAATAATGAATATAGAGCACTATCAACATGGTTTATATACCCACATAAATGACAGATTACAAACAAAAGCAAAACCAAATGCTGTAATTTCGTAGTTCCATCTTCGAAAGTGGCCCTTTTTCAAATTTGATTTTTTTAAGATATAACTTTACAATAACTAAGAAGTTTTAATACCTTCATTTAAGGAGTATTACATTGTCTATTAAATACAATTTATTGCATTAACCTATCATTTTTAGTTTCCGAGATTTTTAACATTCTTTAAGTGACCCGGAATCATTGCTCTCGCGTGTATTTGGTATTCTATAATTTTTTATGAATAAATGATTATGTGTCTTATTAAAGCGTGTAAGACAAAACTCAAAATATTTAGATTAAACTAGATAATCTGAAGAACATGTCAGAAGTATTTCATTCTGACGAATCTCAAAAAAGTGGTCTCTCTACTTTTTATTAATAGTTTTTTTTTAACTTACCTCTTTTCCTTTACGTTCAAAATAGAACTTCTCAAACACGATTAGCCCCAATAAACCGTCAAGAGTCCGAAATCGCTCAAAGCGATCCCCGGACGCGTGTAACTTTGTTCTAAACAACAAAGGCACCGGTCCCCACACTCATTTAGTAATTTCACCGTGAAGTGTTGACACTAAGACCAATTCGATCTGGCTTCTCTCATCTCACCTTACTCTTTCAACCCCTTATTACAACCCTGTTAGAGTCCAAAATAGTTTAGCTAGAGGTCAGTGTCCATTGGTGGAGCTTTTCGGAACTTTTGATAGCACGGATTTGGAGAAGAATGATTGGATTAAAGTGTCAATCCCATGTAAATCAGTCGGAGTAGGTCATTCAACTGTAAGCTTGAATTATGTTTTGTATTGAATGCTCTTTTAGGCAGTGTTTAAGAACAATACTCAAGAATTAACCATGTTTTCTGAAAACTATAGCTTAGGCCTTATTCTGAGCTTTGATTGGTTGATCAGGTTACAATTTCAGGAATATATTCTTAAGATAAGATAAATCTTTATTTGTCCCTAACAGGTATGTACAGTAAAGATGGTACGATATTCTTGCAGCATAAGCACCCTATTGCTTTATAACCGACAACCGTTGGGGTAAACGAATACCTACTTAAGTTGAGACTGCGTTTAGGCAAGCGTAGTGTAGTAGGACGCCCTCCAGCAATTTGGAGCGACGATCTGCAAAATATAACTGGCAAATACTGAATGAGAAGAGCCAGACCGACTCAGTGGCGCGTCTTGGGAGACACCTACGTACCTAGTACGTCCAGCAGTGGACTAATATAGGTTAATGATGATGATGATGATCAGCATCCTAGTAGCAACGGCTCTTTCATCTTTCATTTGTTTTTACCGCCAAACAGTGATGCTCGCATTGCTGTGTTCAGTTTTGAAGGGTAATGTGTGCCTCTATAAACAACCTCTTTACGTCGTCGGATAGAATAGACGCGTGCAGTACCTACCTTACAAAGGTACGTTGTTAGTGGAAACCACTTGATATGCGGCCCGTAGGTCATAATACTCGTATAATATTTTCTCATAAAAATCCTCAACATCTTGCCTCGGCTTCTCTAGCTCCTATAGTAACTACTACCGGTTCTGCGTGAAGATTGAGCCATTTCTTCTCGCCCCAGGAGAGGCGTTCGCACACTGAACGATAACGACACCTAGGTACACGATATCGAGGGGTAATCACGAGCGAATCTGACAGTCGCCGCGTTACATAAACCTGACGTATTCGAGTCATATTGCGCGTCAACGCCAGCTCGACTGCCGAACGTTGTCATGTCACCGCGCAGTGTATCTCGGATACGCTAGCGTTACGATACGTTCACGATTGTCACGTTTATTCGTAATCAAGTTGTCTGAAGAAAAAAGCGCTTGTGGCGTAGCTTCAATTTTCACCGATTATCTAAATTAAGCGACGTTCTGCGCGGTCACTATTTGGATGGGTGACCGCTAGTTGCATTTACATCTAAGTGCTTTCGCATGCTTCGCAGGGCACGTTAAATTGTTGGTCTCCTCTACGGAGGCCTTAATGCGGCCTAAATACTCCGTCGTTGTCCGAAAAAAAACATCGATGTTGACGTCGACATGGCGTGCAAGCATCTAGTAGTACTAGTATGACGTTAGCTCTCCGACAATATCGTGTGGTTGTCGTGTCGTTCGTTGTGTGAAAAGAAAACCGATTGATGCTATAGGTAGGTAGAATTTTGTTGCTCTTGCTTCTGAACCCGCTTATTACAAATTAGCTTCGCTTTTAGTGTTGAGCGGCTAAATAGACCAGGTTTTTGAAACTTATGATACAGAACCAAGGGCTATTATCATCATATAACAATAAATAGATGACTGACAGTCGTACTCAGAGACGTACGTTATAATTTATAAGTTTACAGAAAAAATTACTTCAATTCGACTGCGGTCCGGCTTTTTCATTAGATGATGATAATGGCAGTTCATTGCGATTATTCTAATGACCGTAAACACCACCGAAAAGTCACAGGAAAGCAAAATATGTAGTTTCGTTTACTAGAATGTCATTGATGTATGGGTCCAATTTGAAAGTAATAACTAAGTTCTGTTCTGAAAACCTCCTTTTTTAAATTCGGTTAATAATAATCAAAGTCAAATGAGTTCGTTCACTAAAATCTCAAATTACAATAAAATTTTAAAAAATAAAATTTTAGTGGGTACTTTAACATAGATATTTAGTTTAAAATCTATTGAAGAGCACAAAAAAAAGTCTCCTTGTTTTTAAATATTCTGTGCGCAAAATAATTGAATTAAAATAATTCAAATTTAGAACAGTAGCACAAGATGTATGATCAATCGAACGAAACAAACCAATCAATTATTATTTAGCCACGCGCTCGCGCTAATCTAAATCTAAGTTGTTTATGTCCTGTCTGCGTATTTATGTAGTTTCAATTTGTCTATGGTAGGGAATTATTTCGCAAGCTTTTACTATTATTTCATTAGAATGACGTCTGTTATTACGAAGAACGTTAATTTTGTTAACGTTTTCAAAAAGTTTATCATCATCATCATCAACCGCTCATAAAGATTCGGCACCCATAAGTGCCCATAACCTTCAAACCGGAATACAGCAATGCGAACTTCACAGTGCTTGGCGGCAATCAATGCATAGACAATACCATTTTCTTTATTTTTATTTAGATTAGATACTTAGATCATATATTTACTCCAACGTTTATATCAAATAAATTAATTTCTTATTACCTACCCGCATTACTAGGTTTCCTCTATAAAAACAACCATAAATATACTAATTTACTCTGACAAGATCGACTGAACATTATTCATTTTCATTTTTGAGTGCGCTATCATCATTCAAAACTAAACTTTATTTACATAGCGCTAAGAACGATAGTTGCGAGTTCTAATCAAAGTACACAGTATAAGCAAAGTGTATGAACAAATCACAATAAAGCGTCGATTTGCTCGATACATGACCGGTACAGGCCGTAAATAGGGCATTGTTGTTCTAATCCTGTCAACTAGTAGGGCCTGTGTTGCCAACATCAAGTCTATGTTTACAAAGCCTGTTAAGCCAAGATTTCTTACATTACGGCCTCCGTACTATCGTTAAATGGAGACTAGGCTCCTATCACAGTTGTAAAATCGCTTGAATACGGTCGTAAAATGACGGTCGCTTTTTAGAGAACCTCAGCTTTCTGCAAGTAATCAACGAGTTTATGGGCCTCTTACTTAAGGTCTAGCAAATAGAAAACTTTCAGTTAAAAATAACATTTTCTAGATTTCAATTCTTGAAATAAATAAATATTTATGGACATTTCACACGATGCCCTCTAATCCCAAATTAAGCAAAGCTTGTAATATGGGAACTAGATGGCTGATAGAATACTTATATACCTACTTTTTTTTGTAAATACATACTTATAATACATAGTAACACCCATACTTATATACTTTTTTTTAACTTTTCTATACTTACTTCAACATTGTTTACCGTCATCAAACCGATTCTATTTACCCGAATACACGGAGCAAATGGAGTGTTATGCGTTTAACAGTCTTTTCATCATAATTTCGGTAAAAACACTACTTTTATTTCTGTTTAATAACTAGTTGTGAAATAGTGAAGGAAATAATTTTTCGTAGCTATGAATGTAGATTATGGGGATTTTATTTTTATTTTTTATTCATGTTTTTAATAGAAATGGAACGGATCCGTTTTTTATGTTTTACCTACAAGCAAAGCAGCAACGAAGCACTAGTCATTAAGGCAGTAATAATAGCCAGTTTAATTAACCATTGGTACTATTAATAGTGGATTGGAAAAGTTACTGCTAAACGGAGGGGCTATTCAGCGGTATAAACAGTAGCTTTAAAATTAACTTCTTGATTTAGTCTTTCCTTTCTGGTAACTATTTATATTCTGTGGCTGGCCACAGAATATAAATGTCGTGTCGCACCCTTCCCTAGGTTCGTAGATCTATGTAGTAGTTTAATATAGGAATCTATAAAGTCTAAAGTACGTAATGGTGAATTTGTAAAAAATAAGCTGCAATTTTTGTATGGAAAAAAGAGTTTAGTGAAACGATAACTATTTTGTTAATACAAAGTTTATTTCACGTTAAAGTTCACGCAAATCAACAAAATAAAATTTGGATTACGGGCTAAGGCCAACATCCCTAGTACCTAAAATACCTGTGATAAGTTCTAAACTTTTATGTAAGTACTGAGTGCTAGATATTGCTAATTAGACGAAAGTTGCTATCGGCAAAATACCCATGAAACATTTTACGTTCAACTTTTTTGTTTTTCTCCTCCACATCTCCATACACTCCATGAGGCAGTGTGAGGCATAATAAGGTTAATGGCACACAATTAGTTCCGACGACCACCGGCTAACATATGCCGGTTGGCGACCGGTTTCTGGACGCACGCGTTATACTACGGAACTTCTGAGTTCGTCTGACTACAACCCTTAATTTGATCTCCATAATGTTCTATTTGGCGTAATCAAAAATATTGAGCAAATTTTTTTTTGAGAAAGGCTACAGTGGTGTCATGAGATGGGCGCTGGGTATTTACCCAAAAGGTATTTACCGGGTAAATACCCAATTCGGGTTTTTACCGGGTAAATACCCAAAATCGGGTATTTTCGCGGGTAAAAACGATTTTCAAAGAAAGTTAAAAAAAAATTCAACGGAATTGAGAACCTCCTCCGTTTATGAAGTCGGTTAAAAAAACATTCATGTGAACCTGCCTGACTCCTCAAACTCCAAAAGTCAGACTCCTATAGAAAAAACGTATTAGATTTTTATTTTTCACTTTTTTACTAGAAAATAACTCTATTTTCAAATTAATATAATTGAAATATGTGTAAATAACCAATACTATTTACATTTTAATCAATTGAAGGTCAACAATGACAAATATCTCTTGAAAATTGAAAAAACCCTTGAAAATACCCGTTTCAAGGTTTTTACCGGGTATTAACCCAAAACACCGGGTATTTTGAAAAAACCCGGTATTTTGCCCATCTCTGGCTAAAGTTAGCAGTAAGGCTCTTTGTTAAAGATCTCGTCCGGGGAAGTACTAGCACCGTACCTATTTCATCCGACAAGCAGTTATGCTCGCATTGCTGTGTTTCGGTATGAAGAGGGCGCTGGTGCAATTACAGGCATATGGCACAACTTTAACACCTTTATGTCTCAGAGTAAGAGCGCAGTGCAATCAGTGGACATGCTCAGTGAGGCAATGTATTGTTTTGTTATACGCTGAGGTAACCGCTTAACATCATGTGGGCCATCGGCTTGTTCCGTCATTTAGTGGTATAAAAAAACTAATTAATTGTAAACCTACTAATTGTATGAGATTGGATCTCCACTGATATCCTGTAAGAGTCGTGTCGTTAGTGTAAAAACAATCATACTCTTAACAAAGTATTGTAAACGTGACAGATTGCATTGCAACCACAGTTGCAACTTGTTGCAAACCAATCGCCACTAAGATCCTAAGAGAAATATAATTATTACTCAAAAGCGCGTGAAACACAAATCTTGCTAAATGAATAACGAAACGTAAGTGAATCCAACTAAATAGTCCGTCAAACATTTAAATTGACTCCTTCCTCGTCTCAAATTGAATGCGGTTTGCATTATGAAACTAAACGCAATCGCCCCACCACAGATTAGGGCATAGCTACTGCGGTTTAGCTGTTCTCATGGTGTCACTTTGATTGTTAGAACAGCTGGTTTAGTTTCACCGTCATTGATTTTACATTCTACATCTATATCTATACTAATATTATAAAGAGGAAAGACTTGTTTGTTTGCATTGAATAGGCTCTGAAACTACTGCAGGGGTATGCCAATCAAAGTTGAACTGCAAAGTTTTAAATCATGGTCAGTTCATACTAACTCATAGTTATTTTGTGACTAAATAGTAACATTATGACGTCATTTGATGTGTTTTCGCGCATATTTTGCTGTCAAGTGTCTAAAAAGAATGATCACGTGGTACAATTTTGTAACCTGAAGAAATTACACTGGGCAGTGAAATATAACTTGACAGCAAAAGATTGGCATACGGGGGCTGGTCCGATTTGAAAAATTCTTTCACCGTTGGGAAGCTACACTGTTCCTGGGTGACGTAGGCTATATTATATTTTGAAAAAAAAACAGGGATCCTTACTAAAGCTTCACCCGTGCGAAGCCGGGGCTGTCTCCTATTATAATATTTTTTTTTTTTTTTTTATGCATTGCCTCACTAATCATGTCCAATAAAGACGTGTACTGTGATGCATTGCACTACGCCCATCACTCTGAGACATAAAGTTGTTAAGTCGCATGTGCCTGTAATTGCACCGGCACCCAAGCTCACATCGAGTCTATTAATAACAGGGTTGGAGTATATCAGCGATTATCACAATGAGCTATGGCTCCATCATGGCCTATTTACTACGCAACGTTCGCTAAAGACAAGGGAGAGAGCTAGGACTACAGGCCTCCGGATTTAGCACGGCTTTGCAACCGCTTTCGAAATACAAATTTCCGAAGGAATTTAGGTAAACCTGCAGGGGTATGCCAATCAAAGTTGAACTGCAAAGTTTTAAATCATGGTCAGTTCATACTAACTCATAGTTATTCTGTGACTAAATAGTGACATTATGACGTCATTTGATGTGTTTTCGCGCATATTTTGCTGTCAAGTGTCTAAAAAGAATGATCACGTGGTACAAAATTGTACCACGTGACCTGAAGAAATTACACTGGGCAGTGAAATATAACTTGACAGCAAAAGATTGGCATACGGGTGCAGCTATTTACAGAATTTTTTTTGACAAAATTTTTGTTGCTTTTCACTTGACACTGGCAAAATTGTCGTCTTCTTCTTCTTTTATAAATGGCCTAAATCCGTCAGATAATACGACGGATAAAGGAAACGAATGAAAGAAAAGAAGAAGCAGAATGTTATGCAAAACCAAGTAATTGATTATTGAGAATGACCGTTACATGTTTTTATTAGCTAGGCTACCAGGCCTGAATTTTATTAATTCTTAGATAAAATAAACTAAGTAAAATAACTACATTTTGTAGAAAACGTAAATAATATGCTCTAGTTAAATTCATGATACAGTCCGCCATTATTGTTCTTATTTCAAACCAGCCAATCCTGAGCAAGCGTTCCATAACCAATGTACTATCACCACTTCACTATTGTAAACATAATTCAATTAAGTGTTGTACACACTATGTTTTGTTACCTTATCGATAGAGCGTGGAGAATTGGCAGTAATAGATTGCCTTATCAGGTAGTGCGGAGAAAAATCGATGATCGCATTGCAAGCGTGGAGAATCGCCTTGGTGATGTTAATTAGAAAAAGAAATAACACAAAATTAATATTTATGTTTACGATTTAATATGTTCTGTTTTCATAATTTTGAAATGAACTTATTTTGAAGTTGTAGTTTTAATATCGATATTCAAACTACATTTTAAAAGAACAATATAAAAATACGAAAAGAATTAAAAATATTAATGCACCTTTGTAAGTATTGTATCAGAATAAAGATCTGATACAACAACTATTTACCAAATTACTTACGTATTTATTTCAAGTACCTACTTATTGATATTTTTTATTCACACACGAATTAATTACGAAAATAATGATTGTATTTCAATAAAATTGTGGTGGATATTCATGAGTAAGAAAATGAAATAAAATACTCGACGAATTTAATGTGTGAAGTGCAATTACAGTTGTTGAGAGATCGCAGAAGAATACGATAATAAGAATCGATATCCGCACAAATGCCTTTTGTTCGATTTTTAAACCATCAACCAGTAATTTGAGCAGTTCAAAGCTCTATCGATAAATAAATAAATTCGAAAAAAGAATTTCAATATTCTTGGCAAAGGAAAATTTTATATTATGCCTCCTTGCGTGTTGAATATAAAGAAAATCGTGACGCAGTGCATAAAAACTTTTTGGAAGCTGCATATAATTTTAATGAATAAGTCTTTATGTACCACGTTTACAATAATTATTTAACCAATTCATTAAGTATGGTTTTAATAAATAAAATATATTATGTTCACGGGTGTTATGCATTAATTAAAATATTTTATGGACATTGTTGTATAAATGGTAATATATTAACTATAAAGCCGTGTTGGCCGAGTGGGATTGTACCTCGACTTTCGATCCGAAGGTCGTGGGTTCAAATCCCGACCGTGCATCAATGCATTTTTCGTTCGGAAAATTTATATGCGCATTAACACGAGCTTTACGGTGAAGGAAAACATCGTGAGGAAACCCGCGGCTTAGTCAGCTCCGCACGTATTGACCTTGTCTTTCCTGTGGATTCGGCTGACTAGGCTGAGAGGATGGTATAGGTGCTGGGCAAGCCTACTCCATCTAAACATTGTCCCAGGCACTACAGTGTCCCGTTAAGTGTAGGCATAGGTTGCCTCCTGACGCTGTATAAATCATCTTCAATAGATGTAAAGGCCTATTATTATTATTATTAACTATAAATAAATAAATAATTAGAGTAAAGTAACATACACATTTTGTACCAAATATGTATTTTTTTTTTTGCATTATGTTGTTTATATGCCTGAACGGGTTTTTGATAATTGTTATGTTAAAAGGTGACCTACCTAGTGTCTTCATGAGATAAGAAGAGTTCATTCCCAATCCACCCGTAATCGAAGCACACAAGTCGACACTCGGCTTCATTATACTTTATTATCCCACAAATTATTGCGCTTCTATTCAACCTCCTGTGGGGTCCCAAGATGTCAGTCCCGGCACGTTTTTATTACCCTCTTTCATAAAAAAAAGAAAAAAAGGCGGCAAAAAGCCGCTATTAGGCGCTCGATACACATTTTCACAAATGCGAGTTTCAATATCGCTGACTAATTGATTGTAAAGAGGTTCTATAGATTTGATGCCGATGGGGTGTACCTAAGGGGTATTTTATTTGACGGGGAAATTAATTTTATTTTATGCTTCATAGAACTGTAATTGTAATCAATATTGCTTATAATGGGCGGCGGACTTTTAATTTAAATTTTGTAACAAATAGTGAGAAGATCAGAATAAAAAAAAATAACGTTCACAAACTCTCACAACAAAAAACCTTATTATTACAATTTATTTAAAAGAAAAAAAAAGAAAAGACATTTATTTTAGGACTATTAGGACACACACACACAACAACACAATACATTAAAAACTAACAATAAAACAGAGACATATACACACACAGATAATTTTGTGACAGTAATGTTTATGTTGTCAATACGAATTAGTCGATATAATATCTAAATTATTACCTACACTTAAATAAAATCTGGATCAATTACTACTTTGTTTTTTAAAATACAGCTTAATTAAATTAGGGTAGGTATAATTGCCTTAATTAAGATTGCATCGAGGTTTGCAAAAATAAAATAAAAATGCTCCTAATAGGATACCAGACTAATAAAACCATCATTTGCAATCAAAATTATCTCAGTCCCAACACATCTACCTACTAATAACCTTCTCGATAAAAAACTCTTACGTCTCTGTCTTTTTAAAAAGTAAGACAAGGACAGGTGTATTTTAGTTAGGTAATTTAATTATACGGACTTGGAGTCCATCTGTGGTAGATCTTAGATTAAAGGGTGTGAGATGAGGACCCGTTCGACGAAATAAGGTGCGACTTATACTTATAATCTACTTCTTGTGATTATGATCACATTAGAGCTTTTTAGTATCCTCTTTGACATCCTCGAAAAATCTAGAGTAAGGTGTTTTATGTAATGAATGATACTACGAAAGCCAAGACATTATAAACTAAATAAACATCTTAAATATCATTGATAGTGGTATCGATTCTGTTGTTGCATTTTTCTAAACTAACCTAATTTTACAGCGCTAAAATTAATACTCAATACATTTATTGCTTTCACATGGTATTATAGTTGTTACATTGTAGGTAGGTATCACACATGAACCCTGGTTGTTCAGGGGTATTGCAACAGGAAAGTAGGCAGACCGAGGTTTTATTCACGTCAATTTTTCATTTACTTAGTCAATTTCTTGTGTTAATTCAGTATTATTATATTCGCACATTTTGTCATTCATATAGTCATTTAATTCATAATAAAATTTTTTTAAAAGGAAAGATTTTAGTAATTTTATAAATAGGGTATCAGATTGGGCTTCTTTCATTTAGCTTCTTTCATAGCTGTCTTTGTCGTTTCAGTTTATGAGAAAGGGACGGCAACATTTTTAGTGCTGTCAAATTAGGTTAGTTTAGAAAAATGCAACAACAGAATCGACAGCACTATCTAATTTTTATTAAACATAAAACCATAGCGAAAAAAACTCAGTCACCAGAATTTGTCCTAAGCTAAGCTATTTTCCGATTAGATTAATAAAGATAAATGAACATCTTCGTCACCGCAAAATTAAATGGGGTTGAACTCAAAAAAAACATCATGCAGACTTAATTTAATTTGTACCCATTGTACCCTATTTCAGCGCACACGGCAAATAATAAAGGACTTTCATTACTAATAACCCCAAATTTGGACACCCCAATGCCGAATTACAAGCGATGTTTTTGTAAATAAACCCCCGGTCGGGTAAAAAACATGTTATTTCGTATTAAATTGATGTTGAACAAAACGCCTTAGGTGTGGGCCGAGGCGCAACGGTCTTGCTTGATATTATTTGAGCTTGAAAGCTGCACACTTTCATGTAAATGTTTGTAAGGTACTGGGAAACGTGGCTGGACCTCATGCTTGAATAAAATTAGTGATTTGTCTGTATATTTACTGTGCACTATAATTTGAATGACTTGTTTGCAAAGTGACAAGCTTGACCCGAACTGCGACAATTGCTATTTTACAAAAAGAATGAAAGTTATATGCAGTATGCATAAAAAATACGTGTTTATAACTGCTATATAATATATACCTATGCTAATTCATCCCCCACCCTCGTGAATTTTTATCTTGCTAAATCTAAAATACATATAAACCAAGACATACCCTTATCAAAACATAATGTATAGGTATAGTGTGGGTATCTACTTGATTTCCAACATAAGGAATGATATAGCTTATTTAAGGGACTGTTTCCACCCCAAGATATTAATTTAGATAAGAATCGACCCCAAAATCAATCGATTGATTTTTTATTTTTCTAATAGACTGCGCTTAACGCAATTATGTGTTTTTCTACTGCCTTTGTGATTTTTTGAGTCAGGTGTACAACTTTTTATTATAAGAAGGATATAAAAGGTGCTAAACCCATGTACTACTAATACATAATACTTTATTTAAGTATAGGTAGTTTAAACAGGTAAATAAGTAGCGCATTTTATGGTATATCTAGGTGTTTATTGTAGGTAAAGTTAAAGTTATTTTAGGTTTTTTTTACCGATAGACCGTCTTTTGACTTCATCTCAAATGATGGAAAGTGAGTGAAGTTTGTTTTTTAATCCACATACAAATTTATTTTTGAGGCATAATTAGGTATTGTAGTCACAACAAATCTTTGTCTCTAATTTATCTGCGCAGGACCTACTTTTGGGTTGTATTGGAGGTAAGCGAATTTTTCCGACAAACAGTAGTAGATACATGGGGTTGATGCTCCTAATTTCAGAGGGATAAAGATCCGTTGTGCGTACTGTAAGTAATTGTATGTTGTACGTTCGAAGTAGGTGGTACCTAACTAAATAGGATTTCTTGTAAATAACTGGGTCAGACACGTCAGGAGAAAAGTATTTTGGCTTATTACAAAATATTCCTACCTTTATTTAGATCTAAACTGGTGTAGATTAAGCAATCATTAATACACGGACAAGTGCATACATTATCCATACATTCATACATACCTAATCACGTAAAGATTGAAGCGATAAGTACTTACGTAAAGTACTCGAAATAAGTATTGAAATTATCATCACGTCAAAATTATACCATAATTTACAGTTATCATCGAGATAATCCGAGTTGAAATTATGTAGAAATAATGACATATTTAAACACAAATCGCTCTACGATTAGCGTGGAGTTTTATCAACAAAGCTATTTAAAATCAGTTGGTTTTACAATGTTGCAAAATTGGATTCGAACGGTTTACATTTAAAAGGTGGATCGTTCTTTTCTAAATTCAAATATTCTTTGAATTACTTTTTACAGGGAGCTATATCATTATCACACATGGAAATGAAGATTTCCAATCATAATAAATTATTACCCGTGATATCTAAATACGCATTCATTATAAACACATACAATATTATACTCTAATGTCCCGCTGCGGATAGGGGATGTAAAAAAAATACTATTTCCGTTCTATTATACAAGAAATGACTTCCTCAATCAAGAGCTCTTGTTGCTCTGAGCTACGAATGACAAATGACCAACCGCTTACAGCTTAATCTCGTAACATATGGAGCATAGACAATTCCCGCCTTTCTAACGCCTATTTGAATTTCGAATCATTTTTCCTCTTTTGATGTCTTCTTTTGTGCCAGCAACAATAGAGTTTTTGCAAATTGGGTTACTGAGCCCTTTGAGCGTTGAATGTTGGGGTCTTTAAAAGTTCATTGACTAACTTGTTATATTTTATTTGGTTGATTTATATATCAATACTGTTCGTTAAGCGTAACTAAATATGAAACAGTTTGAATTTTGTGTCGTGCGGCGAATTTACAATGCATATATTTACGGTACTTATTGCGAATTTTCTTGGTTTAACAAATGTATTATTATCTTAAGTAAATAAGTATACCTAATATTTGCCAGTTATATGTATAATTACATAATTTATAGTAAATTTATTTGTGTTTTTGTTTTCAAACAGAATAATTGCTAAAATAAAGAAGTTGCTAGTTGCTACCCAATTAATATACAAACTTTACTATGTTAACTTTAACATATTAAATAGTACCAACATATTACAACACTCAACATACAACATATTAACATATACAACATATTTATTTAGTAGTAAATTGGGTAGTACCTATTTACAGATTATTAGGCCTAGCTAGAGAATAATTCCAAATTCAAAAGTTCACGTCTCTTAAAAAAACTAGTGATCTCTATCAATACCAATGACAAAATACATTTTAAAAGCCAGTTTTTACACAACGTAATGACAGGGCCAGACGCCGCGATCGAGCCAGGCCGTTCAATTACAAGCCGCCCAGTGATCATAACGTAATCGCCTATTTCGCCCCGAATCGATTGTCATCGATAATCGATAGATGTAACGTATTTATCGATTATTTTTAATGGTGGTGTGTGAAGTATTGATTAAACTTGTGTGAGATTAGAACATTGAAAATGTCACGATTAACATGAGAATACAACGCCATAGGTAATAAAATGGGTGTAGCCTTTCTAGGTCTCTGTTTATAACCAAAAAATTACTTTGATATTCTCAAACGGACATCATTTTATTCTATACTCATAATCGTACTAGCTAAGCCTTACTAAGACTCTAGTGGTTCGAGATTACTCTGAGAACATCTACGGTTTTTGCTGGTGGATATGTATCAGATCCGAGTAGGTAAGTACTCAAGTTTAGTACTGGTTAGTTTAGAACTAAATAGCGTTGTGTAGAATATCCATGATACAAGGAGGTAACATCACCAGCCTTTTGGGCACCCTGCCTGCCGTCGGTGATCTGAACTCTATTCTGATTTCTACCTGTTAATAGTTACAGGTAGAAACCTGCAACTATTAACAGGTAGAAATCAGAGATCATTTTAATAAAATTTAGAAAAATAAATAAATATTGTTTTTGTAAACAAAACATTTATTTATTGTTCAAAGTCAAAGTCAAAATTTCTTTATTCAATAAAATCACAAGGATCATTTAGAAGCAAAACGGTCTTTGTTTTACCATGAATACTACAGATAATATTTTATTACCTGTGGCGGTAAGTAACAATTTGTAACATAACTGTGAGACTCGGTTCTTAAATTGCAGTGTTTGATGAATACTCTGTGCTTAATTATCTAATGTATTTAAACAAAATGGCCTCAAATTATCAACTATACCCACTTCCTGCTATTTAAAGATTGAGTTAAAGCTATCACAGAACAATTTTAAACCAATTGGGCAATTATTAAGATTTGCCAACCAAATATGGTGTCAAACAAATGACTCAATGTTTGCCAAACCTAATGATTTAAGTGGGTTCCAAAATATTTTTCGATTTAACTAAATAATAATTGACAAGCCGTAAAACTTGACCATTTATCGATAATTATAAATAAATACATTCATAGAAATCTATAAGGAATTTTATTATTTCAAGAATACTAAATTGTATTCAATTATGTAAATATTTTAGAAAGCCTTATAGAAATATAAATATGCAGTTTACAAAAGAATAATTTGCATGATTAAAATAAATATCTAACTAAAAGGATACCGTTACTTATAGATACGTAAAAAAAAACCCCAATTTTTACGCAATATAACACTATGCTACGGTGCGCACAACGGATCTTTACCCCTCTGAAGTTAGGTGCAACAAACGATTGCGCTTCTACTGTTGTGCGGAAAAAGTAGCTTACCTCCAATTTGACCAAAATATGGGTTCTGCGCAGATACTTCAGAGAGACAAAGATCCGTTGTGACTACGATAGTTGGGTGTATTATGTATTTGCTTTAATAATATAGTCCTAAGATTTGACAATGTTAAAAATACACAATGATGACTGTGAATAAATATAGGTACTGCAGGGGTATGCCAATCAAAGTTGAACTGCGAAGTTTTAAATCATGGTCAGTTCATACTAACTCATAGTTATTCTGTGACTAAATAGTGACATTATGATGTCATTTAATTTGTTTTCGCGCATATTTTGCTGTCAAGTGTCTAAAAAGAATGATCACGTGGTACAAAATTGTACCACGTGACCTGAAGAAATTACACTGGGCAGTGAAATACCTATAACTTGACAGCAAAAGATTGGCATACGGGGGCTGAACGCAATATCTACCTTGTGTCAAAAACGCAAATTACGTAAATCTAGATGATAAGTGTTGATCAGCATACAGTGAAACTCTGTGATACATAGACTTTATCTGGAGAGAGCATTATTCGATTATATAAAAAAATACCCGAAAAAAGTACTAATAAAATACCTCTTAGTTCTTTACAATTTTACCAATCGTTGACCGTTAGTTACGAGTATATACAACATTATATTATATATACAAACAACAAAAAACCTTGTCTAATTAAAACGCACGACCTTCATTCCAACGATTTAGACAAAACAAAGATTCGTTGTCTAACAATTGCTAAGTCTAATTAGGGCAATTAGTTTAGATAAACTCGTGGTGGGTTAGATAATCATCATCAACAGACTGAAGAAGTCCACTGCTTGGCATGCAGCTTTAAACAGACGTAGAATCATTTCAGTGCACCTTCGAAATGCCGTCGGTCCATCATTTGCGAGTGGGTCATTCAGAAATCTTTTACCTAATTGTTTGAACAGTGGTAGGTAGTCAAATCGACTTATTTATAAATAAGGACAGGAAACTAATAAGGTAATAAGAAAAAGTTTTAGGCTAATTCTACTAGTGATAAACCTCAGTATGCGCTTTATTTTTTATTTTTACGAGTAGGTATAAGTAAGTTTGGTCAATTTACCTAGCTATGTAAGTAGTAAGTACTACTGATTTCATAATAGGTTGATTTTATGGTAGGCAAGAGAAGATTTAGATAAATGCACTTCAAAAGTTTTTTCTGAAGTACCTACTTATTTAAATTATTTTAGCTCTTTCATAACATTTACCTACTCGTAGTTGATATAAGACAGCCATTAAAAAATAACGAGCGTATCTTATCTATGACAATATTCTATCAAAATGTAAAAATTGCTAAAATATAATTAAATCAACTTACCTTGACTGTCAGGATTGTTGGCCTCGAAGGTTTTGCTCGTCATATGGAACAGAGCATCCAGCGGGGTGTGGGGTGCGTTGGAGCCCGGCTGTGACGCCCGCCGCGGCTCCGAGCAGCAATCAGAAGCCGACGAAGATCTCTCAGATGCCGAATCGCAACATTCAGCTGGTGCCATATCTCTGGGTCTCAGCAGCCCCAATGCTGCAAGCCGCCATCTCTCACCATCCAACAATGCCGCACCAGCTAATCTTTGCAAACGCTGCAATCGTTCAAAGCCAGAAGCGTCCCACGGCCGCACAATACGCGGCGGAGTCCGCGGACTGTGAGATAAAATGTCCAGGATCGAAAAACTCTTGACACCATCACCGCGACGCTCCTCCACCGGCTCCGAAGCCATCTTCAATCTCTTCAAAGGACGGAAGTAATCGTGGGGCGACGGCGACCGCGACGGCGCAGGCGACGGTCGCCCAACACTGATATCGTCTTCCGAACAGCTGTGGCCAGACATCGACTCCTCCTCGATCATCTTTCACAGATCCATCACACAATTCACCGATATTGTATCGTTAGTTCCTCACTACGGATGCGGCTGACGGGTGGACGCGCCTCGGTCAACTGACGTGGCGCGTGACAGCCCCGGCCCGGGCGGCGAACGTGGGCGTGGCCGATTAAGCTCCAGCCAATCGGGACATAGGGCTTTATTGCCGCTGCGTCGTGATTGGTGGGTTCGGTGTGACTAGGCGCTGAGGGCTGTCGCACTCCGATCTCCAATAAAACTTTTTAATCCATGGTATTGGGGGCGAGATTCGTGGTGTGATTAATTTAGCCCCGAGGTAGGGGGTGGGAGAGGGGGTAGTGGTTAATTATCGGGATGAAGACGCGAGTCTAACTACTCGTTCCATTATTTAGCGTCGATAAGGCCGCTGTTTGTCACTAGAGAAATTGCCACTTTCCTTCATTTATTGTTCATCGGTTAATTGTTGGAACGCGATGTCCTCATGACGTAGGTAGATACCTAATGGATAGGTAGGCTGGTTGGAAGGTCGGAACTACCTATTTTCTATTTGTGGGTAAGAATGATTGTTGGCGGGAATTGAACACGTGCTTCGGTAAATTAGTAAAATTTTAATGATGCATTGTTAGTAGGCAAGTAGATATAATATGTAAGTAGGTATTTCGGTGTATGTGTAAGTACCTACGAAAGTAAGCATAAATAGTTTAATTGTAAATAAATAAATATTCATGGACATTACACAACGCCCTCTAGTCCAAAACTAAGCAAACTTACCTAAGTTTGTAATATGTAGGTACCTTTTAGTCCCTTTTTATAAATGAAATAAATACCTACAGCCAACTTTTATTCAAACTCGAATAAAACTTATACAAAGTAACAAAGCTCTACTTTTTATTCTAAAATCCAATTCCAACAATCTAATTAAAAATAATATAAACCAAAATTGGTACTTACGTAACCGTTATCCGCCATTTTGGGTGTTTGTTTTCTTCACGGTCTGTGGCCACGAATAAAAAGTCATAATTTGACATTCAATTGAGTTTACGACGAAGCCGCCATTGGGGTAGGCCCATAGCCATCACGTGTGTAATTATATGCGTAACTTTGATGGGGAATTCTTTCTTTGTTATTTAAAGCTGTCTTTGTAAACAATGTTTCTCTATATGATTAAATTGATACATGTTTTTTTTTGTGCAGAGAAACTGTTTATTTAAACCTTCTTTATTTATAATTATAATTATTATAAACATTTGTATAAATCAGTGTTCTCTAAGTTATATCTAAGTGTTTCCTTTGTAATAAATGCATCCGGTGCCTTTAAATGTAAATAACTTGACGTAGGAAACAGTAGTTCTTGCTTTTCTATTACTTCCTTTCCTTATTCTAATTACAAAAACCTCTATTTCATCATTTAGTAACGGCTGGTTACTTTAACCATGAGTTATAAAAGTTATAAACCTAATCCGAGTATTAAAATCAAATTCAATAATTATAACTCAAACAAAAACAAAACAAAACGCTTAAAAATATTCCACAGCAATTCAAATTAAATGTAAATAATGTTCAAAGTTATATTATTCAAGAACAAAAATAGGCATTCAAAATTCAATTCAAATTCTTTTCAGTTCAATTTCTTCAATTCAGATAAAAAACCAATCCTTATTTGACGTTAGTTAAAAAAATTAGTTAGGAATAATAAATAAAATTAGTTTAGAAATGAACTCGCTGCCGTAGCAGCGCTACGGCGCGTAGAGCCTACGTAGACGTCGCGTAGTCGTTACGTAGACATAATAAAAGTACGACATAACAATAAATTGGTTGTAGACTTGAAGTCACTCTAGTGAAATACATAACTTACTGTCCAGACCTATACCTACATACTGAAAAATAAAATTTGTATGGCCAGTAATAACTTATCATAAGATTAAAAAAAAATATAAAAATTAGTGCTGGCAGGGCAATAATGATACTTTTGAATTCAGAATATTACATTATTTATTTTGGTAATCGAGCTTTTGAAAAGAGGTTTGAAAGGTGAAAGTCTCGTAATAACTGTGTCATCTCATCATGAAAAAAAAACGTTTGTGGATAAAAATAATATTCCAAAATGTCCACCTTCCAATTTGTTAAGGAGTATCATACATAAAGTATCTGTTTATTTACTTGATGATAGGCGTACCTACAGCTCAGTCGGTAATAGCTCTGCCTGCCGTGCTGTGGGTCGTGGGTTCGATCCCCACTAAGAACAAACATTTGTGTGTGCCATACATAGATGTTTGTTCTATGTCTGGGTGTTACTATGTATTATAAGTATGTATTTACAAAAAAAAAGTATATAAGTATTCTATCAGCATCTAGTTACCATATTACAAGCTTTGCTTAGTTTGGGACTAGAGGGCGTCGTGTGAAATGTCCATGAATATTTATTTATTTATTTATTTTACTTTGAAAATAAATAAGTGAAACTTCCCAAGCTGATTCATCAAAGCAAAACAAAATGTCTACATACAACTAAATATGTATAACCTAGGTATACCGTCAATGAAGATAATTGCGTCCGTCATTCTTTCATACAATTACTATACCTTTCTTACAATTATTGTATGTCTTTCATACAAATTGTGGCGTGGGTGGTATATTGTATGCTTACTTTAATTGCTAAGCCATAATAGGCGGTGAACAAGTTTTATAGTTAGTGCACGAACGCACTAGGCGGTCGTGGTGACTAGTCTGACCACCAAGTGTAATGATAATGGAAATCAAAAAGTGCAATTACAGGCACATGAGACTTAACACCTTTATGTCTCAGAATGATGGGCGCAGGCTGAGACACAAAGGTGTGACTTAGCACCAGGACATCTTCAAACTGGAGAACAGCAATGCGAGCAACACTGCTTCGCAGCAGAAATAGGTACGGTGGTAGTAGGTAATTCCCCGGACGAATCACAAAGAGCTCGATACTTCCTATTTGATTTTCACTTCTTCAACGACATGCTAACCTGAGGGGCGAGTACGAGTTTACAGTGTGCAATACGTCTGACGTCCAGCACACCGGTGTGCGCTGATTGGTATGGAAACACTGAGCAGAAGCTTGACGAGACCAAGCTTCTCAAAAAATCCGCTCAGTGTTTCCATACCAATCAGCGCACACCGGTGTGCTGGACGTCAGACGTATTGCACACTGTAAATTCGTACTCGCCCCTTTGTTCATTCAATTTTCATTTTAAGTACTAAGATTAGCTGCTATTATTAGAAATGGATTCACTATCTGCAGTAGGTATCAATTTAAATGTAGATCTGAACGCGGCCACCCGGGACCTAATGAGTAAGTGCCAGCTAATAAGACGCACATTTTAATCTCTGAAGCTTACTTCAAAATTAATAATGATTGTAGCAGATTATAGCTACCTGACTTCACACTTCCTGCTCAAAAACGACCGCAATATCAATTTTAAAACGCCAATTTTATAGAATGACGTCTCTATCGTTGTAATTACTTTTTTATGGCTAAGCGCATCTTTCGCATTCAACCACTGATGTGTGTAATAGTTTTCACGTGGATAAGTCTTGACAAGCTGTTTCAAATCCACGATTTCACCTTCTAAACAAATGACAGCCGACTTTACAACTGGCTGACTTGACTATAAGTATTATTCAAATAAATCTTCTTCTTCATTTTTTTATTTATAGGTCGTAGCATGAAATGTGTGCTATTGGAATAAATGTGTGAGGTGAGGCCATAAATAATAAGAAGAAGATGATGAAAATTGACGTTTTCAGTTGTCAAATATTTAGATGTTTGTTATAAGGTAATGTGGTCGCATAACAAAGATTTTACCATTACGGATCAGAAGGTTTTGGAAGCAAAATGTTCTTAGGTGCACATCGACTGTAATATAAAATGCTCTGAGAGCAAAACGTCCTCAATTTAAAATGACTGCTGAGAGGCGAGTACCTACGAGTTTACAGTGTGCAATAGTCTGACGTCCAGCACACCGGTGTGTGCTGATTGGTATGGAAACACTGAGCGGATTTTTTGAGAAGCTTGGTCTCGTCAAGCTTCCGCTCAGTGTTTCCATACCAATCAGCGCACACCGGTGTGCTGGACGTCAGACATATGGCAAACTGTAAACTCGTACTCACCCCTCTGGTTTTCAAAACACAAAGTCCTTATTACTGAAGAGGAACATTGAAAAAACGTATTCACGTTAAAACGGCACCCCGAATATTTTTAATGGGCAACCAACATCTCGCTTATTCAACCACTACCCTATATTTAAAAGTGGCGAACTATTTGGTGGAATGGAGAACGGAAATAAAGGAATGGTGTGGTGTCATTAGGAGTCTAGTACCCGGAGCCACGATAGAGTTGTACTCATGTTGATGACAGTCGATTAGACATTTACGCTATTTAAAAAAAATAATATTTCTTTATTTTCTTTTTATTTTTCTATAAATATATTTTTCTATAAAGTCAGTTTATTTATTTGCTCAATTACAATGGTGTTGATTCTATTGTTTCATTTTTCTAAAGTACTCTAATTTGATAGTACTAGGTAAATGTTGCCATCCCTTTCTCATAAACTGAAACGACAATGACAGCAATAAATATAGCCCTGTAAAATCAGGTTTGTTTAGAACTAGGTACTAATCATCTAGGTTCAGTTGAGCTATCTATCGTTTTCAACGATCATAGATGGCTCAACTGTTTCATGTGAGTTTTGTAAATACTGTATTCGTAATTTTCTGTGTGAATTAATACAGTTTTATAGCTTTGGAACTCGGCATTTAAACAAAAACTTTGAACCACAAAAGTGGTATAATATGGACCTCGAGAATGTCGAATACGGCTTCATTAACGAGAGCACCGACTTATAGATTGTAGGTAATTTGGGAGTTACGGGTGCGGTCGTTATAACACGTCTCAATTTGGTTTCAACACATAAATTGTAATAAGCAGACGTCATGCGGGTGGCCTTAGAATATCAGGGCGAGTTACTTTGAGAAGTCATCTATACCTACTTAAATCAAGTACTTAGGTAAGTATTACTTTTAAAACCAAGGGTGCAATCAAGTCCAAAAGTCTAAAGACTATGAACGATGTGACAGTAAAAAAAACAATTGAAAATTAGCACCTCTTGCGTGCGAGTTCAAACTGCAGTCATAAGCTCGCCAGAATAAGGTTCGAAATCGCACGCGCTTCGTCGTAGCATAAAAAATGCGTGAATTAGCAGTTTTTTGATGATATCTTGTAAAACAAAGATATTTTTTAAAAAACCAGCCTCGCACTCCTAAGCCCCGCGCACGAACACGAATATGAAAGTTTTTTCGAAATTGGAATTGCTATAAAAAAGAAAAAAATGTGTTCTATTTTTAAAATAATGGAATAAACACGGAAACGTCCTGAGGGCTTATTACGTACATTAACGTGCCCTATTCCATACATTAGTGGCCTTCATTCCAAGGTGGCTATTACGACACATTTCTATTTGAACGCAATGTGTGGCCTAATCGCTCGTAATATAGTTTTTAGAGGGAAAACGGAAGTTATTTGTTTTTTTATGAAGAAGGATATTTGTATAGTGTTGGTTTTGTTTTATATACAAAGTCGAGCTTGGAAATATGTAAATTTCACGTTTTTTTTAGTTACATAGGTAGATTAAAGTCCCCCTAGAGGACTTGGGTCAAAAAAAGTTCAATCTGTTTTTGCAACGGAGTGACATAGGCTAAAAATAAAACAAGTAAATAATAACCAAGCCTAGAGTACTTGGAAAATCAAGGAGTAACCTTTAATTTGTAAGTAGTTCTTCAGAATAGCATGCTGAACGATAGTGATAACATTCAAAATTGCATAAAATTGCAATCTATCACGATTTCCATCAAAAGCTACTGGTATTAAATCTTGGAAGATTGCTATCGTTTTTACGGACGAATTGTGTGAGTGCCTTATCTACATAATGCAAATATCCTATCCTATCCTACTAATATAATAAATGCGAAAGTTTAGATCTATGTTTGGATGTTTGTGTTTCTTGACACACTTGTTTGATGAAACTTGGCATATATGTAGTTCGTAACCTGGATTGACACATAGGCTACTTTTTATCCCGAATAATTAACAGGATCTACAGGATAAAATGAAAATTCGGGATTAGTAGCGCCAATTGGATCATGTCATGTCACGTCAGTTTGACATTCGAATACGGGTTCAGTGTAATGTCAAGTTTCTCAAAGCTCGGTACACGCACAGATAATATAATACACAGATAATACAGAGTCCACGGAAACGGTACTCGCGTACGAAGTTGCGGGTATCTGCTAGTCTGAAATATAGGTAGGTACTTAGTGCTTATTTGACCATCTCATGATTACGCTATTCAAATAGATATCTCCGTCTCTACTTTCCACTTGCCAAAGACAAAGATGGGTATAATTTATTTGATGGATAGTGTTACTCAGAGATGGTGAAATAGGCCCTTATACTCGTAAATTATTGTGGGTAGATTACCTCTAACTAACACAATGAGATAACAGAAAACAATGGTGTTTTCAAACATCAAAAACAAAGCCAGAAAACATGACAAGAACCTCTGTAATAATACGACGCAACCCCATCGAGTTTGGGCTTAATTTTCTTGACAGGGACTTCGGTCCTAGATGACGCAGAAATAAAAGTTTTAAAAATAACATTTTTAATTAAAAACTTATTTCAAAATACTTTTGCAATTGTAAAGGAGGATGCCACAGCGCGGACTCAAAATAAACATAATGAAGATCAACACAGCGGCGGCAAAGTTCCTTTCTTCTTCTTCTTACGTGTCTATGGTGACAACCAACACGAGACGACGTTCGAATAGAACTTCGCCACTTTTCTTCCCTTCCATTCGTCTGTGTACCTACAGCAAAGTTCCTTTGAAAGTATTTCAATGACAGGAGTAAAAGGCAGTTTACATAATGCGTAGCTATAGATTATACCTACTACTTATGTAAAAGCATTTACAATGAATGCAAGAACTTAAATTTGAAAGCTACCTGAATTAAATGATTACTTTTAATTATCTAATCACATAAAATAAATTGATTTTGAAATTATTATTGATTATAAATGAGTTTTTTAGTTATTGATTTAATGAAATAAATAATTAAATTTAGATGTAATAGCTATAGGTACTAATTTTGATTGTGTTTATTTTATATATTTAATAACCAACTATTTTTAAGAGCTAGAATTTTTACATAAAGGTTAGCTTAATTCAACTATTTTATCTTAATTTTAAAACAGATATGTACATATCTGTTACCTAACTAAAATGAAATAACAATTTAGAACCATGGTAGGTACTCATAGAAAAAAACCATCCAAGAATGTAATTGTATGGCGTCTCACACAATGCACATGAAACATTTTGATATCTCACCTCCTTTATGTTTTCCTTAATTTCATTTCCATACAGCTATCTATCTACTAAAGCATCACGTGGAATAATACTTTATGCTTGGTGAAAACACAATGTTGAAAAAAGCGCGGTTAAGTACCATTATTCGGTGTAAAGATGTCTTCAAAATACGTATTCAAAGTCAAAATGTAAGTACTACTAGATAGAGTAGGTATTGAGTTTTCAACACCATTATGCTTAGTGATTGATGAATATTTGTAATTCGCTGAACTAGTTTTTTTGCGTGAAAAAATTAGGCCCACGCTTCTATGTTTTGGTGGACATCGCCCTTTAAATAATCTTATATTTACAAAATGTAGTAAATATAAGATTAGGTACTTTACTTTATGGCTCGTTAAATAAGACCTTCTTAATTAATACGCTTTATATCGCTACCAACTGTGTAGAGATCATTTCAATAAAGTTAAAAACCGACTTACGGTCGCACTCAGCGCCTACACTTTTATATAAGGTCCTTTTTGCATCTCAGTTTTGGTTTACCACATTCAGTTACATGACAGAGATTTCCTTAACAAATGCTGAAAAACTAAAGACCGGGATGATTTTGGGAGACTCCTTTGCATAACAGTGAATTTTAAAACCTTTTGTAATTAGAATAGGCTGGCTTATAACCTCTAGAAAATCGTTCTTAATTCACTGCTACTTATTTTAAAAACAATTCAACCTACACCAAAAAGGTTTTATTCAAACGTCAATACCATTTAAAAATAGAACAATTATCGTTCTATTTTTAAACAAATCCTTGAAATGATTGTTGGATGACAAAGTACGTTTAGTTACTATAGTTTATTATTATCTGTGGTTTAGTAATATCTCTGAGCATTACCACCAACGTAATAAAATTAGTACAAATCCAGTGGATGATAACTTCACTGCTAATAGAGAGGCTATTAAGACCACCTTTTTGCCTCTATGGGGTCATAAATGAATAAAAATAATTATTCAAAAACAAATTTATTTTTACATTCCTGTTTGTCACTTTAAAACTTGAGTAGACCTTATTATGAAACGCAAAAGAGTAGTTTTAGATAAATGAGTTAGTCAAACGGATTTTTGATTGCACTTTGTGTGAGGTATGGAGCACAGTGCCACGGATAAAATCGCTTAATCGACAGGCGGTAGCGTTTTGTAAGTTTCTTCTATAGGCTCTGGTCGCGTGGAACTGGCACCTAGAATCACCTATAGTTATATAAGACGATTCTAAATGATCCTTGTGATTTTATTTTATAAAGAAATTAGGACTATAAGTACCTAATTATGCTTGCAATTCGTAAGAATTTGTAAGGTGTCGTAAAAAGTTCAGGATCAAAGTTCACCTAGATAGGTAGGTACACTGTAGTATGTATTTATTATGTACGGTACATATCGTGTCTTATCTAACAACACCGCTCAAGTCATTTTTGCTCACTTTTCAGGAGAGACTAAAAACTGTGTAATTTATTCAGTTCTTCAGCTTTCAGGCTGAAATTATTAACAGGTGCTTTAATATATATAACAAATGTTTTGTTATGCCTATTATATCATTTATATTAATGTACACGTTTTAAATTGACTTACGCGGTGTTACGTGATAATTTTACTCGACTTAGGCGGTGATAACAAGAAAATGTATGAGAAAATATAATTTGTAGTGCATCAAAAATCGATAAAAATTAAGTTTTTTTCTTATACTATAGGATTTTTGGTTTATTAAACTGTTCCAAGTTGACTGCTGATGTGGCCCTATCTGCCGGTATTGTAGTTAGTTTTCTTCAACGAGTCTTTTATTTCAAGGGTATCCATGAACATTCTTTTACATAGGTACTTTGTAACTGTTTTCACACGTAAAAATATAAACGCGGCTTTCAGTTTTCTTCGATTCAGGATTTCGGTAATTTTCTTTTCAACTGCCATACATGGCATAATGCATTGAGAAAAATGATTTTCGCTGTTCTCAATTCGCGGTGTTCCAGAATGTTGTGAATGTTGAATGTTGCGGAGCGTTTGCACAGCCAGTCGCAAAACTTATGATAAGAAAAGTTTATTAATGATTACAATTTAAACTACAAAGTTATAAGTTGGCTTAATAATAAATTAATTACGTGAGTACCTACTAAAACGGTTGCCACTCAGCATGTGACATAGTAACTTGTGACTACTATAACGCTGGTCTTCCGTGTCGCTAGTGCCTAGCACTTATCTGACCAATCGTTAATAAAGAGTTCAATAAAGCCTTCGCCGTTTTGATTTACCAAATCACCGCGATCGTGTACTTAGCGTAGTGTCATGATAGTAGATGATATAGTTTGCAAGGAAGACATGGCTGCATTGGGTTTTCCAGCGTTGTTGTCTCGGCTATTTGCTGTAGTATACTCGACGTCTATTGGTATCGTTTCAGCAAAACCTCTATTTGAAGAAACCGAAGTGCTTGCATCGAGTTCTATGAAGTTATACCAACTTTTTCAGAAACCAAGCCGTCGTGATGTCTAACGTATCCATGTCCAAACTTTGAAATCAAGCTTACTCCTTTTCTTTGGCTCTCTAAAGCTCTTACGCCGTTTACGGCTCAATTTCAGTCCTGATGGACTCGTAACTGTTGACATTCCTCATTAATTCTTCATCTGTAGGACCCTAGGTCACTCCTCCAAGCCTGCGAAGCCCCCAGGAAGCTTCTGTGCTTTTGGGAGGAGTTAGGCTGGCTACACTCCTAGCCAGAACACCCCCCACGCATAATGGGCCAACTTTGAGCCTAAATGCGGAAAAGGGAGTCCCTTCAATTTCATCTGTAGGTACACTAGCTCTCTTCAAAGCTGGTTGCGCGACTTTCAGCTTGTGGACCAACCCTACAGTCAGTGTTCACGTTTCGGCAGCATAGGTTAAAAGGATAGAATCCTGAAAACGAGGTTATCCGACAAAGAACTAAGGTGGTCGATAGAGCTCAGAGGATTAGCAAGGTGGAATAGCAGTGAGCCGGCCATGTTTACCGACAATCGTTTGAGCAAACTATACTTGAGTGGGGACCGCGTTAAGGCAAGCATAGTGTAGGATGCCTTCTGGTAAGGTGGGACGACGAACTGCGAAATGTAGCTGGCAAGGACTGATTGAGAAAAGCCGAAGACCAGGCTCAGTGGCGCGTCTTGGGAGAGACCTACGTCCAGTATTGGACTGATATTTAGATTAATGATGATAATGATGTTGACTCTGGTCACTCGACTCAAATTCTTCTCCATCCATGGTCTATACTACCACTTTATCAGGTACCCTACAAGAAATAACGTTTGTAACACCGCACAAGTCATACTCGATGCAATAGCAAGATGCTAAGTAACACCGCCTAAAGTAGATGGCGACAAACTTATTCGATTTTAAGTTCCTTACGGCACTTGAATCAATAAATCTTTTAGTGTATTCAGTAACTTACCTCTTAATCTTTGATTATTACACTTCAAAAACCATATTCAACCAAAAATAACACTATAAAACCGCGAAAGTCAGTAGTTGTAGAAGTAGTTTTCGCGCGCAGTATGGCGGAATGACGATTTGAGCGGTGTTGGCGCGGAAACCGACTTAGGCGCTGTCACTGTTATTTGAATACTGGCCTGGGATTGGTTGATATCCTTGAATCTGTTACACAGTTCGACGCGCGAATTTAAAATCTATCCAATGGTATCAAAAAGTCAATACCGCCAAAAATCGACTTGAGCGGTGTTGTTAGATAAGACACGATATAACAATAAGTTATTATTTTTTAACTATAAGTACCAGAACATTGTTTAATTCGAATAAAAGATTACTTACATAGTAAAGTCAACGTTTGAAACAGTAGAATTTTTTTTAAATTAAAATTAAGATCTTTTTTTTTATTAATTTAGTGTACAAGTACTAATAAATAATACTAATACCCTAATTATATTACGATCTAGCCACAATGCAGGCTAATTAGTAATTTTACATTGACCTAAATTTTTATCATAAACTAATCTAAGAATGTGTCCATTGGCACTTTTCTTATTGTCTCTATTTACACACTTTGGTGTTGTGTTCTTTATAGGTGGCACTAGTTTGCACTCGCACTACACTTATTACGGATTATTTAACACTATACTAGCTCAAAAGGTTTTTTCCTTTTGAGCCTCCTTACTAGGTCTGTATTATGTAATATATGTAAAATTAAGATAATATTAAGAACGTCGTCGTTCCGCTTATGTTAGTAACTTAGATGACCTCAATCGCTCTGCGCGTCACCTCGCCCGCACCCGGCGGCAACTTGAAAGCGCGCGGCTCCTTTGTGACGGCGCTGCAATTAGGCCGCGGTAATGAGAGGAGCGACAGCCACCGCTAATCGCTGGGAGCCGTTTCCGAGCCCTGGTTTGTGGAAATCAGAGCTGGAGAGTACTGGCGGTCTAGTGGTATCCTGCTGATCCTGGACGTGGGTTTGATTTTGACTCCCTGGTATAAATGAAATTGAATTAAGTAAAGTAAATAAATAAAATTAAAGTTTAATAATAAATTTTTAAGTTTTTTTTATAATATTGTGTCTTTATATCTTAATATTAGGTAGGTACAGTATGCACAACGAATCTTTATCTCTCTGAAGTAAGGTGCAACACACGATTGCACATTACAAGTGCGGAAAAATTTGCTTACCTACATCAAATTCGACTCAAAAATGGGTTCTGCGCAGATAATTCAGAGGGACAAAGATTCTACTACTTCATAAGCGAGCTGGTCATGCAATTAGTTCTGAAATCGGATTGCATTGAGATTCATTGTAATGTATCAAACAGACGTAATATGACATCCTTCGATGACAGATGACCATTTAAAACCGTTTGGTTTATCTTGCCACTCTCTTTTGCATCTTATTGCATTGAGGTAAGATCCATGTTTGCTTGTATTGTGAAAAAAATGAATTTGAAAGTTTTTTTGAATAAAGAAGGCGCTAAAAAGAGTTCGTTTAATGTTTATTTTGAACTGTTGACTTTATGATAAAGACGTTTGCATCCATTTTAGGGTTTCTTAACATGGATGCCATGTGAAAATTAGCGCGTAACCTTTTAAATATACAAAAAGATGTTTGGGGACTGTAAAATCATAAATTCATTCAAAAGAAAATGAATTTACTTTGTTTTGAGTATGAAAGGTTTCGTTTCTGATTACTTTAAACCCTTAACGGCAAACATACCTACCCATTGAAGGTAGAATATAAGTACACTGTTATTAAACTGTAAAAAGCTAAAAATTACAAGTAATTAAATTAAAACTTAAAAAACCCCCGAATCTTGGACCGATTTTTATCAAACATAGCTAAAACACTCCCGACTAATTCACCTTTCAAACAAAAAAACAAAATCAAAATCGGTTCATCCGTTCAGGAGTTACGTTGCCTCAGACACACACACACTGACACGTCAAACTTATAACACCCCATCGTTTTTGCGTCAGGGGTTAAAAATCGAAGATATGGAAAAAGTAAATACCTATGCAAATCCACTAAATAAACGATGCTGAATGCAAAAATCGAGTTGATTTGTTTGTCTGTCCATCTGTTTGTTTGTTCGAAGATCAGGCCAAACTACTGAACAGATTTCAATGAAACTTGTTGTATTTAGGAGCCTTGCTTCCGGATTAAAACGCTAGGCTATGTTTTGTTGAAATCAAGGACGTGAATTTTCAGATGCAACCTTCTTAATTTCGAAAACTACAGATTAGATCTCTTTTTAACCGACTTCAAAAAAGGAGGAGGTTCTCAATTCGGTTGTATATTTTTAATACTTATAATCTTACCAATAGATTTAGCAGATAATTCTAATAGTTTTAATTTTATAGCGTCATTACTTATGTTAACTAACATGACTTTATAAAGGAATTATGAAGGCGGTATATGAAACTCAATTGGGCGTGCATTGTCCCAGAGTGTCCCACAGCATCCATCATGAAGCCATCGTATGAATGAGACATCGTCAAGTACATCCGTCAAGGGTAATTAAACATGTAGGGTGGCCATGACTTTGGGATTTGAATAAATAAATATTCATGGACATATCACACAGCGCACTCTAGTCCCAAACTAAGCTAAACTGGTAACTATGGGAACTAAATGGCTGATGTTGTTTTATATACTTTTTGTAAATACATGCTTAAAATACATAGTAACACTCAGACATACAAATATCTATGTTTGCCACACGCAAATGTTTGTTCTCGGTGGAGATCGAACCCACGACTCACAGCACAGGGGGCAAAGCTATTACCGACTGGTTGATTTTTTTCTCGCACATTTCTGGTAGAAAAGTAGTCACTTACAGTCACCCTACATCCAACATCTGCACTTCAAATTGTGGCAACAATACGTGATTAGCCATGTCGGACGAGTCTATCTGATGTCTATTAACGACATTGTCGTCCTGCATTGTCGTGTCGTTGACAGCCGTGTCGTCGATGCTATGATTGATGGTAGCTGTCAAATAGCACCTGATTTGGTGCCTTTGATTTGATAAGCGGAAGAAAGATTGTTGGAAGGATTTTGGGGACTTTACCGAAGTACCTACGAGTATAAGGACAAACTTTAAAAGCAGTTTTGTCTTGGTTCATCGTATTGTTTGTAATTTGGTATTTTTTACCCAACTAAGGCGAAGCAAAAAAGAGTTATCAGTTACAGTAACTATCCTCTGAATATCACTACGCTCATAACTTTTTTTTTTTTTTTTTTTTTTTTTTTTATACATTATAGACAAACGTTTGACCGCAATCTCACCTGATGGTAAGTGACGATGAAATATATATGATGTGACTATTTCAGAAAAGAATATTTTTTTGTTTCATGTTTTTACAACGCGATTTTTTGAATATGTGTTTTAGTTTTTTTAATATTCCTTCAATAACAGAAAGCTAATATCCATAGATGGGAGGTACTATCTAAATAGTAATTGCTCGAGCCGAGGCATAAATCCATTAATACAGATATGATACCAAATTGTAGGTAATATCATTGCACTAATAGAGAACATTAATGTGGGTTATTCGGTATTACGCACCAGTACCACAAGATACACCATGCCCCCTTTCTATACCACTTACAAACATATACCTTACACTTTACTTCGACCTTAGAATCATAAACATAGAGTAGAATTTTGCATATCTTTTTGGTCGGGATAAGGTGGTAGGGTTAAAAAGAGGGGGTTTTAATACAGAGGTAGAGTTCAGTTGGTAGAGCAAAGAGCATTAAGTTATTTAGTCTGCAATTTTGCTATTAGTTCGTTTTGAAATCAATTCAATGTTTCGTGTTACGTTTATGCTTGTAATCTCTATTTATTTTGGTCTAGGTACCCTATAGATAAATAGGTAGGTAGTAGGTACAGATACGCACAACGGGTCTTTATCCCTCCGAAGTTAACAAACAAATGCTTGCGCATGTACTGTTGTGCGGAAAAATCGCTTACCTCCAATGGACCCAAGTTTTCACCATCACGGTGGTCCAAACCTCATCTCCAAATCCTAACTTTAACGACAGCTAAAACCCTCTAGATACTTACTTTTATGTAAAGAGGTACTCTCACAAGGAAAGTCATCGGATTAAGACGCTGATGTTAATAGAACATCTATCATCCGAACGTGTGTGGCCGTTCATACAATTAGAGGCAACGCCGCTGTCGAAAGGCGTGGTGGGAATTTGAATGACATTCCAGAGGAATGCTTGAACTGAGAAGAAATTGAGAAGGATTTAAAACTGTGTGTACTGAGGGGCGAGTACGAGTTTACAGTGTGCAATAGGTACGTCTGACGTCCAGCACACCGGTGTGCGCTGATTACCGGTGACCGGTGGTGTATCTAGGAGGATAGGAGCTAAGTAATGTACCTTAGAATATTATTATTTTTGAATTCATCATCATCATCAACCTATATCAGTTCACTGCTGGACGTAGGTCTCTCCCAAGACGTGCCACTGAGCCCGGTCTTCGGCTCTTCTCATCCAGTGTTTGGCTGCTTACCTAATCGCCTCTCTCGCCGGAGGGCGTCCTACAATACGCTTATGCCTAAACGCAGTCTCCAACAAAGTATTCGTTTGCTCCAACGATTGTCGGTTCTACGGCAAACATGTCCGGCCCACTGCCATTTTTGAATTGAATTGAACGAACACCCAAGCACTGGTCAGACCACCACTGAAACCTTCGGTAATGCATGGTCCGTGTAACCCATTCAGTTTAATGTTTGTATAATATCACGACTCTACCATACTGTGAGGTCTTTATTACAAACGGTATGAAGTAGAAACTTTTTATGGAACAAGGAATCCTTCCGTAAGTTTACCTGAATTTCAGGGTTGGCAACACTGACAGTTATATTTCAGTAGTATTAACCGTGGAGGAAAGAACCGTGTTTTCAGCATTGACTCTCAAACTGACTCAAATATTGGGTGTTACGTGTTACAAATTAAAATAAACACTTATACCTATCTACACCATGAACTTTATAAACCTGCATAACATTGTAACATTATCTTAGCGATTTTATCAATGAACACTAATTACGAGATTGACACGTAAAGAGTAGGTGTAGCCAAGCGGATGCTGGGATGCTGTTCTAAAAATTATTATAGAGTCCTAGGTCTATCTATCGTTATTTTACTAGTTCTGCCTAGTTCTTCGATTATTTTTTGATCTAAGTAGGTAGGTACACTATTATCTCTCCTGATTTACGAGGCAGCCTAGTCACTGCCCGGCCGGCCCCAGTGCGGCGCCGGATTACGAGACGACGCCCGCCCAGTTAGGCTCTAGGGATTTGGCTGCGAGAGCCATCTAGAAAATACCATGGTAAACAATGTTGATCAAATAAGACTAGATAATATTTTATCAACAGATGTCGTTACTTGAGCAAGGTGGTTCTGCCATCTATTGTTGAGTAGCAAAATAAATAATTGAAAGTTAAGCTGCCATCTATCGACGAGTAGCGTTTTAGTCAGTTGATTTTTTTGACAGTGACAGATTCATAGTCTTTTACGACAGACTGTCAATGGGTAAAAATTGTAAAAATACGACCAAATGCAAAAGTAATTTAAAATGAAGTAAACAAGTAAACTGACTAGATGTTTTAGTTTAGACTGGTTCTTCTTTTTCGTTTTGTGATTTGGGAACGTCAAAGTCGTCAAACAGAGTGAGAGTTTCTTGCTTTGCTTCGCCTCGTCGACTGTCGGAGCGGGAATGTGATTAAAATCGAAATCTCGTTTGTTGATTTCCAAAGTGATTGTCTGAGCACCTGAGCGATACGCGACCTTATAAATAAATTTCGCCGAACAGAATGCCGCCAAGTAGCTTACGAGTCGTCTACGCGTTCGCCAGAGAAATGCATCCGAAGACTACAGATGTTTTTATTGAGTACGGGACCGCAGGATTCAGAACAAAGTGAGTAAATTACTATTTTATACCATTATCTTTATCTCTACAGTAGTATTTAGATCATTACTGCATTATAAAGCCATTTTTGTAGCACCTTTCTCTCAAACCCTTGTCACGTAAGCAATTTGTTTGAAAGTAGGTACAATTCTTTCAAATACCTAGTATTGTAGTGAGTCATGTCGAGGATCGGTTATGTATAAATTACTAACGGGAAGTCTACGATGTTATCATATGGTCAATGACTGAGTAATCTTATAAGGCAAAACAATGTGTGGGTTATAGTCCAGTCAGAAGTACCCACCTACCTACTGATTAGTCAGTTTTCCTAAAGGCAATACAACTTTTCAAATAGGTATGTAGGTGTAGCGTGCATGAGACCTTGTTGCAATTAAAAATTAAAACACTAGGTTGGTCTGTTGGGAGTTATTTGTAGCGACATTTTGCTGTGTCACTTCCTGGGAGGTCTCCGGGCAATTTATAGAATGTCCTGTATGAAGTTTAATTATTGTTTATGCAGCCATACATAGTACACACAGTAAGACCGGTACACAGTCAGTACACCATACCATACCTAGACCTACCTATATTTAGTTAATTTAAAGGTAGGTCCACCTAGTTATTTTGAGTTTGCTTACCAACTGCACATTTTACTACACACAGATAAAAAAATATGGCAAAAACTTTTACATACCCTTTCATTAGTACTTAGTCAAATGTGGAATACTGATGTGTGTGAAATGTCCATGAATATTTTTTTGTTCATTATTTAGTTAATCATTATCTTTATACATACACCTATATATGTTTTGAGCATTAAAAAATAAAATATTGGTTTATCCAATGAGGTTAAATATTTAATTTGGTTAAGTAATGATGTTATTTAATACCTAAATTGTATTAATGGATATAATATCACCTACATTGTTATTTTAATACCATTATAGTTTCCTTGTTTAATCCTGTCACTTAAAACTATTGGAATAAATTTTTATCCTTAATTTATCATAAACAATCAGATTCAATTATAAAATTATCAAAATAAGTACCTACTTATTAATTCAATATCAAACTAGACAAGTAGTGGATAGGTAAGTAGGTCATATTTAAGTTTCTTTTATAAGAAACTTATCACCCATCATGGGGTAAAACTATCCCATGCATGATCAATTCTAATATTCAGTCTCTGGTTCTTTTTAGTTTGGTTACCATAGCAACATAGCATATTTGGTAAAAATAGTATGGCTCTGATCTAACGTACAGGGTTATGTAAGGTCAAGTATGTACCTAGTGTACCTACCTATGCATCATAGTTAACTATGAAGTTGGTTTAGTCCATTTTCACCGATTATCTAACTTTTAAGCGGCGTTCTTCGCGGTCTTCATTGGGATGGGTGACTGCTAGTTGCATTTATATTTGAGAGCCCGGCTCTAGCAGCCATGAAGGTGGCCTTAAGGCCACCTAAAAGAGTGTGCCACTAACTCATAGGAATGAACGGTTATTAAATCAATAAATTGATAAAATGTTAATAAGTCTCATTATCTTAAAACTGAGCTTTGCCCTCTCTTAGAAATCATCTCAAACTCTGATAATAATTATCTTTATAAATACTTCATAATATTCTATGGAACTATACTATTTTCATCGACTTCATAAAACAGGTTAAACAAATAAACGGGAATGTCTGAGGTAACAGAATTTACCTCCTCCCATTGAGTGCCTTTTAATTTTTATTATGTTGGCACCGCTCCAACCACTCGGATCAATTTGACTGTTTGTGGTCTAAATCTAAATAATATTGGTTTTATGAAGATTTATTCTGGGAATAAAATTATTTATGGCATCTGCGGTATGTTGCTTAAAATAGACAATGTTCAACTCTGGCTATCATTTACTATGTTTCAGACAAAACGAAATACCTACTTTGATCTCAATCAAATATAGGTACATATTTTGTAATGAAAGGTATTAAGTACTAGTGAAAATAAGCACTCAGCCTCTTGTTTACTAAATAATTAGGAATCTTTAATGATCACCTTCTTTATTTATTTAAATTAACAGTCATTAATAGGTATAATAGTTATAGGTGGTATTTAGAATAGGTTTAGAAAAACTTGTAAACCGGTTGCAAACTTTTACACAGGTATCCTAAAACTCGTTTCCTTACAATGCGCCACGCCTAAATAGGCCAAAATCGAACGACTGTAAGCGCCGTATTATGCGATTTTGTATTCAGAAATTGTTATTTAAAACTTTAAAATCTTCAGTTAGGTACGTCTTTTAATTTTTCGATTGGTTGTTTAATTAACATGTAATTTGGTAAGGCAGGTAAAAACGTTGCGCTCTGTACTCTTCACTCACGAGAAAACCCATATCTCACCATCCCGCTCCTCGCTCGGCGCTATGGTGCATAATTTAATCAACCCAAGCCTAGTGATTAACTGTGAGCTATTTGCCATTTAAATGCAGAACTTGATCTATTAGCTGCTGTGTACTTTGCAATCTGATTAGGTCTACAAAACATGGCCGTATGCAATCACCTTTTGTAATTGTTGAAATATTTGTAATTAAATTAAATTGAACAGCGTATAACCTGTGTAGGATTTGTCTATGTAGGCATGACAAATAAAATTACCTTCGTAAGAACTTCCGATAGACATCAATGTGAAAACAAGATCTTTTATATTCCCAATTTATAAAATTATCATTCCACAAGATTATTCGTTTTATTAATAATCTCTACAGTAGTTTTATTCTTGGGTAGTGTTAAGGCATGTAGCACGTTGAACTGCGTTTGAAAGTCACGGGAAGTCGAATAGCGAAGGCTTAAAATGAAAGATGTTCAATTTAGAAATGTATGGGAAGTGTGTGGCTGCAATGAGTTTTTAGGTTATTCGGAATTGTTCGATCCCGGCCTAAGACGAAAGGATACATTGCAGTACGGGCTAACTATGTGATGTCATGAGTTACTTAACTTGCTTACTAAACAGCTGTGCCATATTGAATTTGCAGTAAGTTGAATCATGCAATGGAATGCCTATTTGAATTCTATAAAAAAACTCAAACATCGTAAAATAACTACTATCTAGTTAGTTTTCGCACGTCAATGAGCCTGCAAAGATACGTATGAAATTCTACAAACTACTGCAAAAGACAAACAGACATGTCTTTTGTGTATAGTAGTCACAACGGATCTTTGTCTCTCTGAACTATCTGCGCAGAACACATTTTGGGTCAAATTGGAGGTAAGCGAATTTGTTCGCACAACTACATGCGCAATCGTTTGTTGCACCTAACTTCAGAGGGATAAAGATCCGTTGTGCGTACTGTAGGTACCTACTTATAAAGTTTGGACGTGCTACCTAAACCCACAATGGTTTTAAGTATCAAGAGAACTGAAGGAATATCTACACGCGAGAGCAATGATTCCGGGTCACTTAAAGAATGTTAAAAATCTCGGAAACTAAAAATGATAGGTTAATGCAATAAATTGTATTTAATAGACAATGTAATACTCCTTAAATGAAGGTATTAAAACTTCTTAGTTATTGTAAAGTTATATCTTAAAAAAATCAAATTTGAAAAAGGGCCACTTTCGAAGATGGAACTACGAAATTACAGCATTTGGTTTTGCTTTTGTTTGTAATCTGTCATTTATGTGGGTATATAAACCATGTTGATAGTGCTCTATATTCATTATTCAAGCTGAAATTATGTCGCTTACGCCTGAAGAATGCACCAGAATACTTACAATGCTGGAAACCGGCCGGAGTCAGCGCGATACAGCCAGGACTGTCGGTGTGTCGCTGTCAACAGTACAAAGAGTTCTCCGACGTTACGAAGAAACTGGTTCTAACCTACGCAGACCAGGAACGGGCAGAACCAGGTGTACCACAGCACGAGAAGACCGATACTTGGTGAACACCATGCTTCGAAATCGCTTTCTCACAGGAACTGAACTCACAAATCAGTTTCGACGCCTCGGAGGAAGTAACCCAAGTGCATGGACAGTAAGACGTCGGCTTGCTGAATCTAACTTAAAACCCCTTAGACCTGCAAACGGCCCTAAACTGGAGCGTGGGCATCGTATTTCAAGACTAAGATATGCCCAGAGCCACGTAAATTGGAGTATTGAAGATTGGTCAAAAGTTATGTTCTCCGACGAATCAAAATTTATGCTCTACAAGCACGATGGAAGACACAGAGTGTATCGAAGACCAGGGGAAAGATTCAAGCAAGCATGCATCGAAGAAAAAGTAGCCTACGGTGGTGGGTCTGTACTTGTGTGGGCCGGAATTTCTTCTGAAAGTCGCACAGAGCTGGTGATCATAGAAAACGGCTCTTTAACTAGCGTAAGATATGTGGAAGAAATCCTCAATGATCATGTTGGTCCATTTATGGTCAATTTAGGTGAGGATGCTATATTTATGCATGACAATGCCCGACCTCATACAGGTAGGATTGTGAATGACTACCTTCAAGAGATGAACATTACTCGTATGGAGTGGCCAGCGCGCAGCCCGGATATCAACCCGATCGAGCATGCTTGGGACGAGCTAGGCAGATGCGTAAAACAACGAAACCCTCCCCCAATCACGCTTCGTGAGCTCAAAATTGCTCTCACAGAGGAATGGGAGAATATTCCCCAAAATCGTATAAGGAACTTGGTGTACAGCATGCCAAACCGCGTAAACGCAGTAATGGAAGCACGAGGAGGCAATACGAAGTATTAAAATTCAAGTCAAATCGTAATAAAGTTCAAAAATTTCATGTTTCCTATTTTTGTTTTAAGGAGAGATCAGCAGTTTTTTTCTTTATGTAATTTTGTGTTAATAAAATGTATGGTGACTCATATTTTTTTACTTTCATTTAAGGAGTATTACATTGTCTATTAAATACAATTTATTGCATTAACCTATCATTTTTAGTTTCCGAGATTTTTAACATTCTTTAAGTGACCCGGAATCATTGCTCTCGAGTGTAGTAGAGTGGTGTTCTGAATATTTTTTATCAGTTATCACTGAATGCACACATACTTAAATCAATACAGCTAATAGTGATTTCCTACCGATATCTTATCAAACTGTCACACTTGATTGCCTCATTATATGCGCATCGGATGGGTGAAATTAATGTCGCTGTCTCGCCCATGGAGCAGCTAAATTTTTTCATTCATTTTTTGTTTCATAGAAACAGTCCCTCGAAGTATTCGGGAGTAGTTTTAAAATCAGGGCATTGTTATTCCATGTTATCTTCGATCGGCTCATAATCCCATAGTCAAATTGGTTCTTTGTGGTGTGATTCCAGCGAGTAACACCATTCAGTATTCAGAACAGTCTATGTTCTCTGGTCTAACTAAAGTTCTCTTGCTAAAATCAGGGTTCCTATTAGATGACATCTTTATGCTAAGCCATAATGAAATGATGACCGTGAAGTTGCTGGGAGCTAAAGGAGTAAGTTTCTTGCGTATTCTATCCTTAGGGTAGAATACGCAAGGGAAAAACTCAAAGGGGATTTTGAGACTAACCCATTCTTCTAGGCTTCTAGGAAGAAATCTGTTCAGATTTCAAATCAAATTATCTTTATTTGACTAAAATATATCTATTTACAAAGTTTACTTATTATGCTAATTCAGATTTAGATTTTTTTATATAAGTAGATATCCGTCTTTCGTTTCAACTTCCATGCATTAATTTGTATTTGTTTTGTTTCAGAGCTAGTTTGCTGGAACATGTGGTTTACCGAATGGGACTGCTGGCGGTTCTCCGTTCCAGGGTCAAAAATGGTAAATATAAAAAAAATATAAAATCTCTTATTTTGGAAATCGATTAAATAGTGCTGGAATAAGTTCGTTTTATACTTTACATTTGTAAACGTAGTAATTCGAATATAATTTTTTAACCGATTTCAAAAGAAATTATATTATCATCTTCCAAGAAAATTTGTATAAGCCACATATTTTACAATTGAGCTGATTTAGATAAATTATCTCGCGATTTCAAATTCTATGAAGCTTTTTAGACAATAGCCAATCCCGCTCCCTACTTCTTCAAATCAATAGTCTCATACTATCACGTATAGTATTATATCATCTGAGGTATCACTATACCCAAGGCTGGAAGAGTCCTATTTGTGTCTAAGGGACCATAAATACTTATCTAGGAATGAAGACGGTCGTTTCCGCAATCCTAGGCTTCTATCCATTTATAGATGTAGGACATAGGATGTTGTGAAATATTTGTACCATTTTGTCGACGAAGTAGTTTTATTTAAACCTAGGTATTAGTAGTAGTCAAAAAAATTTTTTTCATGCAACCGTTGTATTATTTCTAACTCTGTTTTCAGAGTTTATTAAACTATTATTATTAAGCTACTTACCTACTTTTTAATATACGCGACAAAAACACGCGAAAGCTCGTTTTACGAGTTTACGAGCGTATATTTCTATGATTTATTTCGGATTTAACAAAGACAGGCGATTTATTTCTTGCTTTGAAGTGCCCGTCAAACTTACTGGTGCATACAGTATTCCAAAGAAATTATGCAATAGACTAGGTAGTAAGTTAGCCAACATTTTAACCGGGCGTTGTGTTTAACCAATTCTTACGATTTAAGTTTTGTAACAAAACGAATTGCTGAAATGTGAGCAGTCAAAGTTACTGTCAAACCAGGAAAATGTTTAGTAGGTTCGTTTTATTTAATTCTAGCTTCCGCCTGTGACTTAGTCTATGTGAAATATGAAAAGTAGCCTAGGTGTTAATCCAGGTTTCGATCTATACGTGTTCCAAGTTTCATCCAAATCGCACCAGTATCTGTAGCGTGATTGAATTACAAAAATATAAACTTAAACATTTATTATATTGTGGAATCATGTCAAATTCAAAGTCAATAATTTATTTATTCTGTAAAATCACAAGGATTATTAGAATCGTTATATTAAGTGCTAGTTGTTCGCGACCAGAGCCTAGAAAAACGGGAAACAAAACAGCTTGGTTCATATCGTTTGCATCATGTAATCATTATGCATCATCCTTCGTGCATAATGATTACTGAAGCATATGCGTGTATATTTCTTTAGTTATATTGAAGTATTGAGTGGCTATCTCTAGTGACTGAGTTTTCAGACCGCCATAAGGCCTACGTCGTGGCTGAACTACTGGTAAAGCCATGACCGACAGTTTACGTGACCTCCGAAGCGGTCACCTATCCAATCATCATCTATTTAAGTATTCTATCAGCCATCTAGTTCCCATATTACAAGCTTTGCTTAGTTTGGGACTAGAGGGCGTTGTGTGTAAAGTCCATGAATATTTATTTATTTATATTTATTTATTTTGTAAAGTGACCGCACATAACGTCGCTTAACTTAGATAATTGTTGAAGACTGACGCAAGCTACGCGACGAGCGCTTCCGAATTTGAACGATTTGTTTATCAGCATACGGGCCTAAGCTATTTTTTTCTTAACCTCATGGTTTAAATATTAGTGAACTTTAACCTAGTATCTAGGCTAGTCTAATTTAACATTACGGCCAATCGATATTTACCTCTACACAGAACCCAACTTTATGTTACTCGCAATAGGGTTTAATTTTGCGTGTCTGTTTGCTACTATGTCATTTGTGGTAACCGGGCATCGGCCCCGCCTTCCGATGTAAAGGTCGTTGGTTCAATTCCGGTGCTCAATTTGGCATCTGGAGTATGTCAACATTATGATTTGTAGGATGCTTTTTGAACTCATTAAAATTTCATATAAATCGTCTCTGAAATCGTAGGATTTGGGTTTTTATTTTTAGACGTTTCGAATTCCAAGAAGTATATGAGAATGTCTACGGTTTTATGAGGTACAGTCGTGTTTCGATACTGTCCTCACAGCTCGGTTGGCATAGCTCTGCCTTCCACGCTGTGGGTTGTGGGTTCGATCCCCACCATAAACAAACTTTCAAAGCTATAATTTCGTTTGCAGGTCGAACGATAGGTATTATGATAACCGCTTCTCACAATCTGGAGCCGGACAATGGAGTGAAGCTGATCGATCCTGATGGTGAAATGTTGGAACAGAGCTGGGAGGAAATAGCTACTCGACTGGCTAATGTTAGGTGAGACTTAGCCGTCATTTCTATGAAGACTACTGGTTCTGTGAGAACAGTAGACGCGAGCCTTTGTAACCATGCAATAACCAACACTTTCCTCTGGCTAAACAAAGTCATTATACACTCCCAAAAAGGAATTTGCCCAACAAAGTGAACGAAGGCTGTCCAGTTTGAAATCGAATTTCAGGTGCTTGAATTTTCCAATAGGCTTACGTAGACTTTGAACAAAATAGGAAGTAAGTATAAGTACTCGTATATGCAAGTGCATATTACAACTATTTAGTACCGGCACAGATATTATAAATAGTATCGCCCATAGAGAAAAATCGTTTGCAAATCTCGTGCTTGTGGAGGTTTTCATTCAAATATCTCGCAAGTCGCTTTTCGATATGCGTTTCGATCAACAAAATAAAACTTACTCTACGGGCTCTGCAGTCGAGCATATACGAGCACTGGTTTCTCAATAGCACATAAATATGTAATGCGGCATGAACAGTTAACTTTATTAAAATGGTGTTTTTTCCAGCGACAATGATTTAGAGTCAACAACAGCGGAGGTGATCAAACAAGTGAATGCTGACATGGCGCTGAAGGCGAGCGTGTTTATTGGAATGGACACGAGGTAAGAGGGGATTAAATAAATCAATTAAAATTTCACACAAACATGTAGTGCTAGGAGGACTTAATGCTAAGAGCATTGTCTACCAGTCTTCCTGGGCGTGCAAAAAGATGGCGTGGCGTGTTTTTAACCCCCGACGAATTAGTCGGGAGTGATCTTAGCTATGTTTGATGAAAATCGGTCTAAAATGGCGGATTACATATGATAAATTTCTAATACAAGATGGCCGCCACCACAAAATGGCGAATTACATTTTTTTTTCACAACATAGGCTTTTTACGTTCGAATACTATTTTTATTATTTTTTATCGGGGTTTTTTTAATTTTTTTTATTTAATTACTTCTTATCCTACTAATATTATAAATGCGAAAGTTTAGATGTTTGGGGGCGAATCAACTTTTAAGGCACTCCTTTGACAACATTGTGAATAGCTCAAAATACAAATGAATTATCGAAATGTTAAGCAAATATAGTGTTAACATTTTCACTATTTATTCTATCTTTAGGTTTTGCTATGTGGCATGACATCTAAGCTAGTTTAAACGAGTTTTTGTAGAAAACCTAATGAGTGTGCCTAATAAACATCGCAGCAGAGCGCTAATAAACGCACGCGCACCAGTTGAGAGCTTACTGCGGGCTGAGAGGCGGGTAAAGCGAGGTAGGCCTTGTCAGACCATACCAACGAAATATTAGATACTAATAGCCTCTGATGATACCAAGTTAGACGCCATTTCTTGATATTACTCAGAACTTTTATCGGTAACTCAGTATACCTGATGATTTAATCTACGTTTGGGACAAGAAGTTGAGGTGCATGTAAAATACACAATTTAAGTCAAACTTTTGTTAATTTTTACTTAAAACGTAAGCCTTACCTTTTCTGAAGCGTAGTAATGTGTGAAAATGCAGTGTCTTCATATGTTTTTATTAAGTAACATCGTACTTTGTTACTTCACCTTCGTCAAAAGACACCGGTTTTTTGTATGGAGTTCCGCTGAGTTACCATAGGAAAAGCAAAAATTTTGCTATAAACTATAAAAAGTATGAAATTACCATATTAGCGGAGAATCTAAGTTTACGTTTACATTTAAAAACTCTTATTTTAAACTGAAATACAGATTTTATCGTTATTTCCATGACAGGGACAAAAAAGGAGTGCCTTAAAAGTTGATTCACCCTTGGATGTTTGTGTTTCAATCACGTCTAAACTACTGAACCAACTTGGATGAATCTTGGCATATATATAGTTCGTAACCTGGATTGACACATAGGCTACTTTTTATCCCGAATAATTAACAGGATCTACAGGATAAAATGAACGAAAAGGATTAGCAGCGCCAATTGGCAAGAGGATTTCATTGTCATGTCATGCCACGTCAGTTTGACAGGGCGTAGTACTACCTCTTTGGTCTAACGACTAGCGTTTGACATTTTTGTACGAGTTCGGTGTAATGAGGTGTAATGTCAAGTTTCTCAAAGAAGTATCCGCTCGGTACACGCACAGATAATATTATAATGTACACGGAAACGGTACTCGCGTACGAAGTCGCGGGTAACTGCTAGTAGGTACTAAACAGAAAATAACATAATGCTGCAAAAACTTATCTATTTATTATTACTATTATAACAGATACACAAGCCCACGTCTCGCCGCCGCGGCGGTTCACGGTGTAATGGCTCTCAAAGGCACTGCAAAAGAATTTGGCATCGTGACTACCCCCATGTTGCATTACTGCGTCAAATGTAGGAATGATAACTCCTATGGAACTCCTACTGAAGAAGGTACTATTTTATTCTATCTATTACCATTATTTACTTGAGATGTATAAAAAAACAAATAAAGAACTGCAGGGGTATGCCAATCAAAGTTGAACTGCAAAATTTAACTGCAAAGTTTGAAATCATGGTCAGTTCATACTAACTCATAGTTATTCTGTGACTAAATAGTGACATTATGACGTCATTTGATGTGTTTTCGAGCATATTTTGCTGTCAAGTGTCTAAAAAGAATGATCACGTGGTACAAAATTGTACCACGTGACCTGAAGAAATTACACTGGGCAGTGAAATATAACTTGACAGCAAAAGATTGGCATACGGAGGCTGGTTTTGTGAAGAGAAAAATAATTTGAATTATTTTCAGGTTACTACGAAAAAATAGTGGGATCATTCAAGAAGATCCGTCAAAATGTGCCGATTTACGGCGAGTACAACACGACGCTGTTCGTCGACGGCGCTAACGGCGTCGGTGGGAAGAAGCTTAATATTATCAAGAAGAGTTTGGATGGAGAACTCGATCTTAATCTGTTCAATCTCGGCGGTAATGGGGGGAAACTGAACTTAAATGTAAGTTATTTCAGAATAATATTAAAGGTAAATAAACATATGTTTTAGTACGCAATGTTTAGTAGTCACAAAGTATCCTCTGAAGTATCTACGCAGAACCCATTTTTGGGTCATTTCACACAACGCCCTCTAGTCCCAAACTAAGCAAAGCTTGTAATATGGGAACTAGATGCTGATAGAATACTTATATTTTTTTTTGTTAATGCTACAGTTAAGTTATGATACATAAGTAACACCCAGACATAGAACAAACATCTATGTTTGCCAATATTTGTTCTTGATGGAGATCAAACCCACGACCCAAATTTGGCAAATGTTTATCATCATCATCATCATCAACCTATACTCGTCCACTGCTGGACGTAGTTCTCTCCCAAGACGCGCCATTGAGCTCGGTCCTCGGCTCTTCTCATCCAGTGTCTGCCAGCTACATTTCGCAGATCGTCGCCCCAAATGTTTGTACAGCCTGATAAAAGGTTAGATAGACTAGAGATACCATAATTTTAAAGAATACCATTACGACATGTTACCTACTTCTACAGACAGTAAATATTATCAATAAATATATGTTTTATTGCAGTGTGGAGCAGATTTCGTAAAGGTATCTCAGAAGGCCCCCGTGGGCGTCCCCAGCGAGCCCTTCCAGCGTGTAGCGTCGCTCGACGGCGACGGCGACCGCATCGTCTATTACTATCTAGATGACAAGTTAGTTACTAGTTTAGTAATCGTAAGAAGTCTCACAAAGGAATCAGCATTTCATTACAAAAACAGAATTTTGGCACTTTGAAAATGACATGTTTTGGCGCTTATCAGTAGTATGTTTGTTGTACATTGCAGATTGGCACTCAAGCCCTTCTAAGTGTTCGCTAATCAAGCGGTTAACGTATAACTAAGGAATGTGCTCACGCGCTCGTCTGGGCACAATTGTATCGTTCCATTTTTAGAGCGCCAATGCATAGTCTATTGTATAAAATGTCGGTGGAATCATACTGTTATGTTGTAAGCAAGTGTTATTCGGAATGCAGGGAATGGTTGACCTACACTCAAAGAACAGATGTGCATTACTCTCTCTTCTAACTTAAGAGCTGTGCTCTTGTCGGCGTAATGTATGCATTTCCCGCCAGGTTCTTCTTTTCAGGGCAGCTTCCTTGACGTCCTTATACGACATGACATCGATCTTCGCCTTCACTTGGCTCATGTAGCTAATACGCGGTCTTCCTCTTCCTCTCTTTCCTTCTACTGCGTGCATTACTAAAAGTAACATATTGCATGAATTTTTACAAGAAAAATCCATGAATTTTCTTGAATCTATCAGTTTGTAAAATAATAAAATAATAGTTGTCTAGAATTTGGTTAACAGTACTGTGACAGTATATACAAATTAAAACGATTTTTTTTTCACAAAGCCCTCTGTAAAAAAATCCCTTCCAAATAATTAATCAGTTGAAATGTTTTCAGAGAGAGAATGCATCTACTGGACGGAGATAGAATAGCGACATTACTAGCGAGCTACATAATGGAGTTACTTCGCACGAGCGGCGCCGACTCGGCGCTGGGCTTGGTGCAAACTGCATACGCAAACGGAGCCTCTACCAGATACATCACTGACCAATTGGTACGTTATATTCGTCGTGTAATCATCTGGCGTGATAGCTCAGTTGGTTATAGATCTAGTTTCCGCGCTGCAGGTTGCAGGTTCGATCCTTGCTGAGAGCTAGTTTTTGTGTGTTTTAAAATGTTGTTCACTCAACTAATGGCGTCTGGAGAAGTTTAATACTTACCTAGTTTACCTACCTACACCAAGTGCTGAAGACAAACTGTCCACACCATGGCAACAAAGATAATCCAGTAATCACGATTATGAAGTGCCGACCACAGAGATAAAATGATGCTCGTATTTCTTCTGTGTTCTAGTTCGAAGTGTTATATGCGTACTGTCACACTTCATTACCAAATTTAAAAATCTAGATTGTTATCCATCAGACCTTAGAATATATAGACTTCCAGTTCATCAAATCTGAATGCTATAAGTACCTATGCCTTGAATCCCTCAAAATATCCCTCTCTCGCACTCGTGTTCCCTCGTGTAGCCTCGTGGAGAGTCTGGATGGGGCATAACAGGTCCTTCATATCTTGGAAACAGCTGCACCAATTTCCACCAAAAAGCCATCCCAAGTCAATCAGCTGTCTTACTCAAAAACGCATTGAAATCAGTACATTCGCTTGAAACCTACGAGACACAGATAAACACAAGCATCAAGCTTATAACACTTTTTCCTTCACCGTCGTTACATTTCAGAAAATCCCAGTATCCTGCGTGAAAACAGGAGTGAAACATCTACACCACGCGGCTCTGGCGTACGACGTGGGCGTGTACTTCGAGGCGAACGGACACGGCACGGTACTGTACAGTACTCAAGCTAAAAATACGCTCAGCAAAATCGCTGAAGAGGGGTGAGTTTCATACAATCCTACTAATATTATAAATGCGAAAATTTAGATGTTTGTGGTTTCAATCACGTCGAAACTACTGAACCAACTTGAATGAAATTTGGGATTGTAGTTCGTAACCTGGATTGACACATAGGCTACTTTTTATCCCGAATAATTAACAGGATCTACTGGATAAAATGAAAAAAACGGGATTAGCAGCGCCAATTATTAGCAAGAGGATGATGTCATGTCATGTCAGTTTGACAGGATGTAGTACTACCTCTTTGGTCTAACGACTAACGTTTGACATTCCAGTACGAGTTCGGTGTAATGAGGTGTAATGTCAAGTTTCTCAAAGAAGTATACACGCACAGATAATATAATGTACACGGAAACTGTAGTCGCGTACGAAGTCGCGGGTAACTGCTAGTACAATAATAAAATGTAGCGTCTCTGCTCAGTCGGTATTAGCTCTGCCTTCCGTGCTTGCAGGTCGTGGGTTCGATCCCCACTGTGAACAAATATAAATGTTTGTTCTATGTCTGGGTATTACTTATGTTTGGTTCAGTTTTAGTAGATACTAGCGGCCCGGCCCGGCTTCGTACGGGTATTTAACAAAAATTATAAATTTTAACGTCGTTTTTTTACACCTTTGGTTAAATTATTGGAGTTTTAGTAAGGATCCCTAATATTTTTGAAAATATAATATAGCCTATGTCACCCGGGGATAGTATAGCTTCCCAACGGTCAAAGAATTTTTCAAATCGGTCCAGTAGTTTCGGAGCCTATTCAATGCAAACAAACAATTCTTTCCTATAATATTAGTATAGATATAGATCAAGACGTAATCAAATTAATTAATAATTATAATTAACGTTTCAGCGAGCCAGAACAACGCAAAGCAGCCACGCAACTATTAAACTTCATCGATATGACGAATGAAACCGTCGGCGACGCCATATCAGATCTGTTCATGGTGGAAACAGTTCTGTGTTCGCGCGGGCATAACGTGCGGGAATGGATGTCTGCTTACCAGGACTTGCCGTGTCGACAACTCAAAGTTACTGTGAAGGTACTGTACACGCGGCCACAGGTCAGGTTATACACCCAATACAACCATAACTACGCTACATACAATGCAGAGAATCGTTGGAAAGGGAGCGCAATAGGCGTATTCGCAACGTTCAACTTCTAATAGTTGAAAGTCGAAACAGTATAGGTCGACGTGTCTTCGACTGTACAATCAACACCATCGGAAAATCAAACAGAATTTCAAAAATTAGTTACTGTTGGCTTTAATCATATTTACGCATTTCACATTATTTCAGGACCGCAACGCGATATCGACCACCGATGCGGAACGCCAATGCACAGAACCGGAAGGTCTTCAGAGCCGAATCGACGAACTAGTATCGGGGTACAAAGACGGACGTTCGTTTGTTCGTCCGTCTGGTACTGAGGACGTAGTTAGAGTTTATGCAGAGGCTGAATCACAAGAGGTAACTATTGACAGGCGTCACAGCTCAGTCGGTAATAGCTTTGCCTTCCGCGTTGTGGGTCGTGGGTTCGATTCTCACCGAGAACAAACATTTTGTTGAGTGTTACTATGTATAGTAGTCACAACGTATCTATGTCTAAACGTCAGATTAGATTCACAACATATCATATCATAACTACGCTATATACAATGCAGAGAATCTTTGGAAAGGGAGCGCAATACGTGTAGCCGCACAAAAACATATCGGTCCCTCTCGCACGATTCGCAACTTTCAACTTCTAGTTCAAAGTCCAAACAGTCTAGGTTGATCTGTCGCCGTGTGTACAAGCTTTGATTCGTTTGTGACTAAAGAACGTTTTGTGAAATGTATATTTTTATTGTTTCAGTCTGCAGATAAACTCGCCGCACAGGTCGCACAAGCCGTGTTTGATTTGGCGGGCGGAGTCGGCGAACGACCATTATCTTAATACTTACCTCTTTACGCAGTCGGGTAACAAAACATAACCTCTCAGAGCGATGGACGCAGTTGGGTAATAATCATAGCCTTTTAGAGAGCACACGAGCAACTTAGTTGCATACAAGCCCGTAAACTTGAATGAATGAATGAAAAACACTTTTGTGTAATAAAATACACAGGTTTAGCTTGAGATGTACAAAACAAAATGTATACTTAAAAAGTTTATTTGGCTCAAAAAACGTAGACTACAACAATGCGCGGTTTTATCTTGATGTTTTTGATGCACTACTAGATGTGAGACAAAATTGTTGCGGCGACAAAAGTTGCTCGTGCGCAGCTTCTCATAACAGTTGCTATATTCCACCATAAGAATCCAGTAGATTACGAAACAACACGTGTTAGAAAGAGCCATACATTTTTTGACAAATAAAATTGCTAGTCTGACCATGCTAACCTCCGAACTCATAAACGGTCGCTAAAAAGTCCGCTAGCTAACCAGCATTCACCTGCGCCTGAATCTTCTAGGGTAGACTACACTGTTTATAAATTCGGGGGACGACCCATATTCGAAAAAAGTGCTCACATCCATTGAGACTCGGAAACCAATTTTTTGATAGATTTCTATTCATACACGTATTCGGTGGATGTGCTCTCTGAGGTATTTACATTATTAATAATTTGATGCTAAAGGATCATAAATCTTTATTGGATCATAAATCATATTAGTTTTTATTTAGCAAAATTATTTACAATATTCTTATTAAAAAAAAATTTATATATCTACAAAATCTATTTTCGTTCATGTGAAATTGGGACCGATGGCAAAGCGATTACACATCCCGTAATTAATCAAAGGGTAAGTGGGTTCAAATCCCACTCGCATCAATTTCAAATTATTTTAAAATCAAAGATATTTATTGTGTTTTCTCTCTAAATCTAAATTTATTAAAATTCGGTACAACGTTTTACTAGTCCTATCCTATTGGTCAATAATGTTTTACACTTAAATCATTTTCATTATAAATATTTCATGGTGTAGTCTTGCGTATGTAGGTGCTACTTTATCTCATTCAAAGTGTGCTTAGGTGGTTAAAGATCGGTCCTTGTAACTATTATAAGAATGACTTTTGTAATTTTTAAGTTACAAAGACCATAAACGTTAAATCAATTGAAAACAATCTGCTCATTGGAAACAATATGATTGTAATAAACTTAATTTTAAGACAAAGTTCATCACAATACAAAACGTAACACATTAGGGTAGGTTTTTTTTTATATTTTTGCATGTTTTACCCTCAATCACTTACACCAGAGATATTATAATACTAACACACTGCCTGTAAAACTAGGGCCTCTTAATGTGTATAGGGTATTACAGGGTGTAACCAGACTACTCACAAAATTATCTTATACTAATTAAGCTCTGTACTATCGGCTTCTCAATCGGCTATCGTCTAAAAAATTGAAAAGTCAAAGTCAAAATTTCTTTATTCAATAAAATCACAAGGATCATTTAGAATAAAAAGAGTAAGTATTATATATTTTTTTTAGTTACTGTAGTTATGTAACTGGGGTCACCGGAAATACCTTTTTAACTCATAGTAGAGTTAAGAAGTAGCTACTGGCTACTGTAAATACGATATCTAACTTTTTAACATCAACCTTTTTATATCTTTCCAAAAAATATTTCATTTGTTTTATTGTATACCGTCAGTTTTCGGGAGTTAACTGTATACATTCTGTATATACCTTAATAGGGCATCTTTTACAAACTACTACTTTTAAATGTTTTTTTTTGGTACTTTGAAATGAGGCCCAGTAAGTATAAGTAATTAGGATCTAGTTTAACCAATTCACAAACTATTTAGATAAATCCTAATAAACTAAATAATTCCTTTGTTATTTTTCTAATTCTGCATGGTGTATGTAATATTGGACCAAATTATTTTAGATATTGTTTTTAAGATTAATCGAACAAATTGTGTTGTCTCAGTAATTGAGAGCTAGATTGCTTTACATACAGGGTGTAAAAAGATCACTATCGAAAACTTCAGTGGGTTAAAAGTATTCATCGATAGTAACAACTTTTTCTTTATGTAGTTTTATTACACCCTGTATTGATTAGTTGGTGTGAATAGTTAATTTTATCCAAATTATGTTAGTGTAGAAAAAAATCATGAAAATAATACACGCTGCCGCGTCGCTTGTTGATTTTACGAACTTGTTTGACACACTGTTGTGTCTAGATTAGGTAATTGCATGTTTTTCTAGACCTGGATAGAATAAGACTTATAGCCCGAAAGTTATAGGATTGTCGGCGCCATTTTTTTGATCCCCGACGCAAAAACGACGGGGTGTTATAAGTTTGACGTGTCTGTGTGTGTGTCTGTCTGTCTGTCTGTGGCGCAACGTAACTCCCAAACGGATGAACCGACTTTGATTTAGTTTTTTTTGTTTGAAAGGTGAATTAGTCGGGAGTGTTCTTAGCTATGTTTGATGAAAATCGGTCCAAGATTCGGGTTTTTTTTTTAATTTTAAATTTAATTACTTGTTCAGTTTCAATGTAGGTATAGTAGTCACAATGGGCAAAACATTTTTGCATTAAAATGCTTGTTTTGTGTTTTTACAGTAAAAAGTCTCCGTTTTTATCGAGATAAGATTGTAAGTCATAAATGCAATTTTAATCTCAGAAATAGATCGAGATAAAATAAATAGTTTCGCGGTCGGAATTGTTATGTATGCCAGTGTAATGTGGGTTCAGTACTGTCAGCAGTAGGAATTGATGAGATTTTAATGTTAAAACAATATTTTTATTTACCTCAGAGCCTATCACTGAGTTTAAAAAAATTAAGAGTTAATAATACTATTGTGATACATACAGTGGTAGTTTTGTTAATATTGTCGTGCCCTATCACGGTTCATATTGGACGCTAATAAAGAACATCAATTTATTGTTATTTTAATAAAATTTGTAGGTTACCTACTTTTTATTTCAACCTATTTCTCTTATTACAATTTATTTTTTACACTTGAAACTCTAATAAATAATCCACTGATGCTGACTGTACCCGCTTATGTGGGCGTGGCTCTTATACAGGGTGTAACAATATAGTTATGGGTGTGTCCGAACTTTTAAACATCCTGTATTTTTATAATTAGGTGAAGGAATAGGTGCTCTTTATGCCTTACGCGTTATCAAAATATCTTGTTTTTTAAAGAGATTATTTATCTATTAAATATTTTAAGATATTTTTAAATAGTTTAATTACTTTTCATTAAATTTAGCTATTGTGTGTAATTGTTGTGTGAATGTTATCATTAGTTAATGCTGCTGTTAAATTTCAATAAATAATTATTTACTAATTATTCGTTTTATTGTATTTTTAACCCCCGACACAAAAACGACGGGGTGTTATAAGTTTGACGTGTCTGTGTTTGTGTCTGAGGCAACGTAGCTCCCCGAACGGATCAACCGATTTTGATTTTGTTTTTTTGTTTGAAAGGTGAATTAGTCGGGAGTGTTCTTAGCTGTGTTTGATAAAAATCGGCCAAGATTTGGGGGTTTTTAAACTTTTAATTTAATTACTTACTTGTTAAGATATCAAATAATTTATTCAATATTTTTGGGTGTATTAAAAATCCAAAATAATGTTCATTTAGATTTTATTTGTGATGTAACAGTAGTAATTAGAGATCAAAATATAAAATACATCTTCAACATAAATTGATTGTAAGTACCTATATTAGAACGTCATATTTTATATTAATTTTAAATGCAAGCTTAAAATTTCATTTTTATTAAATATTTTAGATGTAAGTAGGTAATATTACAAAGTAGCTTTTTCATCGGGATAGTAAAACATACCTAATAGCTAAGTTTTATTATTTAAACATCGTCTGCGAGAGCTATTTAGTAAATATTTAGAACAATGGTTATATTATTGAATGAAAACTAGACAATGGTGGTAGATATATGAAGCAAATTAAAGCCTAAGGTTCTCGTACTGTGAAGGAATTTGATTTTCGATCCATTTAGATATCACTGTTATTTAGACGTATAACACATAAGTTACATAATTATATAAACAATGTTATTTCCAAAACATTACTAAAACTCACTTTACACTATACAATCGAGACAGGAAGTAAAAAGAGACAAAAGATGAAACAAGAGACCAGTAAAGAGTTGGCTGTTCAAGATTGATCTCGATATTGTATAGTCTAAAGCACAATGACATATTATTCATATTCTATCTTGGTTAATGATAAAAAGGTTCACAGTCCAATTCCTTGACACGAAGAATATAAAGGTGTCTTAGCCAAAATTGATTTAGACTTAATAAAACCTTGTGGTTTAAAAACCTTTAAGGCTAGGAACAAACCAGAGAACACAATGGAACACGATTTAATCTAAAATACAACTTATTAACAGACTATGCAGTTCAAGTCGATGTATTGAAGAATTATTTATAAATAAATAAATAAATATTCAGGGCCATTTAACACAGCGCCCTCTAGTCCCAAATTAAGCAAAGCTTGTAATATGGTAACTAGATGGCTGATAGAATACTTATATACTTTTTTTTTGTAAATACATACTTATAATTCATAGTAGTCGTTTTATAAATTAAAACAATTGTTTTAATTAAATAATTTAGAATTGTTTTTGATGGCACCTATTGCAATCTGTACCAGACAATCTTGGAATCTTTGTTGCATATAATAATAGTTTCAAAGTCAGTACCTACCTATTTACTTAATTTATGTAACTTTTAGTTTGTTGTATTACCAAGCATAAAATTACTGTGCAAGTTGAACCTTAAACACAAATAATTTATTGAATTTAAATTCAATTTTAATATTAATGTACTCCAGGCTATCGATACGGACTCCAATAGCATTATGCCTATAAACTTTGTGGGTTTCTTTAGTGCTATATAGTATAAAATATATCTATGTAATTTTTTAAAATGGTAAATAAACTAAATTAATTAGTTAAAATTTTCTTAATATTAGATGCCAAATGTTGAGCAATAACTTAATTCTAAGTGATGTAAGTAAAATATAGGTAACATAATTAATGGCATTTATAACTAGACATAATTTTACTTGATATAATTAATTGTATCATTTACTTAGGTACAGAAAGTCACATATTAATACTTAAAGGACTAATGACCTCGTCATATTGGACTCAGGGTGCTAGTAGGTAAAATTACTGCAAAATTTGTTGCCATGCTAAAGACAATATCAGTATAGAGTTGTTAACAACAAGGGATTATGAATGACCATATTAGGGTGACTCAACTGCACTACCAACCTATGACTATTAAGACTCTCTGATATCCCTGCTTAAAATAAGTTAGTAAACAATCTATTGATTCATAGTAATGTATGGTGGATCTTATTGCATTGATTGGTATATTACAGGAAACAGACCTTAAATCTTCGAATGTAAAAGAAAAATGCAGTTGTAAAGGCTTCAGTAAGTAGAGGTTGCATTCAGAACTTGCAACAAAACTTGGATCCAATATATCTGGTAATGTTTGGTCTCAGCTAAACAGGCACAGGTAATGATTAAAATTATATTTCATACTAGCTGTCAACTAATTAAGTCACAATACAACCATCTTAATAAAACTACAACTCTGGAAGTCCCAACACTTCAGTTGGCGTCACAATGTTGGTATTATAATCACTAAGAATTTTGAATCTTACAGTAACTTCACTTATAACATGACTTAGTTCAAGGGAATCACATTCCATAGTTTAGACAATAATTTGGATTGCTGTTTGAGTACACTCCAGAAGGATAGTCAATGAGGTTTCAACTAGGTACTCATCACATTCCAGTTCAATCCTCACACTAAACAGCATCCTATTGACTCCCGGAGCAGATTTTATGCTAGAACCGGCCCTAGGTATGGATGCTGATCACAATAAAAACAGTCCGGGACTTCAGTCTCCTGCAGTTCAACTAAATTTGTACTGATCTCATTGGCAACGTAATAATACCTACATTTCCGGGGACCGATTTCATCAATCAACGAGTCATAAGGCGGGGATAAAATATCAAAAAATGCTGCGGGTTGATCCAAAGCTTCAATCTCATGAAAGTTTGATATTGTTGGAGTGAGGATGCAGGACGGCGAGCTGGCTTTACAGACGCGATCGTTAGAGATTTTAGCGAAGAGTCGTCGTTTCGTGTGGATGCCCTGAGCGATGCGAGATGCCTCTAACCGCGCGCGAGTTTCAAAGTCAATTTCACTCACTGCTTCTGTGACAGGATACTCAGAGTAGCTTTTAACATTAACAGCACCTGTTATTACCTTCAACATCCCGTGCATGTGCGGGTGATCGTGCATAGGCATCTTAAACCCCGGTTTTAGTACAAAAATGCTCATGTTCACTCGACTGTTTTGAAACACTTCTATGTACGTGCACGGCGCTTTGAAGGGCATTTGCCAGATGTAAGGGCTGCTCAGATCCTTGTTGAACCCTAGATCGTCTGCTGTGAGTGTATCCACCAGCGACTTCAATTTACACATATTGGTTTCCAAATCGCGCTTGTTGTTGACATCGAAAGTGGTCAGAGCTTGCCGGTAAGTAGCCACGATGGGTGGTATACTGGTGATTTCCATGGTTGCCTTCGCATCCTCACTTTTAGCCATATGAATATTGACTGCACGGGTACACAAGAATTTAGATTTCCTAAAAATAGAGGAAAATAATCTGGATGATAACAAAGCAAAACTGTCAACGGCGAACGTCATTTTTGTTTTTTGAGGCTTTGTGTTTTTTTTCTACGTTCCGTTCTTCGCAATAATTTTTTGACGCTTGCTTCATGTGTATGTACGTGTATTAAAATAAGATGAACTTTTATTAAAATTTTCAATATTTAGATTCATATTACGTATTCTGAATAGTAAAATAGGTATACCGACCTAGGTACCTACTTAGAATTATTCCAGTACCTAGGAGCTGCCATCTAGCGTTGAGTAGAAAACGCTTTCATTTAGTTGTCATTCTAGTTAAGTTAGATGGCGCTGTATTCAGTATTTCGCTACAAATCGTACACACTAGATGGCGTTCGCATACTCTATATTGGTAAATTTTTTCCTTTGCTTGGGATCGGTGGTATCTCGGTAATTGGTGGTAGCTTGCGTAGTTTATTTTAAACTTTATACATGACGTACCTACCTAGACTGTCGTAAACACCTCTTTCTTGCCATAAAATCATAGATCTAGATACTTTCCTATCGAGCTATAAAACTTACAATAGGAAAAACGGCCACGAAAACAAAGAAACAATCAAAACGAGGTTGAATTTAATGTGTGGCCTCTGGTTGCCCACCGGCGGGCAATAACACCACTTAAATAAATACCCGCCACTGTTAAAGTTTTACGCGCAGAGTGATATCGGAGAATCATTGACGGCACAAGCCGATGGCCCACCTGATGTTAAGTGATAATCACTGCCTCTAACGACCAGAAACATTTTTCGAACATATTTGAATTCTAGGCTCATTCTGATAGAAATTTTTAGGTAGATTCTCAAGCATTACATTTCAAAGTAGGTAAGTATAGGATTCATAGACAAAACTGTCTTGTGTTTGAGCATTGCTTACGCAGTAAATGCGAATAAGTACCAGTCCTAAATCATTTTTACATTCATTTTCATACAAGAACGAATGAATTGACTGCAGACAGTGGCGATTTTTTTCCTACTGTTATTTGCGAAGCTGTAGTATGTGGCTGTGTATCTAGTAGGCGAGTAGTACCTATAGATTTTCAGTGCATTAGTCATCGTTCGGTACTTTGCATATTATACGATGCTGCGGCATTGCTACGGCATAGCTACGGCTTAGGGCGGCTTGCACCAGAATCGCTAAACGCGTTTAACTCTTAAATAGTATTTAGCGAGTTGTCAAGTCATACAAATACGTCAGATTTAAATCGATTTTGCTGTTAAATACGTTTAGTGATTCTGGTGCAAGACGCCCTAAGCATATTTAGATAATTGTTACGGCGGCGGCGTGGCGGAGATGGTAGCGCGTAGAGGCGCACTCTACATCTTATTATAACTCTGACAGTAAATAAGATTTTATTGGGTTTCCCACTGAATAGTCTGTGTTTTATCGAGCAAACCATTAACTGCCAACTAAACACACTAGAACTAGTAGATAAATTCATCAATACAAATAGATCCGTTTATCGGAGACAGAGAAACAATAGTGTCGATTCTTTTGTTGAATTTTTCTAAACTAACCTAATTTGACAGCGCTAAAATTATAGCTGTCTTTGTCGTTTCAGTTTATGAGAAAGGGACGGCAACATTTTTAGTGCTGTCAAATTAGGTTAGTTTAGAAAAATTCAACAACAGAATCGACAGCATTGTCAATGTTTTTATTAGAGGCTTACGCGCTACTTTATTGCATAATAGTTTTGGGTTATCGCTCGTGCGTAGCGAGCTCGTGGCGTGCAGTCGGCTACACATCAACCTATCCACTGTTTGAACTTTAAACTATTATAATTTGAATGTTGCGAATCAGGGATCGCAATAGGTGTAGGCGTTTGGCGCGCAAGCAGCGAGTCTCGCATAAAAACATATCGTCCTTCTCGCATGATTCGCAACATTCAAATTATAGTTCAAAGTTCGAACCGTTGATAGGTTGATGTGTAGCTGACTGCACCATACAATTCAAACTAAATGAGATGGCACTAAGTATTATAAAAGGTAGGTAGGTACCTAATTAATTTATCGACAGAAGTTGAGAGACGATTCTAAGTAAGTAAACCTCCTTTATGGTTTGTTGTCCGGTCCATACGGAATCAAAAAGTTTCAAACCTTCAATATTTTGAACTCCTTGTTCAGCAACCTCTTTTCACGAGTCGTCAAACACACCTTTGAAAACAAACGCGTTTCGTTTGGTATATCGGTTTAGAAGAAAGTGTGCTTGCCAGCTACTGTGCTCTGCACTTCGTCTGTTTGTTTGTCAGTTGCAGTTCTCATGGGTGGTCTTCCGAGAACTCCTCACGCGGTTCCTCACTGGATAGTATCAAGGAGACTATCATGAGCATAACTGACACCACTGGATTCTTGACGTACTTACCTACTCTCTGTCGGTGGATCCATAGACCCACGTCCCCCCCACGTTGTTGGTTGGGGGGGGGGGTGTGGGAGAGGGCTTGAGGTAAAAAGCATAAATGTTTGTTTTCAGTGGGGATCGAACCCACGACCCACAGCACGGAAGACAGTGGATGCAAAAACCTTATTTTAGAGGTAGATGGGGGGGAGGTAGTAATTCTAGTTTCTTTGTGAAAAGGATCATACAAAAATACGTTAGGAACCAGGCCGTAGTTTCTTGCCCGTTCTTTTAGGCTGGTCACGTGGAGCTGACACTAAGGGCGGCTTGCACCAGAATCGCTAAACGCGTTTAACTCTTAAATAGTATTTAGCGAGTTGTCAAGTCATACAAATACGTCAGATTTAAATCGATTTAGCTGTTAAACACGTTTAGTGATTGTGGTGCAAGCCGCACCTAGAATCACTCAGTTATATAAAACAATTCTAAATGATCCTTGTGATTTTATTGAATAAAAGAACTATGATATATGACTTTGAGCATTTGTATTTCTGTGATGCTGAAATTTTCAACGCTATGTAGCAAGACCTATCTATTAACATAAACGCAACTATTTTTACATGCAACCTCATTCTGTAATGAGAATATTTTTAATGAACATCAGAGTTTACGAGAAGTGAACATTAAAATGTGCTCATTACAGTACGCTTCCGGTTCATTGGCACTTGAATTGGGTGTTTGGGAAAACAGATTTACCTAGTGTAATGTTTTTCTTTGAATTTCCGTCGATAATTGAGTGGGAGTTGATGGAAATTATCTTTGCGAAGTTGAAAAATAAAAAAAAACCTACCTACAGTACCTATCTAGAGGGTAGATAACTAACATAGGTAGTACCTACCATGGTTGGAGCTTAGAAGCAGTCTCCTCGCTCATAAGCACTAACAATAAGATAACAATAGTAATTAGCTATAGATAAAATTGGGTTTTATTCGTATATAGTACTTACCTAAGTACCTACCTACCTCTTAACTTATGCTTACATGTGCTGTAATTATTCCAGCTTAGTTACGTCTATCTTAGTCCGAGGGAGTAGCTATAATATTTTTGCATAAATTGTATTCTTAGGTTAGTAGGGTACCTATTAGCACAGACTATAAAACCTAGATACCTATCAGTTCCGTGGTATTAGTAGGTATACTAATTAAACTGTTATAGCTATGTAGTGATATGGATGGGTGACCGCTAGTGGCATTTATATCTGATGTTTCCGTGCTTCGAAGGGCATGGTTCCGACTTTAGCAGTCGGCCTAAATCTCCGTTCCAGAGTTAGTCACTAACTCATAGAATACGAATGAACGAACGAGTCATTATGACGAAAGAGCTTCTGAAATTATGAAAAACGTGACCTAAATCCACTAAGCTTCCAAGAAACAGTCCTAGCTGTCTTTTCCCAATAATTGTAATGGGTTCAACTCAGACCACGTACACGGGTAATCGTACACTGTTGTGGTTCGCTCTCGTTAAATGCTGTCCCATCACGTTCAAACAGTGTCTGGGTTATGCAAGATGGAGCCAAGATTTAAAAAAATAGGGTATATCATCATTATCAGCGGTGGATGATTTCGGGTTTGATGGCTATTTATGTTTTACCTTCACAAATCATAGTCCACTATTGGGTAGGCATTGAGCTTTCGGGTGTGGGCTTGAACCAGCTAGCCCGGCCCGCCCTATTCGCTAGTAATCATCATCATTTCAATCTAAAAGAACAAATAGAACACATGAACCAAGTTGTTGGATATCTCAGTAGAGAAATAAAAGAGTGGACTGTATAAGCTAGTTCTGTAATTTTAAAACAATAGATAGGACGCGTGCTTATTCGTAGCTTGAATTTTGGTGAATGTTCGGCGCGGGGGTCCGCGCTGTTCCTCTTCGTCCCTCGCCGCCGCCCGCGCTCCGCGGATGCTCGTTGTCCAGCCGTTGCGGCGGCTAGCTAGGCGATGCTATGCTTCTGGTCCCCGACAAAGTCTTTTCCCCTGTCTTGAATCTTGAATAAAGGCTGTAAGAAACGTGCTACTGATCACGTTCATAATAATCTATTATGAACTTAAGTTACTTACTGCAGAGTTAAATCTCGCTGGACTTACTGTTATGAGTAGGTAAATCCGAATGAACATTTTTGAGGCATAATTAATTCTACTTAAAGCTTAAAATTAAAAAGGGTATCCAGGGAAATTTTCAAGAAGTTTATAATAAAATTGAACTTAATTTTGAAAAAATAATCTTTTGAGACATGCTTCATGCTGTCGACAACCATCCGTAACCGTATCTCCAATACGTCTAATTGCAGATGCCGAGTCGAAGTAAAATCATTTATTTTAAATGTAAATAAACCAGAAATTGGCGCAATGATAGCTTTTACAAACTAATGTGTGAAACTCTTCGATTTGAGCCAATAAATTCACAAAGAAAATTACGACTAATACAGTATTTACAATATTTATAATATTACTTATGTACAAAATACACATGAAGCAGTTGAGCTATCTACACTTGGTGCTTCAGATCTTTATTTTTTACACATTATTAAGAACAAGCTGGTAACCACTGCCTATAACGATGCATTGCCTTACTAGGCACGTCCACGTATTAAGGTTTAAGATATTTTATTCTGCTTAATGTGAATATGTAGGTAAGTAGGTATAACTGATTACTGATTGCCGTTCTAATAGTAGGTAACTCAGATTATAGTGTTTTCTATATTTTAAGGTAGGTAAGTAAGTATTTTTTATTATAAGTACTACTAAATGATGGAACAAGTCGATGGCCCACCTGATGTTAAGTGTTAATCACTACCTATAACAATGCATTACCTTACTGAGCACTGAAGACGTGCTCTGTGATGTATTGCACTGCGCCCATCACTCGGAGACATAAAGGTCTTAAGTCGCATGTGCCTGTAATTGCAATTTTTATAGCTAAAACTAATATTTAATCTATAACTAGATTCTAATATCAAAAGAGATATTAATCAAAGTCCCGGTTTCAATGCAATAGTGAAGATTAGGACAGACAGACAAAAGCGTCGTCGTTTCCGCCGCATTGTTTGTGTTACAAACGCACCTCACTGGTACTAAGAACGCCTCATTACGCTTCTGTGTGCGTAGAGTAATATACGAATAGAGAAAACACTTATTTACAATTTCATTGAAGCTATAAACGTTAAAAAACCATATTGACCATACAGGTTTTTCATTAGATTGATAGTAAGTAGATTTATGTAATCTACTTACTATCAATCTAATGAAAATGAGCTTAATCTACTGGAGAAAAAGTTAGATAAGGTACACTTTTATGTAATTAACTTTTCTGAAATTCTTTAGAAAATTCTGAATTCTTTTTTTTTTTTCTTTTTATTCTTTATTTCGTAGTGGAATGTATAACAAAAACCTTAAAGCAAAGCTTGTAATATGGGAACTAGATGCTGATAGAATACTTATATACTTTTTTTTTTGTAAATATATACTTATAATACATAGTAACACCCAGACATAGAACAAACATCTATGATTGCCACACACAAATGTTTGTTCTTGGTGGGGATCGAACCCACGACCCACAGCACGGAAGGCAGAGCTATTACCGACTGAGCTGTGACGCCTGTCAATTTAATTCAATTAATTAATTATATTGTCTTTATATTAATTCTAATAATATTATATTAATTATATTATATTAACTATATTCTGTCAATTAATTCCTAATTCCTCTAATTCCTAGAAAAATGTTTATGAATCACTGTAAAACACATGAAAAATTGAGTCTGTAGTAGGTACACGTGGCTCCATAATAAAGTTACTTCCAAATGCAACGGAAATCAAAGTAGAGCCTTTTGTAGAGCGTAGCTAGAGGCATAATTTTGTTATTATAAAAAACCATTCCATTTGATCTTGTTGATTTTCCGCGATAAAAAAAAGCCTATGTGTTAATCCAGGCTACGAACTATATGTATTCCAAGTTTCATCCAAATCGGACCATTAGTTATGCGCGAAATCGAGTAACAAATATCTATACATCCATATAGTTACAAACTTTCGCGTTTATAATATTAGTGTGATAGAAGGTTCCAATAACAACAGAAAATAATATCTGAAATAAACAATTACATGGTAACGGTGAACAGAATTAACATTTTTTGATAATTTTTAGTGGTAGGAAGATATTTTAGGTTTTTTTCTGTGTGGAAACCAACATTCATGCTGCCTCTACAACTGTGCTACTCTACATCCAAGAATCAAAGCACTGGCGCACGTCCAGCCTCGTCAAAGACAATGCATTGATCGTTTGATCAGTTGTTACCCACTAACACGGTTGTAATCGTAACGAGTGCATGCAGGGTAGTTACACCTACTAAAACCTACCTATCTCTACCTACCTACTCGGTGAGAACCTATTAAATAGAAATAGAAATTATTTATTTTACGCAACATACAATTAGGTACATACACGCGAGAGCAATGATTCCGGGTCACTTAAAGAATGTTAAAAATCTCGGAAACTAAAAATGATAGGTTAATGCAATAAATTGTATTTAATAGACAATGTAATACTCCTTAAATGAAGGTATTAAAACTTCTTAGTTATTGTAAAGTTATATCTTAAAAAAATCAAATTTGAAAAAGGGCCACTTTCGAAGATGGAACTACGAAATTACAGCATTTGGTTTTGCTTTTGTTTGTAATCTGTCATTTATGTGGGTATATAAACCATGTTGATAGTGCTCTATATTCATTATTCAAGCTGAAATTATGTCGCTTACGCCTGAAGAATGCACCAGAATACTTACAATGCTGGAAACCGGCCGGAGTCAGCGCGATACAGCCAGGACTGTCGGTGTGTCGCTGTCAACAGTACAAAGAGTTCTCCGACGTTACGAAGAAACTGGTTCTAACCTACGCAGACCAGGAACGGGCAGAACCAGGTGTACCACAGCACGAGAAGACCGATACTTGGTGAACACCATGCTTCGAAATCGCTTTCTCACAGGAACTGAACTCACAAATCAGTTTCGACGCCTCGGAGGAAGTAACCCAAGTGCATGGACAGTAAGACGTCGGCTTGCTGAATCTAACTTAAAACCCCTTAGACCTGCAAACGGCCCTAAACTGGAGCGTGGGCATCGTATTTCAAGACTAAGATATGCCCAGAGCCACGTAAATTGGAGTATTGAAGATTGGTCAAAAGTTATGTTCTCCGACGAATCAAAATTTATGCTCTACAAGCACGATGGAAGACACAGAGTGTATCGAAGACCAGGGGAAAGATTCAAGCAAGCATGCATCGAAGAAAAAGTAGCCTACGGTGGTGGGTCTGTACTTGTGTGGGCCGGAATTTCTTCTGAAAGTCGCACAGAGCTGGTGATCATAGAAAACGGCTCTTTAACTAGCGTAAGATATGTGGAAGAAATCCTCAATGATCATGTTGGTCCATTTATGGTCAATTTAGGTGAGGATGCTATATTTATGCATGACAATGCCCGACCTCATACAGGTAGGATTGTGAATGACTACCTTCAAGAGATGAACATTACTCGTATGGAGTGGCCAGCGCGCAGCCCGGATATCAACCCGATCGAGCATGCTTGGGACGAGCTAGGCAGATGCGTAAAACAACGAAACCCTCCCCCAATCACGCTTCGTGAGCTCAAAATTGCTCTCACAGAGGAATGGGAGAATATTCCCCAAAATCGTATAAGGAACTTGGTGTACAGCATGCCAAACCGCGTAAACGCAGTAATGGAAGCACGAGGAGGCAATACGAAGTATTAAAATTCAAGTCAAATCGTAATAAAGTTCAAAAATTTCATGTTTCCTATTTTTGTTTTAAGGAGAGATCAGCAGTTTTTTTCTTTATGTAATTTTGTGTTAATAAAATGTATGGTGACTCATATTTTTTTACTTTCATTTAAGGAGTATTACATTGTCTATTAAATACAATTTATTGCATTAACCTATCATTTTTAGTTTCCGAGATTTTTAACATTCTTTAAGTGACCCGGAATCATTGCTCTCGAGTGTATTTACTTAATAATATAACAATAAAATGCGTAAAAAAGGAACCCACTCAGCAAATGCTTTGGGTGCACGGTGGCTCCTTTAGCGCTGGTTTTCAGGGGTGCCGAGAGTGGCATGACGCACAGCCTCTGCGACACGCGCTTTTTACAAATACTTACTCTACTAACAGAAAACAACATATAACTAACTTCGCTACATCTCTATTATAATTACAAAATAAAATAAATACTAACAAAAATGAAAACACAATTAACCGGATAACCGGATAATTATTACTATTTACCTACTATTATTACTATTAATATAATTATTACTATTTACCTACTCAAGCACCCTTTCTTGTTTGGGTCATTAATTCATTGTGAAATATGTCAGCTAAGTAGGTAATAGTGTCGATTCTGTTGTTGGATTTTTCTAAACTAACCTAATTTGACGCTAAAATTATAGCTGTCTTTGTCGTTTCAGTTTATGAGAAAGGGACAGCAACATTTTTAGTGCTGTCAAATTAGGTTAGTTTAGAAAAATGCAACAACAGAATCGACAGTAATGTGTTGCATATTTACTTAAGTACTTAGTTTACCTTTAAGACTACCAACTTTCCTACCTACTTACAAAATTATAGTTTAAGCTCATTATAAGTGAACTGTAAAGTTCTTCGATGAGTATAATAAAGTTAAACTGATGAAAGTTGATTCTACCTTCAGATTTCTTATCTTCTCTTATATGGCCTCTGTCCGTCATTTCGATAGACAAGTTTTCCAGTGTCAAGTGAATTATTTGAAATAAGTTTACTTAGTCAAGTCGATTCATTCGTCAAGTCAGCTGTCGTTTGTTTTGAAGGCAAAATGGCGGAGTTTCCCTTCAAATTTTTAAAACGAATTCCATCAAATAATAAAAACACATAGTACCTACACCATTTATTCCAATGGCTCGCACTAATGGTAGGTTCTATTTCAACCCTCATTGTCTAGGTTTTAATGTCTAGGTTGTCTAGGTTAGGCAAGACAAGGTCAATAAGACGATTCTAAATGATCCTTGCGATTTTATTGAATAAAGAAATTTTGACTTTGACTTTGAAAAAAACTTCTGTCCATAGGCTTAAAAAGTAAAGCTACTAAAACACGTGGTCCACAACTTAAACAGGATAAAAAACCAGTGGAGCCTTAAAAAATCTTAAACGACTATTAAAAGTAACCCGCCCTTTAAACCAGAGGCCAGTTAATGTAAACATTGTCTTAGTTTCAACGACAAAAAGTTTAAGGTCCCGTCTGACTGAAAGCGAACGGCCGTTTGTATTTTACATCCCATTAATAATGTAGTTTAATAATCTGTACACGTATGTTATAAATATGTTTACTCGTATATGTTTTTGTTTCAATTTCAATCAAGCTGCAACTACTGGTGCAATTTGGATGAAACTTGGAATAAAACCTGTTCGTAACCTGGACACAAGCTCCTTTTTATCCTTAAAAATCAACAGAATCAAACGGGACGCAGACGAAGTCGCGGAAGCTATAGTCTAATTTATGCGATATCTAAATATGTCAAATTAATGAAAAATTAAAAAAAAAATCTTTTATTTAAATTTAAATTTTTTAATCCCTTCCGGCCGTTACCGCAACTAATTTTCGTAACCAGTTGCGAAAACGGAAATATCATTCTTTACCCGCAACTGGTTGTGGCAGAAGAATCACATTTTAAAATCTTAGATGAGTACTCCATAATATTATAGAAACATTGGTCGAATAACCAGTTTGTAAGACCTATTTATATGGATTCATTGGTAAGTCTTTAAATTCGGTTGGTAAATTATTGAAAAAAAATAATAAAATTGCAATGGCGTAGTAACAGGTAGGTAAGTTCTACATATTATAAATAACACACCATCTGGTTAAATGAAATTCTGTCTGTAACATGCTGTAACTAAACCAATAGTGTGTTGTGTATTTACTTTCTTTACAACAATTTTAAACAACCATAATGATTCGCATACTACCTTTGACGGAATTTCATGGTCACAAAAATTCTATTATCAAAATGCCAAGTTGTTGTTTGGTAGCTAGGTCGAAGTTGGTAATATATAAAGGTTGAAGGTTGACAGGCGGACCGACTGTACAAATGTATTTGTACAGTTGGAGACATTATCAAACTAAACTGATCGAATTTGTAGTCAACTTTTTATTTCAACATTTACGTAAGTATCTAATACCTAATACAACTCATAATGACGGACTTTTTGAGCAACAGAAGTAAAAGTATACTTAATAACTGCGAGGACTGTCCATTATGCTACCACATAAATACCAAAACTTCGCTGTTACCGGAGTCATAGCCAGACGGTTCGTGAACAAACACTTTCCAAAATGTTGCTCGTATATTTACCCGTCGCGATAACTACTTTAGCGTACGCTATTTATTTTTACTTTACACGAACGTTCAAATACTGGAAAAGTAGGGGCGTCATTGGCCCAAAACCTGTGCCATTCTTCGGAAACCTAAAGGAGTCTACGCTGCGACGCAAAAATATAGGACTCCTTTTTAGAGAGTTTTATGAAACTTTTCCAAATGAAAAAGTCGTTGGGATCTACAGAATGACCACACCCGGCTTAGTGCTTCGCGACCTGGACATTATCAAGCACGTCATGATAAAAGATTTCAACGCGTTTGTGGACCGTGGGATTGAGTTCAGCAAAAATGGGCTTGGAGTGAATCTATTCCACTCGGATGGAGACACCTGGCGGGTGCTCAGGAACCGTTTTACTCCCGTCTTCACGTCAGGCAAGTTGAAGAACATGCTGTATCTCATAAAGGACCGCGGGGACAGCTTTATGGAGTACATAGACCAACTGTGTGATCAGAATCCAGAGCATAAGGTACACCCCCTCTTTCAAAAGTTTACCATGGCCGCCATCTCAGCGTGCGCGTTTGGTCTCGACATCGACACTATCTTCGGCAAAATGGATACATTGAAGAAAATTGACGAATTAGTTTTCTCAGCCAATTACGCGCAAGAACTGGATATGATGTATCCCGGTATTCTGAAAAAATTGAACACATCAGTGTTTCCAGCTTTTGTGAAAACGTTTTTTGATGATCTCGTCAGACAAATATTTACAGAGAGAAACGGAGTTCCGGGAAATAGAAAAGATTTTATGGATCTGATTTTGGAAATGAGACAGAAGGGACAAGTTTATGGTACCAAAAGAAATGAGAATGATAAGCAGTTGTTTCTAGAGCTTACGGATGATGTTATCGCTGCTCAGGCCTTCGTGTTCTATGTGGCTGGCTATGAGACAAGTGCCACAACTATGAGCTTTTTATTATACGAACTGGCAAAATATCCTGATGTTCAAGAAAAATTATACGCAGAAACTATTGAAGTTCTCAAAAAACACAACGGAGAAATGACTTATGAGACGCTACAAGAAATGAGTTACTTAGATAATGTGTTTGACGAGACTCTAAGATTGTATCCAGTAGTGGAACCCTTACAAAGGAAAGCACTGGTAGACTACAAAGTGCCCGGAACGGATATTACTATAGAGAGAGGAACAACTGTGTTCATATCTCCTTACGGCATCCATCACGATGCGAAGTACTACCCAGATCCTGAAAAGTTCGACCCTGAGAGATTCACCGTGGAAAACTCCAGGGACAGACATTCCTGCGCTTACTTGCCATTCGGTGTTGGTCCCAGAAACTGTATTGGTAAGTTGTGATACTCATCACATAAATGCGCTTATGGGTAAACTTTGATAGTACATTTTTTATTTGCACAAATATGAAATGCACGAAGAACTAACTGCTTTAAGTTTACATTTTATACTGATTTTATTATTTTTCAGGAATGCGGTTTGCTAAAGTCCAGTCACGTGTGTGCATTGCCAAATTTATCTCCAAGTTTCGGGTGGAGATGTCGAAGAATACTCCAGATATTATGGTGATGGATCCTAAGAGATCGATCATGGGTCCCGAGGGTGATATCCCCCTGAGGATTCTAAGACGATAGGTTGATATGGCTGAGAGGATGATATAGGTGCTGGGCAAGTCTACTCCATCTAAAACATGCCTTGCTTATGAGACTCCTGGTATCTAAGTAGGTACGAGTAGAGAAGCCGTTTGACACCTCATACCAGCGTGCTCCAATGGGCTTATATACCTACGAGTAATATATAGGTATTTATAAGTTTAAGTTTAATATTACTTGGTAGGTTAAATTATACGTAGTTATAATACCAACTGACGATGAGATAACATTATACAGTGTAAATAGATTATGATTTATTATTATGATTATTTTATGATTTTGTGATTACCTCAAAGTTATTGCTTAGCTAGAATGAGTAGTTCGCACCGAACTGCGATGAATATTTAGGTAGGTATTTAGTATTATTTTCATTCCAAATAAAATGTTTTTTAATATGTTTTTACAAATTAATACTAAGTTGCAAGTTATTAAACTTGTATTTATCACGAATGTCCGTAGGTAGATTGCCATATTAACAGTGTTTATTTCAACGGTGATTCAAATTATTTAAGTAGGTATCGTAAAAAAAAATTACATATATTTATTTGTCTAAAAACCATTATCTTGTCCAAAAACCATTACCTATCAAGCATTGCAAGATTTTTATTACAGCCGTAAAAGCACGTAATACTACAATATAAAAGAAGTATCGGCAATGCGACATCGTCATCTGCGGGTAGGTATGTTGCACAAAATGTTCAACCATCAAGGGTACTTGACAGAAAGATTGTTCGTAAATATAGATAACCTGTGGTATCCAGCGCTGTGCAAATTAAATTATTATGTAGTTATGTGTTTCAACGAGAATAATCTATTTATTTAGGTGTTACTAAAAGTAAAGTACTTACTACGTACCAACTTATTGAAAATTACTTACCTACTGTGAATTTTTACAGACAAACAAGTTTGTTTAGTATCTTATATGGATCTTTGTGAAAGAGCTCGCCCGGGGAAGTACTCGCACCGTACTTATTTCGTGCGTCAAGCAGCGATGCTCGCATTGCTGTGTTCCGGTTTGAAGGGAATGGGCGCCGGTGCTATTACAGGCACATGAGACATACCTTTATGTCTCAGAGTGATGAGCGCAGTGCAATGCATCACAGGGCACGTCCTCAGTGGACGTGCTCTGTGAGGCAATGCATTGTTATAGGCCGAGGTAACTACTTAACATCATGTGGGCCATCGGCTTCTCCCATCATTTGTTGTATAAAAAAAAGTTTTTAAGATATTGTATAGATTAAAACACTGTTTGTTTTCCAAATAACATCAGATGAGATAGCGATCAAACGCTAAAAAAAAATTTAAAAAAATATTTATTCTGTGGTTGAAGCTCGCTGTCATGCAAACTTCACCCTTAAATAAAATGAATAGCATCGTCACGTGCACTATTCTAAGAAACTTGTTAATATGGTGTAAGCTCATAAAACGTAATAATGCGTCAAAAACGTGTTGAAGCTTCACAGGCAAGATTTCAGGAATTTACGTGTGTTTTTAAATAGCTTCAGGAATCAAACTTACACAAATGAAATAAAATGTTATCTCCGGCGTTTACGAGTGTGGTAGGTAGAAACTATTATCTTCACGTGACGTGTATAACTGTTGTACGAACTGTAATAATATGGCGGAATTGTCGCAAAATCCACAAACCAAGAAGTTGAAATCAAATCAAAATTCAAAGAAGTTGAAGTCAGAAGCCAAAACTAAAATACGGCCTCGAACAAGCCGATGGGACACCTGATGTTAAGCAAATCCCCATGCAAATACCTATGCAATTCCCACTTGGTAAAAATATAGGGAACAGCTGATTTTTTTTTTCACGCTCTCTTTATGGTTCCAATGGAAACCCCCCCGAAGTTTTAGGGAGTGTTATTATTACACCCTATACTCAAGATAAAAAAAAGGATAAAGTCGCAATTCAATTTTATTTTTCGTCAACTATGCACAAAAATTATAATTCATAGGCTGATCACACGCCATACAAAATTGCATTTCCCGCAGAGAGGAAATTGCAACTTTCAATCATCGCTCGAATATTCCGATCCTAAGCTAATTATAAGCAATAAAGTACACAGTATAGTCCATCAGTGTGGCATTCGGTAAACCATTTCAATCGTTTGAACCAATGTTTGAACGCCACATTTACGTTTCAGTAGCATAAACGGTGATATGTTTCCCCCTACCTGTTTACTGTGGTCGGAAGTATTCGGGCCTCGTTTGAACTGGGCCAGTGACTTGCTTACTAATTGTTGTATTTGAGGTGCAACGAGCGGCAGTGGCAGCAGCTACTTGGCTTCATCCATCTCAGTATTGTTTTGTGGTTGTACCATTGGCATTGTGTTGAAAGTTTTTTTTTGGCCTACCACCTACACAAAGGATGATTTTATGAATGCCACAGATAATGGCGATAGCCCCATATGATTAAATGATTTTGGATTGGATTTTGCCACCTGGATTCTGCCACTTTATGGTGGCAGACTAAAACTAAAAACTAAAACTAGAAGAAAACTAGAAATATTACAGGCAACACATTAAAAATAGGTATTCTATTCGACCTAGATATACTAAATAGGTATAGGTACTATTCGAAACTAGTTTATGGTTACGCTAATTAATTGGAATTCTTTGGTGTATTCATCTTATACGAAAACGATGAGCTTATCTAATTTTTAAACTGAAATATATACAAAAGTTATGAGGATTACGTATGTGTCTTTAGGTCTAAGGTTATGCAGCTTTTGACGTAGCTTTATCCACTGGACTCTAATTACTTGAAACTTATCTAATTTATCTACTGTGGACGTGACAAATGACCAAAGGGCTGGCGCTTACCTTGGACAGAGAATTAGTATTGCCATACAAAGAGGTAACGTTGCCAGCCTTTTGGGCACCCTGCCTGCAGTCGGTGATTTGAACTCTGTTTTCTATCTCTAGCATTTAGAATTCAGAGTTCATTATAATAATTTTTTTTTGTTAAAAATGCTATTTTCTTATTAGTATTTGTATATAGTTATTGTTTTGATCAATAAAATACGCAATTTGAAGTATTTATCTACTTTAGTAATACGATTAAAACCTAAACCCACAAACTTTATCTGAAGTAAATTAAGAACCAACTTATGATTTACGCGAAAAACAGCAAAACTGATAATGAACTCACTCTATCAAGTCCAGTTACTAAGAAAGTGTAAACGCACAATCCTTTCAGTTGTCTATGGGCGTTTTATTTTTACTGCGCGCACGCACGTGTTCTTGCCATTGTTAGCTTATTCCGGAGGAAAGTTAATTGATTTTTAAACGTTCTCAGAAGTCTGTATGATTGAGTCGTTGTAAATAAAGTGAGGCTAAATTGATCTAAATGCACTCATTCAGATGCTTTGATGGAAAAACGAAAAAAATTATCATTTTAAAACAATGGTTTTGAGTTCCTTTGATCTAAATATTAATGAAGACGGTGAATGAGAAAATTATGATTATCAATGAACATTTATTTTTTAAAACGCAATGTGATTTCAAACAATAGACGATTTGGCTTGGTCGACACTCGTTACTGATCTTTATTCCTCTGAAGTTGGGTGCAACAAACGTACCTACTGCACTAAACTGTTGTGGGGAGTCATTAGCTTACCTAACACCCTTCGATCAAAAATACCTAGATAAAGGGTCGGCGCATAAAAACCGTCTCGGAAAATAACAGCTATGAAAAGGTATTGTTGATCGAAGTTAAGTATCTCCAATTACCCAAAAATGGGTTCTGCCCCCGTATGCCAATCTTTTGCTGTCAAGTTATATTTCACTGCCCAGTGTAATTTCTTCAGGTCACGTGATACAATTTTGACACTAAAATTATGACACTTGACAGCAAAATATGCGCGAAAACACATCAAATGACGTCATAATGTCACTATTTAGTCACAGAATAACTATGAGTTAGTATGAACTGACCATGATTTAAATGCAGTTCAACTTTGCAGTTCAACTTTGATTGGCATACCCCTGCTGCGCAGATACTTCAGCGGGACAAAGATCCGTTGTGTTTTGACTACTTCGATTATTTTTTATAGTTTTTTATTTTCTATCGATTGTCGAATGTCAACTTTGCTAGTGAAGCACATTTTGCTACGCAAATGTAAAATTAAACTTACATCAGTAACTATGTACCTACTTCATAATCTGTCTTTCCATTCCCAAAATATCCCAATGAGAAATATTAGCTCCAGAAAACATATAAAAACCATAATTACCCGTAATCATGGCTGCTTAAACAAACGAGACGTTTTACTACCGAAAAACAATAAAAACTTATTGACACTGACACTTGTCGAAATAAACAATAAGTACACGTGTGGATTGAAAAACAATCTTGTGCGCCAAAAAAACAAATGTGCTACAAAATAAAAAGAAGCAGAAGAAAAACAACGGTATAAGGAGCTCGCTAGCGCTAGCTCGAAAATGTTCTGTCATTTGTAAAAGCAACCTAGCACATTTATTTTAATTGGTTTCTTGGTGTTTTAGTGAGTATTGTTCTATAATTTTGGTGGAATTACACTCGTGAGCAAAAAAATCGACTCAGGACGCACGCCCGCGTTTAAAAAACTCTGGCAAAAAATCAGAAGCTTTCATTCTATTTCTGATTTTAACATCTCAAAGCTGTTAGTTTTAACTTTAAAATGAGTGGTCTACTTTGTTATTTACATTTTTATTTTGGTAATGAAAAAATATTGAATGAGAAGGAGTCTTAAGCAATGAAAAAGGGTGATCATTAACAGTAAAGAAAATACCAGCTTAAATTCGTCAAAATATTAATTTATTAGAAATTAAACTATCAATATTTAGTGTTGCCCCCCCTGGCCCTAATAACAGCTTCCAATCGCTTCTTCATGGATCGAATAAGTTTCTTTACTCGATCTTGTTCGATGCTATCCCATTCTTCAATGAGCGCCGCTTTGAGGTCCGATTTTGTGGCTGGTGCAGGATTTCTAGCCCGAACTTTTCGTTTCAGTTCGTCCCACATATGCTCGATAGGATTTAAGTCCGGGCTACGCGCTGGCCAGTCCATAGCGGCAATTTCGACCTCCTGTAAATACTGCCGGACGGAACCTGCAGTATGTGGACGGGCATTGTCGTGCATTAAGATAAAGTTTTCGCCTATGAAACCGGCGTAGGGAACGACGTGATCCCCTAAAATCTCATCGATGTATCGGTTCGCCGTCAATCCTCCCACTCGACCACCAGTTTCAATAAAAACCAACTCGGTTTTTGCCTCCATTGAAATGCCCGCCCACACCATCCAGGAACCTCCTCCAAAAGCCACATTTTCTTTGATGCAGCACTGCGCGAATCTTTCTCCAGGTCTTCTGTAGACTCGTCCTCTTCTATCGCTACCATGCAAGCATACTCTGCTTTCGTCTGAGAAGAGGACGGAGCTCCATTGTTCGTCAGTCCAATCAACGTGTTCTCTGGCAAATCGTAGGCGGGCTGCTCGGTGGGCTGGGGTTAATTTGGGGCCAGTAGCTGGCCTTTTTGGCTCAAGGCTAGCTGCCTTAAGTCGTCTTCTGACTGTCCAGCCACTAACAGCCACTCCTCGCGTTTCTCTGAGCTCTTGTTGGACTTGAACGCCAGTGAGGGCCCGATTTCTCAGCGATGTACTGACAATGAAACGGTCATCTCTCTCCGATGTGCACCTTTTTCTTCCGGAACCGCGTCTTCGATTAAAGTTACCAGTCTCTTGGTAACGACGGTAAACTCTGGAAACAGCAGACTGGCTCATGTTCAACGCATGTGCCACTTCACGCTGACTCTGGCCTTGTCGCAATAGGGTGACCGCTTGAGCAGCTTCATCACTTGTTGTGTCCATTTTCAGGTAGAATTCTTGTTTGTTGATAACGGAGATGTGTATCGGTTGACGTTTGACGGCTAACTGATAAGGTTGGGTCAGGTAGATAACCTTTTATATGGGTAAGTAACCCTTAATTAGCACTATTGTAAACAAGCGCAAAAAGGGTGGTTACTGATCACAACATGTTGTTGGGTTGTGTGAGCAAGAAACATTACAATATTTTATATCATTTTGAAGCTAATAATAGGAGCTTTATGATTTTACTATGAAAAAAATATTTACACGATCAGTTTTTTTGCCAGTGACTTGCGACTGCAGGTGTGTCGCCTGAGTCGATTTTTTTGCTCTCGAGTGTATAACCAATAATACTTGCAGTCATAGCATAAAGTGTGAGCCATTGGAATAAATGTGTACCTATTATGTCTTTTTATTATTTGATAGAATTTGTTTTCAAGTTTTGAAGGGAAAATCCACCATTTTGTCTTCAAAACAAATGACTTCACTGTCCGTCATTTCGATAGACAATTTTGCTAGTGTCAAGTGGATATTTGAAATAACTGTAATCAAGTCGAGTCATACGTCAAGTCGTTTATTTTGAAGACAAAATGGTGGATTTTCCCTTCAAAACTTGGAAACGAATTCCATCAAATAATAAAAACACAATACACATTCTGCAACGTACTACTACTAAGATACCTGCCACTTGACAAGCATCCAAACTGACATTTTCAAAGTTCCAAAATTCAGGCGTTTTTCGTAATGAAATCATGATTCCTCTGTATTATTTTAGTTCATTGTTTATTGTAGTTGAACTTGTATGCACACAAAGCTGCAGTAGAGGATAGTCTATCATTTCCTAACGGATTAGCCAAATTAGATTTTGCACTTTAAAACACATAAAACAACAATTTTGAGCTAAAATGCTTATAAAAATGATAAGGAACCGATCTAGTAGATGATTTATAGATACACGAGTGTTTTGAAGTCAGTTTTATTGAAGTGGGTTTAATATTGATATTGCGTAACCCTAAATCGAATACATATATCTAGGTAGGTACCTACTTGAGCTGGACGGATGTCTAGACTAATGGTCTAGTGTTTTGGATATACCGATATTTAAGAGGTGCCTAATGCTAAATTAGCATAAATTGATTTGCTGCGGGCGAGCTAAGCGAGCTATGGGTCTATTAGATTGCACCACAATCGCTAAAGTAGAAGAGCTTCATGTGAAAGAGTTCGTCCGGGGAAGTACTACCACTGTACCTATTTCTGGCACCAAGCAGTGATGCTCGCATTGCTGTGTTCCGGTTTAAAAGGTATGGGTGCTGGTGTAATTACAGGCACATGAGACTAAGGGCAGCTTGCACCAGAATCACTAAACGTGTTTAACAGCTAAATAGATTAAGAGAGGCTTGCACCAGAATCGCTAAACGCGTTTAACTCTTAAATAGTATTTAGCGAGTTGTCAAGTCATACAAATACGTCAGATTTAAATCGATTTAGCTGTTAAATACGTTTAGTGATTCTGGTGCAAGACGCCCTTAAATCTGACGTATTTATATGACTTCACAACTCGCTAAATACTATTTAATAGTTAAACGCGTTTAGCGATTCTGGTGCAAGCCACCCTTAGTTGTATAAAAAACTAATTATATCTGACGTTGACTGGACAAGTTGTTAAATACAGGTGCTGTTTTTTTTTTTGTGTTGTGTTGTGCAAGACAAAGAGTCCGCTCACGCTACCGCTCATTCACAATAACCTAAGCCTTACAGACGAGAAGCAGGTACGCAATCAAACAATCACATAAACTTAAACACGGCTATTTTCGAAAGTAAGATTACAAAGATAACAATAGTTATTGTAAACATAATCTCGCCAACATTTGATAACATAACATTTATTCGTTTAGTTGGAGCTTCGTTCCAATTTGTAAGCATGCTTTCTATCTCAGAATTTTCAGTTGTTGATGCTTGTATAATCATTCTCAATCAACGCAAAGAATCGACAATTATATAGGATTTTTTTATGCATCTATATGATTGGATAAACCGATGGCCAATGTATAGATGTTAAGTGGTAACTAAACTACTGCCTATTACTTCAGTAGGCACATCCACCGCGGACGTGCCCTGTTAAGCATTTTGTTTTGGTGGGAATAAAGGTTAATAACGGAAATGGATCTCGACACCCGATGACAAAATTGCAATCAGTTTTTACTTCAATCTGATCGTAGATGCCAGAAACCCGTTTAAATTCGTTGCCAGATAGATACGAAATTTTTCTATGATTTTGCATAGTGGTCGAGTAGAGTTACACAAATGGGGTCGAAGCTGTGGAAGTAAAAATCATGAATTATTTGTCTAATCCGTTTGAATGAACGTGTGTGAGTGATTAAAAATCATTATCTGACATGTAGGTAGGTACTAAAATTACAGTTTTACTGCTGACGTTGTAGCATATCGTCGGTGCGCCTGCCAGAATCGCTATGTGTTTTGGAGCAAGTTTTCAGGAGGGACAAAAAACTGTTTTATTTAATTATTATTTGACTTAAAAATTATTTAAAAATGCAGAATCATGGCAAAAAATATATTTTATGTATTAAGCTAAGAATAATAGGAATACAATATGCTAATTTTATAGAGCAATCCTCTGATATCTGTAACCACAGGATCTCCAGTCGTTTTCCAGGTCGAATAGAGTCAAGTTGGCAAATACGCTCATAGTTTAAAAAAAACTGTATTCTAAGTGGTGGATTTTATAGGGTTTTGTGGGTTTTTATCGGACACATAGCTGATTTTTCACTGCCACAAATTGAAATGACTTGCACATAACGAATTTGTCAAATCGATTTCTAGAAGGAATATATACATAATTGATTTTTCAGTCGACGTAGAATACAAAAGGGATGCCAGCTGTCAAATAAAAAAAGAACAAAAAAGTGCACATAACGATTCTGGCAGGCGCACCGACGATATTTATTGGTTTAGTGGTGGGATGGAAAAAACTACGATCTTAAGTTTCTATAGAATTTTCGATTAATCGGCTGCTTCCTGTCAGATAACCAAGATTAGATAACTGGTTATCTGTGAAGAATTTTTTTCCTCTGGCATAACTGGTTAGTTCAAAGGATTTTTTTCCTCATAGACAACCATGGTTATCTGGTAAGAAAAAAATATCAACATGTACTAGGTTGTCTGGTGTAGATCGCTGATTATCGATAAGACCGCCCATTGTGGTTACCGTTTAACAGGTGAGACATTGGTGGGACATCATTTCTCCCAGCGAGCTCATATTTACCATAAGATTTAATACCAACATGGAACAATAAATTAATCTATCTATTTACCAAAGACCTGTGGTGTAACTCTTCGATCAACTATATGAGTGTAACTACATACTTTACCTAAACGTACGTCAAGCAACTTGACGTGAAGTCAAAATATTTGATTTACCATTGACTGATGGATTGATAGATAGTTTGTTGTTCGTTCTCATAGGTCAATGGTCTTTAGTTATTTTGCTTACAATAATACCTTCTACTAATACAAGTAAATTAAATAAAAAATTTAATAAAACCCCCGAATCTTGGACCGATTTTTATCAAACATAGCTAAGAACACTACCGACTAATTCACCTATCAAACAAAAAAATCAAAATAAGAATCGGTTCATCTGTTCGGGAGCTACGTTGCTTCAGACACACACAGACACACACACACACACACACACACACACACACACACACACAGACACGTCAATCTTATAACACCCCGTCGTTTTGCGTCGGGGGTTAAAAACTAGCTAGCTATAATTTAAAAAACTAAGTTATTAAAACTTGCACCTACACTATTTAGTTGAGAATAAAATTGTTTTATCAAGTTTTATATTAAGTAAATCTTATACTTTTTCTTTAAATTAAATTAATTAGCTGAGTTAGTAGTTTCAAAGTTGATAAAATGCAATTGAGTTATAAAATCATTAGGCACCTATTCAGTATGGAACTTTTTAAAAGTTATTTCCCTGATTAACTTGAACCATCACTTTTCCTATGAACGAAATTTTTTTCTTAAAAACTTAGTTTTTTTTTTATACCTCAAAAACCCTCCATTTACTTTTTCCAGACGCACCACAAAAAAACCCAGTTAAAGTTTTCCACGTTTGTGACACGTAGCCGGAGTGGTCACATCGGCAAATAAATACGCTGAGTTGGCCAATGGCGGCCTAGCACTCAGTATGTCATATACAGGCTGCTCAAAAGATAAGGCTGCCTGAAAAAATGAAAAATAAGAGTTTTCAAAAAACAGTGTATTTCGTTCGACCAATACTAAATACTTACCTTAACGTCCGTGCGAAATTGTAGTAGCGAATCCGCTGAATGAATTCCACTACGATCAAGTGTAGTTGGATTAGCGGAACCGTCGGAACGGTCGACATCCACAAACACGTGCGAAATGAACGCAGCACCGCAACGAAATGGCGGCCGGAGCGCGGAAGTGTGGCCGGCGTCGGAGCAGATCGACGAATCGACGGAAAGAGATAGAATTATAGCCAAGTTTATGCGTTAGAATAGGCAGTCACGCTAGTGCTCGGCTCCTCTTCTCCTACGGACAAGACACGGCGAAATTACTGCGATTCCGTTGTTATGATTTCGCAGCGGTGGTGTGCTACGGCATAAGACATTATTTCAAAAATTATGAAATCGAAAGATTTTTTTTTAATTTATAAAGCTGAAGTAAGTATACAAAGATGATGAAAAAAAGTAAGCACAGATACCTAATTTCAAGAAAATACCACCCTGTGAACAAAGTACGATTGCACGCGGTCAGGTGTGACGGTCCGGTCCGGTCCGGTCCGGTCCGGACGGGAGACGGAGAGAGAGGAAGGGACGAGACGACAATCGCACACTAATGAGTCGACTTCTAATAATAATTATCTAACTACACTTTCTGTTCGGCGAGTTCGCTATTGTGGTAGGGCTGTCGCTGGAATTTTCATGGAGTATTTTTATGGGGGTGGAAACCTTGAAGTTAAAACTTCAAGTGACAATGGCCAATTATAGACCGTGCTTATAGCCTACGTGAAAAAATACAAATAGAATAATGCTATGCTACATCGTCGTCCGCATCGTCACTTACCATCAGCCCAGGTATGCCAATCTTTTGCTGTCAAGTTATATTTCACTGTCCAGTGTAATATCTTCAGGTACAATTTTGTACCACGTGATCATTCTTTTTACACACTTGACAGCAAAATATGCGCGAAATCACATCAAATGACGTCATTATGTCACTATTTAGTCACAGAATAACTATGAGTTAGTATGAACTGACCATGATTTAAAACTTTGCAGTTCAACTTTGCAGTTCAACTTTGCAGTTCAACTGTGCAGTTCAACTTTGCAGTTCAACTTTGCAGTTCAACTTTGATTGGCATACTTGCATACCTGGCACCTGCAGGGGGCAGATGAAATTGCGGTTAAATGTTTGTCTATTATGTATAAAAAATGGATTTACTTAGTTAACGTTAGCTAGCTACGAGAAAAAAAGAAAACTGATAGACTTCTAAGCTATAATAACTGTTACTTTTATATCATTTTCAAAATACATCTAAATAATTTTTACGAAGAAACGCGATACTTACTCGTCGGCCAAATGCTCTATTGAAACATTGATTGATTTGATTATTTCCAGAGTAGCTGAATACAGCGACACCCCTACCTCCCAATAATAGGAAATTTGTTTTCCGGTTCGGTAGCGCGCACCAATTACGTGATTAAAGAATTATTTCCACTTTTTTTCCCTCCCTCGCTGGTAATTCTGCTGGTAATTCTTTGGGAGGTTTCCGCCTATTGAATCTCTTTTGATTAGTCTCCTTTCCCGTTTGATGGTGAATTGACTTCGCGCGCACGTTTGAGGTTAAATTGGAGATGTATTGAGCGTCCTCTTTTAGTGAGTGTCGCGGGGTAAGGCTAGATATTTTTGTAGAAAATGTCTTACAGCTGTAGGATTACTTAGAGCGGATTGCACCAGAATCGCTAAATGCGTTTAACTCTTAAATAGTATTTAGCGAGTTGTCAAGTCATACAAATACGTCAGATTTAAATCGATTTAGCTGTTACATACGTTTAGTGATTCTGGTGCAAGACGCCCTTAGAGTTACATAGACTTTGAGTGAGACTAACCCGTATTCACTAGGTGATTTACAAAATGATATTCACTAGGTGATTTACAAAATGATAAGGAGTTTGACAGATCTCACAGCTCAGTCGGCATTAGCCCTGCGTTCCGTGCTGCGGGTCGTGGGTTCGATCACCACTGAGAACTAACATTTTGTGTGTGACAAACATGGATGTTTGTTCTATGTCTGGGTGTTACTTACTATGTATTATAAGTATTACTATTTACAGAAAAAATTAATAAGCATTCTATCAATAATCTAGTTTCCATATCACAAGTTTTGCTTAGTTTGGGACTTGGGACTAGAGAGCGTTGTGTGTAATGTCCATGAATATTTATTTATTATTGTTTATTTATTGACAGGCGTAACAGCTCAGTTGGTAATGGCTCTGCCTTCCGTGCTGTGGGTCGTGGGTTCGATCCCTACCGAGAACAAACATTTGTGCGTGGAAAACATAGATGTTTGTTCTATGTCTGGGTGTTACTATGTATAATAAGTATGTGTTTACAAAAAAAAAAAGGATATAAGTATTCTATCAGCCATCTAGTTCCCATATCACAAGTTTTGCTTAGTTTGGGACTAGAAGGCGTTGTGTGTAAAGTCCATGAAAATTTATTTATTATTGTTTATTTAATAACATCACGCCTTCATTGTGTTAAGTAAAAATAAACGTTGAAATTACTTCTATTTATTTATTTCGACAATAGGCAACTTTTTTTTTGTCTTGTGTTTTTTCCAATAACAAAAAATCATCCTTCTGTTTTAACCATCTACATACCTTTATTTATTAAAATTGCCAATAAACCCAACCTAGCTCTGAGACCACTTCACCATTAACCCAACCTAGCTCTGAGACCACTTCACCATTAACCCAACCTAGCTCTGAGACCACTTCACCATTAACCCAACCTAGCTCTGAGACCACTTCACCATTAACCCAACCTAGCTCTGAGACCACTTCACCATTAACCCAACCTAGCTCTGAGACCACTTCACCATTAACCCGAATGCACAAGTGTGGTCTAAATGTGGCCGCGCTACACTACACCACTTGAGTTTCGCTTGCCCAATTCAATGGCACTTCTTTGGCGGACAGTCGATAGCAAAAGTCTTATAAACTCTTCAGAATAAAGAATAAAAACTAGAACCCTAAGGGCGGCTTGCACAAGAATCACTAAACGTGTTTAACAACTAAATAGATTTAAATCTGACGTATTTATATGACTTGACAACTCGCTAAATACTATTTAATAGTTAAACGTATTTAGCGATTCTGGTGCAAGTCGCCATAGAAGTAAAGAAAAATAATTCGACGAGGTTTTGAAGTTTATTATCGTGACTTTGAAAAATAAATGAAATTAAATACCTAATCATTTATTCTACAAAACTCACTTTTAAAACTCTTTTTGAGACTCAAGATGTATCTCTCTGGTTCTGAAACATTTTGTGAGATTTTTGAATCAAACCTTTTTCGGTTCACGATTTTTTTATAATAAAGTATAATAAGTAGGTATCCTACTTTTATATCAAATCAAAAGTTTTTATTTCGAACAACATATACAATTCATTTTGTCAGTAAATAGTAATTTAAAAACTAGTTGTTAGTATGCGATCGATGTTTTCAAAAGCTCACAGTTAACACTTTTGCACCTGCCTGCACATTGCCGATTCTTTTGGCAACCGGTTGGAATAGCCTTCGCCTTTAGCACTGATTTAGGACATTTCAGAATCACTATTTAAAAAATCCTAAAGTAGACAGGAAATCCAATAGTATCATCCACGGGTTAATTTATTTACAATAACTAGTAATTAAATTAAAAATTTAAAAAACCCCCGAGTTTTGACCGATTTTCATCAAACATAGCCGACCACTCCCGACTAATTCACCTTACAAACAAAAAAAAAACAAAATCAAAATCGGTTTAGGAGCTACGTTGCCTCAGACACACACACACAGACGCGTCAAACTTATAACACCCCGTCGTTTTTGCGGCGGGGGTTAAAAACTGTTTGTGGCATAATTTAAATGAGATGAGAAACCATGCTACTAACGGACGCTCGTTAGCTAACATTTTGTCAGTAAAGTACGGGTTCTATGGTTCATTGTGATTTTATTCAGTAACAGTCACAAGGATCACATCCTACTTCAGGCAGGCTGGCAGGCTGTGAAAGGCGTCACAGCTCAGTCGGTAATAGCTCTGCCTTCCGTGCTGTGGGTCGTGGGTTCGATCCCCACTGAGAACAAACATTTGTGCGTGGAAAACATAGATGTTTGTTCTATGTCTGGGTGTTACCTACTATGTATTATAAGTATGTATTTACAAAAAAAAAGTATATAAGTATTCTATCAGCATCTAGTTCCCATATTACAAGCTTTGCTTAGTTTGGGACTAGAGGGCGTTGTGTGAAATGTCCCTGAATGTTTATTATTTATTTATTACTTCCCCAAGGGCATTATAACGGGCTAGTCTCAAAATACCCTTAAAGGGGAAAACCTAAAGGGGATTTTAAGACTAACCCATTGTAACTATTTGAAAGAACAAACTCTCTATCGATTCGGTACTGTTAGACACTAATGCTAAGGGTACTTGCATACCTACCTACTTATAAGTTTTTCGGACGCACTTACGTCTCGTAACCGTAAATCAAGCCTGGCCTTTAGGTTCCATTGCGCATGATTGAATTGTTATTGGTTTATGATGATTCTGATTGAACCAAATAAATAAAATAAATAAATAAATATTCATGGACTTTACACACGACGCCCTCTAGTCCCAAACTAAGCAATGCTTGTAATATGGGAACCAGATGGCTGATAGAATACTTATATACTTTTTTTTTGTAAATACATACTTTTAATACATAGTAACACCCAGACATAGAACAAACATCTATGTTTTCCACGCACAAATGTTTGTTCTTGGTGGGGATCGAACCCACAACCCACAGCACGGAAGGCAGAGCCATTACCGACTGAGCTGTGACGCCCGTCTGACCCCATCATCATCTGATTCTGTTTTATACGAATAGGAAGGCAAGTAAAGGAAGGTCGATAAAGAAGTGGCTGGACTGTTTGAAAGATGATAAGTTTTTCTAATACTGTATACTACATACACCGTTTTCCTCTCTATCTTCTCTAATCTCGCTTAGGTTGCCTGGAAGAGATCGCTCTCAGCGATAAGGCCGCCCATTGTGATACCCTATAAGCTTTCTTTGTTGTTTTTGTAATGTTTCCATGTGGTGTGCCAATAAAGAGTTACTATCTATCTATAAGTTGGTGGGTTCGTTTGGCCTATGTCCACATTAAACCCTCATTTTAAAATTCATTTCGTATTCTAGTATGGAAGGATATAGGAGAGACCTCCTTTGCCCAGCAGTGGGAAAGTATAGGTTAAAAAAAATCTTGCATGAAAAAAACTAAGATTTGAGCTAATTTTCGCACGAGTATAAAACAGTAAATATAATTGATTTTATCAATTTTGACAAAATATCTACCTACCTACACCTATTTTTGCCTGTAGGTAGAGTTTTTTTGTATGCGAACTCTTTGGTCCCAGACATTTTACTTATTTCTGTTACGAAGCTCACATGATAATCCTACTCCTCAAGATGTACCTAAACAGACGAACAAGCAGATAACCAATGGGTTATCCACTTGCTGTGGTGCTTAACAAAGTGGCTAGTGATGTTACACAGTCGATAAGTCGATATCGAGTCGATGAAAATAAAATATACATGGACATTTCAAACAACGCCATCTAGTTCCAAAATAATAAATGCGAGCCGATATTGATTGTCGATATAAATAAAAATAAATAATAACAGGATGTACTTAGATACTTAAATGGTTTTAGCTCTGGTAGCGTAGAACTGGCACTTAGAATCACCTAGTTATATAAGGCGATTCGATTGAATAAAAGTTGTTTGACCTCTGAATCATTGAAGGTTTTTTTGTAGGTTTTTTCTAAGATTATTTTTAAAGTTTAGACACAAATTGAAAAAAACACATGTTCAAGGTAGAGTTAATGTTTATTTAAACCTTCGTAAGTGGGTACCATAATAGGTAATAGAAAAACAGCTCAGTTTGACCATCCACTATGTTCTTACTAATTTGTTTCCGTTATTTTAGTTTATGTTTAGGTAATTTATCTGTCTGTTGTTACTCACTGTACCTACCTGCTGGGTTTGTACCTATGTACCTTTCCTACCCTTGCCTACCACCTACTGTATATATGTTTTGCTGGAAATAAAGATTTTTTCATTTTTTTTATTAGGTCTATTAAAAATATCGATATCGACAAACCAAGCACATCCCTACGCGACAAAAGGAGTAGCACTGAGGTACTTGAGACGTAAGTTGGCTGAGTAGCACTTCACCTGATATTTATGTTTCCTTATCGTTATCTTCTTGACATTGCACAGGAGTTGGCGAAATGGATACTCCAGATCTATCGATAAAAACAAAGACATGCAGAGACACGCACATCACTGTTATTCTCTGTTTTTAAACCGGTGATGGAAAACATTTTAAAATAATTCGAGGAGTAAACAAGCACATTTTTTTTGGTCGGAATACTTGTTTTAATTAAAAAGTTATTTAACATTAACAGATTATAGGTACTGTTGTTAACATGTGCGAGCGAGAAAGTTGTAAGACTTTACGCCTTAGTAAATTATAGTTAAAATATCATTGCTGTTTTGTTTGATGTCACAATACCTGAGTCATATTGGCTCAATGCTTTGGCTGCCATTTTGATACTTTTATAGTATCTCAATGGTATTTTTTATCTACATTTTACTAAGGGAAAGGCCAATTATCAAAGTAAGATGTACACTTTATATTGTCGTCCACGAGAAAGAAGTCGCTAGTCGCTAATATAAGAAGTCATGACTTGCCATAGTCATAGTCAATCATAGTCATAATTTCTTTTTTCAATAAGTATAATCACAAGGATTATTTAGAATGATCATTTGGACTTATATAAGAAGCTAGTCAAGAACAAGAAAATATTTATCACATCTAACATTATGGATGCTTAGGGCACATTACATACCTCTTCAGAGTGTCTATCATCGTGGGAGCCTGACCATCTCAATGCTGTCTTGTGTGTCCCGACCCTTGAAACCAAAACCTTTGCATTTTCAATCGTAACCTCTTTGAAAGAAAGACGACTTTCCACTGCTTTGTTATGGCGTTTTCTAAGGACATAAACTCAGAGTAAAAATACAAAAAACAGTAGCATTTTCTACCTTGTTTTTCTTTAAATATAGTTCATTATCCGCTGTTTTTTGAATAAGTTTTGTAAGGACGTGGACTCACGGTAATTAACAAAACTTTAAGCTACAAGGACCCTCTGTTTGTGAAATCTTAAGTGTAATTTCGTGTGCTTTATGTATAGATACCCTCTACTAGTTAATCTAGTTAAGATTTTTTTTATTTAAATTCTCCCTATTTTGTAGTAAAAAGGTCACCGTCTCTTTCTTATAAACTGAAACGACAAAGACGGCTATAATTTGAGCACTGTCAAATTAGGCTAATTTAGAAAAATGCAACAATGAATCCGACACCATTGTCTTACAATGATACTACGCACAACGGATCTTTATACCTCTGAAGTTAGGTGCAACAACGATTGCGGATGTACTGTTGTGCAGAAAAATTTACTTACCTACCTCCCGTTCGAGTGAAAAATCCGTTCTGCGCAGATAATTTCAGAGGGACAAAGATCGGTTGTGACTACTATTGGTACTACCTATACCAATAAGACCAATTCAGCACATTTTCGACGTCAAAAATATATCAAAAATGTGTCGGACGAAATGGTCAGGGAAATTTTCATTCAGATATATTACACTTTCTTTAACGTCATGATAATTATATGTATGTATAATATTATGGTATGTATGTAAGTATCATTATGGGTATTTATGTAGGTATGTTTATTATATAAATAGTTTTAGTATTTTATTTTATTTCTTTTTATGTAGGTATCTAAGTATTTATTTGATTATATTATATATTATTGAATAATATTTTTTTAATTATACAAATTAAATTTATATTTATGTACGCCCCCGTCCTTGTTTTTGTGTATTAGATCCTGTCCATCCAAAGGTTGCCTGGAAGAGATTGCTTTTAGCAATAAGGCCGCCCATTGTACTTACCTCCTAAAGAATCTGTATTATTGTTGTATTAGTTTAAGTGGAGAGTACAATAAAGAATATAACTATCTATCTATCTATCTACCATACCTTCATTTTGATTACTTTTTGATTCTCCAGCAAGATCTACTTGAATCCCCAGTTGTATTTGGTTCGTTTTAGGTATTATTTTGTACATTTTAGTGCCATTAATCCATCAAATAAGAAGTAATCCGATCTAAAGCTAAATTTTACGGTTCGTATCGCCCCTCTTAAAAGCTAAAACGGAGTCAAGTGATTGTTGAACCGCAGTCCGCAGGCAAATCTGTGTACATAGAGTGATCCATCACGGGGATTGGACTAGGCCAGGAGACCGTGGTTGGTTTCACACCGCATGTTTTTTCACTTTTTAACCGTCGACGCAAAAACGACGGTGTGATATAAGTTTGACGTGTGTATGTGTGTCTGTCTGAGGCAACGTAGCTCCCGAACGGATGAACCAATTTTGATTTAGTTTTTTTTGTTTGAAAGCTGATTTAGTTTGGCGTGTTCTTAGCTATGTTTGATGAAAATCGGTCCAAAATTCGGGGTTTTTTTTTTAAATTTTATTTAAATACTTGTTATATGATAAAACTTCAGTGCCTACTCCAAAATGTCTAGGTTAAATAAAAGTTCTACTTAAAACAAAATAATTAGAAAACAATAAATAAATGTAGCTTGATTCTTCTTAACTGTTAAATAAATTTCTGCCTTATTTATTCAAATAAATAAGGCAGAAATTTATTTTTAAATTATTTGAAGTTAACTAATATATTTTTTTTAGTTTCAGAATAAATAAATTCCTCCAATATTTATTTAAGATGCAATAAAAGTTAACACTAATAATAATTGATAAGTTACCGTCTTTTAGATAAGCTAACGCCCGAATACTGAAATAGGTATGATATAGGGATCTTTTTGCTAGAAGAGTGTCAAGTGGTTTAACACCTTTTGATACGTAGAGAACCAAAAGACTCCATCTCCTGCTCTACATTAGCTAGAGGGGAGTGCTCGCGATTGGTAATGTGCCATTTATTTGTTTGCTCGTCTATTTTCCAATGCTCCAATATTTAATGGTATCTGCTTTATAGATAACTATAGAATAGGTACTGACGAAGAACTGTTCGAAAATGAGTGACTAAGGGCGGCTTGCACCAGAATCACTAAACGTGTTTAACAGCTAAATAGATTTAAATCTGACGTATTTATATGACTTGACAACTCGCTAAACACTATTTAATAGTTAAACGCGTTTAGCGATTCTGGTGCAAGCCGCCCTTAGTAGATTGTTTTTTTTTTCGTGAGTTTGAATGCTCATTTTGACTAGATTTTTTTTAGAATAAAATTGAATCTTCTCATCAAATTTTTTTCGAAAATTGTATTATTAAACAGTATTCGTATACATATGCTGAAGTAATGGAGACTCGAGCATAAGTAGATTTTTTGATAGATTTAAAAAAAGCTTAAAACTCGTTTCCAAAGCGATTCCGTTGAGCTAAGTAGGTACTTAGTTAATTTAAAAAAAAAAGTTTTTATGATTAACTATCTTATCTTCAGAATCTTTGTAACCTACCGCTACATTTACTTGCTTCTTATATGTCGTAACAAATTCTTGTTCTAATTACATACGCGATTTGCTTTGATTTTTAAATTCACGTCATATTACAAACCCTTTTATTAGTTGGCGTCACATAGATGTTTGTTTTAACTGAATTTTAGTGTCAAGTTACATGGCTTTTGGTAAAAAATCTGCGCGTCTGTGCCGCTTTTTCCAGTGACTGTCAAAATTTTTAAGGGTTCTTATTAAACTTACGAACACAATCTGTTTTGATCAAGTCGTCACCATTATTTCTAGGGTACAAAAAACTTGTAAACTATCGCGTTGAAATAACACTACTCACTGCGAAAAGGAGTCAAGTGCCAGTTACAATTACAACTGCTCTACCTGGTTTGAGTTCAACGACGAACGATTCCGTCTCACAGGCACTGCTACTAAATTATTAATCTGTTAGTTTGCAGAGCTTATTAGACGAAAGTTGCTTTGTTCAACTGATTTTAGTAGTACAACGCTGTAAAACTCAATATTTCAAGCTATAAGAGTGGCAACTTAAATACTAGCTCCATTATTCATAATGTCCTGTCATTTTAGCACGGCTTTAATAAATGCTCTGTCATTATCACTTGCATGACAATTGACATTGATGAGATATGACAACCGATTTAGCAGGCATTTTATCTAGCAGAGTTTTATTCGTATGAGATTACATACAGCGCTACTTTTGAACCCCCGATAGTGTATAAAAGTAGTGGTTTTTAAGAAAGTTTGAGCACCACTGTCTGCATTAGCAAGCGCAGTAGCTATTAAGTAATAGCCGTGCGCCGCGCCGGATGCGACTTATAAATATTGCCGCAGCGCTCTATGAGACAGGAAAACTGTAGAGATGATTAATTATTACGAAAATAAAATAGCTCAAAACTCATTTATGGTCATTGAAAAGGTATAAGTTTGAAAAAAAAAACTAGCATATGCCGACAAAATCAAACTACGTAGGATTGCTTAAGTGTTAAGTAAAATTATATATGATAATAAAATTGAAATTATGAAGTTACTTTACAATTGAATAAAAATATTTAAAAAAATAACAAATTAAAGTTCTGAAACAATAACCTACCTTGAAATTGAAATTAAGTATTATCTCATTTAAGCAATATCACAGATAATATAAACGATGTGTTAAGTAAGAAAAATAACGTCACACAACGCCCTCTAGTCCCAAAATAGGAGAAAATAAATAAGATTTAATACATTTAAATAATAAGCGTTCCTATTTATGCCTACCGTTTTGTCTGTGGACTGGCTTTGTTTAAAGTAATTTTATACAGGTTTTACTCCATCGCTTTTAGCTTCCGCTTTAAAAGCGCCAATAAATTAATTAGAACTACGTTAAAGACGTCAGTCGCTTGCCTCAAGCGACTCTACGCCATACATTATCGACGCTAATCACAACGTGACGTTAAACGCAATTATAGTCTTTATTACTTCCAAATTATCTTGATAGAAAATTCGGCACACAGGTTTACACCGTACACTAAAAAATAATGTAAACAATTTGTTATTTTCGTAATTTTTAAAATATAAATGAGCCTCATTGAGGACGGAGCGTCAATGAATTTGAGAAAAAAAGCGTTAAAAACGTGTTAATGGATGTACGGAACCATTTTATGGGGAATTAGACGGAGGATGTGCCTTCACGACCTTTTTATCTGGAAGTTTTACGAGAAAAGAGGTTTTATATTCCTGATTATGCGTTTTTAATGTGCGTAAAGAGGAACGGTAATTTGATGTTGAAAGTGCGCATGCAACATCACAGGCAACATACACCCACCTCCTTGTAGATGGAGCTCTATGTTGATCTGATATAGTGTTCTCTAAGTTTTTTGTTCAAATTTCAACCGTATAGTAACTGGATACCAATGTATGGGACTTCAAAATAGTATTTTTGTGATTTGTTGAACAATAGAAGGTACGAAATGGCCATAACCTTAAGTTTGTAGGTAGGTACAGAATATTTTTTATTTTTTAAGTGAAGTGGTGTTGCTCGTCTTGTTGTGTTCCTGTTTGTAGGGTATGGGTGCTATTCGCACTAACACCTTTATGTCTTAGAATGATGGACGCAGTGTAATGCATCACACACAGGCCACGTCCTCAGTGAGGCAATGCATCGTCATAGGCGGTGGTTACTTCTTAACATCAGGTGAGCTATCGGCTTATTCCATCACTTAGGTGTATAAAAAAAATGGTTTATGGTTCGTGGGAATGTATTTTCTAATACCTACATTCGCACAGTGAAACACAGACAAGTAATAATCTATTTTACCCGGTTACTAAAACCCACATCGTTAATTACAATGAGCGCGAAATAGATTCTCTGTTCATTACTTTTTAATGTTGTTCTAGAAAACTGCTAGATTATTCGAAGCACTCACGGCTTTTTAAAAAGGTTTTAAGCCACATTGTGCTTTTTAGTGACGAATTGATTATGTCTGTGACTCTCGGACTATAATTTTTTTTAGGTTTAAAAGCGTCTCAAAAATTAAATCTATTTTCCAGTTTATTTTCAATACTTACCTATTAAATATTTAATTTTATTTTGTAAAAAAGAAATTATACCTACCATGATTGGTTAATAAAATAAATGATCATTTTTATAAAAACTCGTAAAGTCCTAGTACCTAGGTACCTATTTTATTTTTGTACAATATAATTAGGTATTCTGATATGGACCCGAAAAAGACACAAAATGAAATTCACTTTTACCTCAAATAAAAGTTTATTCGTTTAGTCATGCGTTCCAGAAGAAACCAAGCTTACCGCAGAACTTCTCTCAAACTACGCAAAAGAACAAGTACGTAAAAAACCTCTTCTCCACCCATTGAAGCAGATTGCAGACCACACAAGGGTCTGCACATTGATTGCAAGTCAAGCACGTGAACTGTCCGCGCGGGCGGTCGATGACGACCCTCGTGTCGCCGTCTAGACGATGTTGGCGACGAGTACGTGAGATGCGATCGAGTTTTGAGTGAGTTTATACAGTAGAAGACGAGTCTCGCAATAACTGTTTTAAAAATCTACTATAATTGCCTATTTCACCATCTTATAATTATACGCTATCCATACAAATTATGTCTGTCTAAAGGGTTTAGCTCTAAATACTTTTTCACTTGTCACTGTACTTATGGAAGGCTAAATCGACTCACAAACTGTGTAGCTTGCAAAACGTTAATAAATTGGATGTCAAACTGTGGTTTGTCAGTTCAAGTTTTGACTAGCGGCAGCTGTCCTTTTCTTTTGTGAAGCACAAAAGACAGTTGTGGAACCGTCAAAAACAAAGATGGATATATTTTTACCTGGCAGATAGTGTTACTCAAGGATGGTGAAAAAGGCCCTGTATAATTGAATTTACTTTTCACTAGCAACCAGCCAGGTTGTCATACTACAATCGCTAGAATAACCAAAATACATGAATATTACATTATGGAATGTTCATTTTGGTCAAAAAAATTTATGAGGGTTAGAAAATAATTCGAACACAACTCACTTATTATCCAACAGTAGGGGTAAGATGACACTCGGAGTTAGGGTAGCACTATTTTTTTTCCGTCGCGCCTAGCTGTTTTGCCTTTTAGTTAAGTGGCGTGGCAAATCTTAACTAATTTACTTGAACTCACTTGTATCCGCCAGGGTTTTTTCAAAGAGGTTTCTTTTTGTGTCTCACAATTTTTGCATTTTAAAAGGGTTGTTTGCGGCATTTTGGAAAAAAGGTTGTGTGGATCTTGAACTTTGATACGATAAAAGGATTTGTGCAATTTTTTGGAGTTGGTATTTATTTTTAACGGACTTTATTAAGATAACGTTTGCAACGGTTAGTAGATAGCTCCACAGATTCATGTGTAGGTATACCTATTATAAATACTGTATTAGGCGTAATTTGCTTTATTAATAGGAAAGAGGTCACATTGTTTTGTAAAAGAATGACCTCGTATATGTTTACAATTTTGCATCATCACTTGAAGACTCACATTTTTTAAGTTTTCTGAAGACAAGTGTGTTTAGCTCTTGTGAATTTAAAAGAGTTCCTAGTTACTGCAACCACAGCGGCATAGTGCATTCAAACTATAATTTATAAGTTTAAAAAACTAGAAAAACCGACTTCAATTCGACTATCAGCTTCATCATCAGCTGAAGGTTCTAGACCATAAACACCACTTAAAAGTCACAGGAAAGCAAAATACGCAATTTCGTGCACGTGATTGGCATATTTTTTTCAGTTATTTCTATTTATAACCCAAACTACTGAACCGATTTTGATGACAATTAAATGGGACAAACCTGAGAGTATATCCTTTCAGATAAAAAAAGAATTTTTGAAATTGGTTCATAACTGACGGAGTTCTGAGGTAACAACCATTAAAAAATAAAAATAAAATACAACTGAATTGAGAACTTCCTCCTTTTTTGAAGTCGGTTATAAAAGGGAAAAATACAAAGTAATTACATCATAAAACATCTCAAGATGAGAACCGCACTGGCAGAGTGATTCGCACCAAATGTGCGATGTAAACAATGCAATCTTATGATGGGAATGGAAGATATCAATCATAATGACTTTATGCAGTTATGTAGCCACACTATGTGAAATGGCAATTCGTTCCTTGTTTGTTTGTTTGTTTATTTAACGAATTAACGTTCGTATAAGTCCCATCCCATCCCACTAATATTATAAATGTGAAAAGATAGATAGAAAACTCTTTATCGTACCTGCACCGGAAATTACATAATATATTAAACAAAGAAAAGATGTTTGTGTTTCAGCGGCTAAGTTTGGTAGAATAGAATCATCATCATCAACCTATACTCGTCCACTGCTGGACGTAGGTCTCTCCCAAGACGCGCCATTGAGCTCGGCCTTCGGCTCTTCTCATCCAGTGTCTGCCAGCTACATTTCGCAGATCGTCGCCCCAAAAAAAGAAAAAAAAGATGCCCATTAAAAAAGATGTGCACAAGTAACAATTATAAAATTAATTTAACAGTGTTAGTACAAAATACAGTAACAGTAGTATGTCTGTCTAGTACAAAGCATAAAGCACAATAAATAAGTAAAAGTTAATAATCCCTGCAGGGGTATGCCAATCAAAGTTGAACTGCAAAGTTGAACTGCAAAGTTTTAAATCATGGTCAGTTCATACTAACTCATAATTATTCTGTGACTAAATAGTGACATTATGACGTCATTTGATGTGTTTTCGCGCATATTTTGCTGTCAAGTGTCTAAAAAGAATGATCACGTGGTACAAAATTGTACCACGTGACCTGAAGAAATTACACTGGCAGTGAAATATAACTTGACAGCAAAAGATTGGCATACGGGGGCTGTCTGAGTCGAACATATAACATCTGAAAAAAAAATTGGTTCACGCGTACGAAGTCACGGATACCTACAGTTACCTACTCATCTCAAATAAGTAAGTTTCATAATGTCAGTTGTACTTAAAAGAGTTGTTTGTCATCTTCGTTCATTCGTCCGTATTAGTTTGTGGCCAACTCTAGGCTGAAAGGATGGTATAACCTATCTACTTATACCATCCTTTCAGCCTCATTTGATGTTAACCAAAATAAAAAGTACTTAGCATAAAATATGAACGAAAATTGTTTTTTTAATTCATCTTTCAAACACGTCAATTAACCTCTTTGTTTATACCCACCTCTGAAAATCTCAGAAACGTGTCAGCAATTAACTGATTGTCGTGTCGAGGCACTAAGCAACACTAACTTATAAACAGTGCATTACCGCTCATCCTCTCAGGATTGCTAGTGTGGACTGCTTATCGATGAATATGTTATCGGTGTTTTTCATTTTAGAGTATACGCCACATTTTCCTGTGGCTTAGATCTAAGCAAAAGGGGTGATACATGTACTCAATATACTTAGGTACTCCATCTGATCTCCATCTTAATGACTTTTGTTACGAGATATAAAACTTTGCCATTATATTCTAAATGATCCTTGTGATTTTATTGAATAAAAAAACATTGACTTTGATTTTATTGCATCATAAGCATCGATCGCTGTATCAAACTTTACAAGCTTCAATCATCGATATCGATAAAACGTTTTCCCCTCCCTACAACAGGACGCACTTTACTGCATTACTCGCGGCTTGGGTTACAGCACGTGCGCCGGATGCGTCGTCAGGTAAACAAATACCCGTCACTTGCACATCACTAGCGTACAACTTCGATAAAGAGTAATTAGTAGCTGGCCGGTAATAGATTCATTTGAAAATAGAACATTTAAATCAGGTTTTTGAACGAACTTTTTCGAATAATAATTATCATAGCCATAAAGAACTACGTTATATAACAGTTACTGGCCAGTAAGTATTCATTCCTTTAAAAATAGAACATTCAAGCTAAATTTTTAAACGAGTTTTTTACTATAGAACGATTAGGTATTAATAAAGGATTACCCTCATTGAACTAACATCAAAATAATAAGATATTCGCTGCAATAAGAAAAATACTTTGTTAAAAACTCTATTTCAGCAGTTGCACTTTTCAATAACTTTTGGGCAATACTATCAAAAATATAGGTTTGTCTGTAAAATGAATTAACTTTACCAAGTATTGTGAAAACTGTAAAACGTAGTCCCCTCAACATTGGAAGCACAAGAGCGTTCAAACGAGGTTCTCGGTTGAATCTTACAGAATTCTTCGAGCGGAAGGCGAACCTTAGTATTTTCATAATGTCGACTTCCCGCGTCCTGGTATTCATATGATAATTTTATTTGAAGCTCATCGCTCGGGAGTGTGGAGACGGCTTTTTGAAATATTATAAAGGTTTTATCAACTTAGTGTACTGAGCTATTCAACTAGCATAAGAACTTTTTTCAGGATGATGACGTTACGGTTAAATACATATAAATATTCATGGACTTTACACACAACGCTCTCTAGTCCCAAACTAAGCAAAGCTTGTGATATGGGAACTAGATGGCAACAATAAAAATTTAAAATATTTCTTATGACCAGTAGGCCTGTTTCACTATCATAAAAGTATCGCTACAAGTCGGATAAAAATGCTTCCGTCTTTGTTTTGGACAAGTCTAAAGTAGAGACAGAGATATTTGAGTATAACTGAGGTTTAGCGTACCTAATCACGGGATGGTAAAAAAGACACGTCAAATAAATTAATATACTTAGGGCGGCTTGCACCAAAATCGCTAAACGCGTTTAACTCTTAAATAGTATTTAGCGAGTTGTCAAGTCATACAAATACGTCAGATTTAAATCGATTTAGCTGTTAAATACGTTTAGTGATTCTGGTGCAAGACGCCCTTAAGCTCCGAGACAATACAGACCTAGTAAGGAGGCTCAAAAGGAAAAAACCTTTTGAGCTAGTATAGTGTTAAATAATCCGTAATAAGTGTAGTGCGAGTGCAAACTAGTGCCACCTATAAAGAACACAAAACCAAAGTGTCTTCGCCTTAAGTAAGTAAATAGAGACAATAAGAAAAGTGCCAATGGACACATTCTTAGATTAGTTTATGATAAAAATTTAGGTCAATGTAAAAATACTAATTAGCCTGCATTGTGGCTAGATCGTAATATAATTAGGGTATTAGTATTATTTATTAGTACTTGTACACTAAATGAATAAAAAAAAAAGCTCCGATTATTTCAAATATTGTTCGAAATTCAAAATCATTTTAGGTTTGTATAAAGCTGCGTCCACACTAGGTCGCTGCTCGCAAAACTCGCAAAGTCGGAGTAACGATTTGCGCGCGGTGATTTCGCGGCATTCTTCACTTTCCCGCGCGGAGTGCCATCTTCAACTGCAAGTGATTACCAACTTCTCTTTGGAAATCTCACCATTTATTTCTAACGTGATATAAAATTATTGGCTGTACTATACAGAAAAAATTACAGTGCAAATGCTTTTAATCATTCTACATTTTCTATGCTCTACTATTTTCTATTTCAGCTATTTCCACTGATATTTTAGTAATTTAGTTAGGGTAAATGTGGGGAACACGTCAATGTCAGGACGTGTCGTTGACTACCTCCAGTACACTGTCAAAATCTAAATACTATTTAAATTAGGGTCATCTCGTTTTGTTTAGATAGCGACATTAGTGACAGGGAGAATCTTGAGAGGCGTTTCTAAGTAAGACTGAATAAGTGCTGAAAAAAAATGAAAAATCTTTGTTTTTTTTTTGATTGACATGATTCAATACTTATTGTTTTTTTTTATCACACGCTTTTTCAGATCGATATCGGAAACTTTTGGAGATTTCAAATATCGACTTCATTTCCGTAGGAAAGTTCCGATATTGGTCCTAAAAAAGGCATGTCGAATGAATCGAAACATTCAGAACCATGCAGGACAGAGGAAGAAATAGGCTGCATAAAGGTATTTTAATCTTCTAAAATTAAGATTCTAAATATTTTGGTATCACCTAGATCCAATTTTGTATTAACTCAGATGAAAGGAAAAATAAAAAACATTACGTTAATTGATTGCACTTTTATTAATAACTAACTTTGTACTATTTACAAACGTGCTGAAAGAGATAATTATTTTCTCTAAGTAACATTTTAGTTATTTTTGAACCGAGCTTAGTTTAATTCTTTTTTAATGTTCTTTCTACAATAATTTATACTACAATTAAAAATAATAAACTCTTACAATAATATTCACCTATTCAATATTAATAATTATTTACAACAAAATTAACTAAACAGTAACAATTTCTACTAACTACGAAGTTCTATGGCTAACTAAACTTTGGTGTTGTTTTTCTTCTTTGGTTTTAAATTTGGAACAATCCATTTATCGACTTAAATTTCGAATCTGGAATTATTTTCTGTGTTTTAATTTTCAATCTCAATGTTACTAGCCATACTCTGATTACTATTGTCATTTACGTCCACACTCTGTACAGTTTTCGGTTTTCCAGATTTTGCCTTTTCCGAACTTTCACCGAATCTTTCCGATCTTTCAACGGAACTTCTGTCAACGTCACATTGCATTGGCATTCCGAAAGCTGGGTGACCTGGGTAATACATGTAGGAAAGTGGCAAGTTAGGGTAATTTACCCCTAAATGAGGAGCGTAGAGTGATTGCAACACTGCTTGGTTGTACGACTCTTGTAAGAGCGTTTTGTATTCCGGATTCTTGGCGAAATCCACACCGTATACTCCTGCAAAATGCTTCCAAATTGGAGATCCTTCGAGAAGATTCGGTGAGGTGAACAAAGCTGGGTTCAAACTTTTCCCCAACACAGGATTCTGATAGCTTTTCATGTCAGGTAAGCTGGGCTGGCCGTTATTATTTACCAGGACTTTGACGGCTACTTTTCTTGCGTGATTCGCGGCCGCGGCTGCCGCTGCCAGCATCCCATTTTCTTGCATCTGCAGCTGCTTTCTCTTCGTCTTATACCGTCGGTTTTGGAACCAAATTTTTACTTGTGTCTCTGTCAATTTCAAGTTCAAAGCTAGATCCGCTCGTTCGGGTCCGGAGAGGTAACGTTGTTGGCTGAACCTTCGTTCTAATTCGTAGACTTGTGCGTGGGAAAACGCGGCCCGTGATCGCTTTTTTCTCCCTGAATTTTGGGAGTACTCTGTCATAGGGTAATTAGGGGAGATGCGGCTATCGCTCGGAGTGGAACACTTTCTTGGTTCGTAGAGGAAGGGCTTGTAGACGATGTCGGAGGTAGGGGAGGCTCGGCGGGGAGACGTGGTGTGTGATGAGCGGGAATCGTAGTCATCTGTAACAACAAAAACATATAGGTATAAAAATAAAGTCAATTTGTGGACCTCCTTTTATTGAAGATGGTTAAAAATATAAACTTATTTTATTGATGTCAAATTGATAAGTTTAATAGAGAACATATTATAGTACCTGGCAAGCCAGCGGAAGTCCTGGAAGGAAATGGGGGAGACCTTTGCCCAGCAGTGGGACAGTATAGGTTAAGGAAAAAAAAAATTATAGTAGGCTGGCTAGGTGTTTTAATAGAATTTCAGTACGTTAACAACTAAACCTCTCCGAAATACTTTAAAAAAATTAATTCGTCCATTCGTCGCCAATAAAAATATTTCACACTATTTTTCTTAGTACCCCGCCCTTAACTCATTAGGCGCAGTTCACACAATCGCAAAGAATCAATTATAGTATATCGACTCACGCCATCCGCGTATAAAGACACGTGCACAATGGATCCATTACGCAAATTGTCGCCCGTCGTTAGGTGAAACTATTTAAGCGGTAAAAGGACGGTTCTAACAGTATTTTTGCGTGTAAAGCTATTGTCAAAGTTTCGGTTCGATTTAGCGGTGGCGTTTATTGATGAAGCCTTTTGAATTAGAATGTAAGCTGTTTTTAATGAAAGTCTTGTAACAGATAGTTTTCCATGCAATTAAGTAGATGTCTTTTAAAAGTTTAGTTCGTTTTGCTGAATTTAGCTGTAAGTAAATTAGCTCATTAAAAAGTATTTTGAGTACTCCTAAACTTTATACACAAAAAAAAATTGTCCATACTCAAGGTGCTACTGTAGTTTTATGCATATTCATAAAAGGCGCAAAATATTCAAAGTTTTACTACGTACCTACTTATAAGTTTGTTAAGTTTAGTATAAGGTTAAGATTAAAACTGGTGGTCTGGAAAAAATCGCTTTGCGCGATAAGCCTGTTAATTGAAGGATTAATTGTATTGTAACTTTTATGCTAAGTGTCATTTAAAGTCCGCATTAAAGAATTGATTTATTATTTATGCAAGAAACTTGATCTACTATAGGTACTTATAATGTAGGCTAATGCTCATGACCTGTCGATACACTGACAGCAATTTACATAAAAGGCTAGACGCGTGCGAGCTACAAACCTAGTAATTACTAAATTGAATGCCTCAATGAAGCTTTTAAGCGTCATCACTTATAATAATGAGGGTGTAGTGCAATCGGGCGAAGTGACGGGTAAGTGGCGACGTCGCCGCGAGGCACTGCCCAGTGTGAACGCGCCATTACACTGTCATTGTCAACGGCGGTAATTATGTGGGGTAATTTGAATTTCGATTGTCATTGTACCTATTGCCATTTTCTATAAAACTACTTTTTGTTTTCTTTTCAGTTGTCTTGAAGTGAGTCGCCTCCGCGTCGCGACTCGGTTAAAGGTCAGTTTTCAAACATATACCTAGGTACCTAGGTATATGTTTAGGTAGGTAAGTCCTTAAGTGGCTACCTAGGTACTTTTTAAAATTAATTGAAATTGCTAATTTTATGTCAAAAAAGAGACCAATAAATATAAACTATTTTAATGGTGGCAAAGTACAAGCCAAGTAGGTGTTAAGCTTACCTACCTGAAAGTTCTGTGACTGAATAATGATTCTTCCTCGACATATCCAAGGCCCCGTCATCAGCAAAATCACTGTACCCGTTGCAATCATCGTAGTACTTCATGTTCTTATCCAATACCTCCTTTTTAGCAAATTCATCCTCCTTGCTGAATCCGGATGCCTTCAAAAAGTTTATCTTCCCGCCAAAAGAAAACATTCCATTTTCAAAATCGCACTTCGCGTCGTTCTCCTTCGTCAAAATATCGTTTATCGAAAACGGTGTCGTCAAGTTCGTCTTTTCACAATCTTGTAACTCTTTGAAATTCAATTTCGATTCCATTTTCAAAAATTAAAATAAAAATCCCACTTCACCGCGCGTAGAGTTCGCCTCACCGCAAAAGCGTTCCTCAACCGAATAAACTTTGCGTGATAGATTGCTCGCCTGTTTGACGTGCTTAAGCCTTAGAGAGAGACCGCGTTACAGTTTTCTTTCATCCTAAGCTTGCGTGAGAATGGGATGGAAAGATTTTAGGGCGGTCGTTTTTTAAAAAAGCTCGCGAAGTAGCGTAAGTAGTGGGGATCGTTGAGTTTTTCTTGAAGATGTTTACGTGAATGCGATTTGATCGGAGGGGTCACGTGGATGCTGTGATAATGATGCGAATTGGCATTTGGTACATGGTTTTTTTCTTAACTAAAATACACTGAAGCTTGGGTACTTACGTTAGCTTTTATGTCATTACAAAAATACAACTAAATTAAGATAAGCTAACAGTCATGTGTTTTATTTTCACATATATTTATTTTCTTAATTTTAATGTTTTTACACTAAAAGTATAAAAATCATATATAATAAAACAAAGTGTTTTATTTTATTGGTAGTGATTACTTGTAAAATATTTTATTTTAGTTTTCCGTTTTACTTAACACATCTTTAATATTATTTTCATGAAAGCTATGAACTTATTTTTGACTTGTGTCTTTTTTTCTTTTATGTAGGTACCTAACAGATTTTCTAAACTTTAGTGTTTGCTTTGTAACTGTATTTTTGATACATAAATAGCCACTCTATTGTCAGTTCTTTCAAACGTTGATACAAATAGTCGATCAACCCCAATAATCGTCTATATGAACATCTTTGATCAAACTTATTTAGAAATAAACTAGTTAGTACACAATAGCCAATTCTCTCAATTTCATTAATCCACTGCACTCCTACTTCCAAGAACGTCGCTCTATCTGTAAGTGCTTGAGAGTGTCTATCCATCCCCTTCACACTCACCACTATTAATACCACCTACCCACTTTGTCCCTTTCTACGGTTAAAACACAATTTAAACGGACCAATCAGATGCTAGTGGGGCAATGAGGAGACCAATAAAAGAAGTGGGAAGTGAGTGTCAACAGTAATTTTCTTTTTAATTTTTCAAACTTGGAATGTGTGTCAGTCAGTTTCTTAACGTACCTACTTAGTACGATGAAAAAAGGTGATATTCTTTTTAGTCAAACTTTTTTGTTTCCAATCCTAATTCAAATAAAGAACTTAAATATTTCTCCGCGATAAGAACACGTGACCTTTGGTTTAGAAGTAGGTAGGTAACTAAAATAATAGTACTTATTTTATACACGTAGTATCTACCTACTTGTGTTAGATAAAGTACCTCTACATTATCAATACATTGAAAATGTATAGTTATGCTCTGACCGTAGCGCTGTCTACGAGGGTCTACGAAGTGCTACGAATTCCTAGATTCATAATTATTGAGTAGGTAGGTACCTATAGGCCATTACTTTTTGAAAAGTAGTTATATTTAGAAGCAGTGCTTACGTCAAAACCTCGTGGTTGTACAGTCGGCTACACATCAACCTACCAACGGTTCGAACTTTGAACTATTATAATTTGAATGTTGCGAATCATGCGAGAGGGACGATATGTTTTTTGTTTTTATGTGAGACTCGCTGCTTGCGCGCCACGCTCCTACACCTATTGCGATCCCTGATTCGAAACATTCAAATTATAATAGTTCAAACAGTGTAGGTAGATATAGGTTGATGTGTAGCCGACTGTACTAAGACTGTAGGTATATTTATAAGGAAAGGAATATCGTAGGTACTAGTATTCACACTCCTTTATGCTTAGTTTGGCAGAGATGTTCTCCTAATAGGAATGACGTCAAAATGACAATGAAAACTCCTGTCACCAGTGGGTGAAACCAGTTTTCGGCCGAGATATGACGTCATCCGTATTAAAGTAAAATCTCTGCCGAATTGAGCATAAGGCCTCTGATATTTTTTCTATTGTTCTGTCTGCGGGTGTTCAGTATTTACAAAAAAAATACATTAAATGTAGGTATTCTATCTACAGTCTATACAAAGCTTTGTTTAGTTTAAGACTAGAGGGCGTTGTGTGAAATGTCTTAAAAAAAACTATAAAACAAGCACATCGAATAAGCATTATTATTAGGTCGCGGGTAGTATTACATTGATGATCGAGATGAGTGGATGGACTATCGAGTGATCGATTGTAGTGTTATGCATCTCAGATAAGTGACGATATAAAATAAATATTTTAAAACTAAAGTACAAGAAGTAGAAAGTACGAGCTTTTTAACCAACTTCAAAAAGGAGGAGGTTCTCAATTCGGTTTTTATTAATGTATACTTTGTCATAGAAATAACAGGAAAAAAATATGCTGTCCACGTGCACGAAATTGCGTATTTTGCTTTCCTGTGACTTTTTTGTGGTGTTTATGGTCACTCAAACATTCCCTTAGAATAGATTTGAACTAATAAAGTTAATAACTTAATAAAGTTCAATCAGTTTGACATGCGTCACAGTTCAGTCGGTAATGGCTCTGCCTTCCGTGCTGTGGGTCGTGGGTTCGATCCCCACCGAGAACAAACATTTGTGCGTGGAAAACATAGATGTTTGTTCTATGTCTGGGTGTTACTATGTATAATAAGTATGTATTTACAAAAAAAAAGTATAGGTATAAGTATTCTATCAGCCATCTAGTTCCCATATTACAAGCTTTGCTTAGTTTGGGACTAAAAGGCGTTGTGTGAAATGTGTATGAATATTTATTTATTCATTTATATGCCAACCACGTGCACGAAATTGCGTATTTTGCTTTCCTGTGACTTTTTTGTGGTGTTTATGGTCACTAGAACATCTAATATAAGTTCAATCTATTCTATAAGCGCGGATATACTTAGCTCTACATTTGTAAGTGGTGATCCGAGTGGCAGTAAGTGGTGTTTGCGGCGTCCATAGCTGGCAATAGGTATATCTATAGGTATCCTATAGGATGAGAGTACTTGTGCAGTATCGAATATCGACAATCAATCAGATATGTAGAGCAGTGGTACTAATATACGTTCATTGGTTTAAATATAGAATATTTTTTGTTTATCCTCTCAATCTTTTTTTTATCTATTTGTGGAAGCATTTGACTTTGGTAAGGTAGAAACCGAAAAATTAGTTAAAATATTTTTTTTTTTATGAGGCTACTACTTCTGGTACTATTGTACCAGCATTCAAAGTTATATATTTTTGTTCGTCAAGAAGTAATAATTCAGGAATATCGTGATACTGGGTACCTACTGTCTACCTAGGTGCTGAAATCTTGAAACTTGTAACGAAAAAGTATTTTAATTCAATTAAATACCTAGGTACTGTTGAAATCGTTGAAATAATGTTTGGTCGTTATCGCAGTTCGTTTGGTTTAGATTTTTTTTACTTAGGTACTACCTCTTTAGACTACTTGGCTTCTAAAAAAATAACTGTTTAATTTTTGATGAATTAATAAAAAGCACCTTCGAATGGCTTCGAAAAATATACCGACATCGGTACATACCTAATGTCAATCCTAAACCACAGAATAAATAAATACGTAAATACGATATGAATAACTAGGTAGGTACTTATGGTAAAACTGTGTGGACTAAGAAAATATAAAACATACAATTCTTCAAAAGTGACATCTGTTGAGTCAAACAGCTGAAATAGTTTAATCTGAATAATGAAAACCTCAAGTCATCTGAAGCTAAAAGGTTCTCTATTTAGTTTTCGTATTCATCACTAGGTGTCGTAATTTAAAATTTTCAGCTAGAACCTTTTTTCTACTTTTGCTACTCCCCAATAGATGGCACTAGCTGTTTTTAATGTAGAGTTTTTTTGGTAGAGTTCGGCCTCCTGAATAATAAATGCCAAAAAAGTGGTGGCATTGAGTGATTTTTTATAGGTATTATTATGCCAATGGTCCTTCAGTAGGTCCACTAGAAAATCCCAAACATCATGTGAGAAAGCAGTTAGCTTAGCTAATACAATTATTAGGTCCAATTTTTTTACAACCTATCTCGTTCCACTTCTAAGCAAAGGTCTTCTTCAAAGACATCCAAAACGCTCTATACTATACCTATTTAATCTGTGCTAATACAATACAATGTTACGTAGATACTACCTACCTAGAAAATACCTGTTCTAGCAGTGGGCTTAGGTGCTTGCTGAAATTCAAACTTTTAAATTCTGCACTTTTGGGATGTTATAAAAATATTTGCTGTAATTCATCTATAATCTAGATACCTACCCTATTATATTTATTGGGGATTGTATAACTTGTTTATACACTTAAACCTTTAGGTATTTACTTCTTAGTGAAGTTTTTGGAGTCCACACGCCTGTAACGGTGGAAACTTCACTGGTTTTAGTGTAACCTTAAGCTAATTATTTTTAATTAATATAGTACTGTTTGTTTCCCTAATAAAATAATAAAAAAAACTTGTAGAGTAGGTACACTATATAGTTGACCCATAGAGAAAATTTACTTAACATAAAACGGCCAAATATTTCTCCCTCCATTTCTCCTGACATTGAACAGTAACCATATGCCGACCACCGTTTAATATTCTGTGTAATTGATACGATAATCGCCCTCTGTTCTAATACATTCAATACCACAGATTTTATGTTACTAGGGTTGGGATAAAATGGAATCTGAAAAGCCGGAGTTTTTCATTTTCCGCTCCGGTTCAAGTATTGAACAGGAACTGTGCTACGGGTTATTCAAAATCTGTACAAATACATTTTGTATAGATAAAAAATCTGGTAATACATCTGAGCCTGAGATTTACTTTTGAAAACCAGGGAGATAAGCTCGAGAGTTTTTCGTGTTAATAACTTTTTTTTTAACACAAAAATCCTAAACTCGATCCTTGTTTTACAGTTCGATTTTCAAGAATAAAACTCAAACTTTGCATTTTTTGAAAGTAAAAGGCCTTCTACAAGGCCAATAACATGACGAGACGCCATAGGCCAGCCAAAGCTTATAAACTTTATAGGCTTTGGCCGGCCTATGGCCTTAGTGCAGACGACCGACTTTATGGTATAAAGCCGGTCGTCTGCACATCACTAAACCGATGCGTTTCGCTTGTTCGTGGGGTGAGTGGGTCTGTTGTCTGAAGGTGTTGGGTTTTGTGATGGATCCAATTAAGCCATTTACAAAAATACTTTCCATAACTTTTAGTACGAGTTAGTATAGGTACCATCTAGGTATAGATAAATACTTTACATGAAAAAACCAAACAAAATATACACCATGAAATCGTCATTCATAAAAACGTCTTAATTTAAAAACAATTTCCACCTAAGAGGGTCGAAATCAAAACATGTTAACCCTGCAAAAAAAGGTCAGGGTCAATCTGACCCAATGTCATGAATGAGACGAGATTGAGTTATTGCTTCCACGCGGTGTCAGAGGCGCACTGGCGCCATCTATAAAAACCATGAAATTATACGCCAGATTTGCAATGTGGGATAGTTCCTGAATGTTTTAAAGTCAAAGTTAAAAAGAAATAGTAATTAAAATCACTGCTTCATGTGTATTTTGTATATAGATATTATAAATATTGTAAATACTGTATTATTAATAATTTTCTTTTTGAATAAAGTTTTTTTAATACTTAGTAATAGTTTAAATTTTAGTTATTTTTTAGTTTATACTATTTATTTTATTTTTAGAATAGATTTATGCGGTGACCAATCAAAATCTATATCTTATCTAATGCGAGCATCACTGCTTGGTGGCAGAAATAGGTGGTAGTACTTTCTCGGACGAGATCTTTCACAAAGAGGTGAAATATCTCAACAATCAATCGGCAGGGTCGGATCTAACCGCACATGAGTCGACCCATAGATTAAGCAATACTAATCCATAGGTACAAGTGGTTTAGTTGGGGCCTGTTTCACATCGGGAGTTTTAACCCCTGACCGAAAAACGGAAAGGGTGTTATAAGATTGACAGCGTTGTGTCTGTTTGTTTGTCTGTGCTCTCGTAACTCTAAAAGTGGGGCTCCAATTTGAACACAGTTTTTTGTAAGAAAAGTGACTTAGGTATTTGGTTTTTAGTCGTGTTTGGTGAAAAAGAGCTGTATTCAAGTTTATGAGGAGCTCTGAAAACTAGTTTCGAAGAATTTCAGGCATAATTGCAGTTTGAAATATTTAATTCATCTCAAAATATTGAGATTTTGTTGAACTGAAGTCCATTTTCCAAGGTTGATGACTTGCAATGATGAAGATGATCAAAGGAGATTTTGTAAAATTAACTAGTTGCATATCATTCTACCTTAAAAGAAAAAAAACTTACTCAATTTTGAAAATATTTACACGGTTTTTGTAGGTTTATTTTAATGTTAATGCATCCAGCATTCATGGAACCAATTTTTTTAATATACACAGAATCTTTGATGTTATTAAAACTCTACCAATCAGTAAAAAAAAAAATTCTAGCGACTAGTTTTAGTACTGGTTTTTGGAGCTTCATATAACAGACCCCATGCGCTTCCAAGTGGTAGATATACCTCACGGATTCTGGTGGTGCACAAAAACACCGATCCCGTCTCGGTGTTGGCGCCTAGCTGCCAATAAATTACATTGGCATTTTGTCAACACACGCCCTGAACCGCCCAATGATAAAAAAATAAAAAAATGGTCTATTTTTCGTTTCTTTTACTTTAGAACTTTTGTTTTCATTTTAGATAAATAATTATTTATTAAATCTTGGTAAGTAGGTAGTTTCTAAAATCTTTAGTCATTTAAGTGTTATAAATTTAATTTCTCTATTGATACTAATAATAATAAATGTAATAATACCGTAAAAAACCAACGACTAGAGAACCACCTCCTTTTTGAAGTCGGTTAAAACGCGGTCATATTTTGTAAATAATTTTATTGACAAATCAGAGTTTAACCTTTCAACAGTTTTAACCCTTTCAAGTCAACCGGTACCCCCATAACACATTTTTCTCTATATAAATCAATTTTATCATCTCAACTGAAGTATCTGCGCAGCCTCCGTATGCCAATCTTTTGCTGTCAAGTTATATTTCACTGCCCAGTGTAATTTCTTCAGGTCACGTGGTACAATTTTGTACCACGTGATCATTCTTTTTAGACACTTGACAACAAAATATGCGCGAAAACAAATTAAATGACATCATAATGTCACTATTTAGTCACAGAATAATTATGAGTTAGTATGAACTGACCATGATTTAAAACTTTGGAGTTCAACTTTGCAGTTCAACTTTGACTGGCATACCTACCCCTGCAGAACCTATATTATATTTGGGTAATTGGAGGTAAGCGAATTTTTCCGCATGCGCATATCGTTGTTGCACCTAACTTCAGAGGGATAAAGATCCATTGTGTGTACTGTAATAATATAGACCTAATAGAAATCTTGATCATACTTTCAACAGCTATTTTAAGACAGTGATTTGATATTGATTTGTAAATAGATTCAAAGAAATCTGGTTTCTATCTACCATGCATCATCTTATTTTAAGAAACAATCCTATGATTACTCATTCTTGAGGCATGGATAGGTAATTTGTGACGGCTTATACTGAAAAGGTCGTGGGATCGAATCCAGTCCCAATTCAAATTAGATGTCAACGAATTAATTGTCTCAAAAGTTTATGGAGAACTTAGTAAAGACCAGTAATCACTTTAGCAATAAAGATGAATAAGTAACATAATAATAAGTATCTAATAAGTAATAACAAAAATACATAATTTGTGACTATTTTCCCGTTATATAAGGAGAATTTTGGGTCACCGGTCTAAATAAAATTTACAAAAATTTTATGTTTTAAATAGGTACCCATTTTGGTAAAAACAACGCTAAAAATTGTTTAAATTTTAATAAAAGAATGTATCAAGATTTGTGATTTTCCCAATATTTCGGGAGTATTGTAGGTTACCAGTCTAGATAAATGGATTCGTAAAAAAGTTCGCCTTGTTTTAGCATTTCCCGTTTTGATGACGCTAAAAATAGTTTTAAAAATTACATCAATACATATAAATCGATATAAAAGTGTAACTTTAGATATATGTACGTGCAAGTCGGCTCATCGGTACAGCAAAGGCAATTAATTGTATAAAACAGAATGAGAACATTAAACTGTGCACATGTACTGCACTGATAACTTTGAGAAAGACGCCAGCGTACACTACGGGACGTTTAAATTCGTTACGAACTTTCATACTATCGACTTAACCAAGATAGATTACCTAGATAGATAAACACTTTATTGTAGGTACACAAAGAAGAATCGGGAACATCTCGTAAACTAAACTAACGTTTTCCGTTTTTCCAAAACTACATAAGAACACTAAAAAGTAAGGTAAAGTGTAGGCACAGATAATAACATAGGTTTTTCTTAAACGAATAAGAAAGCAAATTGTATTTACTGTCTATTTCTGTGTCCAGCAGTGTACACTGTCTCTGGAACGGGAGTCCGTCCAAATAAAAGCTAACGAGCACTGCTTGCTACGCCGCGGTAATGGAGCACCGACGCAGGCGGTTCTAGTACATCTTACTCATTGCATTATTTCTATAATAGACATACCCTGAGCCAGCACAGAATGCTCAGAATTCCGTGGACGGCGCATCGTACCAACGCATCAATCTTAAAAGAACTCAGTATCAAAACCAGACTATCCACTGTTTGTCTTCACCGAATCTTAGAGTTTTTCGGTCACATTGCCAGGAAGGAAGGTGACAACCTTGAGAAACTAGTTGTCACTGGCAAAGTGGAAGGAAAGAGATCGCGAGGACGGAGTCCTAAGCGTTGGAGCGATCAGGTTCGCTCAGCACTGGGTTCCTCTGTCAGTGACGCTATTCGTTCCGCAGAAGACAGATCTCGTTGGAGGAGCATCGTGCAGAAGAAGGTCCTGCATAAAGGTCACGACCCTCATCACTGAGGATATCGACGCAAGGAGGAGGAGCCTCCACAGCACCATCGGGGATGCTGGAACATTGCTACCATCAACCCACAGTTCTTCTCTATCACTTTAAGAAGTCGGACTGGCTGGGGGTAGGTTAAAAGGGGGACAATGCACAATACACCCCAACGCGGGAGGTCAGTGCAGATCTTATCCCCCCACAACGAATTATAAGATACCCTTTTTTTGTTAGGGGAAGGAAATCTGCACAGACACCTTACTTACACTCAGGGATGCGGCAAGGTAGTGTGAGGATAGCGAACATTCGCCGACTCACTAAAACCATCCCGGTGGTGGCCGGCCTCTCTGCATGTCAAGGGGCCTCGGGTCCTCTAAAGACCTACGTCGGAACCAGAATTAGATACTCTGGGCCATTTAATTTTGTATTAAACCAATAATAGTATTATGAATGTGACCCAAAGTGTGGTGAGTTTATATTTATAGTATGTCCCAGCGCATCAGCATTGCTATTCAGCGCGACAATGCAGCCAGTGTCTGGGCATGCTTCCGATTGGTACTGATTTAGATCAGTTGAGCTATCTATAAATCGTTTGCAACGGTAGATAGCTCACCTGTTTTATGTGTATTTTGTAAACAATATAAATTATAAATTCTGTGAATGTTATTTAGTTTATTATTAAAATTCCAGCAGCGCCTGCGCCCGCGCAGACGGGTGGCAGGCATCGGACTATCGGGCCAGATCACCTTCCACCGTCGATAACCTTAAAAGCACACCAATATTAATACATCAAACAGCCACCACTACCGTACATCATCTCTACGAATTACTAGTCTGTGATGTTTAGAGATTGATCATCCGTTGCTATAAAGAACACTAAGGGCGGCTTGCACCAGAATCACTAAACGCGTTTAACTCTTAAATAGTATTTAGCGAGTTGTCAAGTCATACAAATACGTCAGATTTAAATCGATTTAGCTGTTAAACACGTTTAGTGATTCTGGTGCAAGACGCCCTAAATAAAGGTATCTAAATTAAAAAACCTATGTTCTGTAACGTAGGAATTTATTATACGTTAGTTTTTAAATAAATAAGTCATAGGTAATGTAAGAATTGTACCACAAGGTAGTTCTAAAATACTTGCATTACATCCCACTAATATTATAAATGCGAAAGTTTAGATGTTTGTGTTTCATCACGTCGAAACTACTGAACCAACTTGGATGAAACTTGGCATATATATAGTTCGTAACCTGGATTGACACATAGGCTACTTTTTATCTATCTATAGGATAAAATGAACGAACGGGATTAGCAGCGCCAATTGGCAAGAGGATGGTGTCATGTCATGTCACGTCAGTTTGACAGGCCGTAGTACTACCTCTTTGGTCTAACGACTAACGTTTGACATTTGAGTACGGGTTCGTTGTAATGTCAAGTTTCTCAAAGTATCCGCGCGGTACACGCACAGATAATATAATACACTGATAATATAATGTACACGGAACGGTACTCACGTACGAAGTCGTGGGTAACTACTAGTATTACATACGCAATAAAAAGTTTTATAAATCTTTGGTACTCATTTTCTGTTTTGTGTTGTTTTTGTTTTATGTTTGTCTATGTATAGTATCTATCACATGTTTGTGTCCGTGTCTCAAATCCTGTGTCTCAAATAATTTTATTTTCTTTCTTTCTTTGAATATTTATGTCTACTTAAGGGGTTGTATTGGCAAGATTGTAAAGTTCTAAGCACCAATAAACTCATTTACGACCTGTTAAAATAATCACATTAAAACATAAAAATCGCAAGCAACTAATAAAACTCCTAAGTACAACTTTACAGCTTGAATAACCATTTTACAGTGTCCAAAAAACCGCGCACGCTTGTGGATGGATTACATGTTAAAGCATGCATCAGCACTGTGTCAGTTTATAGTCTGACGCTTATAGAAATTGTAACGGGAGATGTTGCCTAATGATTTGAGATCGTATTACATAATGATCTGTTATAATAACTCCGTCATCAGAGTTGACTACCAACTCATACGAATGAACAAACGATTTTGCAACAAGACTCAGGTATTTCTCCCTAAAATAAGTCAGAAATTCTGTGCATCAATTTCGATTTTGTCATGAGCAACTGTTTGGAAATACAAGACATTTTGTCAGTAATTTTTACAACGCTTTCAGAAGATGACTGTTGGCTTTTGGAATTTAAAGCATGATTTTAAGAACCAATGGTCAAATTGTGCAATACGGAGGTAATTTTATGTTACTAAGTACCTTACCCCAGTTTTTTTCGACTTTTACATGCGCCTAAATTACAATAGACCATCTTCAGTTTTTAAAAAGAAACATATCAAATTTATGAACAAACTGGTAAATAGTAAATCATTTATTTGCGTGAGTGTAGGTACAAAAGTTGTTATTATAATATAATTTGATCCCTTACAATCTACCTCAAGAAGGTGTTAAAGGTTAAAGTTAAAACTTTAACACTGGTTAAAGTTTTAAGACACCATGCTTCTAGATGTAGTTCAACCTCTATAAAACTACCATTAGCTTTTAAAGACAGGTGGTTTTAGAAGTTTCCCATGCAGGTCCCATGCACAGATATACTGTGGCATACGAGACACGACACGTGTTATAGGATCGATAGCTATTGGCGCCGGCGCCGGGATGTGATATGGGGTGGGGTGGGCAGACAGGCGTTTTCATAGCGGTAATTTTGCACGAGGTTTTTTTTTTTTTTTTTATAAATTTACAAGTTTGAAAATTTACAAAAAAATTTACAAGTTCGTACATCGTTTGACCGCAATCTCACCTGATGTTAAGTGAAGATGCGGTCGACGATGTAGCACGCTTACCTAGAAGATACCTATAGATACCATATAGAAGAGAGATTACCTAGAAGATACCATATAGGTTTAGATAGTTTAAGTTTATAATTTAAAAGCAACTTGATACATACCTACGAGAATAAAATACACACAGCGCGGCACTGTTAGATCAGTACCTCATGATTTCGTCCGGTGGTGGTGGTGGTGGCGTCGTGGTGGTGACGTGTTTTCTTTGACCTTGATATATTTCCCGTAGTAAACTTACAAAATGTATATGTAAGGTATGTATTTACCGGCGTCTGTGTTTCCGAACACTTACAATTTGAATGTTTTCAAGAGGAGAGTGAATAGGTTTTTTCTAGACAAATGTGCTACATCATCGACCGCATCGTCACTTACCATCAGGTGAGATTGCGGTCAAACGTTTGTCTATAATGTATAAAAAAAAAAAAAAAAAGCTATCCACTACGAGCTTGCCTACGAGTATGTCTATAAGCGATTTCTGAGCCTAAAAATGAATTGGCAAACTATTATGCTGATTTTGGTTAAATTTTCAGACGGTTTTAATTTCTTATTTTTAGGGTTAATTCCTGGTAAGGTTTAGGTCCTGTGTTGTGTGCAATAAAAAAATAATTCTTTATTGCACACAATACAGGACATAAGCAAAAGACAGAAATAGATTACATGTACAAAGGCGAGCTTAACCCTAACAAGAGTTTTCTTCCAGCAAATCTTTGATGCTAGAGAGAGGTGACTATAGAATTTCGTCGGAGAAACGTCAAAAAAAAGACGAGAGAGAGTTAAAATCGCCGGTCTGCAACGGCCAGCCCTCACTTGCCATCGGGCTGGTAGCAATACAGATAGCAGCCATCCCTACAAATTGAACTGAAAAAATATGAAACATTTAAAGTAAAGTGCCTTTTTGTCAGAAAATCACTTTTTCTATTATGTTTCAGTAATTTAGTTTAGGGATCTTTATGAGAATTTTAAAACATAGATTAACTAAAAAGAAAATTCACTATATTATTTTAAAGTAGGGTATCAAGGTAGTTATCAAGGTAGGGTCCTTGATAACTTGATTTTTTTTAAATATTAAAATGTTTGTTACCTACTTCAGAACTCCGTCACTTATGAACCGATTACAAAAATTCTTTTTTTATCTGAAAGGATATAGGTACTTCCAGGTTGGTTCGATTATATTTTTGTTTTATTTTTTTCAAAGTTTGGTTTATAAATAGAAATAACTGAAAAAAATATGCTAACCACGTGCATGAAATAGCGTACCTATTTGGCTTTCCTGTGACTTTTAATTTAAGTGGTGTTCATAGTCACTAGAACGTTAGAACTACAAAAAAACTAGTGATCTACTTATGTCAGCATAATGTCAAAAAAATACGACTGATTTTTCGATTATCTTTACTGAAAATTGAATACGATAGCTACAAAATAATATTTTTTATTTACAAAACAATCTTAACATTATAATACTTTGGCAAAGCAGTAAAATTAACTAAAAATATAACAAAATACAACTAAAACTATATAATACTTTTGATCAGTCTAAAAAATGGCAATACTTTGGCATCAACAAACGAAATTCATTGGGAAATATTTTCTGTTTTCATCGTAACATTTGGTATCATCAACCAACATTTCTGGGTACATGTCTTGAATACCAGAATTACCTACACTAGTACTTATACTATCTAAATCTATCTGCTTTGGGTAAAACTTATCAACTGCAGCCATAGAACTATCATAAGGCAAACTATCATCAAAATAAATGGTTGACGTCAATTGATCATCAGAACTGAACAACTTTTCAGCTTCATTTTTCACATCAGGCTTGTAGTCAAAACTCAGAGGAAAATCATCCTTATTCTCAGCACGGTAGAGCTTCTTTCCCGAAAACTTGCTAGGCTTAGCGTCCGTGGAGGTTGAAACTTCTGGAGCCTTATTTCTTTTGCTTTTGTAACGTCGATTTTGGAACCAAATCTTCACCTGCGTCGCTGATAGGTTGAGGGTTCTAGCAAGCTGTTCCCTTTCAGGAGCGGTCAGGTATCGTTGGTCTCTGAATCTGACTTCAAGTGCGTGGACCTGGTTCTGGGAGAACAGAATCCTGGGTTTTCTTTTGATGGTTTTGTCCTTTCTGTCTGATTTTACGGGCGCGAAAGTTTCTGTGGAAGAAAAGAAAATTGTTAGGAAAATAAATTATGAAAAAGTATATAAGTATTCTATCAGCCATTTAGTTCCCATATCACAAGCTTTGCTTAGTTTGGGACTAGAGGGCGTTGTGTGTTAAGTCCATGAATATTTATTATTATTATTTAAATTAGTGCCTAGTACCTGTGCTTACTACTCTACTAAATAACATACTGACCTACTCATTTAGTTTCTTTTTAAATGTATTTATTTACATTGCATAGATTGTTTGAATAAATCACTTTAGTAAGATTTTATAATTACAAAATGACCACAGCAAGGCTAAGTTTCCGTTTTATGTATGGGTTATTAAGGGTCTGTATTTCGGAGAGTACTCTAAGTACTTACTGAAAGAGTTTAACTCGTTTCACAAAATGATAGTTTGACTTTCGAAGAAGATAAGAGCATGGTAAGTAGTTTTAAATTACTTACTAATTGGTTTTTTCGGCGAAGCATCTTTGGGAAGTATATCAGGTACAATAAAATCCGGCATTTTTTGTACAGTTAAAGGTGAACTAGTATCCACATTAACAGTTTCCTTCTCCACATCCACAGGCTTAACTTCCATACCGTGGTAAGCTGATACTTCAGTGTTATCGTTCTGATGATATAAGTTGTGGCAGTACGGGTTGTAAGTGTAATAGTCTTCGATTTTATGATCGTGATAGACTTCTGTCGTCCGGTAGTCGATATTGTTGTGGACAGGTATATTCGGGTACATCTGCCCGAAGTAATCTGGGCAGTACTGACTCTGATACTGATACATTGGATCATATTCGTAATATCTTTTGTCTCGATCGTTGTACTTCCAAAAATCGCTTCGTTCGTAATGGCACGTTGGGTTGTTTAGGATATCTTTGACGGAGAACGGCGTGGACTGGCTCGCTTCTTCCATTTTGTATCGGTATAGATCCTTTTTTTCTACATCGGAATAAAACTCCTTGCAATCGTTGTAATTATGTTTAAGACTGTTATTGTTGAATGAAGTAGACACTTCGTTATGTTGTTCATAGTTCTCCATTTTTTATTAGTTCAAAAAGTTAGAGCACTCAATTCATTATTCACGTTTGACTAATTGTTTTACTAATTAAGTTGTGGTGTAAAAGACAAGCGTAGCCAGACTGATGGTGTAAAGATTGGGGCTCGCTCGAAGCCAATCCCACGCGCTGTGACAGATGGGCGGAGTCTGTGAAACCTCCATCTCCTTTTCTCTAGTCTAAATATTGTATAGAGTTGTCTCTGTCTAACACCAGGAGTGTTTACTACGTAGCGTAAATAAATCGGATGATTTCATTTGGCCTGAGATGCCCTTTGATTCTCTAATGACTTTATGATTGCTTTTTGTTTTTCTCAAGTTTCTTTTGCAACTTTAATACAGTTTGTGTAACGTTAGGGTGTTTTATATTGGTTTCAAGTTTTTTTACGTCTTGTTAGACTATTGCTTGAGATATGTTCAGGTAATAGTGTCGATTCTCTTGTTGCATTTTTCTAAGCTAACCTAATTTGACAGTACCTACTAGAAATGTTGCCGTCCTTTTCTCATAAACTGAAACGACAGAGACATCTATAATTTTAGCGCTGTCAAATTAGGTTAGTTTAGAAAAATGCAACAACAGAATCGCCACCATATCGCATACATACCTCTTTGCGTAATTTAGTCCTTAAGTAATAAGTAAGGCGCGTTTTAACATATTACTGGTTTGTTACCATTTTAGGCGATTTTTAAGTTTACATTCATATTTGTTGCGACAAATGCTATGTTATAGCCAAGTATAAAAACTGTATTCGACAACTGATTAAACTCTTGATTATAAGGTGGAGATTCAACCGCTCTTTGAGAACGTTCGACTTCTGATCTCAAAACTTTTTGCATTACGCTCCTACTTTTCGAAACTTGGCCACATTTTTATATTGAGAATGTTTTTGTTGGTATTTATTTAGAAATTTTATTTATTCACAAAGACAATTATTATGACTAATACAGTAATACAATATTTATAATATGTACAAAATACACATGAAGCGGTTGAGCTATCTACACACCGTTGCAAACGATTTATAGATAGCTCAACTGATCCAAATTAGTACCAATCGGAAGCGTGCCCAAGACACTGGCTGCATTGTCGCGCTGAATAGCAATGCTGATTTGCTGGCCCAGATAATCACCAGCCCAGGTTTTATTTTATTTTGTTAGACCCTTACAAAAAGCATTACTGGGTTCGATATTAATTATAATTATTCACGTAATATTGCAATACTAGTTTTAGTACCTACTATGTACATTTTTAATAGTAATTTAACCACGACGTAGACAGTTGACTGGAAATGCACTACCAATGATATAAATAGACAAAAATTAAATAATGCACTATAAGTACCTAATACATAAATGTTTTTGTACAATTCGTACGAATGCAACCAATGATGATGCGTTGATAAAAAATGTAGTATTGTGTATTCAACTAAATTACTTTTTTTGACAAAGAGTTCCACCACATAATATATGTTCCGGGTGTTTTGTCAAAAAAAAACACTGCTCTATAAAGAGGTTAAAATATTTTGTCTAAACATTTTCACACACGAATACCTACTCAAAATTAAATTGCTTTATTGCTTTATTTCAGAATGAATAACGACATTTAGAACGAATACAAAATCAATCATCCACTTAGATTGTTTATGCATTGGTGTGAGAGAGTTGGAGCATTGTTTGTGTTTGTCTGTCACCGTCCTCAGTCGATAGAGGCACAAACGAGGCTATATATTTAACCGACTTCCATAAAGGTGGAGGTTCTCAGTTCGATTGTATGTTTTTTTAATTTTTTAAATGTTTGTTACCTCAGATCTCTGTCATTTATAAAGCGACTTAAAAATTCTTTTTTTATCTAAAAGAATTTACTTTCAGGTTAATCCCATAAAATTTTCATCAAAATCGGTTCAGTATACTGAACCGATTTTGATGAAAATTTTATAATTTAATAGGTTGGCTTATAAATAGAAATTTCTGGAAAAAAATATGCCATCCACGTGCACGATATTGCGTAGTTTGCTTGTTTGCGACTTTTTAGTGGTGTTTACGGTCACTAGAACATTCCCAATGAACTGCCATCACCATCATCTGATGATGAAGCCAGTAATCTAATTGAAATCGATTTCCTTATTTGTAAAACTTATAAATATTATTTTAATTATACTCATACCCGTACAAGACCACTTTTAAAAACGTCTGGGGTTGTTTCATCCATTGGTTTAGTCAAGTCGAGTCATTCCATTCGTCAAGACAAGTCAGCTGTCATTTGTTTTGAAGGCAAAATGGTTGATTTTCCCTTCAAAACTTGGAAACGAATTCCATTTATGGAATTTCAATTTCAGTTTATTATTTTTATTTTGGTAAACTGTAGCATCTTGTCAGCATGACATAAAATTGACCATCTCTGCCGATGTCATGCTGTGCCATAAAAACGACGTCATGTCCGGCACATGTGCTTGGTTGCGTTTCACTTCCTTGTGCAATTTTATTAGGTTGTACCTTCTTCTCTGACACAAAAAGATCAGCTGGTAACCTCAACCAAGATAATATGAATGAGAAAATTATTTATTTATTTAAATCACAAGGATCATTTAGAATCTGCATAACATGTCGTAGGTATTTCGAGTTTGGCCTATTAAGGCATTTTTCGAACTTGATTTTTATAAAAGTTAACGTTTTACGATTACAAATATAAATGAAAATAGTTTGGTTTTTTGTAAGTGGTATGCTTTAAGAACATTTTAAATTAGGCAATATACAACTGAGAAATAAATTAATTAGTAACGCATGTCTTCGTAAAATGAGCAAAAAAGTGAACTTTCTGTCTTGATTTTAGCATATAAAAAACAAGTTTAAAGATAACTTAAAGATAGTTGTGGTAATCTGAGTAAATAGGTAAGGTAGGTTTATCGGATAGGTATACTTAAATGCAGACCGTGGTATTGTAGGCGGAATTAAATGATTTCGGCTAGGTGGCTGTGCATTCAGTGTCAGTTATTAATGCATTTTTTTAAATATCCTACTTAATCTTACATAACTGATAAATATATATTTCCATTACGTGGGCCGAACTAAATGATTAATGCGAGAGTAAATTCATTTGAAATCGATTACTGAGCAAATATTGGAAGTGATTGAACACCGACGCCTCGGGGTTATAAAAACACTGGCGCGATTCACACGTGGTGTTGGTAAACACCGGGTAATAACGTAATGCACTTTATCTGAACTTTATTTTGTAAGTAGCTTTCGTTATCGGTGATAAAAAAGAGTTTTTGGTAGTTATAGAACTAGAAAGCTTAGGTTCACTAGATTTTTTGCAAAAATATATAAAATACTTGTCGCAGGTAATTTTTTTCTTACCAAAATAGTAATACGCAAACTTATCTACCTACCGCCAATGAATGAAGCATTAGTGAACCACTTTTGTGTCATTTTCTACGAACTATAAAAAAATTAAGCTCTACTTTATTAAGTAAGTACTACCTCTTTATTTAAAGGTTCTAAAAGCAAACCGTCATAATAACAAATATATTTATAAAGTATCTAATTATTACCAGAATGAGTCATCTGCTGAGGGTGTAACAAACAAGGATGAAAAAAAAAATACCTATATTAAAAAATGCAAAGCTGTGTTTGGACATCGGAATTAAAAACTTTTAGGCACCTACCTATAGAAGCCATAAGATGCCTGATGTCTCCCTGAAAACGAAGAGCCAGGCCTCTACCAACGCTAGGTAAAATTCCTAAAGCAATTCTCATATTTTTTTGCTGACCCAAAACCCTTGATATTTTTTTGTAAATCCTTTTAAAAATCTTGCTAAATGAATTCAAAAAACTGAAATGCTTGAAAAGTTGTCAGGGCTAGTAATAAAGTAGCAATTTTATGATGTGACTACAACTTAGGATTATTCAAGTGGATGCTCTGGGGCCTAATTCTCACTTCGGCGGAGATTGTACTCTATTAGGGATGACGTCAAAATGACATCGAAAACTCGTTTAACTGGTAGGTGAAACGAGTTTTTGGCCGAGATATGACGGACCTATTATATCCCTAAAATCAAAATTAGGTACCTACTAAACATAAAGTAAAAATAGCGCTCTACCATAATGTAAAAACATTGCTCTACAAACTTGTACTGCCATCTGTTGACGAGTAGCACCACTACAAACCTAACAGCCAGTGACATCTGTTGTACTTTCCCTATACTAATTGGTAGCAGTTTCGCAACTTTACAATTAACTTATGCTACTTGCTACTAGGTGTCGCTAGTATTGCGTTCGAATTATTTTTTGTTGACGAAAATAGATGGCGGTACGGTATATTAAAAAAGTTTGAACCATTTTCTACTATTAAATAAAATTATTGTAAGTGGTACCTCTTTTCGCCATCATCGTACACAAAATACTGACTAGGTACTGTAAGAATTTGACTTGCATTTGACTGTCCCTTAAATATCCATATGCTAGAAATGCCTCTGAATTGGGTCCAAACTTGATCTTGGTTTTTGTTATCATTATCATTTCTGAAGAAATCTTCATCGATTAACTAAAACAGATAACTAAATTATGTTTATGTACTTACCTACCTAACTATTACCTACTTAGTTATTTTTATATATTTTTTTTCAGATAATTAATTAAGCTGGTTTAAGTAATAAAATATTACATCTTCAACTTTTCAACTTGAACCTAAATTTATTTTATATCTTGCTAAAAACCGTTTTCTAAATAATGCGCCTACGCACGTTCTATACAAAAGATTTCAACGCGCTCGACGTGAAGTGAAACTAATTATCAACAAAGTTATTAATGAATAAAATCAACACCACACCTACTTACACCTATTTTCTTTTTCTATACCTACATACTATTTCTAATACCTATGAGATGGTGATTAAGAATTGCAACGGTAAAATCAATGAATAAAGATTTAAATTTTACAAAACAGATTTTTTTTGCTGTATGTATTATAAGCGAAATATTGTTATACTTAATAATGCAGTTTAGTAACGCACAGGAAACTAAAAATTCAATAGGTACCTACCTATTAAATGCTATTGGGCAAGACTCATAACTTTTTCATTCGTTTGAATCGATGACGTTTTTAAATGGAGCTTGACAAAGAGTTTTTATAAAAGATCACTGATTCTTGATGAATATTCATTTTTTAACCTTTCAGATTCCAAAATTATTTAAGCATTTTATCTTACCACTTATTTGCCCGTGAGTCCCAAAGCCCAAACCTAATTAGATCGTAATACTAATCACACAGCGCCGCTCGCGGTTTCGCCGAATCATCGTTATCACAAAGGCGATCGCCGAATCGATCCACCCGAGCTAAATAATCGATATGCGAGTATTCAATTGTTCTAAAGACCTTGTGGGTGGGCGGTATCTAATAGATCACAGTGAGATAGTTAAACGGTAATACGTCACGTTTTGGTAAAATGATTACAGTTGATCCATCCCGACTTTGCACGATTTTATATAGCTACATAGGCACTGCAAACAATATTTCTGTTACATTACTCATTTACCTACATGTTCTACAAAAGCTGACTTATTCAGAGGATTATTTTCAAGATTTTGCCTACATTCTACTCGTATTTATTATCTGTACAACGTAGCGTCAGAAACTTGGCTAAAACCAGCAACAATTCTGATGTAAGCAGACCTTTTTTAAACTTCTATTGATACTGAAATCCATAGACAAAATACTCCAACATTATCTGTCACCGAAAATCCAAAATCTCACTATAATATCACTGCTTTCATGTCACAACAAAACAAATCAAAAATGAGTGGAATTTTCACAAAAGTCCGGAGTTTACCTGTAAATTACCCTCTCGTCCGAGGCATGGTGTCCTATGCTATCATCTGGCCTACTTGCAGCATTGTCCAGGAATACATAGAACATGGTACCACCTTGGAAGACGCTGACTACGTCCGCGCAGCCCGCTTTGGCTTCTTCGGCGCTTTCTTCATGGCTCCAGTCTTCTACGGCTGGATGAAGTACACAAGTCGGTTTTTTAAAGGGAAATCTTTGAGAACAGCGGTTATAAGAGCTGCTATCGAACAGGTATCATACTCCCCTTTAGCTATGGCATACTTTTTCTTTGGCATGAGTCTTCTAGAGCTCAAACCGATCAAGACATGCGTGAATGAAGTGAGGGAGAAGTTCTGGTCGACATATAAGATTGGAGTTGTATTCTGGCCGACCGCTCAAACTTTAAACTTCTACTTTATATCAGAAAAGAACAGGATAATCTTCGTCAGTGCAGCAAGCTTCGTCTGGACGGTATACCTGGCTCATATGAAGGCGAAAGAGCAGAAGATGGTACCGAAGATCATCACTTCTACGGAGGTGGCTGATGGGTTGGTTAATATGTCTGTGAACGCGAAGACAAGTCAAGTTATGAATACTTCTGGTAACGCGCCCGATACTGTGTTTGATAGACCTACGATCATTGATAAACCTACAGTGTTAGATACGCCAACAGTGTTAGATACGCCAACAGTGTTAGAACCTGATACAGAAGCATCCTCAAATATTGTAAAAATTGTAGACGTGTCAACGAAAGATGAATCTGAACAATAGCATTTGTAAATTATTGTATAAGTATTTAAATAAACTAGAAGTAAAAGTGATGTTAATTTTTCTTAATATTTGTTAGGTTATTCTTCTGACTTCAATTTAATCACAAACAGAATATCCCAAGACACTCGGAAGTCCAATCAACGAAGAACATCATTAGAAAATATTGTCTATGATGCGGCTATAGGTACCTAGTCAGTTTTTACCAAAGAGTAGATAACACGTAGGTAATAAACAAGATGTTATAAAATTAGCGGTAGTTTAGCTTTTTAACTTCCAAGCGAAGTCGCGGGAGTATCTAAATGTGATGACATTTGGACGTGACAGGATATATATATATCACAACATTGTCCGTCCGTGTGACAGCTATGCTATGGCCAATGCATAGAAAAAAGAAAACACATGTTATATTATTCTTTTGAGAGTCATGTTATATTTATGGTCCAATCAAATTGGTAGCGAAATTGAATTTTCGAGAAATAATAAATTTTATTTTTGTTGGATGAAGTCGTTGGGCTGTAAGGCTGCAAGCACACTTAAATTTAATAAGTTTAATAAGTTCATAAAATTGTGTATCAATTTTATAGGTATTATACCTCATAATAATTGTTAAATGGCTTACTGCGTGCGTTGGTTAACACTGTAAGTACAGTAAGCAGCTGAATTTAATAATAAATAATAATAAAGTGATGACTTGGATAGATTTTTACTAAAATAGAAGCAACAGTTTACTGACATACTTTTTTTAGTTCGATTGGAATCGTGACTAGTGGACGGAAAAAGAAGATGTCTTTGCCCAGCAGTGGGACATAAGAACCTGAGCTATACAGTGATAAATCCAAATGGATTCTAACACGACGGTATAAAAGATCTTGGTCAAATCTGGATACTTGTTTGGCCACCAAGTAGTTAGTAGTTTTTAGTTTAGATTTATGTGTTGAATTGTGGTGTGAAATAAAAACTTATCTATCTATCAAGTACACGTGTAGCCTAAGAAATATAAATGTTCTCGTAAGTAATAGTATATTCTAAAAATCCAGCCTCTAACTCACATTTTAGGTCATGCATGTTATCAAGTCTTCGCTAGGATTAATTAATTGAGATAATAATTAATTAATAGAATTAATTGAGAGCACTAAAATGCTAGTCTGTCTTTGTTATTTCAGTTAATAAATATTTTTCATGGACCCACTGGGAAATGGAGAATAATAGAATCATGGACTTCTGGGAATAAGCCATTTAAAAGAGCACAGCAAGATTTTTAGTCACAGATTACCAAAATCTTGATTGACGTATAGTAATCACAACGGATCTCTGTCCCTCTGAAGTATCTGCGCAGAACCGATTTTTCGGTCAAATTGAAGGTAAGCTAATTTTTCCGCACAACAGTCTGTACATGCGCGCAAACGTTGTTGCATCTAACTTCAGAGAGATAAAGATCCGTTGTGCGTACTGTAGTTTTGTGTATCATGGTCAAAATGAGCCTGAGTCACACCAATTTGTAACTCAAAAGCCCCAATCACACCGTATTGTATCAACATTTACTATCTCAATTCGAAAAGTCCACATTAAAATTCACAAAAAAACAAAGATTAATTAATACGATTGCTTTAGTTCGCTACCGTCTGATTTTTAACATTGGCCTACAAAAGGACCGAAACTGGATCTTTTTCACTTAACGATCCTACGACGTTGACTTCCAAAAAAGTAAAAAAAAATATTTTTTACCTTTTTCGAAGTCAAGGTTAATCACATAGAGATGTTAACACCGACTTTTATCACGATGAGCTTTTGGCAAAGTATTTTTGTGACAACTTTTAGCTTGCACATTTCAACATTTTTGAAGATGTAAAATCACTGAATGTAATTATGCTAAATAACAAAGCTTTACGATCTAGATAATAACAATGCAAAGGTTCAGTAAATCATTTTGATTCAAATAAGTTTTCCGACCAAAATATCTACGTATTTTGGTCATATTTAGGTCCAGCAGCGAAACGAAGTTATCCGACAGAGAACGAAGGTCGTCGATATAGCTCAGAGAATTAGCAAGCTGAAATGGAACAGTGTTGGCCATGTTTGCCGTAGAACCGACAGTCGTTGAAGGAAACTAATATTCGAGTGGAGACCACTTTTAGGCAAGCGTAGGACACCCTCCAGCAAGATGGGGCGACGATCTGCGAAATGACACTGGATGAGAAGAGCTGGAGACCGGGCTCAGTGGCGCGTCTCGGGAGAGACCTACGTCCAGCAGTGGACCAATATAGGTTGATGATAATGATGATGTCTGGAAGAGATCGCTTATAGCGATAAAACCGCTCCTTACTTCATATTCTAAATTGTTATTTCTCTTGTTTTGTTATTTTTTTCTTTTACATTAGAAATATAATCTGTATATCTATCTAATCTATCTGTCTATGATGATGATGGGTGAACTTTTTAGAGGATGAGAGGTGGTAACATCAACTCTATGGCTTTAAAACTATTTCACGCTACTCGTTAGAACTATATTTTGTAAGGGCCAACGCACATCTATCGACAAAACTGTTTTGTCGCGTACTTAGTGACGTGAAAATAAATTTTCTGTTATAACGAAAACAGCATATGATGAATGCTTCCTCGTCATATGCTGTTTTCGTTGTAACGAAATTCACATCAATTGACACGACGCATGCATAAAATTATGTTTACCTATCTATTATAGCATTGTTTAGTACCTACCTATTAAACATTGCTTTATACGCACATACCTAGAGAATGAACTGTGCTTTTTTAATAAATAAGAATATAGTGTAATTATGTAGTGTACTTAATAATATTATTAAGTACTTAGCATGATTCTCATTAAATAAGCAAGTAACGAAAACAGCAAATAAAAAGAAGCATATCGTAACTAAAAAAGTTTTACTGAGAAGTTTCACATCACTAACTGTTCGACAAGACGTTTTGTCTTTGGTTTGCGTTCTCCCTTATTCCACATCGGACAAAATTGTCTGGTTTAGAGGTTGCTATTATGGGCCAACGCACATCTATCGACAAAACTGTTTTGTCGCGTACTTAGTGACGTGAAAATAAATTTTCTGTTATAACGAAAACAGCATATGACGAATGCTTCCTCGTCATATGCTGTTTTCGTTACAACGAAACTCACATCAATTGACACTACAGACTTTTCTCAAGTATGTTTACCTATCTATTATAGCATTGTTTAGTACCTACCTATTAAACATTGCTTTATACGCACATACCTAGAGAATGAACTGTGTTTTTTAATAAATAAGAATATAAAGTAATTATGTAGTGTACTTAATATTATTATTAAGTACTTAGGATGATTCTCATTAAATAAGCAAGTAACGAAAACAGCAAATAAAAAGAAGCATATCGTAACTAAAAAAGTTTTACTGAGAAGTTTCACATCACTAACTGTTCGACAAGACGTTTTGTCTTTGGTTTGCGTTCTCCCTAAAAGATAAAATTTACCAAAATCACAAGACATAAGGGTTTTTTGTCCCGAACTTACAAAAAGGTTTTCGTCACCTGCCGCGCAACCTTATTTATTGTTATTTGTCCAGAAATAAAATAAAAAATGTGATTCCGATCGCCGAAGGACCGGGTCGCAGACATAATTGATTTAATATCTGAAGTTATTATAATTAGTGTGAAATATGGTTCTTGGTGACCATTTTTTGCGTTGTTGTATGGAATTTTTATGATGAGAATTGGGATCTACTGTAAAGTGGTAAATAAAAAATGCAGCTGAATAGATAACCTTCTCCTTTTTTTGAAGTCGGTTGTGAAGATTTTTTTTTTTTTTTTTTTTTCATTTATTTAGTGCACATTATTTCTAAAGAATGTACCCTAATATGATTACAATCTAGCCACAACGTGGGCTAATAAGTAATTTAAAATTAACTTAAATTGCTAGAATTGCTTAATCTAAGAACGTGTCCATTAACACGTTTCTTATTGTCTCTATTTAGGATTTAAGGGAAGACACTATGTTCATGTGTTCTTTAGTTTGTTTTCACTGAATTTCACTTATTTATTACACTAACTCAAAAGGTTTTTTTCTTTTGAGCCTTCTTATTAAGTCCGTATTGTCAAGGAGCTGGATCGCCTCGACGTTAACATGATGATGAAGCCTTAGTTCATGTGCTTCTGCGTATTTTTGAATAACACTAGCGACGAACTCGATTTTGCTGGTGGAGATCGTCATTTCTGATGTACCACGGGGCGTTCACTATTCCCCTCCGCACTTTATTCTGGAATCGCTGGATGATTTGAATATTGCTCTTTCTGGTACAGCCCCAGAGCTGTATACCATAAGTCCATACTGGTATAAAGACTTGTTTGTAAAGTAGTTCTAACTCGTCTTTTTTATTCTTGACGTGAGCTTTCCAGTGTAGCTTCGCGTCAAGCGTCATGCCCAAATATTTTGCCGTATTTTCATACGGGATGAGCTTCTTGTTGATAGAGATGGGAAGATAGTCATCTTTTTTGTTACTTAGTGCTTAGTAAAGTGTGTTTCTGATATAAGATACACATCTACGTATTAATCATTGCTTGGCCTTGTACATAGCGGGCTTAGTGCTATTTTCAATTTTTTTCAGACGCTCATCGAAGGATGTCATAAACCTTAGTATTTCATCCAGCTTACTATCTGATTTTGTAGTCTGCTCGTTACAATGATTAGCGATTGTATGTTTAGCAGCCGCTTGTGCGTAGGACACATTTTTGTGAGTGGTGCTAGTGGCCCTTGCACCACGGCTTTGATGGTTAGTTATTGGAGTTTTGTCACTTATTAGCGTTCCAGTGACTTTTTGTGGCTGCCCGGCCAGTGGTTTCTTAACTGCCTTGCTTCTTATTTTTTGAATTTCTTTGGCGATCATGCAACCTCTGTAGTTAGCCGGATGTGCTTCTCCGCAATGAACACATTTTGGCTTGTCTTCTGCTGGTTTTTTGCAGTCTATAGTTAGGTGCTTCCCTGTGCATTTAACACACCTTGGTTCTTTGGCACAATATTTTTGTGTATGCCCATAGGCCTGACATCTCTTACATTGAGGGACCAGTTTTGTAGACTTGAGCGGTTGGATATCTACCATGCACCCAAGTATATATTTGATATCATACACCTTCCTGATTTCTTCTTGGTTATTGAAGGTCAGCATAAACATGTTGAGTGGCTCCTTACTTTTCCAGCTCAGTTTATTGACCGCATCTTCAATCTTATAACCTTTACTTTTTAGGTCTTCTATGATTCTCTCTGGTTTGCAAGAGCACGGTAGTTTTTTAACCATCACTCTTATTGGTCTCTCTTGTTTGTTTTCGTAAGAGTGCCAGAGGCAGTCATTTTCTGTTAAAGTTTTTGTAATGCACCTGTATGATTCTTCATCACACGAGTTAATTTTAACACAGTCACCGCTCATCATTTTTATATTGAAGGTGGCTGCTGGTTGGTTTTCTATCAGAAAGTCATAGAAACTTTGGTAATTGTTAACTCCATCCACTACTATGGGTGGTGGAGAGGGGACCTTCTTAGTTTTTTCTGTTGTAGCTTTGTTGGCTTCTTGAGGTGAGAGTGAAGGTGAGGTGTTCAATTTCCTTTTTTTCCTCGACTTAGTTCTTATCCACTCCGTTTCTCTAGCAAGTTCTTCTTCGTCGGTTGCATATTCAACGCCGGCGGAAGAAGTTTCCGTGGTAGTAGTAGAAGTTTTCACGGGGTTTTTTTCCGGTACCTCTTTGTGTTGCAGTAGACTTTCAATTTGGCTTTGCAAGACTTTTACAAGATTTTGTAGTCTTTTACATTCGTTTTTTTCCTCTTGATAGTAGCATTTCGCTTCCATAAGTTCTTTATATAAGAGATGTTCAGTTTCAGTTTTTAACTGTATGTTTACTTGTTTATTAGGTGAAGCCATTGTTCAGGCACGTAATAACGTCGCCTTAGCAAAATGATTTGCTGCTCGCGCACATTCCCTACGTGATGACTGACAAGGTCATCGTAGCTCGCACGGCCGTTCGCGACAGTTTTGTTATGATACGTTAGCACGTTTCGCTGTCTCGATACGCGCGATCGAGAGCAAGCGACACAACTGATCTCACCGGAGATTGAACGTTGAATGGTTGTGAAGATGAAAATGTTTAATCGAGTGAAAGTTTTATGTTTCAATTTCAGATGTTTCACATTGTGAGGAAGAACCGTTCACCTTTAGCACAATTTTACCGTTCCATTATTATAAAGCCAATGCGAATTCCATTGTATAAAATATCATTGGATGTAGGATAGAGTCGAATGTTCAAGTATTATAAGTTGTTGGTTTGATTTCCACAGTAGGACAACTTTACAAGACATTATAAGAAAATGTATTTGGTTTAACAGGAACTTATTTCATTATTTAGGTACCTATTAATATTAACTACCTTTCTCTTACTTAATAAAATAAAAATTTGAAGCGTTTTCGAGAGTCAAGATCAATGTTACCAGTTATCTTAAAATCAACTTTTACCAAAAACTTTCAATTTATTTAATAAAAACTGCACAACGTTGACAAAAATGGATCTCGTTACAACATTTTTTAACTCAAATTTCGCTGATAACATCGAAATAGGGCTTTAAAAATGTATTCAATGCTTAAAAGTTACGTATAAGGCTAAGGAGCCTTAAGGAGGTGCTTACGCCAAAGTTAGGGGAGCGTAAAAATGTGCTAAAAGTTATGTACAAGATTCTGGCCAGAACAAAGTTTGTTTGCCGATGAGAGTAACCAAGATAATAATATGGATAAAATCATGATCGCATTGGATCGGTCAAACTACAAGTAATTAAATAAAAAATTAAAAAAACCCCCGAATTTTGGACCGATTTTCATCAAACATAGCTAAGGAAACTTCCGACTAATTCACCTTTCAAACAAAAAAAGCAAAATCAAAATCGGTTCATCCGTTCGGAAACTACGTTGCCTCAGACAGACACACACACACACACACACAGACACGTCAAACTTATAACACCCCCTCGTTTTGCGTCGGCGTTTAAAAAGAGAATTACAACACGATATACATATACCTAACTGATGGATTTGTTTATCAGTTTTCTACTGCTTTGAGAAGTGCTCTATTAGATATTGCATGTGATGCATTATCTGAAAGAGTGAGGCATTGTACTGCATTTATCACTGTGCGACGCAAGTTTAAAGTTTAATAATGAGAGCTCCAAATACCTGCTCTCATCTGATGTTAAGTGACGGTGCGGTCCGAGATATAGCACATTTGCCTAGAAGAAACCTTTTCACTTTCCTCTTGAAAACATCTAAATAAATTAAAAAAAACCCTGCACGTGCATAGTTGTGTATGAACTTTTTAACAAAGAATGTTACCCAATCTATATTTTTTATGGACCCACTGGGAAATAGAGAACAATAGAATCATGGACTTCTGGGAATAAGCCATCTTACCTACCACGTCTAGTGGTCTTATGCGTACACAGTTACACAGTCAAAACTGTTTATTATTATTATTGTTTATTTCTTGAACATTACAAACTAACTATAACTAGATACAGTATGGGTATAGCTAGGTACTTACAAATACTAATTTTATAGCATAGATAGGTAGTTATCTAGAACTAAGAATTCTGTGCAAATAAAATGGCTGTAACAACCAGACCCCTCATTCAGGTCGTATTTACGACCAACTTACAATAATCACTTGAATCGCGGCCTTAATACGGCTATTTTTCAGTTTATAGACCCTTAATCCGTAGTAACTGATCTTTAGTCTGTGGCTTAAGGGTGGTGCGGTAATGGAGTGCGCGCAATCTGCAAGGGTATCGGTACTTTGACTGACCGCTAAAACTCCTGAGAAGTTTCTAATGAGATGGGTTAGTAGTGCAAGATTGGTGATCGGATGGGATGAAAGAGACACCACCAACGGATCGTTTGACAGAAAAGGACAAAAGAAAAAAGGAGAGTAACTAACTGCTTGCAAGATAAATTGTTTCAAAAATAAGACGGCGTTAATTTGGTGATAGTACGCGACAAGCTTGAAGGGCTAGTCATAGTCAAATCCATACATTTTTTTATTTAATAAAATCACAAAGATTATATAGAATCGACGTATATAACTAGGTGATTCTAGGTGCCAGTTACCTACACGCAACCAGAGCCTAGAAGAACGGACAAGAAACTACGGCCTGGTTCCTAACGTTTTTTGTATGTCAAACAGCCATATGAGAACCATGGGTCAATTTTCTTTTGAAAATAGTATGATAACAAAAAAATCCTAACAAATCGTTTTAAATATCACACAAGATTTAATTAAATTGAAGATACGTATCTACTTAATTTGAAATTCGATTCAAAACGATAAAACTCAACTAAGTATTTAGATATTTATAAAGTTATGATTACTCAATCCTGGCATTTGAAGGTACCAGAAGGAACTGAATTAATCTGATGATTGGAGGTTCCTGAAGGCTCTTAATCAGTCTGATGAGAAACGAGGCTAAATCCAGGAGTTCTGCTCTGCAAAATCTTTATCTACTTGAGTTTTAAGGTGTACCTCTCTAACAAATAAACTGAAGACAAACTACACATAAAACAGTCTACCTAACAAAACCTCCTTTGCTAATGAGAACGAATTAGTTTTTGCCTTAACGTCAAAACAAGGTGTGCTTATAAATAAATCTTTATTTTCCAGTATAATTTTTTTGTTCCAAAAAGAAACAATTCCCATAAAAACACAAAATAATTAAGATATCATCCCAAATTATAGCTTTTGTTCGAGATTGTGGGTGGGAATGGGAACCCATAGGATAATTTTACCTGACAAATAACATTATAGATCTGACAAGCTAATATCATTTAACCTAAGCCCTTGCCATGCCATTTTGAACTTTATTCCTTACCAATCGAGGTAAAAATTTGAGATTTTCGAGTTTCAAATAAAAGAATTTGTGACTTATACCTTTTTCCCATTCCGTTCCGAAAATGACGTGGTCAGTAATTAAAAATAAAAATTATTGTGATTGGTTTTGGCAAATTGCAAATTGGTTTTTAATAAAGTTTTCGGAAATAAGAATGTTGTCAGTCGGAATCGGAATGAGGTTTTGGAAACGTTATAATAATATTATTGCTCAAGAAATTAATAACAAGAGTATTTATGAAATATTCAATCCTATTAATATTATATCTAAATACGAAAGTTCGGATGTTTGAAATGAAAAAAAAAATACAATCGAATTCAGAACCTCTTCCTTTTTTGAAGTTGGTTAAAAATTCACTTTTATGAGAAGAATTTAAGAATTTAGCTCCAACTGGACAATTTCCTACGTTTCAGCTAAGTCGTAGATTTGCTGCAAATCGGTCGAACCATTGTTGGAACTAAAACGAATGTCAACCGTTGTGAATGTCAGCTAAAACGCAGCTGAATTGTTGTTTTTAATATATTGTAAGTGGTTTCGTATTCTACTATCAAACTTTGGTAGCTGCTGAGTCATAAGTTTTATCTGTTTTTAGGCCATTTTACTCCATCTAGCTAACAGTGACGTTTCAGCTAAGTTGCAAACCGGTTGAACCATTGTTGGAACTGAACATCTTTGTTAGTAGAATTAGGGCCCAGGATCTGACTTTAATGACCCATAAAGCTTAGTTCACACACTCACAACTGTCAAATCACTTGTCACCTGTCACACGCGTCAATTTTCACCATGTTACGACGATGTGTGTCGTCCTTTAGTTTTGTTTGAAATGGGCATTGGTGTGACATATTTTTTAAATACACCATGATGAGTGATTCTGATATTGGTGATTTTTGTTATATTTCTTAGTAATTTCTAATCGATTCTTTGCATATAACATTTTAAATGATGACATTTTTATTGTGAACACGTGGATTGCTCACCTAATAAATAGTTAGCTCCACTTCTAACAACGAATTATCTACCTCACAGCGCTCATCCACTGAAACGAGCCATCTGAAACATCGACTGCGTCCACTCTGATGTAGATAAGTAGCTCTCTAGTGCCTATAATTGCACCAGTGTCCCTTGAAGCCGGAACACGGCAATGGAACTGCTTTGCGGCAGAAATAGTACTAGCACCTTCCTCAGACGAACTCTTTTATAAAAAATAAAAAAAAAATGATACAAAATTTAATACTTAAGTACAATTTTGTACCAATTTTTAGTTAAGTTTTTTAGTTATTTTTAGTTGTTATTTTTTATTTTTTAGCTAAAACTTACTTTAAACTCTTACTAAACAATTTAGAGTTCATTTAAGTATTTACCTACTCTATGAAGATTACTAAAGTTAATCTTGGAGTATGTAAGTTATAGACATCCCTTCTCACGCGGCGCCATTACCTTTATGTCACAGCGGAAGAGTATTTTGGGATGTTTTACTAATGCTGTTACCGCTTCTTAATAGATATTATGGGATGGGCTTACATGGCGACTCCGGAGCAATCATAATCTAAGTTAATAATTTTTTGATGCAATAATGACGGTAAAAGTCCGCTCGGAGGTCACAGTCACAAAACTCGTGTGATAAAGACAAAATAATTAATTGACCGAGAGAGCGAAGCGTCTCAGTTTCCACATTGGACAAAAATGCGTTTGTCCGGATGTCTGTCTGTCTGTCTGTTCTCCTCTACAGGTCGCATTTTTCAACCGATCTGGACGAAACTTGGTACACAGGTTATATGACTTATTAGAATTTTTTTGTCGTCGGGGATTTTTGATTGGGGGGAAAATAGGAGAGAAAAGAGGGAAAGTTTGCTGTAGCGTTATTTATCGACGGATTTCAATCAAATTTAAGGAGCACACGAAAGATTTCATTCTACACAAGATGGTGTAAAAATATTTCCAAAAAGGGGGACTGGAAAGGGGAAAAAAGGGGAAATTATTTTTTTTATTTTTTTTCCCGAAAATTGACTTCTACCAATATCAATGAGACTACACAGTCCTCTTCGCCTTTATGAGACAAATCCGTAGACACCAGATTCGACCTCTTAGGACCAAGGGAACGCGAGTAATCGCTAAAACTTATACCCTTATTTTGCTCAAAAGTCTACATAAGGGCCTATTGGAAAATTCAAGCACCTGAAATTAGATTTACTTAGCCAGGGTAAAAGGGAAAGTGTTGGTTATTGCACGGTTATAAAGGCTCGCGAGGTCTATGTTCTCACAGGACAACTAGTTTATTTACTACTTATATTGGTTTTGGTATTGTTTAGAATTTAATTCATCAGCTTTATAAGTATTTTTCGCCAAATTTTAAAGTTATCAAAAATTTAACAATCTTAAATTTTTTAAACTTTTATTTAACTTTAACTTTTATTTATTAATGTGTCATGCTTTTAGTTAATATGCTTGTGTCATGTGAGAGTTGAAGATGATAAATCACACAATTTTTTTTTAGAATCTTATGACAAAAAAATGAATTACCAACCTTATGTAAGCCCAGCGTGTCAACACCCACGATTATCTTAAAAAATAAAAAGCCACAGCGTAGATAAAGCAGTATAATTACATTCGGTGGCGGAAACGAAACGATTAGTGGCTTTTAGCCGGTTAATGGCTTCTGAATAATTTACCCTGCGGATTGAGACGTTAGCCACAGTTTGGAAAATAGCAGTAGGTAGTTGAACCACAGATGAAGATATAGCAGTAGGTAAACTTAAAAAAATCTGTGACATCAACGTGACATAACGTTGTATCGTATAGAAACAGGCATAGACAGATACACAACACCGCCAAACTTATAACACCTCTTTCTTCGGTCGAGATTAAAAAATAACGGAAATGGCATATGATACACCTGATGTGAAGCGGGTAAGTACCCGTTCCTTTGGTTCTTTCCTATTCAAAAGCTCAGTTTAAATTGGTCGAGTTGTCATGTCACAGCTAAATAAATACACAGTAATCTAAAAATCAAAACAAGTTAATCCTTAGCCAATTTATTTTTTTTAATTGAACGTAAGACCCATACAGCAAAATAAATCCAACCATTGAAATACACTCATGGACTACCAGTAGCGAAACAAATTTGCATTCCCATCTAATTACGGGCCCTAATTCGAGTCGAGACGTAACAGGTTCTCTAACGAGATACCCCCCCCCCTCTTTTACCCCCCCTCCCTCTCGGAGGGGGGTGAGAGGGGGGACGTCACGAGTTAATAACAAGCTGATGTCTCAATGCCTCCCAGTGTGCGAGCCTATTATTTCAATCGCACACGATGCGCATTTAGCTTTTGGAATATGGAGACGGACTTTTATTCGAACTTTTGTACTGACAGCTAACCAGCCGTGTTGTAACAAGTAATTAAATTAAAAATTTAAAAACCCCCGAATCTTGGACCGATTTTCTTTAAACATAGCTAAGAACACTACCGATTAATTCACCTTTCAAACAAAAACAAACAAAATCAAAATCGGTTCATCCGTTCAGGAGCTACGTTGCCTCAGACAGACACACACACATACAAACACAGACACGCCAAACTTATAACACCCCGTCGTTTTTGCGTCGGGGTCTCGGGGATTAAAAATAGTCATTGTTATAAGGTCTTAAAGTAGGTAGGTGGGTACAATAAAAAGTTTTTAGTGAATATTGTTTCAAATTATATTTATAAGTTATAGTATTTCTACTTATGAAGTTTGAAATTTTAATCACGCTATTACTAGCCAGATGGCTAACGAGCTAAGTAAATTAAGTTCAAGCTTTGACAAGACACGTGAGGTACTCACGTGTCTTGTCAAAGCTTGAACTATTTAACTATTTAAAAACTATTTAAATTTAAATTTTATTTAAATTTTCTATTTAAATTTTAAGAACTATTTAAAAACGGTTATTCTTAGAAGTTTCTTTACTTAGTCACTAAAATAGTTCCTTCAAAGGAACCACTAAAGTTTAGTGGTTCCTTTGAAGGATCTATTGAGCCTTTTTTGTCTCGGGACTAAGTACTGAGACAACAAAGTTTCATTGCCGAGTTACAATAAAAAAGTAATAGAGTTAAATTAATTAATTTATTAAAATAAATTACAAAAGCCGTTTCCATAAGATTAAACCAACCTCTATTTTAGAATTTACAAAAGCGTGGTGCATGGTGCACCTACAATACCATTTTATGTTGTCTGTGGAGCGTTTATACGTAAACGATATAGTTACTTGTCAAAGGAAATTAATCTCTATCGCTATGACACTGCGTCCAATTTTCCTGCACTTCGGGAAATTTTCTTAAACGCATTCCGGAATCAATTTCTTATCATCAATTTTCAATTTTAGAATCTACTTCCACGTGATACAGTTGAAAATCCAATGAGAGAAGTTTTAGTTTGAGCGTTTTGAAAATGGAATACTGATTTTCAGATTTTAAATTGCCTTCGAATTATAACGTCTCAAGCTTTGACGCTCGACAAAGCATTTTGATACTTTAGTTGGTTGAATTAAGGGGGACTTTCGGGTGGTTTTGTTTTAGGTTTATGTTTGCAAGTGTGTGTTTGGAACTAGCTAGTGTGAGGTAAGGTGAGTCGCGAAAGTAGCGCTATTTGCTACCGTATCGTGCGCCATCGGAGTCAGGGGTGTGCAAACTGTTCAACAATCGATAGTTTTGTGACATGGAAATTTCGATAAGAGCTATCAAGTTAAGCTAGAATGGAGGCTTTAATTTATAGCTATGAAAGACAAGAAGTCAGGTGTCATGGATTACCTTTTACGGTAGCTTAAATTTAGTAGTTTTGTCTCCTGCAAATATGGTATTTACTACATATACTAGCACCAAAATATCGTTCTAGATATTGAAAACCATTACCTAATTTTGATTGCCAATTACAGATTCATTGCTTTCTCTAATAAAGTAACAAGGGTTTGGAACTTTTTTTCTCACATAAATCCTTTTTTAAATCATAAAATAGTTTATTAAAACGCTTAAACAACGATAGATGTAAGCTTGGAATGACGTAAATAAGCAAATTTTTTTAAATTCATTATTGCACACAAAATAGGACATACCTAAACAAAAGACAGAAATAGACGATATGCAAAGGCGAGCTTAACCCTAACAAGAGTTTTCTTCCAGCAAACCTTGAGGCTAGAGAGAGGTGACTATAGGTAGGCCCGTGTACATAAAAGGTTATAATATAACGGAGATTCGATACTTACCTACTTAATTTTTTTTTTATGTTTGATCTGTTAAACAGTTTGCTACCCCTGTGTATAGCGCGATGTCACATCTGCCGTCCGCATCAGTCCAATCAGTAGCATTATATGTTAATGGCCTATTAGAATATACCAGGCTTCTTCGCGCCGCCGCACCACAGCCAGAGTATCAAGACCTCTCCTTCCGAGAAGCGACTAGCTGAAATTAAATAAATTGGTAAATAAAATAGTTAGAAATATAACGTGTTATGCTGTTAAAGGTTAAGTAAAAATGATTTCTAAATACAGAAGTTTTTAATTGACAAAAAAATGAAAGCTGGAAAAATGCTTTGCGTCAATGCCTCTTAATAGGTAACTTTACCAGTTTTTTTGCAAAGGATGTGCAGAGCTCAACATAAACTGGTCAATTGAACACCAGAGACAAAAACCTCTTGCAGAATGCTATGCGAATTTGAGATCTAACACTTTGTTATAAGGATATTATTATAATAACAGAAATGGTAAGTTTGTGATAGTTTGCACGGTGGCTTGTTAAGAAGTGTTCATTGTTCTTGTTTTGATATCTCTGCTTATTTTACTTAGCTTGTTACCCATTTTAGTATTTTGCACATAAATATATAGTCTGTGGTATTTTGTGGGTAAAAAAAGTTACGAAGAAAAAAGGTCCAATTCCTAAAACAACGTAGGTTCGTTTTGGGGCCGATGCGGTGTCTTTGTAAGGGCGTCCGATAAGATCTTTCTTCTTTTTTTTTTCTTTGGGACTTTATAATGTTTCAATTAACCAGTAGCCAGTATTTATTGGTGACACGCAGAGCGATTCATTACCTGAGCCGCTATGAATTAACAAAAAATGCAAAGGAATATGCCGCCTTACGAAGTTATGCGTTCAACACTTAAGATTTTAGGCTAATTAGAGTGTTTTTTTTTTCTTAAACTGTTTCTTTCTTTATTATATTGACTAAGTTTAATATTATTTTAATGACATAATACTTTATTACTGTAAACGAATTATACTTTACCTAGGTGTAGTTAATTCTATCCACATCTTAAAAATACTTTGTCGAGTTTAACGGAGTTACAACAATACCTACCTAGGTACTTACATACAGTACGTGTACTATACTATACGATACGATACAAAGTTGAAATTGAAATTGTAATATAAAGACATTATCGTCTAATAAGGCCTTTTGTTTATTGATCCCACGCACTTTTAAAATTGGAACGCTCAGATTCCCGCGCTTTTCTTTTTTTTTCTCGAATTAACTCACCTGTAATTGGATTTATGGCAGAGGCGGGCTGCGGCATTCTTCCAAATTCCCGTTCGCTAATTACGTGAAGTATTTCAAAAGTGTTTATTGAGAGCGATCTTAATTCAGCAAAGAACTTATTAGCGGTTTTTATCGTACAACAATTTGGATTATCGGCATTCTCAGTGCAGTACTTATCTGCTGTCAATTAAACCTATTTGTTCCTTGCTCTTTCTTTTTTTTTTGCAGTCTTAAGTAAGTGCCTACATAATGTAACTTTATTTATATTTTGTGTACTTATTTATACTTAAATAAATTCAATATTTTTTACCTATGAGAAATCGTGAGAAATATCAATATTTATAACAATTTTTGATCACATTCATATATCGTTATTATTTCGCGACCATTCAAACGCCATTTCTTATAAAATATACGAGAATCAGCCTAAGGGCATAAAGGCTTATCGTGACGGGATACATGAAAAATAAAAAAAATAAGAAAAAAAGATAAAGCGCCATCTCTCGTTATTATTTGGAAGACAATAGCGCCTGGATTGTCACATCCAGCGCGCTCCATGCAAATAATCATAAATAAATAAAAATAAAAAATAAATATGAGCATCTCCGAGTAGGATGTCTTATTTTAGGGTCCGCGGTTTGCTATCACGGATTCATTTTTATCTGGATAGGATAACAATGTTTTATTAGGATAACAATGTAGAATAAAAAAGTTTTATTAAAAATAAATGTAATAATAAAATATATTCATAGACATTTTACACAACTCGTTCTAGTCCCGCTAGTAAACAAATCTTGTAATGTAGAAACTAGGATCGCTGATAGAATATTTATGTACTTAATTTTGTAAATACATACTTATACATAGTAACATCCAGATATAGAATGTATTCTATGCACAAAATGTTTGTTCTTGGTGGCGATCGAACCCACAACCCACAGCACGGAAGGCAGAGTTATATCGACTGAGTTTTTTTTAATATGGCTTCTGTCTGAATTATGACGCGTTTCGATCTCCGCGGGAGTTCTATTATGGAAAGAACTCTACCTTATTTATATAGAGTACTTAGCACATCTAGTAGACTTTTAGATCTTTACCACAAGACTCGCTGTCCAAACAAGGGGCTCTCTGTCCAACCGGCGCCATGTTGAATCCGTAACAAATGTCGTCACATTCAAAATAAAGACGTTCGATATTCAAAACGCGACTCGTATTAACATTGTGTTTATACTTTATGGTAGTTTATAGTTTCGTGTGACATCGGGATAAGGCTATGTACATCGATACTTAATCGAACTTTTTTTAATAAGACTGTTTAACTTTAACCACATTTTTAACCTATATTGTCTTTTCATTACACCAACTTCGTTGTTTGCAAACTTATTCTATGGTAATCGTCCGTTTAGTTTAGAACCTACATACTAACTTTGAGCAAAAGGTTTGCAATATTCGTAAAAAAATATTGGAGCAAAATACACCTCTTTGACTTTGATAAATTAAAAACTTTTTAAATAAGTATCTTGATTATATTTTCAGAGGTCTAAGTTTAACCTACACAAACTGATTTAAAACTATCAACGTACTATCATACTCAAAACCTCGTAGAGTTGCATTGAAATTTTTTTAGCGGTGTGTCATATTTATTCTGTGGCGTTGTATAGAGTTTGAAATAGGTATACATTTAAATGGAAACCAAAGAGTATCGATTTCAACTTTATACACAAATGGAATGTCACACAAAAGCTAGAAAAGGATGACAATAAAAATCGCGCGCGCATTTTCACATTGACAGCTTTCCAATTGCAATCGAAAACAGTAAATATAGTCTCTAATATGTTGAGCACAAGGTTGAACATAGAATTGGCAGTTGTGTAAATATTTTTGTATGCAAAAGTGGTAGAAGCGCGAGTTTTCCGGACGAAATTGGAAAAATATGGCCGTTTTCACAATGGCGGCCGCGCGGGCTGCGCCAATTTGAATTTAGATTAGAAAATGTGACGACGTGCATTCTAATATGTGTTGGAGTGATGGGAAAAATAACATCGATGTTTTAAAAAAAATGGCTGTATGTCTGTTATTCCATCGAGTATTTTTTCAAATCTTTTTTATTTTATAGCTTCACCTCCCGTGGAGTCTCTGGCTAGGTATTAGTCTTTTCACTAAAACCTCAAAAGGCCTGCGTGTGTGTTGCGAATTGTTAAAATAATAATATAATGATAAAAGTGAGTTGCCATACTTTCATAGAATTGATTTAGCTTAACCCTACAATGAAGCATAAAATAATTTCTTTTTAGTTTCTCGCATCACGTCCTTCTCTGAAACATTTTAAAAAGTATCGATAACTTTTTTTATCGATATCGATACTCCACTACCCCTGTATTCCATACCAATTAGCCTACCCTACGATGAAGCATAAAATAATTTCTTATTAGTTTCTCGCATCATGTCCTTCTCTGAAACATTTTAAAAAGTATCGATAACTTTTTTTATCGATATCGATACTCCACTACCCCTGTATTCCATACCAAGGGTATATGAAGTTAGGTAATGGATTTCCTGTGCCCGCCCACTCGGATGTTTGTTCTGCTATTTTTGCTTATACTATCCAGAGAGATATTTATTGTGATCCCCTGAATTATGACAGGACATAATTGTGATGATACACAGGTGATAGTGGATGTTTTTTATCTAGAAAACTTGTTTGATTTTTATACAGCAATAATTTTAACATAGAAGATTTTCTAAAAAAAATGAATAAATAATATTACTTAACTATATACAAAAACTATAGCATATTGACCCAAGCACTACCTTTTTTTTATATTCAAGGACATTTCACACAACGCCCTCTAGTCACAAACTAAGCAAAACTTGTGATATGGGAACTAGATTGCTGATAGAATACATACGTATATACAGTTTTTTTGCAAATAGTCACCAAGTCACCACTGAAATTTTTTTTTTAACAAGTCTCATATAAAAGATTAACAATTTATTTAAAACGTCTAAACAGCGGAAAGGATATCCACAGCACTTACTAAATAGGTGTTTAAAAACGTGCTCTCAAAAGTGTCAGTCAGCTAATGAGCTGCTAAAAGCTTTTTTCATCTTATAAACAGTTTTCAGAAAAAAAAACTAAATGTCGCTTAAAAATTTAGACGAATTTCCGTTTCCACTACATTACAGATAAGTAATTTTAAAAGTGTTTGGTTTGAAAGTGTTTTATCTGATTGTAATAATAATATACTGTGATGATTAGGCTGTTTTTACACTGTCGGTGGCAGTGTCAAAACAGCCTAGTGTAAGCTGAAGCGTCTAGTATAGTAGTGACAACAGATCTTTGTCTCTCTGAAGTATCTGCGCAGAAACCATATTTGGGTCGAATAAGCTAATTTTTCCGCACAACAGTAGGCACATGCGCATCGTTTGTTGCACCTAACTTCAGAAGGATAAAGATCCGTTGTGCGTACTGTATCTGCTTGTTACCTACTTGAGAAATTCCTTTTGAGGAGTTTTTATTACTGAACCAATTTTATTTATATTCTCATAATTATTAACCTTAATTTTCTTGAAAATATTTCGTTTGATATTAACCGCTTTAAGAGAAAGTCGTTTCCGCATATTTATTAATTAATTAGCACTTTAATAACGTCAATTCACACAGCAATAAAGTCTTACTGCCTTATTCACAAACGTTTGATAGAGCCATGTTAGTTATCGACGTTTAAGGCATTATTTTCTTCCTTTTTACATGAGAAACTAAAATTTGGATGGCAACCAAAGGAAGCCTTAAGGCGGCCTAAAAATTCCGTCACCAGAGTTGGCCACTAACGAGGGAACGCACAAACATTAGTTCTGTGTCCATACTAATATAATAGTCAGCACTAAGCTCTGAAATCATAATATCTAGTAACTAAACATAATTTCAAGTTTTTATCTTATTGTATGTAGATAATATTTGTCCCGTGCGAGTAGGGTTACCATTTAGGAATTTGAGAAGTCCTGGCAAAAAGCCGGACATTTCGATAAAAGTCCGGACTTTTTACTCACAAAATGGAAACATACCCTCTTAGTTACAGTGGTATGGTAGGCATGGTAGCAGACGCTCACATAACGCATTGCGACATTGCGAGGGAGGATTGATTGTTTGCAAACGCAATAAAAGAATTACTGTAAGTTTATTGTTAAAGAAGACTTTGATTATCTATTTCTGTCTTTTGTCCTGTGTTGTGTGCAATAAAGAATTAAGAATTAATTAAAGACTGATTTGAGATTAAATTACTTATTATGTAAGTAGTTATATTACTCATATTCCATCTAATTTAAATTTAAAAATCCGGACATATTAAAAGGCCGGACAAAGACCGGACAAGGGTCTAAAAGTCCGGACATGTCCGGACTTATCCGGACGGATGGTAACCCTACGTGCGAGGGAGTTTATTATAAGAAATTAACCTTTCGTGTGCCGGAACACAAGTCCACGCAAGACACGAAAAAAAAGATTTTTTATTGTTTTTTTGGAATCTGGGCATACCTACTAAGGTTAAGATTTCCTAAATAAAGTGATGTAAATTAAAAACCCTTCCCTGTCTATATAAGCATCTAATAATACTGTTAATCCCTTGCCATAATAATTAATTCTGACATTTCTGTAGTCAATTAACAACTTAATTAGTAGATTTAGGTCAACATTAGTTCTAATAAGCTGAAATCATTAATTATTTTAATATATATTATGTTGGTACTAATGAAGAAGATTTTGATATGCACAAAATTAAATCGTAAATCGTAAAAAAAAACATTATAATCATCATCATCACATCAGCCTGTAGAAGTCCACAGCTGGACATAGGCTTCTTCCATAGATTTCCAGAAAGAGCAATTCTGAGCCTTTCCCATCCACCAGTTTCTCGTGGTCTTAACGATGTCGTCAGTCCAACAGATCCCCATCTGTTGTCATAAGCTTCGCCTTCCAGTTCGTGGTCATTTCTTCTCAATCGCTTTTCAATTCTCGATGTGAAAAAATTATGTAACTATGTATGACTTTAAAATTGTTTTTCTATCGAATTTCTTGATAACGTAGGTACTATCGCCAAATTTCCGCCTTACCACTTTTGAAACTGTTTCGCTTGCAAGCAGTTAGCTACCTGACCCCGCCTTTTTCTTTTGTCTTCTTATTTTGATCAACCAGAGATCTAAACATCTATTTATTTTTATGACGGCCCATTATTTTCATAACTTTTACACCCGAAATAATTTGTTTCTATTGGTATTCAAAAAATAACGGCTAGTCAGTTCATAGAAAATGCACCCTTAAGGTGGTAAGGCAGAACTTTTGCTGATGGTACTTACGGTAGGGGTGAATGATATAAAAAATCCACCATGGAAAATAAGTAGTTATCAAGTGGTACCGATAAATACGTAAGTGCCCATTTTTTTTGGTCGCAAAGTGCCCCTATTCGGCACCGTGTGTGGTTTCGGAATTGGTAGGCTAGCGCCACCCTAGCTTTCATCTCGCCGACAGGATAACAAAGTATGGAGATGGACTCTCATTTTGACTAGTTTTGATTTAGCTGATCTTGTAGAACATCGTATGTTACTATTACCATCTCAATCTGCGTTCTCTGAGGCGTTTACCATCAATCTTTCCGGTAACCAACAGTTGTTCTAGGTTGCTACCATCTTTTCAGTCTATGTGGCCAAAGACATCCAGCAGGGGTAAGCCAATCAAAGTTGAACTGCAAAGTTTTAAATCACGGTCAGTTCATACTAACTCATAGTTATTCTGTGACTAAATAGTGACATTATGACGTCATTTGATGTGTTTTCGCGCATATTTTGCTGTCAAGTGTCTAAAAAGAATGATCACGTGGTACAAAATTGTACCACGTGACCTGAATAAATTACACTGGGCAGTGAAATATAACTTGACAGCAAAAGATTGGCATACGGGGGCAGTGGATAGAGCCTGAAAGCTAGAGTAATCAAATTAAAATACAATTGTAACTTATCTATATAAGGGAAATAAAGGCTCTTTTTATTTTATTTTATTTATGGCATATTTTAGAGCGGTTAGCTACTACTAGTTTGCGCAATTGACTATGTTATTCAGTGCCTTGATCACGAATAAATGTGACAATCCTAAACGTATCGTAACGCTAGTGTATCCGAGATACACTGCGCGGTGACGCTACAACGTTCGGCAGTCGAGCTGGCGTTGACGCGCAATATGATTCGAATACTAGGTTTACGTAACGCGAAGACTGTCAGATTTGTTCGTGATTACCTCTCTGTATACTTACAAAAGCGTGTTATTGATTACACGAAAATAGTAGGTAATAGGCTTTGGTCTCAAATAAAAAAACAGCAAAGTAATCTTTTACAAAATATCTCTTTTATTTCGCACCATCACTGCCGACATCTTTCTCCTCTCTCCCTCTATCGCCACCTTCCCACTCTCACTCAATTTACGTTTCGTTCCTACAAAATTACACGAAAATTGATCAGTCCTTCTCCTCACTATCCTCACACTTGGGACAGGAACCCGACACCTCGCGATTAGTTCGCCTTTCATTCGCCGAAACCAATACTAAGTCCTCGTGTTTGAATTTGAACACCTTTGCTCTGTGTTTCTACTTACCGCCTGTTTGTTTACGGGTGCAAAAAAATTGGTACTTACTTTATCTTTGATTTTTGCAGCTTATCCCACGCCTTATAAAGCCTTGTAAGTCTCTTATTGTGTTATGTCTCGTGTCTCTTGCTCTCTTTCCAATCAAAATCTCTCTTGGTATTATAGTCAAACATCGAGTCGAGCATAATTATACATAGTTTATCTTTAATTATACATAGGTACTGATTTGGATCAGTTGAGCCATCTATAAATCGTTTGCAACGGTTTGTAGATACCTCAACTGCTTCATGTATATTTTGTATATACTATAAATATTGTATTAGTCGTAATTTTCTTTGTGAATAAGTTTAATATCATCTTTTATCTGTGAGGACCGACAAAGAGTGGAACTCTTTGTCGGTGCGGCGTCTGTGTTTCCGATCACTTACCTACAATTTAGATGTTTTTAAGAGAGTGAATAGGTATCTTCTAGGCAAATGTGCCACATCGTTGACAGCATCGTCACTATCAGGTGAGATCGAAGTCAAAAGACGATCTGTAAAATAAAAAAAAAACTGTTTTTCGGCCGGGCACTAGGGCGAGCACTCGTTACAGTGTTCATATCGTACAAACCGAGCCCTCCTCGGCCGAAGGGCTCTCACGCCGGTGCTGAATTACACAAAAACAGTGAGTTACACTGCGCAGTAACGCGCGGTAATACACTGTGTAGCCCTACCACTGAAAGTTTAACTTTTAGATGGTGAAGTTCCCATAGACAATGTCCTGTTATGTTTGCCGTCCAATAAAGGTGTTTAATTGTTTTGATAAGCTTAAACAATGGAGAAAAAGGCAGCTGTCATCTTTAGAGTAGTTTAAATCAGAGATTTTTTATTAATATAATTTGAAAACATTGTTAAAATTGCTATACGTTATAGACGTTAGTTAATTGATCGAGAGAGCAAAATGAAGAGGGCGTTGTGTAAAATGTCCATAAATATAAAAAAAAGATGATAAGCAACTGAGGAATAAAACAACGAATATAACAGAGACAGCACCGTCACTACTCTGCACCAAAAATATCATATTTCCATCAATCAGTATTCCTATGGTTCTTAATCGTATCTCAAATATTTGGTCAGGGTTTAAATACGTTTAGCGCCGTCCTACCGAGGGACGTTTTTGCTACAAAGCTTTTTTTATATTATACAGGTTGCTCTGTTTTGAAAGCAATGTTTAACAGATCTGAAAACATCTCTTATCAGGGGCCTAATTCTCACTTCGGCAGAGATTTTACTCTAATAGGGATGACGTCATATCTCGGCCAAAAACTCGTTTCGCCCACTTGTTAAACGAATTTCGATGTAATTTTGACGTTATCCCTATTAGAGTAAAAATCTCTGCCGAAGTGAGAAATAAGCCCCTGATGATAAAATGTTATTCTAATAATTATGTGTTTAATTAGGTACGTGTAGTTTTTGATCGATGTTTTTTACAGTGAGCCTCCAAAGTTGTCTGACCAAATATTACCTTAGATATAGAAAATAAAAAGCCAAAATAATGCACTTAAATATAATTTGACTAATATTGTATTTCAATTTGAAAGCTAATTAGATAGTCATAATAATTTTCTTCTTCCATTTGACCATATCGATATGTAGGTAAATCATTGTTAAAACACCCTGTATTGTCTCTATTATTTTAAGATCTGCCAATGTGTTTGAGTAAGAAAACTGTTTCAAGAAGCCGACAAAAGATTATGATTTCTGTTTAATTTATCGTGAGAATAAAATTTGATTGTTTTGGTATTAAAATTGACAGTTGTCACAGCGCAGTCAGCAATAGTTTGTCTTCCGTACTGGTCGTGGGTTCGCTCCCCACCAAGAACAAACATTTGTGTGTGCCAAAATATATGTTTGTTCTATGTCTGCAATGGTTGTTGCGATGTATGATAAATATGTTTTTACAAAAAAAAGTATATAAGTATTCTATCAGCAATCTAATTCTCATATTAAAAGCTTTGCTTAGTTTGGGACTAGAGGGCGTCGTGTGAAATGTCTATGAATATTTATTTATAATTTTCTATTATTTCTTAACATCTCGAAGTTATTTCTACTTCACTGCGACTTATAAGCTCATGCATTAGGTACATAGATAGATAGAAAATACTTTATTGCACACCTTAACCAAGGGACTACTATAACATACAAAACAAAACTTAACTAATACATACCTACTTATGTAGATTGGAATCTTTCTGCTGAACACCGCCCAGAGAGCATCCGGTCCATGTAACAAAGCATAGTGTCCACCGTAGCGTAAAGATACGCCTCATCTATTGAGGCGACTGGAAGCTGGTCAGACCAGTGCCTTGATTACGAATAAATGTGACAATCGTGAACGTATCGTAACGCTAGCGTATCCGAGATACACTGCGCGGTGACGCTACAACGTTCGGCAGTCGAACTGACGTTGACGCGCAATATCACTTGAATACTTGTTAGGTTTACGTAACGCGGCGACTGTCAGATTTGTTCGTGATTACCCCTCAGGCCTTTTGTTTGAGGCCAGAGTCTGTGAGTAGGTGAGAAGACTAGACGTGGTAAAAATCGCTAGCTCGACCAGTGTTGCAAACACTGAATGAGCTGGCGATTTTTTATTCCTTATATTAGTTTACTAGTAGCTACCCGCGACTTCGTACGCGTCTAGAGTTTCCGTGTACATTATATTATCTGTGCGTGTACTGAGCGGATACTTTGAGAAACTTGAAATTACACCTCATTACACCGAACTCGTACCTACTGGAATGTCAAACGCTAGTTGTTAGACCAAAGAGGTAGTACTACGCTCTGTCAAACTGACGTGACATGACATGATAATGAAATCCTCTTGCCAATTGGCGCTGCTAATTGTTCTATATGAATATTAGGAGCTACGGGACAGGGACGTATTGACAACACGGTGACTGACGTTTAACTGATTTATTCCGGTACTCGTATACCGCATTATCCCCCCCTTATACTAAAATACTTTAATTAGGTTCTATAAGTACACTCACTATTATTCTAAGAAATTTAAAACATAATACCACCACCACCACCCCTAGATTACCTACTGCATACAAAAAAATAAAAGGTATTTAACAAGATAAAAACTTATAACATAACAAACCAAAAGCTATATAGATACGGCCCTACTATGAATACGCCTCAGCTTAATACGATTAATCTGAATCAGGAGTGTAATTAACATTTCTGCGGGGGGCTGTATTCACAAAGTCATATTCACAACTTTGGTCTGCTATATCTGAGCAAGACTCCTGGGTCATATCATTCGTATCGTGTGCCTCCTCATAAGGAGGAGACTGCTGATCCATCTTCTGATATGGAGTGGATGGAGTGGAGAACGACGACATCCCCTCAGTCTCAAAAGTATCCATGCCACCTTCATCAAATATCGGATTGTAATCGTTAGTTGGTAATTTAAATATTTGATCAATGTGACGTCGATGTCTTTCATCATTATATTTAATTTCATACATGACGTTTCCTATTCTACCTATAACCTCACCCTTTTCCCAAATTTCCTTATTATTACGCCACTTTTTAAACATTACTAGGTCCCCTACTGATAACATTCTTTGTTTACCTCCGAATGTTTTAATTTGCTTGGATTGATTGTTCATAACAATGTTCTTAGTGTTAGGTTTAAGTAAATCTAAACAAGATCTTAATCGCCGCCCTAATAACATTTCACTAGGTGACTTCTGAGTAGTGCTTTGTACAGAATTGCGATAGTTCAACAGAAACCTACTTATTGCAACGTCAACAGCGATTCCTTCGTGCGCGGCTTTCTTTAAACATTTCTTTATTAAACCAACTGCATTTTCAGCGGCGCCATTGCTCCTCGCATGTCTAGGTGAAATTAATCTATGGCATATGCCGTTTCTCATTACAAAATCCGCAAATTTTTCACTAACAAATGCGGGTCCGTTGTCTGTGACAACTTCATTAGGTAGGCCGAATCGCGCAAAAATATCGCGTAATTGTTTTATTGTTGTCTCCGCATTTGTAGAACTGACTTTACATACTTCTATCCATTTAGAGTGCGCATCGATTACTATCAAGTACTGACTATTTGCAAATGGACCCAAATGGTCTAAATGCAACCTGTACCACGGGATGGTAGGCCAAGACCAAGGTACCAAGGTACTTTTTACGGGATTATCCCTCTCTTTTGCACACACTTCGCATGAACCGCACAGCTGTTCTATATCCTTATCTATATTCGGCCAATAAATGTAAGTACGCGCTAAAGACTTCATTTTTATGATACCTGTAGTGCCTACCTACTCGCTGGCCAGTAAGTAGTACTTTAGGCAGCACCTAGTACCTAGATCGTCACAGGCTCGACAACAAGCGGTGTGTACAAGCGACACGTCCAACCTCGCCCGTGGCTTGCGTAAGACTCCCTCGCCGCTCTTATCGCCCCGGTTTATATAGCAGCTAGTAAACAAGTGACGTCAGCTGCAGGTGGCTCGCAGGTGCGCCGAGACCGTGGATTGTATTTGTCTAACACAAACACTACATCTCTATCTTATTAAATTTATTTTATTGCGCTACTGCTGTTTACCGTATTAAGTACAGCTCGACCAATGAAACTAAAGTGATAGCAACTGTTGTACACATTTGGTCAAGCTCTAGTCAAAGCTAAATTGGATCAACCAACACCGTTCAATCAATCCTCATCTCAAGTATCATTTGACCAGCTTCCGTTCAGCAAATATTCACCAATCGAGTACATTCGAAGTAAACAGCTTCAACCTTCAACTAGCAACTAAATCTAAACCCAAACCGAAACATCTGGTTTGAATGTCAAAGCAGTTGAGAAATCAACTATCAGGAACCAGCACATATAAGTCTAAATAGGGCTTCACGCACGTTCTTTGTAGCCTTGTCTAAAAGCGATTCTAACATCAACACATCAATAATAGTCCAAAGCTCACTGTTTCTTTTTTTTTTTTTTTTGAAACCCTGTTGGACAGACTTTTTCTTTATATCAACACATCAATAATAGATCAAAGCTTCATCATACTAAAGTCGTACTCATTGCGACTCCAATCCAACTCCCATGACGAAGAAAACGATGAAGACTACATTGAAATTCTACATTGACTCTACGTTGAAACTCTACAAGAGACTAAACGAGACTTTACATGATACTCTGCATTGACTCTACATCGACTCTACATTGAGACTCTACATCGACTCTACATTGAGACTCTACATCGACTCTACATTGAGACTCTATATCGACTCTACATTGAGACTCTACATCGAGACTCTACATCGCTTCGATACTTGCTACAATGCTACAAATCGTGTTCGGATCATAGATAGATTCGTTTTAATCTAAATGTGACCTTACCTTTGCCGAGTCCGAGGCGCCTCCCGCGCAAGACTGATATAACGAAGTTCGCTAAACTAGTCCCTGGAACCCGGAGTAGAACCCGGAACTGCAAAGACTACGTTGCAAAGTACGGAATTCTCCAACAGATCAATGAACACTCAACAACCAAGGGACTCGGAGAAATACCAATCCACCAAATCTACCTTCAAAACGAATACGCCTCAGGCAACAGGATATGCTGGAGACAAACATTGATAGCACCAGTCAGGCAGCCAAAACAAAAGGCATACTATCCAGTGAACTTGCGCGTACCATCGGATACTTGGTAACACGTACACCAAGACGGACGATGAAACCAGCGAACTTGAAACGCACTTCCCGGGATGTCTAATATCAGACTCGTTCGAATGGGAAGCACACAGCGAACGAGCAACCAGTAGTCAAGATTGGACCACCGCTCAAAACCTGATCAACAAAGAGAAGGTAATTTGGGCCATCAACAGCTTCCTTCTTTTCAAATCGCCAGGGCTAGACGGAATCTTTCCGGGCCTTTTAAGGTGGAGTGGCGAATTACTAGCCGAACGCCTAGTAAACATCTTCAGAGGATGCATCGCCCATCGCTACATACCCCAGAAGTGGAGGGGAGTGAAGGTTATATTCTTACTAACTTGGTAAGAGCGACTACACAATGGCGAAATCCTTCCAACCTATTATTCTACCATCGTTCCTCTTCAAAACCCTAGAGAGGATATGTGACCAGGAAATCAGAGGTAACACTTTCCTACGCCAACCGCTACATCCGCAACAACCCGCCTATAGTCCAGGCAAATCAACAGATTCCGCACTCCATAGCGTAGTCTCTCGAAATGGAGACGGTTTAGCCACAAAACAACCAACTCTGGGGGCCTTCATAGATATAGAAGGTGCCTTTGACAAAACAACCTTCACTAGCATAGACCTTGCACTAGCAAGATACGGTGTCGACCCTACGCTAGCAGAATGGACAAACAACATGCTTAAATACAGAGCAACACAACTCACAGTAAACACCACAACGAGGGGCATAGTGGTGAGAGGCTGCCCACAAGGCGGCGTCCTCTCGCCCCTGCTATGGAACATAGTAGTGGACGAACTCATCCGAAAAGTGGACGGCCGCGGGCTCTTCACAGTGAGATATGCAGATGATCTTGCTATCCTCACGACTGGATGATTCGAAAACGTACTCTGTAGCCTGTCTGTGCAAGCAGCGTTTAAAACAATTGAAAGCTGGTGCACTAGCCATAGCTTATCAGTCAATCCCACTAAAACAGAACTGATCATGTTCACACACAAAAGAAGCCTGGGAACCCTAAAAGTACCAAAGCTCTTCAACACTGATCTCAAGCTAATCAACGAAGTCGAGTATCTAGGGGTCATACTGGATAGCACTTCTTTGGAACAAGCATCTTGACCACAAACTCCAACGCGCGAACTCCACATTCTTCCAACGCGGTAGAATGCTCGGAAAAACATGGGGTCTTTTGCCAAAATAACCCGGTGGCTCTATACAACCGTAATATGACCAGCACTTATACACGGAGCAGTTGTATGGTCGACCAGAACCGAATTCACGACCGTGATAACCAAACTGCAACGCTTTCAGAGACTGGCATGCTCTACTATAACAGGTTGCATGAAGACCAAAGAGATCAATCAGGAATCAGCGAAGTAAGAGTCTACACTGATGGCTCAAAACCCAAACAGGGTACAGGCGCCGGAGTACACTCGCTAGATCTCAACATTAACATATCAATGACACTAGGCACACTCAGTTCCATCTTCCAATGTGAATGTGCAGCCATTTCCGAAGCAGCAACAGCAATCAACAGGAGAGGAATCGCTGATTATAACATGTGGATTCTTTCAGATAGCACAGCCACACTCAAAGCCTTGGAGAGCCACAACTGCACCTCCAGACTCATACACGAAAGTCACCTTGCCCAAGAGAGCATCGCCTTAAGAAATGGGTTAATCCTACATTAGATGCAGGGACATAGTTGATCACTGGGTAATGACGCTGCAGACGAGTTAGCCAGAAGAGGATCGGAAACAATATCCGAGGGGCCAGCTCCTTTCCTTCCTCTACCGTTCTCTCTGCTACGCACCTGGGTGCGTCTGAAAACCCTACAACCACACAACACATGCTGAGCACGTACGACTGACTGCAGACAGTCAAGAGTTGCAATTCCAGCCATCACACCGAAACTAACACGCCGTCTACTAAGCCTGCAGAGACTGAATCTTAAAATCATTGTGGGGACCCTGACAGGACACTGTCCCTGGAACAAACACTTTTACAACATCGTAGCCACTGACAGCCCACTCTGCAGAGGCTGTCTTACCGAAGAAGAATCAGCTGCTCACGTAATCCTGGAATGCGAGGGCGTAGCAATACAACGAACAGAAATCCTAAGCAACCCCAGGTCACTCTTCCAAGCCTGCGAAGCCCTCAGGAAGCTACTGTACTTTTGGGAGGAGTTAGGCTGACTACACTCCTAGCCAGAACATCCCCCACGCATAATGGACCATCTTTGAGTCTAAATCCGGAAACGGGAGTCCCATAACATAACATGACATAACATGGTCTACGATTTAAGTATTTTGGGGTGACCTGTAAATAGAAAGGGATTTCCTATTTCACAGTGAACCGTTTCCAATTAAATGGGGGTGGTTTAGCCATTTTCCAATTTGCGGAGCTTTTTATGCAAATTTCCAATTAAATGGAGGTGCTAATTAGTACCAATGTTCCCAGTTAAGTGGGTACCTACACGCGACGCCAAATTCTCAATTAAATGAAGGTATCATTTTGTACCAACCAATCTTCCCAGTTAAGTGGGTACCTACACGCGACGCCAAATTCTCAATTAAATGAAGGTATCATTTTGTACCAACCAATCTTCCCAGTTAAGTGGGTACCTACACGCGACGCCAAATTCTCAATTAAATGAAGGTATCATTTTGTACCAACCAATCTTCCCAGTTTAGTGGGTAGCATAAGTTACGTTCCCAATTTAATGGAGGTATTCTTTACCAAATGTTCCCAGTTTAGTGGGTACCTGTTCCCAATTTAATGGAGGTATTCTTTACCAAATGTTCCCAGTTTAGTGGGTACCTGTTCCCAATTTAATGGAGGTATTCTTTACCAAATGTTCCCAGTTTAGTGGGTACCTTAACTTAACTTTTTCTACATAAGTTACTTACAGTCATATTTAATTTACTGACTACGTAAAAAAGATAACAGAGTAAGTACCTAGTAGGTAAGGTAGGTAGTCAAATAGGCACTCAACCAATTTGGTAGATAAGTACCACTTTTATTATTACTTTTAACTACCATGTCCTTCTTTTACCCTGTAAATAACGTAATTCTATTCACTGACATTTTATTTTGTTCATTGAGATAGCTACACAGTTTATAACTTTTGCTGTCTCATCGTTTTATCTTGTAATTTAACCTATATGTACCTAGTTCTGAATAAATTACGTTTGAATTACATTTGTAATTAATTGTCGTCATAGATAGATAGATAGATAAATCCATTTATCCGACACTGAACACACATAAAAAAATCTACAATAAAATGAAAGTGGGTAGGTAGTATGTAACCAATAACTAAACTAAACAAACAGAAAATAAGAAAAACAAGACTACCTCCCTACATGTTCTCGGTTGTCGATGGTGATAACTAAGTAGGTATCTAAATAAAATGGTGCGTAATGCAAGCTTACGCTCGCGTTCTCGGCCAGCTGCGCCTGTGCTGCCAAGCGGTAAACAACAATACCTAGACTAGGTAATAAAACTGGTTTGCACGCCTACCGGCATGAAACTGAATAGTTTTTATTTTCGTGCTAAGTACCGAATGCCATTTTATTTTGACACACCAATATCTTGTTTACGTTAAACATATCGGTATATCTCTATTTTATAAACTTTTTTTTTTTTAGTTATTTATAACCTTACCTTTTTACCTCGTCGCCACATGTAGTGCCTACCTACTCGCTGGCCAGTAAGTAGTACTTTAGGCAGCACCTAGTACCTAGATCGTCACAGGCTCGACAACAAGCGGTGTGTACAAGCGACACGTCCAACCTCGCCCGTGGCTTGCGTAAGACTCCCTCGCCGCTCTTATCGCCCCGGTTTATATAGCAGCTAGTAAACAAGTGACGTCAGCTGCAGGTGGCTCGCAGGTGCGCCGAGACCGTGGATTGTATTTGTCTAACACAAACACTACATCACCTAAATGGCTACTATGTAATTCTTTGAGCATTGAATTTTGCAAACATTTAGGTATAATCACCCGATAGCCGAACAACAAACACCCATGCTCGGACGTGATGTAATCTTTCCTATTGTAAAAATCTTTACACTCAGTAGGCATATCCTTGTATATAGGCCAACCATGTAAAACATAACCAAATATTTTATTGAGTACAATGTCTTTTTTTGTATGATCAGCTATTTCTTTATAGTGAATAGGTTTCGGCGCGTCAATAAAGTGAACCACTGATTCATTCGATTCATTTTCTCTGTTACTATGACTCACGTCTTTTAAAGTTTTATCAAACTTAATTGTGGCCGCTCTCGACAAACAGTCCGCAACACAATTGTCCTTTGACTTCACGCATTTGATCGAATAATTATATTCGCTTAGAATAATCGACCACCGCTGCAACCTACCAGCCATCATTAAAGGAATACCCGTTTTCGGTCCAATGATAGAACACAAAGGCTTGCAATCACTGACTAGAACAAAGTGTCTGCCATACACATACTCATGGAAACGTTGTACTCCGAAAATGATGGCCAAACCTTCCCTACATATTTGACTATAATTCTGCTCGGCAGAAGATAGTGTGCGACTAGCATGCGCCACAGCGCGTACCTGTCCGTCCGGCATCTCATGCCCGATCCACGCACCCACTCCGCGCGGAGAGGCGTCGCAAGACAATACCAAGGGGAGATCGGGGTTAAAGTGGACTAACACATCTGATTTTTTTAACAAATCTTTTATTTTTAAAAATCCCGTTTCACATTCGTTTGACCATAGCCATGTCGTATTTTTTTTTAATAACGCATATAAAGGCGCTATGACAGAGCTGAAGTTTTTAACAAACTTTGAATAATAATTTATGAGGCCTAAAAATGCTCTAAGCTCACCTACGTTGGTGGGGCGTTCTGCCGCGAGAACAGCATCTACTTTCTTTGTTTCTGTGTGAAGACCTTCCGCATCTATTATATGACCTAAATATGACACCTGCTTTTTGAAGAAACAACATTTTTCCTTGCTGATACGTAGACCACACTCATTTAATATTTTAAATACTTTATCTAAATTGTCTTTGTGTTCCTGCCCTGTCTCCCCCGTGATAATCAAATCATCTACAAATACAGTTACGTGATTTAACTTAAACAACGAATCCATGATCCTTTGAAATTTATTGGATGCCGTTTTGATGCCAAAAGGTAACCTATTATAGACAAAATTACCCTTATGTGTCACTATAGTACATAGCTTTTTGGATTCCTCGTCCAACATAAATTGTTGGTATGCGCTTTTGAGATCAATTTTACTAAACATCTGTCCCCCTCTCAAGGCAGAAAACAAATCCTCAATGCGTGGTAGAGGATACTTATCATCACAAAGCACTGGGTTGACCGTAACCTTGAAATCGCCACAAATTCGAATGCTGCCTGATTGTTTTTTAACGGGTACTATGGGCGTTCCCCAACCACCTACATCCTCGACCGGACTGATGATGCCCTCGGCCTGCAGGCGCGCCAGCTCGGCGTCAACAGCAGGCCGCAGCGCGTGGGGCACGACGCGTGCGCGCCGCCACACCGGCACCGCGCCCGCCGCCACATTCAATGTAATGGTACCGCGATTGAACGTTCCTATACCGGGCTCAAATACGTTCTTGTATTTGCACATGATTTCGTTCATAATGGCATCACTCTCATCGCAAGAAACATGTGCCACGACAGGGAGCGAAATTTGTAATTCACGCATCCATTTTCTTCCCAGAAAGGGAGGGCAATTGCCGTTATCTATAACATATAATTTCGAGGTAAACAACTGATCGTTATTGACAATGTTGACTGGCATGGTGCCTACTGGTCTAATTTTTTCACCACTGTATACGGTTAATACTTTGTCAGATTTAATCAACGGTCTACCTTTATACAGTTTATTGTAGGTATTTTTAGAAATTGCGCTTACCGATGAACCGCTGTCGACTTGCATGTTCAAAATAACACCTTCCACATTTAACCTACAATACCAAGGCGCATCGGCCTCTTCCGAGTCACCTAAACGATACAGCGTAGGAGATTCAATATCTCCTTCCGAATCACTTCCTTCCACCTGGAATAACCTCGATTGACCTTTTCTGTTACGACACATATGACTTATGTGACCCACTTTTTCACACTTATAACAAATAGCACTTTTATAACCGCACTTATCGGATGAATGCTGCCGCGATCCACATCGATAACAGCGGTCGCTGCCGCTGGTGGAGGCGCGCTGCGCGCCCGCTCGGCCGCCGCGCGCTGCCCCGGCGCTGCCGCTGCCGGTTCGTACCGCGTACACGCCAGTTTGAGATGCCTCTCCGGTGGCACTAGATTTGCCGCCTCCTAGCTTGGCTTCAAGCTCCGCCGCCTCCAACGACGTAGCTAACGTCACCGCCCTTGTGAAACTGAGCTCCCGCTCGGTTAACAATCGTTGTCGATATTTCTCGCTCCTCAATCCATAAGTAAACTGATCCCTCAGGTTTTCCTCTAAAGATTCCTGGCCCTTGAATTTACACGTCATAGCTAGTTTTTTTAGGCGCAATAAATATTCGTTCACGGTTTCACTTTGATTTTGTAAACAGGCACGCAACTTCATACGCTCAGCCATATCACTAGCTTTCGGGTTAACATGATTTTCTACGATATCCACTAGCGCGTCGAATGGCTTTGTTTCTGGTTCTTCCGGGCTACACAACACCGTCATGAGGTCGTAAGTTTCATTTCCCACCAGCGTGATTAGGTAGGAAGTTTGTACCTCAGCCCCTATTTCATTCACCAAGAAAAAAGCTCGCACTCGTTTTATATAACTCTTCCATGTATCAGTGTTCAAGTTAAATTCTTTTATATTTCCGATTGCACTCGCACGTTTATCCGCCATTTTGATCCTCGTTGCCAATGTTCTATATGAATATTAGGAGCTACGGGACAGGGATGTATTGACAACACGGTGACTGACGTTTAACTGATTTATTCCGGTACTCGTATACCGCACTAATCCTTTTCGTTCATTTTATCCTGTAGATCCTGTTAATTATTCGGGATAAAAAGTAGGTAGCCTATATGTCGATCTAGGTTACGAACTATATATATGCCAAGTTTCATCCAAGTTGGTTCAGTAGTTTTGACGTGATTAGTCGTGATTGAAACACAAACATCCAAACATCTAAACTTACGCATTTATAATATTAGTAGGATAGGATTCACAAATAAAGAGTAATAAAGTATATGCAATCATCATCATCATCATTTCCCTGCCCTTATTCTACGCTAGGTGGGATCAGTACAACATGTCTTCTTCTTCCACTAATATATAATAGTAGGTTTAAGCAATATTCACAAAAAATATACACATGAAACATAATTTGCGATAGATCAACTGATTATTGATACTTAGTTTAATATTTACAAATATTTATGTGGCACGGAACAACGTGGTGCGGGATCGATTCCAGTGACGAGACAAAATATAACTATCGGTCGTTGAGGTAGTTCTTGTCTTCAAGATAAGATAAGTTTTTGAGTAGGTATACTCATAATAATGGCTAGAATTTAGTTGTTATATATTATTTAAAAAACCACTCCTTTGCATTTTAAAGTTTTTTAATATCATATACCTACACCGTGTTTTATTATCCTCGTACGCGGTACAACATTAAAATAAAATATTTTTGAAAAAGTACATTATCTTCACCATATTATTATCTTGAATTTAATATTTGGCACTTGAATTATATCTTCACCAACGACTTTATCAATTGATCTAAGTACATTTCCCAAAAGCACAATAACACCTTCCAAAAACAAACCCAATAAAATAACCACAAAACATAATTTACACAAGATAAAGATAATACACATAAGATAATCTACGTTCTATTTACGAAATTCCGCCGCGAGTGGGCGTGGCCGGAAGTGTGCTACCGGAAGTTGGTTCCCGACCCGATGTATCATTTTGTGGGTGTAAGGTATATCACTTATTCCGTGTGTGAGGAATGTTGTCTGTTTGCTTGTTGAAATATATAATGAGCTTGACCAGGTGGGGTACTAGAGGGTTAATTAGTATTTTTTTTTATTAAAAAAATAATGGACTGAAACCTCCCTACTTTTCTTTTTTTTTACAAAGAACGTTACGAATCAATATTTACAAAATACACTTGAAACAGTTGAGCTATTTACAAAAACGATTGATAGATAGCTCAACTGATCCAAATCAGTACCAATCGGAAGCGCGACCAAGACACTGGCTGCATTGCCGCGCTGAATAAGTAGTAATGCTGATACGTTGGCGCAGATACTCACCAGCTTTCGGGTCACGCGTTGCTTCGACTAAGCCCTGAAATAATTTTGAGAAGAGGTCCTCGGTACCCCACAGACCCCTCCATTATAAAATATCAGTAACATTCATACTATAGAATTGGCATACCTAAATTATAAAAAGTTTTTCATATAGGATTTACTCAAATACATACGGATGAACGGATAGCAGGGCTGATTTGGTTTTAACCTTTGGTATTCCAGAACGCGAATCCATGCTATATAAATACTGTCTAGAATCACAGCATAATAGGTTAAAAATCACTCGTTTTTTCGTTCATATTATTATGAGCTAATATGGAGCTAGTAGCCAACTTTGGCAATGGATTTTTTATGCCAAAACTCACTTGTATTTAGCCATAATTCAGTACCTACCTATATCTAATGATTTTCATAGAAATATATAATTTTTTGAAATACTATACTACTAAAAAAAAATATTACCCTGCTAAGTATTTTTCACAGCTTTTTTTTACGAGTACCTACTAACCAAAGCTATCCAGAAAAATACCCAAAGCTTCATACTCAGTTACTTTCAAAATAGAAAATGATTTTCTTACCATTCCAACTGTAGATTTGTGTTATCCTACAAAATGCCGGTAAGTAAATAATGTTCTTCGTGGCATACATATTGCGAAATTATTCTGATAGCTGGGTGAGGGTTGATTTTTGCATCTTATGCATGGATCAATCTTGGAACTAAGAAACTTTGTACACATCATCCTATATACAGGATGTCTGATTTAACACACTAGTGTTACATTTTTTTACACTAGTGTCAAATTGTAAATTAATAAGTGTAAGTACTAATCGTAGAGCCCACGACGAAGACACAGTAACCAAGATTTAAAAAAAATACAGTTGAATGGTTTTAGACAAAAAATAAATAGAATTAGCTACGTAATATTTTGTGAACCGTATAAGTAAGGTACTTGTATGCCTCTTACTTTCATGGGGCAGTTTACATAAAGGAAAACCTCGTATACCTTAGTATACAGGGTGTTATTTTATTTTCTGGACAAATCTGTAGTCATATTTAGTTAAAAATAATATGGTTTATGTAGATATTTTGCGAGACTGATCCTTAGTGCTATTACTGAAATACAGCATGATCCGATAACGCAAATACCCCATTACACCGAGCTGGAAGAGGAAGTTCTCTTTAAATATTCGAATAATGGTAATGTTAGGTTTTTTATTACTTTGTTTGTAACAGAAATGAGATTTTCTTTTTGTGTTGATAGCAAAAATGAAAGACATCCTTTATTTATTATTATTTTAAATTTTTATTTAGTTTCCTAGACATTTGCTTAATTTGGGACTACTTAGAGGGTGTTGTGTTAAATGTCCATGAATTCTTAATTCTTTATTGCACACAACACAGGACATAAACAAAAGACAAATAGATGACATGTACAAATGCGAGCTTAACCCTAACAAGAGTTTTCTTTCAGCAAACCTTTGAGGCTAGAGAATATTAATTAAATATTTATTTATTGTATTTATGCTGAGTTTATGTTGTTATTTATAAATAATTGACAAACCCCTAAATTTGTAAACATAAACTCAACAAGTACCAAACCGTTTGAACCATAACTCGCGAAGTGCCTGAAGAGACTCTACATGAGCTGTTTTTATCGTTTATAAATTCGAGGGTCAATGTCATTTGAAAGGAGCGTTTTTTATTTTGATTTAAAACATTTAATAACAACTTGTCTGTATGTACAGTACAAATACCTCGTACACACTCATGTGTGATTTTCACATCAAAACATTTTTTTTTATTATCTGTGTATTGGTTATTTTTTAAGAGAGTATAAAACACACAAATACACATAAATCGAAGACCACTGTAATAGAATTTTATATTTTTTTCATCAACTTTGGTATTCAGATTCCAACAAAAGATTCGGAGGCGATTGAGTACTTTCCACGATAAAAAGAACATTTTGACAATGCAAATAGCAATACCATTTTATTACTAAACGCATTGCTTTGTCAAAGAGAAGGTGCAATTTGATACAATAGAATCCCTTAGCAATAAAATGTTATGCCTACAGTTGCTATGCAAAAATCGTTTAGACGAACGCTATTGGAATCAGAATGCTTATTCTGGATGACGGTTCCAATTTGGAATCGCCAAACTACTCGGTTTCAGTTTGGTATCGCTTTTTATATTTACTGAAATTTATAGCTGAGTGTTTTTTTATTTTTTTTATTCAATTAAATAATGGAACGAGCCCATGACCCATCTGATGTTAAGCGGTTAGCGACTAATGATATGATAACAATGTAATTTTTTTTTTGTAACAAAATTTATGAAACTGTTAATAATTACCTACCTAAAAGAATTTGCTAAATTATTAAACTGCAATAAAATTGGCTATTTAAAATTTTCCGAAAATAAAATGGTTTTGAAAATTTTTGTTAGTCATCTACATCTATGAATGTATTTCAAGACATAATATATCTATTCTGTGGTATTTGTTAACCTATTTAACATACTGCAGATTGCAGATACTTGTAACTAGATTACTTTCTCTCCACTTCCAGAATAAGTCAGCCAATATCGCCGTGAATAAAAAAGAGTTGATTTTCGATTTGGATACGGCGGGTGGCAATTCCGTAGATCGAGCGATACTCCACCCGCGGGGAAATCGCCACTCAGACGGATGCAAATTTAACGAAGCGATGTGGAGGCGAGATCGTTCACTGCGCAGAATAGGGATGCCTGTTTGAGCTAAAAATTGATAGGATTTATTTTAATTTAAAAATCTAGACGTTGAAAATTTTTAACCAACTTTAAAGAATGGACGAGATTCTTTAGTAATTATTTTTAGCAAGAAAATTACGACTAATTCAGTATTTACAATATTTATAATATGAACAAAATACACATGAAGCAGTTGAGATATCTACACACCGTTGCAAACGATTTATAGATAGCTCAACTGATCCAAATCAGTACCAATTATATACAAGTAAGTACAATATAAAAAGTGGTTAAGTACTTTACAATTATTTACCATTTTATAGAATTTTATGAAATAAAAAATAATGTCCAGCCATTTACCAAAAACTATTTAACGTAACGAACCAAAAAAAGTAGGTATTTATTACAATATAAAATTAATTCTAAACTTATAAAAACTAACAAACAAAATAACACTCAAAGTTTATTACAAACGATAATTATTATTATACCTTAAACAATTACTTAGGAGCATTATAATTTTATACGTGCACCGGGCTTAATTAAGAAGTTAAGATAAGGCTGAGTACACACGAATAAAGCATTTGGAACGGAAGCGCTTCGGAAGCGAGACTGAGCCCGAATTTGTGTGCATAATAAAAGGCTCGCGTGGTATCTTAGCCCCTACCATTTGCTTGTTCTTTTCGCTATCGACTGCAAACTCGTAAGCGACTTCGTATATTTCAACTTCCGATCAGAAGGATTCGATCATGAAAGTTTTGCAGGGTGAATTTGCAGGTTTGTACAACAAATGCGTGAACTTGCAATAATTGGGTGACCATTGGGTTTAAAAAAAAATAGCTCTAGAATATCTAGGATATTCTAGAGCTGTGAATTCCTTAAACATTTTAAAAGTTGTGTATTTACGTCATTTACCGATTTCGATTTCAATTATTTTTTGTGATTTTGATGAGTAAATGAATTTGGAATTGTCAAACACTCCTAAGCAATTTGAAGTTAATCGTCAACAGTTAATTTTTTAAGGGACTTCGACAGAATGTTTCTTTTCTTTATCCGCACACAAATAACGCAAAAGAGATACAATCCTCATACTACAAGATAATAGTGATTGTTAAAAAACCAGGAGGTGAAGAAATCATTCGAGTTTCAATAGTAACTCGTTTCGATACAAAGCGTATCGTCGAAAACATAAATTCCAATTAAGGTGAGGTGTCATGGATTCGAAAAGTTTATCGCGTCTGACGCGTCATTAGAATACATTATCTGTCATTGTTTACGTCATTATGACAGTCGGCAACTACAAAGCTTATAAACCGCTTGGAACTTGTGTTGACAGTTTGACAGCTGCTTAGCTTATAACTTGTTAGCAATGATCTTTGTTAATTCAAGTTAAGTCTTATGAACCTGATCGAACCCTACTATTTTAGGTACTGCCATTAAACGATTAGTTGAGCAATCTAGAGATCTTTACCTTACTCAGCAGTAACTGTTATTTGTAATTTGCTAATAAGTAGGTACTTTAGGTATGTTTTTTCCGCCCTGCAATGTTTATGAAAAAAAATATAGGTAGTCATGTCGTAAAATATTATATTTAACAGGGTATAATTAACTAATTGTTGTACCTAGATAACTTTTTCAAGTCAGATTGTTTTATGGTCAACACTAAGTAAGTTAAGAAACTAAGTAAATAACTAAGTAAGCTTGATTTTTATGAAAACAATACCTAATGTTTAAAATAGCTCTAGACCTAGTGTACCGATCCAGTTTAGGAGAAACGGATATTATGGTCTCACTTCGGTGTCCGTCTGTCTCTAACATGAGCTAACTGGCTAATTTGAAATATACTAATTTGTAATACTAATCTCCTATTTCAGTTGGTGTAAAAATTACGACCATGGTTTTTGAACTCCATTACTCATTCAGCTTTGCGGGTCTAGTCGACGCAATAGACTCTACAAAGCAATTCCTTACAAGTACCGACGTGACAGCTGTCATCCTAACCTATAGAATCACGGTATCTACAATCTACACACTCCATAGACCCATTTGGTTCTATAGTGCGTTTAGTTTTGATAAGGTTTTGTGGTGTAATAATGTGTTTATCTATTCATTATTTATTAACAAAATAAATATTCATGAACATTTCACACGACTCTAGTCCCAAATTAAGCAAAGCTAGTAATATGGGAACCAGATGCTGATAGAACACTTATAAACTTTTTTTTTATATATAATTATAACACAATACATACATACATAGAACTTATAATGCGTAATCTATATATGTACTATCGGCAAACTTCCGCCTTACCACTTTTGAAACAGTTTCGCTTGCAAGCAGTAAGTACTTATAAGGCGTAGGAATACTTTTTTTATTTAGTCAGGCGTCACAGCTCAGTCGGTAATAGCTCTGCCTTCCGTGCTGTGGGTCGTGGGTTTGATCCCCACCAAGAACAAACATTTGTGCGTGGAAAACATAGATGTTTGTTCTATGTCTGGGTGTTACTATATTATAAGTATATATTTACAAAAAAAAAGTATATCAGTATTCTATCAGCCATCTAGTTCCCATATCACAAGCTATGCTTAGTTTAGGACTAGAGGGTGTTGTGTGTAAAGTCCAAGAATATTTATTTATTTATTTAAATATGTCAAATTAATTAACAAATAAAAAGTTATGTTAAAAAATTATTGGAGTATAAGTAGTTAAGTAAGGTACCTACTTATTCAGGTCTATCTATACCAAAAACATCTGCAGCTTTACCTAGTAGTAAAATTGGTTAAAAAGCTATTTATTTTTCCATAAAACGTCTGGTTTACATCGTTATTTGACTATGTATTTTACTACCGTAACACCAAAGTTCACTAACACGCCGACCGTCGGTTAAAGATCGAATTTTTAAATACCTGGTTACTGGTTTTTATTTGTAATAAGCAGATTTTTGATTCGGTGGCCACTAGGTATGTAAGTTTACTATAAAAAAAAGCGAGATTTGTTGCCGGATTACTTATCAGCTCTTTAAAAAAGCTATAACAACTACCAGAATATTCATACCTTCACATAGGTACATTAGGTATACATTACCTACATTGCATAATGAAAATGTATGTGATTTGTGTTTCATTTCAACCGAGCTCAAGCCTATTTAGAATCTAACCAAATCAATAAGTCTGCTTTTGGCCTCTTTTTCAGTCTAACTATTAAATATTTAAATAACCAAGTAGTTTATCTAAATTTTATTAATCATGTTTCTAAATATTTTTTTCTATGTTATCCTTAGATAGCACCCCTAGTTTATTACCTCGTAGTCCTTTCCATCCAAGGTTGTCTGGTAGAGATCGCTCAGTAGCGATAAGACCGCCCATTGTACAATAAGTTAAGTTTTGTTTTGTATGTGATAGTAGTCCCTAGGTTAAGGTGTGCAACAAAGTATTTTCTATCTATCTATCTATCTAGTTTTTTTAAATTGACAGAAAAATTGAGAGCTTTCTCCATCCTACTTTCAAAATCTTCTTTAAACCCCGTTTAACTTGTTGGTGAACTCCAGCCTCACGTTTACGACTTCATTACGGAACATATAAGTGCACTAAAACGCACATGACACTAGTTCTTGTTTGATTTTATTTTACTCAATTAATGTGTACTGTGAAACACTAAAGCTACGAAAACACCACGCCCGGTACAGTCGGCGACGGAACATCATTAATTAATATATGTTGTAAAACTTTTATTTACTGCTGTCAAAAAATATCAATTGGACAGGTGAGATTGGCACCGTTTACTTTATCCTAATAATTTGACTTAGAATTATATAGAAGGTTTACATATTCAACTACCGAATACTGAATCGCTTATTAGGTTAGCAATAGGTTTAAAAATAGGCACCTAAACAATACCATCTTTTATCAAATTAAATAAGCGGTTTTTGTATTCTTTTAATTTTCGGGCGTTAGCCCTTAGAAAGCTAAGGTATTATTATTTTAAACGGTCTACATTACCACAAACAAGAATACTAACTTACTTACCTTTTTATTCATATTTTGCTGTAATTTCAGCGCGGCTTTTAAAAATACTCTGTCATTGTCACTTGCATGTCAACGAAAAGAGATAACAACAGATTTAGCAGTCATTTTAGCTTGCGTATCATATAAAAACCAGTGAGAATCAGGCTATAGTGTATAACAAGCAGTTTTTTTAGTTATCCATTTTTACTTTTTACTAACCTAAACTGATTCCAAGATTGCGTATCCACGAACAGGTTGGGCTGACCAATTTGACGGATCCACGAGTCATTTTATTCACCCGTAAACCCGTTATTGGCGAGTGGATCCAAAAGAAAAATGATAAACACTTTTCTATGCAAGTGTACAACTCGTAGTCTGAGTTTACCATTTCTGAGACGTGAACTTCTGAAGCGATTTACCGATATTACTGGTATTATTAATTCGTCGAAGTCACTTTGACATGTAACTCTTGTAAGCATTGATTTGGTTCTTGTAAATGTAACATTGTAGTAACTTTACCATTATCATTTGAACGAATCTTTGAACGAATCCTTGAACGAATGCTTGAACGAATCCTTGAAATCCGATTGCGTTTTGGCTTTATCCATATCTATGTCAATGTTATTCCTTCACTTTTGTCCTTGAGTTCTCTTCGTAAAACTTTAGAAAAATCTGCACTTAGAGTGAAGGAGTCATTTCGCATAGACCGTATAGACAGTATAGACGTAAGCCATGGACCATTGTTCACTTGCGGAAAATCTAGACAATTGTAGAAAAAAACCATGCTGTTAGTAATTAATAATAATTAGTGAAAGATAGATTATAATTTTACACCAAAGTAAAGCAAAAAAGTTTTTAAGTTACTACTAACAAAATGGATTGTATTACTTGTCCGAAATAAAAACTATTTATTTAATTGATGATTTGATTTGACCTCGGCCCCCCCCCGGGCCTTTACACCCCCTGGGCCCGGGCCGGGGGGGGTCTTTATACACCCTGTATAAATTCTTGCAGACGTTATGTAGTCAAATAACATAAGTAATAATTTTATCTTATAGTTAATAAGCAGCAAGTATTATTAACTAGGATTATGATGAATGCAATGCATTGTTGGAAAGACATTAGCAAGTAGGTAATTGCCCTATACGTCAACATATTACTAGGTAATTATCTAGATACGTAACAATTAGTCTGTGTGCACACTACATTCTTTATTGGCGCTAAGTAAATCGCTTTTAAATTCTTTTTTTTTCTTATATAATATGACATCTCTCCTTCATTTCGACTGACAATTTTACCAGTGTCAAGTGAATAAACTGAAATAGTATTTAGTCAAGTCGAGTTATTCGTCAAGTCAGCTGTCATTTGTTTTGAAATCAAAATGGTGAATTTTCCCTTCAAAACTTAGAAACGATTTCCATCAGAGAATAAAATCACATAATACACATTTATTTGTGGCTCACACTTCATTTGTTAAAATTCCACCAAAATCAAGCAATAACACCAAGAAAAACAATTATATAAATGTGCTACGTTGCTTCTACAAATGACAGAACTCAAACCATACTCAAAACTCGATCTAAATTGCTTTTACTCTGTACCTAGGTACCTTTATGATTCTGACAGTTGCAAATAATATTCACTAGACACTGGCAAAATTGTCTGTCAAAACGACGGACAGAGACCATAAACAAGAAGATGAAGAATGTAGAATATCACTTCGCTGGATGGACGAGATACAAAGTCTGTACGTGGACGAAGTCTGACATTTTCTCTCAGTTTTTTGTCGGCTATTGTTATGAAATAAAATGTCTGCAACAATAATTGCATAAGAGATCCTGGTTGTCGAAAGAGTTATAAATTATCCTCAATAGAGATTTTTTCATTTACACCACAAAAGTCTTACAATACAATCCTTTACGCGATTATAATTTTTATTCTAGTTATTTAAAGTCTACGATTTTGATAATGAAGACTATATTGAGGTTTACCGTGTTGATTTTAATGATGGATTATTCTTTGTGTATTAATAGGGTAAGTTTTTAATCCGTGACGGAAAAACATTTTCTTGATCAAATTGCTTTAAGCATCTCTCAACTTTTGAGAGACCTTTGAGAGGTAATTCTGGGTAAGACCCCATTTTGTGGACTGTACTTTTCTGTCATGACTTTGTTAGGGAGTAATTTGAGTAGTTACTACTCTTTTGGACAAACCATTGGGTGGGAAAATTTAATTGTGCGAATCAACGACTTTTTATACATTGGCGCTCTGAAAATGATACGCTACAATTGTGCTCAGACGAGAGAGTGGGCACATTTATTTGTTTTACATTAACAGCTTAATTATCAAACACTTAGAAGGGCTTGAGTGCCAATCTGCAATGAACAACAAACATACTACTGACAAGCATCAAAACATGACTTCCAAAGTGCCAAAATTCTGACGTTTTTGTAATGAAATTATGATTCATTTGTATTGTAGTTCAATGACACGAATGCAAGTTTTCTCACCCAAGGAGTAGATAATACTTTTTTTTATTGTCTATTATTGTCTAGCGACTGTAGAATTTAAGCTGGTTCAATACGTGTAGAACAGACTGAACCGCGAATTTCCTCATTGTGTTTTTCTTCATACTTAGTTTGAATCTTTCACCAGAAGTATTTTTACTATCAATAGATTCGTTATTATTTACGTCTGATCATAATTTTTATTATATTTCCAGAGGCCTGTAAGACTGCCACAAGAGGCCAGTGGTACCTTGATGGTAGTTATCCAGCAGTGCGTTTCGCAAACTGGCGTCTCTATGGAAGCGTTGCTAAAGATCCTCCAAGGAGGTAGGATATCCAAAAAATATTTAAAAAGTTAGCTTCAAGGTGGATCACTTTTTTTTTAATCTAAAGTTTGGTTCTGATTATAATTAGGGTTCCGATCTAGTTTTGGAAAAACGGAATACTTGTGGCCTCACTCCGGTGTCATACGACATTCGCTTAAACAGTCGCATTTTACAATAAGATGTCTGTATGTTAAATTAACCAAATAGTTTTTAAAAGAATCATTTCGTTTTCAGTTTTGATAATACATGGTGTAATAAGACTACTTAAGAAAAACTCGTGGGCTTAATGCCTACCAATCAAATTAACAACTTTTTAAATAACAAAATAAAAAGAATAGACTTATGTATATACTTATATCTAAATAGACAATAATTTCAATTCTTATTTTTTAAATTTCAGGGTACAGCGAAGACAAAAAATTCAAAGACTTCATCTACTGTTCCTACAAAACATCCGGCTATTTAAAACCAGACGGTCAATTGGACATCGAAAAGTCAATATCACTGTTTCGAAACGACCCGGAAGTGGCGGAGGGTATCAAAAGGTGTGGAAAAGCGTCCGGTAAAAATGCAAAAGAGACTTTATTTAATTTTTTTAAGTGCTTTCAAGACACAGTGCCTATACTGTTTACGTTGTAGTTTTTAATTTTTTAACAATTTAAGGTCAGATTGTAACCCTAAGCTTTTTTAGTTGTAACAATGACATTAACAATAAAAGACTGCTTCGATGTAGGTGCTTAAAATTGTACATAAAAATAATGATTAGACGCGCCTTAAGCAATAAGATCTTAATTCAAATTTTAAAACTAGATGTCGCGACTAAAAATGTTTGCTTTGTAAAAGACCACAGAATAAATAAATAGTACTGTGTAATATTAAGTAGGTACGTATTATTAATGATAGTTTTGCTTGTGAGCCCTCCATTCTCTGGGCCATTTCAGAAGATAAAATAAAGGGTCAAGGGACATTGGTATCGATTCTGTTGTTGTTTTTCTAAACTAACCTAATTTGACAGCGCTAAAAATATAGCTGTCTTTGTCGTTTCAGTTTATGAGAAAGGGACGGCAGCATTTTTAGTGCTGTCAAATTAGGTTAGTTTAGAAAAATGCAACAACAGAATCGATACCATTAAATGTCTCTTGTCCATTATAATTTTTTTAGATTGACGCATCGATTCTACGTCAGTGTGCATCCTAATTTCAGAAGTCTTCCCTACAAGGTCCGATATGCGCAGCAACAATTTATTTTCTTTCTCTCCTACCCCCAACTCTTAAAATAGTCATGTTTATCTTCTTACGGTACAAGGGGGTGTAGATAATTCTTTGTATCATCCCCTTATTGAGATGTTTATGGGCATTTATGGGGTGCATGGGTTACACCTTCACTCTTTCCCTTAAAATCATCACCCTACAGACGGGAATAACTAAGATTTTAGGTATATCTAATGTTAAATCAGTTGTTCTGCTTATTTTTTTATTACTAGAGATAGAATGTCCTTTGGCTACAATCTCACCTGATGGTAAGTGACGATGAGGCCGACGATGGAGCAGGACAGTCTAGAAGACACCTATTCACTCTTGCCTTGAAGAAATCTGGGTTTTTAAAAACGGACCTTTTAATATGGAATTTTTTTATTACACCCGGTGTAAGTAGGGTACCTGATGTATTTTTTTTAATTAATAACATTTTCTTCCCATTCTTATTTGTATTAAGATATTTTTTTTTACTTTTATATTAGGTACCTACTTATTATATCATTAGTAGGTACTTATTACTTTTTATTGTTTTTTATTTTTATATAAGTATTTTTTTCATTAGTATTACGGGTTTTCCATTTCTGAATAAACTATGTTACGAGAAAACGCGTCGAACTCTTCTAATGAGGAAATAAAGAATGAATCATATAATCCATATCGCGCTTTCCCGTTCATTATGTATTGTTCGTGGCAGCAGGCATTTACAGCTTCCGGCTGATATCGTGTCACATTTATCATGTGCGTTTTTTTTTGTGGTGAAAAAAAAAACACTGAAGTTAGTGACGTGGTTTTCCGAAGCAAGTAATCGTTTTGAAAAACAAAAAACAGGAAAATGGTTGAGGTTTTTCCGAAGTATGTTTTTTTTCTCAGATGGCCTGCAATACTCATTTTTATATTATGAAATGCTTAGAAAAATTCGTATTTGTTTCCTGGAAACTATTGTGGTATTGCCCAATGCGTCAATGTAGCGTGATTGCTGTGTTTTTTCAGGTATGATTAAGAAATAAATAGGTAACTACTGAAACGACGGCTGAGAAGAAGAAAAAATACCGCACGCGCAGATAAAGTAGAATTACACAAAGTGATGATGATTGTTTCCTATTTTACGATATGCCACAACATTAGCCGCGTTCAACACCCACGAGATCTCTAATGTTCTACCACAGACTATAATAGGTGCTCATGAACCGCAATCATTTATAATGTTACCTGGAGACGTGACTTGTAAGTGAAATATTGTGATTGGACTTGTTTCCATTGTGTAACGGCTTTCTAGGGGCTATGGACAAATAGGTAACTAGTGGCCTCTGATGCTGTATAAATCTAGATAATATACAAAAGCCTGTTTCCCCGTGTCGTAGAAGCCATCTGAGTTTTAAATGGGATGCTTGAGTTATCTCGTGAAGCTAAGAGACCAAAGCTCCATTGGAACTACATTACGAGAATGGGAAAATACGTGTGATTTACCTACCATTAGGTTTTCATAGCCTATCATTTTTCTCTGATGACAATGGAAACGGTTTTCAATGAACTCATAGCATTTTTTTCGAAGTCATTAATACGGGAGAGCGTGTGTGTATTAGCTTATCTGTGACGCTTGGTTGCGTTTGTAACCGATGCGATGACATATAGATGGCATTCTTATTTTGAATTTGGAAAATATTCATAAAAAAGAATATTATGGCATGATTTCGTACTTGAAGAATAAGGATGTAAGTAACTATGTTTAATTTTCACAGCGTATTTTTTTATTAAAAATATATGCTCAAAAATATTGCATGATTGTGGTTTCAGGAATAAGGGCGTATGTTTGTTTGCTTTCTTTATTTTTAATAATACGCCGGTTTTAAGATTCTGTTCTTCTCAATAATTTCTGAACTAATCAAACGAATAAAAACATAACAGACTCACAAAATTCCTCGTAGATTTTTACCCAAACCTCATATTGACATTTCACACAAGTATTACAGCACAATTAAAGGCCTCCCACACAAAAACAATTTATTACCTCCAACCGATGTGAGAACTCCAAACAAATTTAATTCGTGACTTACGCTTGTAATCCACATTTGAATTTTTTATTAATAAAAGGTTTGGTTAATAAATCCCGAGGGATAATAGCCATTATTAATGTTATGGGATAGGGTATGTATTATTATTAATTTAGTTATGAATAATTCAGATGTGAGGGTGTTAGTTCGGCCGCTAAATTGGTTTATTGGGTGTTTTATTAGAAAAGAAAAATTGCTTGGGATATTAATTAGATTTCAAACATTTTATTTGCGTTCCAGGACAATATATTACTTAAATAGAAAAGAAGATTACAGAAATTGTAAGTAGCCCACGCTATATTTCAGGCGAAGATGTGAGTTTTAAGAGGACTTCGACTATGAATTTGTACATACAAACGTAATACCAAGGTTACTTTCAATTCGAAGATATTATATCTTCAATTTTGTGATATAGGTACCTAATTAAGATTCTAAAATCTTATGTTAAAATGAAATGGAAGAAAATTTAATATAGCGCATTTTTCTATACATATTGACATGTTTTCATCTTGTTTGTTATGGTGATTTTTATTATCTTCTTATCTTATCATAGCCGTATAAAAATAACCACTAATAACTATTTATATATTTAATTATCTTAGAATTTTGTGAACATTCAACTATTCGTGACCTACTGAATAATCTCTCTTTTACTTTTACTTATAAAAACATGCCTAATATGTCAAAAAAGCCAACTGTTATTTAAAAAAATCTCACGAAGATTTCCTTCCAAAACAATGCAAGCAATTTAGATCACAGCATCCGAATGACGGATCGCTTTATCCGCCAAAAGTTAATTTCCTCTCTCACACCAACTAATTCAATCCTAAAGCACAATGCAGCATATTTGCTTATCTTTAATTGATTCACTCTAACCCTCGCTTGTGATAAGGATTAGCTCTATTCACACTGACTTTTACAAGGGTAGCGCCCTTAACGAGGGTGGGGCATAGATGAAGCTCCTGGTAGCTTTGAATTTGCCTGCAAGAGGTTTGTCTCTGTGAGTTTTGAAAGATGAAGGAATTTTTACGTAAATATCGAGATGGGTTTGGCATTTGGTACTCTAAAATTGTTGGTATCCTCTTTAAACTAGGTACCTACCTTTGTGTTTCTTAAAATACCTAATAGTTCTAACCTCACACTGGAATTTTCTGTGTAAATTAAAACTGTTGAATCTCTTGTGTCTCATCAGTCATCAATCACAGTCAGTTATTTTTTTATTATTTAACCTATCTCGTCCCACTGCTGGGCAAAGGTCCCCCAAAGACTTCTAATACTCTCTATCCCGAGCCACTTCCCACCATCTCCCTTTGAAAGAAAATATTTAGTTCTAATATATCAACAGTTTTGAAGATTATAACCTCAGAGTCACTCTCGCTCTAGTCTCAATAAGTAAATTTTATTAAGTAAGGTACATACCAAAAGAATTTTTTTATATATTATAGACAAACGTTTGACCGCAATCTCACCTGACAGTAAGTGACGATGCGGTCAACGATGTAGCACATTTGCCTAAGAAGAAACCTATTCACTCTTCTCTTGAAAACATTGAAAGTATTATAGGTAGGTGTTTCAAATCCATAATATTCTGTTTTAAAGTATAACGTATACTGTTTTTATCACAGCGCTGTCTCATCTATTCTCCCACCCCTCAGTTTCTTTCCATTTGACATCAGATTTCATAAGCGGGCGCGTGCCGCGTATTATCAGCCGCCGTACGTAATGCGATATTCGATACAACGTTATTCGACACAACGCGATTTTCGTGAATTACAACGTATTTATCGCAGGGAGTATGCGGTGTGTTTGCTTGGGGTCCAAAATCCCCCAGTTTAATGGTTAAACGGGATTTTCTAAATCGTTTGGTTATTTTCGGTTGCGGAATGCTTTTCTTATGGGGTTCTATTGGCACCCTTACTTGTGCATGACTGGATTCATTCCAAATGGTCTTGAAAGATTTTTTTGATCTTTTGACAGCGATTGACATATAACATCGTTATTTAAATCGATGATTTGTTGCTATTATCACGTTATTTTCTTCTATTTGTTGATATCTTACATACTTAGCCTGTTTTATTTATCAGGGTGTGCAGCCGAAATGAAATGAGCGTAAACGAACGAAAAGTGATTTTTGGCATTGGTTTACCAATTTTCAGACGTGGATCCGAAAAACGAACACACGTCGGATACAATGTTAATAAAACGTCATTCACTCTTTTTCAATATCGTTTTAAAAAAAAATAACCTGTCGGAGTCATCCGAGTGGACGCAGATACCATGGGAGTGGAAATTGGAAAATCCACGGATTTCTACTGGACATGTCAGGTTTTTGCCACTTTTCAAATTCAGAACGATGCCACTGGCTGGTAACATGTTTTGCTTTTTTAAATTTCGAATGCACAATCACAAAGGAACGTTACTTATTTCAAATGATGTTGCAAAAGATTTTAAATGATGTCTGGGAGTAAAACGCCCTTATTTCAATGGCGGGAAAACTGATGTTACAATCTATTCAATGCAATATTTTATCCCTAGAATTATATAACAACAATATTAATCTATAACACTGAACCTCACGCTATCTAAGCATTAAATCAATATCCATCCATATGTTGATAATAAAATCCCGACAAAAACAAGAAACAATAATTTAAAATTAGATCGTACATTGTAACAGTGGCGCCACCTATCACAAATACGTACTGCAGCGGAAAGGGGCGGATCATAAATTGTCACATACGACATTATTCGTGACAACCGGCGCGGCGCAGGCGCCAACTTTGTTCTTTGATCATTCGACGCGCTGTGAAAACTAATATTTTTTGATGAATTGTATTTATTTAAAAAGTATTTTTGAGGAGTTATACTATGTATCTAATATTTTCTATATTTATTGTCATCGCGCCATTTTCTTCACAACATTTCAGTTGTTATGATATAAAAATAAGTATAGAAGTCACAAAGGATCTTTGACTCTCTGAAGTATCAGCGCAGAACCTATTTTTGTGTAATTGGAGGTAAGCTAATTTTTCCGCACAACAGAAATAGTTTGTTGAACCTAATTTCAGAGGGATAAAGATCCGTTGTGCGTACTGTATAGGTATACTATGGAACTGTCATCTGTTACAAAGCAGTCACATCTGTTTTGTTCGTACCAGGCACGGTAGACTTACCATCAAGTCATAATTCAAAGCAGGGCGGATCTGTTCACCCCCTTAAGTGGAATTACCTACATAAACGTGCGGGGTAGAAACATCTTAAACTCCACCAAAAAATAACTCTATTTTTGTATAAAATAAATATTTTTTCAAATCGGCTTTTATATAACAAACAAAAAAATACAACCGAATTGAGAACATCCTTTTTTTGAATTTGGTTAAAAATCTCTACCGGTGGTAGAAGTTTAACCACTTTCAGTTTCCTTTCGATTTTAATTAAACCGGTTTTTGTTACTGATAAGTAATTTCGTAATTTCACATGTTGCGTGTTTATTGTTGGGCAAACGAAGTGTATTGGGCCGTTTGGGTCTAATGCATTGGACAAAGCTGACACGGCCACCCGCAGCATCCAATGGACAGAGGAGATTGTGAAGATTGTTGAAAGTCAGTTGTTCGAGCAGGCTCAAAATCTTGGATATCTATAGGAGGTATCCTTACATGTTTTTAAAAGTAATTTAAAAAAAAACTTTTGAAGACACTGTTCTTCCACTTTTAAAAAATAAATGTAACTTATAAATTTTCCGCAATTTCGCAAAGTCGTTAGTTCATCATACGCTTCGTATTCAGCCTAGATATATTTATTACTAGCAGTTACCCGCGACTTCGTACGCGTCTACAGTTTCCGTGTACATTATATTATCTGTGCGTGTATCGAGCGGATACTTTGAGAAACTTGACATTACACCTCATTACACCGAACTCGTACTGGAATGTCAAACGCTAGACCAAAGAGGTAGTACTACGCCCTGTCAAACTGACGTGACATGACATGACAATGAAATCCTCTTGCCAATTGGCGCTGCTAATCCTTTTCGTTCATTTTATCCTGTAGATCCTGTTAATTATTCGGGATAAAAAGTAGCCTATGTGTCAATCCAGGTTACGAACTATATATATGCCAAGTTTCATCCAAGTTGGTTCAGTAGTTTAGACGTGATTGAAACACAAACATCCAAACATCTAAACTTTCGCATTTATAATATTAGTAGGATTTTATTCCAATAAGTACTCTTCATTGGTGGCTGTTTGATATTTCCCCAAGATAGCATCCATCCATTTCTAATACCCTATCCTTCAACTATAAATTTTCAACATCTCAATACAACGGCGTCTGAGAACAGCTCCATAATACAACATTGAATGCTGTGTTCCGAACGCATCGATGTCATAAATACGAATAAACAAAATCATAAATTTAAAGTACAAAGCAGTACACACGTATAACCAGCCGACATCTCTTAATGATATGTAGATTCCTGCATTAGCTACATGACTGTGTTCTCAGTGAAAACATCGCAAGCAGCGCGGTGCACGATTCTCTGAAACTTGTAACATATTACAAGCCAATATAACCTTTGTGTATCAGAAAATACGGACCGTAATCTGTGCAACAGTCTCGCAGTTCAAATCTTTCGTACGAAAGTACATTTCGACTCATTAAACAAGACATAATTTAAAGTTGTCTCGACGTTTTGTTCGATTTCGTATTCTCATGCATTGCTTTAAAGTTTGATTTGGAATGTAAGCGGTTGTTGGTTTTTGGTCGTTTTGGTTTTATAACACAAGTATCATGCATGCTCAACGGCGATCGAATATATGCTCAGTGAATAGGCCAGTAAGGTTGAAGGTTGGTTATTTTTGAATTGAAATTGAGACATTAGAAATCTTCGAGCGACTATTACCGTGTTCTTTTAACAAATGCACGACGGCGCACGGAGTAAGATGTAACTTTGTACCGACGTGCATAAATAAGGTTGGATGAAGTATCGGTTATTTTAATAGTGGGCCCCCAGGTGGGCGGAGACCCCTCGTAAATCATCGGCAACAATTATTAAATTATCTTTTTCGTTGACATTAAGTAATTGTTTCAGCTGGTCGCCGCTCGTTGCTGTGGCGCGCCGGCGCGCGATGATCTATAGCATTTAAATCGACGATTTACTCATATTCGAATTCTTTCATTGGTATTTTTAATTTATATTGGCATTTGTTTATGGTCTTTAAGCTGTTATTTTGATAAAAATCTATCATTATTCACTAATTCTACGAATCATTAAAACGTACCTCTCCAATACCTCATCTAAAAACAAAAAATACAGATAATACTTTTATTCTCAAAAACGACTGAAACAGTACTTACAATACCTATTTAAAAATAATATTCGTTTTTATTTTCATTACTTAACTAATTTTTTACAATAGAATGAAAAAATTGCAGAATTTTCTGAGCTATTATTTTTTTACTTAGCTCTTTACTAGTTAAAAAGATAATTTAAGTACCTAAGTAACTTTTATTAGTCAATCCACATTGCAAGCAATTACGTCCACCAAACTATTTGCAACGTATCCGAACCATTTATCATGCTCGGCAGTGTAATCGGGTCAGCTCAATGAATCAAGGGTAATTAACTCACTAATACACTTATCACGACATGTATTCAATTGGAGCGGGCCGGATTGCGGGTCCTGAAGTGTACGGAGGTTTGGAGTTTCAATATGGAGTATATCTACAGGGTGTTTTAATTAATTTATTTACAATACAATACAATACAAATAAAATTTATTGTCATCAAAAAGGTGTAGGTACATTAGGTGCGCACATTAAAAAAAAATGACAATTACACTTTAAAATTACAATTTATTTATTTATTTATATTCTGGCACAAACAGTCATAAAGGAAATAATCTTAACTAAAAAATACTAATCTAGAGACAAAAATAAGTTAATATAAATCATTTATTAGTGTTTATACAGGGGCCTTATGCTCACTTCGGTAGAGATTTTACTCTAATAAGGGTGACGTCACAATGACGTTGAAAACTCCTGTCATCAGTGGGTGTAACGAATTTTCGGCCGAGATATGACGTCATTTCTATTACAGTAAAATCTTTTCGTTATTAGGCTTCAATTTTCTTGAACCTCAATACGATACTTCACAGGGCACGTCCTCAGTGGACGTGTGCGTAATGAATTGTTATAAGCAGAGGTTACCACTTAACATCAGGTGGACCACCTCTATCACTTATTCTCATTAAAAAGTATCAGAAATCTCGGTGTTTTGTACGATTTTGTCCTTCGCATAGTAAAATCCCTTCACCAGTAGGTACCTGCTAGTTGATTACGCATACACTTTACCTACCTACCTACGAGATGTTATCTCAACGTATTGTTTTAATTGATTCGTTCTTGCCTTCCAGCCGTAGTTTGAACTGGCTAATTCTCTACTGAGCTATTTAAAGGCAACGAGACTTAAACGTAACGGAAAAATATAGAAAAACAGTTGTTTTGCTACTGGAGTATTTTGCTTTTGACGATTTAGTTAACAAGACGTACAGTCGAAGATACGTCCACCTATACTGTTTGAACTTTGAACTATTAGATGAACGTTGCGAATCGTGCGAGAGGGACGACAGTGTGTTTGTGTAAGACGGGCTGCGAGCGCAGTGTGCGCCTGCGCTTATTGCGCTCTCATTCCAATGATTCTCTGTATTGTATGTAGCGTAGTTATTGTGATTGTATTGCGTGTATAAATAAATATTCATGGACATTTCACACAACGCCCTCTAGTCCCAAACTAAGCAAAGCTTGTAATATGGGAACTGATAGAATACTTATATACTTTTTTTTGTAAATACATACTTATAATACATAGTAACACCCAGACATAGAACAAACATCTATGTTTGCTACACACAAATGTTTGTTCTCAGTGGGGATCGAACCCACGACCCACAGCACGGAAGGCAGAGCTAATACCGACTGAGCTGTGACGCCTGTCTGTGTATATCCTGACCTGTGGCCGTGTGTACCTTGGGTTTTTTATTTTCATAGACATCAATAGACAGCGGGATGGTTTTTTTAAGTAATTGATCAAGTTGATGGCTCTCCTGATGCTAAGTGCCTATAACAATGCATTACCACACAAAGTACCTACCTAAGTCCAATGAGGACGTATGAGTACGTATGGTTTGAACACATGTCTTTATAATTTTCAATTTCAATTTGAAGTACCTATTACTACTGCAAACTCGAGCAGCAGGGGTATTCCAAACTCAGTTGAACTGCAAAGTTTTAAATCATGGTCAGTTCATACTAACTCATAGTTATTTTGTGACTAAATAGTGACATTATGACGTCATTTGATGTGTTTTCGCGCATATTTTGCTGTCAAGTGTCTAAAAAGAATGATCATGTGGTACAAAATTGTACCACGTGACCTGAAGAAAGTACACTGAGCAGTGAAATATAACTTGACAGCAAAAGATTGGAATACGGGGGCAGTGCAGCATAAAATCTATTTCGCTTTAGTGTAAGCATGCCTCAAGCTAGCTAATTCACAGATTTATTCCCCCGTATCTACAGTCCGACATCTTTGATTTTGTAGGCTTAATTTATCAGTAGTGTTTGAATTTCGAAGCGCGAACTGGATTATTCAATTGCCGATTTAGAATTCAGTTACTTAAACATTGTTGCTAGACTTGCTAGTGTTTAAATAATAAACTTTATTTTTTTATTATTAAGTTCTACTCGGTAAGATATAGGTATTATGATTTCTTTGTCCAGATTATGCTAAAAGATCACACTGTAGGTCACCCAGTCACATTGTAATTTGGCTTCAGAACTAAAAACTAAGAAAAATCCTCATCTGTCATCTACTTCTGTCTTTTGTTTATGTCCTGTTTTGTGTGCAATAAAGAATTAATTAAGAAAAAACATGTAGTTAGGTACCTAGTAAATTACTATGTAATTTTCTACACTCAGTTTAACGTCTCAGGATCAAAAATGTCTAAATAGCAAAACGTCTATTTAAGGGCGGCTTGCACCAGAATCGCTAAACGCGTTTAACTTTTAAATACACTCGAGAGCAATGATTCCGGGTCACTTAAAGAATGTTAAAAATCTCGGAAACTAAAAATGATAGGTTAATGCAATAAATTGTATTTAATAGACAATGTAATACTCCTTAAATGAAAGTAAAAAAATATGAGTCACCATACATTTTATTAACACAAAATTACATAAAGAAAAAAACTGCTGATCTCTCCTTAAAACAAAAATAGGAAACATGAAATTTTTGAACTTTATTACGATTTGACTTGAATTTTAATACTTCGTATTGCCTCCTCGTGCTTCCATTACTGCGTTTACGCGGTTTGGCATGCTGTACACCAAGTTCCTTATACGATTTTGGGGAATATTCTCCCATTCCTCTGTGAGAGCAATTTTGAGCTCACGAAGCGTGATTGGGGGAGGGTTTCGTTGTTTTACGCATCTGCCTAGCTCGTCCCAAGCATGCTCGATCGGGTTGATATCCGGGCTGCGCGCTGGCCACTCCATACGAGTAATGTTCATCTCTTGAAGGTAGTCATTCACAATCCTACCTGTATGAGGTCGGGCATTGTCATGCATAAATATAGCATCCTCACCTAAATTGACCATAAATGGACCAACATGATCATTGAGGATTTCTTCCACATATCTTACGCTAGTTAAAGAGCCGTTTTCTATGATCACCAGCTCTGTGCGACTTTCAGAAGAAATTCCGGCCCACACAAGTACAGACCCACCACCGTAGGCTACTTTTTCTTCGATGCATGCTTGCTTGAATCTTTCCCCTGGTCTTCGATACACTCTGTGTCTTCCATCGTGCTTGTAGAGCATAAATTTTGATTCGTCGGAGAACATAACTTTTGACCAATCTTCAATACTCCAATTTACGTGGCTCTGGGCATATCTTAGTCTTGAAATACGATGCCCACGCTCCAGTTTAGGGCCGTTTGCAGGTCTAAGGGGTTTTAAGTTAGATTCAGCAAGCCGACGTCTTACTGTCCATGCACTTGGGTTACTTCCTCCGAGGCGTCGAAACTGATTTGTGAGTTCAGTTCCTGTGAGAAAGCGATTTCGAAGCATGGTGTTCACCAAGTATCGGTCTTCTCGTGCTGTGGTACACCTGGTTCTGCCCGTTCCTGGTCTGCGTAGGTTAGAACCAGTTTCTTCGTAACGTCGGAGAACTCTTTGTACTGTTGACAGCGACACACCGACAGTCCTGGCTGTATCGCGCTGACTCCGGCCGGTTTCCAGCATTGTAAGTATTCTGGTGCATTCTTCAGGCGTAAGCGACATAATTTCAGCTTGAATAATGAATATAGAGCACTATCAACATGGTTTATATACCCACATAAATGACAGATTACAAACAAAAGCAAAACCAAATGCTGTAATTTCGTAGTTCCATCTTCGAAAGTGGCCCTTTTTCAAATTTGATTTTTTTAAGATATAACTTTACAATAACTAAGAAGTTTTAATACCTTCATTTAAGGAGTATTACATTGTCTATTAAATACAATTTATTGCATTAACCTATCATTTTTAGTTTCCGAGATTTTTAACATTCTTTAAGTGACCCGGAATCATTGCTCTCGCGTGTAGTATTTAGCGAGTTGTTAAGTCATATAAATACGTCAGATTTAAATCTATTTAGCAAACACGTTTAGTGATTCTGGTGCAAGCCGCCCTAAGAATGATTTCTACGAAAAAAATGTTTTTTGTCTAATCACGCCATTATAAAAGGTTTCGTTTTAAAAGGTTTCACTGTTACCACCCGACTGTGCAACCGTAAAACCAAATAAAATATGAAAATGTCGTATCAATAAATTGGTGGGACGCTCTCGATATTTAGCATGATCGCGGCAGCGCATTAACGTTCCAACGAGCGCCATAGCTTGGATAACTCAATTCTGTGCAGAGAAGTACCGATACAGAGACTTCTTTTTATCCTCTTCTTTAAAATAATACAATACAATACAAAATGTTTTTTGACAGGCGTCACAGCTCAGTTGGTAATGGATCTGCCTTCCGGGCTGTGGGTCGTGGGTTCGATCCCCACCAAGAACAAACATTTGTGCGTGGAAAACATAGATGTTTGTTCTATGTCTGGGTGTTACTATGTATTATAAGTATGTATTTACAAAAAAAAAGTATATAAGTATTCTATCAGCCATCTGGTTCCCATATTACAAGCATTGCTTAGTTTGGGACTAGAGGGTGTTGTGTGAAATGTACCTGAATATTTATTTATTTATTTGCAACAACAACACAAAAAATACATACAATAAAAAAAACAAACGATAATTAAAACAAGTTTTTAAATTAGGTGTTCTGATTTGCAGTGTTGCAAAAAGGTCCCAGCTCAGTATGTGCAGGTGTTCAACCTGCGCTGGTCTTCCTCGGGGGCTTTTGAGTTTCAAGCTGTTAAACATAAAACTAAGCGGACGCATCAATAACAAGCAGGCCTTTGAAGATGCAGTCAAAACACAGAACGAGAGGGTAAGTCGGGCGGGTCGGGTGCTTGAATTTGTATGAGTTTCACCCGCACCCAACCCGCGCTGCGTTTTGTGTGGTTGTCGTCCATATATTCGTAAATTCAACGAAATAAACACGCACCTGACCCGCGCCTGACCCGCGCCTGACCCGCGCCTGACCCGCGCACGAAACAAAGATAAGTGAAGTTAAAATTATGGTTTAGTTCAGCAGTAAAAAAATAATATTATATTTGAAAATACCATATTGGCGGCCACATATTTGATAGATTTTTTTTTCAGTTTTGGCGTTATGTTTTCTCTGTCCCTCAACGCTCTACCTCTGGTAGTTCCGACACAAAATCCGCGATTTTTGCATTGCTTTTATTACAGCTGGCTCGCTAACTCCGTTGACAATAAGCCAGTATATTATCCCGCCAGTTTTGTTTCACAGAATTCAGATTTATGACGTAGGTAGCTGACGCCATTTTGCGAATCGATTCGATACTTTTTTTTACGACACTACAATGTTATATCTCTATTCTTGTTATTGTTATAGTCATATGGAAATAAGTATTTTAAGATTATTTTAGGTAAGTACACATTTTAATTACAAAACCAGTTAACAATAGAAATTTTGTGAAAATGTATGGAAATGACTTACAAGAAAATTCATAAGAAATTCTGAAAAAATTACCTAAGTACTTCTGATGCTGACTGTACTGCCAATCTTGAATAAAGATATAAAGTTTTGCGTAAGTATAAGTACGTATATTATACGTACTTATACTTACGCAAAACTTTTTTTATACTAAAAATGATATCATTACAAAGCGAAATTAAGCTTCTGGTTTCAAACTAAGATTGTAATCAAATCGAAAACCCGAACAAACGATCAATTACAACAAATCATCCCCACTCAATTTAACCCTTAATCAAACCACCCTTAGCGATTGACGACAACTAATCAGAGATAACCAACTGCACGTGTGTACTGTGCCTCATTACTCTTCCGAAAACTTCACGCCAAAACCAACTCTAGATTTATATGATCAAAGATCAAAGTTCTATAGCAAGTGAGGTTGGGTATAGGGTGTTTCGTTTTAAGGTAGTAGTTTTAATACATAATCTGAGTATTAGCATCACAAAACATTCATTCATCACATCCCGATCGACGATAGTGGAGACTGAGTGGTTTTGCTGGGAATATAAATATAGAGATGTTACACCTCAGACCGTCTTTCTAACAAAACGGCCGAGAACCAAAGCTCCTTCGCAAAATTTCTAATGAGTAAATGCTCAATAAGCAAAATGGTCTTATTCCCATAGTGTGTTCAATCGAATTTACAAATGACATGTAATTATAAGGTACCTACTGGTGTTTTCAACTCGTGTTTGGGAGGCCTCTCTGTAAAGAACAGTGATTTTAGGTTCAAATATTCAGCAAGGAAGACACCACTAAGTGGTTTCAAAACTCCATCGGCAGAGAGGGCCACTAGATTACTCTTTATTAACATATTAACTGCTAAAAAGATTATTTTACTTGATATGCTTTCTTTTATGACAAAATATGACGTGTGCGTTGAAACTCAATGTGTCAATGTATTTGAGTTTTAATGACTGGACTTGACTGAACTTATTCAAAATAATCCACTTGACACTGGCAAAATTGTCTGTCGAAATGACGGACACAGGCCATTGTATAAGAGAAGAAAGGGCTGTTTTTGCAAATCACACCAAAATGATCGCTATCACACTCGCCACCACTCTATAAATTCTATTGCAAATATTTAGATCTTAGATAGTAGACAAACTAATTATACTGAACTAGCTCCCTCTTTTGATTTTTGAATTAACAAAAGGACTTATTTCAAAAAGCTCTATGCCAACTCTAGCACTTTATAAATAAACCGTTTGTCTATGGCTAGAGAAGTGATTTAGAGATAGATTTGTTCTAAACTTCCGGTTTTATTCTTTAAAATTAAATACAAGATTTTTATCATACTCATATAAACTATGAAAATACTATTAATAAATACTATATTGGTAGATACCTAGAATAAACTTTAAAATATATGGAATAGTGAGTGAATAGGTATTTTCTAGGTAAGCGTGCTATATCGTCGACCGCATCGTCACTTAACATCAGGTGAGATTGCGGTCAAACGCGTGCTAATAAATTTATAAAAAAAACACAAGGGGGCTTTCTCAGTGGGGATTTCCGGAATATATCAATTTTTTTAATAAAATGAAGTCTAAATACGGATGTTACCTAAAGTGATTACATAAGTGTCCAAAAAACACTGCAATTTGATCGATATGGCTTATGCCAATCTAAAAGTCTCATGTGCCTGTAATTGCACCGACACCTATTCGTATGGGTCACATGAGACTTAACACCTTTATATCTCAGAGTGATGCGCACATGTCAATGCATCACAGGGCACATATTCAGTGGACGTGCTCAGTGAGGTAAAGGTTAACCATCTCACTAAGCACATCCACTGATTGATAGATTGAAAGATAAAAATGTTATTCTATTGTTGTATGCCTAAATTATGTTCATTTTTCAAACTGGAAATGACAACCAAATTTTTTAATTACCATTACTCTTGGCGGTCAGACCACTGTTCTTGTTTTTAAATCGAAAACGTATCAAATAAGACACAGTCGCTGATGGGACCCTACATCACGGGAATCTCATCTACCCGCCGATTGATTTTCCCAAATCACCTTCGAATAACCCTGAGATAAAGTGATTTACACTTGATACACACGGTCAGTAAGTTAGTTAAACAATAAATAAATTCGTAGCTTTTTTTTATGGCTTCTGTCTGTCCAGACAATTTTGCCAGTGTCAAGTGAATTATTTGAATAAAGTTTAGTCAAGTCGAGTCATACGTCAAGTCATTTGTTTTGAAGACAAAATGGTGGATTTTCCCTTCAAAACTTGGAACCAAATTCCATCAAATAATAAAAATATAAAACACATTTATTCCAATGGCTCACATTTTATGCTTTATGCAAGTATTATTGATTAAAATTCCACCAAAATTAATCAACAATACTCACTCAAGAAAAACAATTAAAATAAATGTGCTATGTTGCTTTTACAAATGACAGCACTCGAATCCATTCGTAGCTCTGTTCGTATTATTATTATGACACTAATCATAATCAATATGGAATGAAGTTGGTCAAGTGCGAATCGACTAAAATCTAAATGATCCTTGTGATTTTATTGAATAAAGAAATTTTGACTTTGACTTTTGACTTTGACTCGCTCACCGATTAGTGAAATTAAATTCAACCGAATTTTCACATGACCTACACGTTACAATTTGAACCGTAAGACGAGGGTACTAGCTCTCGATATCAATGTATGGGACTTCAAAATAGTTTTTGTAATTTACGTAATAATGGAAGGTACGAAATGGCCTTAACCGGCTTAAACCAAAACCGTAATGTAGTTTTTTAACGTATTCAAATTTCAAGCGAGAGTTGCAACCTGTAGGTTTGTATTGTAATACTCTAGTCTAGTCTACTCAATAGGTATGATTTTAAAATTAGCTATAATCAGTCGAAAAAATCAATGTCATATTCATCGAACATTTTGTAGATTGGAAACTTAATCTTACTTTTAACGTTTTTACATAAAATTGGTGTCTACAGTTTGCAATAGTGTTGCACCGTGTGTTCGTTTTTATCGATATCGGATTGTCGCTGGATTGGCCGGTATGGTTGGTTGCTGCATTAGGGCGCGCTGATTTTTGCAGCCATTTGCAATCGTTTCGAATTGAGTGCTTCTGGATTACGTAATTTGCCTTTTAGGAAGCAATTTAGATAAATTAAAAGTTTATATTTATTTACCGAAGTTAAATTTAATTATAAGTAAATGTATACATTAAGGGCGTCTTGCACCAGAATCACTAAACGTATTTAACAGTTAAATCGATTTAATTCTGACGTATTTGTATGACTTGACAACTCGCTAAATACTATTTAAGAGTTAAACGCGTTTAGCGATTCTGGTGCAAGCCGCCCTTACTAATGAAGGTAAACAAACTTTAATCATAAGAAAGAAGGTTCCAATAACTCATTTTTGAGTTTTGAATTTGTTTCTCAACAATTTGTAAGTCGTGTATCTAGTACCTACGTAGTCATCGTTTTAGTTGCAGTTTGGGTTTAGTTACAACTTGACTTGCTTTTTTGGCAAAAAGAAAATTAATCATAAAAACACAATTTATTAAAACCCCGGAAAAATTACAGGACAAAATATAGCCTTTTTTATTTCTCCTATTTTCTGTTTTTCCCTTGATTTCTAAGGACCAACTTCAAAACAAGAAACCTTATCAAGATTCAAAAATATTTGCCAACAGAACAAAGAGCGGGCAATATTTCCACAATTTCAAAATACAGGCTGCTTTATAAAGCTGAAAAAGGCAGTGAAAATTAAACAGGTTATTAGTTGAAAATTACCGCGCGTCCCCGGACTGTTATGTCCCCGGCAATAAAGCCTCGCTCCCAGGGGACCATGGACTAGCTAGGACTGGAAAAGACCTTTTGTGTTCATCATTGGTCTCACAGCTCTGTGGGTATAGACTTTTGCATACTGTGGTTTGTTTGTCACGAGTCTGAGGGGCGAGTACGAGTTGACAATGTAAAAACCGGTGTCAAACGTCTGACGCCGAGCACACCGGTGTGCGCTGCTTGGTATGGAAACACAGAGCGGTTTTTTTGAGGAGCTTGGTTTCGTCAAGCTCTTGTGTCTTTTGTATGGAAAATATTGTTGATTCATACAAATATTTTTTTATCATATTTCAAATCGTCCTTGTCTAAATTCACTCTTAAATAAAAAAAATGGCTTGCCACATCCAGTATCTTTCAATCTGCACTTTTTGCGGGAAATGGGGGGAAATGGAGGTCTAAACCCAACCCCCCCGGGGCCGGATAGGGGGCATCGGGTGGGGGGCGGCCTTAATTACCGCTGCTTTTATAGTTTTAATGAGTTCATTTTGGACCGGGGCTAACAAGCGACGTAATACCTATTTAAACCAATTTTGAAATTAATATCTGAAGGGAGGGGACATTTTGGTGTCGATGACTTTATTTTGTTTCGTATTGATGTCAACAAAAATTGCATTATTGTCTTGTTAGGAACACACATGAGTAGTGAGTATTCATACACCATTTTTTCTAGTTTAGATGTTGACAAAAATTTACTACTAGTGATACATAAGTACATAATTTTGTAGCGTATATCTACAGGTAATATAAAAAAAATCACAAACTTAATATTGCAAAAGGAATAAAAAAAATACAACTAGCAAGCTATGTTAATTGCGTCAGGGGTAGATTTTTTTCTAGGTAGGTACTAGAAAAATTATCGATAGATAAACAAAGCTATCGATAATATAATGTGACATCACTAAAGTCTTTATCAGAGTTCGCTGGCGGTCGTCGCCTATTTTGTCGATATTAATTAAAAAGGGGTCCGTACAAGTTAATATTAAAGAAAATTAAGCAATCTACCAACCGCAGGAGGTTTTAATGAATTTTCTTAATACACAAGCTTTATTTAAAATGAGATAACTTTAATTATATAATGTAACTTGCTTATGTACATATTTTTGTACTTTACTATCATGTACTATGAGTAGGGGAGACCTGTACAAAACCGTATACCTGGGTAAAACCGTATAGCATTGCTATTTTCGCTAATAATTCAAATTTCATGCGCACAAGCCGCTCAGTGGTGCCTACCAATCAGAACTATTTGTAAACAAACACTTGTCACTGCAAGCTAGCGCATTTTTGAATTATTTTATTTTATTACTTTTCGGTAGTCCTCATCTTATTTTCGTGAATATACAAGCAGTGATTGTGAAGTGTACATACGCTACAGGTAAGTCACTAATCAACTGTGTTGTAGGTGTTGTATTTGCTCTTAAATGCAATGTTTGTACCGGCAAATTTGTATTGACTATCTGTGTGTGAATGATGATTTTGTTCTTTGGGGCGTTGGGGCACAACCGTATGGGGTAAAACCGGCTATATACGATTTTGACCCGGATAAGTAAGTCGGTAGATATTGTTAGTCTTTTATTACAGATGCTTCAAAAATGCCGCGTAATTATCAAAGAACCACTACGAGGCAAGACTGGGATTCAGAAAATATTAAAAAGGCTATTCAAGTTGTATATGATGGAACTATGGGTTATTTGAAAGCTTCTACAACCTACCAGGTACCAAAATAAGCGTTACAAGATTGAGCCAATAAATACAGAGAAAACCATGATCTCAACTGTGCAACGTACAAAGGCTTAGGACGATTTAAACCAACTTTTTCGATCTTTGAAGTTAGTATACGGTATTACCCATAGCTCGGGGCAAAACCGGAAAAAGTAGTTATTTGCTATTTTGTTGAAATTGTTGTCTAATTTTAAATTTTACTGAAATATGTTTATTGTAATGTGTACCTAATGAGTCTGACTAAATATAAATGTTGATTTAATACATTTGCGTTTTGAAATGGATGAACTACATGCTTAGATCCTTAGCTATACGGCCTTGCCCCGGTCTCCCCTACTACTACAAACGTAATAGGTACCTTTTAAATCAGAACATAGTACAAGCCTCACTGCTTGATGGCAGAAATAGATACGGTACAGCAGGGGTATGCCAATCAAAGTTGAACTGCAAAGTTTTAAATCATGGTCAGTTCATACTAACTCATAGTTATTCTGTGACTAAATAGTGACATTATGACGTCATTTGATGTGTTTTCGCGCATATTTTGCTGTCAAGTGTCTAAAAAGAATGATCACGTGGTACAAAATTGTACCACGTGACCTGAAGAAATTACACTGGGCAGTGAAATATAACTTGACAGCAAAAGATTGGCATACGGGGGCAGTACCTAGGGAAACCTAGACGAGTTCTTCAAAAAATTCCACTACTTTTAATTTAAAAGTAGTAGAATTTTTTAAAGCTACTACTACTTGAGCACTGTTTCAACACACTAGCCTAAGGTTCCTAGGCGCATATACTGCTAAAGTACCTACTGCAAAGAGCACTTAGTACAAGATTTGATAGTTTTAGAAAGGACATTCTAATTATATTTAAAAAAAAACTTTATTTATTATGTTTCCCATACCTCTAGCGGAAACTTTAAGGAACTACAAAAATGTATGGATGAAAACGAAAAGAAATAAAGTTTTTTTACAACTAAAAAACCAATCAATCTACAACACAATGTTACAATCCTAATCCTATCCTATCCTACTAATATTATAAATGCGAAAGTTTAGATGTTTGGATATTTGTGTTTCAATCACGTCTAAACTACTGAACCAGCTTGGATGAAACTTGGCATATATATAGTTCGTAACGTGGATTGACACATAGGCTACTTTTTATTTCGAATAATTTAGAGGATCTACAGGATAAAATGAACGAAAAGGATTAGCAGCGCCAATTGGCAAGAGAATTTCATTGTCATGTCATGTCACGTCAGTTTGTCAGGGCGTAGTACTACCTCTTTGGTCTAACAACTAGCGTTTGACATTCCAGTAGGTACGAGTTCGGTGTAATGAAGTCAAGTTTCTCAAAGTATCCGCTCGATACACGCACAGATAATATAATGTACATGGAAACTGTAGACGCGTACGAAGTCGCGGGTAACTACTAGTTATCTTATAATTCTTAATTTTTTTTTACAATTTTGGACTAGACCTCCTGATTCACAGATTCCTCATCTCACTCATCTCATCATTAGATTTTTTAACAGTTTTTATGAAAATCTCTACTCTTTATGCTGTCTGATTTGTTGATCAAAATAAGAGCCAAAGATTGTCATAACAAGTTTTTTGAACCCATGGTATCTTAAATCGCAGATGCATCAAATAATTGAAAATGTCTGATCGAAGTGTCTTCAGCACCCTTGCGGACACGGTAGGACTTACCCCCATACATTACAGGGTCTTATCGACCCCCCATCAGGGTGGGGGTGGGTCTGTAATAGCCCCGCAATTATCGCCCTATTAAGTAGTTTAGGGACGCCATTCAGGTTGATGGGCCTGCTGGGCCGCTGAAATGTTTTATAGCCTTGATGTACCTATCTATGTGATGTAGGTAGCTATTGGTTTAATAGATTGAATATTGAATTGATCAATTATGAGAAAATGACTGTTATAATTTAGAAGTTTAAAAAACTAGAAAAACCGACTTCAATTCGACTACCGCCTTCATCATCAGATGATAATGATGATGGCAGTTCATTGGGTCTGTTCTAGTGACCGTAAACATCACTAAATAGTCACAGAAAAGCACAGAATAATTTCGTGCACGTGGATGGTGTATTATTTTCAGTAATTTTTGTTTATAAGCCAAACTAATAAACCGATTTTGATGAAAATTGAATGGGACCAACCTGGAAGTATATCCATTCAGATAAAAAGAATTTTTGAAATCGGTTCATAAATGAGGAGTTCAGAGGTCACTCACATAAAAAAAAACTTTAAAAAAACATACAACCGAATTGAGAATCTGCTCCTTTTTTGAAGTCGGTTAAAAAGGTATCTATAACCTACCTTCAGTATCTTATTTACTTAAAAAAAATTTACACATTGTTTTGTATGGGTTTAAAGGGATTCCAGCTACTCTGTGGTGTGTTATTTGGCATCATGCAAGATATAGTTTGACCACGTTATCAGATATGAGCCTATTTCATTGTGTGCTACATAAAGGACATTTTTAATACTATCCAAGCTGACAAAAGCTGGTAATTAAAACAAGAAGAAGACTGGACAAGCGCTGTACCTTTTAGTTTGTTCTCTTTGAGACAAGTTTGTCTTTAAAAATCCAGCAAAATACTTTTCTGTTACACAATGTCGGCTATTTACGTCGTTATAAGAGTAAAAGGGATGCAAATATGCAAATTGCAAGCGGGAGTCTGCGCTACGAAGCCTTATTTTTATGTATTTATAGTTTGAACTCTATTGTAAGTGCAAAAGGTTGTTTTTTGATTGACAAATTTCAAGTTATGTGTCTTTTTAAAAAACATTTTCAGTCTATTGTTATAACTTCATTTGCTTGTAGTTTTGTTCGTTTTGGGATATTGATTCAAAGTGGCTCGTAAGTAGGAATGCTGGTATTTTTACGATTTATCGATGTGAAGAATTTTTTAAGGATGTTTTATGGAGGGAGAACAATGAAGAAGATAATTGTTTTTTCTTAAACCTGTGTTGAAATATTAAAATGATTTACTCATAGAAATATGGTAAAAAGAGACCATGATAAAATTTAGTAAAAATCCTCATATTATTATCACCTTTGAAGAATTAGAGTATCTATACTTACCCAGAGATACCTATTCCAGTTTTCAAGGTAAGGCATAACTAGAATCTTTTAAAAGTAGTCAGAGGTACATCCTGTATCATTAATTTCACTGCTAAATAGATTGCATTATATAAAATTATTATTTTTGATTATAAAATTACTGGCACACTGACTACTAATATTTTATAATTGTGTTTAATTAGAATATGGGCCTATTTCACCATCTCTGAGTAAGGCTATCCGCTAAATAAAAATATTTCTATCTTTGTTTTTGACAAGTCTTAAGTAGAGACAGAGATATTTAATTTTTGATGGACAGCGTAATCATAACATGATGAAATAGGCACTTAAAGTAACATTCATCATCATCATCATTTCCCTGCCCTTATCCCGCGCTAGGCGGGGTCGGCACAACATGTCTTCTTCCACTCGCTCCTATCATTCGTCAACTCAGAGTAACATAAAACAAAAACTCAACATAATTATTATCGTAAACAAACCAAAACATCTTAAGTTAATAAATACTGCACAAATTAATCCACTCGATATGAACGGTAAAGTTAATGTGTTAGTGATTTCACAGCGGGGAACCAATTTTAGCGCAATTTTGACCCCCCGGGGGGCCGTGGGCTAATGTACCCTTACCATTACCCAAGTGGCCATTTATAAACAATGTTTTAAATGACCTCCATGTTTTCGTCCATGTTTCGTTCACTTCATCACACTTTTGACCTTTTAGTTATTCACGAGCAAAGCTTTTTTGTAGAGCATTTTCATAGAAAGAAGGAGAGAAAGAAAATAAATTTATTTGCTCACACTTAACACTATCGATACCTACCAAACAATCACATTATTATTATAAACTACTTTAGGTATAGGCAGGTACTCTAGGCCAGTGTGGCAAACCAGACCCTGACTCAGCATGAGGTTAGTAGTTAGTAGTAATAGAGATAAAACATTACGGATCAGAAGGTTTTGGAAGCTAAAACGTGACAGAATAAGCAAAGTATGAGGTGACAGAAAAAGGTTTCAACTCAAAAAAATAATAATTAAAGACTTAATTAGAACAATTAGATAATTTTTTTGTCGAAATAATGAATGTAAGTGATATAAGAAGAAGAATTAAATTAGCTTTGACTTTTGAGCTTAGGTTTCAAGTGAAAAAAAATTATTAAAGACTTAATTAGAACAGTTAGATAAATTTTTCGTCGAAAAAATGAATTTAGCTTTGACTGCAAAGGGTGACCTATTGAATATCTATAAGTATTATTTTCTTTACCATAATTATTTATTATAAGTAATTTCAATGCAAACGCCAATCAAAGAAACGCCGACACGATCAAATCATTTGTACGCTAAATACACTTAACGAGTGATGTGACTCACGATCAATTTTATTATCGATAAAAATCCGGATCAAATGAAGTATTCACAGGTGGTGTAAAGTTTTTTTTTAATGCCAGCCAGTGTTGACAGAGACGCAATCAATAAATCACTCGGCACCACAAAGAATTCAATGTGTGTTGATTGTGCATCTTGGGAACGCTTTTTAGTAAACGATAGTGTGGGGAAAGTTTGACTATCGACTATCGATAATTTTATTGGCCGGTTGTAGATTTATAGATTTGTTAAGTTTTGAGAAATAAGGATTAGATTTTAACTGATTTTTTATGCTCGGAGGTAAGTAGTTGCTAATTTAGAAAAATTAATTAGGTTGAGTTTATACGCTAAATACATTCTGACGCGAATCTTTGCATATAGTTTATGCAACGATTTGGATACAGTTATTACCAACTTTGTTTCTTGCTAGTATTGCTACCACTTGCTTCAAGATAATCGATATCGATAAAATAACACGTAACTATCTTACTATTTCAAAGCGGTTCATTGGTGGTCTGCCGATGCTTTGATGAAATCTGCTGAATCACGGCACGCGATTCAAATATGACGATGATATGACTCTTGTGTCATACGCCAATTTATCGATGACTCTTCGAAACTTGTCCCATCTTTATGTCTACTCGATAAGGTTGAAATTCAATCGTAAATTGTTTATCAAGATGAGTTTGTGAGATGGATTTGTAGGAGATAAATCGTTGTCTATTAACCAGATATTATTTGGTATTGATGAGAGGTTAATAAAATATTGTTAGACTGCTATGCAATGTGTGGCGATTTCAGTGCGGTTCAATCGATCAAATTAACCTAATTATGCTAGTTTGTAGATCTTTTGAATAGATTTGGTGTTTATGAGAATATTAGCACAAAATACCTAGTTTGGTCCCTCCAGCGAAACGCTCATAGTTTATTAGCTAAGCTATTTTTGTGGTTTATTAGTTATTCTCTATGATACAAAAATTACCTAATCATTTCGAAAAATATTTATGATATAGGATAATTTACGTATTTAACAGACAATGAATTAAAACTATTTTTAAAACTATAAATATTTCATTTATGGCTTAAAAGTCGAGAAAATGGCAAATAACAGTTTCCCCATACCGGGTGTTCTCGTTACAAATGTCCATTTTTTGTAAAAAGTGCATTATAAGTGCATGGTAGTAGCCATGAGTTTGGGGAAATGGTGGATTGTTTTTATTATTAACTAGCTTCTACCCGCGACTTCGTCTTAATATAAATAAATAAATATAAATTCTTATTGTCAACTTTATGTTTTTAACCCCCGACGCAAAAACGACGGGGTGTTATAAGTTTGACGTGTCTGTGTGTGTGTGTGTCTTAGGCGACGTAGCTTCTGAACGGATGAACCGATTTTGATTTTGTTGTGAATTAGTCGGGAGTGTTTGATGAAAATCGATCCAAGATTCGGGGGTTTTTTAAATTTTTAAATTAATTACTGCCCCCTGTGCCAATCCTTTGCTGTCAAATTATATTTCACTACCCAGTGTAATTTCTTCAGGTACAATTTTTTACCATGTGATCATTATTTTTAGACACTTAACAGCAAAATATGCGCGAAAACAAACCAAATCATCATAATGTCACAATTTAGTCACAGAATAACTATGAGTTAGTATGAACTGACCATGATTTAAAACTTTGCAGTTCAACTGAGATTGGAATCGCCCCCCTTGTTACAATTTTGTTAATGAGATTGATAGTGATTCCGACAGCCATGTCAATATGGACACCCTACTGACACGTAACGGCTCGGCTCGACTCACTGTCTTTACAATTGTTCCTTATTTACTGCATTATAATTGTTGCAATCGTTTTTACAAGTACTTTGCATAATACTTTGTTTCAATTCTATGTTTGCGTGCACACAAGAGCGGAGCGGGGAGCGTTTATCTATTTTAACCTCATAAACAAAACTAAAATAGCTCGTTCTGTCAATCAATAGGCCTATGTCCAGCAGTGGACTTCTACAGGCGATAATTGATGATGATAATGAACGTCTTATAAATCTCTTCTGCAAAATTAATGTCAAAAATCATTGTAATGATTCTGCCAACATACGTGGAACTGAAGAGTGCCAAATACAGGAAGTATTTTTTTTTTCTTTAGATTTAAAAAATCATTTGCTTAGTATGATTGAAGTGACGTTCTCACCATCCATCAAAAAAAAACATCACCTGCAGGACAAGTACTTTAACGAACGATAGATATATATTAAAATGCCAAAAGTTAATCTGTTTGTAAAATTTTTACAGATAGTATCAGTAACTCATAATTCATAATAATATCTTTATTCAATAAATTTCAGGTGACACACCTGAAATTTATTATATACAGGATCTTAAAATATAGCATAATATGTTTCACTAAAACCTGCCTTTACAGGCGTATGAATAAGTAAAATAAGTACATTAATAAATCATTCTCGTTATAAATTAATCTGTTGGCAATAGGCACATAAGTAACTAATAATTATAATAAATGTCAATTGATAAAAAAAAAACTAAAAATTTACTTATTTTACTTTACTTTTACTTTAAATGACGTTATATTTCGGCCAAAAACTCGTTTTTGGCCGAAATTGGCCGTCGTTTATCTCTGCCGAAGTTAGAATGAGGCCCTGAAAACGAGCACAGTCTTTACTAAGTTTTTATATTTTAACCCGGGCGTAACTGAGGCATGTCTACTAGTTTATTTTTTTAAACCAGTGGATTCCTGTGACGAATTGGGATAAGAATTTGTCTGTCAAAAATATTGTACAGTCAGTCACACAATAAAGCGATTGTATATAGGTACAGTCGGGTTTATAATGCGAAAATGATTGACTTGTCTTTGTCAGTATTCGAGTGAGTCGAATCGTGTAAAATTCTATTTTATTAGATAATTTTGTGAGTTGTAGGTGGTGGAATTGAGTGAAAAAGGTGGTAAGTGCAAAAATACGTTTTTTGAGATTAATTTTCGGTTATAAAAATATAGGTTGATTCATTCATAGGTGATGTACATACCTTTTTACATATCTGAATTAGAACTTTTCTTTAATATACTACTTTGTATTTAAGTTTTATTAATAAGTTTAATATATTAATTTATACCTATCTAGTAAATCTGCAATGCTACTTGGTTTTGGAATAACAGTTGATTAAATTATACAATCCGAATAAATATATATCTCAAAATTTTTAGTTTCACACTTACCACAACACCCCCGCACAATGACAAAAGTCAAAAGCTTAAAATCCATTGTTGACATCAAAAACCCATGTTTGTCAGAGTGACAGGTCCACTGGTGGCCCACAATGCACCAATCACAGCACAATACACCAACTGTCAGGTTGAAACGTCAATCGTAATAATTTAGCAATAATCGTAATCGAGGCTTTGAAAATCTTGATTGCTTTAGCGGATTTGTTTACGTTGCAAAGGTTAAAGTTTCAAGAAATTGTTAAATCTGTTTCTTTCATTACCTATTTTTATACAGAGTGTCATGCTACTCTTGAAAACATCACAGGGTTATAGTACTAATAAAGAACAACCTTTTTAATGGGAAGAAAATGCGAGTGCAAAAATAATAATTATGTAGATGTACAAAACAGCATTATCCAATGATTTTAAAACTGCGATGGGTAGTACCTACTCATTTTTTTTTAAATGGAAAAACGTAGGTGTGTTTGTAGGCTGAAATGTTCCAAAAAGGTTTAATTACTAATTAGCCATATCGCTAGCGGTGCCTGCGCGGTGCCAATCGGTGTCAACCCGTCGCATGCATTCTCTTTTCATGACACGCGAATAATGTATCTGTGGGTCGAAGTGACCCGTAGATTCATACATACTATAGCGAGAAAAAAATGTAACTGAAGGCTGTGGTGACCGTTATCAGGGTAAGTATGGACGTAAAATTAATTAACACATGAACTAGTCATGATTTATTTCCTCCAACATTTCTATCACTTTTGCTAAACTGATTTATATAGATTTTGGTAACTGCATTAAGTTCTAATTTAAGGTAATTAATCCCCTGCCGGCAGTTGCAGGGGATTTCTGGACGCAGGGGATTTCGCAGGGGCAACACGCAGGGGATTTCTGGAATAAACCTTTTTGTTCTTGGTATGTACCTAACCTACCTATCTTATATTGTGTTAGTTGTAGGTATTTGCTTTTTCCTTTTTTATTTAAATTAAAGATTATTAAACAAAAGTCTAACATATCAACTGAAAAAAGTGCATTTTAACAAAACGAATTCAGTTTTATAAGTAGAAAAAAATAAAGTTACCATAAAATTATGTTGTTATCGAAACATAAAAGCCATTAAAGGGTTAAAAGCACTGTCTTAACGAGGTACCGCTACTGTGCCCAGACTGGTACAACCACTTTTTATATCTTTCGTCTCTCTCGCACTGCTGGAGCTTTATATATCACTATCTCACTCATCGGAGCAATTAACACCATGCAGTAGCCAAAGAAATTAGTTGAGACGGCCCCGTTCCATGGATTGTGTCAACAGTAATAGCGGTATTTTTTTTTTATTAAATGTCATTAGCACATGCGTTTGCAATAAAGCTTTGACTACACTCTTGCTAGTGTGACTGGAGTGCCTAGTTAGTTGGTAAGTTTGAGACTAAAACAATTTGAATAAAACTATATGGTTTTTTGTATTTTGCCCCGACCAAAGAGCGGAAGGGGTGTTATAAGAGTGTTGGTGTTACCTGTGTCTGTTTGTTTCCTCGTAGCGAAAGTGGGGCTCCATAATTGCAGTTCATCTCAATGTATTGAGATCTGATGAACTAGAGCCGCATACTCTAAGATTTTTGAGTTTAAAATTTTTGTAAAATTTACTAGTTTTGTAAAAATACCCCAATGTTTTTTTATGATACTATTAAGGTTTTATTGTAAGTTATTTATGACAGTTTTAGTTGTAAGTATTCGATTTTTTTACTTAGAAGTGTAATAATAATCCTCTGTAAAAATTTAATTTCTTAGGAACGTATTGTAGAGGCAAGTCTTCTTAAAGACACTACAAATTGCAATACAAGCTCAAAAATCATAATTAATATTACTACTTACTAAGTACTTAGTAAGTGCTGACGTAGTGTAAATCGACTTTACGGGTTAATTAATTTCATAGCGTGCTGCTTTTGTTTTGTTTTGTGACGTGTGAAGATGAATTATTGCATGTCTATGCTTTGTGTGTGGACTACAGAATTATCCACCGGAAAATGTATGCCTTTTGAATTAAAAACACAAATTTTTGAACGTTTGAAAGAAATGAAATAAGGACGTATTAAAATTTCAACAATCTCACAAAACACGTTTTTGTTTCTTTTTGTAATGGTATATAATGTTATAAAATATAATATGAAGTAATATGTATTACGCGTTTTTTATAATAGATCATGTTTTACGGTAAGTACCTATATTATTATGAAATATTACTATGAGATATGTAATGTTTAATTTCTAAAGATTAGACCAAATTAAGAATCTAAAAATATTTATTCACGGCTAATACAGTATTTACAATATTTATTATGGTGTTATATACCTACAAATTCATTAAAAAAATTTAAAAACCCCCGAAGCTTGGACCGATTTTCATCAAACATACCTAGCTAAGAAAGAACTCACCCTTATACACCTTTCGAACAAAAAAAAAACAAAATCAAAATCGGTTCATAGCGATTGCCTCAGATAGACACACACAGATACGTCAAACTTATAACACCCCGTGGTTTTTGCATCGGGGGTTAAAATGTACTAGATTATCTATAATTAAGTTCATTAGAAAGTCTATAAATATAGTAACACGATAGGGATAAGTGGTTTTCGCAATTATTATTTGTTCAATAAATATTTACAATTAACCAGAACGGTAATTGTATGAAAACAGTAAAAAATCACTCAGCGAACCATTAGCGTCTACAGTTGAATTAGTAATTGTTATAATTACAGGTTTTAGAGTTCATTCAGTGAATAAATAAACGTTTAATGTCAGAGACGCGAGATAAAAAATGAAAAAGGAGTTGACGTATTTTGCCAATTAAGCGTCGATTAATTTGATGGACTGGCATAGTTCTGTAATGAAGTGGTGTACCTAATTATACTAGACATTACCTAACTTAACTTTGGTCTAAATAACGGCATAACTTTTATGAAAAATGTATTATACTTAGGGCGGCTTGCACCAGAATCGCTAAACGCGTTTAAATAGTATTTAGCGAGTTGTCAAGTCATACGTCAGATTTAAATCTATTTAGCTGTTAAATACGTTTAGTGATTCTGGTTCAAGCCGCACTTAGCCTGTTAATTAGCCTGGTGTTTTTTTTATACGCTCTCTGATACAATATCATCTGACTCACATACTAATTAAACTTAATCTTGAGATAATAATCACCACTTTCGTGCCAAACTCAATAAATTAATCAAAAGGGGAAAAAATCTGATATATTTTTTTGTTTTGCTACATTTTATTTTTTTCTTATCTTTTACGTGTATCTTGCTGTGCATAAATTGTATAAACCCACCTTGTACTAGGAATCTACAAATAGGTAGTATTAGGTCAGTTTCTCACTTGGCATGTCAAAAAACACGAATGCATTAAATCGTAATTGCGTGCAATGAAACCGATTGCAACCAATCAGCTTATCCGAATTGATTACCGATACCTTGTCTGTTTGTATAAATTACAACTAACTTTTGCATACGACTTCATTCGTAGACTCCATAAAACAAGAAGCAAGCTGCCAACAAGTGGCTAGCACTAAACTTGGTTTAGCAAAAACTTTTCCTAAAGTTTTTTGTTTAATTTTATGATCCATCCATCGGCCATCGACTTGTCCCAGCCCACCTGATGTTCAGTGATTACCACTTACAATACATTTCATCACTGAGCACGTCCTTTAAGGACGTTGCCTGTGATGCCATATCTATCTTAAACTTTTTTAAATATTCAAATGTAAAAACTGAAAATTCGCCTAAAGCGCTTTACACACTTCTTCACATGACCGCCCAGGTCACTTAATTACAACGTTAAAATTAAAATAAGGAGAATTCACCAAAACATTTTATCCTCGTGCCAAAAAATAAACACAATTGAGTAATTTTCAAACAAATAAGATTTTAAATTCTGAATAACATAATCTTTTGAATCATCAGATTACCACACCTTGAGTACAACAAACTTTCAAACCTTATTTGAGTGTATTGTAAAATTGTAATCGACTTACAACAGATTTAGACAGCGGGTGTCATTTTGACATTGACGTTTCGAATTGACGTTTTGTATCGGTACTTGAATGGACACAATGAGGTTTTTATTGCAATCGAGAATTGCTGGTGGGCTTGAGCCCTTTTGTATAATTTAGAGTTCGTAGAAAACTGCACACCATGTATATGCAAACAATAATGATTTTCACTATTTAAGCCGACCATGAAAAAGCTCTGGCGAAACGATCTGGACGACTTTGAAAGGAGATGGTGGGAGGAAGCCCGGGAGAGAGAGTGATACGAAATTAACTTCATAACAATTTAGATATTGAAGATAATAATATGACCGACCGTTCTGTTGGACTTAAGTATTGCAAATTAAAATAATAATCATTTGTCTCACTGTGAAATGCATCATAAAAATAAGACATTTTTTTTTTAGAGTAAAACTGACTTTATTCGCAAAGAAAATTATGACTAATACAGTATTTACAATATTTATAATATGTACAAAATACACATGAAGCAGTTGAGCTATCTACACACCGTTGCAAACGATTTATAGATAGCTCAACTGATCCAAATCAATACCAATCGGAAGCGTGCCCAAGACACTGGCTGCGTTGCCGCGCTGAATAGCAATGCTATTAATAATAGAAATTATTAGTTAGACATTTTGCTACATAGACGTATTCTTCGAGAAACCAAACCCCCTGTATAATGAGAGCGAGCTACAAATTAGATAAGAGCCTCATAAAACGCACATTAAATTCTAGCGGAAATCTAAAACAATCTTTAAATATGGAATTTACTTATCTGTGAGATAAAAAAGGATTTTTATTCATTTAATTTCTTTAACAAAGTAATAAAACTAGCGCCGAAAAGAAATTGTTGTATCTCATAAAAGTTTAATTGAGAGCAATAATTACAATAAAAATTATGAGTTACTGCGTTTTTATCGCTCAGAAATAGATAACTTAAACTACTTACGACTTAAGTGGGTACTATCAACGACTCGTGTTGTAGTAGGTAACAGTGGCAATAGTCAATGCTACTACTGTCGTTTATGTTTCATTAACCGACTTAAAAAAAGGAGGAGATTCTCAATTCGGTTGTAATTTTTTTAATGTGTGTTACCTCAGAACTCCGTCATTTATGAACCGATTTAAAAAAAAAATTTCTGAAAGGATGTACTTCCAGGTTAGTCCCATTTAATTTTCATCAAAATCGGTTCAGTAGTTTCGGTTATAAATAGAAATAACTGAAAAAAAATATGCCAACCGCGTGCACGAAATTGCGTAATTTGCTTTTCTGTGACTTTTAAGTGGTGTTTATAGTCACTAGAAAATTCCCAATGAACTGTCATCATCATTATCATCGCTGGTAATCGAATTGAAGTCGGTATTTCTAGTTTTTTTTTAATTTATAAATTATTTTTGTAAAAATTATGTATGTAAAGTATATCAGCAAAGCTTTCTGATTGAGATCAGACTGAATTTGAGCCCAGTAATTAGTTTAAGACACTTAATTAATTAATTAAATACTAACTACATACTATTGAGTCAATTTTTGATTGCGAAACATTGTTTGAACGTAGAGTTCAGCCAAGTTTGAATCGATACTTAAGCATCGATATCCTACAGATTTCATGAGAAAGCATACTCTAAGAGAAAATCCTTCAGTGTTTAGCACCTGCATTGGTATTCCAATCTCAGTTGAACTGCAAATTTGAACTGCAAAGTTTTAAATCATGGTCAGTTCATACTAACTCATAGTTATTCGGTGACTAAATAGTGACAGTATGACGTCAATTGATGTGTTTTCGCGCATATTTTGCTGTCAAGTGTTCAAAAAGTGGTACAAAATTGTACCACGTGACCTGAAGAAATTACACTGGGCAGTGAAATATAACTTGACAGCAAAAGATTGGAATACGGGGGCTGTAGGGTTAAATGGTGAACTATAAACACACCGAATGGAGGTGACACTTACACAAATGGCGATCACAATAAGCCATTGATATTAGCGCCGCAAAAAGCTAATAAAAAATCTTTGATAAAACAAACTTCATCCTTAAAGGTTTTCAAAGGTCTTTGACTTACAAAAAGATATAAAAAAATTATTTTGACCATAGAGACTAAATTGAGTTCATACATAAAAAATAAATGACAATATCTTAATCAACTGTTTAAGTAACGTTTATAAGTAAGGTCGTAAAGTCGTAAGCCGTTATCAAGCCATTTAAAAATACCTTTTAACTAGTAGAAAAAATTAAAGAAATTATACCAATCTGCAAATTTTTGCTCATAAACCCCAGTTATTAATGTCATTACGTACTTATAATAAACTTTATAACCATCCGCAGACATAAAAATATGTGTTTAATACGCTCATTAAAAATTTAATTTACTAATTTCTGACCTAGTGTTACAATTAAGTCGTAAAAACACTTTTTTAATCGTAAAAATATACCTAATTTGGTATAGGTAAGCTGATAGGCTATTGGCGGCAGCTGCGCGTGACCACCCCCAGGTTTATTTTCCATTTGCGACTTTATATTTAAACCTATAAGGTCGATTTTCTCTTATCGTGAATAGTGTGATAATGCAGCATTGCAGCCGATTGTAAAAATTGATATAATCTATGGTTTAGGTAACCTTTAACCGACTTATCGGCGCGATACCGTAAAAATGTGTTATGAATTTCTTTGGTCGAAGTCTCGTCAAATGCAAGTCTGATAACCTCTGATTGGCATAAAGTTATAGAAGTTCTAGAGTTTCCGTAACAATTTTTGATTTGTTAATTAATTTTTAAAAAAAACTTTCAAGATCATTCAATTGAAAATAAATATTATCAAGTTATACAGTCTATCTATTTATACAGGGTTTAATAAATGAATAACTTTTCCTATAAAACTATCAGTGTTAGCACCAAAAAAATACAAAGTTTTGAGTTTTTTATGGAACAGGTGACTTTTTCCGCGCTGTTAACCCCCATCTTTCATCCCTCATCGTTGATTTTAACCAATTGAAGTTTTCGGAAGTGATCTTGTTACACCCTGTATAAACTCATGTAAATAATTTTTTGGCCTGCCCTCTCTGTATATTCGTAGCTCTACCAGCAGCTCATATCCGCCGTCACCATTTCGTAGAAATTCGATACGTTGTTTTTGTCGCGATCGTTAACTACTAAGTACAACACGGATCAATTAAAACGATAATTAAAATATTTATTGCCAACGCAATATCAACATTGTGACAAGAATGACGGGAGTATATTATTTATTATGTACTAGCTATAATAAAAATGAAGCCCATTTTGACAAACGAAACCTACTTAGTTCGCGCTAGGTTTCAAAATGTTACAAGGGGGGCGATTCCAATCTCAAAGTTGAACTGCAAAGTTTTAAATCATGGTCAGTTCATACTAACTCATAGTTATTCTGTGACTAAATAGTGACATTATGATGTTTCGCGCATATTTTGCTGTCAAGTGTCTAAAAAGAGTGATCACGTGGTACAAATTGTAACACGTGACCTGAAGAAATTACACTGGGCAGTGAAATATAACTTGACAGCAAAAGATTGGCATACGGGGGAAGGTACCCATTCGTTACCCTATACGTGTTAAAATGGTTACTAAATTGAAACTATCATGGCTAAAGAATATTATTTTTACTAAAAATCATGGTAAATACCCCGTTTATAGTGCAACGCTGGTCGCGTAGCTGTTTAGTCAATCTTCACCGATTATCTAACTTAAGCGACGTTCTGCGCGGTCACTATTTGGATGGGTGACCGGCGTGACCGCTAACTCATACGAACGAATGAACGAACTGAAAAATATAACCATTGAGGCAAATAAAAAAAAAGAAGAAGCTGTTATTATGTTTCGAATTCGAAAGAAAATTAGTGATTTTTTTAATAATCGTTATGAGTGCAAAATCGATTACTAATTTGTTTAATATTAGTAAGATTATGCATTTCCGCCATAAATATTTATTAAGCACTAGCATCTAGTTACTAATACGGTAGTTACGTGCGCTCCGAAGTACGGAAGCGCTCAGATGTAAATGCCATTAGCGGTCACCCATTCAAATAGTGACCACGCAGAATGTTGCTTAACTTAGATAATCGGTGAAGATTGACTAAGCAAATTAACCTTACCTTTTTTCAACCTATGTATTTAAAGCAAGTGGTAGATGAATACATGCATATGGAATCGAAACTTTATAACCATTACCATCCCAAAGCTTCCTAATAAAGCCATTAAAAGAATTGTCGCCGTAACTTATGGTAAAGTACGCAAGATTACACAAAATTAGAAATGGATTAGTGATGTGTGAGTTAAGTTATTTATTATTTAACTCGAGTTGGGTTAAATTTTCTGTAACTCGAGTTGGCTTCACCCACGCTCTTTGCTTTCGGAGCTAAGTTGGCTAAAAAATGTACAATACATTTATTGCTTTCACATGGTTTACATAAGATTTATGACTTAAATCTGGGTGTTCGTACAGTTCGACTTGACGGTTCAGAGTTGTGGTCATTTCATTTCAATTCGAATAGAACAATCAAACGAAAAATCAAATATACCGAAACACGTTAAAAACATCAATTTCTCAAACCACTTACGTCGTGCACGGACTTAGTTGAGTCAACTCGAGTTGCGAGTGTTGCGACTCGTTAAAAAAACTCAACTCGCCACATCACTAAAATGGATATACCACCCAAATATCTCTAGCAGTGCCGCCTCATTATACCAATTATCTCAATATAACCAAAAATCACTTATCTCAAGTTACTAGTTAAGGGGAGGTGGTTTGAACCAGTTTTTATTGAATGAAAGAAACTCAAGTTATACGGTCTATCAAAAAATCTTTGGTCTATTTTATAAAAAGAGTACCTAGACAATTACGTCTTGATTACCATACGTACCTTTTCATGATATATTCAAAGATGCTGTTTCACTATCTCTGAATAACGTTATCCGTCAGATAAAACTATATCCATCTTTGTTTTCAGTCTAAAGTAGAAACAGTTTAGTCTCGAAGTTGTTTTTTTTCGTTTGAAATTTAAAATCAATGGCTTTTTAAGACAGTCTCAAAATCTCTTTGAGCAAAATCACACCGGAGATATTTAGTTTGACTGCAAAAAGTAAACATAAGCTGAGAACCCACATTTTGTTTCTGAACATGCTTTTGACTGAATTATGTAAAGACAATGAATATTTTTATCTGAACTCAATATTATTACAAAATATTACACAAGAGTTCACATAAAAAAACCTACCTCTATAGTCACCTCTCTCTAGCCTCAAAGGTTTGCGGGAAGAAAACTCTTGTTAGGGTTAAGCTCGCCTTTGTAGGTAGGTACATGTCATCTATTTCTGTCTTTTGTTTATGTCCTGTATTGTGTGCAATAAAGAATTAAGAAAATATTAATTTACATCAAAGCTTTCAAAGTGCAACTGCCCCTTAACACAGCACGAAAGCTACCCAGCTTTTATCCAATATTAAAAACTTTTATCAACATATCTACATATATTTATTTTTATGTCTTATTCCCAGTATTTTCCGGTAGCAGTTAATAGTTTTAAAGTCATTAATGTTAATTATAAATTTTGCCTTATCTCGCATTAGTTTTATGAACTATAAGTCTGTCAGAGCGAGAGTGATGAGAAGATAGAGCTGGTTTGGAGAGCGGTTTCAGTAACCTTGTTCATACCTACTTCAATATCTTCTAAAGTAGTATCTTCGAAAGTTGTCACGACTCATTAATTTCGGATTACAAAATATGTAACAAATGTAACGAATTCTGGCTGCTATGTATTCCCAGCAGGGGTATGCCAATCAAAGTTGAACTGCAAAGTTTTAAATCATGGTCAGTTCATACTAACTCATAGTTATTCTGTGACTAAATAGTGACATTATGATGTTATTTAATTTGTTTTCGCGCATATTTTGCTGTCAAGTGTCTAAAAAGAATGATCACGTGGTACAAAATTGTACCACGTGACCTGAAGAAATTACACTGGGCAGTGAAATATAACTTAACAGCAAAAGATTGGCATACGGGGGCTGGCTTAGGTTTGTATTTTAATAAATAAATCAATACCTACTCAAGCATACATTTGAGTAGAGATTCTATTCTTGTGCAGAATGCAAATACGGACCTTATGTGTTATTATCCTATACAACGCGATTCCGCAATTATCGCATGAATCACATCGCGCGAATTCCAATAAAACCTATTCGACATCGCCTTAGTAAAATCTGAGATTTTACTCTGGATAACGTCATATCTCGGCCGTAAACTAGTTTCACTTTCAAAGAAACTCTGCAGAACTGGCCATAAGGCCTTAGTTAGAGTATTTGATCGCGCGTACGATTAAAATTCGCGCGAACTTGCGGTGATTGCGAAATCGCGTTCTTTTTAGCCTCGCTCGCACCGAAAGCTCCGACTAAGTTTTCTAAGTGGTCCGTACTTACTCCCTTCTTATTACTCTGTGGTTAACTCGATCCTAAGACAATTTGTAAGTGAAATCGGAGATGTTAGTTTGTCATTTACGTATATTTATCGGGTTTTATGATCAGAGCCAGTTTATAATTTCAAAATGTGTCTGGCGGAAGGTTTGAAGTTAATTTTTGATGCGGTTTTCGATTTTAGAGCGCCATTTTACTGGGATATTATTTGTTCATCCTGTCTATGAGAACTTTGGTTTATATCCGTAAGTTTTAATTATTCATAGATAGCTTAGGTAATAAATTACCAGAATATTGTTTTATAATTCTTAATTCTTTATTGCACACAACACAGGACATAAACAAAAGACAGAAATAGATGACATGTACCTACAAAGGTGAGCTTAACCCTAACAAGAGTTTTCTTCCAGCAAACCTTTGGGGCTAGAGAGAGGTGACTATAGAGGTAGGTCGGTGTACATAAAAGGTTATAATAAAACGGTAATTCGATACTTACTAAACTATACTACTAAACTTACTAAACTTACTTACTATACTAAGTATAGGTCAAAAAGATTTTTGGGTGTTGATCCATTTCTTAAAAATGTCTTCTAAATTATGACGCGTTCTGAATTCTACCGCAAAAATTCAATCAATACAGTTGATAATTTTTTTCGTTATTATTTTTGATTCCATAGAAATAATTGTTTCTATTGATGGGAACTGTAACCCTCCGAAGCCTACGACATTGGTCTTATTACACGCGAGATATTTTACCTACTTATCGTAACGTAAAATTATATCATTTTAATAGCCCAGCACCTTATTATAGTTTAAATAAAATATGTACGTTTTAATAGGTATTCGATTCGGTGACTATAAAATAAAACATTTTGGCTATTAAATTTAATGTTTCACGTTTAAAAGCCCGACACGTCCTAACAACGAGCTGGCGGTTTTCTTTGTGAAACGGGGCACGGTGCGGTTTCGGAGGGCGTTGTCCCACTTTTAGCGGAGAAAGTTTTACGAAAAGCTGATTTTTCTAACAAACATCCAAAAATCTAAAATTACGCATCCTATCCTATCTTATCCTATCCTACTAATATTATAAATGCGAAAGTTTAGATGTTTGGGTGTTTGTGTTTCAATCACGTCTAAACTACTGAACCAACTTGGATGAAAGTTGGCATATATATAGTTCGTAACCTGGATTGACATATAGGCTACTTTTTATCCCGAATAATTAACAGGATCTACAGGATAAAATGAACGAAAAGGATTAGCAGCGCCAATTGGCAAGAGAATTTCATTGCCATGTCATGTCACGTCAGTTTGACAGGGCGTAGTACTACCTCTTTGGTCTAACGACTAGCGTTTGACATTCCAGTACGAGTTCGGTGTAATGAGGTGTAATGTCAAGTTTCTCAAAGAAGTATCCGCTCGGTACACGCACAGATAATATAATGTACACGGAAACTGTAGACACGTACGAAGTCGCGGGTAACTGCTAGTAATTAATATAAATAAATATTTATTCTTAACGTTGCGACACTTGCGACTATATTTTGCGTTGAAATTCATCATATTTTATACTTATAGTTCTATGTCCTCAAAAACCGCTCCGCTCATGGGATCAAACATCTCCCGCTACAAGTATGCCCCCGCCACAACACCCCGCAATCAAAGGGTCCCGACTCAAACAAACATAAAATGGACAGTAAAGTTTTACGATCTGCGGTGACCTATGGGCATTCGGAAGCCTGTGGACCGAACTGATAAATTCAATTTGGAAGTTACTCAGTTTGATACCGGTGTCTAATCAGGGTAACTACATTTCAAACAGACGGCGTACTTCTTCACTTTACAACTTTTATAAGTTGATGAAATGGCAGTGGAGGGCGCGTGTATTGATATGCGGATCCAAAACGATTCTGGTTCCAAAAATCGAGTTTTTCCTGGACCAATTTCAATGAAACTTGTACAATTAGAAGCCCATATTCCGGATCAAAACATGGGATAAGTTTCATTGGAATCAAGGACGTGAATTTTTAAATACAGCTTGAACTTTCTTAACGACGGTATACGAAGTCGCGGGTTACAACTACGTAAGTATAAGTAAAAAACCAAAAATGTAAAAAGTTCACTCAAAAACATCGATGGATGAAGAAAGCGTAAAAAAAATCTGCTGTTCGTCAAGATAGGTAAGTACTTATTGCATTTTTTTATAGAATAGGTTACACTATTAGTTATGCTACTAATATTATAAATGCGAAAGTTTAGATGTTTGGATGCTTGTGTTTCAATCACGTCGAAACTACTAAACCAACTTGGATGAAACTTGGCATATATATAGTACGTAACCTGAATTGACACATAGGCTATTTTTTATCCCGAATAATTAACAGGATCTACAGGATAAAATGAAAAAACCGGATTAGCAGCGCCAATTATTGGCAAAAGGATGATGTCATGTCATGTCACGTCAGTTTGACAGGACGTAGTACTATCTCTTTGGTCTAACGACTAACTTTTGACATTCCAGTACGGGTTCGGTGTAATGTCAAGTTTCTCAAAGTAATCCGCTCGGTACACGCACAGATAATATTATAATGTACACGGAAACGGTACTCGCGTACGAAGTCGCGGGTGAATGCTAGTAGTATATAAAAAGTTGTTCATATTGACGGGTACTTTAATCCCCCAAAGTTTTCAAGTGAAGTTCTAAGACATCCTGTATAAGATAATATCGATTGACGTTGTACCAGTAGAGATATCTCACTGGGTGATAAAAGAGAGCATTTGCACAATACACTTCGTTATTCTGTGCACCGAGTGATAGATTCGCACTGAATGCTTTATGACTTCCGTTACTGACAGACAGATAAAGCTATTTTAGTGTATGAATGGTGCTCAATGAATGATTGAACAATTGCAGTATCTTTATTGCGTTTTAAGTATTGGATTTTATGTTTTAGTAGTACCGCTAATATTGTGTGGTAGAACTTCAAAGGATACTTCATGAAAATGTTCATCCGGAGAGTATTACCCCCATACCTACCAGGGTGTAACAAAAATCCTGTCAAATCCCTTATGGGCATATTCCGATTGGAATTATAGTCTAAAAAATATTTTAAAACTATCTGCATAAAACCAATTGAAAGGTTTGAGTTTTGAAGATTTGAACGACGACTAATTTACAAAATACGCACAAAACAGTGGAGCTATCTACAAACCATGGTGGTCGACTTACAACATTTTTATTTTAGTGTTTTTTTTTCCCAAAGAATGCATTTTTTACTAAATAGTACTGTTGACATTGTGGCACATTTAATTACCGAACGTCGAATTATGAATTTAGTTTGTTTTTTTCTAAATATTGTTTTGTTTTTGTGATCAATCATATCATATATATTATGATGCTTTATCAACGTCAAGGATCTGACAGGGTTATTGTTTGTGATTTCCGCAGCTTCACACACACACACACACACACACACACACCCAGAAAGTTTTACAGGGGCTTATTCCCAGAGGTCCATGATTCTATTGTTCTCTATTTCCCAGGGGGTCCATGAAAAATATTTATAGAATTTAAAATATTCTTACATTGATTTCCAATAGGTGCTTAAACAGTTTTACCCAACGATGCTATGTATTTTAAATAAATTGTGGTACACAAAGCACGACATTGTTTATCATATTGTTTTATAGCGGAGCAATAATTGTTACATTATAAGTAATTATAAGTTATAGCCTGTCGTTAATTATAAATGATTGAGAAATGCGTCTCCTGATATCAATCATAGAGTAATGACAGTATAGAGTGTACGAGAGAGTTTAGGTACAGCATCTACGTCTCACTTATAGACCTTGTTTACGAAAGAATGGTGCTAATTTGACAGCGCAGCCATCTTTGTAGTTTCAGTTAATGAAAAAGAGACGGCAACATTGTACTGCTGTTAAATTGAACTGGTAGCTATGAGAAGTGGTTTTTCAAATAAATATTGATTGCTTGCCCGCGACTTCATCAGCGTCCCGTTTTATCCTGTTGATTTTCCGGGATAGAAAGTAGCCTATGTGTTAATCCAGGCTACGAACTATTTTCCAAGTTTCATCCAAATCGTACCAGCAGTTTTGGCGTGAAAGAGTAAGAAACATCCCTTACAAACATTCGCGTTTATAATATTAGTAGGATTTATTAATTTAATACTTTATTGTATAAAATAAGAGTTTTTACAATAGAAGGGCTTAATGCTAATAGTATTTTCTGCCATCCATCTTTAGCAGGTTCGTACTGCGCTTACGCTGTTAGAATTTCTTCTCAGTAGTCTTGTTTTTATTGGAAATGTGAATGAATCCTAATTATAATATTATAATTATTATAGTGTGATGTAGGTTATCGGTTACTAAGGTTAGAAACGTAGGCTAGTTTGTGCATTTACACTAATCATTCATAAGTTTTATGACTACTAGTTGAAAAGTATAATTTTTTGATAACTAATAGATATTGGTACTAGCTAGGACTTACCCCTGCACACTTGTCTATAGATAATAAATAAACAAAAACTAGAACCGAGAAAATTATATAAAATTGTTTTATCAATATACAATACTTGCCTTAAAATAGAAAACCTCTTAATTGTTGTTGGTTTAATCGCTCACTTCAAAAAACAAAGATCTAAGAACCAAAATAGACACGGCATTTTCTATCGAACAAAAAGTAGAATCTGCATTAGCTGGCATGCATGACATTGTGTACCTATACTAACTGTTACTAAACCTATGTCATTCCAATAGTAACTACTGTTACATACTGTGGTAGTTCTTTAGTAAGTATTGTATAATCTGTGACAGGACGAGCGATTCGCTTGAACGGTATCTAATGAGCGTGAGTGAAATACAGACCAAATTCTTTGACGGTAGTGATGAGACACGGTGTATATCGATATAAAAAATAGATTGTAGGTACCAAACAATGAATATTACAGTAATATTTGTTTTAGTTTTATCAAAACTGATTCAGCTGTTATATTATTCAGTCTCAATTTCAGTACTTTTCAAAAATCTATTTCAAATTCTAATACTTAGGGCGGCTTGCACCAGAATCGCTAAACGCGTTTAACTCTTAAATAGTATTTAGCGAGTTGTCAAGTCATACAAATACGTCAGATATCTAGTTGAGTGATTCTGGTGCAAGCCGCCCTTAGTATTTTATTTTCTATGCTATGGTTTTAAGTTTTATCTCTTATATGTCGACAAAAATAGATGCGATTATTAATCAATCAGATAAAATTATATCGATACTGTAAGATTCATTGATATCGACACAATATCATAACCCCTATCTATCTCTTTATATCAATAGTTTCTCAGCTGCACAATAGGTTAGGTCCTCGAGTCAAATAATTTTATCGATATCGATAAAACCTACCCTATCCCATCCCTACTCATCTCGTTTCAATCTCAAGCAGTAGGCACGCAACATTTACCGTGATTAATTTAGGCAATTAACAGCCAAAGAGGCGTATTATGCTAAATGAATAAGTTATTTTTAATTACGCGGTAATTGCGAACGTATGCAATGTGGATTAATTTGTTTGTGATGGAGCGAAGAATGAATTATAAAGCAAAGTTATCATTTAGATTGAAGAGTAATACTACATGCACATTGCTATGGCTGGTTAAGTGGTCATCATCACACTCACTGGTTGGGCGTCAATGTACGATAATTGTATTTATTTTATATATTTAGAGTATATAGAGTTTTTATATATTTAGAGAAGAGAGCTCGTCCAGGGAAGTACTGCCACCTTATATCACGTGGTACAAAATTTTACCACGTGACCTGTAGAAATTACACTGGGCAGTGAAATATAACTTGACAGCAAAAGATTGGAATACGGGGGCTGGTTGTGTTTCTAATGTGTTTCGGTCGAAGTCATTTTGATTGGATTACTTACTTTAGATGTGGCATGATTTGTAAAATTAGTTCCTCATATCCGAAGATCAGTTGGTCTAGTGGTAGCCATTCCACCTTCCGATCTAAGGTCATGGGTTCAAATCCGGTCATGCATCTACCGAGTTAATAAGACCACTCTCGAAATTTTCGGGAGGTTAATGTACCTACCCATCCATTTACAATTTTCAGCGTTATTTTTAGTGGACATAAGACTGGTCCATCCACTGATTTTCAGCGTCCTTTATTGGACTTAGGATTTGTCTATACACTGATTTTCAGCGTTCTTTAGTGTACAATATAGACACAGTACTTGTCCATCCACCGATTTTCATTTCTTTAGTGGACATAGGATCTGTCCATCCACTTACTTATTTGCGGCATTTATAAGAAGTATTGACAGGCGTTCATAGCTCAGTCGGTAATAGCTCTGCCTTCCGTGCTGTGGGTCGTGGTTTCGATCCCCACCAAGAACAAACATTTGTGCATGGCAAACATAGATGTTGGTTCTATGTCTGGGTGTTACTATGTATGTATGTATGTATGTATGTATTTACAAAAAAAATAAGTATGTAAGTTTTCTATCAGCCATCTAGTTCCCATATCACAAGCTATGCCTATTTTGGGACTAGAGGGCGTTGTGTGTAAAAGTCCAAGAATATGTATGTAATTAAATGCAATTACATACCCCGAGGGGAACTGAAGAGCGTTCAATGACCATAATTTTTTTTTTTTAATTTATTTTAAATTTTAATTTATTATTATTTATTATTATTAACATCATTGTAAAAACAAAACAGTACATGAGTTGGATTTGATAATTCTAGGTATCTTACACCAAACTACGTACATATTGTTTAAATAAAATTGTTATTGTCAACGATCGTTATGATTATGACGGGCCAATAAATATTTTTATATTATATAATGAGTAATTTAGATAACAATTTGGGGATAATTATAAGTAGGACAACTTCGATGTAGGTAGGTAAATCACTCCTAATAAAATTTTATGTGTTGATAAAAATGTTTATGAAAACAATAACAGACATTATGCAGGGTAAATCTAATACAAAGGGTGATTTATTAATTTATAAGTTTAAAAAACTAGAAAAACCGACTTCAATTCGACTACCAGCTTCATCACAGATGATGATGATGATGACAGTTCATTAGGAATGTTCTAGTGACTATAAACACCACTTATAAGTCACAGGAAAGCAAAATACGCAATTTCGTGCACGTCGTTGGCATATTTTTTTCAGTTATTTCTATTTATAACCCAAACTACTGAACCGATTTAGATGAAATTAAATAGGACCAACCTGGAAATATATTCTTTCAGATAAAAAAAATATTTTTGAAATCTGTTGCTAAATGACGGACTTCTAGGGTAACATTAAAAAAATTAAAAAAAATACGCAACCGAATTGAGAACCACCTCCTTTTTTGAAGTCGGTTTAAAAATATATAAAAGTAGGTATGCACATTGTCTTACCTGATAGTAAGTGACGATGCATCTTATCCTTCGTTTACCAACCTATTCATAGGACTAATTACTCAGTGGATAGGGTACAGAAAAAAGTACCTAGAAAGGGTACCTAGGATTCACATGACATCTAGTTTTAATACTTTGTGATTTTTAATAACATTCACGTCCTCAGTAGGCATGCTCAGTGAGGCAATGCATTGGCTGAAGTAACCGCTTAACATCAGGTAGACCATCGGCTTGTTCCATCATTGAGTTGTATAAAATAAAATTGACTTTGACATTTTGAATCCCCTTTTAGCTAAACCTGTGATAACCTCTTCACAAAATCACATCTTCCCATTATCAGTATTATCGCGCCCTGACCTCTTTATCAGACAATTAACTTTAATGGATATATTTAAATTAGTCCTCTTCACTCAATTGACAACATATTAATATCAATAAAGGTATGATCACACGTACTTTATAGGTAAAATCAAATGGACCGTATAATTTGCAGCCCCCGTATGCCAATCTTTTGCTGTCAAGTTATATTTCACTGCCCAGTGTAATTTCTTCAGGTCACGTGGTACAATTTTGTACCACGTGATCATTCTTTTTAGACACTTGACAGCAAAATATGCGCGAAATCACATCAAATGACGTCAGAATGTCACTATTTAGTCACAGAATAACTATGAGTTAGTATGAACTGCCCATGATTTAAAACCTTGCAGTTCAACTTTGCAGTTCAACTTTGATTGGCATACCCCTGCAGTACATATTTGAGGTTTGAGGGGGGCTTGTTACATCATTATGTTGTATGAAAAAATACTTAGAACTAAGCTTTGAAAAGTTTGAAAGGTATATTCATTTTTGGATTATTCATTGATATCGTTATTGATTTTGGATATAATTGATTTTGGTGGAATATAACTTTTTTTTTTAATCCTTTCTTACTCTTATTTCCTATAGTTAATAGCTCAAACGTTTGTAGGTAAACTCTGAATGTGGTTATATAATGTGTTTAATGGTTTTTTGAAGTCTCAGTGAAGTCCGTCTGTTGGCACCCTTAGATAAACTTAACACTAGACATCATGCATTTTCAACTATATTTTCTTAAAGCTAAGGTTAGAACTTGTTTAACTATGATGACTCGATGAGGTCATCTTTATATTTTTTTACTGGATTTATTATTTTAACTTTAATAACGGCTGCAAGTGCCATTGGAAAAAATACGTTATAATTTCTTTAATTTCGTATTTTGTTTATCATTTTAGATATCCTCAAATATTTATACATTTTGTTTCGCAAACAGTAAAAAAATACTGTTGATAAACACTGGACAACTAATATTATATTTGACATGAAAAAATATCTTTTATAGTGGCAGAGGATTTAAGAAAAACAAAACTCACCATGAAGAAATATATTTTTAGCTACATAAGTAGATAGTTATAAGTAGGCACAAAACATTTTTAACCATAAACATATTTACAAAATAAAAAACTGACAATTACACAGTTATTTCGAGAAAAACTAAGTAGGATAATAATAAACTAATTTGGTGATAGGTAAACACATTACAATATCTAACTATATTTAAATTATACAAATCATTATTCTAACTATATTTTTTAATTACCAAATATTTACACAAAATAATTTACATTTACACTAGCTCAAGTATCAGTACCGTCAACAAAAAAGTCCCAAGAAATATATTACAATTTAAAAAAAAATCAAATCTTTTGATATATACTCGTACATTCTTTTGTTTTTTTTTTAAGATTGATTGCCGGCGTTAGGTGATGGTGAACTTCCAGATACAGGTGGTTGGACCATAGACAAGTGTTGTGGAGGCATGCCCATAGACAACGGCCTTCCCCCCATCATTATCGGGTGGTGGGGGTGAAAGTATTGTTGCAGTGCTGGGTGGGGGTACAAGTGGTGGGGATGGCGCGAAAACTGCGCCATTTTGAGTTTTTCAATCTCCGCTTCTTGAACGCGTTTCGCTTTGGCGCGACGATTTTGGAACCAAATCTTCACCTGTTGACAAACAAAAATAAATTTAGTTTGCCTCTAAAAGAGTATTGGAATTGATTATAACTCATTAGTAAAGTATTTGATACTGATAAGCAGTTCTTAATTGATTTGTTGAATTGATTGATTGCTTTGGTAAAAATACATAATTGAAAAGTTTTACGTTTTACGCAAAAGTGTTTACGAATTTGAAACGCAATAGACTATGCCTGCCTACTTAGGGTAGGAATAATGATTAACTTTGCGTTACCATTATTAACTTTACACATGTTACCATAAGTTTTAAAATCGCTTGACTCCGTATCACTTGAGTGAATGTTTTTTGGTTTGATATATTTTGTGGAATGAGTTTGTATGAATTAATGAAGACACTTTATTGTATACTAGACCAAACAAAGAAAAGAAACACATACAGGCACAAACAGAAAGACAAAATGTACAATGAACGGCCTTATCGCTTAGCAGTTTGTTTATTTTCCTGTGGGTAAAAATATCAAAAGTCCCAGTGTGGTGTAGGTATGATATGTCTTTAATAGTAGGTAAGTACATAATATGTGACAGGCGTCACAGTTCAGTCGGTAACAGCTCTGCCTTCCGTGCTGTGGGTCGTGGGTTCGATCCCCACTGAGAACAAACATTTGTGCGTTGAAAACAAAGATGTTTGTTCTATGTCTGGGTGTTACTATGTATTATAAGTATGTATTTACAAAAAAAAAGTATTTAAGTATTCTATCAGCCATCTAGTTCCCATATCACAAGCTTTGCTTAGTTTGGGCCTAGAAGGCGTTGTGTGTAAAGTCCATGAATATTTATTTATTTATTTATTATTATGCTAAGTCTCGGATAGTTCTTTAATTTATTGATGTAAGATTGCTTTATTTCAGCGAATCCTATATTATCATGTCAAATCCGTCTATGTAATTATAGTTGTAAAACTATTTCTCACCTGTGTCTCAGACAGTCCAAGGCTTGAAGAAAATTCTGCTCGTTCAGCGATGCTCAAGTACTGCTTGTCGACGAACTTTGTCTCCAATGCCCGTAGTTGCTGAGCAGTGAACGGCGTACGTGGCTTGCGGTTTGGCTTGTGCTTACGAAGATGACACTTCAGCTTCGGTGGCTCACTAGTACCATCTGCAGAAGAATGATATGGGTTAAGATTTTTATCAGGTATATTGTGCATTCTACCCTCATTCCATCCCTTAACTTAAAATTTCCCAAGCACTACAACAATGTCCTCTAATTCTGGCAAATGATCTTGCGCAGGCCTGTTCTATACGTCAAAAATAATTACAAACTTTATTTTGAATAATAATAAAGTCGTGATTCAAATAACAGACAAGGACAATCATAAAACAACTTGAAAAGCTACAGATTTTCAATAACAATATTTAAAGTTTACGAAAACAATAACTTTTAAAGCTTATATTGGGGAATGCTGATGGAGACAACCATTGACATTTAGATCTTAAACAAATATTTGTAAATCAAAGGTTCCATCGGAGATCTTCAAAGAAATCAAGACGTGGATAAAATCAAATTATCAAGATTACTAAAAGATGTGTAAAACGAGAATCCCGTGAGATTTCGAATCAAAGAGTCAAATAACAAATGATAAAATTTAAAAATTTAACTATCTATACAATTTGCCACCTACAATCCTAAAATCAAAGAATCCGATAAGATAACTTTGTTGCTATGCCGCTTTTAAAAATAGTTTATTTTAAATTACTTTTAACTGAGAAACTCACGAAATCCAACAAGAAGATAATTAGATTATTTTCATAATTGAAAAAGTATCAGTTAAAAATAACTGATAAGCGGTGCAACTTAAAAGTACCTACGTAAGTGTTATTTTTAAAAAAAAATATGACCCTCTATAAAGCTAAATTTTATAATCTGTGATTGAAGTCAATGGTATGCATATATTCAACTAAATAAATCTGCCCTCTAAATGACACAACCAAGTTTTATGCTTTTAGAACATTAAAAAATGCGAACTTTACCGGCATTCAGATTTCAAAGCGCGCCGAAAAATGTTCGGAATGTCCAACCATTGGGTTAATAAATCGAAAAAATAAAACTAATTCAACCTTTTAAGGGAAATAAGATTTACATAAAATCTCTCAGCTTGTTTGTCATTTAGCAACAGAATTATTAAGAAATCGTTTTAAAATAAACACCTACGCGCACGTCGACATAATAGTTATTACGTCAGTAAAATAAATCATGATAAAAAATAAATATAAACTCGTCTCAAGTTACATTGAACCAAACTAATTAGTTTTTACGACCTATTAAAACAAAATCTGTTCATAGAATTCTACAGAGTATAATGTCAAATGACAAACAGAAGCTAGAACCACTTAGTAGACTAATATAATTAGCATGCCATTTATTTGGATACAGATAAGACAATCGAATTTAGATGCAAATGAGGATCGATAAAAAATGCTTCAAAACGAAATATTTTATTTACGTACTTATTCTTTTCATCGCTTGGTTTTTTTTCTATCCATACTTATAACTTTGATGGTAAATAATGATTTCTTTATAACCCTTTTAAATGTTTTTGACTCTTACTATCAATCTAACTTAACTATTGATTTAGTCACCACTCCCTAACTCATTTTTACAGGTATCAATCAATCAATGACGAATCTAAACTGTTAATGAATCAATTTTATTAGCGATAGAAAAATCTTAATTTACTCCTCGAATTGATTGAATCTTTAATAGACTGTAGCTTACAAAATTATCTTTCAACTAATTGGTATTTAAGTACTAATGAATGTTCTGATTGATGTATGAAACACGTGCTTGGTGTTGAAATGTCAGCTTTCACTGTTCTCGATTTCAAACAACATCCGTCACTTTTTAACAGTTTTTAAGTCACAAAATATAACTTTTAATAGTTATTAGTTACTAAACAAGAATTTTACAAATGTTGCAGTAATTTTTGTTAGTATACAACTTGTCAAAATGATTGCAAAAATATTAAATCCATTAGCAATACGACTCGAATTTGCATTGGAATTGAAATTATTTGAAATGTGGACGTGGCGCTATCTGCCAACATTAATACCAATGTCAAACTGTACGGTCGCTTAATAGCTAATGGCTCAAACAGAAACGGTGAAAAAAGTAAAATATGGGACAGCTGAAAAAAAAAGTTAATGTTTTATGTCGTGTTTAGCGGACGTCAAAGAGAGCGGCTAGTGGCTACACGAACGGAAATAAAGCTAAGAGATACACTCGACTGGTGTCAGTTTTTACACACAAGTAAAAAAATATTTGCATGCATGTTGTTATGTTTAGCGGTTTATATTATACAAACAGATATTATAATTATCATTTATTGATAAATACAGGTGCTTAAAATACTTACAGTAGGTATAAACGTTTTACAAGCTAGGAAAATCATTTCTATATACTTAAAAAAACATATACATAAATCTGATAAATTGCCGTAAACTCGTGTGTAACTAGGTATATCAACAGAGTTGTTTAATATAATAATTTGACTGTTATAAGTAATTCACGTTATCCCTCAATTTTGCTATAACATTCGATATGACTAATATTCTCTATAAGTTTTGATCAAAAAGCAAAGAATTAATAAAATTAGATAAAAACAAGTTTGGTCTCACCTAGCTTATACGAAATGTTAATTAAATAATCATAAAATGATTTAATAGGTTAATGCTCGTAAAATATAACTGCATGTTTATATTATCATTTCTAAGATATCCCAAAAAGCAGTCGCATGTGTATCCTAAAATTACATGGTAGCTAAATAACTGTTAAAAATACACTTATACGGAGCTGTCTCATTCCATTCTCCAGTTAATTGTCTAAAGAGATATCGACTACAGATGTTTCTTGCTAAATTATGTCCCTGTTGTGAGCGAAGAGAGAAATACGAGACATTTTGAATGCTACCATTGTCGAACCAAATCATTTAATTTTTTGTTGTAGACTTTTTTTATAAAAAGTCATCTAATTTTAAAAACAGAACGTCTGAGTGAGTTATGAAAAGTGCAGCTTCTTTATTTTTCTGCTGACGGTACGTAACACAGCTAAAAGACAGTTGATATATTAATGAGCGTGTTTGCTTTTTGTGCGAGCAGTACCATTAATCGTGCGAGGCGCGGTATGTCATTCATTCCAATATTTTAAACAGTATGGCTGAAGTTTCTGTTGTCTGTACAAGCAAGGTAGGCATTCCTTGCGTCTTGGACCTTGGTGGATGTTTGGCGTGCCTCAAAGTATGAGCATTAATGATATTTACATAACGGTGGGTAAAAAGATAATTTCATCGGTCAAATTAAGGGTTTATAATCATAATGCTTGAAATTTATTGTTCGATGCCAGTGGTACTACAGAAATGATAATCTTTTCTCCGCTTGTTGCCAAATTATATATTTTTAATCTATATTCGTATGAAAAACTTGGCAAAATCTTTCCACTAAAAAAACGTCTAAGATATTTGTTAAACACGAATAGTGTTTAGATAGATGATGAAATGACTAAAGCTAGATTTTTTTTCATTTGTATTATTGAGACGTTATTGATACAGGATGTTCTAAACTATAGCTACCATACTTTAAACAGTTTAACCACGTCTTACCCCCATAAATTCGTAGCACAAAGAGTTGAAACTATTAACTGATCTTCCTGAATTCCTCCCACAATATTTATCTAAGGATCAAACAAGATGCCTACAACAGGCCATTCATCAGCTTCCATCGCTCTCTCATAATATAGAGGCCATAGACAACGCGGATGTAAAAAAAAAAGATTGTCTTTGCTTTTTATCGATACATCGAAAAATGTTTGCTTCTATAGATATCTAACAATCGCAAAGTGTTGCTACTTATAGAAATACAAATTTTGATTACCTACCATAAAGATTTTTATAACATCCCAAAATATGATGATTATAATTTTTGTAAAATGAAATTTAACGGTTTAAACTATGTGTTTAAAATATTTAAAATTCAAGATCAAATAATTTTTATAACTTTTTTGAAAATACTTAATCGTTTTTTTTTATAAACTCTACTTTAATATATTTTTTTAATTAACTAATGCTGTCCCACTGCTGGGAAAGGGTATTCCCCCACGTCTTCCATAATTATACTCTACAATAATTATGTTTATATAAAGGTAGGTACAAAAATAATATGTAAATAAAATTAGGCTAAGAAAACCATTATTATTTAAATTTTATTAAAATGAACCCTGATTTCTACTTAATAGTAGGTACAGGTAGAAAATGGAGTTAAAAAAAATCAGATATTTTTGTTGAATCTCTAATTTTGTGGCTTATCTTAAATGATCTATTAAGAGTGCTACGTATACTGTGTTCAGTTTACAAATAGCAGTGTTCAATGGGACATTAGTATTTTGGCTCAGAGCCAACTCTCGACATTTGACTGCTTGTTAAATACAAAACCATTTGGCTTAAATGGAATAAAAGATTTAATACGGTGTAAGATGTGATACTGAAATGTGTTTTGACGACAGTTATAGTTGTCACGTTGGTAATGATATTTGGAATGAAGAAGTCGGTTGACTTGCACAAGGATCATATAAATCAACCTTGTTAAAGATGGAGATTTCTAGATTTGAATGTAAATAAAATTCCACAGACTGAATAATGATCTATATCTAATCTATTATCTGTCTAGGTTCATTTTGTAGTAATTTGAGCAAAGAAATAAGTAGGTATGCAGTTAAAATGAGGCAAAAAAATAATTCACATCGATACGCAATCTTTATTATTATTCAGTGTTTAAATTATTATAATTTTTTATTAAATCTCATTGATTCTGAATTTTTAATTATTATTGTGGTAGTTTTTTCCATAATGTCTTGGTATTTTTTTATTTTCAGAAGAAAACCCATCAGTACTCTTTTTTTTCATATTTTATACGTTTTATTCATCAAAACAATTTCATATGTTTTATGAATATGGTACTTATAACATTTATAATATATATTAATTTAAGTTAATGTTTGTCAGTGTTTTGCTGTCGGTACCGCAAATAAAGTGGTCGCGACAGTTTTGTTGTGCATACGCGGTAATTGATTGGGAATGCTTCTATAATTAGGAGCGTGACTCTCTCTGCTGACTCTACTTACCAACAGTCTTGCAGATGCTTGTTAAGTACAAACCTTATTTATTTTATACTAACTGTTACCCGTGACTTCGTATGCGTGTACCATTTTCTGACATTACACCGAACCCGTACTCGTGTGTCAGATGTTTAACACCGGCGTTATACACCGGCACTCGTACTAGTCACTCTAAAGCAACTGACGTGACGTCGTCCTCGTGTCAAAGTATAATTATATTACCTATGTTTTTTTCTAAGATCCCAGCTGAGCTTTCAAATTAGGACTACGATATTTGACAACATACACTTTATTAATAATTATTACAGTGTAATAAAATTTTGAAGGGAAAATCCACCATTTTGTCTTCAAAACAAATGACTTGACGTATGACTCGACTTGACTATACTTATTTCAATAATCTACTTAACACTGGCAAAATTGTCTGTCGAAATGACGGACAGAGGCCATTTATGTAGAGAAGAAGAATAGGCGTAGCTATTGCTAGATCACGGCAGTTACGGCTCTAGCAACAAAAAAGTGTTCCAGTTTATTTTATTAAATATATTTAGTTAAAGTAATTGGTCAACAAATTAGTAACACTCAACTTTTCTTCTCCACAAAAACAATTCATAGATTTAATTTCTATTAAATATGTTAATAAGAAATTTATAGTCGCATCAAAATTTATGACCCTATCTTATTTCACGTAGCGTGTTTCACACAACATAATTAATATCAATTATAAAAACCAAATTATAAAAACAGGTTGTTGAATCAATATATCGAAAATAAAACTCTAAATTATTATGAAAAATTATTCAAATTGCAAATTATGTGCTGGCTCATTAGTTAATCCAGGCATGCTTCATAAGTTATAAACAGTCGAATATTAAGTACATTTTATTATGTCATGATAACATACTGTTTATGTTTTAAACTGGGAGTAAATACAAAAATATAAAGTTAACATCCTTATAGCTTTGCATGTACCTATGTACTTGCATAATTTATTATATTTTTATAAATACGTAAGAACGTTAATAAAATACTCTCTGTAAGTATTATAAATATATAGGTATTTATTTAAAACGATTGATCAGCGGTTTAGTTACCATAGTACAAGTTTTGCTTGGTTTAACTAGATGGCGCTGTGTAAACTGTCCATGAACTTTTGATTCATTAAAAAATCAACGGCATTTGAAAAATGTATCTATTTTAACTTTTTGCGGTTATGATATTGCGGCCTAGGTGGCCTATAATTAATTGTGATCCCCACTTGTGTTGGGTGTTTTAAGATGTTCAAAGTACACCACTAAATTAATATCCAGCTCTTAAAAGCTAAAAGATTTAAGGGTGTGGTAGGTATCTCAGTCTTTATCTCAGCTGATACGGGCTTAGAAAGTAAAATACAAAAACTGAATGTTAATCATTTGCTGAGTAAAATGCTAGCAGCCTTGCAATCATCATCATCAACCTATTAGTCCACTGCTGGACGCAGGTCTCTCCCAAGGAGCGCCATTGAGCCGTCTTCGACACTTCTAATAAATAATAAATAAATAAGCTTCTACTTAGTCACTATTCACCCTTATAAAAGAGTTTATTCTATGGTTATGTTAGGTATATATTACTATTTATTTTTTTTACTTAGTTTAGTATCTATTTATGCGGTTTAGTTTGTGAAATGTAGTCTTTGTTTTTTGCACCGTCACTATCGTACATTTAAAATCCAGTCCATCCAAAGGTTGCCTGGAAGAGATCGCTCATAGCGATAAGGCCGCCCATTGAACTTCGCTTTAATATAGAACTATGTTTAATATCTAATTTCCGGTGCAGTACAATAAAGAGTTTTCTATCTATCTATCTATCTAAATAATTGTCATTGAACATTATAATTGTTTGTACCGCTTCGCCCACGACCACGTCATGGGGCGTCTGCGCACGCGACCTTATTACTAAGTGAGGACAAGCCTTTACTTTATAATATAATATAATAATAATATTCATGGACTTTACACACAACGCTTTATTACATATTTTTTTTGTAAATACATACTTATAATACATAGTAACACCCAGACATAGAACAAACATCTATGTTTTCCACGCACAAATGTTTGTTCTCAGTGGGGATCGATCCCACGACCCACAGCACGGAAGGCAGAGCCGTTACCGACTGAGCTGTGACGCCTGTCCCTTATATACATGCACATTTATTTATTTAACTTTTGATATGTTTATGCGTTTTATGGTGTATCACACCGCCTTAGAATGTCATAACTTTTTTCGTATATAATATGTAAATATGCCGTTGGTGTAACGTAACATAAATAAATAAAATAAATAACAATAAAATATGTACTTAATGAAAAATGTAAGCCCAAAACCTGAATATAATTCCAAAGTAGGCACCTACAGCCCCCGTACAATTTTGTACCACGTGATCATTCTTTTTAGACACTTGACAGCAAAATATGCGCAAAAACAAATTAAATGCCATCATAATGTCACTATTTAGTCACAGAATAACTATGAGTTAGTATGAACTGACCTTGATTTAAAACTTTGCTGTTCAACTGAGATTGGAATACCCCTGCAGTACTAGTCTTGCAAGTAGGTAGGTACATAATATAATAGTTAAGTAGAATACCTTTTATTGTTTGTAAGTACCGCTTCGCCCACGACATCGTGGGGCGTCTGCGCACGCGACCTGATTACTGTTAGTGAGGACAAGCCTTTATTTTATTACTTAAGAGATATTTTAATCATTAATCGTGATGCATAAAGTAGGTGCTTTAATCTATTATGCCATTAATTCGATTATTTATTGCTTTATAATGAAAATAATATTACTAAAAGAAAATGCAAGAACAATTGCATATATTTCAACATTACATTAGACTCTCAACTCATTAGGTACCTACCTAGGTACTTACATTTAGGGCGGCTTGCACCAGAATCGCTAAACGCGTTTAACTCTTAAATAGTATTTAGCGAGTTGTCAAGTCATACAAATACTTTAGATTTAAATCGATTTAGCTGTTAAATACATTTAGTGATTCTGGTGCAAGACGCCCTTAATGTTGGTATATTTATGTTATATTTTGAAGCAACCACAAAGCGTAGCCACGCGTAGCCGGAGCGTAACAATAAGCTCAAAATCAATCGCCGCGTGAGTGATGAATTTTTTTTCAGGTTGTTTTGTTCATTACAGTGCTCTATGGAACTACTCTATGGTCGATTGCCTGCTCTATGGTTATTAATAAACACGTTAATGTCTGGCCGCGGGGTGCCGACTCCCACGCTGCCCACCTACAAGACAGTGCGGTAACGATACAATTACTGTGCACTGATATTATGGCAACACTGACGTGACTTCATTTATTTAGCATGGCAATATCAGATTATAACCAAAGTAACATAGCAGGAGACTTTTAAAAATAAAAAAAGAACGTTACATAACCTATACAAATCGACGCAAAATTTAAATAATCGAACGCAAAATTTATAGCTTCCATTCTCAAAACGATTCTTTTAAAAATTCCAAGAAGGTTTTTAATATATGACGTTTCTAACAAATGAAAAGGTCCGATGACAAATTATCTAATTCGTTATGGTTGATTATTTTAATTAACTACTTTGGATATTATGATTTATGTTAGTTCTGATACAGAATTACAATTTTTGATTTATTTAATATTTTAGTCCGGTTAATAAACTTGGGTATTGTAAAAAAGTGAGTTAACACGGTAGATTATAATATTTTTGAATTAGCAGGTAGCATAACATTTTTTCAAAGTAAATTAATCTTATGACGCTTGAGCAGAGTAGGTAAAAGCTTCTGGCAATTCTTAACTAACTAAAATTACGTAAAATTATATAGGTCTTGTTATATTTCAGTTTCAAATTAACACAAAACCTCAAAAACAATCCGACTGCCAATCTTAAAAGTAGGTAAGTACATAAATAAAATTAGATATTCGAGTACTTTTACGTCAAATTAATCGACATCTTTTTGTGCTGCCTTATTTGACGTTGTTGAATAAAATTTTACGTTATTTGGTGTAAAAATTATTATTTTATGATAAATGAGTTATGCCAATTTAACTTAAAAAAACTAAGAAGAACTTTTGTATATTGAACTTTTTCAGTTAGTTACACACAACGGAACAACAAAATTGTCGCCATTGTAAAGATGCAAAATAATTCTAAGTAAAATATTAAATTCCCAAACCACATTGGTATTGGAATTAACATTATTCCTTTTAAAATACCCAGCTACTGGATGATAATTACGAATTTAAAATTCAAAATGTCATTAGTGTTCGATTTTTAAACGCTACCGGTGGTTGTTCCATTTGTAAATTGACGGCTCAAATCGGATACATTTTTTTTTTATTTGGCAAAGGAGTGGTGATTTCGTGAAGGAATGCCGCCGAAAACCGACGGACATTTCCGAATTTTAATGGGTGTTTCTAATTGGTCACCGCGCAGGTCGAGGTCGGAGCGGTTTACAAATGCGATCAAAAAAAAAGTATCGGACGAAAGTTGCATTTCAATGGGGATTTGACTTTTGTTTTTGCCCTTGAAAATGGCGCTGCTTCACGAGGTTTTGTTACTGTGTGGTGTCACAAAGTCACAACTAAGTATAGAACTCAATTTTTTTCAGAGTTATTTCTTACTATTAAAGCTCGTAAAGATTTTCATCTAAGCAATCTTATGTCAAAGAGATTTAGTACAAACATTCAACAACCCGCAATCCTGTTCTTTGACTAACTGTACGTTAAATAGGCACATAAACTTTAGTTTTGTTCATTGTCTAATATCGTTCAAGCAACGGCGTTAACTTTAGCGTGTATAGTTCTTCGAAGTACTAAAAATATACCCAGTGTTCTACAGAACTGAATGGGTTGCCACAAGGCACAAACCTAAATGTAATTATACGATTTTGAACTCTGTCACCTTTAAAATAAGGTTTTGAAGATGGTGTTTGAAATGGGCCCAGTTGTAAGCGTTTTGCTAATTTGCGAGCGCAGGAAACACGGATGGCGTGATGGGGACTCAGTACCATATAATCTTCGCTTCTGATGTTATCTCCAAGATTTATTATTTACTGTCATCATCCGAGAGATGGCAGCACGCGTCACTGACTGCTACCGGACTTATCTGTATGATTATTAGCTATTTACAACCTTATTACAACGTATTAAGCCTGTTGTATTACATCTCAAAAGACCTCCCATAGTGTGATAGAAATTATGATGGATGATTACTTTTTTATTTTCGGTCGTTTTAATTGCAAACTATTACTGTACGCTCGGAAATGCAAACAAATGGATTTCGAAAATGGAATAAATCGATCGATTCATACGTCGATTCGATCGAATGCCTTGCACGCAAACGAATCGATTAATCGCTTCGTTACACCGCTCGATCGCCAGGCGGAGCTACGCGTCAATAAAATACTTGTAAAACTATCGCAAAATGAATTAAAACAGATGGCGAGCCAATTAGGAGAGGCAATCGTGCGAGTACAGGGCGAAAAAAGACCTTTAAACAAATTTCAAATTAATATGAACCTTGCAGCCCACACCCAAGGTGTTTATTTGTTCGCTTGTGTGGCCGGTAATGGGGTTTCGGTTTACACGCGCTAACGAGAGCATTGGAAGCCCGTCCAGTTACACTGATAGACAAATACGGATATATTTATCATTAATTTTGCACTGCAGTGTACGTTACAGTGCAGTGAGCTGAATACAGCTAGGTCACTCTATGTGCGTGAGCATAGGTAAAGCTGACAAAAATGTTTAAAACTAAAATGATTAAAAAACGTACGGTGTTTCACCAACTTTCCGTGAAAAAAAGAGTGTTGGGTAGACCAAAAATACTTATTACATACGTCATCACCATCTTATTTCACTTGATCTGCATTATTATTAGGTAAGTAAAGTATAAGATAGGAGACAATAATAATTTTGAGTACCTATTTAAAATTAAAAAAAAAAACTACGATTATTTGATCTCTGTAATTTTTGTTACATATAATTTAAATACCCACACTACGTATATATTTCTCGTTCACAGAGTCACAAACAAAGACGAATTATTGGTCACAACGGATCTTTGTCCCTCTGAAATATCTGCGCAAAACCCATTTTTGGGTCGTATTGGAGGTAAGCGAATTTTTCCGCACAACAGTAGACAGGCGCAATCGTTATTGCACCTAACTTCAGAGGGATAAAGATACGTTGTGTAAACCTCTTAAGACGGCTTGCACCAGAATCACTAAACGCGTTTAACTCTTAAATAGTATTTAGCGAGTTGTCAAGTCATATAAATACGTCCGATTTAAATCTATTTAGTTGTTAAACACGTTTAGTGATTCTGGTGCAAGCCGCCCTTAGTTTCCTAAATAAATGTTGTAGCTGTCTCATTGCGCTATGACATCGCACGTTATGTCATTATACCGAACTAATTAGCCCGGGTAAGTAAGGAGGTAGACAAATTTCGTATTACTTTGTAATCAATACATTATTCATTGATTTATTGCAAGATTGACAGTTAAGAAATGAACTAATTTATTCACTTTTCGTAGAAATGTTATTGCAGGTGCTAAGTGCAGTTTCACGTTGGTAAGTTTTTACTTTTAAAAGTTGGTAGTAAGTACAAGTGATTAAATTAAAAATTTAAAAAACCCCCGAATCTTGGACCGATTTTCATCAAATACCTATAGCTAAGAACACTCTCGACCAGAGATGGGCACTTACCCGGTAAATACCCGATCATCGGGTATATACCCATTTATACCCATTTTTACCTACCCATTTTGAATTTATACCGGGTATTAATTCAAAAACACTTTTTTAACATTGAGGTTTAGTTTTAGTAGGAAATTCATGTTTTTATTGGTTAGTATTCGTTCTGATTTATAATGATTTCGTATTAAAAGTAAAATAAACCAGAAAACAGAAATTAAACCAGCTAGGTAACTATTCAAATTATCGATTTTTGATGAGGTTTAACTATATAAAGTAGTTGTTCTGTGAAAAAAATTGACCTCACGAGCCTTTATGACCATTAACTTTTAATTTCCCCTCTTTTCCCCCTTCCACTACCTCTTTTGGGAAATATTTTTACATCAATTTGTCTAAAATGAAGTCTTTAGTGTGCTTCTCAAATTGAAATCCGTCGATTCCTCTTCCCCTTTTCTCCCCTACTTTCCCCCCAATTAAAAAACGCGGTCGATTAACAAATTTAATAAATCAAGGAACTAGTGTGCCGATATTCGTCCAAATCGGTCGATAAATGCGACCTGTAGGCGAGAACTGACAGACCGACGGACAAAAGCATTTTTGGCCAATCCCGAAACTGAGACGCTCGTTATCCTCGTGGCAGACTGTGCGGGGCCCCTCCCGCCTCGGGTGGCAGCACTCCGCGGCGGGATACCAGGTGGGTGAGAATTGATGCATTCTTTAGCAGGTTTCTGGATTATTTTGATTTAATACCAAATAACATCTAGACCTATTTAGATTCTGCATAAAATTATCTACTGATTAGGATAATAACTAGTTGTTCTGTAAGAACAGTAGATCTCGCGAGCCATAATAACCATGCAATAACAGACACTTTCCCTTTTCCTCTGGCTAAATCGCATTTCAGGTGCTTCAATTTTCCAATAGGCCTTTCCAATTAACCTATGTAGACTTGAGCAAAATAGGGGTATAAGTTTTAGCGATTACTCACGTTCCTTTGGTCCTAGGAAGTCGAATCTAGTGTCTACGGATTTGTCTCATAAAGGCGGAAAGGACTGCGTAATCTAACTGAAATAGGTGGGCGTAAATTTTCGGAAAAAATTAAAATTAATTTCCCTTCTTTTCCCCTTCTACATTTCTTCCACTATTTTTTGGAATTTTTTATAATTATAATAATAATAATAATAATAATAAATTCATTTAATTCAGGCAACACAGTAAAAAATACAAGGCCCATATTATAGATACCTTAAAACTAAAATACATATTTTATATTATTTTTAAATTATTTATGTTGTATACTTACACCATCTTGTGTAGAAATAAGTCTTTAGTGTGCTTCTCAAATTTGATTGAAATCCGTCGATAAATAACGCTACAGCAAACTTTCCCTTTTTTCTCCCCTATTTTCCTTCCAATCAAAAATCGCGCTCGACAAAAAAATTGAAATAAATCAAGGAACTTGTGTGCCGATTTTCGTCGAAATCGGTTGATAAATGCGACCTGTAGGCGATTACTGACAGACAGACAGACGGCCGGACAAAAACATTTTTGGCCAATCTCGAAACTGACACGCTTCGCTCGCTCGGTCAATTACTATTCCAAATTTTAACTCTCTAGCTTCTACGGTTCAGCTCTGGTAGCGCGTGACAGACAGACGGACAGACGGCCAGACGGACAGACGGTAAGTGTAAGTAAGTGTTTCGTTTTTTCCAAAACTGAACCGGAACACTAAAAACAAGAAAAAAAATCTAACTCCTTTACCTCATTGGCGATTTTTAACTCCAAATATCTCGGAAACGTGACACTTTAGGACAATATAATATAGAACATTTTTTGCTTGTATTAGTGTCCGCTACCCATATATACTACTTTCAATGTGCGCGGAAACTTTAAAAAATTTTAAAATGGCGGGCGGGTCGATATGCCACAAAGGTTCTATCCCCGTTTTGTTAAATACCCGTGCGAAGCCGGGACGCGCCGCTAGTGTAACTATAAAACGACAGTAGGCCTAAACATATTATAAAAATGTAGGTCGTATTTTTACCGGGTATTAATAAAAAATACCCGGTATAAATGGGTATTTTTTAATTTTTACATATTCTACCCTTCCCTTCCCATTTTTACCTACCCAATTTTTACCTACCCGCCCATCTCTGCTCTCGACTAATTCACCTTTCAAACAAAAAAAAAAAAAACAAAATCAAAATCGATTCATCTGCATGTTTGGGAGCTACATTGCCTCAAACACACACACACACACACACACACGCACAGACACGTCAAACTTATAACACCCCGTCGTTTTTGCGTCGGGGGTTAAAGAGTAGTAATTTCAACTTCAACTGCTTGGCGGGTCATTTTTACTTATAACGAAATAGGTTTTCATCATTACAAAGTGTAATTAGGTAATGTATGAAGCCTATTAAAAATCTATTCAAAAAAATGCACTTTGTTTTGCAATTTTCAATCAAAATTGTCGTAAATACAGTATCTAATCGTTTGCAACGTTAACTTTTATAAACCAAAGTGAATTAAATGATTACGATATCATAAAAATAATAATGAATGTCGTAACCGAGAAAAGGTTAATACAACTCGATAAGTGTGAAATTAAAAAGTAATAAATTTGTTTTTAAATTGTATTCTGAGATTGCTATTGTATTACTTTGAAATAAGGTTGGTAAAGTGGTCTAGCTCATGTGGTAAAATAAGCTGTGACATGTCAGGCCATTTTGCACAATATTGATTGTTAAAAAATTCCCCTTTAGAATCAAGGGGATTTTTTGGAAATCAAGGGGGTTTTGAGACAAAAGTTGATAAATCCCATCAAAGGGGAAAACTTAAAAGGGATTTTGATACTAACCCAGAAGCACAGAATAGATATAGTACTCCAAAGTCTGGGGTCTAAGTTCTACATATTGTCATTTTTGGGACCAAACAGTAGTATAAATAAAATTGAAAGGTAGTGTTTCGTCCCAGCGGGACGAGAGGCCGATATTCCGAAATTAGAATAACTCTTCCCTTTGATAGTTTTTGCTCCAACGGCCAATGCACCAATCTACATAGAAAATAGCAAAATCAATTACTAAACTAATCAGCATGGTTCTCACTGGCAATTCAACAATCTTAATAGACCATTACGGTGGCCCATAAACAAATAGGAAAGCATATTAACGCGTATTACTGCAAACGGGCATTATGCCTGCACGCGCTTTCATACGAAGCTAGTTACTGCCTGGCAGTCACTTGCGGTATTATTTCCGCTTATACCCCGTGGCACAACCGCTTGGCTAAACCGGTAATATTTTTGACCATCAGTCATTTAAAAGTTCCCATCGTAAAAGATTACAAAACTTCGGTAAGAAACTTTTTCATGTCAATATAAAATGTTACAAACTTAGGTGCAGGTTGTTCATGAGCGTTTTGTATGATCATTTTTACAAAGTAAGTAACCTCAAAAATAAAAAACAAAATCACTGTGTTTTACTTGACAAACTTAAATAAACTTATTCGTTTTTTATCAAGGCAATCATTTTCAGCACTCTTTGTTGAATTATCATTGAATTCAACCCTTTTTATTTACCTGGAATAGTCACGCTAGTTTCATGTGTATGGTACAGTGACTAGCACGTTCACTGGCCTCGTGTGAACAGTTCTTAGTTCCAGGGCCATTGTACGGATAAGAAACAGGTTTGAACCCCGTTCGCGTTTTATTTTTCAGTAGAAAGAACCCTTTTGTAAGCACTGATTTAAGATAGGCTGCGGGTCGGTCAATTATGTGTGTCATCCGGTTTTTAGTGCATTTTGTTGGGTAAAAAACGGTTCAGAACTTTGGGTAAAAAAAAAACAGTTTATTATAGGTATTAGTAACTTATCAAATGACGGTTAATGAGACTAATATGTTGGATAAGCTTTTTTAATTGCAGTTTGACAGCACTCTAACCGAACTTAGTTCATTTGGTGCCAAAAGGTACAAAAAATATTGCAATTAACTTTAAGATTACTTATTATTAATCTAAACAGAAACCTCCGAGTACCTACCTAGAAACATTTACCTACTTTTAAAAAAACTGGTTATTTTTTTCATAAATAATAGGTTAATTAAAATAACATTGAATAGTCAAGCACGGGGTCACAGATTAAAAGATAAGACGGGACAAAACAGTAAAACAAATGCCGAGCGAATTTTCCTAATGTACGAAAATTAGTTTTAATCGTGAAAAAGTGTAATTGATGTAAAACTCCGCATTCGTGACGGACGGTCATTACGCTGATTGCATGACCGGGTGCACTTCTCATTATTGTGTTGCTTGCAAATTATTTAATCGGTAATTTATTTTTGTTTTGACAGTTTTAGACACGGACCACCATTTTGTTTTTTGGGCTCGTTTATTTTGGCAATTAGAAATTTTAGGGCGTCTTGCACCAGAATCACTAAACGTATTTAACAGCTAAATTGATTTAAATCTGACGTATTTGTATGACTTGACAACTCGTTAAATACTATTTAAGAGTTAAACGCGTTCAGCGATTCTGGTGCAAGCCGCCCTAAATCTCGTATATTTGCCAACTAAAATTAAGGGCGTGTTCAGAAGTCACACTGTCAAGACGGTGGATGAAGGAAAGATTTTTTTTTTCATTTTAAGTATAAAGTTTATCTAATTAATACTATCTGAATTTTTTTATTTTTTATCATGGCATTTCTTTATTTTTATCAGTTATAGTTACAGCACGTGGTTGGTTTATAAAATACACATGTTAGAAGTTGCGGTACCTACATATATTTTTCAATAGTAGCAATACTTTTGACAGGAAATTCGTTCATAATTTATAAAATTTATATTAAATTAATATAACGTAATGTTTCTAAATCATTATTTACTCGTGTCCTACTTTTAATCAACTGTTTTTGCTGTAAAATTATCAGAAATTATTCGCGTGCTAACAGGCCATGGTAACAAATATTGCGATATGCAACCCGTACCTACTGTTTTTGTAAACACCCAAGCTTAGTTTGAACATTATGGCTTGACTTTTTACAGACGTTTGTATGTTTAGCTAATGCCGGAGGTTATGATGTGATTTACCCACTTCATAGTTAAAATACTTCTGCGGCAAACATGAATAATTCTAAAGAAACATAAAAATAATAGAATTCAAGCTTTTTGATATTAACATAATATACTCACTATACCATGCAGTAAGAATTTATATTAATTAATACATTTAGGGCGGCTTGCACCAGAATCACTTAACGTCTTTAACAGCTAAATAGATATAAATCTGACGTATTTGTATGACTTGACAACTCGCTAAATACTATTTAAGAGTTAAACGCGTTTAGCGATTCTGGTGCAAGCCGCCCTTAAAGTTTATATTAAATTATATTAAATATAAAGTTTACATAAATATATTATATTAATTATAGTAGTTTATATAGAAAAGGTGGAAAAGTATATTATAAAAGATAAAATATTAAGCTAGCTCAACCGCTTCATGTGTATTTTGTACATATTATAAATATTGTAAATACTTTATTAGTCATAATTTTCTTTGTGAATAAATTATTTATAGATAAAATATTAAGGGTTATAAAAAGTACGTATAAAATGTATCGGTCTAGGTTACCTATAAATGGTAATTAGTGCAAAGAATATCGAATGATTAAAAAACCTACCTAATTGAATAAGCTTGTAACTTTTAGGTTTAATCGTGGCACGTCTAAGTAATGTCGCTTCTGCACGCGAGCTACTCAATGGTAAAATGTATTGCAATTTTATTAGTATTTGATATAAAATGGAATTATTGTTCTTACAGAAGCATCGCATTGTATTGCTATTATAACAATAAAATAAACTATGAAATTCGATTTGATTTTATTGTTTTTAAACAATGAAATTCTTGTACCATGTAGCTCGGTATTTAGATTATTTTATTTGATATACAGGGTGTAATAAAAACACTCTCGAACACCACGATGGGTTAAAGTAGTAATTATAAATATTTTTTTGTATTACAAATAGTGCCAGCCCCCGTATTCCAATCTTTTGCTGTCAAGTTATATTTCACTGCCCAGTGTAATTTTCTCAGGTCATTCTTTTTAGACACTTGACAGCAAAATATGCGCGAAAACAAATTAAATGACATCATAAGGTCACTATTTAGTCACAGAATAACTATGAGTTAGTATGAACTGACCATGATTTAAAACTTTGCAGTTCAACTTTAAGATTGGAATCGCCCCCCAGTGGAGGGTGAAGAAAAAATCAGCTGTTTCATACAAAATGCAAACACTTACCGCTACAAAGTCAAAATGCAATTGGATGACTGACTTTTTTTTATCGTCGGTCCCATAGGAAAAGTGGTAAGTAGGTATATTCGTATACTTTAACCTTCCAAAGTACTATAAGTATGTATTTAAAAAAAAAAAAGTATATAAGTATTCTTTCAGCCATCTAGTTCCCATATCACAAGCTTTGCTTAGTTTGGGACTAGAGGGCGTTGTGTGTAAAGTCCATGAATATTTATATTTAAAAAAAAAAAGTTTGCTTTCTTGCCCTTGCGTTTTTGTGGCTAGGCTTGCTTAGTCAATCTCCACAGATTATCTAAATTAACCGACGACGTTCTGCGCGTTCACATTTGGATGGGTGGCTAATGGCATTTACATCTGAGCGCTTCCGTGTTTCGGAGGGCGCGGAGAAAAACTCCGTCACCAGATTTGGCCACAAACTCATGAATTTACTAACAAAGTCTTTGATATTTTACAAGATTATCTCAATTACTTAAGTACTTAGACAAACTAATACGCGTCGTGATTTTACAAAGTGCGTGCATGGTAATTTATGGTACTTTACCATAAATTATTTAAAGTGACAGTAGGTATAGGATAATCGCGCAATTACGAGAAACCGTGTTAAGCCATTTGCAATGAATAAGTAGATATTTATTTTATATTGCCAACTTATCTAATAGGTACATTAATCTTAGTTTATAAGGTTACCTATTATATTACACAATAAAATTGTTTGTGTTTTAGTTGTAACCACTTATCTATAATACGTGAGAGTCAAACCCGCCTCTAAATCGGTTATAAATTCGAGGGTAGAAGACACTATCCAAATTTACCTCAATTCGAATCACCACAATGTATTTAAATCTGAACTGAAATCCTTGAATCCCTTACAAACCGGCACCGAAGAACAATAAGCCATCATAAATAAGGGATCTGTCGAAATACGTAAACAATATTCGACAAGATGGCGGATCAAGGGACCAATGGCGGGAGTTTTGCATAAACTTTGAATTTCGAACTTTCACCGAACTGAGGATGTTGCCAACTCAAAAGGTGTTTGCGTAAAGTTATTTATTTTTAGGTTTCCGGCCTAAGTTTGATAAAACAGTGGTAGTTTTCGTCTTGTTTAACAGGTAATAAAAGCTTCGATATCAAATAATTTATTTATTCTCATAACAATCTACCGAATATTTATAAATTAGTTTAACTGTTATCTAATAAAACTTAGCAACAATAACTATAACTCTTAATTGATATTTTTAGTCTATACCCAATAAAAATTAATTCTTATTGGAATATTGTAAACAGACTCCAATCGGAAACGGGAATTCCATGAATGGTGTTCATCTAAATAATTAACTATTATTTGTTCGTAACAGGACGCACTCTGAAATACAAATTTAATTTTAACTAATGCAGGAAACCGTGATCAATTGTAATTGTGGTAAAAATAACGTTATTGTGGTTTCAATTAATTAAAATTATAGTGACTTATCTAAGTAACATTATCCTTAAAAGCTGTAAATACGTATGGGTATTTCCAAAATTTGTTTACACTATTTCAATTTAAATAACAGAATATTATCAAAACTTTAATTAGAATGTTGCCCTTAATCAGGAAAACAACGCGAAATACGCAAGTAGGTAGTAGGTATTTCTGCAAATGCGTGATCATATAAATGTTAAATAGTTTTTATACATTTCCTTCCAAACAGTGTTATGGCTTATTTATCACCTACCAAAGAAGAAAGAAAGAAAAAGCTTTATTTGACATCACATCGTAATACAAACATAAAACAAAAGTACATAGAACTATATGTTGCCAAAAAGGTGGCAGCTCAGCATTATTGTTGAGTTGCTAAAAAATGCAATTCAACGCTGATTTTCAGCTCCTACCAAACCAATGCCACGAATTTTACGCAGGAATTTTATAGGAATCATTAAATGCATTCTTGGACGAACTAAACATAGGTAGTTATAGCTATAATAAAATATGTTCCTACAAAAGAGCCGTTGCGAGCAAGTTTGTTAGAAACAACCTATATTATTAGGACTATGGTATAATTTTATACCAAATTTCACATAGGTCTTTCAATATAATTTAAGTACATTTATGAAATGTTTTTAAATTATCCTCGATCATGTCATAATTATTACGATTTTTAAACAATAATATAAATAAAATATAAATAAATACGTTTTTCCTATTGACTCTATTTTTGTAAAACATTTTTGCCTAGTAAAGTATTGCTTTATGTATAAAACAGCTGATTTTTTATTAAGAAACTATCAAGATTTTGTCGAATCCTATAGATCTTAAAATTTCACAGGTGATAATATTACCTATAATATTTGTATCTATTTCATAAAGTTTAAATAAAAAAAACTCATTCAGTGCGAAAGAAAAAGATAAAACTTTCAAATATAATGATTGATTATCAAGAGACATCATCTATGTGCTACAAAAAATAAAAAACCATCCAGTCATGCTTAAACTTAATGAATCGGTGATAATATATGATATACAAAAAAAAAAGTAAGAGGAATCAGTGAAAGTAACTCTATTCATTATCAACAGTGCTAAAATTCTAACAAAACAATGAACTGAAGAAGATATAGACAGTTGAATGGTGATAGAAGAATTGTGGTAAAAAGTACTCTCGCGATACACATACGGATGGAAATACCAAGTTTGAGCAAATAATGAGAAAAAAAAATTGTTACCAACCTAAATGTCCAGGAAAATGGCTCTGAAACAGAGGTCCAAAGGAAGGCACCACAGGTGTAGGCCCCGGCCAGCCGAGCCCGTGATACGCCGCCGCCGCCGCCGCCAGTGCGCTGAACGGAGTCGGTCTAACCAGCCTCCCGTTATCAGTCGACTGCCTATCCTCATCCTCACTCTGTGTACCATTATGAAGGTCCTCTACATCGACTATAGAATCTTCCTGATTCACCGAATCTTCGTACTCTTCATCGGAGGAGGTTACAGTGGCAGACGCGTTTAGATTTAAAGGTGGTGTCTGGGATGATGGTCTGGGAGAGATCGATTTCCCACCGGGAAGCTCCGGCTGCGCTGATGGTGACTGTCTTAGAGGAGACTCTGGTATCGTCCGGTGGTGTCGGAGCATTTCAGCCGTATCGCCCGCTTGGTTCGTCTTCGTGTCTGCCAGGATGGAGGCTACGCTGAAGCTGATTCTGCTGGTCTTCGGGGGCTCTGTCGCCTCAGCCGGGGAGCTAGGGTACCTCGACACACTCTGTATCGCCATGTTCACTTCCTGGTTCTCGTAGCTTTTCTTTAACATTGAACGCTTAGTTCCATTTAGCACTGACACTGCGCGAGCGGGGGATCGTGTACGCATGCGGGCGCGGTCGGAGGCTGACTGGCGGACTGGCTGCGACGGAGACCCTCGCTTCTAGGGGGGCGGAGCTTCGCTGTCGCCGCCTGGTGCGCTGTCCTGCTCCACCAATCGACCAAACCGACGCGCCCGGGGCCGGGGGATCGCGATTTAGCACGCTCTTATCTCGTTAGTCTCCTTTGTGATACTCAATTTTTTTTTGTAAGAATCAAAACATAATTACCTTTTGTAAGTAGGGTTCGCGCGTTTTGATCGCGCACTTTATGTCAGAGGTATAAAGTATAAAAATATAATGAGGAGTCGTGAATGCCGCTTGTTAAATCCTTTTGAGTGAATCTTTGCCCTTTGTGGGATTACCGAGGCCCGTTTCGATGGATTCTGCGTCCGTGTTTACGGATCCGTTTCAAATTAGCGCAGATTTACTGCTGCTTTGGTGACAATTATTTTGTGTTGTGATTTATTGATATTGTCAATTTTGATTTTGATAATGCTTTGAAGTTTATTTTAAATTTTAGCATCGTGTTTATCCTTTAAGGTGTTTGAAACTTTTCCTCTACATATGTATTAAAATAAATTAAAGTCATTCTAATTAATCTTCCAAAACATAGGAACTTACTTTCTGAGTTGGTATTTGGTGTTTTGCTTTGAAAAGTTAATTGACTTCATGCACTCAACCTATGGGCAACTATTTATTTAAAAAAGAACATTACAAGTCACCCTTCAAAAAGCCATAAAGCTTCCTCTTAACTAAAAGTCAAACCGTTTAAATAAATTAGATTCGTTTACATCGTATCGCTTCACACTCGATTTCTCCCAAAATAAACCAACACGGGTATGACAATACCATACGTCTATAAGCGCCCTAAGATCATAACCGTGAAAACTTTGGGGTGAAATCTATTGCCACCTCTCTTCCTCTATACATCTATCTTCATTTTTTATCTCTTTCTAGCGATAGTTGGTACTAAATAGGTGTTTAGTATTCCAAAGGGAGACAGTTAATTACTTGGGGTGCGACGAAAAATTGTGGATGTCAATGTGTAATCCCTTTTCGCTCTTGTTTCTTATCTCGAAGGGATAAAGCTCGTTTTGGCGTGTTTTGTCTGGTTTCCTTATTAAATGAGGAAGATGATATTAATACGAATCTATTATTACTGTTTGTGTATTGATTTCGGGACATCTGGAGGGTTCCGATGTGAAATGTGTTTAGGGTTCTGCTTACAATGCTAATACAGGGTGTAATAAAACCACTTTCAAAAACTTCGGGGGTGTTGCTCATAATAAAATAAAAATAAAAATAAAAAAGCCTTTATTATCTCTAACGTTTAAACACTATATAAGAAAAAATTAAAATTAAAAAATATTTACTAATTAGGGACCCCTTTGCGGGTATAGGCCTCCTCCAACAGTATCCAATCTTCTCTTCGCTTTGCTTTTTCCACCCATGTAATTATGCCTGCTATCTCGACTATCTCGTCCTGCCACCTTTCCTTTGGTCTCCCACGTTTTCTTTTACCAGAGGGACCCTTCCATAGAGTGGTTTTTCGGGTCCATCTATCGTCTTCTGTGCGTACCAAATGGCCCGCCCACCTCCATTTCAGTGTTGCTCATAGGTATGGGTAATTTTACCCCCCAAAGTTTTCAGGAGTGACCTTATTACACCCTGTAGATAGGTAAGTAAAGTTAGAATCTTAGACACTTGATCATTAAATTCTGAAAGTGAATTAGGATAGATAAACTACAAACACAAGTGATAAAGGTACTTAATACATAATTTTTTGAAAGAGCTACGTACCTACTTACACTACTTACCTACTTTATGGTTTACATACCTACTTATTATTTTTATTTTTTTATTAATTTAGTTTATTACAAATTTCAAATAGGTACCTACATCCTCTACAAATTGCCTATAACTGTTATCCACAAAGCCGACAAACTAATTAAATGACCTTTTTCCCCAAAATAATGACCATTTTTTCTCCACTAATGATGTAGCATCAAATCTCCACGTGTGGAATGTGAATATCCATAGATCGCATTTGCTTAGAAAACAGGTTGTAGGCGCTTATTTAAAAAAAACTTAGTCTACTGCTTTTTTGACTCAATATCGAAAATATGCTGATTCAAAGGTGTACAAAATGTATACTTATAAAGGAATACATTATTTAATTGATTGATTGAAAGAAAAGGAGAGCCAAGCAGCGTGTAGTAGGAGCCAGTAACTGAATTCAGTAGCGAGTTTGGAGAAAGACTTACGTCCAACGGTGGACTAATTTAAGAATAAGAATAAAAAGCATTTATTACGACACGAAATTACAAAAACTAAAAAAACTTATACTAAATAGGGTGGCATAGGTGCCGTAACACGTACCCTGGCTCAGCATAGGTTGGTGGACTGGCAACCAACGCTGGTCTTCCGCCAGAGCCGTTCCGTGATACCACGGAAAATCTAACTATATACCTACATGGAAATTAAAACATAACAAAATAGTATTATGTCAGTACATACATTAATGAATACTTTAGATACTTATAGATACTTAGATACATTAAGATACTTATAGATGATGATAAAGGAAATTTAGAACGATTAGGAAGAAAATGAATGATTATTTATGAGAGTTAGCAATGGAACAAGCAGATGGCCCACTTGATGCTAAGCAGTAACCTCTGCCTTTGACAATAACCGAGGATATCTACAGGACGTCCCCTCTGAGGCACCACACGTCCATCACTCTAAGACAAAGGCGTTAAGTCTCATGTGCCTGTAATAGCACCGGCATCTAAACCCTTCAACTGGAGCACAGCAATGCGAGCATCACTGCTTATCGACAGGAATAGATACGTTGGTAATATTTCGGTGGAGCAGCTCTATCACAAAGAGCTCTACCACTTCTAATAGATCAAGTATCTGCAGGGGTATGCCAATCAAAGTTGAACTGCAAAGTTTTAAATCATGGTCAGTTCATACTAACTCATAGTTATTCTGTGACTAAATAGTGACATTATGACGTCATTTGATGTGTTTTCGCGCATATTTTGCTGTCAAGTGTCTAAAAAGAATGATCACGTGGTACAAAATTGTACCACGTGACCTGAAGAAATTACACTGGGCAGTGAAATATAACTTGAAAGCAAACGATTGGCATACGGGGGCTGTCTAGTTTTAGATAAGATAAGATAAATTTTTATTTGTCCCCAATTAGGTATACATGTACAGATATAAACACAGTAGGTACAGGTAGGAAAATAATAGCAATAAATACAATACAATTAAAACAGCCTACCTGCTCGTCAGGTTGCAGGGGGGCGAAATGGTATTTGGGTCTTTGGGGGTTTTGACCTTCTTTTGATGTAAATGCGCCAGGAATGCTACCCCATATAACTAATGTAGCATTCTGGCTAAACATCCCTGCATGCCTCAGCTGAATATAGCATTTTAAAAATGCCGAAAAATGATTTACACGCATATTTGGCAGCATATGAAAGAAAAAGGGATTTTTCGCTACAAAACTGCGAATTTCGTGTTGTTTATGAATTTAGTGGTTTTTGTTTTTAGTAAATAACTCCTTTGCTGTCATTTTCTATTTCTTAACTTTTACATTACACATTTCCATTTACCCACCAAACTATTATGAAATAAAAAAAAGTAAGTATAAAAAATAAAATCATCAAAATACAACGCAAATAAAGATTCTTAGCCATTACTTTTAAAAATTTCTTTCCGGAAACTCAGTTTATAGAAACTATATTCTAAGTCCGTAAAGTATTTTGTTAAAATAAAATGAATAGATTTAGGTACTTACAGCCCCCATATTCCAATCTTTTGCTGTCAAGTTATATTTCACTGCCCAGTGTAATTTCTTCAGGTCACGTGGTACAATTTTGTACCACGTGATCATTCTTTTTAGACACTTGACAGCAAAATATGCGCGAAAACAAATTAAATGACATCATAATGTCACTATTTAGTCACAGAATAACTGTGAGTTAGTATGAACTGACCATGATTTAAAACTTTGCAGTTCAACTGAGATTGGAATACCCCTGCAGATCACTATGATGTCACCCACACACAACGTAACATCTTGATTTATTTAACAAATCTATTTTGAAATTCTGTAGCTAAATGGTTGATATTTTTATGAGTCATACAAAACTTTTTTCAATGAGACGTGTATGATTTAATAGTATGATTGATTGGTACCGGAACACGAGTAAAAGGGTAACTTTATTAAAAACTATTTAGTTATTTACAGGCATCACAGCTCAGTCGGTAATAGCTCTACCTTCCGCTGTGGGTCGTGGGTTCGATCACCACCAAGTACAAACATTTTATGTGTGGCAAACATACATAGATGTTTGTTCTATGTCTGGGTGTTACTATGTATTATAAGTGTGTATTTACAAAAAATGTATATAAGTATTCGATCAGCATCTAGTTCCCATATTACAAGCTTTGCTTAGTTTGGGACTAGAAAGCGTTGTGTGAAATGTCCATGAATATTTATTTATAATATAGGTTCATTCAGTAGTATTCATTAGATAGGTACCTACTATGTAATTTTAAAAATAGTCCCTAACTAAGCAAAGCTTGTGATATAGGAACTAGATGCTGATAGAATACTTATATTCTTTTTTATTATCTGTGGAATGAACATTCATTCATTTCCTTTAATTACGAGTGTGTGAGTTTTTGTCATATTTTTATTGAGGTTGATGAGCTCATCTTAGGAGCATGTCAATTAGCACGCATTTTGCCGTTATTTTTTGCCACCAAAAAAAGTATGATTTATGAATGCTCTATGAAACTTGAGACTCGTTAGGACGATACAAATTGTCTATGGTACGGTTATGATTAGTTAGGGATGGGAATAAAATAAATTGTCGATTTTTTTTATTGATGTCTTGTCTTGTACCTGCTCTACTATATTTAATTGTCGTTAGTAAAAAATAACTTCTAAATTAATTCACAGTATTATTTTGAAAAAGTGGTTGACAATATCTACTCGAACAAAACTTTCCATATTTTGTTTTATTCTTATTACTTACTAGCAGTCACCCGCGACTTCGTACGCGTCTACAGTTTCCGTGTACATTATATTATCTGTGCGTGTACCGAGCGGATACTTCTTTGAGAAACTTGACATTACACCTGATTACACCGAACTCGTACCTACTGGAATGTCAAACGCTAGTTGTTAGACCAAAGAGGTACTACTACGCCCTGTCAAACTGACGTGACATGACATGACAATGAAATCCTCTTGCCAATTGGCGCTGCTAATCCTTTTCGTTCATTTTATCCTGTAGATCCTGTTAATTATTCGGGATAAAAAGTAGCCTATATGTCAATCCAGGTAACGAACTATATATATGCCAAGTTTCATCCAAGTTGGTTCAGTGGTTTTGACGTGATTGAAACACAAACATCCAAACATCTAAACATCCAAACATCTAAACTTTCGCATTTATAATATTAGTAGGATTTATGGTTTATTTGCTTTTAAATACTAAGAAACATGCAATGTCGATTTGCCCAATTCAACGCTAAGATCTTCGAAGAACTTTTGATTGGCTTCGCTCACTCGATCAACCAGTAAGAACTACCTACCTATTAGTTTTAATATTGAGATCAAATGAAATCATACATCATAAGTAGTACCTATTAAGTATTGACCCTGTGAAACCTTATTAGAGAAACAGAAATACTAGACAAAATAACGTTATGTCAATTATACAATTCTTTCCAAGAAACAGCCTTGACTCTCGCTGCCAACATCATAAAAATATAATTGCCTATTATAGGCATAAAATAAACATAATTATAAACTTGTCGACTATCGATAGACGGTAATCGTTTTATCGATAACTTTAATGGAAATGTGGTACTTCACTAGCAATTACGGAACATTGAATTTTCCATTTTTGAATTTGTTGAACGGCCACGCCAATTTAGGTGTTAGTACTACGTGATAAGGATTAATTTGGGTAGTTTGAAGGGGATTTTTGTTCTAATTGTGTCCTTTAGTTAATTTGCCCTGCAAAGAAATATTTTAGTTTTGAATTCTATTTTGACATTCGTGTTAATCGTCCACAGGTGTGTATGGGTATGTAGGTAATGTATGGAATGTGTTATTGATATTTTTGGTTCTATATCACATATCATTATTATGCTTCTATGCATTTATCATTTATTTTATCTTATTTCAAAGGCTCTGAGAAGGTAGAGCTTCATAGTTTTTTTTAATTCTTCTTTAGCTTTAGTTCTCTATTTTAATTTTAGTATCTGATCTACCTACTATAATTACCTATATTAGTTATTTTGTAGATATTAATTTAAATCTATAAATCGTTTGCAAAGGTTTGCAGATAGTTCAATTTTTTAGTGTAGTAAGTATTTTGAAAATATTGTAGGTATAGGTCATAATTTTCTTTGTAGATATTTTTAGAGACAACTATACCTAGTCTATAAGCTAATGATAGAAGTCAGTAACAAGTAACAACCTTTAAACAACCTTAAACTGTTACTACAGAATCACTTAGCATTTACAATAAAAAGGTGTCCTCGATGCAAAAAGTGTGCGCAGGCGCTCAACAAAAGTGGCTCATTTGTACGATTACGAAAAGGCATTTTAATCGAAGCCAGATAAAAGTTTTTACTCAGCAAAACAAAACAAAATAGACCCTTTATCTTCCAATTAAAATTTCGGAGCCAAAATGGCTACCACTTTCCGCCATTTTGATGCGTCGCAAAAAGTAGCGCCAATACGTTGAAATTTGTTGATTGTTCTTTTATTTTTGTGGACTTTTATTGCAAATATACTATCAAGAAAGCTTCAAAGAATGTATACTTAGAAAAGATTTATGTCGAAGCAGGTTTATACCTACTTACCTATTTTAGATTCTTGATATTCTACTCAATTATTATTGCTCGCATTGCTGTGTTCCGGTTTGAAGGGTATGGGTGCCGGTGCAATTACAGGCACATGAGACTAAACATCTGTGTGTAGAGTGATGGGTGCAGTGCAATGCATCACAGGGCACGACTGCAGTAGACGTGCTCAATGAGTCAATGCATCGTTATAGACAGTGGTTCTATCATTTGGTTGTTTTTTTTTTTTTTTTAAATTAACCTGTTTCGTCCCACTGCTGGGCAAAGGTCTCCCCCAGAGACTTCCAATACTCCCTATCCTGAGCCTCCTCCCACCATCTCCCTTCGAAGGCGTCCAGATCGTCCCGCCAACGCTTTCTTGGCCGACCTCGAAGTCGCCGACCGTCAGGGAGCCAAGGTGTGCAGATGGTCGCCCACCTATCGGGAGACATCCGGCTGACGTGCCCCGCCCAGCCCAGCACAGCAGCACACCCAGCCCAGCCCATTAGCCCATTTGGTTGTATAAAAAAAAATTCACAGCAAAAAATAACACCACCTACCCACCACCACCCACCACCCAGTAACGGGCTAGATAAAGTAAATCCCTTATGTGATTTGTACATAACTAGCTAATTATTTACGTAAAAAAATATCTGTCATTTTTAAGATCATTATTTTCACAATAACAAATCGCATGTCAAAGGTTGTAAGATCGTTAGGAGAGTGTGCCGATAAGCTCCTTGTGCAAGAATCAAAGAAAGTATTTATTTTAGTTAGCTTCTTTAAAAATAAAATACTTACTATTAGCATTATGGCAAAATTGAAAACGAATATTGTCCGAGATATAAAATGGTCTTACCCAGAATAGCCTCTCAAACGTCTCTCAGTTTAAGAGACGTAAATCACGTCCTGCCTCCAGGACGTGTTCTTCCATGGCCAGTGTGGAGTCCCTTAACCGACTCCGAACCCAGGTTAGTCGCTCTAAGCCACTGTGACTGCGGGGTCCCCATCCAAACGATGTCCCATTTACTCATTTGCCCCTTGTGCTCTACCACCTGCACAAGAGATGATATTTTGGACGCCACAGACGAAGGGGTAAAAGTGGCGAAGTGCTATTGGAACTTCGTCTAGTGTTTGTTGTCACCATTGACACGTAAGAAGAAGAAGAGACGTATAAGCAAATGATCAGGGACCTTATTCTCACTTCGGCAGAGATTTTACTCTAATAGGGATGACGTCAGTAGTGGTAGGGGTGACTGTGTGCAAGAACTTTTAAAACCAAGATTGGCTATTCTAGTCATCTTAGCCAATCGCAGACACCAAGCAGCATCCTGACGCCGTAGCCGATAACGGCCAGGAGGAGTATTAGGGATGACGTCATATCTCAGCTAAAAACTCCTGTTACCAACTAGTTAAACGCATTTTCGATGTCATTTTGACGTCATCCCTATTAGAGTAAAATCTCTGCCGAAGTGAGAATCAGGGCCCTAGGAAAATTCTCTCCCATAAACCCGTCTCAACGATGAGAAGCTAATAACTGTCAAAATTAAACAAAAGAATAGTTTTTTTTTTTTTTTTTTCAAGAGGCGCAAGTATGCGGGTCTCGACAGGGCCTACACATTTGTACCTCTTGGGGTCGAGACTCTGGGTCCGTGGGGTACCGAGGCCCTCCGGGTTTTCAAAATTATTGCAGGGCGTCTAGTCGCAGCGACGCGTGACCCGAGGGCTGGTGATTATCTGGGCCAGCGAATCAGCATTGCTATTCAGCGCGGCAATGCAGCCAGTGTCTTGGGCACGCTTCCGATTGGTACTGATTTGGATCAGTTGAGCTATCTATAAATCGTTTGCAACGGTGTGTAGATAGCTCAACTGCTTCATGTGTATTTTGTACATATTATAAATATTGTAAATACTTTATTAGTCATAATTTTCTTTGTGAATAAATTTAATTATATTAAAAAAAAAAAAAAAAAAAAAAAAAAAAAAAAAAAAGAATAGTTAAACGTCGTATAAAAGCTTGAGAGTGATTCAGTTCAGAGGTGGCTTAGTGGCTATGATCAACGATTTTTTCATAACACCATTAATGTGAATATACATTGAGCTAAAAACCCGCTTTGGTTAATGTTAAATTAAAGCTGTTTTACACTGCGTGTCGAAGCCTCACTTTTAAACCTACTTCAAAAAAAAGAAGGTTCTCAATTCGGGTGTATTTTTTTGACATAAATAATACTTATTTTTTTTTAAGAATAATATATTTTTTTTATTTTTTTATAATAATACTTGAGGTGTTTGAGACAGATTGGTGGACCAAGGTATCGCCAAGGGATAAGTGGAAGGGTATGGGGAGGCTTTTGCCCAGCTGAGCGAGATGGGCTAGATAAAAAAAACTTTATATCAGTTTGTATATATAAATATAAACTGCATAAACCATTTTCTTGTCACTAAAACTGAGACAAAACCGTTTGAAGAACAAACCAAAGTTCATAAATGCTTTGTACACATTATTTATTACAACTAACACAATAGCTTAGTAAGTGAATTTATTGACCACAAGATGATGTTTTGGTCCATCGTGCCGGTGGTCTATTCAACAATAGGTTTGGGTACCTTTTGCGCAATTGAAAACGAATTAGTTGGTTTTGTATGAAGCAGGTGATATGGACAACGCACGAGACAGTCAGAGGGATGATTCTCTGAATAAAATCTAGTAAATATATAAATGGACAAGAGCAACAATGGTATGACGAAAGAAGAACAAAAAAGAACGAAAAAGTAGCTATACCTACCTAGTAAGTTACGTTTTTTTGTTATTTTTATTTTACAAGTTAAGTAAGATTTGGATCAGTTGAGCTATCTATAAATCGTTTGCAACGGTGTGTAGATAGCTCAACTGCTTCATGTGTATTTTGTACATATTATAAATATTGTAAATACTGTATTAGTAGTAAGTTACAATATAAATTATAAAAAGAAAAAATTAAAATCGAGCAAAAAAAAAATTAATAAATAATAATAATAGTAAAAAATTATCATACTGAAATAGTTATATAATAATTTATAAGTTTAAAAAACTAGAAAAACCGACTTCAATTCAACTACCAGCTTCATCATCAGAGGATGATGATGATGATGACAGTTCATTGGGAATGTTCTAGTGACTATAAACACCACTTAAAAGTCACAGGAAAGCAAAATACGCAATTTCGTGCATGTAGTTGGTGTTGATACTTTAGAGGAACAACTGGTGGGTTTTTGCTTTTCTCCAATTAAATGCGGTTTGAATGTACAAATACTGGGTTTATTGACAAATTTAGAAAAATGTAAAAAAGGTGTACACAGCACAAAGGGTCCAAAAGTAATGCATTAGCTTTAGTAATAATACGATAATTATTACTAAAGACGATTAGAGTAATAATACGATTAGAGTAATAATTTCTTTTTTCTGTGTGTGCAATAAAGTTTTTATCTATCTATCTAATACGCGAACATTGTTGCTAGCAGTAAAATAGTAGGCGCTGCGCCGCGCCGGGCATTTTTTTTTCATTCAGTTATTTCTATTTTTAACCCAAATTAATGAACCGATTTTGATGAAAATAAAATGGGACCAATCTGGAAGTATATCCTTTCAGATAAAAAAAGAATTTTGGAAATCGGTTCATAAATGACGGAGTTCTGAGGTAACAAACATTAAAAAAAATAAGAATAAAAAAAAAACATACAACCGAATTGAGAACCTCCTCCTTTTTGGAAGTCGGTTAAAAACATACCTAAGTATACATGATTTGTAATAAAAGTAACAGGCTGCGATTTTGTGATTATTATTCCATCCCAACAAAATCACAATGATATTATAACTAGATTTTATTAAGAGAATTGACCCCTCTGTTTAACAAAACAATGGTTGGCTCCCAAATCGTTTCAAATTTAAGAAAAATGAACAGCTGCGGATGTTAATAGTCTTCAAAGAAAGTGAAATACTTCTGCCCCCGTATGCCAATCTTTTGCTGCCAAGTTATATTTCACTGCACAGTATAATTTCTTCAGGTCACGTGGTACAATTTTGTACCACGTGATCAATCTTTTTAGACACTTGACAGCAAAATATGCGCGAAAACACATCAAATGACGTCATAATGTCACTATTTAGTCACAGAATAACTATGAGTTAGTATGAACTGACCATGATTTAAAACTTTGCAGTTCAACTTTGATTGGCATACCAATGCTGGAGTCTCCCAAACAGTGAACTAATCGACTACGTATCGTAAACAGAGAGGTAATCACGAACAAATCTGACAGTCACTGCGTTACGTAAACCTAACGTATTCGAATCATATTGCGCGTCAACGCCAGCTCGATTGGCAAACGTTGTAGCGTCACCGCGCAGTGTATCTCGGATACGCTAGCGTTACGATACGTTTACGATTGTCACATTTATTCGTGATCAAGACACAGGAATAAGTGGAACTAGTGTATGTTTGCAAATGTTGTCTGTCTGGTAGTATAGATTCAGAATTAATATTTTGTTAGTGTTACATTGGGTTTATTCCAACAACCACCCGCGCGTTCCCCCTGAGTACGTCTATCTTTGTTGGTACTCATAGATCTTCACATCCTTGCTAGTCAACCTTCCTCTGAGTCCCATCCCAAGGAACCCCCAAGTTCCGCTCAGAGGGTAAAGTGGGTAATAAAGAGCTTGTTCAGAGTTCCAGGATTTTGGTTTGGGAGAGGCTTGGTCCATGCTATTAAGGCTTTCCCTGACAAAGTCTTGGTTCAATGTTTGGATCTTGAACCCCAGCTCCCTCCCACCTGAATCCACTAATGGGCAAATCATTATTAGCTTCTGTCCGCGACTTTGTCCGCGTACCGTTTTATCCTGTTCAGTTTCCGGGATAAAATGTAGCTTATGTGTTAATCCAGGCTACGAACTATAATGTATTCTAAGTTTCATTCAAATTGGACTAGTGGTTTTTGCGTGAACGAGTAACAAACATCCATACATACATAGTAAGGATATTCTCCCTATGAACGACAGGAGTATTAGTACAAAAATAGCTCCACGATAGAAAGAAGTCGCGGGCGTCCTACTACTGTGCCCATTGACTAGTCAAAGACAACCATTAAAGACTACTTTGAGACCATATAATTTGCGAACAAAGCATCTGTCTTTCGTTACAATAGTCCCAATACTTATTTAATGGCCCAGAGCTGGCTATGGGCGTGAAATAGGACGATTTTCTGTCATATTTCAACGTTTGTACCGTGAAACAGGCGCCATGTGGTCTTAGAGTCTTTGAATAACCGCTTCGGCCACGTTTAAAAAAAATACGAATAAGATCGGAGGTTTAGGAAATATTCTAATGACATGGACCCAAGACAGCTCCCTAAATAGACAGCTCTTCTAAACTTCAGTCACCCTTTTACCTACCCACGATCTTTTAAATCTTATAGATTTAAATCTGACGTATTTGTATGACTTAACAACTCGCTAAATACTATTTAATAGTTAAACGCGTTTAGCGATTCTGGTGCAAGCCGCCCTTAGGGACTCACCATCTTTGACGCTATCCGTCAAATAAAAATATTTCCATCTTTGTTTTTGACAAGTAGTAGAGACGGAAGTATTTATACGTGTAGAGACATGTCTCTAACAACATCTCCCCTGAGTGTAGTACATCCACGCATGGGATCGGTAGCCCATTAAAATTGAAGGTCACCACGGATTTCGTAATCATTTGAAACGTCTTTACATTAAACAAACAGGCATGTGTCACGGTGATCAGCACAGAAGCTGAGTGCGCGGGCGCCGCTGTACAAACAGACAAACAGCGGCCGCTTTGAGGCGCCCGGCGCGCCGGTCAAATTAGTTGAAACGTCTTTGTTTGTGATGCCATAACTTTATCTCTTATGGGAATTTTCCATTAAACTTTCTTATAAGGTATAGGTGCAATTCTGTTGTTACAGTAAAAGTTAAGTAAAAAAAAGGTCTTATCATGCTTAAGCCAAGGTCCAAATTAGCATACCTCAATAACAATCTGATTGACAATCCTAAAATTACCTAAAAGAATTTGGTTGCCTACCTTTTCTTTTGTAAGTACTTTATGTTTTTTTCATTTTTGTAAAATTTCATATGGTGTACAATAAAGTATCTATATATAAATCGTTTGCAACGGTTTGTAGATAGCTCAACTGCTTCATGTGTATTTTGTAAATATTATAAATATTGCATTATTCGTATTTTCCTTGTAAATTCAATAAGTTAAAAACTATCCAATGTTCATGCACCCTTGCACCCATGCACCCAACTTTAAATATTTGAGCGGGTGTAGTCAGACGTTGAAATATCAGACTTTAATATTTTACGATTGTGAGCTAGTAAAGATGTTAAATCCTATCCTATCCTACTAATATTATAAATGCGAAAGTTTAGATGTTTGGATGTTTAGATGTTTGGATGTTTGTGTTTCAATCACGTCAAAACCACTGAACCAACTTAGATGAAACTTGGCATATATATAGTTCGTAACCTGGATTGACATATAGGCTACTTTTTATCCCGAATAATTAACAGGATCTACAGGATAAAATGAACGAAAAGGATTAGCAACGCCAATTGGCAAGAGGATTTCATTGTCATGTCATGTCACGTCAGTTTGACAGGGCGTAGTACTACCTCTTTGGTCTAACAACTAGCGTTTGACATTCTAGTAGGTACGAGTTCGGTGTAATGAGGTGTAATGTCAAGTTTCTCAAAGAAGTATCCGCTCGGTACACGCACAGATAATATAATGTACACGGAAACTGTAGACGCGTACGAAGTCGCGGGTAACTGCTAGTAATTTATAAGTTTAACTAGAAAAAGCGACTTCAATTCGACTAGGTACCCGCTTCATCATCGATGATGAATGATGATGGCAGTTCCATATTCTAGTGACGGTAAACATCACTACTTAAAAAGTCGCAGAAAAGAAAAATAAGAAATTTCTGAGGTAAAAACATTTAAAAAAAATACAACCGAATTGAGAACCTTTAAAAAAAGTAAGTAATGTAAAGAAATGTTTATTTTTTAAATATGTAGTACCTACCTAAGTCGAGACATGTCCATAATATTTAACGTTATGTCTATCTGCAGTCTCGATGAGGGAGCATGTTAGTGTCCGGTCTTCAAATTGCAACAGCTGCCAAGATTGAGAGCCTAATAGACTGTGGTACCAAACAATGTTGTAAACCTAGATTAATACCCGAATATTCAGGAATATTCGGCGCGGCGTGCTATGCAGTGTTATAGTTCACCAGCATGGCCTATAGAAGGTTTCACACGCTAATCTGTCTTTGTTTTGTATATGCTAGAGGTTTTTTAAAAGGTTTCTAAAGCTTAGATAACATTTTTTCATTATATTCAAAAGTCCGTTCATATCAGACAAATTGAGGCAGGATTTTGTTTTAAACTTTGCGCTATGTATACAAAGTCACAACAAAATAAATCTTTCTGAAGTATCTGCGCAGAACCCAGTTTTGGGTCGAATACGAGGTAAGCTAATTTTTCCGCATACACTAGATGCGCAATGGTATGTTGCACCCTTAGTTGCACCTAACTTCATAGGGATGTGACCCGTTGTGCGTAATGGAAATGGTATAGTAAGTATTACCTATTTGTCTAGTTGAGTTTGGCATCCTATAACTGGTGAAACACGTAGTTATAAGACCCATTAAGCTTTTGTATTGTATTTTATTTGAGTTTTCTACGTTGGATGTCCAAATGAATAAAAAATAAAAAGTAAAAAATCAAATAGGTATCTACAGACAAATCCACTGCTATTTCTCTTGCAATTGAACCCCAAAAAAGTTATATATTTCAAGTAGACGTAAATTTTTAACAGATTATTATAAAAACTGCCACGACAGTTCATGACACTACATATTCTATATTAAATCCATGCTTGAACCTCTGAAATACGAGCTTAATCATACGCAAGCTCCGACAAAGCACTCTCCAAGGATGAAAGTACTTCTCAATGACTTCAAGTAGCCGGCGCTAGCGGAGAATAATTAAAAAATGCGTGTGGTATTTAATTGATGTCAAATATTGGTGGTCACGGCAATTAGTTGGCAGGCCTGGAGCCGACGCCGCACTGCGCACAGACAGACGGAAACTACATAAACTACGACCAAACGAACTTAGACAAGCGTCACAGCTCAGTCGGTAATAGCTCTGCCTTCCGTGCTGTGGGTCGTGGGTTCGATCCCCACCAAGAATAAACATTTGTGTATGGCAAACATATATGTTTGTTCCATGGCTGGGTGTTTCGTGGGTGTTTCTATGTATTATAAGTACATACCTATGTATTTACATTACATGAAAGCCGTGTTGGCCGAGTGGGATTGTACCTCGACTTTCGATCCGAAGGTCGTGGGTTCAAATCCCGGCCGTGCATCAATGCATTTTTCGTTCGGAAAATTTATATGCGCATTAACACGAGCTTTACGGTGAAGGAAAACATCGTGAGGAAACCCGCGGCTTAGTCAGCTCCGCACGTATTGACCTTGTCTTTCCTGTGGATACGGCTGACTAGGCTGAGAGGATGGTATAGGTGCTGGGCAAGCCTACTCCATCTAAACATTGTCCCAGGCACTACAGTGTCCCGTTAAGTGTAGGCATAGGTTGCCTCCTGACGCTGTATAAATCATCTTCAATAGATGTAAAGGCCTATTATTATGTATTTACAAAAAAAAAGTATTCTATCAGCATCTAGTTCCCATATTACAAGTTTTGCTTAGTTTGGGACTATTTTGGCAAAATTACATAGTAGGTACCTAATGAATAGGTATCTAATGGATATTACTGAATGAACCTATATTAGATAGATAGATAGATAGATAAGTTTTTATTTCACACCAAAAAAAACACATAAATCTAAACTAAAAATAGAAAACAATATAAATAAACTAAAAAATAACTAAAATTATAACTATAAATATACATATTATGTGTCTCCGTGGTGGTGAAGTGGTGAATATTATAAATAAATATTCATGGACATTTCACACAACGCTTTCTAGTCCCAAACTAAGCAAAGCTTGTAATATAGGAACTAGATGCTGATCGAATACTTATATACATTTTTTGTAAATACACACTTATAATACATAGTAACACCCAGACATAGAACAAACATCTATGTATGTTTGCCACACACAAAATGTTTGGTTTTCTCTTGGTTTCTTGGTGGTGATCAAACCCACGACCTTGGAACTTGAGGGCGTCGTGGGAAATGTCCATGAATATATATTTATTTATTCACCTATTGGGCTGTTTTCACACTGCCAAATATACGACAACACGACACCAAACACGATATCGGTAGAGAGCGAATGTCATACATTTAGCACTAAACTCTTTCACACCGTGCGTTGGCACTTACATTTCTGCTCGAAGAGAGTTCAATGCCTGTGAAATGTAGGTAAAATGCTGCTAAAATTAACCCAAGTTCATACTCTTCGTGGCCCTAATGTGTTCTCACTTGATGAACAGTTTGCGATCAATTAAGCAATAACTCAACCTCAAATCCGGTTCACAAGAGCTCTAAAATATATTTATAACATGGATTTATCGATGACATCATGTTTACCAAAACTCAAACACATAGATTAATCTTTTACATCCTAAAGCTAGGCAAAGTAGTTAATGGTCCCCCAAAGACTTTCAGGGTGAATAGAAAACTAATTTTGACAGCTATTTTATAAACCCAGCCTTAAATATACCTGCCCCCGTATTCCAATCTTTTGCTGTCAAGTTATATTTCACTGCCCAGTGTAATTTCTTCAGGTCACGTGGTACAAAATTGTACCACGTGACCTGAAGAAATTACACTGGGCAATCATTCTTTTTAGACACTTTACAGCAAAATATGCGCGAAAACAAATTAAATGACATCATAATGTCACTATTTAGTCACAGAATAACTATGAGTTAGTATGAACTGACCATGATTTAAAACTTTGCAGTTCAACTGAGATTGGAATACCCCTGCTGTAACGGTAAAGGCTTTCTCGTAGACTGTGGTTTAACGGCATATACCTACACGTAGTCTATTACACGCTCGTAAAGCCTATAATTAATGGTATTACCTACCTCTTACAAAATTATCTCCACGCTAAATTTTAAATTGCATGTGTTTTTGAAATTACTTCCAGTGAAGACTAACTTGTGCCTGAGACTTTACTCGTGGATTTCTTCAAAAGTATTTTTTAACCTGTATCGCATGGACGTTTTTCAATATGTGCTCGGGTTGGGACCGCGGGCGTCCCGTCATTGGTTAAGTGGTAGAGCTTTTGTCACAGCAAAGTATAGAGCTTTTTAGAACTTTTTCTGAAAACAATTGTCCAAGAATACTATTTCTGTCGCCGTACAGAAGTCCTTGCATTTTTGTGATCTGATTTGATGAAGAGTTCTATGGGTGCCATTGAGAATTAACCAGCTTACATTTTAATAGACGCTGGGCGTCCTAAAAACGGACGTGTTCTATGAGGTATTGCAATTGTTATAGACAGCGGTAACCGTTCAGGAGCTGAAGGTTAATAACTTTTTCAAATTGATAGGCAAACAATAACATTAATTGTAACTTTTTTTTAATGCCTTTAGTATAACCATAAATAAACCATTTTAGTAACAAACAAACAGTTAATTACATAATATCTACCATCACAGTCCACTAATCATTATAAACCGTCGATAAGGCCCTAATAGACTATACAACTAACAATAAAGCCTTAATAGACGGCGCGACTAACAGGTAGAGTTGTAAGGTCCCCGAAAGGTACTTAAACCCATTAGGGCATAGATCGTGCACGTTCTAGGGTTAAGACCTTTCCTCTGGGGTAATTCTGCTAATGCATTCTTTGCAAAATAATATTATAGTAACCGACTTCTTTATAAATATCGATTTATAAATAATCTTTTTAAATAGTTCTGAAGACTGGGTCGAATGAAAGATTATGGGGGAGATCTTTGTCCCAGCAGTGGGACACAATAGGGTTAATAAAAATTTAAATATACTTAGTGCGGCTTGCACCAGAATCACTAAACGTGTTTAACAGCTAAATCGATTTAAATCTGACGTATTTGTATGACTTGACAACTCGCTAAATACTATTTAAGAGTTAAACGCGTTTAGCGATTCTGGTGCAAGCCGCCCTAAGTCAATCAAATTGTGTGAAATATGATAAAAGTGGTGGAACGAAAAGAGTAGTTGAAACTGTCATTTATAGGTCTCAGAAGTGACAGTTATTTTCGCTTTTATTTCTTTTTGTAAGTAGGTACCTATTAATATTGTGTTTGTATGTATCTGTAATCAACTAATCAATAAATGTTCCTTACGTTTTACAAATTGTGTGAAGCAGTAAAAATAAATTATTGTCTACTTATAAAATTGGAGAATAACCCTCCAGTGGGTATCAGGCTATCAGCGCTGGGTGCGAGTATCTAATTTGTAATTACGCTCACTGGCTTATTAAGCCATTACCTATGCGAGTGCACGAACACTTTGACACTGGCTTTAGCTTAGCGCTTTGCAAACATTTACCATGAGTTTTTACAATATTTTGTTTTAATAACGCAGAAATATAATTTTATTTGAATATAAATTCAATTTGGATACCTGTTGAAAGAGTACCATAGACTTAAAAAACCAGAAATCCCTACTGCTACCCTTTTCTCTCTCTCTGACGAAGGTTGCAAAAAGTGGTCATTAGACAAATAAATACTGGGAAATATAGCTATTTTAAGAATTTACCTACTAACATAGTATAAAGGCAGAGCTAACCAATTTTTTTGAAGTAGCATCAGAGTTATTTGCACTTTTACCCATAAAAATGATAAAAATAGTACTTACTAGACTTGCATCTACCCACCTAGGAGTGAGCACAAACAAATCGGACAATAGTTACGTTAACTTAGCATATTCGAGTCATATTACGCGTCAACATTAGCTTGACTTTTGAAAGCAGTAGCGTCGCCGCGCAGTGTATCATGAATACACTACCGTTATGATTGTCACATTTATTCGTGGTCTCTGGGAAGTCCATAGGGAATAGTCGTGAGTGTGTATATGGATAGTACTGTATGTATGTGTGTATTCGCGCTTCGGATGTGGAGACTTCGTGACTAAACGCTTGACGTTCAATGAAGTCGTAGTGAGAGACTTTACCAGCTTGTTAAGTATGGAGACTACTTTTTCCTACAACTTAAATGTCTGCCCCCGTATGCCAATCTTTTGCTGTCAAGTTATATTTCACTGCCCAGTGTAATTTCTTCAGGTCACGTGGTACAAAATTGTACCACGTGATCATTCTTTTTAGACACTTGACAGCAAAATATGCGCTAAAACACATCAAATGAGTCATGATGTCACTATTTAGTCACAGAATAACTATGAGTTAGTATGAACTGACCATGATTTAAAACTTTGCAGTTCAACTTTGATTGGCATACCCCTGCTGTCCCGTGTTTTGTCTATTTCTCTATCTCTAGTGACATGCAGATTCTAATGTTGAATTGGTTGAAAGAGACAAAACATAGTGTGACGGTTTCCAGCATATTTTAGACGTAATTTAATGTGTGCGTAGGCACTTTGTTGTAGTGTGGCAGTTCAGATAATATATCTACTTTAATTCGAGCACATCAAAATGTAATAGCGTTCTAAACAGGAAGAGTAAAATTTAAAAAGCTTGTAAAATGATTCAGCGCTCTCTGTGGTCTGAAGATAATGCATAATTGTAGATCATAATTGCTAAAGTTTTTAAGGGTAACAAGAAATAATCTTACAATTTACTTGTACCTATACCGAATATAATCAAGCTACATAACCAGAATTAGGTACTATTATGTTCACCGCTGCTGCAAAATAAATTCCTATTTGTTTTTTGCCTATTTAAGCTATATTAATATCACATTGTTTTATAAGTTTCTAAATAAATATTTTTGAGTTTTTTTTAAATCACGCACGACAATATGAAAGCACACTCCACAACAACTTAGCATTCCATGATCGACACTCTGGGTGGCACTTATTATATCTCATTAAACTTGAGAAGCTCGCAACATCAAATTACCGTGTTTTACCTTTTAAGAAACAATGGCTTTCTTTGGAGTATAAAAAAAAACCACTGTAATGTTTCCGTTTAGACAGACTAAGGACGTGCCCTGTGAGGTATCACACAGCGTCCATCAATCTCGTCTCGTATGGCTAGAATTACACCGGCCATACTGTAAAAACCAGAACAAATCGATGCAAGCATCACTGCTTGGCGGTAGAAGGTACTTCCCCGGACGAACTTTTTCACAAAGAGCCCTCTAGTTTAAAATAAGAAACACTAATATTTCTATGATTCCTCTAAACATTGATAATTCCCTAGCGTGTGAGGAGTCGTATATACTTGCACAGTCAGCGCAAATTGCTATGGCACATTCTTAACAAGCTTCCTTATTAAGGGTCCGGCCCCCGTATGCCAATCTTTTGCTGTCAAGTTATATTTCACTGCCCAGTGTAATTTCTTCAGGTCACGTGGTACAATTTTGTACCACGTGATCATTCTTTTTAGACACTTGACAGCAAAATATGCGTGAAAACACATCAAATGACGTCATAATGTCACTATCTAGTCACAGAACAACTATGAGTTAGTATGAACTGACCATGATTTAAAACTTTGCAGTTCAACTTTGATTGGCATACCCCTGCTGCGACATAAAACTCGTGTTTCGTAGTACGAAAAATGATGAATGATAACTTGTTGGTGTTTTGCACAATATGATGCTAAATTGTAACTTATGGTGTAAGCTATGTTTTCATGTCAACAATACGAAAGATATCATTGTTTTTAACATGAAACAAATAAGATGAAATAATATCTACGTAAAAATGCATACACACCTATACCTACTAAGGCCAGGTTCAACCAACATCGACTTGCCTATCAACTGGTCTACCGACGAGTCTACAAACTAGTTTGTCGACTCGTTCAAACATTACTATAAATTCTCAAGTTTAGCGACCAATAAAACGATTAGTCCCCCAACACGTCAGTACACAAGTTTGACCAGTCTATCGACCAGTAGAATTACTTTTTGTCTGCTTCACCGCAGAGCACCTTTGGAACTGTTACGTGCCAGGCCTATTGCCGAGAACTGTACCGACGATACTCTCCGTTTCTCGTATAGTTTATTCGTTTAGCACAACTTAGCGCCTTTCTATGGGAAAAATATTGTCTTCACATCATGGGAAAATTTATATTTATCTTTTTTATCCAATTTTGTTACAAAAGCAATAAAAAAAACCAGCAGCTGATGTCTAGCAGTTACTTCTGCCCCCGTATGCCAATCTTTTGCTATCAAGTTATATTTCACTGCCCAGTGTAATTTCTTTAGACACATTCTTTCATTCTTTCTTCATTCATCATTCTTTTTAGACACTTGTCAGCAAAAATATGCGCGAATGACGTCATAATGTCACTCATAATGTCACAGAATAACTATGAGTTAGTATGAACTGACCATGATTTAAAACTTTGCAGTTCAACTTTGATTGGCATACCCCTGCTGAAACTAGAATGAAAATATTAAAACAATTAAAAGGTATTGTTTCAGCCTAGTAGGTCGAGATACCGATACTCCAAAACAGGGCATCTACTTCGAATAATCACTAAGGAAAATTCGATACTACTGAATCGTCGTTTTTGTTTACACTACGCGGCCGCTTCGTGCGATAACTCTTGCAAAGAGACAGCGTCACTGCTCACGAGCAATGTGACTATCGCTGTTTGGTGGTAGATAAAATATATTTTCCGGATAAACTTTTACAGAGCTCTACTGCTTTTACAAATAAGGGCTTGCAATATGGTTTCCCATGAAACCACCTAGGATAGCCGACAATGACTGTTTTAGCGCAAACATCCTTAGTAGTACCTAGTACAGAAGCAATAGTACGTAGTCTGTTACCCTAGACAAGTGGAAATCGTAAACGTCAAAAACGTTTTGCGTCAGTGATTCTGTCATTTATTTAAAACGGACTGAGACGAGTAACACCTATGCTCTTGTCTCAGGGGCCTTATGCTCAGTTCAGCAGAGATTTTACTCTAAGGGCCAACGCACATCTATCGACAAAACTGTTTTGTCGCGTACTTAGTGACGTGAAAATAAATGTTCTGTTATAACGAAAACAGCATATGATGAATGCTTCGTCGTCATATGCTGTTTTCGTTGTAACGAAATTCACATCAATTGACACGACGCATGCATAAAATTATGTTTACCTATCTATTATAGCATTGTTTAGTACCTACCTATTAAACATTGCTTTATACGCACATACCTAGAGAATGAACTGTTCTTTTTTAATAAATAAGAATATAGTTTAATTATGTAGTGTACTTAATAATATTACTAAGTACTTAGCATGATTCTCATTAAATAAGCAAGTAACGAAAACAGCAAATAAGACGAAGCATATTGTGACGAAAAAGTTATACTGACATGGTTTGTCACGAAATTATGAAGTTTCACATCACTAACTGTTCGACAAGACTTTTTGTCTTTGGTTTGCGTTCTCCCTAATATGAAACGAGTTTTAGAAGTCATTTTGACGTCGTCCCGTCAAAATGATGTCACCCTATTTAGTATAAGTTTTTTGTTTGGTTTTTGTAATCTCGTGTCGTATTAAATGCTTTTTATTCTTTTATTCTTTAAAATGACGTCTAAAACTCGTTTCATACTGATAAACTATATCACCCACACACACACTCAAACATACCCACTGGGGTGCAATGAGTTTTCGGCCGAGATATGACGATTAGAGTAAAATTTCTGTTGAACTGAGAATAAGGCCCTAGATGCTGGGAACGTTTTCGGTAGAACGCTCTCTGAAATAACCTATTGTTATAAGTAAACGATGCTTTACCTCGCAGTTGTGGACTTGTTCCTTCTATTTTTCATAAAAAAAAACAAGTTTAATTGGAAATAAATAAAAGAAATATTCATGGACTTTACACACAACGCCCTCTAGTCCCAAACTAAGCAAAGCTTGTGATATAAGCTTGTGGAAATTATAGCTGTTTTAGATTTAACTGACATGTGAGATTTCAGTTTGAGACGATTTACTAGTTACGTGTATTTTTTTATTGTAATTTTTTTATTTTGATATATTATCACTATCTCCAATACTCTTAGGGCGTCTTGCACCAGAATCATAAAACGTATTTAACAGCTAAATCGATTTAAATCTGACGTATTTGTATGACTTGACAACTCGCTAAATACTATTTAAGAGTTAAACGCGTTTAGCGATTCTGGTGCAAGCCGCCCTTAGAATGTCAAAAATCTTTTAAAAATCACAAAAACTCAAGGATCATTTAGAATGTTGAAATATAAGTAAGTACCTACATACCTACTACTATCACCAAGCTGGTCTTAGTATTTTAGTTTACATAGTGTTTTTACCATTTGTCTATGGGCGCGTTCTATCACTTAGCAAAGCACATTAGCGAATGCAAACAGCTGTGAGAATTGTCTATGGGAAGTAAAGATTGATGAGTATGGGTACCCATTGGGTGATTGACCCGATTCGGTGTACCTACACTTCACACAAAGATTAACGTGTTTTTAACCCCCGACGCAAAAACGACGGGGTGTTATAAGTTTGACATGTGTGTGTGTGTGTGTGTGTGTCTGAGGCAACGTAGCTCCCAAACGGATGAACCGATTATGATTTTGTTTTTTGTTTGAAAGGTGAATTAGTCGAGAGTGTTCTTAGCTATGTTTGATGAAAATCGGTCCAAGATTCGGGGGTTTTTTAAATTTTTAATTTAATTACTTGTTTTAATTGTACGTGAAGTTAGATCGCATTACTTTTTTACACAGGGTGTAAAAAAAGTTAATATGATTAACATTTCCCATGAACAAAAAATGTTAGCGCAAAAAAAAAACCAGCATGAGACAGACATTCATTATTCAGACATTCAATCATTTAAGTACTGAAATAAACATACCGACTTATTAGACTAATAGTTTTACAAAAAACGACGACCGCGTATAATTAGCGGTACAGCCCCCGTATGCCAATCTTTTGCTGTCAAGTTATATTTCACTGCCCAGTGTAGTTTCTTCAGGTCACGTGGTACAAAATTGTACAAACAAAATCATTCTTTTTAGACACTTGACAGCAAAATATGCGCGAAAACAAATCAAATAACATCATAATGTCACTATTTAGTCACAGAATAACTATGAGTTAGTATGAACTGACCATAATTTAAAACTTTGCAGTTCAACTTTGATTGGCATACCCCTGCAGAGTACTTATTAGGTATAATGTCCACGTTCTGGCATACAAGTGGTTATTGTCTGAACTGATTTTGATGCAACTTGGAAGAGATTTAGATTGAATAGCACATTATTATACTTATACACTAGGTACTTTATGTCTTAGGCCGGATTCGACAAACTTCAAATAATCTCTACATTAAACTTAAACTTAAACATCAAAGACAAGGACGGAAATATTTTAATCTACAGAATAGCGTTATTCGGAGTTAGTCAAATCCAGCTTAAATAGCCTTATGTAAAAATGCAAATAATATAAGAAGCACAAATGACGGTCTCCGTATTTTAAAAATAGTATTCCTTACATCACTTGCTAATTCTGACAGTGTTTTGATTTAATCATCATAATACACAATACCCACCTTGCCATCCAATTATGAGTTTCATCACTGTGATATAAGGATGTTAATCGTGTAGCTTTAATTTGCGATTATAATGTTACGCACATTATTCGTGTTAATTGAGTAGTTGGTATTAATGTGGGATTTCTTGGAAAAATCACACATTAGTTAAAACCACAACTGCATTTTGTAGAACCTTTTTGGAAAACAATGTATGAATCACAATTGAGACTTAAGTAGTAGTAGGTAGAGATATTTTGACGGACTGTTGATCCTTTTATCGATTCTGTTGTCGTATTTTTCTAAACTAACCTAATTTGACAACACTAAAAATGTTGCCGTCCCTTTCTCATAAACTGAAACGACAAAGACAGCTATAATTTTAGCGCTGTCAAAATAGGTTAGTTTAGAAAAATGCAACAACAGAATCGATAGCATTACCTATTCTGATTCTAATTCAATTTAAGTCAAGTCAAAGTCAAAATTTCTTTATTTAATAAATCACAAGGATCATTTAGAGTCCTATACCTAGATGATTCTAGGTGCCAGTTCTACATGATCAGAGCCTAGAAGAACGGGCAAGAAACTGCGGCCTGGTTACTAGCGTTTTCTTGTATGATCCTTTTTACAAAGAAATTTACATTAGTAACCTAATATATCACCTAGATATAGTTGTCCCTCACAAGTCGCACAACGGATCTTTGTCCGTAGTTCGTAACCTGGACACATAGGCTACTTTTTCCGCTTTTTTTTGTTTTAGGTTATATTTTCTTCGTTTTTTTTTCGTGGACGAAGTCCCGGGTAACTGCTAGTATTTCATAATTCAGTCACATAAGTAACTCAACATTTTAAAAAACTTTCATAAGTTTTTATTTGATAGTTTACAACTAAAAACATGAAGCCCTACAGATTTTCTCTTTATATTATTATGTAGTTTCATACATTCATAGACATTCGAGACGAGCTCGTTAGCGATTCCAAAACTTTTAAAAGTAATGCTAAATGCACAAAGCTCTTGCAAAATGTAGTTTTACTTACTAAAAATAAATATCGTGTGCTAAAAAGCTCTAATATAATGCCCACGACCAATTATCTGTCACTGTAATCTTTGTTTTATTCTAAAGGCACTTTCAAACTTTTTAAATATCGACATCAAGACAGACGCTACAGCTCAGTATAGCTCTGCCTTCCATGCTGTAGGTCGCAGGTTCAATCCCCACTTAGAACAAATTTTTGTGTTTGGCAAATATAGATTTTTGTTCTAGGTCTGGATGTTACTATGTGTTATAAATATGTATTTTTACAAAAAAAATTATAAAAGTATTCTAACAGCAATCTAGTTCCCATAAGCATTGCTTAGTTTAGGAATAGAGGGCATTGTGTGATATGTCCATGAATATTTTAGGTTTCAGGTTTAAGAATACTTTATTTCTCAGAAGAATATACATTATTCACTTATTGAGAATACATTCACACACATAAAATTTATTTATTTTATCATCATCCACAGCCTGATTTTAATTTCTGAATACTAGCCCTATGTAATCCACCACTATGATTTAAGCTGGGTATTTGTTGTATTATTTTCATAACCTCTACCACTTTTTCACTCATCAAATTACCTTTTTAATTCGGCTTCATCCCTGATGAGCTTTCTAGCAACTACGGTTTTATACAACCTTACAAAATTTTCTTATACTTTCAATTGTTTTTGCATAAAACTCCCTTTAGAAATAATCTAATTATTTTTTCAGTATGTTTACAGCGCATTGCGTCGTCTAAAGAGAGCTTAACTTGGCATGAAGTAGCAATTAGTAACTCTTAGCAGTTATCATGCTAAGGAGCCACTAAGGAGGCTTTGTTGAGCCTGTTTGTATGGTCACAATGGACGATGTATCAGAATAGATGCTGTTTAAACAATAAGCCTTTTTTACGTGCACGTGGTTTTCATCTGAATGAAGCTGAAAAAAAGTTGGAAAAATGAGCTCACTGTGGCATAAATACTGGTTTTTTTTTAATTAAAAAAAAGATTCGTGATAATAGCTAAAATGGTGGCAGATGCAGTTACTAAGGCATCTGGTAACTAAACAACGATGCGGTAGTCCAAACTCAAAAAGGAGCATGACAATTGACAACATTGGTCCTTCATTAAACACCGTCAACAAAGGGCCCTAATGCGCGGCACACGTCAGACGGCAGCTAAAAAAGAAATTATTCTTAATTCAAAATAAATATCCCAGCATTCGATTCCAAGGCACTCCATCGCCAGTCACAATGGAACCGGCATCACGAGTGGTCGTCTTTAAGTCATTTAAAATATATTGAGACCAACTACAAAGGATATATTGTCCGGATAGCTATTAAAGCGAACGTTTTTCTACGGTGAATTAGTTGAGATTACATTCAAATAGGGGATAATAAATCTTAGCTATGGTAAGGCTGACTGTCCATTGATTTCTGGAGAGTAGGCGTGATTGTCGATAGTAATCTTCATAAATTTTATGAGGAAAATCGATAAGTCAAGGAGCACAGACAGTATGAAAGCGAAGTGCTTTCGCTAACAATCACAGTTTGAGGCTGTATCAATTATGAGTTATGGCCCGCGGGATATTGCAAGCCATTCTTTACAAGTTGTAGATAAAATGAACGCAATTACGCGTTGAATCTAAAAGACGTAGGCTGTTTTGAAAGGTTTCCCTCAGCGTTTGTAAATTACTAAAGGTACGAATCGTGAAATGGTCTATTCACCACACCTCTTGTGTTTTGTATCGAAACTTTAATAGTTGAGTTTATGGATCTCGTTTAGGGAGAATGAAATTATAAACAGTAGGTATAAACCGTTTATATAGTATAGGCGTTCTCAAAGATTTTGAGATTCAAGTTATAAAGGGAAAGTTATAATTTGATATTACGAGATTATGCCGGTTTTTTCACTGCATTTCAGTAACAATAAAATAAGGGACCAAATCTTATACTGATTGTGACATTGTCCTTTTGAAATAGAGTTGTGTGCCATTTCTAACGGAATTATAATCACATTATTATTTCACGATGGCTTCCTTCACCGTTTGAGAGCACTAGCAATTGCGCACATTTTACCGAGTACAAAAAAACCCATTGGTACTTGACCAGATTCGAACCTGCGACCTCAAGATTGGAAGACAAGGTCGCTACCACTAGGCCACCGGTGCTTTATGACTACGCTTCAAAGCTTGTCATTAACAATGATACTAAAACCTTAAAAATACAAGTTTTTATCTGCGTCCAGAGAATTTGTATCTAATTAAGCTAAATTCACTTAATAAAGCAATCCTGCGCAGTCTTCATTAGCATTTACCTGAGGCTGGATTTACTTGGATATAATCTTCTGTGGGTATTAGTTTCTGCATTCGGGTTTACTCGTCAAACCATACTCAGGTGAGACAATTTATTGCTTCAGGCAGTGAAAAGAAGAAGAATGCAATGCCTCACTGAGCATGCCCATTGAGGACGTGCTTTGTGATGCATTGCCCTGCGCCCATCAAAGTTTTTTGTAGGACACACATCCTACCATGATATTGGACATTTTTGTCCAATCTGTCGCTCAGGGTGACAGATTTGGATGACAGAAGGGAATAATCCGTTTTCCTCACTTTTATTCATCGTCATCATCAACCTATACTCGTCCGCTGCTGGACGTAGGTCTCTTCCAAGACGCGCCATTGAGCTTCACTTCACTTTTTCAATTCACTTTTATTGACGGGGACCAAACTTACCCATAGATACTTAACTTGACTATGTTTGTTTAGAATTTTCAAAATGCCAGTAGCGGTCACCCATCCGACAAACAAACAGACAGTCTAAAGTTGCTGAGAGATTGTTAGCTGCTCGTTAGGACATGCCGCGTACTGCTACAACTTAATTAAGTACGTGCAAGTACGGCGGTGAGGTAAGTATCGCTTGATTAGCTTGCCTTATTAGGGTTTCAATTTCAAGCCTAACTTATGATTATGGAAACCTGTTGTGAATGAATGAATAAAAATTTTTTACCGTACACCTTACAAACTAATAAAAGAATATTTTATAAGTTTAAAAAACAATAAAAACCGACTTCAATTCGACTACCAGCTTCATCATCAGATGATGATGGTAGTTCATTGGGAATGTTCTAGTGAACGTAAACACCACTAAAAAGTCACAAGAAAGCAAAATACGCAATTTCGTGCACGTGAATGGCATATTTTTTTATTTATAAGGTAAACTACTGATTCAATTTTGATGAAAATTTAATGTCCTTTCAGATAAAATAAGAATTTTAAAATCGGTTCATAAAATTATATAATGGAGTTTAAATCCAAATGAAACCTTTGGAGATTCTACTTTCTGATAATTCATTAAGTACTTTATAACAAGCATTTATTATTGGCTCCAGACGATTTTTTCTTTTTTCTTTTCCCATCTGTCCCATCAGTGGCCCAACCAGTGGTCCGATCCGATGGGAATAACCTGATACTTCCTAACCCCCGTACCGGCTTATTAGGCTGCATATTGATGAGCAATTAAGAGGCTTGTACATTGCTATCTGGAAGAGGGAGATAACATTTGTTGGTGTCCATGGCGTATGCTAATCCCGTCCGCCACTCAATACACTGATTACTTTTACAGGGAATTTAGATAATAGTGTTGAAGAGAACAGGTAATGTATCACGAGCTACTATAGCACATGCTGAGTGGCGACTGTTTTTGTAGTCACGTAGTCAATTTAATATTAAGCCAACTTATATTGTAATTATTTAGTGATACGAAATAAACTTTTTCTTTCTTTCTTTCTTTAGAAATTTACATTTCACAGATTTAGAAAAAAATCCACGGCATGAAAATGATTTTTTCCTTATTAGTTATTTTTAAATCTGGGAAAATTTCTCATTCCCAGTGCAGTGGGATGAACAGGAATAAACAAAATAAACAACTGAAAAGACCAAAAGTCACCGTTCGTTCAAAAAGTCATATGTAAATTATAATGTTTTCAGGAGACACAAAAAACGATTTTTTGAATTGATCAGACTTTCCTATAATATTTTAATGCAAGACTTTTTAGTTTTACTATTTATTCGTATGCTACCACCAACTTACCTACCTACATTTTGACAATAAGCTAACCGGGTTTTTACTTTGAAATATTTAACGGTTACTCTAACCACGCGTTTAACTGTCGGTGGACATTGCCATTAATCAGTCAAAATAAACTCAGATTACATAAAGGCCCTTTCTCATTAAGGCGCTATTAATCTTAGGAATCACTTAACAGGCAGGATCAGCTTTTGCCGAAACTCGTAAAAAAGCCGCGAACGAAAGTTTTTTTTTTATTTAACCTTCGAAAGCTGATTGTTGTGAAGTAAATTAAATTAAATATCGTAAGTCATAAGCTGAATACCGAATCGTATAAAGGGGTATTTAGATGGTGAACTAATATTTAGTGCATTGAGATTTATTAAAAAACAAAATATTAGGTACAGTCGGCTACACATCAACCTATCAGCGGTTCGAACTTTGAACCATTATAATTTGAATGTTGCGAATCATGCGAGAGGGACGATATGTTTTTATGTGAGACTCGCTGCTTGCGCGCCACGCGCCTACATCTATTGCGATCCCTGATTCGCAACATTTAAATTATAATAGTTCAAAGTTCAAACAGTTTATAAGTTGATGTGTAGCCGACTGTATTGTATTTGATTTTGATTTTGTCTATGATTTTGTCCAACAATATAGAGTGGACGTGCTCTGTTAGGAAATGCATTATAGACAGTGGTAGACCATCAGCTTGTCTCATTTTATGGTTGTTTAAAAAAATACCTACCAGCCTTATTATTTAATCTAATAAATATTTATCAAACGACGATATAACTTCACATCAACTTAGATATTGACACCTCGGTCTGCCTACTCTCCTGTTGCAATATCCCTAAACAGGGTTCATAATGTTCATATAACTGTGATGCCTACCTGTAACAACCACGTGAAAGCAATAAATGTATTGAGTAGGTATTGAAATCTAAATGATGATGCTGATTTAGTTCGCTCCCAGTGTAAACCAGCCTTACGGCATTCATTCGCTCCATACTCGACGACGTCCACTAATCTTTTGCCGCGCTTTCGAAGGGTTCTAAATTCAAACGGATGAAAAATGATTTAGTGGATAAAGCAAGGTAACCGGTATCGCCTTGACATAAGGTTTATTATCCCTAAAATATTACCTTGTCAAACGATTGCAAGTTTCTAATGTCAACTGAAGTTCGATAATTTCAAAAATCGAATGAAATGTGTGAGAGTGATTTGAACATTATTCGTAGGTAATACAGATTACATATTATTACCTACCTACCTACTTCGAAAAAGCTTTTCCGAAATCTCAATTTTCAAGATAAATCGATTGGAAAAACGAACCGGATTTTCCCAGTTCTTGTAAACTGCTTGTAAACTTGTAAACTGTTCTTGTAAATTTTACAAGAAACTATATTTACCAAAAACAAAAATCACTTCTTCATTTTGCCGACTAATTTCAAATCTCGCTAATTTTATGATCAGAAAAACATCGCCATAACTCATAAACCATTTTGCGCTGGTCGGTCATCTCATAAATTCCAAAGTATTGCCTGTCATAGCAATGTATCGAGTGTTAACTAATTACCAATATCAATAAATAAACATCAAATACCTACTTTCAACATTTTTATTTATTTTTCGGGTTCTTTTGCCATCCGAAACTGGTATACCTGCAATGCAACCGCCACGCTTCGTTACTGGATTTGCGGAACGGCTTCCAAATTTGAATTATTGCAGTTCCATTTTTGAAAAGATGTTTTAAACTTTTCGGCCAGTATTTCTTTGTAGGACGAGGCGGTCTTTTTATTTTTTTTCTTTTCATTGTAGATTTGTAGTGTGAAGTGATTGTGATTCGGGTTTTTTGAATGATAGTATTTTATACGCTACGTTGGTTATCAATGTCGTAAATAGAAAACATGGTTGTGAATAAATCGCGGTTTCCCACGCACTTGTAACCTTTATTGTGCTTTGTAAGTTTATCTAAAGTTTAGTAGGATGAAGTTCGTTTGGTTTCTTCGTGGTTTTTTTCTAACAAGACTAGATCAATCCTCATTGTTTCGCGGTTAAAAACACTGAATCGGACGATTTTGTTTTATAATTGTGATTCAGTCATAAAACAACGTGAAAGTATTTTTTTTTTAATTTCACACAAATAAGTACCTAGTGCTAGGATTACTCAATGCTATGAGCATTGTCTGCCAGTCTTCCTGGGCCAGTATTATCTACATTTACCTATAAAAAAATGTTGCAACTGAATTTTAAGTAGGTACCTCTACTTAAAATTCAGATGCAACATTTTTTTTATACCTACTTTTTTTGGGTTATTTTATTTAGTTTTGACCTTATCAAAAAGTGTTTAGTAACAGATACGAAAATCAATACGTATTTTTGGTAGTTGCAGAATCACGGTGTTTATCTACTCGTACTTATACCTACCTATTTACCTGAGTGTAACTGTGACTGTCTGCAGGGGCTATGGCCATTTCGTACTTTCCTTTGAGATGAGACAAGCCTGACCAGGTTTCACAATGTTTTTTATAAATATTTTTGTGTAACCTTCTGTTTTATAAATAAACATATAGGTCCCATTGTGTTCATAACTCGTCTTATCTCAAACTTTGTTATTCTAATTTATTGTTCAATAATATTGCAATAATTAACGCAATTTCAAGGTTTTTCCAGTGAATTCCCATAGGATTACGCTAATTTGGTAGGTACAGTAAGTATAGGTACCTTTAGCATTAGTTTTTACCTTATTGGACACACTAGTACGAAATCTACACGATACCGACGTTATTAAGAATAAGAATAATAATTTATTTATTTGACAGACATTACAGAAAAACAGACTTAAACAAATACAATAAAAAACAAATGGCTGTCAATCAGGTCCAAGGGTAAGGAAGCAGTGCTTACGTCATAGCTGCTAGAACAAAAATATCAAAAATGACAAGTCTTAATAACCTTTTCTTCTTCTTTTTCAGGCACATCTCAGCAGCGGAGCGCGTGCTATTTTAAGCTCTAACCCAACGATATTTAGAGCCAATTTTGAAAATGCAAACGGCTGGAATGTTGCTCAACCTTTGACTCATCTTATATCCTTCTGACGTTGTTATTTTATAGAATTACGTATGTACGGCAAAACTGATGCTAAGGGTACATTATGTTGGCGAATAAATTAGTAGGTTACTTGTGTTTTTAGTTTTACCCAAATATCTTATCTCAACTTTGGGTAAATCCAAAGCTGAGAACAAAACAACATACTCGCTATTTTGTACTTATTATTTATCGCATCATAATTAAGTTATAATCTATTTTTACGCCTACTGCCGCAAAACGACACATCAAACCAATCATAATTTTGACATAGAACCTGACGTCACAGTTCATTAACCCGCGGCACTATTAAGGGTCCTTTAGAAGTACAGGGACCCAAAAAAAGGGCAGTTAAGGGCGTCAAGAAATGAACTGACCTATGACACACGGCGCCAATTTTTTTCGCGTCTGTGTTTCTTTTAAGTAGAAATAAACCGTATATTATACAAAAATACGATACTTTGTATTCTATCTAGATATAGAATACCTACAGAGTGTAGACTACCAGAGAGTGTAAGACATCGAAAGTTTAAAGTATACCTAAATCAATATATAAAAAAATCTACGGAATCAACAGTGTAAACGCGCAATATTATTATTTATTTTGTAAATACAGTCAGTACCACATTGTTTAAATTAGTATAGAAAACCTAATTAATATAAAAATATTAGTACCTACTCGATATACTACGTAGATAGGTAGGTACGGTTAAAAACGTAGAACACACATCTCTCAAATTCTTTATTTAATAATGACAGAAAGCTATTTAAAATTAGGTATAAAATAAAAATTAGAACAATGTATTTAGGGTACTTGCAAACAAAATGAAACAACACGGAAATTTTCCTGACGTAAGCATAACGTAATTACCTACTGATTTTTACCTTATTCATATTTAAACAAACATTGGTGTCGATTGAGTTATTGTTCCACTAATTTTATTAGAAATTGTATAACAGCTGTTTATTATTTACTGAAATGCAATATTTTTTATTCATTTTTAAATTATTCACACAGCGGAAAACATGACAACAAACAATTTTTTTTCAATAAAACATAAATTGATATCCCCTCAGGATTTTATGCTAGCTTACTATAAATGTGAAAAAAAATTGTTCATGGGTACTAAAAAATATACGAGCCTTTATAATTTTTAGGTACAATTTATTACAAAATGTAGAGTCAAAATAATATATTATATTATTTAAACTTTGTGATCAATAAAAAAGTTACATGAAACTTTTATTCGTTTCTAATCTAATTCAGTTATTTGCACTAAATCAAAAAGTTTTTATCCTCCAACACATTTAGAGGTGTTTCTAAACTACCCGCCTACGATCGAAAACGTTTCTAAGTTCAGTATTTTCCCGCGGTAGTAATAACAGTTTACTAAATAAAATTAACAATGAATAATATTTAAATATAACTGTTAAAAACATATAAATCTACACGGATCCCATTAAAAATTACCCAATATTTTATATACTTGAATGCTATAGTAAAATTGTATAGGTGATCATTAAAATTTAATCCTGTAAAAAATGTACATTAGTAGTAATAAAACTGTATTGTTGTGCAACATCCACTGGTTTTATGAGTTATTTGTAATAAATTATGTAGAACTAGCAAAGCATCTGACTCTACTCGAATTTTTTTTAAACTACTCGTATGTCTCGTTATCTTTTTTTAATAATAAATTCTATACTCTATGAAGAAACGTTGCTTAACACATATAAATTAAAATACATTTGCTTAAAGATATTTAATCATACAGAAAATTACGACTAATAAAGTATTTACAATATTTATAATATATACAAAAAACATATGAAACAGTTGGGCTATAGATAGCTCAACTGATCCAATCAGTACCAATCGGAAGCGTGCCCAAGACACTAGGCTGGCTGCATATTGCCGCGCTGAATAGCAAAGGTATCTACTAAGATTAGGTAATTAGGTTGATTTTATTTAGAGCAACATTTGCATATTTTATATTTGCATATTTTTTTTTTTTTTTTATTTTGCATATTTTTGTCACATTATAATTCTGCTACGAAATATTCCAAAATACATAAGTTTACAAAGAATCTATTTAAGAAAAAAAAACAGACAGACAGGACATACCATTTAGTTTTTAATATAACTAACTTGTTCAATAAATTTCATAATAATTCGGTAGTAGCACAAATAAATCCGTAATAAGGTGTCATTAAAACTTATTATTTAGTGAGTGACTCCACTTAGAGCTATTGTGAGTTTTTATATAGCAACATCTGTTAGGGTCAGTGTAGTATACCCAAACGTGTGCAGATAAATCGTAATTCGAAAAAAACTTTTTCATTCAGTCATAAGTAATGTTAGAACCTACAACAATTCGAAATATAAAACGGTGTATCGTCTGGTTCATAGTAGGTAATTGATATAAAAACAGGTATAAATGGCTTAAATCCCCTGCGCGTTGCCCCTACGAAGGGGATTTCTGGACTTTTTGTCCAGAAATCCCCTTAGTCGGCCCTGCGACTGCCGGCAGGGGATCTTTAGACAAAGACCAGAAATCCCCGGTTGGGTTAATTTACACCGTTAATGCGTCCGGTCCCTAGCTACACTTGGAGCTCTTTTGTTGATATCGCTACTGATAGTCAAAGTGCTACTTATATTCGATTATTACCATGCTGTTACAGATAATAAATACTGCAAATCCAAATTTTAATGTGATCATAAAATATTTAATGTACCTACCTACTCAGGATGTAAATTTACTCGTCTTTTTTTCAGTCTCATCGCGTTTGTCACTACATTGCTTGCTATGTTGTGACGTATCGATGACGACTTTAAATAATAGTTTCCTTAAAAATTATCAATTCTTGAATTGTGTTTGTATGCTATGACGGCATGGTATATAATTTTGTCATTACAAGTAAAGAACCGCAAATACATTCATTCCTTATTTTTCGTTTGTGGTTTCAGAAAAACCACTTTATTAATAATAAAGGTTAACTCACAACAAAAAAGGTTCACTTAAAAGGTAACTTAAAGGGTAACTTAATTTCTAGGGCCAGAAAAATAAGTAGGTAAGTAATTAACAATAGCACTTGATTTTATACATGCTGTTAGGATTTTATTCGTAGTTTAGCGCAGTTAAAAAAATCAAGAATTATCTGCTAATTCAAGATTAGGTATACTATAAATGAGTGACAATATTTTATAGTTTATAGTGCAGCTATATCGTGCTACCGTTAAGCATTCATTCAAATTAAATCTTGTTTAGTTACCTATGTTCAGTGATTCTCAAATATTATTGTTTTGTTTCTAACTGGTGTTTTGGTAAATAAACTATTTGTTTATTTATTTTATTTATTTATTTACCTATGCAACAGTTAGAGAGATCCAATTCATTAAGAAACAAGTAGACCTAATTATATTAAAAATTAAAAAATAACCCCGAATCTTGGACCGATTTTCATCAAACATAGCTAAGAACACTCCCGACTAATTCACATTTCAAAAAAAAAATCGGTTCATCCGTTCAGGAACTACGTTGCCTCAGACATACACACACACAGACACGTCAAACTTATAACACCCCGTTATTTTTGTGTCGGGGGTTAATGAAAAGTAATTTTACAAGTAGGAACTCTAATGTTGTGGTAGTTATATTTACAATAGTATAACAAGAATATAATCGGACCACAGTTTGAGAACCACTGGTAAGCGAATTTAATATAATAAGCTGTAGGCTTATTGATTTCTAATAAAATTTCGGATACATATTACTTTTATGCTAGTTCATCGTTACATACGGGAATTTCACGCATTCAAAATCACAAAGTCGTGAAAATATTTATTTTCAATGTAAAGTAAAATCAAATGGTGCTAAAAATAGTATGAATTCATTGAATTTAACATCATTCATGTTAAATTCAATGATTTCATACAAACCCTTCGAGATTTCAACCCTTCATCGGTCAATGAAAATCGCGTCGTCATCTTCCCATTAAATATAAAATCATTTAAAATCCTACCGATTTCACAGCAGATCACAGACAGACCGACGCCACGTGAGTTGCTAAACCAATCTAACCCTTAATCATTTGAGATAAAGTTCTACTACGAAGTTATAAACATTGAGTTCAAATTACTCACAATTCAACTCGTCTATTGACTAAAAATCGGATTTCAATTAATCTTATTGCTTAGTTTACTCAGTGTAGTTCATTTTCTATCTCTTTAAGTCTCATTTTGATGATAAATGATCTTCGAATGATAAATGAATAGATGAGGCGATGAAACGATGGAGCATATGTTACATTTCTCAACGAATGTCAGATTCTTAAAATCATCTTTACAAAGTTTTAAGTCATTCATAATACATAGTTATAAATGGATGCTAGATTTTGTGTTTTTTGGTGATTTTATCGCAAGTTTTTGAGAACATATTGCTGATGTCACAACTGTCTACTGACGTTTTTTGTACGACAGCCCTTTTAGCAAAGATATTTAACAGACTTTTCAATCAAAAATGTCGTTTCAGGGATACATTTTAATTGTTTTCTATTCTCCTCAAGCGATCGTAGAATGTCAACTTATTTAGGAAGCCCAGACAGAAGGTAAACAGGTATATTATAATAACGAATAACATAATTCTACACCGATAATTTCGCAAAGAAATTTATTTAGCTGTTCTATTTACTTATACCAAATGACTGAATAAAAGTTACTACCTCTATTAGTTTGTACCTACAAGAAAAACCTAAGTTTTTTTTTAGTTTTTTATTAATTCCTCTTTGTAAAAAACGAATAAAAAATATTGCACTAACTTCCGTTCCGTTATCGAGCCGTATCCGATGCCCGAACGGAAATTAAGAAAAATCTGCGCGTATAACACGAAACGCAATAACAACACTTTATGACAAATGCATTAACGAATTCCAAATAGCCCCCGTTATTTTAGCTGATTCTGACTCCGTTAAACCGCGGTAAGCTGAGGGGTTAAGGGATAGAGTTGTGCAAGATTGAGATATCAATTTTATTTTATTTTTTTTTTGTTTATACTCTACCAATAAACTCTTTTCTTTATTACAGTAGTATTTATTTATGTATAAGTATTACTAACAACTGTTTTGTTTTTGTTTTTTATAAGGCAAATCCTATTCCACTCGCTCGTCTCCATCGAAATTATACTTAACTAATTTATGTAAAACTAATCTACTTCCTTGGTGTAGTTTTTTCTTTGTTATTTTCATAGCGAAGTTTGAAAACGGAACACTTATTTCACTCAATAAATACTTCTACAATCTTATGTGAATATTGATATCTTTTTAGTTATCTTTTTATCTTTATATTTATCATTAAATACTTATAAAAATTTATGTATAAAAAAATAGTATCTATATTTTTAAATAGTTAAGGGTAGACTATAATGTAGTTTTTTCAAGAGCAATAAATCCAGTGAAAAAATTATAATATTATGCATTTAGAAAAGACAGAACTTTACAACCACTTCGCATAACACCATCCTCATCTCAACCCTCACAGTGATATAGAAAAATATCACATTAAACGCCGCGCGCTGGGAATCAAACCCGCTCCCCTAAGCGGTTATTAAAATATGTCAGTCATATATTTACATATGCTAGCCAGCCGTGACTGATCGGATGTTACGAATCTAATAACGCATTTATTAGTTCACTGAGAGAATCAAAGAAGTTATAAGTAAATGTTATTATGAGAAAAAAGAAATAAACAAATAATAAGATCGAGCAAGAGAATGTGTTTTTGTTAAAAAAAATTAAAATGAATAGTATAATACAAAAATTAAATAGGTAGGTAAGGTAGATATATAGATAGAAAATACTTTATTGCACACCTTAACCTAGAGACTACTATAACATACAAAACAAAACTTAACTAATTGTACCTACAATACATACATAATAATAATACATACATAAGTAAGACAAAAATTTAAAACAATTAAAAATATTTTTATTAAAGATTATGTAAGTACAAAGAAAGTCTGGAATCCAAAATTAGGTAGGTAGATAGGACAATTCAGAATTTATCAATAATATTGTTAAGTGGGTAATATTTATTTTACCTACCTAATTCGTAATTCACTTGCCATTATGCTGGAAAAAAACGGTTCACTATCCTTAAAAAAATATTGAAACAGTCATTTTTATACTAAGGGCGTCTTGCACCAGAATCACTAAACGTGTTTAACAGATAAATCGATTTAAATCTGACGTATTTGTATGACTTGACAACTCGCTAAATACTATTTAAGAGTTAAACGCGTTTAGCGATTCTGCGGTGCAAGCCGCCCTAAGACTATGAATATTAAAGTAACTAGTAAGTACCTACCTACATACAAATAAATACTTCAAAATCAAACACAAAAGTCACTCAATTCAGGTCTCGTTACCCACTCAAACCAAATTCAAACAATTTAATTCAATAAATTCACAGTATAAAGTAATTGTCGAATCATTCACTACACATTTTGTCCCGGACCCTATAAAGAACTAAATAAATATACAATCAGTGAAGTGCGGGCTATTATTACTACCATACAATATGAGGGTGCTAAAGTGGCCTATGATGTACCCAATATTCGTTTGAGTCCCATAACATAATGCTTTTAAAACGATCTCGCGTAACAAACCTTTTTTCGATGCGACTATTTAGACATGTCAGATATTTTGTGATTGTGACTGAACTTTTCGTAAGCCGTTTTAAATTTGGAACGTATAGAGGCGACTATCGTATTTTAAAAATAAAAGAAAGATTTTAGAGTCATTTATTTTGATTTTGCAAAAGAATTCTTGTTTGTGTTTAGGTACTTACCGAAAAGATAATTTCAATTTGAAATTTTCAATTCACCCTAGTAAGTAGGCTATGAATAGACTGCCTAAAACATGCTGTTTTTTAATAAAAAAAAAATGTATAATAAATTAAAAAAATGTGTAATTTTGACCTTGCCTTTGGCTCGAGAGTCGAGATACAATTACCTACCTCCATTATCACCTAAAATGTTTTTGAAAACCAATTTCGCCTCATTAAAATGAATTTACAAGGAAAATAGCAATTTAACATTATCAAACATAATAAATATTAAGTTTAGTAGGTTCCTAAAATGAAATAAATAATATTATATAGGTACTTGTCTGTAATTTGCAATAACCGATGCTATTTTCAGTTTCGAAATCAGCAAAAACCGAATATGGATTGATTAACTTTTCCTGTTTTTGTATAAAAGTAGGTACTGTGGTTGTTATAATTTTTACCAATTAAAAACGGGTCAAAGCCAAAATAGGTAAGTACAGTAATTGAGGAAACTGTTGACTAACCTAAGTTATGACAAGTACCTAATTAAATTAAAAATTAAAAAAAAACCCCCGACTTTGATATACCCATTTTGAGGGAGTTGTGAATTTTTTTTTAATATTTTATTTAAAAATCATAGTTAACATAGTATTCTACTAGTCAAGCCCTTTCATTTGATACCCATATAAGTAGAAGGAGTTGCGAAAAAATATGTACTTACACTATCCACCATTTTGCGGCGGCCATCTTGGACCGATTTTCATCAAACATAGCTCTAAGAACACTCCCGACTAATTCACCTTTCAAACAAAAAAACTAAATCAAAATCAGTGCATCCGTTCGGGAGCTACGTTGCCTCAGACAGACACACACACACATACACACACACACATACACACACACACAGACACGTCAACCTTATAACACCCCGTCGTTTTTGCTTCGGGGGTTAACAAACTTGCTTTCGCCCGCGACTTCGTAAGCGTCCCGTTTGATCCTGTTGATTTTTCTGGAACTAAATGTACCTACTATTCCAAGTTTCATCCAAATCGGACCAGTAGTTTTTGCGTGAAGAGTAACAAACATCCATACATCCATATTTACAAACTTTTAATATTAAGTTTATAATATTAGTAGAATAGTATAATCATTATTATCGTTCAAAACGTTATTATAAAACCCTGCTATCAGAACTCAAACCATAATTATTGTTAATGAATTTCCGTCGAGATAAAACAAATTGCGTAATAAAAGTAGACTAATTAAATCGTTGCGTTGTTCGAAAAATATGTAATTAAGTCTAATGATTACATAACCAACCATAGAGGGATAATCCTCGTAATTAAATGAAAAAAATATCATTGCGATTTTGTTGGGATGTCATAAAAGTCACAAAATGACAAACTTTATTATTTTTATGATATTTTAACTAGATTTTATCGAGAGAATTACGCTTCTTACGAATCTTTACAGGACTATTTGTAATAGTTAAAAAATGATTAAAATAAACATATTTTAGTTACAACGTTATGCTTAAAAAACAAAAGTGAGACGAAAAAAGCTTTTTAAATAAAGCGTTTCAAATACAAAATTAGAAAGTCATAACCGCCCGGGTTGTCACGAAAAGTGAATCCGGCGATCCATATTTAGAACTCGAATCGATTTCAACATTAACTGATGTAGGTACCTACAGGGTAAACGATCCCGTTTTCACCTCATTAAGCCCAAGTTAAGGACCCTATTATGTACTTTATGTATTCCTAAATTACCCATCACTTAATAGGGTACGAAAACGGGGAGTTTACCCTTCGACTGCTATAATTTGACCGCTCTTTTAGAAGCTTTTGTTAGGACTTTTAAAGTAAACGAGGCGGATTGTGAGCTCATTGTAAATTGGTGAATAATTAAGAGGTGGGGTGGCTTAAAGTGTTTGTATGATTACTGGCCTGCTCAAATTTAATGCCGGTATCTCAAATGTAATACAAGTCTGAAAATTGGACGACTCATTGTTGAATCGAGAGTCGTTTGGGAGTTGGTAATGATGGTGAGAACGAGCTAGATTTTAAGTAAAATAAATTGTCTACTCTACTAGATGAATATAAATAAAATATCTACAAGACATTTGAACTAATGTGCCTGGATTCTAGACGCAATAAAAATTATGTCACGTGGGTCGAGTTCCGTCCGGAATATAATGCCTACCAAAGGTTAATGTTTGATGACGAAAATTGGCTTACTATCTGGTGATATTATTATATGGATCATAATAACCATTGTAATTAGCTATTCTCAGAAGTCGATCTACGATTATAATAATTATAATAAATATACTCAAATATACTCGTTCGTGACTGTACATATGTGCTTACAACAAAATTATGCACGGAACTAGATCTTTACGCCGAATTTAAAAATGGTTATCGAAGATTCGGTAATGAAGTTTGTGTTACACTGCGCGGCCGCCTCGTGCGGTGACGCGAGCTTTTGCAAAGTGACTGCGTCACTGCGCAGTGTGTCACAAACGTCGCTCAAATCTTCGTTAATCACTATTCGGAGTAAAGGTGCACAGAATATAAATGACTTAAATCATTATAAAAAAAAAGCTCGTCCCCGATATTAGAAGTCCCAGATGTCCAAACAGCGTTCGACTCGACACTATTGTGCGCGGTGACAAACGCCGCCATTGTCCCACCGCTCTATTGAGAGTACTTAATACACTACTAGTTGCGGTGACCACGATTCTACTTACAAATATAAGAAACATATATCTGTACATAGCACCTACTAATAATCATGACGTATATACTTATTAATACTTACGTAGGTACCTAGTTAAATGTTTAATAACGATACTATTTTAGTGAACGTTTTGTTGGAGGTTCAAAAAATAGATGATTATAATTACCTAAACTTTATTTAAGTAGGTACCTACTTACTTTGTATGCTAAAACATGACTAGGTATTTAAGTTTTAGTGTGTTCCATAAAACATTTTTTTTTAATTTACTATTTAATGTTTTTTTACCACATTTAATTTTATTCAATTCGAAAAATATACGATTCTTCCAATACATCTCAGGGCACATCTTCAGTGGACGTGCCCTGTGAGGCAATGCATCGTCATCGGCAGTGGTTACCACTTCACATCAGGTGGGCCATTGGCTTGTTCCATCATTTACTTAGGTATATAAAAACTATTTTATTATTTTAATCCGATTCTTTTTTTATACAAATATACAAATAGTTGGTCTGATGGACACCCTACCAGCATCGCACGCGGTCTCGATCTGTGCCATTCACAGCCATTTTAATGACCGCCTGATAGCCGTTTAAAAACAAATTTGCTCACTTCTGGTACATTAAGCAATCACGGATCTATGCATTTGTGGATTGTTTGAATTCGCTAAGTGCATTAGGAAACTATTTCTGCAGCCATAATGTTTAGTAAACCTACTTTTGCTTAGCGAATACTTTTTGGTAGTATACTTTTTCTACTTCATCTTCTTTTTTCTGGTTTTTGTGGTCAACTGTCACAATTCCGCCAGTGTCCGTTTGCTCTGTCACACTTATATTGATTTTTCGATATATTGTGACGAATATTTTTTTCATACGTGAGGACATTTAAGTTTCTCTTCATCAACAGTACTATAATAAGATGTTTTTCTTCTTGAAGTTCTGTATTTGACATGACTATTTAAGTTTTTACCTTTCAACGTTTTGATTCTATGAATGTTTATTCTTTATGAAATGAACCCTTTCGAAAAAAAAAACAAATGCTCTCAGCAGATGTTCAACTTTATTACGATTTAATACCATAAATAATTTGATTAGTTTCATATTTATCAACATAAAACCATCTCTTGGAAAAACGTCATCCATTCATAGAGATTTAAGTCAGCCATTGAAACCAGGACAACCGTTTAGAAGCCACTAATGTTATCTTGATATTTTAAAAATAGAATTTTGTTTATGTCATTTGGAAAAAAATCTATGGAATGAAGTCGTAAGAGCTTTTATAAAAGGAATTTAGCGTGAATTGAATGAAACGACGTAAAAACTACAATCTTTATTTTTCTGTCCGATAATAGTAATATCAGGTGAATTTAAACTCTATTTCTATGGAGTTACAAATGTAAAAAGATTCGAATGTGTATTTTAATAAGTAAAGTAAAACATAATTTTAATGCAGTTGACCTTTTTTGCAAAGTATGATATCAAAAGGTGTTAAAGATTTCCGTGGACAAAGGAAACGAGTTATTACCTACACTATTGAATAGTGAAGCACGCGTTGATAATTTATATTAAATATAGTTTTTATAGATATTAATTTATTTATGTGTCATTTAAAGTTAAAGATAACAGACACAAAACAAAATTACAATACTTTTTATAAAACTTTATTTTATCCTCATGATAAATAAAACGATCACGTTTACTTTTTTTTTTATTTACAAACAGGCTAAGCACCGGTGAATGTTTCTACCGTTCAAACATTACCAAAATTACCTGTTGAATGCTCAACTAATTATGAAACTGTTAAACATGAAAACAAAAAAAAACAAGTCAGTCAAGCAGACCACACACGAAGGCTCCTTAAAAGCGCATACAGTAAAAGGTGCTAATGTGTTACTCGTTCCATTTTTGAAAACACCCAAATGGCAGTTAACCGCCATAATCTGTTTAAACAGTTTTTGGCGCCGGTAAAGGGTTTTTGTTTTTTCGAAGCCTGTTTGTTTCTGTATTATTTGCAGTAAGTACTTGTCATAGTAGGTAGGTGGATAAGACTCTAATATTTAATCCTAAGAGAATACTTACGTTCGAAAATTAACCCCTCTAGCTATGTTGATACTATTATCGCTAAGAAAACGTCAGCAGTGGATTTCTACAGTCTGGATGATGATGATAATAGGTAGGTTCACTAAATTATAAAAAAAACTTGATACATAATCTAAACTTCTATTAAAAAAACATGGCGCCCCGATTATTTGAAAATCGAACCTGTTACTTCCCTATTCTATTCAAAAACTGATACGCGTTTGTTCAAAAAATATTTGACTATAATGCGTCCATTTTTACTCGACCCTCATTATCAAAGGCTAGTTTGTACAGGGGGTTCTTTCCAAAATGGTTTTGTTAAGTGACGTGGTTAAGTAGCAACTTGATGTTCGGTTGTTTTAGGACGTTGTTTGTTTTCGAGGCTTAAACACGACGTCGTAACAAGGTTTATTTTTATCTTTAAAGGGTAGCCGAATAAGAAAAGACAATGCATAAAAAAATTGTTTGTGGTTATAAAAGTCACTTAGCAGTCTTTTGGGTATTTTTAGGTGAGTTAGCGCCTGTTATTTACAAAGAAACTAAGTTATTTTGACAAAGCACGAAGGCGTTTTTTTTATGTCTAAAATAAAAGCTGAAATAATCTTCTAAAGGAATAAAATATGTATTCATTGTATTTATTGCATAGGTATCAAATAAAATTATGAATGCTCTTAAATAACTCCTAGGTAGGTGTAGGTATCTATTAGTATAATGTATTATTTTTTAAACCGACATACCATACCTCCAAAATTAGTAAATAGGGTTAGTGTTAGAATTAAACTTCTTAAATACATAAAACCTGTGTTTTTTTATTATGTTTATCCTAAAAGTATGAGTGGAATAGGATTCGAATCCGCGACCTTTTGTGGGAGGTTACAAATCTATGTGATACAAAAAATTTGAAAACTTGTATTGTAGTGATAATGACTTTCGCTACAATACAAGTTTTCTAATTTCTAATTTTAGCGGACTCTAGATTTCTTTGTCGTGTTTCGCAACGAAACACGACAAAGAAATCTATATTCCGCTCACAGGAAGTTAATTTTCTACTAATTTATTTCAACAACCTTACTTAAATGTATGCGAGAGGGGTTGCGGGGGTCAATCACCCCTCCCACCCCCTTTCGCAAAAGAATACGAACGAGCAATTTCTAAATATTAAATGCGGGAAATGTGTTTAGGATGACAGCGGCGGGTGATACGCGGTTTTATTACTGCTCTCTGTTGTCTATGGTTGCTACAGGATGCTCTTTTGTTTTTTATTAGCAAACTAGCAGTTACCCGCGACTTTGTCCACAAAAAAAATAACCTAAAAAAAGCGGGTAAAGTAGCCTATGTATTAATTCAGATTACGAACTATAAATTATATTTCAAGTTTCATCCAAATCGGACCAGTAGTTACAGCGTGATTGAAACACAAACATCTAAACTTTGACATTTATAATAGTAATGGGATGTGATGGAACAGTTGATGGCCCACCTGATGTTATAAACCCTGCGGAGGACATACAAACGTAACACTAAGATCACTTTTGATTCTAGCATACATCAGTTTCCCGCCTTTTTTTTCTTTTCGAAACTAGGATGTGGTCATTAACATTTTTTAATTTTAAAATAAATAAGGTATTCTCACGGAAATAGTATTTCGCTGTGCGTAAATGTAGAATTATCTAATAAAATTTACATTTAAATTAGTAGGTAGATAGTAATTTTCGATAAATTTTCATATTATTAAACTATATAAGAAAGTTATAGCTTAAAAACAAAGGTGGTACTTATATCACCTGTGTTTTAACTATTAATATCAAAACCTTGTTAACGTGTAGGGGCTAAATCTTAAACTTACCCCTAAATACAGGGATTGTACCATCACCAGTCATCTTTTTAACTAAAACCCCTACAAGAAAATTCCATGTTACATATACGTAGCTTTGCAGCCCCAAAACTTCACCCTGTATTTCCACAAAAAAGGTCGCGAACTGAAAACTCATTTCTCGCGAGTAATGGCGGCCGGCCCCCACTTATACTATTATCATCCGCTTTATTAAAAAAATCTCTCATCTCCGCTAAATTGTAGGCAGCACTCGGGAATATGAAGTCGTTATTTAAAAAGATTGCTCTTTTTCGTATTATTTCAGTATAAATTTCAGTAAAGCCGCATTTCAGGCCCTCGAAAGTCGAAGTATCTACATTTTATTACGGTGAGGATTTCTGAGTTTTCACGCAATTTATATCATAATAGAGGACTGGGACTTTTAATTAAATGAGGGTAGAATTGGAGAGACCGAACAGATCCTGTTTTTATAAGGCTATCAATTTTATTTTACACCTGTGAAAGCCTTAATTATGGAAGTGATATTTATTTATTCTACTAGTGATGGTAGATAACTAACATTTATCCTGAGGACCGCCAAGGAGTGGAACTCTTTACCAGCGTCTGTGTTTTCGAACACTTACAATTTGAATGTTTTTAAGAGGAGAGTGAATAGGTTTCTTCTAGGCAAATGTGCTACATCGTCGACCGCATCGTCACTTACCATCAGGTGAGATTGCGGTCAAATGTTAGTCTATAATGTATAAAAAAAAAATAACGCAACTACGCATTTAGGTAGGTAGTACTAATAAGATATTTATCATGTCATGAAAACTTTAAACATAGGTAGGTAAACCTCTTCAGTAAAGAGCTTTTTGCTAAAATCATGGCATTCGATCTAAGTAGGTAAGGTATTCACAAATTAAATAGTATCCGCACACCTATCTAATCTGTGGTTTATTATGGTGGTTTGGATCTAGAATCTAGAGCTACGTCTACCTTATCTTTGAAAAATGATTTTTGAATTCAGAATCTACCTTTTTTTATCCAATCAAAACTTTGTCATTCAAAACAATCGATCCGAGAGCTCCGACAATCTCTGACGTTCTAACGATAGCGTTCGAAATTTAAAAAAATCAAAGGAAAAATCCAGCCAGTTTTATGACGATCCCTAGCATAACCGATGAAGCTCCACCATTACACTCTTTCAATTAAGGCGAGCGGTAATCTCTCTGTGTGATTACACTGCATTAATTGGCTAGGGGAAGCCACCCCTTAAATCGCACGACCTTAACACAACTGTGTAAGCGCCAAATTCCTTTGACGCGTTTGAATAAACGTTTGTTAATATTTGCGAATTGACATCAATTATGATAGTGGCGTCTGATTTGAGCTTTAAGCTAAGGGTGTAAAGTTGAAAAATGAATGGCAAAATAGAAAAGCATTTAGATGCACAAAAAGATGTTAGATAGCGATTTAATGCGATTAACTTCGTGTTAAGTGACATGGCGCTAATGGTGTGATTTGCTTTTTTTTAGGTTTAAGTATCTCGTTTACCAGATTATAGTCTGTAAAAAATTATGACATATTAAAATTGACGTTTTATTAATTTAAAAAAATGTGCCTCTGTTTCATAGGCGTATTTTATGTATCGATAACTAAAAAGTGTGATGTAGTATCCTACAAAAATTATTTTTTAAGATCTTTTAAAGTTAGAACACGTAGTTCGATGAAATCTTTCAGTGTGCCTTACAGAGTAGGTACTCTATGTATAGACTAGGTTACAGGCACCGAAAATAATAAATAAACCCGATAAACATTTAAACCAACACCTTAATAAACAAATGTGTCTATTTAAATTCCGAAGTCCCAAAACCACTTGGAATGTAGGAGGTGGTACCTAAAGTGTGAAGGTAACACACGTATCTAAACGAGAACAAGTCACGCCCGACAGAGCGTGAAGCATTTCCATTCGGATTTCCGAACGGCCGCGTCTGTTCGGAAACGGTAGCACGTCACACGTCTCACCTGTCATAAACAAATCAAACATGGCCGGCCCGCCCGAGATATTAATGAGACAATGAGACATTAGTTCGCTACAAAATGCCTCCGCATTCGCGAATAATTAAATCGTAAAGTCCCCTACCGCCTACGGCAGACGTCTATTTACTCCTTTTTCATTCAACACAATACCCACTGCAATCTGACGCGTTCAATTCCGTTACGTCATTTTATTGTTCGACAACTCAATCTAAAATACACTTTATACGCAAGCGATAAAAGTCAAATTAGGGAGCTGTGATAGTATTTTATAAGGCGTACTCCATAGAGACTATTAATTTGAGCGCGACGGACCCCGCCTACTGAATATCGCGTTTCCACACATGTCGGATTGTATCGTCGTCTCGTTCGCTCCGCGCCGCTTATTAAAATTCCTCGGTCGGTAGCTGCGTCTCTCTCGGTTGTCGCGGAGAGGAGAGGCGGTCCGCGACTCGCGGTTTGCGCCCCAATACTAGCGCGATTTTCACCGCGCTTCCACGCGAATCGACGCGAGAGATATCGCGGCTTTCCGAACCACACCAAGTTTCCGAACGTGGCTAATAGCTGGCCATTTTCTGACGTGCAAATTTTGACGTTCCACTTTTGAATCGCGAAGTGATACAAATTGTGATAAATTGGACGGTGACGCTCAACGCACTATCGTCAGTGTAGATAAACAAGTAATTTACGTGCTACGCATTATTGAAAATAACAAATAATACAGAATTAGCATCGATCAACTAAATCCTCTGCAAGCATCAAGCATTCAAAAACCAGTTATTAGAACCAGTGATACTCGTGATTTCACCAGCAATGACACTCCAACTTTCTGGAACATAACATCTGACAATCTAAATACATCATACATTATCTGTGGCTGAAAAGAATGGAGACTCGGCAATAAAGGTTCTAGTTCTAAATTTGAAATGCTGAGCAGATGAGATGAAGACGACGCTCGAATGCGAGCGAGCCGACTCCGCCGAGAGCGGCAAAGGGCGGATATCCTTCAGTGTAGATTCCCTACTCCGCGGGAAAACTGGCACACCGCACAAGGAGCCGTCCATCGACGCGATCAGTAATGACGCGGAGAGTACCGACGCGGCGCCGGAAACAGACGACAGTGACGTGGACATCGAAGATGTTGATTCGAACGTGGATGATAGAGAAGACCGAGAAACAAATGACGGAGAGGAGCTTGAAAATCGAGGGGTGGTCATCCCCCAGCCTTTACTCCCAAGACTGTACCAGGGTCCTGCCCCGCCGCCGTCGTGGCCCTTCGGTGCGTTTCCATGGATGGCACCGAACCCCATGTTCAGAACCGGTTCGTCTAGTGAGTACTTACTGAGATCTAATTTGATAAGATGCTGGATTGAATTTAGAGAATTCGTTCTTATCTCTTTTTATCTACGTGGGTACGAAACAGTAGTTAGAATATTTTTTGTTTTTGTGTTTACCACCTACCAGTGTGGCAGCCCGTCTTTTCTTTGATTTATCAGATGTTGAGCTATTATCTGTCTGAGTCATTACGCTATTAATGTTTTTAATTATTTCGAGTCTTAAACACAAAGGTGACTTTTTTTATTGTTTTTTACTTAGCAACGGTCTGGTCAACGTATGCGGCCATGACAACATTCACATAACGAATGCTAAATACCAGATACTTGCCGATCAAATCAATTAATTCAAGAAATTTGCATATTCATAAGAATTTTATTCGAAAACAATTAGCCGGTCATAAATCATCCATTCAGTAAAATAACTTAATGCTGTGAATAAGTAAACAGTTTCGTATAAAATAATATGGAATTATGTCAAAATATTAAAAAAAGAATGATAATGATACCGCAGTATCATAAAGATTAAAATAACATGGTTCCGTTATGCATTTAACACGTGCAACGACAGCGAAACCTGAAAATTAATTATTAAATTAAATTATAGGTATCGCTTTATCACTTTTCTCCCATTTAATCGAACTATTATCCCTGGTATTTGGAAACCCTTATTTGATATATTTTCATAGAGTTCTTTGATATTAAAAAAAAAAAAAGAATCAAAAAAACTCTATGCAGTGTACGTATTGCAGTGCGACATATTAAATGTTTTTTTACTTATACATCACAACTTTTTTACATTATCTATCACTTTTTTGCGTATTTCCTACCTGTTTTAATGCCGTATTTAATTTATTTGAAATTCTATATTATTAAATTTTAAGTTTTACCTAAATACAGCTGAAGGTTATATTTGAAACGCAAAATCAAAAAGTATAATTTTAATTTGAAAACACAGGAAGTGCTGTCTGTTACTAATTTAGACTCAACGTATCAAAGGTTAATTCCTACTTTATGGTGAGCATTGTATTCTAATTACTTACCTACATAGTTTACATTTTAAAATAATCAATAAATCTTATTTACATCAAATTAAAACTACTTTTACGCACATTGAAAACATTTGATTGTGTATTTTTGTTTTATAATCGTTTAAATTAAATCTTTTTACGTAAATAGTTTATAAGTTTAAAAATCGAGAAAAACCGACTCCATTTCGACTACCGACTTCGTCATCAGATTATGATGATGATGGCAGTTTATTGGGAATGTTGTAGTGGCTATAAACACCACTTAAAAATCACAGGATAGCAAAATACGCAATTTCGTACACGTGGATGGCATATTTTTTCCAGTTATTTCTATTTATAAGCCAAACTACCGAACTGATTTTGATGAAAATTTAATAAGACAAACCAGAAAATACATCCTTTCAGATAAAAAAAAATTTTTGAAATCGGTTCATAAATGACGGAGTTCTGAGGTAAAACACATTAAAAAAATACAACCGAATTGAGAACTTCATCCTTTTATGAAGTAGGTTAAAGATCGTTTAAATTAAATCTTTTTACGTAATATCTACTTACTACTTATTTTTTAATGAAGTCAACGATGAAAGTACTTACCTACTAGAAAACTTCATTAATCTCTCGAAATGTCTACTTCAATAACTTGCATTTGAGGTGCATACAAAGTGTGAAAAACATCACATTCCTGTCAAAATATTTCTTTCACCATCAACCAGCCATCATAAACACCATCATTAGATGGCGGTGACAGCGCATCGTTAATCATACCTCTAATTGAACAAAGTAGTTTTGTTCGCAGTTTTTGTTTATTTCTAGTTATGGTACTTTGCCAGTTCGCGGCAGATATGAAACCGCCGCGTGCGAAAATTTCCCATCATTAGGGACTTTACGGGGTCGATCTAACAGTGTTGCCAGGGGAAAAAATCATTTAATCATTATAACCATGGATAAGTTAACTTATTTTTTTTATACAACTAAATGATGGAATAAGCCGATGGTCCACCTGATGTTAAGCGGTTACCTCTGCCAATAACAATGCACGTTTCAATAGTTTTGAAGATTATGAAATCACTGAAATAAAAAATCACAAAAATATGATGTTTTCCTTCACCGTTTGATATTTAGAGCACTGGTTATCATCATCATCATTAGCATCTTCAGTTATCTTTCCACTGATAAAACCTAAAACATCCATGAGCGTTTCACCGGAGGGACCATCCTAAAAGAATAAATAAATAAATAAATATTCATGGACTTTACACACAACGCCCTCTAGTCCCAAACTAAGCAAAGCTTGTGATATGGGAACTAGATGCTGATAGAATACTTATATACTTTTTTTTTGTAAATACATACTTATAATACATAGTAACACGCAGACATAGAACAGAATCTTGGTAGATTTCCTACTAATAGGTAAATAAATCGACCTTTCGTTCATTCATTCGTATCAGTTAGTGGTGAACTCTGGTCACGAAGTATTTAGGCCGCCTTAAGGCCTCCGCCGTGGCTTAAATAAATAAATAAAACCGCTCGAGTGTGACCAGCCAGTCTAAATTACACTGTAGTGGTTTCTAATAGTATCCGATAAGAAAATCGAATCGAATGAGCGTGGCGACGGCCATTTTGTGGCAATTATTTGATTGGAGAGCACCAATCAAACAGTAGATTGCTATCAATGCTAAACGGCTATCGATATACGTAAAGCGTGACTATCGTTCGTCATGCTTTATCAGTAAGCATTCCACGAAGAGCACCACAGTGAAGAGCCCCTTAAAACTTTTCCATAAAGAGCACCAAATATAAACAGATCGGTGCTCTTCATGGAATAGCGTAGGTGTTTGATCGGTGCTCTAAATCTGGGTGTTCTTCGTGGAATGCTTCTTTTTTAAGAGTACTTACAAACGTAAGGCTCGTATATTCCGAGAGTCATCAAGAGTGAATCAAAACATCTCTTTTTTGACAGATTTTATTTGAAAAGGATTAAAAAAAAATTGTTCAAGCAAGCGCTTGATCAAGTGAGCGAAGCGAGCGAATATTCAACCAATATTATTTTAGCAACGAGCATGGCATTCAGGTATATTATTTGTTGGTAACATTTATTGCTATTCTTTTGTTTGCTTCTTTTGTTTTCTCTTGTAATTAACCCTCGATGCAAAAACGACGGGGTGTTATAAGTTTGACGTGTCTGTCTGTGTGTGTGTCTGTCTGAGGCAACGTAGCTCCTGTACAGATGAACCGATTTTGATTTTGTTTTTTTTTTGTTTACTTAGTCGGGAGTGTTCTTACGCTGTTTGATGAAAATCGGTCCAAGATTCGGGAGTTTTTTAAATTTTTAGTTTTATTAGGTAACTTGTTTTTATTTGTGTGTACAATTCTTACTTTTTTTTCAATGTTTTTTGTGACTTGTCTAAGAGTAAAAGTGACAAAAGTAATAAATAAATGAATGTGAATCTAGGTGTGGTTAGTAAATTGTGAAATCCGATAACCACAATCCACCATCAAGATGTTTTCACCAATAATGGCGATCAGAATGTATTCTAAAAATGTTGTATTCTTTAATTGGAATCTATCTATTCCCACGTATCGGTTTGTGCCTAGGTAACTATTAGAAGTAGAACAGTAAGGTTTTAAAAAAACGGGCGGCGCTTCATAACGTTCGTATTTTAGATGAAGTATTTTACCATAATTATTGGCAAATGCTAAAGATGAAGTACTAGTATTTTACCACAGGTAATAGAGAGATTGGAAAATTCCAAAAGCATTCACTTACAATGAGGTAGATCAGTCAGCATCATCATCAAATGATGAGACAAAGCCAATTTTCAGAAATTAATTTAAAACTGATAACTAAAATCTTTCCATTTTTTTCCAACTATGATTATGAAGTAAGAATTTTATCTCTAAAAGCTCTACCTACCTATATTTTAATACCTATTTATCAGCTGAAAAACAAAAAAATCAATATTGTGTTTCAAAGAAATAATAAAAACGATTGGTCATGAAACTTCATGTATCATGAAACATCATGAGAAGCAAAAAATAAATTTTCTTTCAGAAGAAGTGAGTAACTTTTGATGCTGACTGTACATGCTAACAGGAACTACCACCGCTATTACGGTCGCAGTATCACAGCAAATAATATTTAGTTGCAAGTAGAACAGCAAATACCCAACATATTTGTCATCGTAAATGGTCAGATTCTTGAAAACGGTTTCTCGTTACAGCGGTATCCATAATTGCAACTCCTATAAGGTAAAGCGGCAATTTCTACCTGTGGTCTGACCGCCAAGTGTAAAGAGAAATCCAAAAACTTTGATTGTTATCTTCATTTATTAAATAGTGTTACAATCTAAGTACATAATAACAAATAAAATATCGCATTTTAGATTTTAAGTAAATGTTTGTCTAAAAAAGAAATAAATAAATAAATAAATATTCATGGACTTTACACACAACGCCCTCTAGTCCCAAACTAAGCAAAGCTTGTGATATGTGAACTAGATGCTGCTAGAATACTTTATATACTTTTTTTTTTGTAAATACATACTTATAATACATAGTAACACCCAGACATAGAACAAACATCTATGTTTTCCACGCACAAATCATTAAGTTTTTCAAAAAATTACCCTAACTTATTGGAGAAAACAAAGAAAATAATAATATCTAATAAAATCGTAGCCATATTTTTTTTTACAATATTGATAAATTGTACTATTTTTTTTTACTTGATACACACTAACTATTTCAGTTTAAACGATGTGGGTAATGCTAAACATTGTAAAAATTACGACCAAAGCTTTTCCATTTTACCATTGAACTTCGCGGTCATTCCGCTGGTGAGTGGTGGTACTGTAAGCGATTTACCTATACCTTATCTGCTCTTCTAAGTTTTATACTCTGTATCTCCAATCAAGTTGATAATACTGTGTTCCGCTTTGAAAAGACAGTGCAACGCTAAGCAAATTCTTACCGTTTTAGTTTTACACTTGTAATAGCGTTATCGCCTTGGACGTCTGTAATGATATCTATATGTTCAACAAACAATTTGTATTTGTACAGTCGGCTACACATCAACCTATCCACTGTTTGAACTTTGAACTATTATAATTTGAATGTTGCGAATCAGGGATTGCAATAGGTGTAGGCGCGTGGCGCGCAAGCAGCGAGTCTCAAAACATCGTCCTTCTCGCATGACTCGCAACATTTAAATTATAATAGTTTAAATTTCGAGCTGTTGATAGGTTGACTGTACATGAGATTTATTATTTTCAGAGTCGAAGTCAAAGTGAAAATTTCTTTTCATCGCTTCAGAGCCTACAACTACGGGCCAGAAACTACGGCCTGGTTCCTAGAGTTTTTTTTTATGATCCTTTTAACAAAGTTTACTTAAATGCCGAAGCTCCAGTGTGGAGACATTTTAACTTCGTAATGCATTAATGTAGTAATTAACAGAGTATTAGCAGGCTGAAGTGGCAGTGGGCCGGCCATGTTTGCCGTAGAACCGACAATCGTTGGAACAAACTAATACTTGAGTGGCACGTTTAGGCAAGCGTAGTGTAGGACGCCCTCCGGCGAGATGGGGCGACGATCTGCGAAATGTAGCTGGCAGACACTGGATGAGAAGAGTCGAAAACCGAGCTCAATGGCGCGTCTTGGGAGAGACCTACGTCCAGCAGTGGACGAGTATAGGTTGATGATGATGAGTAAAGAACGCAATGTTACATAAAAAAGGCACTCACTCGACCAATCTGTTACCGCCGCCTTTGCGGCAATCTACGTCGGCGACGTCTTCACTGCGCGCTAGCTGCGAACACGCTGCGCTTTCGCTTCTCTTTGAGCTGACTTGTAAATCGCACGTGTGATAGAGCACTTAGTTATCAAGTAGAGTGCGGTTTCAACCCGCTAAACGCTATAACTATCGCCACTGCCTGCCCGAGTTGAGAACTGTCCAGTTTAGCAGTTGTGCCACCTGATTAGGCAGGTATCGATTGAGACAACTGTTACTGTTCAAAACTCACAATTAAATTAGTTAAATTATTTTAATCAATTCAATTTATTTATTGTGACTGATCACAAGAAATCATAAATTTTTAATTATATGTTCAAAACAATAACTATATACAAATACACTAGAAAACTGCATTTTTAACAAAAAAAAATTATTAAATTGCACTCTGAATTCTAAATGCTAGAGATAGAAAAGCATAATTAAATAACTTGAGCGATAAATTACAACAGAAATTTATTTATTTCTCAGATACTTAGCTATCCATAATTAGTTAGTATAAATTCACGGTAGGTACATGACATGGGTTAGTACAAATAATTACATTATCCAATTATTATTCGGGCAAATTAAATTAGATTACGTATTTTATTCACATAATAGTCGTAGTTAAAAGATAATTATATCTCTTACCAATTAATAAAAACTTTTTTAAAAATACTCGTCAGTGTTTAAAAAAGTTTTTCTTCTTCTTACGTCTTTACGTCACTTAAAATTAATTTCAAGTAACCACACTCAAAGGAGTGTGGTAGTTACTAAAAACTAACTGAAAAAATTTAAAAAGAATTTTAAGACTACCCCTAATATTTTGAGTCAAACTCAATGTCATCGCATGCACCAGCAACGCGTGAACTTACCAATGCACCACTGTTCGCCTGTTAAAACTTAAGAAATAGAATATCAGCTTACGCCGCGCCTCCGACGCGAAATCCATTTTGACCATAAAAGGATAGGTAAATCTCGTACGCGTTACTGAACCATGCGTACAAGTGTGGTTTAACCCCAGCAAAGATAAGCGCTGTACCACCAGCACCACCAGTTACCTAATGGTTTAGGGTTCAACTTATGCACATTGAGATTGACTTTGAGCAATTTAGTGTGCACCACTATACCTACCTTTAACTAACGAGGTACTAGGTACAGTCAGCAGGGGTATTCCAATCTCAGTTGAACTGCAAAGTTGAACTGCAAAGTTTTAAATCATGGTCAGTTCATAGTTCATACTAACTCATATTTATTCTGTGACTAAATAGTGACATTATGATGTCATTTAATTTGTTTTCGCGCATATTTTGTTGTCAAGTGTCTAAAAAGAATGATCACGTGGTACAAAATTATACCACGTGACCTGAAGAAATTACACTGGGCAGTGTAATATAACTTGACAGCAAAAGATTGGAATACGGGGGCTGTAGCACAAATTATTGAACAATTTAAGATTCTCCAACTACCTATGTTTTGAGAGATTTAATTATTTGTTTTGTAACTTTTTCAAGAGTTTAAGTAGATCTTTATACCTTTATGCTAATGATAGAACTGCTTATTACCTACATTTTATGACTGCATTTACTTGTTTTAAACTTAATTTGATAATCAATTTATGATGCTGACTATACCTAACTGTAACTAGTGCTCTCAAATATTCTCAAAATGAGGAAACCTCTACAAAGGTATCTTTTAATGTTAGTGCAACCTAAGGCTGTAAGCGCACTTGCGACTATGGACGCGATGACTTTGCCCATGGTCTAGCTAGGACATAGTCTCTACTAAAATAAAGTAACAATGGTTAGTTATCATAAAATTCTGAGCAAGTCGTTCGTCGTCTGTTGTTGGTGGAGATGAAGAAAAAAACCATAGCTAAGTAAATACTTTACACTTATTTGATCACAAGATACACAAAAACTTTCCGAACCGGACTCTATCAATTAAAATTGAAGACAATAGTAAAATATAATAAATTACAACAAAAACGATAGCACATACCATAACCGCATTAATTATTCGTGCACACCACACCACAGAAATGGCTACTGAAAAGCATAAAACTCGGAATGCGAATTGTGCCCAAACACAGAACCACAGAGTATATTATTATAATTACACATTTGTCAGATGGTCCTAAAAAGCCGTGTGTCTGGGACAGGCTTCCATATTTGGCGTGGCGTGCGAGAGGGCAGGTGAGTGCCAATTACCGTGGACTGCAAAAAGCGCGGCTCGACAAATTGTGAAATTGTAAGGATGTGTACCTCCAGTGCTGTAACGCTTAGCCAACCGGTACCCAGAGGAGGAATAAGGTACTGCGCGCAATGAGCGGTAAGCTCATCGGTTTATTTATAAATTATACATCATGGCTTTTTAACCATCGCCTGCAGAATCCTTAGATATAATTACAAAACAAAAATAGCTGTATTTTATTGGATTTTATAAATTAGGACCGAAGCTGCACTTGCCCAGAGGTAAGTTGACTAGTGCATAGTAACGTGGTCTCTGGCTTCGAGCTGACCCAAAATATGTGTGTTATTTTTAATAGATATTTTGCAAATGGCGGGGTACTGATGCAACAGCTGAACCTCAAGCTGCATCTCCTGCCAGCAGTCGCAGGGCACGCTAAGGGGATTTCTGGACAAAGAGTCTGGAAATCCCCTGCCTGTCCTCCTTGCGAAGGTTCTTCATCTTATTAATATGTGGGTTTTAAAAAACACGTCTACCCTAGGTAGGTATACAAACAATGTAGTAAACATATTTATAAAGGTATCTTCAAGCTCAAACAAGAAGTGTTTAAAAATTATCAGTAAATCAAAATCGTAAATACTCAATTTTTATCTCAGAGGGCTCTTTTATCTTTTAGTGGCCGTTCGGCGAATATTTTTTATGTCTTAATTAACTTCCATATGAGGGGCACATAAAACTTTGCAAGCCTGTCATTAACAAACAATAATTTGGTAGTAAATTTATTTATGTTCTCTTGGGTATTTTTAAATACCTACATTTATTTTTCGACTCAAAACAATCTTTATCTGTATGTTTCGATAAAATGATGTATTTTATCATCTACGTAACTAGAATTAATAAATTAACTACTCACGTACTGAATACAGTACGTGAGTAGTACTGTATTCACGTACTGAATACAGTACGTGAGTAGTTAATGCGATTTTAGTAAAGGCTCGAGATAGTCGCCGCGACCATGGACGCAAGTGCGCTTGCACCCTTAGATACAGTTTATGAAATAAGATTTTTTGTAAAAGAAAATAAACGATTGGTTTTAAAACGCAATGTTCCATATATTACAGATAAAAAGAGTACCTAAATCAATAAGCATTCCGTAAAGTTATGCGTTCGTAAAGGTGTGAAACTTATAAGGATACATCCAGGTAATAAACTATACCTTGAAGGTGTTGACGTGCTCTATAAAAACCAGCACTTATTTTATTTCAAGCAATTTTATTTTTACTAAAGAATTAAAGCTTCAAAGATATCTTTCGAACAGTATTGGGCTTAGTAGAGTTCCCTAGGAAACGCCATTATGCTTGTAAAAACTTATAGTACGCGAAGCTTTATTCCTCTGAAGTTAGGGTGCAACAAACGATTGCGTATGTACTGGTTGAGCGGAAAAATTCGCTTACTTCCAATTCGAGCATAAAATGGGTTCTGCGCAGATACTGCAGAAAGACAAATATCCGTTGCATACTTATACTTGGAACAAAACTTTTACGACATTTAATTATTGTGAACGCATCCCATTATCAAGGGGAATGTCGTGGGTTTGAGTCTCGATCGACTCATAACTTTTGGGATGTTATAGAAATAAATCTTTGTGATTTTTTCTTATGTGATATAACTTCACTACAGAAAATTAGAAGAACCAGAGTATAAAAATTAAAAAAATATACATGGACATTTCACATACGCCTCAATCAACGCCCTCTAGTCCCAAACTAAGCAAAGCTTGTAATACGGATACTCGATTGCTGATGAAAGTTTTCAAATTCTAAAACAGCAATCGCATGCGAAGTCACGTGCATTCTACTTGTTCTGTATACCCGTTTAATCCATCAGTTATTAGCCAGTTTCCAAGAAGCACACGTAGAAAAACTCAACGCAGTTGGTATTGCATCGATAATACCTACTCATTCACCGGAAAATGTCGGAGATAGCATTTTCTTGCTAATCGTTGATTCGTGTCTGCGATTTTCAGTTTATAATTGGCCGAAGGCACGAGAATGACTCGTGATGAGAATTTGATTTAACTGATCAGTGATCTGGGGTCCTATTCTACAGGCGATGGAGAAATATCGCTTGGATCGCTTCTATGTGCGAGATGTCGATCAATACTCAAAAGGTTTTTGGCAGATTTTCATTTCGTTGGTTTGTATTAGTGGCCAAGATTTTCATTAAAATATCTTTATGTCTGAATTTCGTGTACGAGTCTAGAAATAGCTAATCTCTAACAAAACTGATAGGTACATACTCGTACAAATTTAAGCTTACAAGTTTTAGCAAGTGCCTTAAAAGCATTGCCTCTCCACACTATACCTACATCAAGGTTAGTTTGAACAAAATGCTAGCCGCCACTGTACCAATTTCATGTATTTTGCGGAATAAAATATTTTCAAATCTAATCTAATTATGAAAATCTCGAACACGCGAGAATGCGCCCCTTATTACATGATAACTCTGATAGTAATTACTTCTCGATTAGTTGTAATTATCTCAGCAATATCTTGAATTTTATCAGGTTTGGAGATTGAGGCAACTTTGCAACATCGTTGAGGGGAAGTCAACCTGTGTTTGTAATTTGAAATAGATTTATAATAGCCATGATGATTTACGATAACTGTTTCTTTTTATCTACTAAAGCTATGTAGCTAGCTGGTTTTGTAATTTCCGATATAAAAATTTATCTGTCCACAGGTACTTCAAATTGCAATAAGTAGGTAACTCGATAAAAAACTACCTTTACGGGATTTACCTAGTGTGTGAAATAGAATGGGTTGTTTTACTAATAAGGCTGCACGTGTACTTGGTGGCCAAACTGGCTAGAGCAGGAGGCGATTATAAACATTTTTTATTTGACTTTAATTTTTTTATGCCGTTATATAACCATGTTGGAACTCCACTTCTGACGAACCATAGGACGTACTACCTAACCAACTAAAGTCCCTATAAAGTAGGTACGTATTCTACTCAAGTGTACCTACCACAGTAGAACCTAAGTTACCATTACAAATTAACTTCCCACATGAAAACAAACAATTTACTCAACAAAGATATCGCAATTAAACCCCGACATTGACAACTAAATCGCATTAAGTAGCCGAAACAGGCTTAATTGGCGGCCATTACACAACTCTATATCTCTATGGTCAAAATGGCGGACGGTTTGGCGGGAAAATAAATGCGCTTAGCGATGGATATTATATCTTCATTAGCGTTCGGCATTCTGCATTGATATGTCCACAGGTGGGGGCCCTGCCCATTGAATTTGTTCTGCTTTATCACCGACGGTCTACAGCTCTACCTTTTTGGATTGTCTATGCTTCGATGTGAACTTTGCGAAAGGCATTAATTCATAAAGCTTGAATATGGCTTTATTTAACGAATGAATGGGTTTTCATTATTGTATGTTATATCCCGATATTGTATTCAAATTCGTATCGATGCCTGCAAAATAGGTACCTAGGTACATGTGTAAATGATTAATAGTCACTCCCTCGTATAATAGTCATTAATAGTCACTCCCTCGTATAAATAAACTTGCAAACTACAAAAACACTCTGCTTACTTAGTGCCTTCATAAAATTACCTTTTTTAGTGTTTCATACTGAAAAAAATATTTTCGTAAGCGCACCTAATAGTTTCATGCAATTTTATTACCTGCAGGGGTATGCCAATCAAAGTTGAACTGCAAAGTTTTAAATCATGGTCAGTTCATACTAACTCATAGTTATTCTGTGACTAAATAGTGACATTATGACGTCATTTGATGTGTTTTCGCGCATATTTTGCTGTCAAGTATCTAAAAAGAATGAGCACGTGGTACAAAATTGTACCACGTGACCTGAAGAAATTACACTGGGCAGTGAAATATAACTTGACAGCAAAAGATTGGCATACGGGGGTTGTACCTAAGTAATAAAAGCTAAAACGAATATTGGCTTTTAAAGACTATTCACTTAATTCAAACAATTATCATTTAAATCGAATATCATTGTTTTTAATTGACTTTTATTCCAAATTTTGATTTTGATTAGATTTTAGAATGACCAAGTTTGGTTTGTAAATTAAGGTCCACTGTTAATTCAAATAACAAAACTCAATCAGGGAAAGGAAATTGATTTAACTATTAACATATAAAATAAATTAATTGTAATAAGTTGTAAATATAACGTAAATGAAAGTAGGCTCTCATATATAAAGTTCAATGACTTGAATGTTATAACAAATGAAATACAATACTTAGGTACTCGTATCCTACAGCCCTAGATAAGTACCTAAGTAGATTTTGTAATAATAACTTTGGAAATAATAGATAGCGTAGTTTTTTCGAACATAAGGTTACACGCGCACTTATCCGTCAAAAAAGTGTCTAATCATGAATTTTACATTTTCTGTTTGAAAATGTCGAAGTATAAAGTTCAAATTATGACTTTGTAACTGTTATCTATTGCTAAAATTTACCTATAATTTCAAATCTTCTGAAGGTTTTCACATTAAAAAAGTTATGGTAGCTGTCTAGAAAACAGCTGATATATTACCTCATTTTCACGAGTAAAGATTGCAATTAAGTAAACAAAATTCTTAAGATTTTATTAAAATGAACTCTGATTTCTACTTGTTATTAGTTGCAGGTAGAAAACAGAGTTCAAATCACCGACCGCAGACAGTGTGCCCAAAAGGCTGGTGACATTAACTTTTTAAATAATTTAATATTTAAATGAACTTGAAGGTGGCAATTTAGTTCAATAATCAAATTAAATCGTTCCTAAAATATTGATTAGGTACAGCAGGTCAAAACCATCATGCAAAGCCCTTTTATTCAAACAAACTTAATTAATATTTGAATTTAATCGATTCCCGCGACCGGAAGCCGAACAATGGCGGACTAACTCGATTATACACTCGATTAAATCGATTTTGATATTCAAATCGGCCGGCACATTATTCGGCTAATGGCATCAACATGATCAAACAAAGGATGAAATGCCTGAATTTAAATTGGATACTATTCGGATCGTGTGTTAATTAGGCTAGTTTTCAATAATATATAGCTAAAACAAAAGCTAGATAGGTATAATAGGCACAACGGATCTTTGTCTCTCTCTAAGTATCTGCGCAGAACCGACTTTAAGGTCGAATTGGAGGTAAGCGAATTTTTCCCCACAACAGTAGGTACCTACATGCGCAATTGTTGTTGCACCTAACTACAGAAGGATAATGATGCGTTACTGTATGCATGCACTGCATTTATAGTTACTGTAAGTAACTATAAATATATAATGTATACTAATATAATTTTTGCGCATACTTACGTAATTGACATGTTTTCATCTTGTTTCTTGTTTGTTGTTGTTTGTTTCTTGTTGTTTGTAAGTATGTATTTACAAAAAAAAGTATATAAGTATTCTATCAGCCATTTAGCTCCCATATCACAAGCTTTGCTTAGTTTGGGACTAGAGGGCGTTGTGTGTAAAGTCCATGAATATTTATATATTATTTATTTATTTATTCTTTTCTTTCATATACAACGATATATAACGTACTCGTATTGTTATCATCAAGGTACAGATTACGGTATTACGAACTCAAATTTTACGTAAAATAAAATTGCGAGAGTAGCCCACTGTCCACTTCTATTTAGAGCATTTAGCGGGCTCATTTTATTTTTTTGTTGTAAGCTCACCATCGAGACTCCAAAAACTGTAGACTATGTAAACATGCGGGAATCGAACCCACGTCTCTCGTATCGAATTCTAAACTACGCATAAGTTATTAGTTGGTAAAGTGAATAATGCGATTCCACGCATATTTAGTAAGCCAAGCGTTTCTACGGTAGATTTTACGCTCCGGTACAGAGCAAGAATAGAATGAGCTTGGGGGGTTTAGAATGCCTGCTATTTTTAGTCTATGGAAGTAGCAGCTTTCATATAAAAGAAAAGCGGTGATTAATTTTTCTTTTCCTTTCATTTAGATGTCCCCGTGTCATACAAAACCACAGTTCTTAAGTCAAAGTCAAAATTTCTTTATTCAATTTAAAAATAATGCATACAAAACTAAATAGATATTCGAAGTAAAATCTCTTGTGTCGAACAAAACCGCATAATTCCTTGGTTTTCTCTTCCATAATGTTTGTTTTCGGCTTGATATCAAAATGTTTTGTCAATGTTCTGAGAGTCAATTCCACTATGACAGCTGAAACGCGGCTGAACCGTAGCTTTTCATTTGTTTTTGCTGAAGATTGATAAAACCTTAGTTTGAACTGAATAGAACACCAATCGTTGTTTTGTGGAATTAAGCCTCTGGTCGCAAGTATTTTGATTCAAACCTCGGCTCACCAAGATAGATAATTTTATTTTTTATTATTTTTATTTTATAATTGTGACAGGCGTCACAGCTCAGTCGGTAATGGATCTGCCTTCCGTACTGTGGGTCGTGGGTTCGATCCCCACCAAGAACAAACATTTGTGTGTGGCAAAACATAGATGTTTGTTCTATGTCTGGGTGTTACTATGTATTATAAGTATGTATTTACAAAAAAAAAAAAAGTATATACGTATTCTATCAGCATCTAGTTCCCATATAACAAGCTTTGTTTGGGACTAGAGGGCGTCGTGTGAAATATCCATGAATATTTATATTTATTTATAATTGTAGCAAAGCCCTACCCACCTAGTACTTACTAACCTATTTCTCCCACAGGCGCTCCTTCCGGCCCCCCCGTCGTCCGCTGCCAGCTCCGGAAGCACAAACCGAACAGAAAGCCGAGGACACCCTTCACGACGCAGCAGCTCCTGGCGCTGGAGAAGAAGTTCCGAGACAAGCAGTACTTGAGCATCGCTGAACGAGCTGAGTTCTCTTCATCACTGAGACTTACGGAGACACAGGTAACCTGAGACCAAGAAGAGAAGTTTATAATAGCTATGGGAAGAGGACCTATGGAGGACAGTCTTTTTTGGAATGGTGGAGGCCTATACCTCCTGCAGGAGTCTACTCCTGCAGGTTGATATGACGATGGGAAGTAGAGTCAGCCAAATGGTAAGAGTCGCTGGAAACCATAGTGTCTTATATATTTTGTACCTATAGGTACATATAATTAAAATCTAGGTAGATTTGTACGTAAAAGTATTTCACTAACAGAACCACCTCTAATCACGTCCCTCTCATTCCAGGTAAAGATCTGGTTCCAAAACCGACGGGCGAAAGCAAAGCGTCTCCAAGAAGCCGAGATTGAGAAGCTACGTCTCTCTGCCCGGCCCCTCCTACCCCCCTCTTTCGCCCTCTTTGGAGGAGGCAACCCTCCACTCTTCGCAGCCATGGCAGCGGCCACGCGTCCTCAACTAAGCTTCCTCGGAGGACCACCAAGTCACCAGCACGCTATTAATATGAATATCCTGAACTCCTTGCAGCCTCACTGACGTTTGTATCACGCGGGCACGCGTGAGGATCCGCCATCTTAGTGGCTTTGGACACCGTTCTTCTTCTTTTTGTGGCTGTCAACTTTGACGGATAGTGTTGCCAGTGTTTAAGTGAGTTACTAAAACAAAACACGGTTATTTATTTTCAAGTACCCACTGTGTGATTCTATCAATTTGACTAGAGAGAAAATTTCTTCTTACCGATATAAAATGAACGGAATTTTATATAAAAAGAAACCTTGCCTACATAATTAATAAGTGCAATTTTCAACTACTGTTATAATTGTTTCTTATTTTTGTAAATAAAGCTTCGATTTTAATAATAAAATCATCTCAACTGCTATGTTTTCAGTTGTAACAGATCTAAAACTGATATTTTGTAAAATGTAAGGTAAAAAAGTACTTAAAGTTATATTAGAATGCTTTTAGTTTATTATTAAAGTTTATACATCACAAAATAAAAATAGAAATAAAAACTAAGTACCTTTTTTAAAAATAGTGATTGGGTTTTAGTCTACTTATTTAATTTAGATTTAAAATTAATATAATTTTATGATTCTTACAAAACTAATCAAAAATGTATAGTATTTTATTTATTTTTTTAATTATTTAGGTGTAGATTAACTAGTAGATTTTTTATAACTTAAAAATTCATATTCAAATGTAATTAAATAGACTTTCTAATGTGGCCAGTAAAAAGTACCTAAAATTAACATAAAAAAAATTCACAACTTTTTTTTACTAATTTTTAATCCTTGAGTGTCGAATGTCGCTGACTGTACTTATTATAAATAAGCTCATTTAAATGTAAATAACAATCATTGAGTTACAAAATCTATCTACATATAAATACTGTCCGTTTGTCTTTTCCTAAAATATCTATAACCTGGGGGCAACTCTGAAGTTCCATTGTAACTAAAAGTGTTAAAATACAAAAGTTCTTATTATATTTAAGCTAAGGTTCAAATTGGCATAAACACTAATTAATGACAAATATGACAATACTAAAATAATCATTTTTAAATAAGGTCAAAAAAGTCAGCACCAAAAAGATCGATTAATTTGACGTCAAAGTACTCGCATCTGAATAGGAAAAATCTAATTTTAGGTAATTTTAAGATGTCAGTAGATTGTCATTGTGGTGGTATGCTGATTTGAACCTTGGCATTAACATGATAAGCCCTATTTATAGGTATATGCGTAATTTTAGTTAATTAGCTGTAACAACAGAATTGCCACCACTGACAAAATACTTGTAAATTATTGATTAAATTATACAATCGTTATAAGTGCACTAGTTGTTTTATTAATAATCCTTTTGATTTTGGACGTGGTTGTAACTACCCTTTACCAGTAAGTAGAGTAATTGAATTAAGTCCCAGATAATCTGGGTCTTAAGCTTAAATTGCTTAAGCTTAAGCTTGGATAAGCTTAAATGTCACGACACTGCAACTTCAGCGTTTAATATTTCTTTGTAAAAAGGATCATACAAAAAAACGCTAGGAACCAGGCCGTAGTTTCTTGCCCGTTCTTCTAGACTCTGGTCGCGTGGAACTGGCACCTAGAATCACCTAATATAAGAGATTCGAAATGCTCCTTGTAATTTTATTGAATAAATATTTTTTGATTTTGATAATATGGTTCTATCGATCTCCAGGTTAATTATAAGTAAAGCTACATTTCAACTGACAAGTTTGGGAGTAGAATACAAAATAACCTAAAACAGTTGACAACCTCCGATTCATCTACGTTTAAGCTGACGAGTTTTTAGAATCGAGTCCCTAAAAGAACATCTATCAGAATAAGGAAATGACTAAAAAATTGTTAGTAGCGTTTTGTTTTAGTAGAAATAAACAATATTTCGTAGCAGTGCTACGCGGGTGCTACGAATCTTCAAATATTATTTTGTGATATTTAGAAGGGTAAATAGGATGACTCCTCAAACCTTTGTGAATAGCGGCTTTTTTTTTAAAGCGGTTGGGGTTTAATGAAGTTCCTTTTCCAATTGCTCCGACGTCAGCCCAACGCTTACTTACAACTTTCTATACTATCCCACTGACGTTTATATGTTTCGTTTTTTATAAAACTTTCATGTGGTGTACAATAACGTATTATTTATCTATCTATATTAAAATTATTAGAAAACATAAAAGTATTTTACAAGCTTGGCAGTTATACTGCATGTGAAACTGGCCTTATTTCTTTTTGCACGGCAAAATAGATTCATGTTCATCTTATTTTTTTTTTTAAATAAACTTTAACCTTTGCCCAGCAGTGGGACGAGACAGGTTAATTAAAAAAAAATTAAACTTACATAAAAGCCACCTTACGTCACAATACCATCCACCGAGCCATCTTCGTTTCCTGTCCTTGCTAATTAGTACTGTCAGCAAGTAAAAACTGGTTGCAATGGCATGGCGACTCCATAATCCATGTTTAATACTTTAATGCACAGATTTGTATGCCAGGACGCGACAGCTGCGGGAGCAGTGATGTGACTGATTGATCGTCTTTGTAGTATCGATACTTTTTGATCATCTTCGTTGTATCGATAGTTTACTTGGTCGTTTTCGAAGTATCGATAGTTTTTTTTATTGTGCGCTATGTTAAAAGTCCTTTTTTTTTTTGTTAACGGGGGGAAATCTGCATCCAGACACCTCGCCGCATTTGAGGGATGCGGCGAGGTAGTGTGAGGTTGACGAATTCGTCGACTCACTAAAGCCACCCCGGTGGCCGATGTTAAAAGTCCTAGTCCAATGGGACAGTGTGGACTGCCAACAACAACATGCTAAAGTTAGTAGTTTTGCGAAAAATATAGAAAAAATGTCACGCTTAGCTATAGGTAATCAAATCATGGATTTCGCATTGAGTGGGACTAACCATCAAAAATCTAAAGCTTTTTCTTCCTTTCTATATTTTGAAGTGTATAAAATCATCTCGTTTAGGTAGTAAACAAGATATTGCCTAACATTCTGCGAGATTATTTACTTACCTACTAGGTATTAAAAAATAATCAGTTTTATTTCTACGAAAAACACGTAGCTCTTTTGACTACACTGAAACTGCAGGGGTATGCCAATCAAAGTTGAACTGCAAAGTTTTAAATCTGTGACTATATAGTGACATTATGACGTCATTTGATGTGTTTTCGCGCATATTTTGCTGTCAAGTGTCTAAAAAGAATGATCACGTGGTACAAAATTGTACCACGTACCTGATTGTACCTGAAGAAATTACACTGGGCAGTGAAATATAACTTGACAGCAAAAGATTGGCATACGGGGGCTGGAATAAAATACTGAGAACTTATGTTTAAATACTTATTTTAATAAACAGTTAAATATTGAAGTTGAAGTGTTCATTTCTTATGATCCCATCACTACCAGGCGGCTCGCGAGATCATTAATTACACATTTATTTATTTACTCACCAAAAATGGCCGTTTATTACTATACGCGGCCACTAGTTTATTGTAATTGGTCATTTTATTCGTAATGATGCTCAGTTCACTCTCATGACCAGTTTTTCCTGATCTCGACGTCCGCCCTTTTCAAGTCTTCATAGAGACAATGTTAGTTTATCGGGTGTCAGGTAAAATTGGTCAGGTTTTATTGTATGAATTGGTAAGTCAATAGTTGACGGCGAAGAAGTTTTCGCTGCGTTTTTATAGGTCTTTATTACTTTGTAAGTCGTTGTTAACGGTCGCCGATTGCGGTCCGTTACCATTCGATGCTATTTCAAATTCATTTTATAGTGTGAAAAAAATATGAAACGGATGTTGTACTTGTTCTGAAATATTCGGGTCAGTTTACACACTAATAAGTTACTAAGTAGCTAAGTATTCAAAAAAATGTAACTGGTTATCACGAAAATAGGAGGGTTTCGAAAGCGTTGGTTTTTAGTATATTTTTTTTTCTATTTTTTTAGGAACTCTACTTGCATTTTTCAAACTCAAGATTAGAATAAATAAAGTAGGTACAGTACGCACAACTCTGAAGTTAAGTGCAACAAACGGTTGCACCATGTACTGTTGTGCAGAAAACTTCGCTTACCTCCAATTACCCAAAAATCGGTTCTGCGCAGATACTTCAGAGGGACAAAAAACCGTTGTCACTATACTATACCTTGGAATAGTTTTTATCATGGTAATCGACTGGAATCCTATCCTACTAATATTATAAAAGCGAAAGTTTAGATGTTTGGATGTTTAGATGTTTGTGTTTCAATCACGTCTAAACTACTAAACAAACTTGGATGAAACTTGGCATATATATAGTTCGTAACCTGTATTGACACATAGGCTACGTTTTATCTCGAATAATTAACAGGATCTACAGGATAAAATGAACGAAAAGGATTAGCAGCGCCAATTGGCAAGAGGATTTAATTGTCATGTCATGTCTTGTCAGTTTGACAGGGCGTAGTACTACCTCTTTGGTCTAACAATTAGCGTTTGACATTCCAGTAGGTACGAGTTCGGTGTAATGAGGTGTAATGTTAAGTTTCTCAAAGAAGTATTCGCTCGGTACACGCACAGATAATATAATGTACACGGAAACTGTAGACGCGTACGAAGTCGCGGGTAACTACTAGTTGGACAATAACTCTGCCAGTGTCACATAAATAAAAATAATGATCAAACAACTGTAAAGAAAGGCTGTAATTATAAATTCCTTGATTTCAACAAATGACGTCACTACATAACATGACAAAGGCAAGCCTGCATTCCTGTTACTAATTATAAAGCCTAATTGCCGCCAAAAATTGGTGTCCAAAGAACAACGAAGAGCAACTGACGAATTTATAAAGACAGCCATCGTAAATTAAATAGGTTGCTAGCTAGGTATAGTAGTCACAACGGATCTTTGTCTCTCTGAAGAATCTGCGGAGAACTCATTTTTGGGTCGAATTGGAGGAAGCAAATTTTTCCTCAAAACAATAGGTAGATACAGCGCAATCGCTTGTTGCACCTAACTTCAGAGGGTTACAGATCCTTCGTGCGTGCTGTACCAATATTTACAGTAGGTTATAGAACCTATTTTAAATCAAGACACAAGTTGCACTTAACCATAGATATTTTTGACTTTTTTTTTCAGTAATAATGTTTCCTTCAATCTTGGTTCACACTGGAGCAAACTTGACATAGAATGCCGATGAGCTCCGCTCCGGTCGCTTCGCTCACTCGTTTAAAAAGTATATTGCTAGAGGCAATTGTTTTTAATTTCTTTGCTACACAATCTGTCATCACAAGGACTTGCGGAAACCACGCTCATAATGACGAATTAATTGCTCAAAAATACATCAAATAAACATACTTCGGCTATCTGATTGAATACCAGAGCAACCCTTTCATCCAATTTAAATTTTTGTCATTTTTACCGACCACCGTAGGTTTGATGATTGTGATCTGAACTGGCTGTTTATTACCAGCGAAGATGTCTTACGAGTAGATGTAGATGTTGTTCGACATGACGTCACTGGTCCTTTTTACCCGACATCGCGGCGCAAAGAGAGGATAATGTATTTACAGGGAATGTTCTTTCGACCGTCCTCTGAGAGGAAAATCTAAACGGCTGTAGTTTTATAAAAATGTTAGGCGTCACGGGCACGATTTTGATAAAAAAAGAACCGCATTTAAAAATTTATCAGTTTTGTAGCTAGCTCAGTCAGTTTTGTACGTTTATTCCTCTTTGGCGCTATAGAGACCAAACGCGTGGACCCTCGAATTTATAAACGCCATAGAGGCGGTGGAAACGGTGCTTTTTAGAACAAGATGAAAAGAACATCTCTATATTTATCTGTGGATGAAATAATCAGAAGCTTGAATGAAAAGGTTCAATTAATTTTGTAAAGATTAATTTTCCCCTACTAGCATTCCTCGATAAGAATCCAGAAAACCTAAGTTAGGCATGCGTATGCACATTTTTAATCATCACAGAACTCTTGTTAATGAACCTTTTGTTTTACAGAGCGCGTTAGATATAGTGCAATATCGTGTTCGATCTTCGATACAATTTGGAACAACCAACTGGTTCTTGCTATGTCTTAGACACTTCTATTTTTCTATGTTTCGATGTGATGGTGGTGTGAATAATTAATTCTAGATTTAATCATTTTAGAGTCGATTGATTCTAGATTCATATCGAGAATCAATCGACTCTAGCTCCAGTGGTAGACGACGAATTCATTTAAATGCATTTGTGTGGGCGGGGTTGTTTAAGTACCGATGCCACCTATAACTAATCCTCCCGCCTCCAGCCATCGGCTCATTTGTCTCGGTACCATCCTTGGTAATAACCTCATGATTGGATTCTACAAGGACTTGTTTAAACGTCACATTCTCAAAGGTCCTATCTGAGGATAGATCTGAAAAATATCATCATTGGTCAATCCAACCTTTTGGCAAATCCTTACTAGAGGTAAAAATAAATCAAAGAGGTACATTGACCACTATCAATTTCAAATGGTTTTAGCAGCGTCAAGGTCAACTTCACACCCATACCCCTAATTTCCAGGCACTGAAGAGTTTGGAAGATGAGTTTCGATGGGGTAGACTAAAACAGTACTTTTCAGGACAGACAATAATGGTCGTTTTCCTTTGGCATCGGAGCACTGACTCAAAAATGAGAACATTACAGACCATTTAGAATACAGCAGAGGTAATTTTACCACATCTTAAAAGATGCCATTTTCTTAGCCTTATCACAGAAAGGCATGGTCCATACGTGCAAAACTAACTAAGCCTCGACTTTTTTACATCAGAAATCATAGGTACAAAAATGGATTCAACACCAAAACGCCCACAGTTACACTCAGACAGCTAAGACAAAATATGAAAAGTTATCTGTCGGGGGCAACATGGACCAGTGATGTTTTAATTAGCCCAGCGGCAACGGCTGTTAGCCATACTGCCAATTGGAGTCTGCAGGCTTAGGGCTGCCACTTAGGGTAACCCAAACTACCTAGACTCGAAAGAACTCGTCCAGGGACGTACTACCACTGCAGCACTGCAGCGCTGCCAAGCAGTGATGCTCGCATTGCTGTGTTGTGATTTGAAGGGTATTGGTGTTGGAGCAACTGCAGGCTTATGAGATTCAACATCTTTACATCTCAGTGTGATGAACGCAGCGCAATAGTACCTCTTTGTTAGATATCCTCTGCGATGTATTCAACATTTTAAAGGCAGTGATGAAAAGGATATATCATTATCAATAAATATATCGGATATATCATTGAAAGGAAGGTTGAAGGAAAGAGAGGAAGAGGAAGACCGCGTATTAGCTATATGAGCCAAGTAAAGGCGAAGCTCGATGTCATGTCGTATGGACATCAAGGAAGCTGCCCTGAAAAGAAGAACCTGGCGGGAAATGCATATGTTACGCCGACTAGAGCCGTAGCTCTTAAATTAGAAGAAGAAGATGAAAAGGATAACAACCTTTGGGAAGCTCTTGCTGAAATGTCCGTCTTTAGAGCACTCATGACACACCTTACTCTACTCATGATTGTAATAGGTACCAGTATAATTGTGATGGAAGAAAACACCACTAAAGATACCAGCAATTCCGTTATAATTGCACTTTTAATTAGATTTGTATGCAGTGGAAACCCTGCACAGACCCCGGTTAGTTACTGCTAAGAGGCCATGAAAATTGTTTAACGCCCTTCCAGTGTCGTGAATATCTTCATTTCGAGCCAGTTCTGGTTTCCTAAATGCTATAACTGTGGTATCACGTACGTATTCTAACAAAACTTAGAGTTAAACTGTTGTTAATGTTTGTTATTTATTTTTCAAGCTCAACCTAACCTATACATAAAAGTTAAATAAAATAAATAAATAAAAAGTAATAAAGTTGTTGGTATAACTGCTCTTATATAAAACTTTTTATATAAAGTAAATCCGTTATTGGATGTAAGGTTTATTGTTTATGTGTCACATAATTTATTTTTAAGATCTGTGGATTTTGTGATAATAAAATAAAATAAAAATAAAAAAAATGCACCCGTCAACATTTTCAAAACCCTTTTTGCTCGAATACAGATATTTTGATAAACGCTTCCGGTTTTTTGCAAAATGTAGAAAAAGGTAAAGTATGTAGTCAAAACGGATCTTTGTACCTCTGAAGTGTCTGCACAGAACCCATTTTTGGGTCGAATTGGAGGAAGCGAATTTCTCCGCACAACAGTAGGTACATGCGCAATCGTTTGTTGCACCTAATTTGTGTAATAATAGTATAGTTTGAAATTTAATCGAATTTTATTCGACCGTCGACATTAATTTGCTCTTTTTTTTCACTCTAGTATTAGTCAAGTCATAATTATTAGGGGTATTACCTCGAAATGAGGGATAATAAACTGAAAATTCATATTACTTTTTTATTTAGGTAGCTAGGAGGTACTTCTTTTTGACGTCTCTTATCACCGCTGTTTTCTACGACCGTTAAAAGACGTTCTCCTTATTTATAAAAGCAGAGCTCCAGTAAATTGAAACACTGGGCACCGGCCAGTGGCGGCTAACAAATTAATGTTTGTGATTTAATCAACTGAGCGCAAAATGGCGGAGATAAATCCACTGTCTGAGCCATCTTTATTGAGTGGTAATCACAGTGTAGGTGATTGCCAGAAAGAACCCTTGAAATGTTTTTTTTTTCATACCACCAAGCTGGCAAACAACCAGGACTTAGATCTAAAAAACCATGCAGTCTTTTATAATCCAAAGATGTGTAATCCAGGATAGTGAAATATTATATTGTCTATGTCCAGGACTTCAGTAGATCCAAGTCATTTTAGCTAGAAGTGATGTGGTTCTGAAAGTTAAGTACCTATCTTTTTTAATAATATCTTGAAAATGTGAATAATGAAAATTAAAATCAATATTTCCATTATACGTTTTAAATGAAGAAAAATATGACGAATAAGTTATTTCTTAGCAAGAGAAAAAAAGTAACGACGCCAGGTTTTTGGGCACACTGCCTGCTGTTGGTAATTTATAAGTAAGTAAGTACCTAAGTAAGTAAATTTTGTTTTTATATGCATCTAAAAATACAATAAAAAACTTCTTAGCTAGTTAATAATACGACACAATAAAGCCTATGAAGTCATGCGGACAGAGTTTATTATGATATTCGCAATTAAAATCTTATGAAATCGAGTGAGTTATCATTCGAATGCTTTACAACTCGCAAACCAATTACCCGTTCGCTCCCGCTATAATCGATTCCACTCGCGATTTTAATAATCGATACGGATCTTGATGAGTTATGTTTATTTGTTTTGCGTATTCGATTATCGAATTCGTTGATTGGTATTTTGATTCAGGCGTCACTGGAGATAGTGACACAATCGATTCTATTCTTTCTATCATAAGCTAAATATAGATGATATTTTCAATACTTAATGAAAAGCTGGTTTACTTGGAGAAAACAATGTTTGAAAGGTATGAGCGTATTTCTCATAATTTGTTTTTCTCCGCAATACATCTTTCAATAGCTTTCAATCAGTGACAATCTTATTATTAGCCCTCGTATATATCTAAGTTAACCCCATATTATGACACAAGAGTAATCCTAAACTTGCTGAAACTTCATAAATGCACCATCCTAAAAAAACCATGACTTCTTCTTCTTACGTATCAAATGACCTGGATAACCATTTTAAACAAAGGTCTTATAGTCTGTAGTTTTATAAGATCACCCTTTGTAGGTGGTACGACTAATATAGTATACGTATTTACAATACCTACTTCGAGTTTAAGTACCTAGGTAGGTAGTTTTCGCTAATTAAGTAAAGGTACGGCTGTCTTTTTAAAACTTTCATCATGTCTAATGGTAATACGGCGCTGTTGGACACAAAAAACACACCTACTATGTAGGTACCACTTAGTACTTAAAGGTAGGTAGGTAATGTAGGTATGTACCATGCCACAGTTCGTGTAGTAGTCACTAAAGGAGCTAAGGCAGCTTTCCACGTAAGAAGAGCCCCACTGTGCTCGAATGTCAGTAAAAACTAGTAGTGATTGCAGAAAAATGTACCAAAATATAAAAAAAACTTTCTAATTTAGTTTTGCGGTAATTGTGTGCAATGGAACCAAGTGCAAGAGGAACGAAGGTATATAAAAACTGTGATAAAAACACAAAAGGAGTGGGTTCGATTTTCATGTGCACGATCAGAATCTTTTAATATTTACATAGTATTCACAGTTTCTTTCAGTGGAAATGCTAGCTCAACCAAATTGTGTGAAAGTATAGATTGCATGCTGAATGTAGATTGTAAAGTTTTTTGGTGGAAACCTACAGGGGGGCGATTCCAATCTCAGTTGAACTGCAAAGTTTTAAATCATGGTCAGTTCATACTAACTCATAGTTTTTCTGTGACTAAATAGTTACATTATGATGTCATTTAATTTGTTTTCGCGCATTTAATTTGTCTTTTGCTGTCAAGTGTCTAAAAAGAATGATCACGTGGTACAAATTGTGCTACGTGACCTGAAGAAATTACACTGGGCAGTGAAATATAACTTGACAGCAAAAGATTGGATTACGGGGGCAGAGCTTCCAAGGTTGAGCGGATGGTTTAGGTGCTGAGAAAGCCATGTGCAAGCACTACAACGTCCAATTTATAGGGAATGGATAAAACGTGGCGCATCATGTAAAGATTTAATTTATTTAAAAAATATATTTTTCTGCTATCGCTATCTAGACTGAAGTGTCGCCAACTAACTGTTCAGCCTTCACTCGCTAATTAGTCGGTTCGATTCCTGGTACCGGTGCACCGGTGACTTTTTACACAATATAATTTTTAGCCAATAAAAGATACTTATCGTATTGTATCAATTAAAGGGTTTTCCAGCCAATTACAAGTGCCTTGTATGTGGATAGCAACTATGGTGTTCACTGTGGTATCAGTAGAGTAGTATGGAGCAAGAGTGCTAACAGGAAGCAGGATTTCCCTGTTCTGCCCCCGTATGCCAATCTTTTGCTGTCAAGTTATATTTCACTGACCAGTGTAATTTCTTCAGGTCACGTGGTACAAAATTGTACCACGTGATCATTCTTTTTAGACACTTAACAGCAAAATATGCGCGAAAACTCATCAAATGACGTCATAATGTCACTATTTACTCGCAGAATAACTATGAGTTAGTATGAACTGACCATGATTTACAACTTTGCAGTTCAACTTTGCAGTTCAACTTTGATTGGCATACCAATCCTGAACATTATTTTGTAAAAAGAATTATTGAAATGACACCGATAAAACAGGGTTAGCATAGCCATAGGTTGATATAGTAGGCACAACGGATCTTTGTCCCTCTGAAGTATCTGCGCAGAACCCATTTTTGGATGGAATTGGAAGAAGCTTTCCGCACCACAGTACATGCGTAATCGTATCAAATTCAAATTCAAATTATTGTTTATTGTGTAACATAGATTTTACAGTTCATAATTTTATAATAGAGTCCACTATGTTAACCAAGATTGGTATACAATAAAATAAAAATGTAATAATAATCACAATAAGTAAATAAGAAATAATTGATCAATACAATGTCTAATAAATTACATGCCAAAATTTCGAAATTAGTTTGTTGCACCTAACTTCAGAGGGATAAAAATCCGTTGAGCATATACTTTAATAAAGTTTATCACTATATTTTTTAACTTATAGAAGAAAGAAAATAAATTTATTCGCCAACACTAACGCTTTCGCTATGAGTGGTTTAGATTTTTCTATTTATTTATAACAACGTCGCTTATAGGTACAAACATTATGGACCACAAAATTCAAATACGGGATAATTTTCCTTATAAATAAGTGCTAAGTAGTAAATATTATTGTTCATACTTACTAAAACTTGCTCCGAAGCATATATCTTATACTCCGGTTTTAGTAAACCAAAGAATTTAAATTATTACTGTCTTATTAAATTATTATTATTATTTAGCTGTCATCGTCACGCCTATTACTTAAGAATGTAGAATCTTAATAAAAGAATTAATAAAAGAATTATAAATGTTTTGAATGTAATTACTTACCTACTATAATTCATAAGTTTAAAAAACTTAGAAAACCCGACTTCAATTCGACTACCAGCTTCATTATCAGATGATGATGATGATGATGATTATTTTGATGAAAATTGAATGGGACTAACCTGGAAGTATATCCTTTCAGACAAAAAAAGATTTTTAAAATTTTTTTCATTAATGACGGAGTTGAGGTAACAAACATTAAATGAATAAATAAATGAAAAAGAACAAAAAAAATACAACTGAATTGAGAACCTCCTCTATTTTTGAAGTCAGTTAAAACCCAATATTTCTAAGCATCCGTAGCTCATAAAAAGTTGGAGTAATAAGCAACCACTCGTCATTCCACCAGCTTCAAATAATAAGTCCCTAATTTTATCGTACACCTTTTGTAAAAGAAACAAAAAACTACGTTCAAAAATGTAACATGCGCTCTTTTAATTGACACCAAATTCTACGAAGTTAATTTCACAAATTACTTTTAGCTACCGGGTTTTTAGATGAACCGGACAAGAGGTTAGAACCTTGTCGCTATAACTGTTTGAAGCTTTTCACGCAATCTTCAAGGCGGTTGTAGTGTGGTTAGTAGGATAAGGTTGTATAACTACCGGTTTTGTCAAAAAAATATATGTTACCAGAGTTTGGTCCGATGCTGTAGGCGGGTGAAAGTATTAGTTACTACTTAGCTGTTGTCCGCGACTTCGTACGCGTACACCGCTTTATTTTTAGACGTCTTTCTAGGCCCTCTGAAGGTCTGAAGTAACTGACGTGACGGTCGTCTTCATCTCCTCATGTTTTATGGGAACTGCTAATATCGGTCGCTCATTTTCTCCTCTAGGCCCTGTTAATTATTCGGGATAAAAGTAACCTATGCGTTAATCCAGGCTACGAACTATATTATATTCTCAGTTTCATCCATGTTGGTTCAGTAGTTTTGACTCGATCTAATTTTTTTTTATATAGGTAGGTAAGTACATTATCGACATTTGACCGCAATCTCACCTGACATCTCATCTATTTCGGACAATTTTGTAATTTAGAACGAAAATTATTGTTTTAAATTGTATAATCATCAAGGGATACTGGGTTGAATGAATCTTAGGACAATATAATGAGTAGATAGGTAGGTATAAATTTCAAGATATAACTAATGCAAATCTATATTTGTTTTAAAACTTATTATTATTGTCTCCTTTGCCGAAATCATCTCAACACCATCGTATTAAAACTAATTTCTAGACAATTTTCAACCTACCAGCTTTCACGAAAGTGTCTGTAACACTGGTGGTATCAAGAAAAAATATCGGCACCAACCCAACCGCAAGTCTGGGCGTCCAAATTAAAATACGCGAATTTCGTCTTTTAAAGCATTGGCTTCGGAATCTACATGACGGCTGTGATAAAGAGGTCCGATTGTTTTAAAAAGACCCATGTGAATACATAACCCAGGTAAGTATAGACTTTGATAGGCGTCACAGCTCAGTCGGTAATAGCTCTGCCTTCCGTGCTGTGGGTCGTGGGTTCGATCCCCACCAAGAACAAACATTTGTGTGTGGAAAACATAGATGTTTGTTCTATGGCTGGGTGTTACTATGTACCATAAGTATGTATTTACAAAAAAAAAGTATATAAGTATTCTATCAGCATCTAGTTCTCATATTACAAGCTTTGCTTAGTTTGGGACTAGAGGGCGTCGTGTGAAATGTCCATGAATATTTATATTTATTTATTTGCTAGATTGGATTTGATTACTTCTTAATATAAACTCAATATTATCTGTGGTTTTCTTTGAGCAAGAATTGGATCAACAACGATAATATTGTAGGTAAGTTAAGTAGGTATACCTACCATAAGAGAAAAACTAACAACTAATAAAGCAATTCCGCATAATATGTAGGTAGGTTAGAATCTACAAGTGAAAATGAATGAATGAAATGCGTGAATGAGCACCCGGGTATTGACTTTCGATCAATTACGAGTAATAAACAGCTTTGTTCCCTTTTTTCACGAAAATTACTGAGCCATTTTCTATAAAATTACAGCACTTAAGCAAGAATTAACGCAAGAGCTAATGACAATCGTGGGAGGTGATTTTATAGTGCTTTGTTTATTATGTTGTGGTTCATTGATACTGGACAGATTATAATACAGTTTGTATGAACGTATATTTCAAATTTCTTCCTCTTTGGCTGAGTAACCAACGCAGGCGTAGAGACTCTACGGCACAAAAAAAACAACCAAAATAGAGTAAAATGTTTCGTCTGAAATTAATCTTTGTAGATGACGTGCTGCGTTATTGTCGTTCATTCACAATACATCGTTCATTCACAATACATAGTTTATTCATAATTTGAGTTAGATATACTTAGACCAAATATCTTGATACAAGATCATCTTCAAAAACTTTTGACTATTTTGGTCTTGTCTCCAGACTTTAATTTAATTTTGTGACTTTTATCAGAATTAAGAAAGTAGGTAATACCTACTTTTTAGGACAGTAAATGTAAGTATCTAAAATTAACATTAAACTCCTACTAAACCAAATTATACTAGGCATGAAGTAGACATACAAAATAACTTAGTATTTCATCCAAGTCATTTCTGTAACATTATTTTAGAAGGTGCGAGTATCAAGAATTTATTTTGTCCACATTACATTTCATCCAAAGTATTCAAGTAGCTACTGTAAGTGCCCTTATAGCCAATGTTGTGACTACGACTACCCACAGAGACGTTTATAATTCTATTTATTCTAAGATTTATCACTTACAATGACGAATTTGTTCTATTATTAACAGTAAATAAAATATTGACTCAATTCCCGTTAAAAGTCCAATAAAATAAAAATCTTTGAAAAAAGAACATCGCCGTTCTGTTTGAGTTTTCGACGTGTCTCTACATTGTCTGGGAATCGAATGACGGGCATTTCATCGATTAAAATCGATTTTATTGGATACAATTGAATCCCCTTTGTTTGCAAATACATCCACTCTATGTTATCTCTATGGCTTTTTAATGGTGGATAAATAAACTGCCCGTTTGTTATAAAAACAGCACAAAATAACTTAGGTAGGTAGTCTCTATGTGTCATGTTGTTTGTTTTTCTGCTCTTTTTCTTTTGCATTTTATTTATTCAGGCCGGATATCGTTTCGTTCATAAATGAAACTGCGAAGAACATGTAAAACTTTTCCCATGATCGTTTGCATAGCATTAATGATGTTTTCATTCGAGATCGTCCAAATATCGATTGCGTTTTTTCCGAGAGCTGGAACCCGTATGCAAAGGAGGACATTTGCATCCACGTTCGGTCTAATTTGGATGCGCCCGCTGTCTTTCTGTAATCGTTAAAATGCACGGTAGCAAAACACAAAACAATAAATAAATAACGAGAACAATAAATATAATTAAAAACGACAAAAAGCGTTCGTCTGCATGACGCGGGTCGTACAAACAGTTGCGCGCCTGCGACGACTCTATATTTCCATCTATATGGGACATTCGAATCGCACCTTTATTTTAATATCAAGAAGGTTGATACTCTAATGATTCATAACTGACATTAATTCCACGTTTTGTCATCAAAACGTCACTTTTCAGATCGTTCCTCATTAGAGCTTTTTTTTTAAGAAATAAGAGTTTTTGAGAATTAGCAATAATTCAAAATAAGTATCATCAAGCAGATATTATATACTAAGTACCTACCTTACCTACCTAAGTAAGTTTTTTATTAACTACTTACCCTTGTAAAGATATAATTTTGTTGTAGGTAGTCGAAACTATAAAATATGTTCACATGTCATATTATTATGACAGATCGGAAGACTCTATTACGGTCTGAGATCCTAGGTACTAAGTAAGTACCTACATTAAATGGTATTCCGAGTTGTCACAGCATCCCAAAATTTATTGCACCAATTAGTAGAATCCACGTGAAGGGGTTTATCTTGTATTTCGATCGCGCTCTATTTGGGAGGTAACGGTCGATAATGGCCGAATTTCGGAGAACGTATCTTTTTGAACGTATCTTTTTATTCTTTTTTTCACGATAGGTATGGTACGGCATTTTCGGAAGCGAGAATGTTACAAGTTAATTGGATGAAAATATTCTGATGCCGGCACCACGGTGGCTTATAAAGTACCTCGGATTAATTATGGGACTACCGGACTTTGATCTTATAACTGGATTAAGAGATAAACAGATCGTTACTGCGACTGTAATTGCTTAAGGGTTTTTATTTATAGATATCTTGATTATCTATTTACCTACGATGAAGCTATGAAGTTAATTCTAGTGATCGTTGGCGGTAATTTCTTACTAAGCCCGGCGGGTCATTATAATGATTGCTAAGATGCAGCGATCATTTTGAATAATTTTAATTTGAGCTTTTGCTTTTAACTATGCCATTAGTTGCTTGATAGATTAGTAACTTCTAACGTAGGTATATATAATATTACTAGGTTGCGTGGTGCGCGAGCTGCATGCAGCTCGCGAGCGGTTATTTTAACACTATTGTAAACAAACAACCCCTAAAAACCCCTACAAAACCCTACAAACCCCTACAAACCCCTACAAACCCCTACAAACCCCTTCAAACCCCTACAAACCCCTACCAACCCCTACAAACCCCTACAAACCCCTACAAACCCCTACAAACCCCTACAAACCCCTACAAACCCTACAAACCCCTACAAACCCCTACAAACCCCTACAAACCCCTACAAACCCCTACAAACCCCTACAAACCCTACAAACCCCTACCAACCCCTACAAACCCCTACAAACCCTACCAACCCCTACAAACCCCTACAAACCCCTACAAACCCCTACAAACCCCTACAAACCCCTACAAACCCTACAAACCCCTACAAACCCCTACAAACCCCTAAAAACCCCTACAAACCCCTACAAACCCCTACAAACCCCTACAAACCCCTACAAACCCTACAAACCCCTACAAACCCCTACAAACCCCTACAAACCCCTACCAACCCCTACAAACCCTACAAACCCCTACAAACCCTACCAACCCCTACAAACCCCTACAAACCCCTACAAACCCTACAAACCCCTACAAACCTACAAACCCCTACAAACCCCTACAAACCCCTACAAACCCTGCAAACCCCTACCAACCCCTACAAACCCCTACAAACCCCTACAAACCCCTACAAACCCCTACAAACCCCTACAAACCCTACAAACCCCTACAAACCCCTACCAACCCCTACAAACCCTACAAACCCCTACAAACCCTACCAACCCCTACCAACCCCTACAAACCCTACAAACCCCTACAAACCCCTACAAACCCTACAAACCCCTACAAACCCCTACAAACCCTACAAACCCCTACAAACCCCTACCAACCCCTACAAACCCTACAAACCCCTACAAACCCTACCAACCCCTACAAACCCCTACAAACCCCTACAAACCCCTACAAACCCCTACAAACCCTACAAACCCCTACAAACCCCTACAAACCCCTACAAACCCCTACAAACCCCTACCAACCCTTACAAACCCTACAAACCCCTACAAACCCTACCAACCCCTACCAACCCCTACAAACCCCTACAAACCCCTACAAACCCCTACAAACCCCTACAAACCCCTACAAACCCTACAAACCCCTACCAACCCCTACAAACCCCTACCAACCCCTAAAAAACCCCTACCAACCCCTAAAAACCCTACGAACCCCTACAAACCCTACGCAGTATTATGTAAAAAAAAATAGAGGTCAAAAAAATGTGAAGTCCAAAAAAATTGGTGTCAAAAAATTTAGGATAAAAAAATGGGGGGCCAAAAATGGGGCGTCAAAAAATTTGTGGTAAAAAAGAGCGTCAAAAAATTTGGGATAAAAAGTTGGGGGTCAAAAAAAATGGGGGTCAAAAAAAGGGGGGTCAAATAAGGGGGGTCAAAAAAACGGGGTCAAAAAAATTGCGGGTAAAAAAAAATGGGGGTCAAAAAAAGGGGGTCAAAAAAAAGGGGGTCAAAAAAATTGGGGTTGAAAAATTTAGGATAAAAAATTGGGGGTCAAAAAAAATAGGGGTCAAAAAAGGGGGGTCAAAAAAATTGGGGTTGAAAAATTTAGGATAAAAAAATTGGGGGTCAAAAAAATGGGGGGTCAAAAAAGGGGGGTCAAAAAAATGGGGGTCAACAAAAAAATTGATGTCAACAAATGCTTTGGGTCATATTTGCTGAAGCACCTTGTACCTATACCTACCATGAGTGAGATAGGAGATACAACCCCTTATTCAATTTTGTTAATAGTACTGATGCACCTTGTACATGTCAACCCTACCAATAGAAAGATCTATTCGTTTTAAACAATATTTGCTGAAGCACCTTGTACCTTCCTACAGTGGGAGATGAGATACGATCATTTATCGAATTTCAACATTAGTACTGATGCACCTTGTACATGTCAACCCTACCTATAGAAAGATCTATAAGATTTTAGCAATATTTACAGAAGCACCTTGTACTTACCTGTTTTTGTTTTAAGAACCAACCCTCTAAGTCTTACCGTTTAAAAGTTACGAGCTAAAACGCAAAAAGGGGGGGGAGGTTAGGGGGGGTTTCGTATTTTTCCCGTTATCTCCCTCCAACTTGAAATGGATACACCGAAAAAAAAATTGTGTCAAGAACCAACTCTCTAAGTATTACCGTTTAAAAGTTACAAGCTAATACTCAAAGAAAGGGGGGGTTGGGGGGGGGGGTACATATTTTGCCCATGATCACCATCCTCCACGAAGTTGATTTACCGAAAAAAATATTTTCAAAAACCAACCCTCTATCTCTCACCGTTTAAAAGTTACGAGCTAAAAGTCAAAGAAGGGGGGGTGATAGGGGGGGGTTCGTATTTTTCCCATGATCACCATCCCCCACGAAGTTGATTTAACGAAAAAAAAATTTTTTCAAAAACCAACCCTCTATCTCTCACCGTTTAGAAGTTACGAGCTAAAAGTCAAAGAAGGGGGGGTGATAGGGGGGGGTTCGTATTTTTCCCATGATCACCATCCCCCACGAAGTTGATTTAACGAAAAAAAAATTTTTTCAAAAACCAACCCTCTATCTCTCACCGTTTAGAAGTTAGGAGCTAAAACTCAAAGAAGGGGGGGGTTAGGGGGGGTTTCGCATTTTTCCCATGTTTATCCCCACCCCTAAAATAGATCCACCGAAAAAAATTTTGAAATATACCAGTGCAAGTGGGAGAACCAATCGATCAACCAGTGTTAGAGTGAGACAGAAGATACGGGACCCTACCATCAGAAAGGTACGGTCGCCTACTTCAACATTTGCCTTTACACCATACTCCTAACTCGAGTGAGACAGGAGATATGAGTACCTACATTATGAATCAAGCCAGCTCAAAGAAAGGGGGGGGGGGGTTAGGGGGGGGTACATATTTTTCCCATGATCACCATCCCCCTAGAAGTTGATTTACTGAAAAAAAAAAATTTAATAACCAACCCTCTATCTCTTACCGTTTAGAAGTTAGGAGCTAAAACTCAAAGAAGGGGGGGGTTAGGGGGGGTTTCGCATTTTTCCCATGTGTATCCCCACCCCTAAAATAGATCCACCGAAAAAAATTTTGAAATATACCAGTGCAAGTGGGAGAACCAATCGATCAACCAGTGTTAGAGTGAGACAGAAGATACGGGACCCTACCATCAGAAAGGTATAGTCGCCTGCTTCAACATTTGCCTTTACACCATACTCCTAACTCGAGTGAGACAGGAGATATGAGTACCTACATTCTGAATCCAGCCACCACCACCAAGGAGCGAGCAGTGCAACAAATGAAACAAAAGAAAGAGACGTAAAAATCTTTCCTTCAAAATTCAAATAAATCAGACGGCACGGGCATCGCGGAAAAAAAAAAAAATTTAAAAAAAAAATTAAAAAGAAAAATTTAAATGATCATCTTTCTTCAAACTAATTTTCAATTGTTTTGCGTTCCAAATTTAAAAAAAAGTGGCCAAGTGCGAGTCGTCGAGGTGCGAGGTGCGAGCGAAAAATCTCGACCACTTTCGATAAAAATCTCGATCACTTTAACAAAAGTTGATGAAAATTTCCATTTTTTAATGAGATTGACCTAGATTGACCGAGTTTGGCCATGATATGACCATGACAATCTCTGCTGGTCCGATCCTGACCATAATAAGCACCGATTGATGGAGATTTAGCAAAAGTGGTCGAGATTTTTAATAATTTACCAAAATAGCCAAAAATCAACTACTTTTGATGTTTTTTTGGACTCGGTCGACCAGCACTAAATAATACAAACCATTCGAGACTATTTACAACCCTAAGCGACATAAATTATCCATTATACACAAGGAAATAAAAAAAAATTTAAAAAATCGTTCGAATTTATCTCTACCAATGCCGAATTGACCGAGAACCTCTTAAAATGACGACTCACCCTTGACCGTTTTTCAAAATTTCATAAAATCAACCAAGTAACCAGCGTTTTTACGTTTAACCTACCAAACCGTTGATTTGAATACTATTCCAATACAAATCGTATGGAAAAAGTGCCGGTTAACGATTTGCCGGTACTGCGGTATTGGTACGACACACCCTTGACTTTTTTTTTCAAAAATTATTTTTTGGGAAATTGCTAATTTTTTTTTTGGATTCGGATGTAAAACTAAATTCTAAGCACTTTATTGTATGGCGCCAACTCTCTAGCTCTTACCATTAAAAAGTTACAAGCTAAAACCCAAAGAAGGGGGGGGAAAAGGGGGGGTTTCGGATTTTTCTGGGGGGTTGTGGAGCCTCTAAAATCGATCTGCCGAAAAAAAATCTTAAAAATGTAAGCGCAAGTGGGAGAACAATTCTGTCAGTCAGTCAGTGAGTCGTAATCGAGCTATATATAGTATAACTAGGTTGCGTGGTGCGCGAGCTGCATGCAGCTCGCGAAGTGTTATTTTAACACTATTGTAAACAAACAACCCCTAAAAACCCCTACCAACCCCTACAAACCCCTACAAACCCCTACCAACCCCTACAAACCCCTACCAACCCCTACAAAACTCCTACAAACCCCTACAAACCCCTACAAACCCCTACGAACCCCTACGAACCCCTACAAACCCCTACCAACCCCTACAAACCCCTAAAAACCCCTACCAACCCTACAAACCCCTACCAACCCCTACAAACCCCTACAAACCCCTACCAACCCCTACAAACCCCTACAAACCCCTACAAACCCCTACAAAACCCTACGAACCCCTACAAACCCCTACCAACCCCTACAAACCCCTACAAACCCCTACCAACCCCTACAAACCCTACAAACCCCTACAAACCCCTACGAACCCCTACAAACCCCTACAAACCCCTACCAACCCTACAAACCCCTACCAACCCCTACAAACCCTACAAACCCCTACCAACCCTACAAACCCCTACCAACCCCTACAAACCCCTAAAAACCCCTACAAACCTACAAACCCCTACAAACCCCTACCAACCCCTACCAATCCCTACAAACCCCTACAAACTCCTACTAACCCCTACAAACCCCTACCAACCCCTACAAACCCCTACAAATCTACAAACCCCTACCAACCCCTACCAACCCCTACAAACCCCTACAAACCCCTACAAACCTACAAACCCCTACCAACCCCTACAAACCCCTACCAACCCCTACAAACCCCTACCAACCCCTACAAACCCTACAAACCCCTACCAACCCCTACAAACCCCTACGAACCCCTACAAACCTACAAACCCCTACAAACCCCTAAAAACCCCTACAAACCTACCAACCCCTACAAACCCCTACGAACCCCTACAAACCTACAAACCCCTAAAAACCCCTACAAACCTACAAACCCCTACAAACCCCTACCAATCCCTACCAACCCCTACTAACCCCTACAAACCCCTACAAATCCCTACAAACCCCTACCAACCCCTACAAACCCTACAAACCCCTACAAACCCCTTAAAACCCCTACAAACCTACAAACCCCTACAAACCCCTACCAATCCCTACAAACCCCTACTAACCCCTACAAACCCCTACAAACCCCTACCAACCCCTACAAACCCCTAAAAACCTCTACAAACCTACAAACCCCTACAAACCCCTACCAACCCCTACCAATCCCTACAAACCCCTACAAACTCCTACTAACCCCTACAAACCCCTACCAACCCCTACAAACCCCTACAAATCTACAAACCCCTACCAACCCCTACAAACCCCTACAAACCCCTACAAACCTACAAACCCCTACTAACCCCTACAAACCCCTTCCAACCCCTACAAACCCCTACAAACCTACAAACCCCTACAAACCCCTACGAACCCCTAAAACCCCTACCAAACCCTAAAAAACCCCTACCAACCCCTAAAAACCCTACGAACCCCTACAAACCCTACGCAGTATTATGTAAAAAAAAATAAAGGTCAAAAAGATGTGGAGTCCAAAAAAATGGGGGTCGAAAAATTTGGGATAAAAAAATGGGGGGTCAAAAATGGGGGATCAAAAAATTTGTGGTAGAAATGAGCGTCAAAAAATTTGGGATAAAAAAATTGGGGGTCAAAAAAAGGGGTTCAAAAAAGGGGGGTCAAAAAAGGGGGGGTCAAAAAAAAAGGGGGTCAATAAATTGGGTTTGAAAAATTTAGGATAAAAAAATTAGGGGTCAAAAAAAATGGGGGTCAAAAAAAGGGGGGTCAAAAAAGGGGGATCAAAAAAAGGGGTCAAAAAAATTGGGGTTGAAAAATTTAGGATAAAAAATTGGGGGTCAAAAAAAATGGGGGTCAAAAAAAGGGGGGTCAAAAAAAGGGGGTCAAAAAAATTGGGGTTGAAAAATTTAGGATAAAAAAATTGGGGGTCAAAATAAATGGGGGTCAAAAAAAAAGGGGGGTCAAAAAAGGGGGGTCAAAAAAATGGGGGTCAACAAAAAAATAGATGTCAACAAATGCTTTGGGTCATATTTGCTGAAGCACCTTGTACCTATACCTACCATGAGTGAGATAGGAGATACAACCCCTTATTCAATTTTGTTAATAGTACTGATGCACCTTGTACATGTCAACCCTACCAATAGAAAGATCTATTCGTTTTAAACAATATTTACTGAAGCACCTTGTACCTTCCTGCAGTGGGAGATGAGATACGATCATTTATCGAATTTCAACATTAGTACTGATGCACCTTGTACATGTCAACCCTACCTATAGAAAGATCTATAAGATTTTAGCAATATTTACTGAAGCACCTTGTACTTACCTGTTTTTGTTTTAAGAACCAACCCTCTAAGTCTTACCGTTTAAAAGTTACGAGCTAAAACGCAAAAAGGGGGGGGAGGTTAGGGGGGGTTTCGTATTTTTCCCGTTATCTCCCTCCAACATGAAATGGATACACCGAAAAAAAAATTGTGTCAAGAACCAACTCTCTAAGTATTACCGTTTAAAAGTTACAAGCTAATACTCAAAGAAAGAGGGGGTTGGGGGGGGGTACATATTTTGCCCATGATCACCATCCCCCACGAAGTTGATTTACCGAAAAAAATATTTTCAAAAACCAACCCTCTATCTCTCACCGTTTTAAAGTTACGAGCTAAAAGTCAAAGAAGGGGGGGTGATAGGGGGGGTTCGTATTTTTCTCATGATCACTACCCCCACGAAGTTGATTTAACGATAAAAAAAAATTTTCAAAAACCAACCCTTTGTCTCTCACCGTTTAGAAGATACGAGCTAAAACTCAAAGAAGGGGGGGTGATAGGGGGGGGTTCGTATTTTTCCCATGATCACCATCCCCCACGAAGTTGATTTAACGAAAAAAAAAATTTTCAAAAACCAACCCTCTATCTCTCACCGTTTAGAAGTTAGGAGCTAAAACTCAAAGAAGGGGGGGGGTTAGGGGGGGTTTCGCATTTTTCCCATGTTTATCCCCACCCCTAAAATAGATCCACCGAAAAAAATTTTGAAATATACCAGTGCAAGTGGGAGAACCAATCGATCAACCAGTGTTAGAGTGAGACAGAAGATACGGGACCCTACCATCAGAGAGGTACGGTCGCCTGCTTCAACATTTGCCTTTACACCATACTCCTAACTCGAGTGAGACAGGAGATATGAGTACCTACATTCTGAATCAAGCCAGCTCAAAGAAAGGGGGGGTTAGGGGGGGGTACATATTTTTCCCATGATCACCATCCCCCTAGAAGATGATTTACTGAAAAAAATAAGTTTCAAAAACCAACCCTCTATCTCTTACCGTTTAGAAGTTAGGAGCTAAAACTCAAAGAAGGGGGGGGTTAGGGGGGGTACATATTTTTTCCAGGTTTATCCCCACCCCTAAAATAGATCCACCGAAAAAAAAATTGAAATATACCAGCGCAAGTGGGAGAACCAATCGATCAACCAGTGTTAGAGTGAGACAGAAGATACGGGACCCTACCATCAGAAAGGTATGGTCGCCTGCTTCAACATTTGCCTTTACACCATACTCCTAACACGAGTGAGACAGGAGATATGAGTACCTACATTCTGAATCAAGCCACCACCACCAAGGAGCGAGCAGTGCAACAAATGAAACAAAAGAAAGAGACCTTCAAAATTCAAATAAATAAGACGGCACGGGCATCGCGGAAAAAAAAAAATTTAAAAAAAAAATTAAAAAGAAAAATTTAAATGATCATCTTTCTTCAAACTAATTTTCAATTGTTTTGCGTTCCAAATTTAAAATAAAGTGGCCAAGTGCGAGTCGTCGAGGTGCGAGGTGCGAGCGAAAAATCTCGACCACTTTCGATAAAAATCTCGATCACTTTAACAAAAGTTGATGAAAATTTCCATTTTTGAATGAGATTGACCGAGATTGGCCTAGTTTGGCCATGATATGACCATGACAGTCTCTGCTGGTCCGATCCTGACCATAATAAGCACCGATTGATGGAGATTTAGCAAAAGTGGTCGAGATTTATAATAATTTACCAAAATAGCCAAAAATTGACGACTTTTCACTTTTTTTTGGACCCGGTCTGCCAGCACTAAATAATACAAACCATTCGAGACTATTTACAACCCTATGCGACATTAATTATCCATTATACACAAAGAAATTAAAAAAAATTTAAAAAATCGTTCGAATTTATCTCTACCAATGCCGAATTGACCGAGAACCTCTTAAAATGACGACTCACCCTTGACCGTTTTTCAAAATTTCCTAAAATCAACCATTTAACCAGCGCTTTTTACGTTTTACCAACCAAACCGTTGATTTGAATACTATTCCAATACAATTTGTATGGAAAAAGAGACGGTTTACGATTTTTCGGCATATTGCCGGTATAGCGATTTTGGTACGACACACACTTGACTTTTTTCTTAAAAAATATTTTTTTTGGGAAATTACTAATTTTTTTTTTGGATTCGGATGTAAAACCAAATTCTAAGCACTTTATTGTATGGCGCCAACTCTCTAACTCGTACCATTAAAAAGTTACAAGCTAAAACCCAAAGAAGGGGGGGGAAAAGGGGGGTTTTCGGATTTTTCTGGGGGGTTGTGGAACCTCTAAAATCGATCTGCCGAAAAAAATTCTTCAAAATGTAAGCGCAACAGGGAGAACAATTCGATCAGTCAGTGAGTCGTAATCGAGCTTTATATAGTATAATTTAAATTTCTGTATAATTTTCTTGCCCATCTCTATCTAAGTTACTCTTAGTAAATAAGATTACGTGTTATGAACAAGCAGATACAGTATTTATGATTGATCTAAGTAACATTTCTCGTTCAAATAAAAAAAAACCTATTTGAGTTAGATAAAAACAAAACATTGAACAAAAACATTAAGTACATTGTCTTTATTTTATTTCTGTCTACACTTGATTTTCAATCCAAATAAGAAATTCTCTCACTAATCAGATTTCTGAAAAGTCTACAAAACAAAAGTTGTGTAGCCGCCCGTCAACGACCAAGATTGCACGGTCGCGATAGTGCGCTTTCGAAGAAAATGACTATTTTAGAAAAGTTCGTTTATACTCATTTACCTTATGCAGGACCTAACATATTAGGATAAAAGTTAATTTACCTATGGATAGATAATTATAATTTTAGCCTAAATTAATATTTACTTACCTATGTACTTAAGCAATTAATTATTCTTTATAGTTAATGTGTGTGTAGAGAAATGTCATATCATAAAAAAATTCCACCAAAATGACACGTTGGTATTTATACCAATTTTTATTGAGTTATATCTCGATAAAATATGCCAAACCCATTTCACGGTTGAATATAATAGTTTGATATTCATCATCATTTTCATAAATCCCACGGGATAATAAAATGAAGTCTTCATACACTCGAAAAATCACTACATTTTAACCCACACACTATGCACTTTTTGCGCACCATACACGATGAATGAACACAATATTTTATGAATGAATGGTTAGTTTTTTCAACCTGCGTTCGAATTTCAAATAATGTTAGGACGATAAAAATTTGTTTTGTAATATTTTTGTATGGTCTAGTATTATTTATGATCTTAAAATTATTTCTATGAATGGGGGTGTAAAACTTTTTGAGTGTGGCTACAAAAAATGAATTGACCATTATCTGTGAATGAATTATTATTACGAATGGTTTGATTCGATCTATCCGTGGAAACAATTTTTGCTTATTAGTATTAAAACTAGAGTAGGTACCTTACTACCTATAATCATACCACCTAATAAGATAAATTCTGTAAGTAAATATAGGTAAGTAAGTAGGTAAGTATACCTACGTACCATACCGACCTAACATACCTAGGTAGGTAGGTAGATACTCTAGTCGTCGATCTTACTACCCCTACAGAATACCTACAAACTTTAGATTAAATCGATATAATAATTTCATTTAGCTTAGTATTATTGCACCTACTTTTATGTACCTATCCTACTTTTGGTATGTTGGTAATACGAGGGTCAAGAAAGTAACAATTCGATGTCGTCACATCAATAAGGTTCTATGTTCACTTCACAGGTAGTTCACACGCACTAAAAAGTTTGACCATATCAAAAGTCACATTATAAAAATATAAAATGAAGCTAATGACGCGAATACACTGAATAGATTGGTTAGTTCAAGCGTCCCATGCGTGGCAAAAAATGTTAAGTGCTGCCATCTATTGTGAACCCGTCACCTGACCGAACATAATCTTCAGATTTGTAAATATTATACGGATTATTAATTTTGGTACTTTTTGTATTCAACGGTTTGTCAAGATCATTACGAATAATAAATTCGGTTCAACAGGAGGTAAAGAAAATATTAAGGAAAATAAAATAAGAGTAAAAAAACTACAGGTACTTAGTACTTACCTATCAAACAACTACTGGCTCTGCTACTCTATTAATACTAATAATAACCTAAGCAAAACTCTTTTTTTAGAAGTTTTCCCTAACCCCACGTAACGTACGTTTTCCCCTTACGTGGGCGTATATTATCTCTATCTACCTACCTAACATAAGGTAGAAGGCATGGTTTTACCTAGGTATCTATGGGCCTTCCATGTGCTGCACATAGCCCATGAAATGTGACACGCGATAAGCATATTTTGCCCTCTTATGTAAAACAAGAAAGCAAACCCCTAAAACAATAGATTAGCATAGCACAATCCAATTCCAACGCCATAAATCTCCCTCTGAAATATAGCCGTCATATTCACACGAAAATTTCGTACCTATAATCTCTTAAACGACCAACGCGTACCGTCATGAATAAAACTAGCTCGTGTATAAATTCAAATTTCCTCTGTACCACACGCTCATTTCCATTTCTCGGCAGTCGGCCCTCTCCCCCTACGGTTTATTAAAACTCAGTGCAAAAACCGACACCGAAGTTATTCGCTATCTATAGGAAATGGCATTATCAAAGGCCCGCGCACACGTCTCAGCCAATAGGGCATTCTTATCAGAAAATGAGTCATTTCAAATGACAGAGTGTTCTAAAGCGATTTCTAATATAGAACGCCGCAATCACTCTACCACAACCAAAGACAATCACAACTCTATTTTAGGATGCATACGTTTTATTTTCATTCGACAGCGCTACGGTTGGTTAGGTCGATGAAAAGTTGCCGCTAGCTCGGAGAGGAAATTGGAATAAGAAAATTTGGGGTGTAAAATGAAAGATAGACGAGTGCTAATTTCCGGCTATTACTACGTCTCTTTCTTTCCCGCACACTTATTGCGGGGAATGTGTTCGGGGGTGGCATATCACCGTCTTTTTCTAGCGTGGAGAGGTTCACCATTTAATAAAGCGTTATAAAATGTGATATGAGACTGGGAAAATTGTGTTAGCCACTTGAGTTTGTTGAGTAGGGTTGTTTGAGTTGGTATTTTACGAGAAGGCATCACATCTTTATAAAGTAGTCTTTGTGTAGTAAGTAGGTAGGTGTCTTGTCTGGTTATAAGAATAAGAACATTTTTCCTATTGCGAACGAATGAGAGTGAGCAGGTAATAAAAGAATAGATTAGCCATTCTTTAACTTTAGAATTAGGTACCTAATGAGAATATAACTGTTGTAGAAAAACATCAAAATCGGTCTTTTTGACTATGGAAACTGTAATACTAAGAGAAAAACGTTATGTCCGCATCGAGCCAGCGCTCAATAGCATATGACGACTTTGTCGACCGAGTTCCGTCAACGCGACCGGAATTTATCGACTACCCGCAAACAATTCGCTTCACGCCAACGACGTTCTATTGAAGCAGCTTTGACTGCGAAATTATTAGGTATTTTGCAATGATTTGCTATTATAATGTTAGCTAGGTATAGGTGGGTGGGAACTGCCACAGGAGTTGTAAAATCATTGTTATGAATATAACTTGTGGGACTCGTATATTTTAAAACAATAAACCGCCTGGGTGTAATAATTTAAGTAAATGTGTAGGAACAGACAATATTGTAAAATTTACAGCGCAATTGACCGGCATGTTGCAAACGGTGGGTGTCGTTTGACAAAGACTGCATTGTTCTTAGTTTATGTTTTAGCAAGCGGATATGAACTGTGAGTTTCAGTATCGAATCGTTCGAGCGAGAGAATTTGCAATGAACAACTCATAAATACCTGGCCGACCGTGCTTATGTAACTTTTCATACCTAGATAGGTAGATATAGGTAAACGGTACCTGCCTAGATAGGTAGGTGTGCTGTAAAGGATAACTATGCGCTAGATACGAGAAAGATAATTATTATGTCGAAGCAGTAAGATGGGACTGTAGTGGGATTAACCAGACCGAGACCGCGTTTGGGCGCCACTTTAACAAAAGATATTTTTCTGATTTCTATTACACAAAAATAAAGTTTCTGGATATCACTCCAAATACCATTTCCTGTGTAAAACCGACAGAGACAAAAATAATGACCTATCAAATTAAAGTTCCTGAGCGAAAAAAGCCAGACACCGCAATTAATTCAAATCGATTTCCACTTAACCAAACCTTCGCCGCAAACGATCAGAATTTCAAATACACCTTCCAGAAAACCCAGCCAGCATGGTGTAAAGGTCCTTTTTTGATTCCAATATGCCATTTAAATGGGACGCACCAAAAGAAATAGTAGCTGCAACCGAGTTAGGTTGGCCAGCCTGATGCTATCTTGGCAGTTGGCACACCTGACCGACGCTAATTGGACAATAAATCAATTCTTCCCGCTTCTTATTGGTGAATCGTGGCATTCCAATATTGAAAATTTGGCCGCGCGATATTGACAACATGATAAAAAACAATAGGCGGCTATCTTTTTCTTTTGTGTTCATCTCTGGACCCCGGTTCTTATTAAGGCTGAATAGTTTTACTTATGTTTTGTTTGTGTTGAGCCCAATGTCTTATCGGTTAGACAATTTGTTTTGAGGACCTCGTTATTGAATCATTAATATTGATATTTTGTATGCTCCATATCAATATGACTTGTCATTCCTGAGTGCGATTAGTAAAATGGTCAGTAAAAGGAATTTAAGAGGCGAAGTGCGCGCGTCATCCATTATTGGAGTTATTAACAAAACGGACGCGCGCGCGGCTAATCTGGGCTCACTCCGAGCGTAATTAAATTCTCAGAACAAGCGAGCTATTAAAGCGAAACGGTAGCGCGAAGCCCATTACCGAACGAAACGTGCATAATTATTTTGTTCTCGCCTCTTTTTATTTTTTTTCACATTCAAAGTTCGATTTTCGAAAGCTCGCGCTAATGCACCGTCTCTGTCTTGGAGCACGAAGCCTTGTAAACAATGTTCTCGTAAAATCTTGCTCGATTGCCTCCGCGACTCCGCGTTCACTTTACTTCAATAAACTGATTAGTTTTCTTTTAATTAGTTTTCTGAAGGACTAAAAAAACTGTGATTCTATTTAGGTCCTACGTAGTAGCTACACTACCTACCTACCCATTACGTAGAAAATAAATTTTGTGAAAACTCAGTTTCAGTTTTCTACAGATTGTAGAGTAGGTCGATATTATTGTAGAGCTCTACAAAGCTTTTTCTGACTAACGGGACTAGAATATCTATAAAAACTCAATGCCGTATTTTTCTACTAGGTACCATAGGATTATACTTAGGTACCTACCTACACTGATCCATCCCCGCTTTAATGCTAAGAAAGATCAAAATCACTGGTAAAAACTGGAATACACTGCAATATTTACATGAAAATGGTTTTGCTGACAAGCCAACGTAGCGACAAAAACCCTTGGTTTTTCTATCAGACCACCAGCATTCAAATGAGGCATACCATTATCCGTTGGTATAAACAATGTCGTAAAATGACAGGCAGAAGAGGTTGTGACATCCTTCATATTATTATTCATGTTGGTATTATCTCTGTACAATCTTAACTGTTCGTCGTACTGTTAACATGTATTTTGACAGATGACATAAGTTTGGCGCCCGTATCGCTACTTTGTCATCTCTCTCGCTATGAAATAACAATTCGGGATATTATAACAAGCTCCCGTCTTACGTCGTTAGATAAGAAAACATGTGTAAATCAATGTAATGGTTTCTAGTATAGAGTGTGGGTAGTTTATAATAAAAGTGTTGATACCATACCTACACAGTGTACCTACCTATAACTTCTTATGTTGGTATACAAATAATTATCTTGGATGGCATGACAGTCTGCCAAAGTATATCAAAGTATCAAGACTTGTAAAATCTGTTTGACAAGTTTGGCAAAATGGTGGATTTTTTTCTAGAACATTTTCATTTTTCATTTTCATTTTGCGAATGTAAGTACTTATTTACTTTACCTATTCATAGACACTGTGTTCTTTCTAAGTGTGAACTTTTACTATAAAGTTGAGCCTTAGAATTAGAATATAGAATGATCTGTGAGTTGAGCTAACTTATTTGGTACGGGGATTTGAGCAGCGCCCCTAGCGGAATGTTAACATAACTGATGGTTCTCCATATAAAAAGTGGAAAGTTAGGTACACACCGCATAGGTAGGTATAGGTAGGTAAGTACATGACCACAGAATAACGTGCACGGTCTAGCCTTGTTAAGTTATTAGGAACTAAAATAAGCAAACAAAAAGTTTGGTCTACTTAACATAAACATAGATAGGCCATTCATCCATTTTGTTAGCATACGAGCTTTTTTCATCGTCTAATCCAATCCACTCTATTTCTGACGCTAACATTTAATTTTCTACAGTTTGATGTTATCGTTATGAGCACGAGTCCAACCAAACCTCATGATGCATGGTCTGCTCTGAGCGGCATGTGAGGAATGTGCCTTTGACAAATACGTATCAGACTGGACGTGTGTCAATAGGAGCTTTCTAATCAATTAATCAAATTAATAAGATGGTGCGCCAGTCTCGAAGCGCGCATCACAAGCCGTCGTCGTAGGTACCCACCAATTTAAAAAATTAGGTAAAAGTACCTACAGTGATGATTTTTTACTATGAAACGAGCATACCGAGATTAGCGCTCCTAGCGGGAAAATCAAGAACCGTTCGATTCGATCCTCGATTGAAACTTCAAGCTCTGTCTGACTATACTTTATACGCTACCCTACCTTATCTCCCACTTTTCAGATCGGGTCTCCGCTCAAGGGACATAGACGACGCTGCGCTACGTACCGCTGCTACACCTCCGCCGCGCCCCTATCGGTTATTTGAGCAACGCGATCATGAGATTCCGAGTTTTAAAAACGAAGAAGAAGAAAAAGCCGTCAAAGTTGAAGCGGACGTCAATGTCAAAATTTATTTATAGTTCTCAGTGTCAACGTCACGTCAGCGATAATCGTCAAAAATATGTAAATAAATAAACAAAACAAAAATAAACAGAAAGAAAGTTAAATGTCGTGAAAAAGAAAGAAGGAAAAACCTTATTCTATTATTGATTACATATTATTTGTAGGTAATAAATTGAGCACAGTTCCTAGAAGCGTACAAATTCATTTCAAAATCATTATGGCAGACGATGAACGTAAGTTTACTCAAAGCTAACCTCTAAAACTAAAACTTCTAATTTCTTTAGAATACGCTCTACGCTCTTATACCATGAGAAGTACATATTAATCAAACTAAAACTTGAAGACAATTATTACCAACTCTCAGTACTAACCACACGAATATTGAAAATAAATATTAATTTTTTTTTATCTAGTTACCTCGGACAGTAGTCTGCTTGTAATCATAGTGGACACAAATCCGAACCAGCGTTATATCACTGAAGATCCAAAAGTGCTCACGAACTGCCTGGATGCAGTCATAGCCTTCGCCAACTCTCACCTGATGCAGAAGTCTCAGAACCAACTGGCAGTTATAGGCTGTCATTTTCATAAGAGGTAAGAACTCTATGTTACTTATAATGAATATTCTTACAGTCTAGAATGCAAACTGTCTGATAATTAAAAAAATAGATGTTTCTATGTAAATGAGAGATGGATGCAACATGATGTAACGTCAAATCACATCCTTGTTAAATAATTTACTCAACGCTGGTGAAATAACGAACAAAGGTCATAAATGAGTATTGTATAAGTATAAGTATTCTGAATGTGGTGTTCGCCTATAATTGGTGTTTGCACTAGACATAATGACTACTAATAATAGGCCTTTACATCTATTGAAGATGATTTATACAGCGTCAGGAGGCAACCTATGCCTACACTTAACGGGACACTGTAGTGCCTGGGACAATGTTTAGATGGAGTAGGCTTGCCCAGCACCTATACCATCCTCTCAGCCTAGTCAGCCGTATCCACAGGAAAGACAAGGTCAATACGTGTGGAGCTGACTAAGCCAAGGGTTTCCTCACGATGTTTTCCTTCACAAAATCCTTGAAAAATGCATTGATGCACGGTCGGGATTTGAACCCACGACCTTCGGATCGAAAGTCGAGGTACAATCCCACTCGGCCAACACGGCTTGACTACTGAATGACTTGAAAGGCTTGAATGACTACTAGAATAAGAATATAATGTTGTTTCTGTGCACAACACTGTTGGTGATCCTATTAATAAATAAATAAGAAGAAGCAGTGACTGTCTACTCATTTATTATGTCACAAAAGTATAAAAGATCTATAATCTATGAAACAAAAACAATTCATAGAACTAAATCGCTATTATATTGCCTTAACAGCCTTCCGATAACACAGCACTGAAACATTAAGATAAACTTTTGCATGTTTCAGTGAGTACCTCTATCCATCTCCTGGCAAACCGCTGGATGTTAGACAAATTGATGGCCAGTATGAACTGTTTACGCTTGTTGAAAAAACTATTAAGACAAGGTAAGTTTCAGTTTTTCTAAAAAAGTGAATGTAGTTGCAATTTAATGAATTTAGCTTAGACTTTTATTTGTTAGTTAAGTTGTTTAAAAACTGTGCTTTGAATAGGTTTCTTTGCAGTCTGTGTTTTTTTTGTCAGTACTTACTTAAGTAATTTATAAATATCTATCTACCTATAATAATAATCAGGCCTTTGTATTTAATACTTTATTAATTATTTTTGTATCACCATAATAAGTGATTAATTTTTGATTTATAGTGCTTTTAGGTAGGTGCATATATTTTATCATCATTGTTATTTTTACGTATGTGTATTACATATTAATTCTTAGACTCCTCTTATATATATCACACTTCGGATCTTTATACTGTTTTCATAACACTCAGTGCTAGGTAAGTAATAGGTATCATCATTTATAAAATTGTACATGACATGCTGTGCTGACACGTAGGTACTGTCAAACTCCGATTGTTGGTGCGTTGGTCTGGCGTAGGTAAGCCGTCACTCGATTGGGTTCAGCTGAAAATCAGTGTTGAATTGCATTTTTCAGCAACTCAACAATTATGCTGAGCTGCCACCTTTTTGGCAACATATTATTATAGTCCTAGGTACTTTTGTTTTTGTTTTATGTTTGTATTATGATGTGTTGTCAAATAAAGCTTTTTCTTTCTTTCTTTCTTTCTAATCTAGATGATTTATACAGCATCAGGAGCCACTTTTTACCCATGGCCCCTATGATCAGCTCCACATGTATTTTTTTTACAACTAAATGATGGAATAAGCTGATGGCCCATATGATGTTAAGCAGCTACCTCGGCCCATAACAGTGCATTGCCTCACTGAGCATGTCCACTGAGGATGTGCCCTGTGTCATACAAGAAAACGCTAGGAACCAGGCCGTAGTTTCTTGCCCGTTCTTCTAGGCTCTGGTTGCGTGGAACTGGCACCTAGAATCACCTAGTTATATAAGACGATTCTAAATGATTCTTGTCATTTTATTGAATAAAGAAATTTTGACTTTGACTTTGTGATGCAATGCACTGCGCCCATCACTCTGATTTACCTGGTCTTTCTTATGGATAAGGCTGACTATGAACCTATGTATGTAATTACCTTTTATTATTTGTAACAATTTCAGACTGGTGAATCTAGTAAAGAGTCAGCCACAGGATGACAAACCCGGGGAATCTCTATTAGCTGGAGCAGTGGCGTTAGGCCTTTGTTTTATTGCAAGGGTAAGTTTTACAAGACATGCCGGTTTCCCAATAATCCCAATAAACTTTTGAACTTGCTTGACATAATTTATTTGGTTTTTGTTGTATCTGTAGTTACTATAGTGTATAATCTATGCTGTAGTGTAGGTACTGGCCACACCTTGTTAAATAATAAGTAGTGGGTAGTTATATATTGCACTTCACTTGTTTTTCTATGTCTTGCTACCAAGCTGGACATAACAGTTTTATTAATTATGGCTTAGTTAAAGGTTAAGGTTTAACACCAGATGGGCCTTCTGTTTCTACTACTTATTCTCAAAAACAACTTGTTTGCAGATGAGACGCCAAGCTGCCCCGGGACTGCGGATGAGCTGTCGCATTCTCATAGTGACAGGGAGCTCCGACACGGCGGCGCAGTACATCAACTATATGAACGTGTTTTTCACGGCACAGGTAGGTGTTACTTGTTTATTTATTCGTTTACAGTCGAGCAGCTTTCGCTGATATGTCTATGTCACAGTGTTGATATAGTTTTTTAATATAAAACCATATTATGGTTATTTTAAAATGACAAAGAGTTAGGACCAATTATGAAAAATAATTTGATTAGTATGCATAGATAATTTCGACAAAAGAACATGAAAATCAGTGAATTTTTTGAGTGTAAAAAAGATTATGATTTTGAAGAAATAAAATGTGCGCTAAAATATACTTTATTTTACACAGCTTAAAAAGACTCAAGTTACGCAAGTTAAACCACTTCAAATATTACAGAAACAGCAAGTGATCATAGACGTGTGCTCGTTGGACAAGCACCTAAGTCTGCTGCAACAAGGCTGTGACATCACCGGGGGATTGTATCTGAAGGTTCCATCTTTGGAAGGTCTTTTGCAGTACTTATTGGTTAGTAACCACCAGAACAGTAAGTAAAAACACTACTTATTTGTGTGAAATTTTAAAATAAATAAAATGAGAACATGTTGTGTGTTCTCCATCTGAAACAAAAGATCTTCCTTGCCAAGTGACCTTTGGCTCGGTGTCTGAAAACCAATGGATGGTGTTCGGTAGTATGAACACCATCACCGTCATCATACCACCATACCATCAATCATACCATCACTATCATCATCATACCTTCATCGTACCATCGATTGGTCCGTGATAACTTCGTTTGTGCGACCTAGGATAGTTCTCATGTAGATAGATGGTGCTACCAAAATAATGTGACAAAGCGTGCAAACGACCGTACAATCTCTAGAGGGGTAAATCTAGATCGATAGACATTTTATCACGATAGATATTATATGTGTTAAGAACACCACGTTGCGCTCCTTGACCGGCATCGCTGATGTTGGAGCGAAAACAGCAAAGCTCAAGTGGGAATGGGCCGGTCACGTGAGTCGCATGTCTCAAGACCGGTGGACTACCACCACCACAAAGTGGATACCTGAGGGTCGGCGGCGTCGGGGTCGGCCGAGAAAGCGCTGGAGGGATGACCTTGACATGTTTGAGACGGATTGGTGGGAAACCGCCAAGGACCGGGATAAGTGGAAGGGTTTGGGGGAGGCCTTTGCCCAACAGTAGGACGAAGTAGGCTAGTATAAAAAAAAGATATTATATCTCCCAATAACTGTTATGAGAGTTTTTGGGAGAATAATCCGCCTGGCGCGATGCAGATCCCAGCAATCCTCTGGCACTTTACTAAAGGCTGTATTAGATGGTTCATTTTTGCTTTCATTTTCGATGCTTCATTAGTGAAGCATCGAAAATAACACGTCTAAATTGGACGTTTCATCGTTCATTATCGATGCGCCTTTTTAGTGCAAGTCATTATCCACTGTCTCATGTTATATTTGACTATCTGCCATTGGCAACACTGGAAAAATGCTTGTCTTCGTATTCATTGCATAAACTACGTCTAAACAGTAAAATGCGTTCATTGTCGATGATTCATTGAAGGAGCATCGGAAATGAATGAAATAAATGCACCATCTAATACCGCCTTAAGGCGTGTGTTACCAGAACCAAGCCGTTGACAACGTTTTACATTAAGTACTCGAACGGTTGTTTTCATATTTAAACGATAGATTAATGTATTGTTGTTGTGACAGGCGTCACAGCTCAGTCGGTAATAGCTCTGCCTTCCGTGCTGTGGGTCGTGGGTTCGATCCCCACCAAGAACAAACATTTGTGCGTGGAAAACATAGATGTTTGTTCTATGTCTGGGTGTTACTATGTATTATAAGTATGTATTTACACAAAAAAAAAAGTATATAAGTATTGTATCAGCCATCTGGTTCCCATATTACAAGCATTGCTTAGTTTGGGACTAGAGGGTGTTGTGTGAAATGTCCCTGAATATTTATTTATTTATTGTTTCAGTGGGTGTTCCTCCCTGAGGCATCAGAGCGAACAAAGTTAGTACTACCAGGCCGCGGCAGAGTGGACTACCGCGCGGCCTGCTTCTGCCACCGAGAGCTACTCACTATAGGATATGTGTGCTCCGTCTGCTTAAGCGGTAATATTCTCTAAGATCATGATATCAGCCATAGATTTCCAAAAAGAATCCTATCCTTCTTACTAATATTATAAATGCGAAAGTTTAGATGTTTGGATGTTTGTGTTTCAATCACGTCGAAACTACTGAACCAACTTGGATTTAACTTGGCATATATATAGTTCGTAACCTGGATTGACACATAGGCTACTTTTTATCCCGAATAATTAACAGGATCTACAGGATAAAATGAACGAACGGGATTAGCAGCGCCAATTTAGCAAGAGGATGATATCATGTTATGTCACGTCAGTTTGACAGGACGTAGTACTACCTCTTTGGTCTAACGACTAGCGTTTGACATTCGAGTACGGGTTCGGTGTAATGTCAAGTTTCTCAAAGAAGTATCCGCTCGGTACACGCACAGATAATATAATGTACACGGAAACGGTACTCGCGTACGAAGTCGTGGGTAACTAGGTACTAGTTAATATATTATTATATTTAGCCCTCTGTGTCCCACTGCTGAGCAAAGGCCTCCCCCCATTCTTTCCAAACACTCCGGAGTTAATATATAAAAATTAGAAATGATAGTGCACCTAGAATGTCAGTATTCTAGAACTTAACCAATCCATTGTTATTTTGTTCCAGTATTCTGTAAATTCAGCCCGATCTGCACCACTTGTCAGTAAGTATACATTTAACACTACATTTTATTTAATATTTTTAAGCGTCTAAAACTAACTAAATAGGTCTAGACATCTAGGTATTACATACCTAACAAAGGACGATATAACTTCATTACTTTACAACTGAATGTTATTATAAGTATGTATTTACAAAAAAAAGTATATAAGTATTCTATCACCAGTCTAGTTCCCATATTACAAGCTTTGATTAGTTTAGGACTAAAGAACTGGATAAAATGCCCATGAATTTTTTTTTTAATTGATGCCCACTTGTTTAAAAAATCATTGATATCTTTGTTTCAGTACTGTTTTCAAAATCGGAGGTCCTCTACCAATTAAGCAGAAGAAAAAGAAAATGAAACTGAATTAAATATGGTAATAACTCATCTTTGTTATGTAAATATAGCTTCTAAGATTTATCAACGACTTTGAATTGCAGACAAAGTAATAAGAAATAGCGTACAGATAAACAACTACGGTTTTTGCGTCTCAGCTGACAAGTTCCATAGAGGAATGGTCTAGTTTCTCCAACTTTGAGTCAGGTCTTGTTCTATGCCATCCATCCACCTGAGTCACGGTCTACCACTAGGTTTTTTTTAGTTTATTTACCACTAGCAGTTACCGGCGACTTCGTACGCGTCTACAGTTTCCGTGTACATTATATTATCTGTGCGTGTACCGAGCGGATACTTTGAGAAACTTGACATTACACCTCATTACACCGAACTCGTATGGAATGTCAAACGCAGTTGTTAGACCAAAGAGGTAGTACTACGTCCTGTCAAACTGACGTGACATGACATGACAATGAAATCCTCTTGCCAATTGGCGCTGCTAATCCTTTTCGTTCATTTTATCCTGTAGATTCTTTTTATAATATTAGTAGGATTTATTTAAAAAAATTACATAATGTATTATATAGTATAGCAGAGTATAGCACTAAAGAAAACCACAAGATTTATAGGCATAATGCTATTGGAGTCCGTATCGATAGCCTTAGGTACATTTAAAATAGGTAGGTATCATCTGGCCTTTTTCGTTTTTTCTTTTTGGTTTTTTTTTTGTTCTTTTTAGGTCTTAGGCCAGATTTACGTTTCAGGAGACACTCCGGAAATCTGGCTTAATTATTTCCTATCAGTTCAGTCATTAATTTCATCAAAACAGATTATTTTTAAGTTACCTCAAATTGAGGTGTGCCAACGAAATGGTGCTACAGATAGTGCATCGCGATATCTTAATTAATTACTTGATAGGTGCTGTTTTGATAACGTGTAATAGATCTGGCTTTTTGGAAACTAGATTGAGATTATGATTAGGTAATTACGTAGTTTTTGTACCAATAAATGAATATAAAATTATATCCATTTCTTTGTAATATATTTTTTATTTCTGAAAATCCCTATTGCTCCATCGTTATATGCTACAACGTAGCGAAAGAGGATTTCTGGAAAAAATATGTAATTACAATTGATAGGGATTTCTGAAATATGTCAATGAAAGGTACAGTGCGCACAACGAATCATTATCCCTCTGAAGTTAGGTGCAACAAACGATTGCGTGTGTACTGTTGTGCGGAAAAATTAGCTTACCTCCAATTCGACCAAAAATGGGTTCTGCGCAGATACTTCAGAGGGACAAAGATCCGTTGTCATTACTATACGTATAATTTTGTAGTTATAACACAGAATAGATAATAGTAAAGCATAGAATACCTACGTGGTTATAGCACTGAAACAGGATTCTCGTAGGTTTCAATCAGTCTTTTTATTTACATACAAAAACCAACAATTTTTCCTTATAAATGATTTAGTTTCATACTCTACCTTATCTTTTACTTGCGTAGTATTCAACAAAATTATCTTGAGACCCTAAAAATTATAGAATAAACTTATAAAAACATTTATCAGCGCTATCTATACCTAAATTATAGTTAATTTAACTTATACACCTACTTAACTTACTAATATGACATACTTATGTAAGTATATTATTATATTTTTACTGGGAAGGATTTCCATAATTAAATGCAATAATTACCTAATGCAATGCTTATTTATCTCTATTAAACTAGCTTCTGCCCGCTACTTTGTCTGCGTGTTATATCCTGTTGATTTTCCGGGATAAAAAGTAGCCTATGTGTTAATCCAGGCTACGAACTATATGTATTCCAAGTTTCATCCAAATCGGACCAGTAGTTTTTGCGTGAAAGAGTAACAAACATCCATACATACAAACTTTCGCGTTTATAATATTAGTAGGATGTACAGTTAGTACATCCGCCACGTCATTTACCATTATTATTATTATTTTTAATTATAGTTGAAAATGTAAAGTTACAAATAGTCGTAAAATATTCTTCTTTTGTTTCATCATCATATTATGCTGCTGACTGTAGGTACCATTCTTCTAACACTCTTTACTCATATACAGCGTGTAGCTACAATGGCGACATTAAATGAACACACGGGTAGAGCTACTTATAAGTATTCATAAAAAAAATAAAAAAATAATTATAGTCCAAAATAGAAATTTCGAATTTTTCAAACAAACTTAATAATAAAATACGCAACAAAAATTAATCACCCTATGAGTGTCTTTACCTACGTGTTACCGCGCCCGCGCCCGCGCCTGCCTGCCCGGGCGGCTCGGTGGCGGCGGCGGGGCGCGGGGCGGAGCGCGGGGCGGGGAAATCAAGCGACACCAAGGAATTCAAAGAAATCAAATAATTTCACTTCACCTTGTTCACTTTACTATTAATTTTATTGTGACCTATGCACCTAGCGCCTTACACTTATTAAATCTTCAAGTTCTCAATGTAGCCGCCGCGCCGCGCCGCCGCTACCACGTCGGACACAAAGATGTAACCGGCGGCGCTGAATATTTGCCCTCGCTTTTGATAATACATTTTATTTTATTTTAGCATGAACGTCGTCTTTCACAAAGCCCCATAAAAAAATCGAGGGGCTTGAGGTCAGGTGACATTGGGCCACCTAAGAGCTCCGTGTCGTGTCGTCCTATCCAGTATCCACTGAGCACCAAACATTTAATTTACCCGCTCCCTAGTCGCAAAGGAAGACAGATAAACAAATAATAAATCAAAGCGTCTTTATCGCTGTACCTACGTAGACCTGATTGGGTACTTAGAATAGAAAAGCTAAACTAACAAAACCAAGCGTCTTTTTCGCGAAACATTGAGAATAGGTAGATAATTATTAAAATAAAGTGTGTCAAGGACACCGGCCCGCGTATCACTGGCTAGGCGGCAGGACGAGTCGGTCGAGCGAGCGGCGCGGGCGGCGCTCTTCAATAGTTAGCTATCCCTTTCATGCACAACGGCGCAATTTCGGGTGTCCTATTCTAACAATACTTTCTTGCTCTTCATACGCGGTTACACGCGGTTATGACCCGTGAACCCGACAGATGACCTCTGCTCTTACATACAGGTTGCTCCGAGGCGTTATTTAAGAAAATTGATTTATTTCGATAAATCTTATGTTTAATGAAATAAAAAATATGTCTATATTCTGAAAACGCGAAACCGGATACGCTGGTTAATTTAATGTCGCCATTGTAGCTACACGCTGTATAGTTCCTTATTACGATACCTACCTATTTAGTAACTAAATTCATACAATGGCTACGATTTGTCGATTATTTCAAATGCATTGTCTATTTCTTCATCGGTCGATTTAGTATCACTCCTTTTTTCCGAGTTTGTGTTTTCAGTCGGTTCAATTTTAGACTCTATGCTTTTGGATTTTGAGAAGGTTTTAGCTTCTTTTCTGTTGAGGGCTGATGTTGGTTTGTTGACGTGGTATTCTAGTGATTTCGGCCTTTCTGTTGTGTGTAAATCCTGAAACATGACAAATACTTATAATTATTTAAGATTATTTTGTCATGTAAGCACCTCCAAAATATCAGCAAAAGAAGAAAAGAAATCATACTAAATTTTCCGAATCAGTGTAATTATGCACCATACGATCAACACACACTGACGGCCTGGCTACACCCACTGTTGGGTAGGTATAGGATAAGCATAAAATACCTGAACAAAAATCTTCCAGCTACGAAAACTGAAAATATTTCATCGACAACACCAGGTTAATTTCTCATTCTGGAAATTGAACTTAGAACCACTGTAGGAGGCAACAGTAACTATTTCCAACCTGTTGTCTTAAGGCTCCTACACACTATGCCGCCAACAAGCCCGGCGGTATTGCCGGCGGGCATTTGAGCTGACGGGTTTGCCGCACAAACGAATAAATGGCTTGAATATCTTGCGGCAAAAACCCGCCGGCATAGTGTGGTAGCCTTTAAAGCCTAGTATTACGTACCTCCCCCCCATAAACTTCCACATTCAACTGCTGCCGTCTCTTGTAAGACTGCTTTAGTCTTCCAGACCGTGACATGGAGAGCTTTCTCCTCTCGTCCAATGGAGGCGTTTCTGCTTCTCCCTCTAACTCATCGTCGTAGGCAGTCTTTCTCTTTTCCGGCGTGAATATCGACTTTATGAACTTCGCCATTTTGGGATCGCACTGTGTTCTGAAAAGGAGGTTTTTAATAATATTTGACACCACTGGACAAAGGTCAGAGACTCAACTCAATGCCCTGGATAGGCGACTGGGATTTTAGCTTAAGATTGTTTTACACAATAAGGGAAATATAGGCTCTCTGTGGATCTCGATGGATGTTCAAATAATGACAGTTTCAAAGGATCATAGCCTAACTTTTTATCCCGGAAAATCAACAGGATCAAACGGGACGCGAACGAAGTCGCGGGCAAAAGCTAGTGTAAAAATACTTATAAGTAGTATTCCTCTATGGATCATACTGACCCCGTAGAGAAAACATAAGTTCAACTGTAAAATCATTACATTCAATAACCATTTCGAATTTAAAGCGTGGTGTTTCACTTTAAAAAGTGTAAAACCATCCCATTTTCGGAAGTAGTTTTTGGGTAATTTATACACTTTTTTTTGTATATATATACTTATAGTAACACCCATACATAGAACAAACATCTATGTTGACCAGTTTTACCTCGCACAAATGTTTGTTCTTGGTGGGGTTCAAACCCACGACCCACAGCTCGGAAGGCAGAGAGCTATTACCGACTGAACTGTGACGCCTGTCACTATTACGGGAGTAGTTTTTTGTCGCCACACCTTTCACCATTGAGTATCACGTTGAATTACACAAATAATCTACATTTTGCAAGGTCGGTTAGTGCATAGTAAAATTATAATCAAGAAATGATAAGCTATCAAATTCTAAGTATTGCAGCAGGCACCTACTCTGGCTTTTAATAATTATTAGCAGTTACCCGCGACTTCGTACGCGAGTACCGTTTCCGTGTACATTATATTATCTGTGCGTGTACCGAGCGGATACTTCTTTGAGAAACTTGACATTACACCGAACCCGTACTCGAATGTCAAACGCTAGTCGTTAGACCAAAGAGGTAGTACTACGTCCTGTCAAAGTTGACGTGACATGACAATAACATCATCCTCTTGCTAATAATTGGCGCTGCTAATCCCGTTTTTTCATTGTATCCTGTAGATCCTGTTAATTATTCGGGATAAAAAGTAGCCTATATGTCAGTCCAGGTTACGAACTACATATATGCCAAGTTTCATCCAAGTTGGTTCAGTAGTTTCGACGTGATTGAAACACAAACATCCAAACATCTAAACTTTCGCATTTATAATCCTTAGTAGGATTGACAGACAAAGAGACGCTAGGTACTAAACGTCTAAATCTATTATCTAGTCATTTATCTAAATCTTAGAAGTTCTAGAACATAAGAGTCCTAGTAGTTACTTATATTTTTTTACCAATAGTGCCTTTGTGTATTTTTTTACCTAGGTAACGGTAACGGCTCAACCAATTTCGATGATATTCAGACAGATTTTGACCTAGGTAACTATAACTAACGTGTTTTAGAACAGAAACAAAAAAATCTTCGTAGGTAGCTATGCAAAACATTGACCCAACGAGGTAGTACTTACGCAAACAGTAATGACCTTTGTTTTCTTGTTAACGTGTTAAGAAATCCAGCACAAACACAGCGGTAATATTATAAGGGACGTAATTCACACATAGTAACACTCACCTAGCCAAACTGTTTGATATGCTTGTTTGAAAATGCACCTTTTTGTCGATAACAAAAAATCAACTTCAATTTACAAACACATACTGCGGTACTTGGTACACGAAACAACTATTTACCATAATTTCATCTCGAAGATAAGATAATTCAAGATAAGATATCAGCCGATATTGATACCTAATCGGTATCAGACTAATGGTTACTCTAATTGGAGTTTGCTGTATCTTATTGCAATTTTGTTTTAAGTGTTGCATTTTGGAATTATTTCTTTTGTTAATCTTAAGCTGGGTACCTATAATAACGATATAACACCTAATCGTCGCAAACAGCCCTAATCGTACACTAGGTCGGAATATTTACGAACTTGCGATATTTTGACATGACGCGGGAATCAAAACCGCACTTCTGATGCCTCAGTCTCATGCCTTCTGCTCTTTTGCTCAGTTGATGGCTGTATTATCATAGTTATGTCTAACGAGATTTTGTTCTATAGATCTTGTGACATAAAATTACTCATTTTCAGCCGTGTCACTTTAAGATCTAGATACCTATGTCGCAAAAAACGAATTAGGTATCCCTACCTACTTTATCTATCCGTGCCGCACTGAAACCTAATCATGAGATAACAGTTTTAAAGTGGGCACTTTTATTTTCACGGCGAAAAAAACACTGAACGTCATAGGCCCATTCCATATCACAAAAACATTGAACTTTATCTGCCTTCAAAACTTAGTCAGTCCAACCTGCCTACCCCATACTACCGTATGGGGTATGTCTTAAGAAACCCTCCCCAATGATTGGGGGGGTTTATTACGAAAAGTGTCCCGTATCCCAAAAAAATGTTGAGGACATGAGTAGGTAAACCAGGTAGGTAAACATACAGAAATAGTTTTACAAATAGTTGTAAAACTATTTCTGTATGTTTTCCGTAAAACAATGGGACGGAGTATGATTTATTTTCTTTTCGGTAGAAAGAAACAATGATGTCGATTCTCTTGTTACTAACCTAATTTGACAGCACTAAAAATGTTGCCGTCCCTTTCTCATAAACTGAAACTATAGAGACAGCTATAATTCTAGCGCTGTCAAATTAGGTTAGTTTAGAAAAATGCAACAACAGAATCGACAGCGTCTAGCGTTGCTTAGCGTGATATTATAATGAGTCTATAGACGCCATAGTTACAAATTAGGTAGGTATTAAAAGAAAAACATGTAAAGGCAGTCCATTTATTCAGGTTTTTGCAAATGAGTCTAACTCATAACATTGTTAGTTTCAACTAGAATGGTTTGTTTTTGACTTCGGAACCAAACTAGCTCTTTAGATAAAATAAAATACATTTAAAAAGCTATTTTTGTAATAAAACTAGATTTTAATTTCTATCATAATGGCAGATGGCATATCTTTACTACACAATTTAAGTTTTAAGTAAACAGGATAAAATAGTTATCTTTTTAAGTTTATCTTTGTTATAACTGGCGATTTAAAGTAACCTATTCAAGAGAACAAAACTACGTTTCGATACGAAAGTATAAAAGCTAACTAAAATGAGTAACATACCTCAACGGATTTTTGTGGTGATAATTTGAATTCCATTTTGTTATATTTTAAAAATAGAATAGTAGGAAACCTATCTGCGTCTCGCTTGCACATTAACAGTGTGTGAGAAATAAGAGCGAGATAGAATGACGCAGACAACATAGAGCTACAAAAATCCGTTGTAGTAACCTACTGTTAGATATTATAGAAACGAATGAATGAATGAAAACATTTTAAAAGCAAACCATTGACGTTAGCTTGCTAGAGAGAGAGAGCATCAAACTTCACGTATTTCATGTATTATTGATTCTCGACTTTAGCATTTTATTATAAAAAATATATTTTGTTTTTATAATTACATTTAGATTTCGATGCAATATTTTAGTACTATCAAATATATCTCAAGATTTGAAATGAAGGAAAACACTTTGAAAGCGAATTCTCGATCATAATGCTAGATACAAAATCATTAAACTTTTATATTTACAATTAGTTTTAGATAAAATATTTTAGTACATTGGAAAAATTATCGACCAGATTTTTTCATGCAAGGGTAGCATGAGGGCACTAGACATCGTTTCTGTCGAAAAGAAATGACGAGTGACTTTTCAAAAGCGCTTTTTTATTTAGCTTTTTAGAAATATGCGTTTTTTGATGAAATTTTTTACATACTATCCGCATCGCAACATATTTTTTTTTATCAAAAAGTGCTTTCCGTTTCTATCCGACTTATTTTCAGTACACGAATGGTCCGTATATTTCTATTTCGTTAGCAACAAATGAAGTCACTCTTCAAATAATACTTCGTCCTTTTCTAATGTTTGACTGACAGAAAGAGAAACAGGTGGTCTACTCTTCCACGCTTACTGGTTTGCACTAACCTTTAATTAAAATAACGCTATCTATCTAATTGTCTTTAAATTTTTCGTTTTTATACAAATTAATTACAGCTTTACAAATTAAACAATTTCATACAAATTATCACATTATCTATAATTTTGGCTATTCAACAACAAACACTGAGTAAAAAAAACATAAAAATATAAATTTTTATTATAGTTAAAACGATTTTATGGTAAAGTATTTACAATAATATACATAATGTATATCTGAATGGCTCAAAACTGGTTAAATGCGCCGAATATTCAGAAATAAAATCACGGACTAGTTAAAAAAACAGTCGACGTAATAAAATATCACCTTTTATAGATTTTTTTTTTCGATTTACGTTTTAAAGAAAAACAGATATCTATTTAGCCAACTGTACTATTTGGCCGAATTAGTCATAGATAATTTGTAAAATTAATACAATTCATTCAGCACCAAGAAACTTTTTATTATTCTTCGATCAGTCGAAAATACGCACTAACCAGTTTACCAAACTAGCCCTAAGCGCGCACTGACATTATAAACATTACATTCTGCTTTTGTACAGCACATGTTTACAATCAGACCAACATATGACGTAATGGACAGATGAAAGGTGATCCAACAGGGAGCGGGGAAAAAAATCTACGTCACATTTAAAAAAAAAAGAATGAATAATATTGCGGTCGCCACTGTCTTCGCAATAAATCAATTCGTTCATTCTTTTGTATGAAAATTAATGAACGATACATATAGTTCCGTTTTGACGTTTTTGCCAAGCTGTAGGTATTAAATTTCATATGGAACAGCTGATTATTTTATTTTCGCACACTATTGGTTCTATAAAAAAGGTTCATATTGATAAGTATTTAACCCCCTATTTTTTCGGGGGTGGACATATTATATGGCGCTTCGATCAACTATACACTAGATACAGTGTCGGCGCTTAAAAACCGTCTCGGCAAATATAAGCTCACATGCAGCGTGAGAGGACATTTTGATTTAGTCTGGTTTAGACACAGCCACCGTCAACACGTACCGCAATGCCTCAATGCGCATTTAAAAATTGTAAAAAATAATGCCCGGAAACGCAATTTAAACAGTACATGTGGAATAAGTTATATTAAAATATAAATTGACGATTAAATATGGCGCTAAAACACACCCCGTAGTGAATCCAGATTTAACATTAATCTAAATTAAAATCCGCAATGCGCGCTTAAGGTGACCAATATTCTAAATAAGCTATACCACCTGCTCAGAATCATCTCTTGTGCTCGTCATAGCGTCGCTAATAGATGTCGCTACTTCTTTATAAAGCCTTAGATTAGATTCTGTGTAGTCTAAGATCTTTCTGCTAGAATGTCTGATGTATAACATCTGTTTGTGGTAGATTTTTAGTGCGCCTTTAATAGTGATGTATGTTAGTCCGCCGAGTATTGTTCTGAAAAACACAAGTTATTATTAAATATAATGTTAAAAAAAGTATATAAGTATTCTATCAGCATCTAGTTCCCATATCACAAGCTTTGCTTAGTTTGGGACTAGAGGGTGTTGTGTGTAAATTCCAAGAATATTTATTTATTTAAATAGTGTTTATCTTCATCAGAGGGGCGAGTACGAGTTTACAGTGTGCAATACGTCTGACGTCCAACACACCGGTGTGTGCTGTTTGGTATAGACAGACATAGACAGACACGTCAAACTTATAACACTTTCGTTTTTGCGTCGGGGGTTAAAAAAACATTGTTGTATAAAAAAATTGTATAAAATACCTGTGTAAGTTATTCTGTATCGACCGAAAAAGTATTTTCCCCATGATAGTGGATATAGTAGGCAGTAGTAATGCGGAACAGAATATTCTGGTGGGGGAGAGGCGGGAGGCCCCCGTATGCGCGGGGGCTGGAACTGCGCCTGACACTATTGTACGCTCTTCACTATTTTCAGTACTGAAATATAAAGATAAGATAAAGATAAGATAAAGATAAGATAAAGATAAAGATAAGATAAAGATAAGATAAAGAAAAGATAAGATAAAGATAAGATAAATTTTTATTCGTCCCCAGTATAAATACAGTAAGTACAGTTATAAACATAAATACTTTGTGGTTGTAAGGGGGCAAAATGGTCCCCGTCTCAGCATAATACTGCACTATACCTAAGTAGATACCTACCCAGGTAAGAGGTATAAAGAGACAGTACTTACACCGGATACGACCAACTTCGAATAACGCTAAGTATAAGATAAAGTTCTCGCATTGCTGTGTTCCGGTGCAATTACAGGCACAAAAACAACTTTATGTTTCAGAGTGATGGGCGCAGTGCAATGCATCACAGGGTATGTCTTCAGTGGGCGTGCTTAGTGAGACAATGCATTGTATAGGCAGTGGTTACCACTTAAAATCAGGTGGGGCATGGCTTGTTCCATCATTTAGTTAAAGTTTAAAAAAGTACCTAGTTTAAAAAATACTAAACTATGTCTGTCTTTTGTTTATGTCCTGTGTTGTGTGCAATAAAGAATTAAGAATTAAACTTGTCAAAAACAAGTTCGGAAATATTTTAATCTAAAGAATTTTCGGAGTTTGTTGAATATTTTTAACCGACTTCAAAAAAGGTTCTCAATTCAGTTGCTTTTTTTTTTGTTTGTTACTTTAAAACTTCGTCATTTATAAACCGATTCAGTTATAGAAGGTATATATATAGTATACTTACTCAAAATCGGTTCAGTAGTTAGAATTTTATAGCTTTTATCTAGCTAATATAAATGTCAAAGTTTAGATGTTTGTGTTTCAACCACGCGGTAACTACTGGTCCGATTTGGATGAAACTTCGTAGCCTGGATTAACATCTAGGCTACTTTTTATCCCGGAAAATCAACAGAATAAAACGGGACGTGAGCGAAGTCGCGGGCAGAAGCTAGTAAGTAATTGACCGAGCGAGCGAAGCGAGCGAAGTGTCTCAGTTTCCACATTGGCCAAAAATGCGTTTGTCCGGATGTCTGTTCTCCTCTACAGGTCGCATTTTTCAACCGACACAGGTTATATGAATTATTAGATTTTTTTTGTCGTCGGGGATTTTTGATTGGGGGGAAAATAGGGGAGAAAAGAGGGAAAGTTTGCTGTAGCGTTATTTATCGACGGATTTCAATCAAATTTGAGAAGCACACGAAAGACTTCATTCTACACAAGATGGTGTAAAAATATTTCCAAAAAGAGGGAGTGGAAAGGGGAAAAAAGGGAAAATTATTTTTTCCCGAAAATTGACTTCTACCAATGTCAATTATTATTAGACTACACAGTCCTCTTCGCCTTTACGAGACAAATCTGTAGACACCAGATTCGACCTCCTAGGCTAGGACCAAGGGAACGCGAGTAATCGCTAAAACTAATTTTGCTCAAAAGTCTAAATTCAAGCACCTGAAAATCGATTTAGCCAGGGGAAAAGGGAAAGTGTCGGTTATTGCATGGTTATAAAGGCTTGCGAGGTCTATGTTCTCACAGGACAACTAGTATAACTTTGAGTGACTTACCTTCCAAACGGTAGGATATACGACAAAGCCGGTATCTTAGCGCAGTATTTCCTTAAAAACAGAAGCACGGAATCCTCCCAGTTGTACATCTTAGCGCTGATGAGCGTCACGGGGATTGTGGGGAGTAGGACGAGTAGAACCAGGGGATCGGCAGACTCCATCATTTCTAGGCCTTCTCTGTGGCCTACCACCTGGAATAATAATTCATTCCTTTGAAATGCTTTGTTTTAATATTTTTTTTCCAAATAATTCAAAATCCTTTTTAAGTTTTCCCCCCTAAGGGGATTTTGTGACTTTCTGTCTCAAAATCTCTTTGATTTTTTAAGGGCGGCTTGCACCAGAATCGCTGAATGCGTTTAACTATTAAATAGTATTTAGCGAGTTGTCAAGTCATACAAATACGTCAGATTTAAATCGATTTAGCTGTTAAATACGTTTAGTGATTCTGGTGCAAGACCTTAAAATTTAAAATCAACGTGATTTTGAGACAAAACAAAAAGTTTTAAAATCCCCTTTGGGTAAAATTACACCGTAATACCTACCTAATTTTTTTTATGGAACTTACATTCATAAATTTTTGGGAAGTAAGTGTTTTTGCATTTTGTGTGAAACAGCTTTGTTCTTTGTGCTCACACTGTTAGTTCCCTAGAAAAAGTGTACATTTTGATAAGTCTTTTAATCCTCCAAGGTTTTTGGGTAGTTTAATTACATTCTGTATAAATACTAGTTTTGAATTTTACTAATGTTTAACGAATTCTCGACTCTACATTAATTACCCGTACTACACCATCTAATTAAAAAAACTCATCACGTTCGGACGTAACCAAGCACTATAATTACAGGAAGATAATTATTTACTAACCGAAATGCATATTCATCGACCAAGCAGTGTAAATCATTTTTACAATATTTGGATTTCCGCGCTTTATAATTGATTTCCTTTGACTGTTATGTTACTACACATTGACGTTCGTAATTGGTCACACCTTACACACCAATTAGCATTTGTTTAAATTGTTCGCCTTATTCAACATAGTTCTGTTAATTCCGAACGTTGGTACTATTCAACACATTACATTTCATAAGTACTACCACCGTACCTATTTCTGCCGCCAAGCAGTGATGCTCGCATTGCTGTATTCCAGTTTGAAGGGTATGGGGGCCGGGGCTATTACACGCACATGAGACTAAACATCTTTATTCCTCAGAGTGGTGGGCGCAGCTCAATGCATCACAGGGTCCGTCCTCAGAGGACGTGCTCAGTGAGGTAATGTATTGTTGTCATAGCCAGTGGTTATCACTTACAATCAAATGGGCTACCGGGTTGTCCTATCATACGGTTGTAAAAAATAAAAAAAGGCAATGAAATTTCTCTATACTTAATTAGTTTAAAAATCTGTTCATCTACTTTACATTAAATCATAATGCAATAATTAAACAATAAGCTGTTCTATCAATTCTATAATAGGTATCACATTCCACTGTAATTACAATTTAATACCTATATTTGTGAGTATATTTACCAGTAACATTATCTAAAGTTATTTATGTTTACACAATGAGATAAATAATTGCTTTCTGATCCAAAGTGCAAAGCAGATCATACACGTGTTATGTACTCAATGCAATGTGTAGATTTAATATTACTATGTTAGTAGGTATAAGGGTTATACCAATTTCGTCCCTTCCTTTGTTATGCACGAATTTTCTAACCAGGGGGTCGATTCTAGACCGATAGACATTTTATCACGATAGATATATATCCCAAGAACTGTCAAAACTCCATAGTTTTTGACAGTTTTTGGGAGATATATCTATCGTGATAAAAAAGTCTATCGGTCTAGAATCACCCCCCAGTTCGTCCCTTCGGTAGTAGGTACTATTATGTTATTCTGTTCTGACTTCTGTGGCACAATGCAGGTCAGTACAGTCGAAATAAAAAGTCATTTGTAATAAATAAATATTCAGGGACATTTCACACAACGCCCTCTAGTCCCAAACTTGTAATGCGCGGCAACACGGCAATGCTACACAACCTTCTCTATCGCGCAGTGTAACTCTTGACATACTAAACGTGTGTAGATCGGTAACTTTACCGTATCGAACCTATAATACCAGCTACGTGCAAACTATCGGTTGGTGTATAAATTACTTTCAAAGGCAATTTCTCTTCCTACATACCAGTACAGTCTATGTATAGTAAGGGCTATTCTGATTCATTCGACAAGCTTTCGATAACGGGATTTCGAATAATATTTCCTTCGGAAACTTCCGATATCGTTCCGAAAAGGCTATCGAATGATTTTTGAAAAATACTCTTAAGTCTCAATTGATACTCCAGCACCGATTTATTATAATTATACTTGAGTTACATACACGGTTGTCGTGTTTGATTCGAACACCTGCTTATTAGGTTAGCCAGTAGATAGGTAGATTAGATACCTACGTAGGTACTTGTTTCAATATGTAGATCTAATCACATGATAATTCACAATTTGAAATTACAAAAGGGGTCATAACGGAGGTCAGTGTAAAAATAGTTTGAGAACCGCGCTGTCCAAACGTGACACACATTACGACGTTCAAATTCTGTCAATAGGTGAAAATACTTAGCACCTAAATCTACAACAACTGTTCTACGTACCTACCTACCTAAAATATAACGGTACTTTCGAGGATTTTTTAAAGATAATTCCGTGCATCTTTGTTATTCAATTTGTGGCAGGAGTAGCGAACCTTTATCATATCCGAGCAGTTCTTTAAAAAACGTTTTATAGGAATTTGACGTGATGGTTAGTAAAAAATCGAAAAGTTACTATGTATTCGCAAATAAAAACTCATGAACGATATCAATCAGCGAGTGGAGCAGGTCGCGAAATTTACATCGAACACTAAGACGAAAAAATTAATTAATAAGTTATAATACAGGCGTCACAGCTCAGTCGGTAATAGCTCTGCCTTCCGTGCTGTGGGTCGTGGGTTCGATTCCCACCAAGAACAAACATTTGTGCGTGGAAAACATAGATGTTTGTTCTATGTCTGGGTGTTAGTATGTATTATAAGTATGTATTTACAAAAAAAAAAGTATATAAGTATTCTATCAGCCATCTGGTTCCCATATTACAAGCATTGCTTAGTTTGGGACTAGAGGGTGTTGTGTGAAATGTCCCTGAATATTTATTTATTTATTTATAATCATATTTTAAATATTCCGAAATTAATGGCGTACCAAAATTATTTCGTCGCGTGCCATTAGTTCGCCATCCCTGGTCTGTGGTGCCGTTATGGACACGAAACATGCAAAATACAAGAATGTGACTTAAAACTCGTTTGTTTAATAAAGTGGGCGGGCTAGTTTATCTGTGCTTGCACAACATTTAGCAATTTTTCTTGCGTTCTAGGTTTTATTGTTACGCAGATGCCCATAAAATATTATTTTTATATTTGTTTTACTTCTTTATATCATTACATGTACTTGACACATCTAAATCCTGTGCCTCGATGAGATTGCGTGTACGGCTGAATCGTCATATGCATGAATACATTATTGAAAATGTACACGTTTTCTTATTCTGTAGATGAAATACACTCAAAAATGTGTACCTACCTAACCTAATAGATATGTTTGTCCTTTCTCAAACGTCACAAACGTGACACGGATATTTAAAACTAGCAGTTACCCGCGACTTCGTACGCGTCTACAGTTCCCGTGTACATAATATTATCTGTGCGTGTACCGAGCGGATACTTTGAGAAACTTGACATTACACCTCATTACACCGAACTCGTACCTACCTACTGGAATGTCAAACGCTAGTCGTTAGAACAAAGAGGTAGTACTTCGCCCTGTCAAACTGACGTGACATGACATGACAATGAAATCCTCTTGCCAATTGGCGCTGCTAATCCTTTTCGTTCATATTATCCTGTAGATCCTGTTAATTATTGGAGATAAAAAGTAGCCTATATGTCAATCCAGGTTACGAACTATATATATGCCAAGTTTCATTCAAGTTGGTTCAGTGGTTTTGACGTGATTGAAACACAAACATCCAAACATCTAAACATCCAAACATCTAAACTTTCGCATTTATAATATTAGTAGGATAGGATAGGATAGGATAGGATTCAAATGAATTTACAAGGTCAGTGCAAGCTCGTATTGTATGAAACCACAAACAACGTCATATTTATAATTGCTGCAGTCATCATAACGCAATAACAACTAAGTATGCTATAAAATTATAATTCAATAATAAACTGCATCAGAACAAATCCCTTGTCTATAGGTAGTTAGTAAGTAGGTAGGTACTAACAGTTTATATTATCTGTGGTATTAATGTTATAAAAAGGTAAAATTTATTACAGATTACAGAACTTATTCTAAAAATTATTTTACTGTTCGAAAGCTACATAATCCCTGTGTGCAATATTTCAAAAACATGTCGTAAAAACGCAGGCGAAATCGCGGCCAAGGTCCGTAGGTTCTTACCCTTTTGCGGATGTCTAGATTTATTTTAACGGATAAAATTGACAAGTTCAATTTCCTTGTTCGTAGGTATTTCCGGTTTGAATTTTGATGTACTTATATTGATTGATATTTTTATATGATATCTGGTATTCCTCAGATTTCACAGACTGTCATAAAAATACAGACTTTAACTGTACGATATTTAAAACATCCTTAGCCTCAGTCAAAAAACTGACTACAACCAGATGCCTTACAATCATAAAAGGTTCTAAAAACAATTATTTTTTTTTTGCTTATTTAGAAACTAACCTGCATAACAGTAACAGCTCCGTATGTGATCGCGACCCAGTATATCGATCCCAGAAGAACTCCACCAGCTATGAACGGACATATTTTATGCGTCATGTCCTCTACTGCGTCGAGAAGCGCTACGAAAGCGCCCATGGAAGGAAAAACTACGATGTACTCTGCTTTGCACTGCGGACATAGAACTTTTCGCGTGATGTTGCCCCTTTGCTTCTCGTCTACCCAACGCTGAAGGCAGCTTTGATGGACCTGCAACCATGAGAATAGTCCAATTAATTTTAGCATATATGTATAGTAAAAACATAGTTGTAAACAAACATTTTCTCAGATATTTGGAATTATAGTTAGTCAGACAGTTAGGTAACGTATCGAACCTACCATTAGGTTTTTGCTGTCGTAATTTTTTTAGCTTACTAGCCTTCCATACGTAAGAGAAGAGATCATTATCGCTTTAATTTAGTACCTAGAACCTTGGTAGGTTTTTAATTTGATATTGATGTGAACTACCTATTTTTGTTCTTTTGACTTTATACCTCCTTCAATTGCTTAAATGAGGGCGTTGGTGTTGGTATGGCATAACACAGAGTAATCTTGTTTTAGTTAGGTACCAAAATAATAGGGGAGGTAATAGATAATGTTTGGTATTTTCAATAAATCTTTATGCATTTACATTTTATTAAATGTCGGCACACGCGAGCGGCATTGCAGACGCTAATTTCAACATTATAACAAGTTTTCATTAGGTTGGCTGGCACGGAGCCCACGAAATGATACCTACCTACTTATTACTAGTTTACCTTAACCTTTCGCCTGGGTATTGTTTCATAGACTGAAGGACATTTATTTCCGAGCGACCACAATACCCAAGTTTTACTTCTTAACCAAGACAATCTTTACCACAAAGACCCTGACATAGCGTGTAGTGCATTGGGGTAGCAGTTAAGTTGCAAGTCGTAATGAAATGTTCAGTGCAATGCAGCACATCAACCTCTACATAACCCTAAGATATCAAGACATAATAGTTAAAGATTCACGAACAGTTTTAGGCTCATAAGCTGCCAGTTTCCTCAAGTCTGAAGCTCATATATTCATTGAAAATTGACAAAAAAAACCATGCTTGAGTCGTCTGTTTCAACTTGCTTACTTTCATCATTTCAATATTCGACTTGTTGTGTATCAACTCAACTCATCAGCGTGATCTCGATTCAGTATAAGACCCTTCCTCTTCCTCCATCATCGTATTCCCAAGCTTCACAACAGGATTTATCGTTCGGTCACTGCACGATACTCGAATGCGAAGTGCACGCATTGTTTTGAATACATTTTGTTAGGTCGCCTTTATCCAATCTCTTATCAGCCAACTAAAGTACTTAATTAACGAGGCTACGACCATTGTTATCGAAACAAAACGTCTGATTTACTAACAATTATTGATAACTGAGTACCAAATTAGTCGCAATTTCTTAAAACAATAGTTTTTATATACAGAGATCAAAAGTTCATCAAATGCATCTCAAGGCACTATTCGTTCTTAGTTCTTTCAGCCGGCTAGCGTTAGGTGAGTTTCAGCTAGTTCCATTTGTCTCCCATATTTTTAGTTCGTAAACAGTATGCGTTAAACAAATAAACGCAAGTCAGCCGCGAACTATTTGCCTAATGGGGCCATAGCCTGCTACGCACATACAAAGATAGTAAAGGAATTCCACCCGAGATGTTCTTGGTGACTGGGTGATCCTGACGAGGGTTTGTCTAGTTGCGTGTGACTGATGGTCAACTGGGTTTAGTAACAAGGTCTGTACATTGACCATGTACTACTTTGCACTAACCACTTATAATCATCTTTATATCTCGTACCTACTAACTAAATAGAATAATAGGTGGTACATTGATAAAAGAAGATAAATAATAAAACAAAGTCTTAAGAAACAATGCCTATTACTTATCTACCTAACTAGCTAGCTATAGCAACCGACATGAGCGCGAGTTCTAAATAAAACTGATTCAGGTACCTACCTAATTAGATAAAACGTAATTGACCTCCTTAAATCGTATTAATTAAAATTATTTATCTGAAAAATACCTACAGAAAGGTATCGCGTTACAAAGCTGAATTACATTTCATCAATACAGATTAATATAGGTTAAGGAAATTAAAAATAGGTTGCTGGATACCTTTGTGAAGTGAAGATACTTATGAAGGTTTAGGCAAATTATTTAGATTCTATATTAGGTACCTATACCCACCTACCTTAGATGACCAATTTTTTCATTATTAAAGGGGGTCAACCCAGAACATGTTGAGAGCCACTGGGCTAGCATGCTGTCTTATTAGCGCGTCATTTGCATAACAATGAAAAGAGATGTCAACAGATTTAGCAGCCATTTGGCTAGCGTAGCTTTAGAAGACCAATATGAACAAGTATATTTAAATATGTGACAGACGTCACAGCTCAGTCGGTATTAGCTCTGCCTTCCGTGCTGTGGGTCGTGGGTTCGATCCCCACCAAGAACAAACATTTGTGTGTGGAGAACATAGATGTTTGTTCTATGTAAGAAAAGAAAGAAAGAAAGAAAAGAAAGAAAAAACATTTATTTTGAAAACACACACACAACAGCACAACAATATACACTAACAATAAACTAACAAACTAACAATAAACTAACACACTAACAATACACTGACACACTAACAATATAATAGCTAACTTACAAAACTAACTAACTAAACTAACAATCGTGTGGGCAAGATGGGGTGCACGGTGTAATCGTAATTGTGCCGGTGTGCGCGGGAGTCAAAACGGGCTGCATCTCAGCTTGATGCCACTTCAGATCGTGAAGTGACGCTGGTTTTCAGATGCAACCCAGAGTGACTCCACGGACGATGAGCAACCTAATTGTGTAAGTAAGTAGGTATTTCTTACATATCTTGGGTAGGAAAACAAAGTTGTAGGTAGTAGGTTTAATAAATTGGTAGGTAGGTACTAGGTGGTGAGTGGTGACAGCAGGTAATAGGAGTAACAAAGGGGTGCCGAGCGTAGTTACGGAACGGACGGAGCCAAAATGAATGACAAGCAAGCAAGACAGACCGGCGGGCGGCTGTCAGTCAGTGTCAGTCAGTGGCGGCAAGCTAGCAGCGCGCAAATTGACCACGGAGCAAGCAAAACAGAAACAATCAAGTCAAAATTGAATTGCTTGGCATATGTGAGTGTCCTAGTATTTATTTGTTTTGTTCGCTAAGTGATATTTTTACTTTTGTTGGTGTACATACATAAATTTTATTGGCAAACTAAACAAGAGACAAAAATAACTAAGAAGAGAAATAGAGTTGTAGAAGCAATACCTGGGTACGTTAGTACACAGGTACCAGTGAGGTGAAGTTCAAGATACTTTCTGGAAGGCAAGAAGTTCTATTTTGAGTGTATACTTGAACGTGTTGATTGTTTTCAGGCCCTGAATTGGTGGGGGAAGAGAATTCCAACACCGAGAGGCAGCAAATCGGAATGAACCTCTAAAAGCCACCGACTTATGTCTCGGCGTGAGGAATACTTTAGTGCACGTACGCTTGGAGTGATGCCAGTTTTCATGTGTCCAGATAAGCTTGGAAAATAAGTATGTAGGGGATTTGCCCTTGATAAGTCCAAAGAGGAGGGTTGCTAGGTGAAGTTTTCTACGTGCTTCCATTTTCAACATATTAGCCGCATTTAAGTAGGGTGTGACATGTGTGCGAGGGGGAATGTGAAAGCAGAACCGGGCGCACGCGTTTTGGACCCGCTGGATTAACCTTTCAGTGCAACTAAGAAGACGCGGACCGTAAACCACATCACAATAGTTCAGCCGCGACAAGACTATGTCTGGGTGTTGCTATGTATTATAAGTATGTATTTACAAAAAAAGTAAGTATTATATCAGCATCTAGTTCCCATATTACAAGCTTTGCTTAGTTTGGGACTAGAGGGTGTTGTGTGAAATGTTCATGAATATATATTTATTTATGTTTGACCATGTGATGTAAGTTGGTAATCCCAGGAAACAAAGGTTTTTTAACACAATTCTCAAGCAGGCAAGTCAAACAATGAGATGCAAACCTTTTGTGAAAGGCGGAACTAAAAGTACCACAACACAACCTTACAAGGTTTTAAGTGCAATAACCTTAACGCATTTATCATGTTATTGTCAGATTGACATGTGTTTGTGAACATCATCACATATTATAATCATATTGTTTATATTTATGTACTTATTTGTACTTGATAGTTTATTTATTGTGACATTGGATATTTATTTACCTAAAATGTCATTACTTCCTAAGATCATTAGACTCAATAAGGGTATTATTTGAACAAAGGAATGCATTTTAAAGTTAAATAAGTTTGTGGGTCTTATGCCCGGCCTGAAGAAGCTGATCAAGTCTTTCTCCTCTGCATCCACAAAATCATTAGGGATGCAAAAGCTGTCACAAAGCATTTCTCTGTTATTTCAAGGAGTTGGGACGATGTTAGGAGGAGGATAATAGACAATACACCCTAACACAAGACATCAGTGTAGATATTATTACTCCACCTTGAATTTAATGCCTGGTGGAGTAAGGTCATAGATAAAAATCCTCTGATACTGAATTAAATATGAATGGATCAAGTTTATTCCAAGGGAAATAATGAGTTAGGTTTGACGGTGAATGCCATTACATAGAATCCTCTGTACTTTGAGCATTTCGAAAACAAGCAGGGATTCTAATCAAGTTTTCATACAGTGAGCCTTGAAATGACAAGTTCTTTGGTTCCAGCTTTGTTATGTAGAGTTAGTTTTCCTGTAGTAGATAAGTCAGTCACAGTCAGAAACACTATGACTAGTATAGCTGAGAGCGTTATTTTCTGGACTTGGTGACTGATCTAAGCAAGAGACATCGCGAGACTTACCCATCTTGTGGTCCCAATGCACTTGCAAGGATGAACCCAGGCAGCTAACCTATCGTCCGCCTCAGTAGCAAAGCAAACCCAGCACGACTTTGTGTTTTCGTCTTCAACAGCCTGTAGGGCCTGAGACGCTTGCGAGCTCGCCATATCTGCAGGTGCCGAGAATTCACGATGTTCACCAACACTAGTCATTTCTTAGACTTTCTAAACGAATGCGTAGCTGAACACTAGGCAATAACGATTAATTTTTACAAAGTATTTTAATGTTTGACCAATGACAACACAAACACATTGCACAATTTTACAGCTGTTTGGTCAGTTTCGTTTCGAACCCTTTTTCGCAATTTTTCGCTTTTGATTTGATTTACTGGCTTGACATGACATGCGTACGTGCGTCTTCGTCACGGGGATTGAACTGTGAACAATATTTTTAGTCTAGTTATAGTCTGCGGCTCACATATCCCAATTGACACCCCCCCTTCACCCTTCCTTCATATAGCGTAGCATCTGTAGTTTGTGGTCTTCGTGATGTTGATTTGATTGAATTGATTGAATGAAAAAAAAGAGGAGGAAGGAAAGAGGATTTTTTTTTTAAAGTTGTTCTGGAGTTTTATTCTTCTTCTCTTCTAAATGGCTTCTGTCCGTCATGTCGACAGACAATTTTGCCAATGTCAAGTGGAGTGGATTATTAGAGGAGGACTGAATGAATGAATAATATCAGTGCTGCCAACTAGCGTAGCTATATTTTCTCAAAATTTGACAAAAATATGCTATGAATATGCTATAGAATCGGGGTCAATCGGGGCTCTAATTTTGCAAAAAACATAATTATACTGCAAATAAATCTCGTTATGTATGGACCATTATGTTAATTAATCACTCAAGTCTAGATCAATATAAGCAGCGATTTGAGTCAAGCTTTGATTCCGAAACGTTGCTTGAGTGTCGAATATTTAAGTACAGTTCAACCAAGTTTGAAACGACGCTCAAGCATCAAAATCTGTGCGTGAGCATAGATTTCTGTCATTTTGTCTGACATTTTGGTTTGTCATTTTCCTAAAGGCGGTATTAGACGGTTCATTTATTTCTTTCATTTTCGATGCTTCATCGATGAAGCATGAAGAATTTCAAAAGAAGAAAAAGAAAAGAAGAAAAGAAAAGAGAAGGTCAGTAGTCGAAAAACTGTGCTTGACTTACTGTGAGGAGCCCAGCTCTCTAACACCATGGTAGGTGAACATGTAGCTATAACTTCTATACCAAATAATGTTTACTAATCTAGAGTTTTTTGTTACCTACTTCTTTTGTTAATATTTTTATTGTTTAGTCTATTATCTTAGTTTTTAATTTGTACCTCTGATCTCATTATTATTCCTTTACTACTTTTAATTTTAATTTGTAAATACTTTGTCCTACTTTTTACCTAGTCATAAATAGAATAACGCATTGGAACGCTCGCTCTGTAATGTTATTTTATTATAAGAATAAAGAATTTGAAGAAGGGTCCACTATCCCAAGTTTTACTAGCGCATGTAGTGTTCTGGTAAATGTGTCATTTTTTATATTAATGTTGGGATTTAACCGGTCCATATTACACTATGTCTATGCCATGCCAGGACGAAAGCAAAGCTGTTGCGATCGTCAATGTCAGACTGAGTCGAAGTAATGTCAAAACTGACAATCAGCGGGAACTTTGACAGATAAAAAATGTGCATTTCAAGAAGTTGAGTTTATTTAATGAATTCAAATCTGTGAATCAAAAGGTTGGAGAAATTAAATGATCTCGAGATAATATTATTGTTGCATTGCATTTGTTACATAATAAACCACATAACGTTGCGGTTACTAGTTAAAACTACATAGAGCTGACGGCAGGATCAAATCAAAGTAAGTACTAACTTTGGTACTAACTTTCACTTCGCGCAGCCACAATGTAAATTAGAATATTCACGTGCCTGTTGCATCTTTGAATGAAATGTAGATACATAAATAAATAACCTTCGCTTAGAGGGCCTCGAATAAGTTATACTAACGAAACGGTGTTCTAATAACACTTCTAGGAGTTAAGACACTACCTACATGAAATAGTTTTTACTATACCTACTATACTTGTTGTATTTACTCTGTATTCTAATTGATTTTTCCTCTATAATGCACAGGTAGGCGTTTGAAAATTGTAATTATTTGTTATGATGGTTTGAAAGTATTGTTCAAGGTATAAGTAGACTAAATTAGAATGTATTGCATTATGTAAGTTAACCTTCATAGGTCAAGATATACAAAATAGGAGATATAATATGATGTAGCTTTACTGAAATTAGGCCCAATTAAATAGAAGATAGTTTAATGGACCAGCAAAAATAAAATTTAATTTTCTGTAAAATGTATGTCCCGTAATACCAAAAATGGTGAACGGAAACTTGTTGTGTTTTTCACATTGATGATAAATCAAAGTCCTCTTAATTGTATATTAATAAAATTGGCCTCCTCCTGCTAATACCTTTGGCCTATTTCAACTCTCAGTACCATGACTTGATAACCTTGAATTATTGAGAGGGGAGCATAATAATGTGACACAGTGTACCGTGTAGTTGCTGAAATGTAAGGATCTGACTGTGACGGATACAGAGAATCAGCCAATCACAGTGATTTTGTGTTGCCAACAAGGGAATTCGCGCCAGTTCTGGCCTACATATTTTATCGAGATTTTTTTTTAGATTTACCTAACCACAAAGATTACTTTATAAAACTCAAGACATTTATTGCTTTCGCATGCTAATAATAGTTGCAATACCCCTGTTCAGGGATATTGCAAGTGGAATGTAGGGAGACCGAGGCTTTAATATCTATGTTATAATGAAGTTAATATCTTAGTTTGGCAGATATTTAATAAATTTAAGATTTGAGCAATTAATCCTTTTTTATTTCTGAACTTTTTATAATGTGACTTTTTCATACTCTCAAGACGCCAATCACACCACGTAACTATCGAAAATTGTGCTGTATTGTATCATTATAATATAACTGGTTTTAGTAATACGAAGTTGGCAGCACTTTACCTCTAACCTGCCAGTCTGACGTCAACTAAACCAGCCAGTACTAAAGTGTAACACACCAAGACCGCGCGTCCCTCGCATTTTAAACTTAGAACCTCGAGGTTCAATAGTGTTGTGAACTTTCACTGTGGTGTAATCTGTTACATCACAAGACTCGTTCTTCTACGGTAAGCATCAATACAAAAATAACGGTATTTCGCAACATCTCCATCTTGAATTTTATTCGCACGCGTATAAGATTATTTGCCGTTTTCGTAGGCTCATTTCGTGTTTCTCACATTCTTAAGATAAGATAGATTATCTCGTGTTTTGCTTCTTCATCATTGTTTATCTAATGCACCATGTTTGTAGTAAGAGATAACAACGTTGTTTGTTTTATGTGAATACCTAATACCTACGTATTCGAAGTAGGTGGGTACCTGTAGGTACCCTAATAGTATACAGTATACAGGGTCTAACCGTAACCTTTAGTAGTTTTAAGAGAAGTTAGAAAAAAAGGATTCAATGATATGGTTCGGTATAACAGTTATTAGAGTAGGTACGGGTATTTTTCTTTTAAAATGAAAGCACCACCGTTATCACGTACACATCCTTGTCTGAATGAAAGGAGTTCTCGAAACTTAACCCCCTAGTAGGCTTATGATATGAGAGTTCAAAGACAAGACCACGTGATGAAAGACGCAATCCTTTATAATGCTGGATCATATCTTTGGAACTTCATGAATGGAACCGAAACCAGTTATGCGCATAATTGGTTGGAATATCGACCTTGTTATAAATAGCTTAGAGGCGATTATTTCTTGCTAATTGAACAGGATAAATGAAGCTCGCAAAAGAAAAACAACTTAGGTACCTTACTGTACATGTCGTCCGTAAGTTTCCGTTCTTTCTTCCTTAGCTTCAGCTATATAGCAGTCAATAGCTACTTAGGGAACGTTCTCATACTACGTGACCCTTTTTTTAACGTTTAGACCCCCCCTCGGTGACCACCCGTGGTATATGCCAGGACCCCCCTGTAATTGTCACGTAAATATGGTTATAAGAGATTTTTTGCAAACAAACAGTTACAATAAGTGTTCCGTTTTCCAAAACTGGACTGGAACACTAAAAATGAAAATTTGGCTCATATTTAGTCTTTATATAGCATAAAAAAGCGCGATATTGACTACGTGATGAAAAACTATGACCCCCCCCCTTCCGCCCCTGAACGGGTCATGTAGTATGGGTACGTAGTACCCTTACATTCGTGGATCATGACATCCCTTTTTCAAAATCCTGTAGAGTGAGGAGAAATACTTGATCTTCATTGTTGTGATCGGCGCTCTGGCACAGATGCTTCTATTTGCTACAATATCTGGTCAGGTCAGTTAAACTTGATAGGGCTGCCTCCTGGTCTTTCGCCCTCTGAGTTTCCTGTTGCTTACAAGTCTCTTAGGTAGTACCTACTGTCGGTATTTCTACGGACGCCGTGTGAAGGTTGTTTGAAGCTGGTTGGGCATAAGTCGCTTTGAAAATCTATGAAGAAGAGTGATAACATAAGGTAAATTTTTATAGAGTGGACGTCCAACGGTTGGTATGATGATGATTAATCCAAGTTATGCGTCGTAAATATATTTACATAATTACTTAGCGCATTACCATGATTGTGCTGTATCATGATGAAGCAAATTAAATGACCCGAGTTAATAATGACTTGTCTTGATTTTGTCTTTAGCTTACTTCAGCTAAATATAATAAATATGTACCAACTAGTCACTGTTATAATTAACTAAGATCACAGTGATCATGTGCGACCAATATGCAGTCATCTCGACAGCCTTATTTGTTGCTCTATCCCTCCAAAGCCCCTTATCTTTGCCACACCCTTCTCTTTCAAATTAGGAGAACTTGGGAAACTTGGAAGTCCCAACATGGTCATTCGCAGACGACAGGAAAGCACGTGCAGCATTCTTTTTGACACTTCAGTCACTTGACTATTCTGTTCAAGTCTATTATATTAACGTCTACATGAGCTAAGGTTTTTTACTTGCGCCCCCATGGTTGACTCTACTATAAATTTATTTATTGGCATAGACCAAAAATTAATGGTTTCATGGTGGTCGGCAACCTTATTTCAGTCGCTCATCTCAGAAACATAAATTACCTACAGTTTTATTAATCTTATTTTTAATTTTGTAAGATAGATTTAACCTACCTACACCTTGCAAATAGCATTACAATATTCAGATAGTTTTACTATGAGGAGAGAAAACAAAAGATTGCCTGTGGCACCTACACTAGATCAAATCTGTATCAGTTAAACGTGACAAAAGATCCAATTAGATCCTAGATTGAGCAATCAATGTGGCTACGTGAGTAAAGTCATCTTGTCCACAAGCGAACGTGCATGACACCATGACTACCAATGGCAGGGGTAACTTAACATCAGGTGGGCCATGGGCTTGTTTCATCATTTAGTTGTATAAAAAAAATACGACTGATATAATTAGATAAATGGTGTACTACATCAGACCTTAAATGGGTCGCCATTGCCAAGAGTAGTCTGTTCCAAAAGGCCGGATTCAATTTTATTGTTCCCTAGAATAAGTACCTATAGTATTCCATTCTCGATTATTTGCTCAATAGACAATGAAGTGTCTATTGTTATAATATCCCTTCCTTCTGTTTTTGTATTAGCTCAATTATCTAACTGGCTATGTAAATATTGAACTCTGTGTCTATTGTGTTTGCTAATAATAAACTTTGATGTAATTCTGAATATCTACTTGACTTTCGTTTTGTTCATCCTTCCGAATGTGTTTTTCTTTTTAGGAAGTAGATAGGTTTCTTCTAGGCAAATGTGCTATCATCGTCGACCGCATCGTCATTTGCCATTAGGTGAGATTGCGGTCTATATTATAAAAAAAACTGTTTATTGTTTTTTTTCTTCTGAATGAATATCAGTGTGTGTTCTTGCATCTATTCAAGTTTTTATCATTATTGTTTGATATGATTAACATATAACCCACTTACAAAGTTTCTAATTTAAGTTGGCTAACGAAAGGTCAACGTATTAATAACTGCCAAACGAACGGATATTAATATTTATCTCAGATGGTTACTGTTTGTTTACTCACAAAACATCAATTATTTTTCTACTGTTTATTGGTTTAGCCTTGCGAATCAAATCTAATAATTACATTTTCGTGCCAAATTCGTAAATAAAATTTTATAGCATCTTTAAAAACCTTTTAGTCATAAGAACGGTAAAAATATCTTAACTGCAACTGCCACGAATCGTATGGTATACGTGGCGTAGTAATAATTCGCACGTAACCTTTCCGATGACCTTGCCAAATTGTCAAATAATACTCTCAATAATACTGCTCGTGCAGTCACAGTAATTGAGGTGAAGAATGAAACCTGTAGGTGTTTACAGCAAACTTTGGCTATTCAGCTGTTCATTGGCAAATAAAAAAAATTATACCTTGTTGAGGATAAATAAACGTCATCGAACGAATTATTATTTCAGCATATAAAGTATTGCTTATAAATTATACAATCCACGCCGCAGCGTCACGTACAAGGCCATTTTAAACCTTTTGATTTCGATTCGCATGAATTATTTTGCTTTGAAACGGGATCTGGGATTACAATTGGTAATTTGACCTCTAAGGATCCTGTCTTTTTTATTTCTTATTTTGTTTTGAATTTGTTTTTACCTGGCTTTTTTATTTCTTACCTTAAAATAGTATCCATTGGTCGCGTGTTATCGAAAACTGTGTAGGTATTTTACTGAGTTCCACGTGTTTTGTTGTATGATACAAGCTATCTTTTATTGTATTACCGTTATTCTGCGGATTTCCAGTTTATAACCGTAATAACATTAAACCAGTTGAAAGTTATCAATCCTAACTTGATTTCTTTTTAAACAAACTTCATAGTTAAAACAGATAGTATACAGAAACGGTACTTAATCTTAAAAACGTGCTAATTATGGTAATGCTAATCCCTTATCAAATTTATCTGTACGTGACCAACGCAACGACACGAGATTCTTTCATCTAGATTGCCCAAACCTATCTATTGAACCAATAATCACCTTTTTTATAGTAATAAGAAGCTTACGTGCTAATTGATAAGACTATCAGGTTAATACGTCTACTGCGTGTTCATACGAAATTATTTCGACACTTGCGGCGGAGCCGTGGCGTTGAGTGTACGTAAGATGTTTTGTGATCTGTATCCTAACGGTTTAACTTTACAAGACATACAAGAGTGTTGTCTAAATTTTTTAAAATAAAGAATGTGAGTCTACCTAAGCTCTCGTAATTTGATAAAGATTGGTGGATATTTCTTGCTATTCGAATAACGGTTACCTGAATGAAGTGGAATATAGTTTTTTACTAACACTCCGGTGTAAAATGGTATTGGTTTAAAAAAATACCTCGATCACAAAATGCAAAAGTTTAACTTAAGAAACTGTAATTTAAAACACTAATATTTAATATTGTTAGTACAAGCAGATTTTTTAATTGCTAAAAATTTAATAAAACCACTTGCGTTTTTCGAAAAATTTATAAAATTCGCAATCTCGACATAATTTTCAACTATTTTAATTTATGTTTTCTCTTCTATTCTTTTGAATAAGAGGAGAGTGGGGAAACAACATACATTATTAAAAAAATAACACCCGATTTTGTAGTCATAATTTTATCTCTCTTTACAGATCAAAATAGGCCAAGATGTGTCCAATCTGGCCTCTCCACCTAATAATCCTCTACATCTTGGCATTATGTCCGCTATGGGTGATCTGCCAGGCGGTGCCTGGACTGACGGCATCTTTCCAGCCCGATGAAGTCAACGTTCACATGGAAAGCTACGTATACGTGGATGTTACTGTACAAGGTAAAGCATTAAGGGAACGTACCCATACTACGTGACCCTTTTTTTACTTGTTTGTTAGACCCCCTCCTCGGTGACCACCCGTGGTATATGCCAAGACCCCCCCCCCTCCTACCCCCCCCCCCCCCCCCTATAAATATCACGTAGTAATTCATAAGGATTGGCTAATCTGGTAATTAAATTTCCCTAAACTCGTTTTATTTTGTGATAGCTGAAGTACATACGCGCTCTGCTTACTTCGGCCTTATTTGTTCTTTGTTCACTGTTAGTATAATATTCAACTGTAAGTAGGTATTTGTAATTGCCTAGTAAAAATTTACCAAGAAATTGTAAGACTGGATTTGCCACATTTTATTTGTTATTAGTTATTGCAGCTATCTATATAACCCTGCCTAATATTACATTGTGGAAATGTTATATTTACCTACTCGTAGCCTCTATTTTATTAGCACTAAGTTTGTAAAGTACCTAGTAATTTTATTGTTTACTGATTTTTGTCTATTGCTTGTGTATTAATTTTTAACTTTTATTAGCACTGTGATGTGATTTCCTTGTCATTTATTAATGTTAAGTTGTTGTTAGTTCCTCATCGCATGCTGTGACGCCCTATAAGTGCTCCCATGCACTATTATTATGACCCTCGACTAGCTCACTTGATACTAAAGTGCAAACCCGTGTTGGGAGTCCTATTTTAAATAAAATAAAAAAATTAAATAAATATGGTTTTAAAAGATATTTTACAAACCAATAGTTAAAGTAAGTGTTCCGTTTTTCCAAAACTGGACTGGAACATTAAAAATGAAAATTTGGCTCATATTTGCCTTTATAGCTTAAAAAAGCGCAAGGTTTCCTTAGAAGATATTGACTAAGTGATGAAAACCTAAGACCCCCCCCCCCCCCCCGTTACCAAGCGTGGTATTTTGAAGACCCCCCCTGAACGAGTCACGTAGTATGGGAACGTTCCATTATGTACATTTTGATTTCCTTCAGCCGTGTCGATCACTAAGTTTCGTAACCAGTTTTGAAAGAGTTGTTTATTTTCTTGACAATTGACCGTCATCGATATATAACCTGCTATAGCTCGTACGTATCATCATGTATAATAATTAATAAATTAATTATACTTGGTCATTAACTTATAATACATAGTAACACCCAGACATAGAACAAACACCTATGTTTGCCACACACAAATGTTTGTTCTTGGTGGGGATCGAACCCACGACCCACAGCACGGAAGGCAGAGCTATTACCGACTGAGCTGTGACGCCTGTCACAGAATAAACTAGAGGATTGAACAAATTGAGTTCAATCTTACAAACGGCTTTGTAGTTTTATTGAATAACTATGTTGTCGACTTGATCAAAAAGTTAAATATTTATCATGGATTGCAGAATGCATTTATGTATATCACCTTGAAGTACAACATACTAGTACAAGTCAAGGCAAGTTACAATGTTTCTTCAGTTGTGATTTGTGATGGAATGACCCTTATTTTGATGCTTAGGTTTATTATCTTTTGTATTTTACCCTTGGCTTTAAGTACAGTAATCTATCAAACTGCCAGTGGAACCTAGTTTTGTACTAATAACTAGTGAGCTGGCTGTCCAAGGCTGACGTTTCACAAATAATAAATACCACGTCTCGCTCGGTCTAACAGGATAGTGGCAAGGCGAGTAGCTTGCGTTAATTACTGGTTCTATAAAATTTTATCACATTCTCACGTAGATAGGGTTACCATTTAGGAATTCGAAAAGTCCTGGCAAAAAGCCGGACATTTCGATAAAAGTCCGGACTTTTTACTCACAAAATGGAAACATACCCTCTTAGTTACAGTGGTATGGTAGGCATGGTAGCAGACGCTCACATAACGCATTGCGACATTGCGAGGGAGGATTGATTGTTTGCAAACGCAATAAAAGAATTACTGTAAGTTTATTGTTATAGAAGACTTTGATTATCTATTTCTGTCTTTTGTCCTGTGTTGTGTGCAATAAAGAATTAAGAATTAATTAAAGACTGATTTGATATTAAATTACTTATTATGTAAGTAGTTATATTACTCATATTCCATGTAATTTAAATTTAAAAATCCGGACAAATTAAAAGGCCGGACAAAGACCGGACAAGAGTCTAAAAGTCCGGACATGTCCGGACTTATCCGGACGGATGGTAACCCTACACGTAGATCACTTACAGTACCCACAACGGATTTTTATCCTTGTGAAGTTGATTGCGCATGTACTGTAGTGCGGAGAAATTAGCTCACCTTCAATTTGAACAATAATGTGTTCTGCTCAGATACTTGAGAGAGACGAAGGTCCGTTGTGACCTACTTAAATACTTAAATATCGTTTTGGGTGCTATTGACGCCATTACGCGTTACGTAGCGTAAACGTAACTTACATCGTGCGTAGCAGTACCGTTAAAGCGATGGACAAGTAATAAATTATCTTGTTTAGTAATGACTGGACTATCCATGAAAATGAAGTCTCCATAGTATTGATATTATTTTAACAAACAGCAACTATCTATATATTTTTTGCGACTTTAAGCTCATTAAAGACGTGATCCTTGAGTATATTAATTCGGACACAACAAAACTAAGTTGAAGTTGAAAAAAAAAGAACAAAACGTTACCTACCTATTCTGATAGCTTATTTATAACGAAAGAGAAAATACATCTTATAATCACCAAGAGCCATTCCATTGTCTTGGGATAATAAGAAAATTACTAAACATCAATGTATGAGATAAATGAAGACTTCTATGGCACAAAGACGACAAGTTCAACATTTTTCTGAGAGCGTAGAAATATTCAACATTTATAACACGTAACACGTATAGCACGGCTGGTCATGTCTGCCGTATGCCAGGTGAGCTGTGGGCAAGGACTGCCACTGAATGGCATCCTGACCCAGCAAGAAGGCGACGCGGCAGACTAAAAAGAAGGTGGCGCGACGAGCTTGACCGTTATTTATCAGATTGGCAAAGTATAGCCCAGGATCGGAGTGTGTGGAGAGAATGGGGGTAGGCCTTTGCTCAGCAGTGGGACACAGAGGGCTAAATATATAACAAGTAACCTTACATACTTAGATTACGAAAGTAAAATAAATATTCAGGGACATTTCACACAACACCCTCTAGTCCCAAACTAAGCAATGCTTGTAATATGGGAACCAGATGGCTGATAGAATACTTATATACTTTTTTTTTGTGAATACATACTTATAATACATACTAACACCCAGACATAGAACAAACATCTATGTTTTGCACGCACAAATGTTTGTTCTTGGTGGGGATCGAACCCACGACCCACAGCACGGAAGGCAGAGCTATTACCGACTGAGCTGTGACGCCTGTCAAGCTGATTCAATTCATTTATTTTTATCGCAAGTGAGTGATTGAAACCTAAACTAATTAATGCTAAATACACATTTTTACAATGTCAATAATAGAAAAAAAATTTAAATTGCATGAACAAGTAACAGAAAAAATAATGATGTAAATAACTTAGTTAATATAAGTGAAAGCACTTGATTACAATAATAATTAGAGCAAACTATAAAGTTTACATAATATCTCAAGTAAATAAAGTATCTACACCAGCTTCAGCATTTCCTCTGTAACATGCAAAACATTTCAACACCATCGTTCGAAACAGAATAAGGTTGACCTACATACTGAAGGTTAGGCGCAAGTCGAAAGTTGTTTTCAAATTATACTTACAAATGTTTTGAGTTAATAAAAAAAAAATTGGCATCTAAAGATGCCCAGTTGGCGTTGCCTTGATTCTAAAAAAAATATTAAGTTTATTGCAAAAGTTCTGGCGTATTAAAATATTAAAAAATCTTATAAATGCTATCAAAAAGATAAATAAATAAAATACTTACATTAAAATGTAGAATCCGTCAGAATATTACATAAAATCACACGTAGCTTTTGATAACCTAATGATAAATGCACTATCTAAGTTCAATAATCCGTGCATTTTTTGTGTTTACTGATTACTACAATCATCCATAACAACACAAATGCCCAGTTGAAGCTTATTATTATAGAAGGTAACTAGGTATCTAATAAAATAAAAGGTAGATGACAAGTTTTCAAACAAAATCACAGCAAAATATAACGCTGCTTTTCCTTGGTAGTACAATGTTGATAACAAAGCGAAGTTTTCCATGTATTCCAAATCTACTCACAAACTATAATATGTTCTGGTGGTATAATGGTTGTTGTATAGTTGTTCGTCATCGTTTTCTTTTAAGAATGGATATGCAAGCAGGTGATCAATTGCTTCTACAATCACAGAATGATCACCCTGCGATAGTAGAGTAGCTTCATTGAATTCTACTTCCTTTTGATGACTCATCATCTCATCATCATCCACAGCCTGACTTCACCCACTGCTGAGTATAGGCCTCTCTCTTTTTGTACCATCTCTCACGACCCCGCGCCAGTCTCATCCAATTTTTGCCCGCGATATCAGTGATATCGTCCGCCCATCTTGCCGCAGGACGACCTACATTTCTGTATCCTGTTCTGGGACGCCATTCAGTTATAGCTTTACTCCACCTGTCATCACCTCGCCTCGCCAGGTGTCCTGCCCAACTCCATTTTAGTTCCGTTATGCGATTCCCAACGTCTTTGACCTTTGTTCGACTTGGAATCGTAACGTTGGGAACACGGTCTATAATGACTACACTCATCAAATTCTTTCTTGTTTTTCTAGGAACGGACATGCAAGCAGGTGATCAATTGCTTCTACAATCACAGAATGATCACCCTGCGATAGTAGAGTAGCTTCATTGAATTCTACTTAGTTTTGAAGACTAGGTACATGCGTCAAGTTCTTTTTCTTGTTTTTCTAGGAACGGACATGCAACCAGGTGATCAATTGCTTCTACAATCACAGAATGATCACCTAGCCATAGCAGAATGGAACGGGACAGATGTATTGACAGCTGCAGATGTCGCCAACAACAGTTGGACGCGGAGACTGCGTGTTATTGGAAAGTTTTTGGGTATGTTGTAATTTTTTATGGCCTTTTGGACCAAGGACGTTAGATTGTAGAAATTGGTGAACGAAAGTGTGATTTTTTTTTATTTTATGATTATTTTAATACAATTAGCAGTTGATTTGTACAGGCTGAAATTATTACGATGACTATTCAAAATGCCCCTGAAAGTCCTTTAACCGTAGACTAACCGGTCGATAATGTGGTTTGAGTTATCAGTTGTTTCCCATCTCTTTCATTTGTTTAGCTGATAATCATAACTAATACAAATCTATCCAAATGATACCATATTAGGGAGGGTTTTGGGTATATTAGAGGGTATACTTAAATATTCTTGGACTTTACACACAACACCCTCTAGTCCCAAACTAAGCATAGCTTGTAATATGGGAACTAGATGCTGATAGAATACTTGTATATATTTTTGTAAATACATTGGTACTTATAATACATAGTAACATCCAAACATAGAACAGTTTTTTATAAGTATACCCCTATGTGGTAAAGGTTTTCCATTAAATTCGAAAGTGCTTATCAATAAAAACATGTACTTTGCCCATTAAAGTGATACTTTAAGCTTAACCTTGCAAAAGGGTTTTTAATTAAAACATGTTAAAACTAAGGTTATATCTACATATGTACTTATTTTGTGTACGTTGGTTTACTTTACATTACGCTTCTTATCAACAGGCCTAAAAAATACCTGTTATTTATTCAAATAGAGGTTCAATTACCTATTCGACTGCAATTAAATTGTTACTGTTCCTACCTACTTAGAAGAATAAGAAATTTTTGTAGTAGAGGTTTTTGTGTGCGAGCTCGTCCGAGGAAGTACCACCGTATTTCGTATTTCTTTTATTTCATGCGCCGCACAGTGATGCTCGCATTGCTGTGTTCCGATTTGAAGGGTACCTAGTACCTATGTGTACTACACGTCGTTTAAAAGTACATGCATATAACCTTGTGTCCAAATGACCCCATCTTCCCCTCACGTAATAAGTACCTATTTTACTACCCTATGTTAACTGTAGGCTACCGTGATGTTGCCCACTAGGCTCTGACAGAATACCAGTGTTAGTTGCACTGTTACCCTGGTCACAGTGCACGTATGCTGAGTCAGGGACCTAATTAACCCATAATTATTGTTTAAGTTTTTAAATAAATAATAAATAAAATAAATATTCATGGACATTTCACACGACGCCCTCTAGTCCCAAACTAAGCAAAGCTTGTAATACGGGAACTAGATGCTGATAGAATACTTATATACTTTTTTTTTTGTAAATACATACTTATAATACATAGTAACACCCAGATATAGAACAAACATCTATGTTTGCCACACACAAATGTTTGTTCTTGGTGGGGATTTTATTGTAGCTTAAGGATTAAGTCTGGGTTAATAAATTCATTTTCTTTCTTTCTTCACGTAATCGATCACATAACCCACATCGTAATTGATACCGATCAAATAAGCAGAATGTTGGTTTCCGCCGTATTGACACTTTGAAATCCATTATACCCACAGAACAGAGAATACCTAACCGCATTCTTCTCTTTTGTTATGAACTCACATACCTAGTAGCGGTGGAATTAATAACGTGATTGCTATCAAATGATGGTCTAAAAATAGAACACAAATTAAACTATCAATTAGTTATTAGGTAATTATAATAGTCACAACAGATCTTTGTCCTTTTGAAGTATCTGCGCAGAACCCATTTTGGGTCGAATTGGAGGTAAGCTAATTTTTCCGCACCTGTACTGTACATACATGCGCAATCGTTTGTTGCATCTAACTTCAGAGGGATAAAGATCCGTTGTTCGTACTGTACATAATTTTCGTAGCAAAACAAACATGATAGATTTTAAATGATCCTTACTTACTTATTTTACTTAGTAAATGAATTTTTAAAAGAAAAGATAAGAGCATACTTAGATGATATAGATAGATAGATAGATAAAAACTTTATTGCACACACAGAAAAAAGAAATTACAGAGAGAGATAAACATAAAAATAGAGAGTACAACGAGCGGCCTTATCGCTAAAAGCGATCTCTTCCAGACAACCTTTGGATGGAGAGGAATGACGAAAAATATAGAACGGCGGTGTGCAAAATTTAAACCTAATAAACTAAAACAAAATATCCTACTATACATACTTATCTAATTTACTACAAATACAGTTATATCAAATAAAATACATAGACTATCTATAGACTTGATACGCGATAGTGTTGATCCCCAAACATATTTTTCAGATTTTTTTGCGTGGGGCGAAGTATACACGACATAGCAACCACAATTTCGCACACATGCGCAAAAAAACGTGTCATTATGAGCACACATTAAAACACACACACCAACATAGAGTTCACCTTACCGTTAAAAGTTGTCTCTATCATCTAAGGATGCATAAATAGATATTGGATCAGTTGAGCTATCTATAAATCGTTTGCAACGGTGTGTAGATGGCTCAACTGCTTCATGTGTATTTTCTACATATTGTAAATACTGTATTAGTCATAATTTTCTTTGTGAATAAAGTCGTTAAACGAGATATTTATTTGTTTTTTTTTACAGGTAGAACAGACGTGGTGGTAGGAAAACGTCGCAATTCGCAAGCAATCGCGATAGCAAGCAACGCTCTACCAATCATAGTAACACGCCCAGACCGAGTGATTGACACTATATTCGTCACCAGCGTTGCCACTTTCGTAAGTATTTTAAAAAGAATAAATAATTTCGATACTACTAGTTTAATTTTACAAAGAAATCGCATTGCTTTGTTCCGGTTTGAAGAGTATGGATGTACTGAAATATAAAAAGTTTTACAATACCTACACCGGATACGACAAACTTCGAAAAATGCTAATTATCCGTCAGATAATTCGCGCATTGCTGTGTTCGGGTGCTATTACAGGCACATGAGACAACACCTTTATGTCTGTCAGTGTGATGGGTGCAGTTCAATGCATCACAGGTCACGTCTTAGTGACACAATGCATCGTTATAGGCAGTGGTTACCGCTTAACATCAAGTGGGCCATTTCCATCGATTAGTTGTGTAAAAAACCCCATTGGTAATGTGTATCATAGGTTTGAGATACCTAGTGTATAGTCCGACCATGCCAAGTTTGCAGCGCTTGTAATATGGCAGAATTTGAAAACCTAGTTGGAAACATCGTTACTGCGATCTTTTTATCTCTAATCTTTTTGGGTTGGTCATTTATTTATTTTTATTTCCTTGCAATTTTAGCGTGTTATATAAATTAATAAAAAGTTGTTCTAAAAACATAGTTCTTTTTCATCTTACAAGAACACCGACTCTACAGCAAATAAAAGTTTTATCTAGTTTTTTTTATGATAAGTTTTTCTACCTTCATATCAAGGTTTTTTTGTAGGTTTTTTTTGTCCTTTCTTGTAGGTGACCTCTAGATTTGTTCATATCATGAAAGTACCTTGGAATTGTTAACCTTTCATTAAAAAAATTAGATAAGTTTTTTCCACTGTTGCTATGACTTTTTACAAGTTCATCGTCAATTCTTAGATAATGTTGTTTGTATTAAATTGGTACTTATAAAAAGTCACTTCCATGTATGCCTTTTAATTTTAATTACTTATGTAATACACTACCGCAGAAAATAAATAATAAATAAATAAATATTCATGGACTTTACACACAACGCCCTCTAGTCCCAAACTAAGCAAAGCTTGTAATATGGGAACTAGATGGCTGATAGAATACTTAAATACTTTTTTTTTGTAAATACATACTTTATAAAAAATATTACTTTAGAGTTATCCCACTAGTATTAATATAAATGTCAAAGTTTTGATGTTGGGATGTTTAGATATTTGTGTTTCAATCACGCTTTATATTTTCCAGGTATCGCTAATATTCATAAACTTCGGATGCGCTATGGACTGGCCGACAGTTCAGCAAGTCATCAAGAGGCCTATAGGACCGCTCATTGGAATGGCTGGACAATTCTTATTCATGCCATTGGTAAGTTACCAAGTTTATATAGTCAAAACATTATCCAAGTGAAGATGTCCACAATACACAAGAAAATAACCTTTAGTACTGGTTTCTAAGAGACGTTTGGGGCCAAATATCAGATTTTCAGTCTGAGAATTTGATCCTTGATTTTCGAGAAATTCAGATTCGCTGCATAGAACACATGTTTTACAAAAGTAATTGAATTAAAAATTAAAAAATCCTGAATCTTGGACCGATTTTCATCTAACATAGCTAAAAAAGAACACTTCCGACTAATTCACCTTTCAAACAAAAAAAAAATCAAAATTGGTTCATCCGTTCAAGAGATACGTTGCCTCAGACAGACACACACACAGACACGTCATCAAACTTATATATATAACACCCCATCCTTTTTGCGTCGGGGGTTAAAAATCAAACGGACAAACGAAACGTTGATCAAACGGGACGCGGACGAAGTCGTGGGCGGAAGCTAGTTAAATAAAATAAATAAATAAATAAATATGCATGGACATTTCACACAACGCCCTCTAGTCCCAAACTAAGCAAAGCTTGTAATATGGGAACTAGATGGCTGATAGAATACTTAAATACTTTTTTTTGTAAATACATACTTATAATACATAGTAACACCCAGACATAGAACATCTATGTTTTTGCCACACAGAAATGTTTGTTCTTGGTGGGGATCGAACCCACGACCCATAACTAAGTTATTTAATATAATTTAACAAAATTCAACCAGTTGATAAATATTAGCATTTTGGTTCCAGATATCATTTGGTCTTGGTTTCCTGATATTCCCCAACAACCCGGAGATGCGGCTCGGCATGTTCTTCACAGGAGTGTCTCCCGGAGGCGGTGCATCCAATATCTGGACCTTCATTCTTGGAGGGAACCTCAACTTATCTCTCGCTATGAGCGCTATATCTACTCTTGCTTCATTTGGTAAGTGTTCACAACACCAGGCATTACTAAGGAAAGAGTAGAGTAGAAAATCCTATCCTATCCTACTTCCTACTAATATTATAAATGCGAAAGTTTAGATGTTTGGATGTTTAGATGTTTGGATGTTTAGATGTTTGGATGTTTAGATGTTTGGATGTTTAGATGTTTGGATGTTTTTGTGTCAATCACGTCAAAACTACTGAACCAACTTGGATGAAACTTGGCATATATATAGTTCGTAACCTGGATTGACATATAGGCTACTTTTTATCCCGAATAATTAACAGGATCTACAGGATAAAATGAACGAAAAGAATTAGCAGCGCCAATTAACATGAGGATTTCATTGTCATGTCATGTCGCGTCAGTTTGACAGGGCGTAGTACTACCTCTTTGGTCTAACGACTAGCGTTTGACATGTCAAGTTTCTCAAAGAAGTATCCGCTCGGTACACGCACAGATAATATAATGTACACGGAAACTGTAGACGCGTACGAAGTCGCGGGTAACTGCTAGTATACAAATAAAGCAAGAAATAAATCGGAAAACAAAACACTGAAACTCTCAGAGGGGCGCAGAAAAAAAAAAGTGCATTGAAGATTTGTCATGATCTTGAGATTAAAATATTTCCGTCCTTGTTTTTAACCCCTGACACAAAAATGAAGAAGTGTTATAAGTTTGACATGTCTGTGCGTGTGTGTGTGTGTGTGTGTTTGAGGCAATGTAGCTCCTGAACGGATAAACCGATTTTAATTTTGTTTTTTTTTTGTTTGAAAGGTGAATTAGTCGGGAGTGTTCTTAGCTATGTTTGATGAAAATCGGTCCAAGATTCGGGGTTTTTTTTAATTTTTAATTTAATTACTTGTTGACAAGTTTAAAGTAGAGACAGCTAGTATGTATCTGACAAAGTGATGGAACAAGTAAATAGCCCACCTGATGTTAACTAGCAATCCTACCTATAACATGATGTGTGATGGCAAACATAGATGTTTGTTCTATGTATAATGTTACAATGTATTTTAGAAAAGGTATATAAGTATTCTATCAGCAATTTAGTTCCCATTATAATTCAATTTCAATTTATTTTATTTGTAAACACAGGTAAGTAAAATGGTGACATAATAGATATTGTTGTGCACTGTGTATATACTCGTAACTTTGTTTAGTTGGGACTAGAGAGCGTTGTGTGTAATGTCCATAAATATTTAATACGTGGCTTCACTCAGCACGTCCCCTGAAGAGTCTATACTGTATAACTTTGTTTTATTTTCAGGCTTCATCCCCGCGTGGCTGTTTTCCCTCGGCCAAGTGACATTCCGTGACGCCAACATAGTTGTGCCATACCGGAACATCGCCACATTTGTTATAGGTAAATAACAACCATTATTATTTTAACTATCGACCGAAAAACGAGGGGTTTTATAAGTTTGACGGCGTTGTGTGTCAGTCTTTTTTGTGCCCTCTCGTTATTTCGAAAGCAGGGCTCTGAATTAGATGTTTTTTTTTTACATTTTAATTAACTTTATAACTTTTTTATTGATATTTTTTATTTAGTATTACTATACTTACTGTTTTTATCTTTGTATAAAAAATACGTTACAAGGGGGTAATTCTAGACCAATAAACTTTTTTGTCACAATAGATCTATCTCCCAAAAACGGTCTAAAACTGTAGAGTTTTAACAGTTCATGGGAGATATATAAAATACTAGCAGTTACCCGCGGCTTCGTCTGCGTCCCATTTTATCCTGTTGATTTTCCGGGATAAAAAGTACTACGAACTATATGTATTCCAAGTTTCATCCAAATCGGACCAGTAGTTACAGCGTGATTGAAACACAAACATCAGAACATCTAAACTTTGACATTTTATATATTAGTGGGATAATAAATCTAAAGAAATCCGTGTTTCCTATAAGGGCGAACGCAAACCGAAAACAAAACGTCTTGTCGAACAGTTAGTGATGTGAAACTTCATAATTTTTTTACAAACCCTGACAGTAAAACTTTTTTAGTTACAATATGCTTCCTTTTATTTGCTGTTTTCGTTACTTGCTTATTTAATGAGAAACATCCTAAGTACTTAATAATATTATTATGTACACTACATAATTACTCTATATTCTTATTTATTAAAAAAGCACAGTTCATTCTCTAGGTATATGCGTATAAAGCAATGTTTAATAGAAAGGTACTAAATAATGCTATAATAGATAGGTAAACATAATTTTATGCATGCTGTGTTCGCTTTTAGAAGGTCGCTCGGCCAATTTAATTAATTAGTTAAATTGTTTTATCGGCTGGTTTGCGAACCTATTAATAAAAAAACGTAAGAAAAAACTGTCTCGTCAATTGATGCGAGTTTCGTTACAACGAAAACAGCATATGACGAGGATGCATTCGTCATATGCGGTTTTCGTTATAACAGAAAATTTATTTTCACGTCACTAAGTACGCGACAAAACAGTTTTGTCGATAGATGTGCGTTGGCCCTAAGTGTCTATGAATATAATAATTTTTATAAATATGTGCAGGTTTGCTGATCCCCCTGGGCATAGGGCTCGGCATGCAGAAGTGGACCCCGCGGCTGGCGCGCTTCATGGTGCGGATCCTCAAAGGGTTCTCCACCACGCTGCTGCTCTTCATCATCATATTCGCTATCGTCACCAATTTGTACATCTTCGAGCTGTTCTCGTGGCAGGTGAGATACACTTAGTGTTCTTATAGAACCATCAGTGTTAGCGGGAAGAAAAAAATCTGCTGTTGCATACAAAATGGATTACCTAAGTACTTGATAAAAGTGTATGGAAAACGGCCAATACTGATGGCTTCTTGGGAAATGGATGAAACTTAGAATACATATAGTACGTAGCCTGGATTAACACATATGCTACTTTTTATCCCGGAAAATCAACAGGATCAAACGGGACGCAGACGAAGTCGCGGGCAGAAGTTAGTATTTAACCACCGACGCAAAAACGACGGGGTGTTATAAGTTTGACGTGTCTGTGTGTCTGTGTGTGTGTCTGTGGCAACGTAGCTCCTGAACGGATGAACATATTTTGATTTTGTTTATTTTTTGTTTTAAAGGTGAATTAGTCGGAAATGTTCTTAGCTGTATTTGATGAAAATCGGTCCAAAATTTCGGGGGTATTTTTTTTTAATTTTTAATTTAATTTTTTAATTTGCCGCAACCGGGTGCAGGCACTACTTAAATCGTCTGCAAAAGACGTAAAGGCCAATGATGATGATGAATTTAATTACTTGTTACATAAAAACTTATTTAGTGTACGTTTGTAGATAGTAGTAGCTGGGATCTGCATCCCATGGCTGGGCTACTCGGTGGGGTACGTGGTGGCGCGCGTGCTCATGCAGCCGCACCCGGACGCACTCGCCATCTCCATCGAGACCGGCATCCAGAACACAGGCATCGCCATATTCATGCTGCGATACGCACTGCCACAGCCGGAGGCTGACCTCACTACAGGTGAACTCTACATAGAACCTGCATTCTATACAACGTCTAACATATTGCCCCTATAAGCCGAAAAGGGGCTTATTCAAACCAAACACATGAATAAGATAAGATAAGATAATTCTTTATTTGTCCTCAGCAAGTATACAGATGACTTAAGTAAGTTATTATAAGAACAGGTAAGTAATTACCTACAAAAAAGTAAAAATGAAAAATCCTACTAATATTATAAATGCGAAAGTTTAGATGTTTGTGTTTCAATCACGTCTAAACTACTGAACCAACTTGGATGAAACTTTGCATATAAATATAGTTCGTAACCTGGATTGACACATAAATAGACTTTATTGCACACACAGAAAAAAGAAATTACAGAAAGAGATAAACATAAAAATAGAGAGTACAATGGGCGGCCTTATCGCTAAAAGCGATCTCTTCCAGACAACCTTTGGATGGACAGGAATGACGAAAAATATAGAAGGGCGGTGTGCCAAATTTAAACCTAATAAACTAAAACAAAATATCCTACTATACATACTTATCTAATTTACTACAAATACAGTTATATCAAATAAAATACATAGACTATCTTTATCTTAATAATACATAAAATAAAAACCTACTAGATAATATAATATAAGAGGATATTATAATATACCTACTTAGATAATAAGGAAAAGTAATGACTATATACCTTAGTCCCCGTCGCTTTTTTTTTTAAAAAACGACGGGGTGTTATAAGTTTGACGTGTCTGTGTGTGTGTGTGTCTGTGTCTGTGTGTGTGTGTGAGGCAACGTAGCTCCTGAACGGATGAACCGATTATGATTTTGTTTTTTTTTTGTTTGTAATGTGAATAAGTCGGGAGTGTTCTTAGCTATGTTTGATGAAAATCAGTCCAAGATTCGAGGGTTTTTAAATTTTTAGTTTAATTACTTGTTCTAAACCAATCTAAATTGACTAATTTAAATTTTTTTCTGTTTTAGTAATTCCAGTGTCAGTGGCCATTATGACACCAATACCGATGACCTGCATCTATATCTACCAGAAAATTATGTCTTGGTGAGTACTGGATCTTGAAACACCTTGAGAATGTCAACGGAGTAGTCACAGGCATGTCCAAACATCATGTTGTAGATCGAAATTCAGAAACAGTGGTAAAGCCATTATATTTTTCTACATTTAGCATCCTTTACATTTTTTGCGTAGTACGTTGCCTCACTGAGCACGTCCAAATTATTATAGGCAGTGGTTACCGCTTAACATCAGGTGGGCCATTTGCTGGCTCCATCACTTATTTTGAAAGAAAAATTCTTTTCACGTAAGTCCTAACAGGCGTTCAGTTTTATATTCATTTCTATATGCCTAGTTATTTCATTTATTCTGAGTTTTTTTTGTTTTGCTTTAAATAATACATAATTTATTTACAAAGAAAATTACGACTAATACAGTATTTATAATAGTTTTAATTGTGTGATGATGATACTAATTTTGATTCATTGGAGTTTTTTTGATGTTGAATTAGAAATGTTATAGTTGAGTTCGTTTGAGCTTGGGAATTTTACATGTGTGTTTATGTCCAGTTTCATTCTACGAACATCCGTTAGTAGAGAAAAATATCTCATATAATTTCGTATCAGTAACCGTAGTATCCGTAGTTCTACTAACGGACATTCATGGAATATTACAGCATTTCTCACGAAATTCAAGTTCTACAAAGAATTGAAAACTAAAGAAAATCTGTTAAAAACCAGTTCGATTCGAGGTTCTGAGAGGTAATCACGAACAAATCTGACAGTCGCCGCGTTACGTAAACCTAACGTGTTCGAATCATATTGCGCGTCAACGCCAGCTCGGCTGCCGAACGTTGTAGCGTCACCGCGCAGTGTATCTCGGATACGCTAGCGTTACGATACGTTTGCGATTGTCACATTTATTCGTGATCACCCCTGAGGCTTTATTCCATAGCATAATAGCTACATTGTATTCAAAATTGTTATTTTGTATGTCTAAATGATTATTTTTTTATTTCCATATACCCTTATCGTCATTCCATACCGTTATGTCGCCAGTTCGGGAGGTATGTTACATTATGCATTGAATTTTATCAAAATTGGTTCACCGGTGACGGTTTTCTATTTCCAATCATACATTACCATTGCTTTTGCTTTTAATTCACAGAAATATGTACAAATATTATTTTATTTGGATATTTTTGGTATGTGATGACGTTTCGATGCGATAGGATGGTGTTAGTTCCACTAACCTAAATAGAATCGCATGTTATAGTTTATATGTATGACAGAGCATGAAAAAGTCACGAAATGGTGTCGATTCTGTTGTTGCATTTTTCTAAACTAACCCAACACACACACTAAAACACACAGCACACAGAGCACTAAAATTCTTTCGACAGGCGTCACAGCTCAGTCGGTAATAGCTCTGCCTTCCGTGCTGTGGGTCGTGGGTTCGATCCCCACCGAGAACAAACATTTGTGCGTGGAAAACATTGATGTTTGTTCTATGTCTGGGTGTTACTATGTATTATAAGTATGTATTTACAAAAAAAAAAGTATATAAGTATTCTATCAGCATCTAGTTCCCATTTTACAAGCTTTGCTTAGTTTGGGACTAGAGGGCGTCGTGTGAAATGTCCATGAATATTTATTTATATTTATTTATTTATTCTAACTGTCATTGTCATTTCAGTTTATGAGAAAAGTACGGCAACATTTAATGCTGTCAAATTAAGTTAGTTTAGAAAAATGCATCAACAGAATCGACCCCAATGTTTTTTATTTGAATTAAAATGAAAATTACAGATTGTAAAATAATACTTAATTTGAGTTAAAATGAAAATTGCAGGTTATTAAAAATATTTGTAAAGTGTCTAAAGAAAAACTAACAAATTCTTCAAAAGACTACATTTTATGTTTCATTGTGTTGACCTTTGGGCTTTTACTATTGGAACTGTTGGTGGCAATCTCCCATAACGCTTTATGTAGTAAAGTAAAAATAGGATTAAGAGGTTTTTAAAAAAACCGGCGTCGTGGTTTATGTGTAGTGCTAACTACTGATGAATGTTTGGAATGGTTTTTTGGTGATGAAAAACACTGAAATTAACCTGGATTACGTGGAAATTAACCTTAATAGACCCTAAAAGCACGTGGTTACTTATTTATTTAGTAAAATCACAAGGATCATTCAGAATCGGCTAAAATACTAGGTGATTCTAAATGCCAGTTCCTCGCGACTAGAGCCTAGATAAACTTACGGTATGATTTTTTTGGAGGGTATTTTTGGTATATTTTGAGGCACATGATTCTCTAACTTCGACTCTAAACAGTTTCGCGGAGGGTTTAAAGTTACTAACAATGGTAGCTACGTATCTTTTGACAACCTACCAAATGATATTCAAAATGAAACAGAAATAACTAAATTTATAAGAGGATTAAAATCATATCTAGTCAAAAAATGTCTCTACTCAACTGAAGAATATTTTGAAAAAGAATAATATTATTATATGTACCCACTTAAGATAAGTTTAAGCGCCCAAATATAACATTTTTGCGATACCTGAAAAGGGTGAATAAGTTTTAAAGTGCCTCTGACTTTAGCATAAGACCAAATTGTAACACTTATTTTGGCAAATAAATGTATCTTGTATCTATCTTGTATCTTATGACGAGCAATTTTTTATTATAGTAAATTTTTCGTTGCAGCGTTGTCAACCGAGGACCAGATAAAAAAATCCTTGAAGAAACCAACTCCCCCGTTTCAGAGACATCCGAGCCCACAGTCATCGCAACCATTAATGGCGCAAAGTGACGTTGTTTAGCAACGTTTTTTCAAAAAACAACGTTGATTGTACCGTCGTCGTTGTTATAAGTAACAAAGTTGTTTCAAATACCAACGTTTTTGATAGTTGCAACGTTGTGTGCACCAACGTTGTTTCGAAAAACAACGTTATTTCAAGTAGTAAGTTCTCTAATTTAAAGTAAACATTTTAAATGCTTTATAAAGTTACACAATTTTAGTCATTCAGAATTTTATTGGTAAACTCTAATTTATTCTATCATTAGTAATATTATATTGTGTTCGTATTCAGCATAATCCCTGACAGTGAATTAAAATATTGTGTCAACGAAAAAGATTGCAACATTGGTTATTTCAGCTATAAACAGGCGTCACAGCTCAGTCGGCAACAACTCTGCCTTCCGTGCTGTGGGTCGTGGGTTCCATCCCCACCAAGAACAAACATTTGTGTGTGGCAAACATAGATTTTTATTCTATGTCTGGGTATTACTACGTATTATAAGTACGTATTTACAAAAAAAAGTATTCTATCAGCAATTTAGTTCCCATATTACAAGAGGGTGTTGTGTGAAATGTCTATGTATTTTATTTATTTAAAGAACCCTGAGTAACCATTATCAATAATACCACTATTGGGTTATTGTTGGTCATCATATCGTGTTTTTATTAAGTTAGTGATAACACTTCTGAAAATCATATCAAAACAATTTATGTACCTAACTTTACGAAACATCTATGATATTGTCAATTTTATTATTAGCATCTTACCAGTGGGGGTATATTAGTTATTTTTTAAACATTTAAACTACTAAGAACAAATAAATTAATAATTATTTTATCTGTTATTTTTATGACGTATTTTTGTACACTGTATTTTTCACTGTAAAACTTTGGACAACTTGTATCAAAATTGCTTTCTACAAGCAAGTATTTATCATGAAAAATTATATTTATTCATTGCAATGCCTTCATATGTTTTGGCGATTGCAATTTTACTGACATTCCGTATGTCAGGGAAGATTTTCACCTATAAAATCATATTATATGTACCTACAGTAAGTTTTGGGAAACGGGGCATAATTTTTCACTTTATGAATTTAGCGTGCGATAGAAGTAGCATTTTTGTGACTAATTTGACGGTTATTCATTTTGTAAACATAGAGCAATTAAAACACAATTTTTTTTGTAAAATCGCTATTTGGTCAATGTAGCTAATTTGTTTTTAGTCGCTTTTAGTCCTTTTACTAAGCGTTGTAGATTTTCACTATTTCGTTATTGTTAATTTTTTTTTGTTGAAATTTGTTATGATAAAACTCAAATATTTAATTTTTTGGATGTGGAGTTGTAAAAAAATCTTATACCTATGTTAAATTTTTATTATTGAGTTATTTTTTTTTAACAAATCTTGTTATCTCTACAATGCTAATGTAAGAGGATAAAAAAATCGCAGTGTATTCAAAATTCGCTTTTATTCCATTAGTAATAGATCTCAGTTCAGTTGTTCACATGACTGGTTTTATAGGTGAAACAGACGTGAAAGGCTGCTATTATACAACAGTATTGTTATGTTGTGAGATCGATTTATGTTAGAAAATGAAATACAACACTTTATATTTATTTCTGATTTTTATTTGTTAACTTACCTACCTGTAGCACAAGATAGGTATAGGTAGAAGAACAGCCCATTGGCATTATGAGTTCTCTATGATAACTCCCGATAGGTGGGCGACCAGAGATCACAGATTATAGAAAAGCCAGAGATGTACAAAATGGTTTTAAAAAAGCATTTAAATACAAAATGCAAAATGCTTTTCAGATTTACTATTTCAAATGCAAAATACCAAATAGTTTTGCGTTTTGTATTTCAAATGCTAAATGCAAAATAGGTATTTTCAAAATAAAATACCTTTTTACCAAATTTCAGATATTTTTATTTATTTTAGGTAGGTATTTATCATGAGAAATAAAGACACAATGCCGAGCCGAACAAAAACGTCTAATAACATGGCATTTTGCATGCATGACATTTTGGTCATATTTATCAGTACGCGTATCAATAAATTGTTAATTTATTGATACGCGTACACCAAACACACCAGCAAACAATAAAATATAAATCCGTGAACTCAAATCGTCGGCGTCAGCGGCGTTGCGTTTCATAGCCATAGATAATGTTCGTCGTTTTCTTTTGACATTGACACTAGTGACTAGTCAGACATAAGGCGCGTACTCTGACCAAAGAAGAAAAAAGGGCGCGCATGGCTAGCAGGCGCCTCTATCGGTCAAATTCAGCAATACAAGCGTCATTCGTTCATTTCATTTTGTTTGACTGGTGATGTTGACTAAACTTAATCACAAACTGTGTTTAGATATTATTTCATTTAATACAACGAAAAATGCTAGTGCTCTGTTAAGAGGGCTATCACAGTTTGGCCGCGTCTGAGAGTCTGAGATCGCATTTCATGCAGTTTTAAATTACGTTTATTCAATATAATAAAATAAATTATTTAAATAAAAAGTACCTATACAATTTTATTGATTATGAACTAACGTTTATTTTGGTATAATTTTTACTTAATAATATTAATGTAGTATGGAGAAATTAACGGCTAATTCTGAACGTTTTTATGATTTTGAATTGATTTTTTTTTGTAGATATCATATACTTATTTCTGAATTCCGGGGCCGCTACGGTCAATGGCAGTATATAAGAGATATTTGTAAATATTTTTCATTTCGTTTGCTTTGCAGAGTAGTTCAATCCAGGAGCTTGAAAAAGTGTCTGCGCGAGTTTTATTAAAAACTTGTTTCGGAATTTTGGCTTTATTTAAATATATAAGGAAAAATTGCAAAAAGCGAGGCCGCTATACGGTCAATGCGAATAACTATTCTACATCATACAATAAATAGAAATTATCTAAGAGTTTCAGTTTCAGAGATCTAGAACGTCAAAAATGGGCATTTTCACGGTTTGACCGTGATATCCGCCTTAAGTACCTATAGTTTCTTACAAAAGCAACGGGTACGTAGCTGTACTACCTTTGCAAAACAAAAAACATATCGATGGCAATTCAAGTATGTTTATTGCCATAATGATGTATAAATTTAACAATGTCCGTCTTAGAGACACAACACAATATGGTTTCAATAAAATACAACACAATATAACAAAAACTAATTGTCACCCTGAGGGCAAAAAACATTGGAGGTCTATTAAATTCTCCTTGTCTAAAGAAATTCAATATCATTTATTTGCCACCATTTCGAAAGCAAAACAAAGAAACGACAAGCTGCTGCCTGCAATAAGTACCACAAACGCAGGTCGCACTTGCTCGTATGTGAGCGGCTCGTACGCCGCCGGCTCCACCACCACCTCTCTGCACTTGAGCCGCTCCTTCAAAACAATATCATGCGCGTGTTTCTGCACCAGTCCACCAGCGACGTACCTAAATAGGAACTTATCTAATTGTTTGACTAGGACAGAGCCGGCACGGAAGAACAGGGTCCTCAGGATGGAGAAGACGGGCTCTCGCAGCTTGTACGTGTCGCTATTACATTGATCGTGCTTCGGCATCCATTTGTATATATCGTACATAGCCTCAAACATTAATGTGTAATGCTTCCTGTCCTTGCACCGATTCACCTGAGACAAACACTCTACAAGGTTTTCACACACCTGACTCTTGTTATTATAAAAACCACGCCACATTTGAGGCAAAATGAGCTGGTAGTTTTCGTCGATTTCACTCGTCTCTTTCACCTCGAAACCTCTTATTGGATGAGTTTGGACGCTGTTCAAGAAAGCTTGCATCACGTACGGTATGATAAATACAGAAAATAACAACGAACAACATATTAAAGTTTCCGTTATTCCCTTTTTCATTTCACGGATAGTTGTCTTGTTCAAGAAAAACCCAAAAACGATGAGGAAGTCTCGCACGGGGTCCCTCTGGCGCGCCGGGAACAGCGCGAGCCGGTGCGCCACGACTGAGAAGATGACGATCAAACTCAACACGGAGATCGACACGCTGAACGCTTTATGATAAAGAGCTAGCCACGCGTTGTATACGTTCGCTCGTGGCATGATTCGAATCATGTAGTCAACCATCACTGGGTATGTAAAAGAAAACTTTCCCATAGCCATGGCGTTCAAGAAGTAGCCTCCTATAGCACCCTCGACGCGGCCGGCGCGGACCATGCTCAACATGTCCACGTACGAGTAGTTGCTGACCACTCTCTCCAGCTTGTCGATCTTGTGCATCTCTATGAACTCAATCACAAAGTGGTGGCGTTTGCTGAACATCTTTACGATTCGCTGTTCGTATCCTTCCGTGCCATCGTTGTCCATGCTAACCATAGGATAGCCGTTGTGAACGGCTAATTTAAAACGGCAGCCACGAAATCCCTCTATAGCTATCACTGGGAAGATGTGAGATCCTCCATCGTACTCGGAGCATCGGCTGATGTTGAGCAGGTGCAGGTGATGCTTGCAGGGTTGGATCGGAGAGTGGAACGAGTAGATCGTGTAGTCATCCACCTGCTTACTGAGAAACGTTACATTGTAAATGTTTTTAAAGATGAAAAACTCGGTGATGTTTGTCAAGTAGTCTTCAAAATGTTCCATTGAGATGATGAGGTTAGAGCTCGGAGTCCAGTAGGTGTCTTCCACGACGTCATCTAAAGTCTTTTTCATGTCGATGTAGTTGTTAAAGTGCATCACGTAAATGGTGCTGTGCACGTGTTTTTTTCCCCAGGATCGCGTTTTAGTAACGAATCGGGTCCGTTTGACGCCATGCAGACTTTGCGCAACAGCATCCTTAATATGTATCAGAGATACATCAGAAGTAAATGCTCTGGACTCCGTTATCCTCGATAATATATTTTTGACGCAGACACCGATGTATGTATCTGTAGAAGAGATGCTGATATTGAGAGAAGCGTTCACAGTTACGAACGTTACGATGACAAACAGCACCAAACCCCATTTTAACATCACTCAAACTGAAACTTCGGTCCACGGTTACTCATCAGTCAGTGCTCAGCTCATTGTGCACCACAGTACTTCTTTCATGCCTTTTATATCACTAAGTATTCAATTAGTATAATCATAAATCATAGCAAGGACGATAAATAGGAAGGTAACTTTTATTTTTGATTCTACTGTCGAGAGTGAAAAATTGTTTGTCTGTTCACGTGGAAATGGGTTCAGTCCGCTATTCAATGGAAATTTTACGAAAGTTACGAATAAAAATACGAATAAAATAGTTACCTGTAATAAAGCATTAGCAGGCATTAGTTACCTAAGCTTTATTACCAGCCCACTGTACAACACTTTATAAGCTTTTTTGAGCTTATTTAGATAAAACTAACCATGCGTTTAAACTAGGTTCTAAATTTGCTACGATAAAACTAACAAAAACTTGTGTAAATTCAAAGTGAAATCCTAGGTCGCCATCAACATTTTACAGCCATATTTAGCTGAACATTTTAACCGTAAGTATAGAAGCATCGCCTGGATCTCACAAGCCACACGAGTGCGGGCAGTAAAGTGCACTGCCAGGCTGCACTTTATGATCCACTAAGTCAGCGCCCTCTGTCGGCTCTCGCCGGAGACACAGGTGAGGCTGTACTCCGAGGAACTGAAGTTTCACTGCAAGGAACTGGGCGGATACTATGGTAGAGTGTGGACGGGTTTGAGCACGAGGGGGGGTTTTGTAACTGGGTGCATGCTGCCTGATGAGTTGATGACCCTGATGAGTTGATGACCCTGCGGGCAACCATTTTTATTTTGCGAAAGATTGCGATGCTTACTTATGTCAACAACGTTCTCTTCGTGATTCTGATGAACAGTACTTAGATAGATAAAAACAAAAAGAAGCGCTGCTGGGTAATAACCCAGCAGAGTTAAGTCTACTTAAGATGAAGTCAGAATGAAAACTATCAAGCCATTTTAAATCTAAATTCCGTTAGATGAAGCTCATTTTGCACCAAACGCCGCCATAGAGTGAGTCAGGGTCGCGCTACAGACAGACGCTAATGCTGTTAGACCGAGTTTACGCGCTGGTTCCTTCAAGTTACATTAAGATACGACCTGACGAGTTTAGGGCTTAACTAACCAACTACCGATACGTTTTTGGTGAAGAAAAAACTCACCTCTGCATCAATTTAGGATATTGTTTTATTCAGCGTCGACGCATGGGTCACCCTGACCCCTCAGACCCCACAATACCAGACTGTTGTCCTGTTGTTGTTCAAATTCAAATTGTTTATTTCACGTTGTTACACGGTCGGAACCAAAAACAACAGCTGACTGTAAGTTTACTTATTTGTCTGCGAATAACTTGGTGTTTTCTACATAGTGTACAAAACTGAGGGTTCAAGGTAAATGTACAATTTTATAGCTTTAAGCTACATGCACTATTAGGAGACAGTCCATCAACAAACATTATGTAAAGTCGCGGCCGCCGCGCCGGGACCGCACAAAGGGACAACACGCTTTGCATAAAACTGGCTCAAGTACGGCCATCTCTTAGAGCATGGAGACGGTCATCTATTAGGACGAGAGAGGCCCGAGGCCAGATAATGGCGCCTGGTGACTGCGGATAGCCTCTCAGTTTGAAGAAACTGTAAATAAAATGATGATGGCAAAACCAACTTTTAGTTAGATACTTAGTAGGTCTGTAACTCTTTTACTTTGATATTTTATGTCAAAGTTTAGTAGGGTCACTTTATATAGCTCCTCAAACCGACATGGTGCTGCAGAGCCTGAGATAGGAGTTATACGAGGAGGAAGTTTGTAAGATTATAATGTGGTACCAATTTCAATAAAATAAGCAGTATTTTCAGTAAAAAGAAAATAGCTATATTCACTAATCCATAGTTTTCCATCAAACGTTGAATAATAATGAATCTCAAACAAGTTAGCAAAGTAACTAGATAGAAACAAAGCAAACGAAGACGGGCGCGCGCGCTACGCGTCGTCGGGGCAATGCACACGAGATTCAATTACCGGTTTTCTATAATCTGTGATCACAAAGTATTTTGCATTTTGAAATAAATATTAAAAATGCAAAATACATCTCGAAATGTATTTCAAATAAAATACAAAATGTTTTTTACTAAATTTTTGTATTTGCATTTTAAATAGAAGTATTTCAAATAAATCGCATCTCTGTGGGCGACCATCTGCACACCTTGGCTCCCTGACGGTCGGCGACTTCGGGGTCAGCCAAGAAAGCGTTGGCGGGACGATCTGGACGCCTTCGAACGGAGATGGTGGAAGGAGGCTCAGGATAGGGAGTATTGGAAGTCTCTGGGGGAGACCTTTGCCCAGGAGTGGGACGAGACAGGTTAATTAAAAAAAAAATGATAAGATTAAAACAACTAGACAACATTACATAATGTGTATATATCCCCAGCATACACATAGGTACCTACCTAGAACATTCTAGATTTTTTAGGTACAATCAAATCAGATTATGATGATGAAGATTATGCAGCAAGGCATCCGAGGTAGAATGTAGACTTCATGTTGGACTGCTTATTGCTTGAGCAAAACCTTTTGCCGAAGCCAACTAGACTTTTCGCCAGCAATTTAAAATGACACTGAAACTGTTCATGTCATTCACTAAACAAAAGTCTGTCGTCTGTCAGTCAAAACCTGCCACAACAACAAACCAGATAAAATCCACCGAAAAAATGGATACAAAATAAAACCAATCCTATAACCCAAAAAATGTGAATAACTCCCTAACCCCACCCCCGCCTCCGTATAACACTCAGAACAGCTAACACAAACCGCATCAAAAATGGGCAAGCCGAAGTTCGATACCCCGACCGCCACCTTTCCATACAAGATCCCGAAGAGATTGAACATCCTGAGTGTACCGAGAAAATATATTATAGATACGGGGGAAGGTATGCCGGCGTACACGCCCAGGGGTATCAGGAAATCAGCTCTCAATAGTCAGTTGACTGACAGAGTGAATGATGCGGCTTGGCCTTATTTACGGTGAGTACCTACCCACCATTTATTATCAGTGCCTTGATCACGAATAAATGTGACAATCGTAAACGTATCGTAACGCTAGCGTATCCGAGATACACTGCGCGGTGACGCTACAACGTTCGGCAGTCAAGCTGACGCTGACGCGCAATATGATTCGAATACGTTAGGTTTACGTAACGCGGCCACTGTCAGATTTGTTCGTGATTACCCCTCAGCTTAGATTTCGGAGGGAACGTTGGGCTGTAGGTTTTAGATTCATCTAAATGTACCCACCTACATAGCTCAGTGAAATAGGGGCCTAAGAAGACTTGTAGTCGCCTAGTCTAAAGTTAAAATAGGTAAGTATCTAGCACTAGAATGTGAAAGTAGCGGGTGTACCTACCATAAAATAGGTTATGGATCTTGTATGTAATCCAGTAGATGATTCTAGGCCCATAACCATCCGCATATAAATTAGATGTCGGGTGACCTTATGGGTACCTATGCTATTTATAAAGATGATTTAAACGGCTTTGTAGAACTACGTCACTGATTTTATCTTATTCCAGCCGTTTCCTATTAATAAAGAAGATGTACAAGCACCGGTTCAGTTTGGAGCGAATAGAGCGTATAGATCGCATGATCGAAGCGGCGAACGCTACCTGTTACTCTAAACTGGCCAATTGCGTGATAGACCTCAAGAAATCTGACACGAAAGATGTGAAGAAAAAGAGGGGATGGACCGAGAGCGAGTGGAAGAAACACATGGACTATATCAGCCAGATTGCTGGGCCTAAGGCAGACTTCAAAGCGCAACCTATGAAGGTAGGTCTAGTATCGGTAGGCCGATGAACGGACTAATCCGTTTTCGTCTCCGTAGTCCGTTTTACAGACAATCGGATTACCTCTCTGATTTTTGAATACTTACCTAAGAAAAATTAACAATCTGAAAACGGGTAATATGCAAAATGTTTCAAACTCTTTCTCGTTGCCTCTTTCTAAGCATACTCAAACATTTAGATTAGCAACCTTTTTTAATAGCCTGAGGGACGTCTACCTACTGCGGGGATTACAGTCATGGATGAAATAAGAATCAAAGGCGAATACTCTCCCTTCGCTTAGAGTCAGGAACTGAAACGAATCAGTACAGCAATGCATTTGCCACATGATCATGGCAGGACTCATAAAACTAGCTCGTTTTATGAGTATCTACAGGTGTTTGAGTTTCACTGCGCGGTAATTTGAATAAGAAGCGTGTACCAGCACTACATAGGTAGCAATCGAAAACTAACTCAAATTCCCTTCGTATCATTTAAATTTTGTGCTAGTCTCCCCAATCCCTCATTTACAGAGAGGACAATGCAAGGCACTCGAGTTACTTCTGCCTAGGATCAACCAGATATGCTTCCTCCCGGACTACAAGCTCTACAGGCGGCTATCACAGGAGGCTTGGTACAGAAACCCAGAGAAGGTAACATACATTGATGCCTGGGTATAGTTGGTAGCGGGGCAACCATTTACCTACGACACATTTACAACTAGACATAGTTTTACAACAACTGAAGAACTGAACTGATTAAGAACCCTGATATTTAGGACATTAAGGGCGTCTTGCACCAGAATCACTAAACGTATTTAACAGCTAAATCGATTTAATTTCAGACACATTTACACATTCACAGACAGAATTTCATTTTTAGCCATGTAGCTTAGAAAGCTGGTTGATCTGAGATGGTTCTCAGCCATGGTGAAAATTTTGAAGTTTTGAGGAATCTCAGGCATATAACATTTAGTTCATCTCGAAGTATTGAAAATGAACTGTCTATACTCCAGCACTGTTGAAGTGGATCTAATAAGGTTTTCATGGGTTTTTTCAGGTTGCACCAAATGCCCTGAAGTACAAGATATCAGACAGGGTGAAGAAACTAGCTGAGCCGAGAGTGATCCCACCACCCGACTAACCAACTCCCAATCCAAGTCGAACACAGTAACAAGTCTAAGTTCAGTCAAGCAGTAAATAAAACCAAATACACACGATTTTATCTTTTTATTTCTATTTACAGAGGGATGGTCATAAATACTTAATACTGTTTGAACATTGACCAGATCACAATTTGATAAATAATAGTAATAAGTTATTCTTATAAATTAGGGGGTTGCAGCTAAAGGGGGTGGGGGTAGGGGGTTGGGTGTATAACAAGTTATGTCAGGCAATTAATGACTGCGTAGGTGAAATCTTTGGTCGTAGATTGTCCTCCGAGGTCCTTTGTCCGCACTTTACCGTCTTTCAAGACCCTGGAAGAAGCATCAATTGAGAACTGCGTAGTTATGACAGGCGTCACAGCTCAGTCGGTATTAGCTCTGCCTTCCGTGCTGTGGGTCGTGGGTTCGATCCCCACCAAGAACAAACATTTGTGTGTGGCGAAACATCTATGTTGTTCTATGTCTGGGTGTTACTATGTATTATAAGTACGTATTTACAAAAAAAAGTATTCTATCAGCAATTTAGTTCCCATATTACAAGCATTGCTTAGTTTGGGACTAGAGGGTGTTGTGTGAAATGTCCATGAATATTTATTTATTATTATTTATTTATGAAACGTAGTTTTGATGAAATTACGAAGGAATACAATGAGGAAGATGAGTTAGGATTTTTTTCCTGTTTATTTTTTTTTTCCAAAATCAAAAGTCTAGAAGATTATAAGGACAACTGTGAAAGAATTTTGGTGAATTTTGTAGAGATTTATTTCGTACCATAGACAAAGGAATTTAAATACTCTGTAATTCCCACTGCTGCTATACATTTTTCACAATCTGTTGAAAATCGTGTATAAAATATATCCAACTAGGTCGGTTTTCAGCTTGTGCGAGATTTGTACACACAATTCATGTGTATGAATATTTTTTGTATATGTTGCGTGTGCAACATATACAAAAAACTTGCAAAAGACAAACAAACTTGTCAAACAGATTTCTACAATGAATTGAGTGGGAACGTGTAACATGTACAAAAATGTAAATGTTTTGCCGTAACGTTTGGGCAGTGGAAACCCATAGTCATCCACTAGCTAGCTTGCTTTTCGAGTAGCAGTCACGAACAGGAAGCAATGTAAACGAAGGACGGTCCCCCACCCAATGGACCGACGGCATTGTTAGGATCGCAAGGAGTCGATGTATAAAGTGTAAGTTGGTTCATTCTGTAAATCAATGGGAGAGGTCTATATCCAGGGGGTGATTCTGGGTATGGCAAAGATTTTACTCTAATAGGGATGACGTCAAATCGTCAAATAACGTCAAAGTGTGACTGGGTACGCAGGTAGAGGAAGGCCGAAGAAGAAGTGGTTGGATTGTGTGAAAGAGGATATGAATGTGAGAGGAGTAGATTCTGAGTTGACGAATGATAGGAGCGAGTGGAAGAAGAAGACATGTTGTGCCGACCCCGCCTAGCGCGGGATAAGGGCAGGGAAATGATGATGAGGGATGACGTCAAATCTCGATCGAAAATTGGTTTCACCCACTAGTGACAGGAGTTTTCAACGTCATTTTGACGATGTCCCTATTAGGGCCAACGCACATCTATCGACAAAACTGTTTTGTCGCGTACTTAGGGACGTGAAAATAAATTTTCTGTTATAACGAAAACAGCATATGATGAATGCTTCCTCGTCATATGCTGTTTTCGTTGTAACGAAATTCACATCAATTGACACGACGCATGCATAAAATTATGTTTACCTATCTGTTATAGCATTGTTTAGTACCTACCTATTAAACATTGCTTTATACGCACATACCTAGAGAATCAACTGTGCTTTTTTAATAAATAAGAATATAGTGTAATTATGTAGTGTACTTAATAATATTATTAAGTACTTAGGATGATTCTCATTAAATAAGCAAGTAACGAAAACAGCAAATAAAAAGAAGCATATCGTAACTAAAAAAGTTTTACTGAGAAGTTTCACATCACTAACTGTTCGACAAGACGTTTTGTCTTTGGTTTGCGTTCTCCCTTAGAGTAAAATCTCTGCCGAAGTGAGAATAAGGCCCAGGACTTGTACAGGTTGATGTGATGATGAGAGAGGTGGTAACTTACTTGCTGATAGCGTTGTTGACCATCTTGGAGTATGAGGAGAGGTTGACGTGCGCTAGCAGGTTAGCGGAGCACAGCAGCATGGCGGTCGGGTTCGCGATGTTTTTGCCCACCGCGCCAGAGAATATGTGCCGAGCGCCCTGACGAGACAAACACCATTCAAGTTTTTTTTACTTTCTATCCTACTAATGTTATAAATGCGAAGGTAGATGTTTGTGTTTCAATCGCGTCGAAACTACTGAACCAACTTGGATGAATCTTGGCATATATACATTTCGTAACCTGGATTGACACATAGGCTACTTTTTATCCCGAATAATAAACAGGATCTACAGGATAAAATGAACGAACGGGATGACAAGAGTTTGACAGGGTGCAGTACTACCTCTTTGGTCTAACATTCGAGTACGGGTTCGGTGTAATGTCAAGTTTCTCAAAGTATCCGCTCGGTACACGCACGGATAATATAATACACAGATAACATAGTGTACACGGAAACGGTACTCGCGTACGAAGTCGCGGGTAACTGCTAGTGTTAAATATATTCTGTTTGAGGCGGAGTATTTGAACGGGGTGAACGAGAAAAACGTGAGCTTATTCATCCAAGAGAAAAACAGACGGGGCTAAGGTGTTCCAAGGCTGCAAATTAGGCAATTTTATATTGTAGATTACATCTCGTCATAGGTATAGGTACATTTTCCTGAATCATTCCATTCTAAAAAAATTTCCTGGTCCGCTCATTTTTTTCATGATTCATCCCACCTTGTCAATTTCCTATTGTATCCTTCTTTAGACTATGATTTCCTATTTTATTCTACAACAGACTATGATTTCCTATTCTACCTCACGATAGACTATAATTTCCTATTTTATCCTACAATAGACTATGATTTCCTATTTTATCCTACAATAGACTATAACTTCCTATTTTATCCTACGATAGACTATGATTTCCTATTTTATCCTACAATAGACTATGATTTCCTATTTTATCCTACAATAGACTATGATTTCCCATTGCCTCCCACTGTAACCTAAAAAGTCTGTATTATTGTTGTATTAGTTTAAGTGGAGAGTACAATAAAGAATATATCTATCTATCTATAACCAAGTATTTTACCTGCTCAAAAACAGCACATTCCGAGCTGTAGCTAGCCCCGGCCACGACCCCGGCGCCGCCGACCAGCCCACTGGCGAGGTTGTCCACAATGTTGCCGTACAGGTTGGGAGTGACCATCACGTCGAATTGGTTGGGGTTCGACACCATTTGCATGGTGCAATTGTCGACAATCATCTTCTCGAATTGAATGCGCGGGTACAGTTTTGCCATCTGAAAAAATATATCAGATTTGAACGATGCGTAGAGGTACTTTTGTACCGACGATATTGTAACACTAGAATTTAAAGTCGTAGCGGCATAACAGTCTCATAGGGCCTAGGAGATGATTTGTCAAGAATTGTTCACACTACGCATAAACCGTCATCTAGGGTATATTCTGATATGTGCTCAGCACGCGCTCGTCTGAGCACAACTGTATTGTTCTATTTTCAGCCCCCGTATTCCAATCTTTTGCTGTCAAGTTATATTTCACTGCCCAGTGTAATTTCTTCAGGTCACGTGGTACAATTTTGTACCACGTGATCGTTCTTTTTAGACACTTGACAGCAAAATATGCGCGAAAACAAATTAAATGACATCATAATGTCACTATTTAGTCACAGAATAACTATGAGTTAGTATGAACTGACCATGATTTAAAACTTTGCAGTTCAACTTTGATTGGCATACCAATACAAAGCGCCAATGCATAGTCCATTGTATAAAATGTCGTTGGTTGACTATGAATGGGAGGGAAAGCACGGAAGTTATAAAGATACCTCTTCGCAGCTGCGCAGAAACAAGCCGTCGCCTAGCTTCATGATGTTAGCCTTGTGCACCGCGGTCACCTTCTTGCGGCCCAACTTCACGGCGTAGTCGAACGCGAACTTCGCGATGCGCTCCGACTTGGCCGCTGTCACGATTTTAAGGCACTCCACCACGCCTGGAGCACCAATACATATTATAACTGACGAAGCCCAACCATGATACCTTCATCATCATCATCATCAACCTATACTCGTCCACTGCTGAACGTAGGTCTCTCCCACGACGCGCCATTGAAAAGTCAAAGTCAAAGTCAAAATTTCTTTATTCAATAAAATCACAAGGATCATTGAGCTCGGTCTTCGGCTCTTCTCATGCAGTGTCTGCGCTACATTTCGCAGATCGTCGCTCCATCTCGCCGGAGGGCGTCCTACACTACGCTTGCCTAAACGTGGTCTCCACTCCAGTATTAGTTTGCTCCAACGATTGTCGGTTCTACGGTAAACATGACCTGCCCACTGCCACTTCAGCCTGCTAATCCTCTGAACTATGTCGACGACTTTGGTTCTCTGTCGGATAACTTCATTTCGGATTCTATCCTTGAGAGAAATTCCGAGGATAGCTCTCTCCATAGCTCGCTGAGCGACTTTTAGCTTATGGACCAACCCTACTGTCAGTGTCCACGTTTCGGCAGCATGATACCTTACTTGATGTTTTTCCCCTTTTGGAACTCTTATAACTCTGTCATATTTTATATTATAGAGAGGAAAGATTTGTTTGCTTGCATTGAATAGACTCCGAAACTACCGGACCGATTTGAAAAATTCTTTCACCATTGGAAAGCTACACTATCCTCGGGTGACGTAGGTTATATAATATTTTAAAAAATTAGAGATCCTTACTAAAACTCTACCTGTGCGAAGCCGGGACGGTCTGCTAGTATTTTATAAGCCGATTTGAAAAAAATATGCCATCCACGTGCACGAAGTTGCGTATTTTGCATCTCTGTGACCTTTTAGTGGTGTTTACAGTCACAAGAACATTCCCAATGAACTGCCATCATCATCATCATCTAATATGAAGCCGGTAGTCGAATTGAAATCGGTTCCCTAGGTTTTTAAACTTATAAATTATTTTATTTCTAAGGGTACTGTTACATACCAGGCACTCCTTCGTGCTCCAAAGCGGAGTACTCCCCTTCGGTCTGCTCTCGAATGATAATACAATCTACGTCGTGATGGCGGCACTTCACGTTGGGCAACGACTTCACGTGCACCACGTTAGCGTACAGATCGAGTGCGTTACGTAGCTTCATGTTGAGGGTTTGTAGCTCACCCGTGTGGGAGAAATCTGGTGTTGCTAGGATACCCTGGAAAGAGATGCTTCCTCTAGACTTCTGATTTTGGGAATAGTTAGGGGCCAGGGCTAATTCCACGCAACTAAGGTTGCCTGGAAGAGATTGCTGTTAGCAATAAGGCCGTCTATTGTACTTACCTCCTAAAGAATCTGTATTATTGTTGTATTAGTTTAAGTGGAGAGTACAATAAAGAATATATCTATCTATATCTATCTATGACAGGCGTCACAGCTCAGTCGGTAATAGCTCTGCCTTCCGTGCTGTGGGTCGTGGGTTCGATCCCCACCAAGAACAAACATTTGTGCGTGGAAAACATAAATGTTTGTTCTATGTCTGGGTGTTAGTATGTATTATAAGTATGTATTTACAAAAAAAAAAAAAAAAAGTATATAAGTATTCTATCAGCCATCTGGTTCCCATATTACAAGTATTGCTTAGTTTGGGACTAGAGGGCGTTGTGTGTAAAGTCCATGAATATTTATTTATTTATCTATCTATCTAAGGCGCGGGAATGTATTTGAATAATGCTTACCTTCATACAAATTTTGTTCTTAGTGATGGAGTTGACGACGTCTTCAATTGGCGCCGAGAGTGTAGGATTCACTTCAGAGAAGAAGAATGTCTCAAAATCTACTGGGATGCTTGCCGCCTACAAATAACAAAAAACTCAAAAATTAGGTATCCTTTAAGGCTTATTAGACTATGCAATCTCAAGTCAGGCTTACTGATAGTGATGTAACGTGACGAGTTGAGTTATTTCGAACTCAAGTTATTTGAGTTGACTCGTATCGAGGATTTGCATGCTTAAAAAGTCATACAAGTGAAAATCTAGCACCAATTTCTCTAACCACTTACGTTGCATACGGACTTAGTTGAGTCAACACAGTTGGCGGCTTGAGTCAAGGTTCAGTTTAACTAAAATAATTCGAGTTCGAAATAATTCGACTCGTCACGTCACATCACTGTCAGTAAGACTGACTTGAGATTGCACAGTCTAATAAGCCCATTTGTATCTTTTTCGATCGAATTTATTTGCTTGTCAATGCAATAGGCAAAACACGTAACTGTTCCAAGCTGGTATAGAGTCTATTAATAACAGGCAAGTTGTTTATAATAGGCATCTTTTATTACTTTTCCTTTTGTGTGTACACGGTCGCAAATAAACCCTTTGATTTGTTGTTTTATTCAATAATATCACAAGAATAATTTAAAATTGTCCTAAATAATTAGGTGATTCTAGGTGCCAGTTCCACGCGACCAGGGCCTAGAAATACGGGCAAGAAACTACGTTATTTTGTATGATCCTTTTTACAAAGAAATATACTTAATATACTATGTCTAATATCTAATTTCTGGTGCAGTACAATACAGAGTTTTCTATCTATCTACTTCCAGTGTGGTGACTTTCTGTTAGATTAAGTAGTACCTTGAAAACCTCCTGGACGGAATATACCAGTTCAGGACCCACGCCGTCTCCAGGGATCAGAGTACACTTGATACGGCCCTCCTTGTTGGCCCTTTGTTGCTGAAATATTAATAGTTAGCTATTATTTAGGAGGTCTTACGTGTGTTTGGAGAGAACCTTATTTGTTGATCATTTTGATTGCATTAAAAAAAACAACTTGTAGCAGTAGAATTAAAGAGATCGCGACGAGTGATAATGCCTTCCTTTGAACACTTTTAATGCTAACTAGTGTAGGTATTTTTGTTAATTATTTTTTGTCTTTTTTGAGGGGGGAGACCTTTGCCCAGCAGTGGGACAGTATTGGTTAATTTAAAAAAAAATTGTCTGATGTTTGAATTTGTATTTCTGCGTCAGTTTTGAGAATTCTTATGCGCCAATTTCAGGGTAAACTTTTACATCCTACTAATATTATTAAACGCGAAAGTTTGTACGTATGGATGTATGTACGTATCGATGTTTGTTACTCTTTCACGCAAAAACTACTGGTCTGATTTGGATGAAACTTGGAGTACATATAGTTCATAGCCTGGATTAACACATAGGCTACTTTTTATCCCGGAAAGTAAATAGGATAAAACAGGACGCAGACGAAGTCGCGGGCAGAAGCTAGTAAACTATATGGAGGGCCTATGTGAGGATATCTACACTTTTAATGTCAGTTTAGAGAACTGTACATATAAAAGTATAGGTACGGCATATTGCGTCGTATTTTGCTAATGAACTCCAATAACTCAAACGCTACTTAAAATGTCTGGTGTAAGATTGATATTAATTTGTTCATTGATAACATTATCTATGTGTAACCTAGACTTGTTTAATAAGACCTTCAACTTAGGTCAAGGGTTGTAGATAAAATAGTGAATTCTGATTATTTAGTATTATGAATACCCACTTATATAAACAGGTTTTAAATATCTATCGTGGATGATTTATACAGTATCATGGGCTACTTTTTGACCCGTGTTAGGTTATCCTGACTAATTTTGTCTAGGGCGACATTTAAAAGAAAATTTGAATAATTGGCTAACTTGTTATATGACTATACTTATGAAATATTAACTTACCCTATGAATATACAAAATACAGTTTGCATGGCATTTATGTTAAAGTTAAAACAACGCTTTATTGGACAACACTAAAAAGCACAATATTCATGCTACATTTATACATAATGGGGGAAAAACAATAAAATATAGGAATTTAAGTCTCACAGGGGGCACTCAGGGGCTTGTACAAAAAAGTAAACAATAGAGATAAAAATGTTTTATCGACGAACATTATGTTGGTATACTTTGACCATGATTTTCAGGTGTTAAATGTGTGTTGTGTATAGGTAGGCGATTCTCAATATAAAAGTGTAATGCAACTAACATTATTATACACTATATGCATATTCTTTGTATATTTTAAAGTGTATAAGACTACATGCATTAAACATGATATTTTGGATCAAACTGTGACACCCTTTAAATATGTATGTTGCATTGCCCATAAGGCATAACAATTCCACTTATAAAGTGTACTTTTTTTTACCGACTGGCATAACTTATGAACATTATTAAACTAAACATAGGACAGCACAAATATGAATTAGGCACCAAATATTCATGCTGAAGCTATTGTCTATGCCTGCATGGGGCTGTAGGTGCTTTTAATAAGCATGCAACAAATAGTTCTTACAACACAGGAGCTGGTGTGCGGACTTCTAGAACTCAAAAATGTGATTAAATCTGCTGGAGTCTTTTCAAATATTATAAATGTCAAAATAGTAGAAAAATTCTAAATGCCAATTCAGTGTTTAAGTATTTTTAATGTTTTAAACAATAAGAGTAGATTTAAAGGCCGAATAGTAATTTAGTGTTGTTTGTGTGTGCCGAATCATTATAATTTTGATACAAAATACTTCTAATTTAATTAGATCTCACTTCTTTGAGTAATTGTACAAGTAATGAAGCAGATCTGCCTAATAAGTATCTGATTAGAATTTATCAAATCTTACAAATTTGAAGAAACTTATTCATTAAGAATAAAATTGGTTTTTTAAAGTAAATCTATTATTAAGATTTTTGATAAAAAATCTTAGCTTCATTACTCGCACTAAAAGACAGATTTACCAAGTACAATCCAGAGTCAGCATCATTTTAACCAAGAACTCAGTATAATATCTAAAAATGACAAGTGAAGTACCTATAGACACCTCACGGAGTGATCAGCCAAAGAAGGGTCACTAATTCACTCTCTTGGCCGAGTGTAATTCTACCGACTCGCTACTGTACTTGGTACATGTCGATACGTATTAGTAGACCGTTAGTGGAGCTCACCAGGGTACCAGGGGATACTGGCGCGAAACATACGTTTTTCTGGGCGGTTACGTTACTTGTATGGATACTCTTGCAATGTTGTGATCCCTGAAAAAAATATAACACTGAGAAAAAAGTTTTTATTGACGAGAACATGTAGGTAGGTAATGTAAATATGTAAATTAAGGCATCAATAATTGATCACGTGAAATAGGTAGGTACATTTACATTGGTAGCAGTAGGTAGGTACCTTCATTATATCTATCTATGTAGCCTATTCAAATATATTGAAACAACACTACTACGTCAGAATTATAGCCTGAAACTTGATATCCTAAGCGAACGAGGAAAATTAATCGTTTTCAAGATCCATAGCTAGGTACAGACATTCGTTAGCTACCTAAATGCTAAAAGGTTACGAAACACAATGATGTGTTATAAACCACTGAAAATCCAATAACTGTTCACAAAAACTGTACTTTACCTGAACCAGGGTTTTGAACACGCTTCGGCTGATTAGAGACATCCTTGTTTAGATTTATCAAGTCTTCAGAAAAAGGATATTTTGAAAAATTATTTTAGATGGATGGCTCGCGAAAGACGTAACGCAAAGCTCCGTTTTACGTAAAATTGACAGACGTCAAGAATCTGTCAAACTAGTGTCAATTATGAGAGTTGTACGAAAACGGAACGTATATTGTCTTATATTGTAGATAAAAATACTAAAAGTGTTTATTCACAAAGAAAATTATGACTAATAAAGTATTTACAATATTTATAATATGTAGATAAATATATGTTTTTCTATGTTAAATTTCACATAATAAAGTGTAAGAGTTTTTATTTAAGTACTAAATAAAATAGCTTAGCGTTTATAATTAAATCTTGAGATATATTTCTAGATTTTAGTACATTTTCTAAAGAAATAGCTTTTTAATGCTCAATATTGCATGCAGCAACACTAGTACCTTCATTACAACCCCAAGAAAAGAAAAGAGGTAGAATATGATAGGCGGGCAGATCGATTTCTACGTCATTTCTGTCTGAATCTGAAGTCTAGCTGTCGGCGCAACATTTGAACGTGTTGTGCCGATATTAATTTCTATGAAATTAAATAAATTATCTAAATAAAATGTGTATGTGAATAGTTACCGTAATAGTTACCAAATAAATATTATATGTACATAATTGGAAGGTGATCTGAATTACTGGCTGTCCATTAAACGAGAAAAATGTAAGTTTCAGGCATTATTTTGTTATATCATCAATGAAACGCCTAAAAAAATAATTTGGTAACGCGATAAGAGTAGATAGAGCAGAATAAACAAATAACATGATTACCTGGTAGTTTTGTCTTTAAATTACGATTATATGAAAACATTAAATCCTGCCTTTTGTAAAGACTACCTATTGATTTTCAAAATTTCGTAATCACTAGATTAGGTAGCACATTTGCTACTCTGAGCATTAGGTAGCAGTAGGGTTCTATTCTTCTCATAAATAAATTACGAAAGATACCTATCAACTCGTGTCGAACCCACTTATATAGGTTACAAAGAAACATTGATAACTAATAAGAGCAGTACGTATAGGTTGGTAACTAGTGTAGGTAGCTAAGTAAGAAGACCAGGGTCAGAGGTTTACTTTAAATAAGATAAAAGACTAATATTTAATCATTTACACTTTAGATAAGTAGCACAGAAGAAATAATACCTATTATTACCTAATGGTACAAATAATGGCCTAATAGTCGGCAGGTCACAATCTTATTGGACGTGCTCTGTAAGGTAGGTATGTGTTGGTTGCAAGCAGAGGTATCTAACCGCTTAACAGCCGGTGGGCTATACATATGCTTGTTGCTGGGTGCATACATACTGTAGGTAGGTATATTAAGATGCACTTGACGTTAATTAAGTTTATGTAGCATCGTTATTTTTAGGTAGGTGGTTATTATTATCGTCTTTAACGTACCTCCTTAATTAATTAATGATTTTAGGTAGATTAGCTATCATTCACCGAGTCATTGAACGGCTGTTACCTATCTACCTAATTAAAACAAACAAGTAGTTAGGTACACTAGGTACCTATAAGAGGTACACAAAAGTAAAAATATTTAGTAAGTTGGTACTAGGTAAATAATGTTAGGTATCAAATTAAGTAGGTAGGTAGTGTACATAGATAATTATATATTTCAGGTTTTTTTATAATTTGATTTCCATTCATGTTCTTCATTAACTTAGGTAGGTAAGTATTATTTTGCCTTCTTCCAGAAATCCCCTGCCTGTTCCCCTTGCGAAGGGGATTTCTGGAATTTTTGTCCAGAAATCCCCTTAGCGAGCCTTGCGACGGCCATGCCGGCAAGGGATTTTATTTTTTACATTCCCTCGCAGATAAAAATGGCTCCACCACCCATAGATCTGAATAAGTCTCCTTACGACTTGAACACATACTTTGGACGAGCGCGGCATTTTTTTCGACTCACAAACCCACTGAATGCGTTCACCTCGGACAAGAAATTAGATCAAGCGAAGGAGATTGTCACTGCGTTCAAGTAAGTCCATCCAAACGATGTCCCATTTACTCATTTGCCCCTTGTGCCCTACCACCTGCACAAGGGATCATATTATGGACGCCACAGACGAAGGGGTAAAAGTGGCGAAGTTCTATTCGAACTTCGTCTAGTGTCTGTTGTCGCCATTGACACGTAAGAAGAAGAAGAAGTAAGTCCAAAAGGCGAATAAACTCGTAATGTCCAAAAGAACATTTTTTTTGATACTCATAAGGTTCAAAGAACTGATAAAAACCTTTGACAGCTGTTACCGACACCAACTGATTCTAGCGAGTCTAATCACCTACACACGCAAGCCTTCACTTGAACGCTATCACCCACAGACCACAGGCTTGTGAGACACAAACTTGTAGATTCTGAGTAACACCAATGAGCCTTTTCATTTGCTGCGATAAATCTCTCAAAGGCTCTATTCTATCTCTCAAAAACATAATGATTAGGCACACAGTTGTTTCCAGAAAACATCACACCGCCTGATGTTTTGAAAACAATCAGATCCGTGAAGCAACTCCGCTGTATGTATCAATATCAAGTGATGGAAACATGGGAGTCTTGAATTTTTGTAGTTTGATAAGTAAGTCGCCTCCAACTTAAAATTACCTGCAATCGCGTGTCAGGTATCAATGAGCGATCTTATCGCTATGAGCCATCTCATCCAGACAAACATAAAATGGATAGGAGATAATGAGTAATATGCAATGCCGACTAATTTCCCAGTGCAGGGTAAAGGCTGGTAGAAAATGCTTTAGTATTAAGTCCTCCTTTTGTATTTCTTTTATTTTATGCCAATCCTTGCAGAACTCAAAACATGTTGTTTTATTTAGAAAAAGCCGGAGAATGCCGCCAGGGTACGATGAAGCTCAACTGTGGAAAATGAAGTATTTATACGACAGTGCATTCCATCCGGAAACGGGCGAGAAGATGTTTGTACTGGGTCGTATGGCTGCGCAGGCGCCGATGAACACAATCATCACTGGATGTAAGTTATTATCTTTTAAACACAAAGTGTGGGATCACCTGGTGGTGGTCAACTTCACCAGAACCATTGGGTTATAATAGTGACAGTGATTTCACAATAAAACATATGCCCAAAGAAGCACCATAAAGCTTTATAAGCAGGGAAAAGTCGTGAAAATCTGCTCAAAGTTTTTTGGTCTGGATATCTATAGGGCTTCCTCTGTTTAAGTTTTATCAGTTTTCTTGGTATCAGACAATTTGTATTTGCAGATTCCTAAAAATAGTGATGCGTAAGACGTGTTCTAATGTTACACACGCGTTACAAGCGCGGGTTCAAACCCCGCAGATTTGCGCGGATTTTTTGCAGTCAAGTATTACGCAGCTGTAAGATATCCACAGCTAAGCCTCCGATGACCACACCCCGGTTGGTCTTAAAAGTCTTCGAAGGCTAATTACGCAATTTTTTTGTGCTATCGAGAAGCTTTCCGCCTTAACGGTAGTCTGAGGGGCGAGTACGAGTTTACAGTGTGCAATACGTCTGACGGCACACCGGTGTGCGCTGCTTGGTATGGAAACACTGAGCGGATTTTTTGAGAAGCTTGGTCTCGTCAAGTTTCCGCTCAGTGTTTCCATAGCAATCAGCGCACACCGGTGTGCTGGACGTCAGACGTATGGCACACTGTAAACTCGTACTCGCCCCTCAGCTCTCATTTATATGTGTTTATTTCTGTAATTTTTTACACAGGCATGATCACATTTTACAAAACGAACCCATCCGTAATATTCTGGCAGTGGGTTAACCAGACGTTTAATGCAGTCGTTAACTACACAAATCGGGCTGGTGATTCATCACTATCGACAGGGTAAGGCCTTAATTCGCATTTGCACTGATTCAAACTCACATACATTTTTGTATGAGAATCTGCACTCAAAAGCTTGAGTAACGATTTATTTATCTGAATATGAGCCTTCTTCGAGAATAGAATTAACAAGTTTATAGGCCGAGGTAACCTTAACATGAGGTGGGCCATCGGCTCAAAGTCAAAGTCAAAATTTCTTTATTCAATAAAATCACAAGGATCATTTAGAATCGTCTTATATAACTAGGTGATTCTAGTTATATAAGACTAGGCTTGTTCCATCAATAGTTGTATAAAAAAAACGTGGTAGCTACAGTACGCATAACGGATCTTTATCCCTCTGAAGTTAGGTGCAGCAAACGATTGCGCATGTAAGTACAACCTATTGTTGTGGGGAAAAATTATCTTACTCCCAATTCGATTAAAAATGGATTCTGCGCAGATAATTCAGAGGGACAAAGATCCGTTGTGATTACTATAAGCACAAAATTGATAACCACTGAGGCAACAAAGATTCTCGAATGGCAAAAACAAAATTGAAGGGCCATAGGCAGGCGTCACAGCTCAGTCGGTATTAGCTCTGCCTTCCGTGCTGTGGGTCCGGGGTTCGATCCCCATTGAGTACAAGCATTTTTGTGATGGCAAACATAGGTGTTTGTTCTATGTCTGGGTGTTACTATGTATGATAAGTACCTATGTATTTACAAAAAGTATACAAGTATTCTATCAGCCATCTAGTTCCCATATTACAAGCATTGCTTAGTTTGGGACTAGAGGGCGTTGTGTTAAATGTCCCTGAATATTTTTTTTATTTCTCAGGCAGCTGTTTTCGTCGTACTGTGCAGCATGTGGCGGCGCTTTAGGTACCGCCCTATATCTCAACAATAAGGTCAAGGTAAGGTCATTATATCAATAATTATCATAAAAATAATTTTAGAGGTTTCTTTTCTGCTCATTTAATTGTCCGCTCTCTGAAGACCGTCATTAATTAATAGGTAATTAATTCAGGATTCGAGCGTTGAGGTGTTATGTTGAGAACACCTATATTGATCGTTTAATTTTATTTATTTAACAACGTCTTTGGGGGAGACCTTTGCCCAGCAGTGGGACGAGATAGGTTAAGGAAAAAAAAAAAAAAAAAAACAACGTGTGTACTTATAAGTACTAATTGACTAGTAGGTACTAGTTGAGTTAGGCGTGGTGTCCCGGTATGTCGAAACAAGCTCAATAGAGTACGGAGATTGGAAGTTCAAGCCTCTGTGAACTAGGGATACTTTTTGTGTTCAAAAAAGAAGTTCCTTTAATCTCAGAAACTTTATTGTTCATCGCAACCAAAAAATATAAAAATTACGCCACCTACCAGGGATCAGGAGAAACAAATCTGTCAACTTCAAAGTACGACTAGGTGTCAGTAGCAATACCAAACAACATATCGGTGTGTCAAGCAGAATCCTACTACCTAACGATTCTGCACTATGGAAGAAGTCAGAGATATGTTTATAAAACTCCAAGCCGACTTGAATGACACAAACAACTCAATAAAGGAAATGGAATCAAACATAACTAGAAATATTAACAACAACATAAACGAAATGATAGACAACTTACAGTTAAAAATTCAAGAACTAGAAATCAATAACGAAACCCAAGAAAAGCGCTTAGACACACTAGAAAGAACACAGAGGCAACGCAACATCGTTCTATTTGGCGTAAAAGAGGAAGAGTATGATTACAATGAATTGATACAGAAAATATTAATAATTCTAAAAGACATAATGAGAGTTGAGTGCACAGTGTTTGAGATTGAAGCGGCGAGAAGAATTGGAAGGAAAGGAGAAAAGATCAGACCCGTAATACTGACCTTTACTACCCTGGGAAGAAAAATCGAGGTCCAGAAAATGAGGAAAACTTTACAAAATACTTGCTATTCAATCGCAGAAGATTACCCGCCAAAAATCTTAGAGAAAAGAAAAGCACTGTATGAGCAAGCAAAGATCGAAAAAGAAAACGGAAATAAAGTTTTGATAAAATATGATAAATTAATAGTACTTCCACCCAACAACGTCACCAGCGGAGGTGAAGGCTTCGTGCGCAACAAAAAAAGATTCCTTTCCCAATCACCTCAGTCAGGAAATCACGGCACCCCAACGAACGAGGCTGCAGCAGCCACACAAGCTCAAAAGAAAAATAAAATATCGTCTTACTGGACGCCCACTCGCCAGAGCAATAGGCCTACCCACCTCAATACACAAGAGGGACCTAGCGGCTACTGTGCGAATAAAGAGAAAAATTTTAAAGCAGTCGAACAGAAAGAAAAACAATAGCAATTAATTAAAAAAACCCCTCTCCCTCCTCCAACACGGTTGGTCGCCGCGGAGGAGAACGACCAAAACCCTCCAACAAGCAAAAAAAGAGAGAAAAGAAAAATATACATATGTACATATAACGTAAGATCCTTATCATCAATGGAGAGAATGCTACAACTCAAATATGCTTTAACAGGAATCAAATATGATGTGATAGGAATTTCAGACATCCGTAGAGTAGGAAACTCTATCATAGAAGATGAAGATCATGTATTCTGTCATATCGGGGAAAGACCGGGACGGTACGGAGTTGGCTTTCTCATTAAAAAATATCTAAAACCTAACATTGAAACTTTTATCGGTCTAAGCGAGAGAGTATGCCTTCTGAAATTAAAATTCATTGAATATACCTTAACAATAATTCAGGTGTACGCCCCCACAACTGACTCCACAGATGAAGAAATAAATATTTTTTATAACAGTATACAAGAAGCTCAAACGTACGCGGGAAAAAACCTAATCATAATGGGAGATTTTAACGCAAAGATAGGGCAACCAAAAATCACTGAACATCTAATAATGGGAAAATATGGATTTGGAAAAAGGAACGAAAGAGGAGAGAAACTTGTCACATTTGCTCTTGAAAACAACCTCACTATAGCTAACACTATCTTCAAAAAAGACCCTAAAAAAAGATGGACCTGGATATCGCCTGATAAAGCAACAAAAAACGAAATCGACTATATAATGTTCAACAAACCTAACAAGTTCGAAAATGTTGAAGTTCTCGTTAATATTCCCTACTCTACGGACCACAGGCTACTACGGGCGACACTTCTAGTGAACAAGCTAAAGAAAAACAGAACAAACTTTAGCAATGGTTTAGCCATAGCAAAAACAGAAGATGAACAAAAATGTTTCTTAAACACACTGACCGAAGAACTAAAATCACTAAACGATGACGATACAGTCGAAGCATATTTTGGAAAAATACAAAAATCACTGAACAACAGCTTAAAAGATATACAAAAACATCTGAACAACTCCACCAATCACACAGAAATCCTAAGCGTAGAATCAAAATTACTAATCAAGAAACGGCATGACTTACAAAACAAAAAGATTTTATCAAAAGAAGATAAACATCAACTGAAACTACTATACAAAACAACAAACAAGAATATCAAAAAAGACTACAAAACTCATAGATTAAAAATTATAGAATTATATCTCAAAACAAAAGGAAGCACAAATAAAGCGAACAAAGTATTAAATAAACAAAAGACATGGATTCCAAACCTAAAAGCTAGCAAAAAACTAAACAAAAATCAGACTAGAGCAGAAATTATAAATATAGCTACAGATTACTACAAAAAATTGTATAGCTCTCCAAATAAAACAGATGAGGTAAACGCAGATATTCAAGATTCTGAAACACCAAAAAGTAACGATGAACAAATCCAGGTAGAATATACCCCAGAGGCATTTACCTATAAGGAGATATTAAAGAACATCATGAAATTAAAATCTGACAAAAGTCCTGGACCCGACAATATATCAAACGAGATAATACAGCAGTCAAAATTTGTACTTACCCAACCACTGACGAACTTATTCAACAAAATCCTAAGCGAAGAAGCAATCCCAACCTCATGGGCTATTTCGGATATAATCCTTTTATACAAAAAAGGAGACCCAGCTGACGTAGGAAATTACCGCCCGATAAGCTTAATGTCTAACATATACAAATTATTTGCATCTTGCATAGAAAACAGAATAACAAAGAATATAGAGAATCAACAACCAATTGAACAAGCGGGCTTTCGCAAGGGGTTCAGTACAATTGACCATATACAAACGATCGAACAAGTAATAGAAAAGTACGAAGAGTTTAACAGACCACTATACATCGGTTTTGTCGACTACACCAAGGCGTTCGACTCGATTTACCACAATAGCATCTGGGAAACCCTATCAGCATTGCAAGTTCCAAGTCCTTACATTAATATTATCAAGGATATATATAAGAAAAGCATAAGCAGAGTCAAGTTAGACAGAACAGGCGAAACGATAAAAATATGCAAAGGGGTCAGACAAGGAGATCCCCTTTCTCCTAGACTGTTTATCGCCGTTCTACAACACATCATGTCAAAGCTTGACTGGCAACAAAAAGGAATACTTATAAACAACAAACGCCTCAACCATTTAAGATTTGCAGACGACATCATTGTATTATCAGAAACTTCTAAGCAATTAGAAGAAATGCTAAACGACCTTCAAAAAGTAAGCAATGATGTTGGCCTGGAAATGAACCTCTTGAAGACGAAAATACTCACAAATAGGACTGAGATACCGATAAAAACAAACAACAAAGAAATAGAATATGTGGACAATTATATATATCTAGGGAAACAACTATCATTCAACAAAAACCGAAATTTAGAAGAAATTAATAGAAGAATAAATCTTACTTGGAATAAATTTTGGGGATATAAAGAAATTATGAAATCAAAATTACCGATAAAACTTAAAACTAAAGTAATGAATTCGTGTCTACTACCTTGCCTCACATATGCTTGTCAAACCTGGATATTCAATAACTCAGCAAAAAATAAAATTCAAGTCTGCCAAAGAAAAATGGAAAGGAGCCTACTAAACATAAAGTTAATACACAAACAAAGAAACACACTAATAAGGAAAAAGACAAAAGTGGCAGACGCACTCCAACATGCACAGGCCTTAAAGTGGAGATGGGCGGGCCACTTGTTACGCACACAAGATGATCGGTGGACAAGATCAGCAACCCTATGGAAAGGCCCATTTGGCAAGCGGAGAAGAGGAAGACCACAGGAAAGATGGCAGGACGAATTAGTAGAAATAGCAGGCCAGGCCTGGACAGAGAAAGCGAAAGACAGAGAAAAATGGAGGCTGTTGGAGGAGGCCTATACCCGCCGAGGGGTCCTTAACCTTTAAGTTATTTTAAAATCTAAACCTAAGTACCTACTTATTTTATTTCCTAAGGAATAATAAAGGCTTTTTTATTTTTTATTTATTTATTTTATTACTAGTTGACAGGCGTCACAGCTCAGTCGGTAACGGCTCTGCCTTCCGTGCTGTGGGTCGTGGGTTCGATCCCCACTGAGAACAAACATTTGTGCGTGGAAAACATAGATGTTTGTTCTATGCCTGGGTGTTACTATGTATTATAATTATAAGTATGTATTTACAAAAAAAAAGTATTTAAGTATTCTATCAGCCATCTAGTTCCCATATTACAAGCTTTGCTTAGTTTGGGACTAGAGGGCGTCGTGTGTAAAGTCCATGAATATTTATTTATTTATTTATTAATTATGTATTGTAAGGAATTTTAGTAACGTCAAACAACTTATCGCATGCACATTTTCAACATTTTTGAAAATATCAAATCACTGAATGTATGCAAAATAGCAAAGCTTCACTATCTAGAGAATAATGCAAAATGTTCAGCAAAAATATAATTTTGATCAATTCCTTCTATCATTAGGTAGGTACTTCTATTGATTACATTTTGGTGCATTGAGAAGTTGTTTGACATTACTCGTCGTCTACGTAGGCATATCTTATCTTATTTCGTGAAAATTATAGTAATTATAGCACATTTCCATAGTTTATTTAACTTATCTCTAAAAACAATATTGATATAGGTACTGTGGAAATTACATTATCTTATCAGCTAGATAAAGCTGTGATAAATCACTGCTTCACAACATCTATTTTTGATAATTCTATCCTATCTCCTATCCTACTAATCCTATCCTATCCTACTAATATTATAAATGCGAAAGTTTAGATGTTTGGATGTTTAGATGTTTGGATGTTTGGATGTTTGGATGTTTGTGTTTCAATCACGTCAAAACCACTGAACCAACTTGGATGAAACTTGGCATATATATTGTTCGTAACCTGGATTGACATATAGGCTACTTTTTATCCCGAATAATTAACAGGATCTACAGGATAAAATGAACGAAAAGGATTAGCAGCGCCAATTGACAAGAGGATTTCATTGTCATGTCATGTCACGTCAGTTTGACAGGGCGTAGTACTACCTCTTTGGTCTAACAACTAGCGTTTGACATTCCAGTAGGTACGAGTTCGGTGTAATGAGGTGTAATGTCAAGTTTCTCAAAGAAGTATCCGCTCGGTACACGCACAGATAATATAATGTACACGGAAACTGTAGACGCGTACGAAGTCGCGGGTAACTGCTAGTATAATATAAATGCGAAAGTTTAGATGTTTGTGTTTCAATCACGTCGAAACTACTGAACCAACTTGGATGAAACTTGGCATACATATAGTACGTAACCTGGATTGACACATAGGCTACTTTTTACCCAGAATAATTAACAGGATCTACAGGATAAAATTAAAAAAACGGGATTAACAGCGCCAATTATTGGCAAGAGGATGATGTCATGTCATGTCACGTCAGTTTGACAGGACGTAGTACTCTTTGGTATCTCTTTGGTCTAACGACTAACGTTTGACATTCGAGTACGGGTTCGGTGTAATGTCAAGTTTCTCAAAGAAGTATCTGCTCGGTACACGCACAGATAATATATTGTACCTACATGGAAACGGTACTCGCGTACGAAGTCGCGGGTAACTGCTAGTGTCAATATAACTTCTGACGTCACAAACGGAGGTGTGTCGTTTACCATGTAAACCTAGATCTACCTACCTTCATGTATTTACGTAGCTAGGTGCACTGTTGAATCTGTTAATTAGCATGGTTAGTAGAGATACCCAGGTATAATACCTACCGAAATACTAATCTCCCTACTAAGTAGTAAGTAGATAAGTTTCTGTTCGAAAAATCTCCCACTAATTTCGATTAAATCGCTTTTCAAAAAAATTTAAGTAGATAAGTACCTAGTCGAATTAATTTAGTAATATAATGTGAATACCACCACTTTTAACCTGCATGTGCGTAATGTATCTAAAATGCTGTACGAAAGAATGCCTTATTTTTCTTTCTTTTCTATGGTGGTTTTTTAATCGCATCATTCGATGATACCTTGGTAAACAGTTACCCTGAGCAGTGAATAGACTTAAATACCTAAACATAGGTAATGAATATTCATTCGTCATAGATTGCAGCGCCTACAATCGTGGTTCTGCTAATATTAGCTCTGTAAACTGCAACGTACTGACCCGTCATGTAATTCTCATTTAGGAAGTGATAATGAACCATGTAACCTAAGCCTACTTAGCGACCGCGTTGTATGATAACGTGAGTTTGTTTAGAGATTAGCTGAGTGTGACGCTGAGACCTGCCCCCGCATTGCTATTAGATAGTTAGGTAGTATAAAGATACTTAGATTCTGCAGCAGACTTAGGGCCTGTTTCACCATCTCCAAGTAACTCTATCAGATAAAATTATATCCATCATTGTCTATGACAAGTCTAAAGTAGAGACGGGAGATATTTATAAACTGAGGGATAACGTAATATGAGATGGTGAAATAGGCACTTAAAATAACAAAAATATGTGATAAGAAACAAAAGATAGGTAAATACTTCCAGTTATTATATTTCAAGCTTGCTTACAACGTCCAGCTGTGAACAAGGGCACCTACTTATCCCTAAAAACTTCGGCCCTTTAGCGTCCTCCAATCACCTCTCGATTTTATTATGACTAGTTAAGTTACTATACCAAGGTTCACCATTATCGGGCAAAAGTTCTATCGTTTATTTACACCACTTTTGCTCGAGTAAGTTGAGGGTTGATGAAGGAAGTCTGAAATCGCCACTTGATTCAAACTAAGTACAGCAAACTTGCAGTATTTAGAGCAGTGGTTCCCAAACTGGTCTAGGTGGACCCCCAGGGGTCCACGGGAAACTCGACGAGTCGTGACAAAAAATGGGGGTTCACAATTGGAATATGGTAGAAATGAAGCTGTCAGGGGTCCACCGGAACCAGCTTAATTGTTGCAAGCGGACTTTTTTTTTTTTAAATTAACCCATGGTGTCCCACTACTGGGCAAAGGTCTCAAGTCGTCTATGAGCAAGTGCAGTGCAGTGAGCAAGTGGTCTGGGCAAGTGGTCTATGAGAAAAAAAAGCTTGGGAACCTCTGATTTAGAGGTACTTATTTGTTGAAATTTCAAAAATCATACCCAAAACGACACCACGTTGGACGCTATTGCAAATTTTTCTCACGTCATACTGCATGCACCTAAAGTAGGTGTTATTTTGTTTAGAATATGAAGCCTATTTACGCCAGGATGGTGCCGTTTGCAGCCGTCTGCTGCGCTAACTTCATCAACGTACCAATGATGAGGAGCAAGTGAGTCTACTTTTTAGAAAAATCGCAATTCTGAATGCGCTAACCTATTATCTCAATACCTTTTCTGGGGTTCTACAGAGAAAACATAAGACCTAGTAATTTAATGGTAGGAACCCTATGTTTTACGTAGGTACCCCGTATTCAAAATTACGAGATGTGTTCTTAAAAAGCTGATCATTGAAATGGTTTTCAGCAAGTTTTCAGCCATGTTTTGTAAAATGTGTCAAAACTATATTATCTAGATGTTTTTGATAGTGAAACGCACGTCCACCGAAACGTGCTTTGCATCATTGCATCCATCACTCTGAAACGTAAAGGTGTTAAGTCTCATGTGCGTGTAATAGCACCGGCCACTCATACCCTTTAAACTTGAACACAGCAATGTGAGCACCACTGTGCTGCCCTCCTTATTGCAAACGCAGTACTTGCAAAATGGCGGTTTCGAGATAAACGCGCGAAACATATTTCTTGATATCTAAGCAAGCAATCTCCTTTATATAACTTTTAAAGTGTAACCTAAAAATAATAAAAAAATCAAGCTTTCTATTGACATATTTTTATCTTTACTTTATTGCCTTGTTTAGATAAAATGCTTAGTACTGCATTTTCATCAACTTTCTGGGCTTGCGGGCATTACAGTATTACTAAGATTAAATGCAGTACTAGTGTTTATTACTGCAAAATCACCTAGCACGTGCTCAATTCTGCGTTAGTACAGTGCTGCAGTGGTAATGGTGGTAGTACTTCCCCGGACAAGCTCCTTCACAAACAAAGCTCTCTAATGTTTCAGTGAGCTCAGTAAAGGCACTCCGGTTTTCACTCCGGACGGCAAGCGTGTGGGCGAATCGAAAAGTGCAGCGAGGAATGGCATCGCACTTGTCTGCATCTCCAGGATACTGATGGCTGTTCCTGGCATGAGTGAGTATACTTTCAAAGAGCTCTTACATGGGCTCTTTTTAACCCCCGACGCAAAAACGACGGGGTGTTATAAGTTTGACGTGTCTGTGCGTGTGTCTGTCTGAGGCAACGTATAGCTCCCGAACGGATGAACCGATTTTAATTTTGATTTTTTTGTTTGAAAGGTGAATTAGTCGGGAGTGTTCTTAGCTATGTTATATGAAAATCGGTCCAAGATTCGGGGGTTTTTTTAAATTTTTAATTTAATTACTTGTTAACTTTATTTCTTGTGATTTACGTTTATACAATGTAAAAAAATCTGTTTTGTAAAACCTTCCTTAATTTCTTAGAATAAACTTCTTATTTATTAATGTGACCGCGCACTTGTCTGAATCGGACACGACGTGTCTGCTCGGTTCATTTGTTCATCGGTTCATTTATTCATTCGTTCATCTCAACGCGACGTCGCGTCGAGATGAACGAATGAATTTTTTTCTACTGCGTCTGTCAAACAAAAGAACCGACAGCACCGCGCTGAAATTAAGCAGTTAAAAATGATATTTATAAAAATCTATTTGCTTGGATTTCATTTACTTACATTATCAAGTAAATATCAAGACAAATTTTAAGCTATACAGCAGCAAGTTTGGACTCATATGCTGAAGTTTGTGCCGTTATGATCACAATGAATAAGTCTGCTCGAGTCTGTCTGTATTTAAATGAAACGTTTTATTCAGAAACTTTAAATCTTCACTCATATTTCAAAACATTTCAATTTCATTGATTTAGGCTTCTATGCTGCAAATACAAGCCTAAATCATCGATGTTTATAATAATGTTGTTTATTCCAGCTCTGACGCCATTCGTAACGAACTACGCGACCCGCCGGGGCATGTTCTGCCAGAATCCACTAATGGTGATTCCATTCCAAATCGGTCTCGTAGGAATATGCGTTGTATTTGCAACGCCTCTGTGCTGCGCGATCTTTAACCAAACCTCATCTATCGCTGTGGACAGCCTCGAATCACCCCTCAAGGTAAATAAATATTATAAGTAAATAGTTACAGATCCGCATCGCACTAAACGGACATTTTAAACTACTGTCAAGAGCACTCTAATACAAAATCTACATACTAAAACAATATCGCGATAGCAACATGTGTGTTACTATCATCATCATCATCATCATCATCATCAACCTATACTCGTCCACTGCTGGACGTAGGTCTCTCCCAAGACGCGCCATTGAGCTCGGTCTTCGGCTCTTCTCATCCAGTGTCTGCGCTACATTTCGCAGATCGTCGCCCCATCTCGCCGGAGGGCGTCCTACACTACGCTTGCCTAAACGTGGTCTCCACTCGAGTATTAGTTTGCTCCAACGATTGTCGTTTGATTGATTGATTGATTGTGTTACTATGTAGTAAGCAAAAAGTTTGATGCGATTTGTACGATACGAATCTGTGGACGTTCACCTTTAATATGATATTGATGTTATCTTTTGACTAGGAATCCCTATTTCCTGATATTAATGAGCATAAAAAAATATAGTCTGCAAAAAGGACGCCATAAAAATGACGAATGACTGTGGCTAGAATTTTTTTTTTGTGGTAAACCCGTATTAGGGAGAGACTTATTTTATTTATACTTATTTTTCCATTCAAGAATGATTATTCTATTGCAGGAAAACGTAAAGTACTACTATCCGAAGATCAAAGAAGTGCTCTACAAAAGAGGGATTTATTTATTTCATATTTAATTCAGATCACATTCCAATATTATATGTACTAACATTTTTATGCAGAGTTATAGTCTGTCTCGTAATAAATGTTTTTGTCAACAAAAACTGTTTTTATTAAATTAATTTTATTTCTTTCAGGAGGATTTAAAGAAGAATTACCCGCAGCTGACTGAGGTGTACTTCAATAAGGGACTCTAAATACGACCTTCCTAGGGTTTAATTATGTGAATTATTTTAAATTTCCTTGAGAAAGCGAGTGTATCGCTGAAATTAGTTGAAGCTGGGATTATTGCCAAAATAGCACGCTTATAAAATCTAGCAGATGTATTAAACAGATATAAAGTCAACGGAAATGATGTAGACTAAAATCGTCTCGAAAAAATACAGATTGACTTTTTTGTCTCTTAAAAATAGGAATCTTTAAAGGTTTTGCAATTTAATAAGCGTGTTGTGGTTTATTAACAAAACTATCTACAATGCCTAAACTGCTATAAAAAGCTTTTCTCTAGACTTTTTTTAAATATAAGGCACCACGATGAGGCATTGGTGAGGCATACTAAATAATTATGAATTATTTAATATTTAATTACTTTTAAAGTGATATTACCAACTTGACATTCCAAAGGATATTGTTAATTATATATCATAGGATTGATATAGCATACGATTATATAACTTTTTTAATTGTTTATTTTTTTGTCCTATCCGAATCCGGAATAGGACATATTTATTTTTTATAATAGTTTTACAATGATCGCAATATTTTAAGTTGTGATTTTTTTGAGTGATTTTTTTCTTTGTAAACCTTTTATTTTTGCTAACTAATTAATTTATTTAATATTACATTTATATTCGGCAAAATATATAAGTCAATATACTTTTTAGGAGCAATATAAATCCTATTTAAAATGAGATATAATGAGGTCCGTGAGTATACTGAGTATACTATAGGACAAAAAATAAACTATCAAAAAATATAGGGAAAAAAATATTAGATTAAAATTTTGCTATTTTTTGTAGTCATTGTTTAAAAATATGAGCCTCGCTCTGAAATATTAGCATTGACTAGATTGCATTTACTTTGATCGCTGTAACAGTTATTTTAGCAATAATTTCATTAATTACCTCACGATATCAGTTTTTTATCGTTTATATATCGTCTTTTTTCTCGTTTTGTGGAATTAAATTAAAACTTTAGACAACTATCATCTCGCTATCGAGCGATTAAAAAGGTTAGTAATGCAATAAAACATTCCAGCGATTAAGATGTTTAAGATGTTAGTTAGTATGTTAGTATTTCGTTTTTGTTCCGTAGTGATGTAGGCTGTTGCAATTTAAAAGTTTTTGTGAGCTAAGTATATATAGGGTGATGTAATGTTAGTGTATTTAATCCGACAATAATGAACGAAATGAAGTGAAATATTGCATAGCTTAATGTTGTTTGCGTATGTTCAAAATAAATAAAATATATATGTTTATTATGTTTTTGTAATTATCGGCGCACTTCTTTTAGGCACTTTTTTTTAGCAAACAATAAATAAATAAATAAATATTCTGGGACATTTCACACAACACCCTCTAGTCCCAAACTAAGCAATGCTTGTAATATGGGAACTAGATGGCTGATAGAACACTTATATACTTTTCTTTTGTAAATACATACTTATAATACATAGTAACACCCAGACATAGAACAAACATCTATGTTTTCCACGCACAAATGTTTGTTCTTGGTGGAGATCGAACCCACGACCCACAGCACGGAAGGCAGAGCTATTACCGACTGAGCTGTGGCACCTGTCAATGGATGAGAAATGTTGCAGATATAAAATGATGTTGAAGATAAAAAGGTTATAATTTTCAGTAGCGCTGAAAAAGCTTAATATATGTTACATAATTTAAAAAAATATGCGGGAGATTTGTATGTTTCACTATCTAATCCATCTTTATTTTTGACAAGTCTAAAGTAGAAACGAAGATACAAAATTATTTTAAACTGGTGATAACGTAATCATGAGATGGTGAGAGATAGAAGCCATTACCGTATGATCAGCAGTTTCCAACCAGATGTGGTAGCCGGAGACCCAAGTCGCCAGCATACACACAGTTTCAGGGTTGTATCTTCGTAGGTTTTTTGGTACCTAAATTTTGACCTAGTATTTCAGATTGCACTAATTTTGCACTAAATAATGGCATATTCAAAAATCTAGAATCTTTTATGTGTATGCTGGGGACATACACATGGTGAAATAGGCCCTTAGAATGATAATTACCAGGAGACCAGAACTAACTAAAAGTCAAAACTAGTATGTCTATAAATTTCTACCTAATTGAATAAAAAGAGTAATAGACTCTAATACAAAAGTAATGAAATAAAACATTAGAATAAATACAGAATAATAGTGTATTAATTTATTCAGATTATATGACTTTTACTAAAACCTATCTAATTAATATAATATACACTAAACGCGGCGTTGAACTGATTTGAAAACAATTAAAAAAAATATTGCATTATTCATTTGATTTAGTATAATTCGCAGTTGGTTGACTTAATTATTTTTTATTTAAGGCAGGCTTTGGCGATTCATATAGTTTATTTATTGCGTTGTGCAAAAGACACTTTTATTCATTTATTTACATTTCATATTTACATAAAACCTAAAACGGAATAATTGTTTTGTCTGGAATACATTTTTGATACATGCAGTACTATATATTATTTTGTTTTTTATTAAACGCAAGAGCTGTCTATTGAGTGCCTGTATGATGATAGGACACACATTTGTGCCTGAGCGGCTATTCGGATTCGGATATCGGAGACTTTAGAAATTGTGACTATTTGAAATTCCCCGTGTAAGTTTCCGATATCGGTCCGAAAAGCCTTTTCGAATGAATCGGAATAGCTTCCACGTTTTGATTTGATGGTACGACATCGGATACACCTTAAAAATACGATAACAACCTTTATCCTATCATTCCTTCGCTCTGATTTGCGTGTATTATAAATAGTAAATAAGTCTACTCATCCCCGTATGTGATATATGCGTCCACGTAATCACCGTGCAAGTCTATGTTTAGTTTCGGCTGTTGCGGCATCGCCGGTATAGGTGGCGCTTCCACTAAGTTCACATCTGTAACAAAAGATAATATATAATTTATTCACAAAGAAAATTATGACTAATACAGTATTTACAATATAATATGTACAAAATACACATGAAACACACATGAATGAATGGAATAGATGATACGCCAGCAGTTTCAAACTCTTTCCGTCTCTGTCTAATTAACCCCTGACGCAAAAACGACGGGGTGTTATAAGTTTGAAGTGTCTGTGTGTGTGTGTCTGTCTGTCTGAGGCAACGTCGCTCCCGAACGGATGAACCGGTTTTGATTTTGTTTTTTTTTTTGTTTGAAAGGTGAATTAGTCGGGAGTGTTCTTAGCTATGTTTGATAAAAATCGGTCCAAGATTCGGGTTTTTTTTTAAATTTTCAATTTAATTACTTGTTAGTTTAGATGGTGGCCGTGACCAAATTAGAGTTTACAAAAAAAAATCATTCTTATACAGATCTTAGCCCGTGGTTTTTTTTTTTATAAAATCAATGTTTACCTGAAGAAATGCCTGCAGTTTCCAACTCTTTCCGTCTCTTTCTATTCTTCTTGTCCCACGGCGCGTACGGTATCTTCAAGTGCACTGTTTGTATATGTAGTTTGACCGCGCTGCTTTGTGTGAAGCGACGATTGCAGTGTTGGCATTGATACCTTTTCTCCCCAGTATGAACCTGAGGAATTATATTAATTAATTTTATTACAAAATTCACAGCCAAGTACTTACGAGTACAATTATTAAGTTGCTACCATTATGTATTTAATATTGACAAAGCCCCGTGCACTTTTACCTCAGAACTCTGCCATTTATGAACCGATTTGAAAACATCGTTTTTTATCTGAAAGGATACATACCTCCAGGTTGGTCCAAAGTGAAAGTCAAAATTTCTTTATTCAATAAAATCACAAGGATCATTTAGAATTGTTTTATATAACTGGGTGATTCTAGGTGCCAGTTCCACGCGACCAGAGCCTAGAAGAACGGGCAACAAACTACGGCCTGGTTCCTAAGAATGATCCTTTTTACAAAGAAATATACATAAATGGTCCTATTTAATTTTCATCAAAATCGGTTCAGTAGTTTGGATTATAAATAGAAATAACTGGAAAAATATATGCCAACCGCGTGCACGAAATTGCGTATTCTGCTTTACTGTGACTTTTTAGTGGTGTTTATAGTGACTAGAACATTCCCAATAAACTGTCATCATCATCATCTGATGATGAAGCCGGTAGTCGAATTGAAGTTGGTTTTTCTAGTTTAACTTATAAATTATTCTCAAAATTTTGCTTGGATTCAAATTCTCCACTGAACATTACTTTTCACCACCGGTCATTCTCCTTCATGTTAAGGTTTAACAAAGCGCGGCATTGCATAAATAGCGGGCTACATGGCAAAGGTCTTTCAAATAAGAATTCAATAATGCCTAGAAACTTCAAATCTAAATTAAAATCATACTTTTTAGCTAACATAGATAAATACCAATAGACTTAAACCAAATGCACTAGTCGCAGCGACGCGTGACCCGAGGGCTGGTGATTATCTGGGCCAGCGAATCAGCATTGCTATTCAGCGCGGCAATGCAGCCAGTGTCTTGGGCACGCTTCCGATTGGTACTGATTTGGATCAGTTGAGCTATCTATAAATCGTTTGCAACGGTGTGTAGATAGCTCAACTGCTTCATGTGTATTTTGTACATATTATAAATATTGTAAATACTGTATTAGTCATAATTTTCTTTGTGAATTAATATTTTTCCTATGTTTTCGTGAAATTAGGAAAATGCACTTAGCTAAATCCTAAATTAGATGCAATCGCCAGATGATACCTACCTATATTAAATATGTATTACCTAAGGCTATCGATACGGACTCCAACAGCATTATGCCTATAAACCTTGTGGTTTTCTTTAGTGCTATACTATAAAATACATTATGTAATTTCACGCAGACAACACATCATGGAACTAGACAGAACATGATCGCCAAGAAAAGGAGAAGTGCTCGCTGGAGCCCCCATCCTACAAGCCCCACTGCTCACACCAAACCTACTCATAGTCTGAAGACCGATCGCAGATGAAAACAGAACAAAAAAAAATATTTTTTTAAAATCCTACTAATATTATAAATGTGACAGTTTAGATGTTTGGATGTTTGTGTTTCAATCACGTCTAAACTACTGAACCAACTTGGATGAATCTTGGCATAAGTATATATAGTTCGTAACCTGGATTGACATATAGGCTACTTTTTATCCCGAATAATTAACAGGATCTACAGGATAAAATGAACGAAAAGGATTAGCAGCGCCAATTGGCAAGAGGATTTCATTGTCATGTCATGTCACGTCAGTTTGACAGGGCGTAGTACTACCTCTTTGGTCTGACGACTAGCGTTTGACATTCCAGTAGGTACGAGTTCGGTGTAATGAGGTGTAATGTCAAGTTTCTCAAAGAAGTATCCGCTCGGTACACGCACATATAATAAATGTACACGGAAACGGTACTCGCGAACGAAGTCGCAAGTATCTGCTAGTGGTAAATAAATTTAAAAAAAAATTAGATAGACAGTCAAGATGCAGTACTTACCACAAGATGTCTATCTCTGTTGCTGAGCATGCTAAATCGTCTATCACAGCGTGGACACTCGTAAGGCTTTTCATTCGTGTGCGTTCTCATATGCACCAGAAGATTCGCGTATTGCTGTAAATATTACAACTACATTCAGTTATTTCGCCTTTAGCTTAGATTTTTTTTCCTGAGAAATTTAATCTGGGTCTTTTCAAGAGTGGATAGGTGTCTTCTAGACTGTCCTGCTCCATCGTCGGCACTTACCATCAGGTGAGATTGTGGCCAAAGGACATTCTATATTATATATAAAAAAACTTTAGAAAATTGCTAACATTTTACAATTTGAATGTCGCGTGTCGAAAAACGCAGGCGCTGTGGTGCTATTTTTTTGTGGCGCATTTCTGGTTATGTAAATATTGTAGAGAAAACTTTTTTAAGATTCACACGCGTGAAGGATAAGAAAAAGTTTTCTAAACCTTTACGCTGATGCAACAGAGCAGTGTAAAGATTAATTCGTCGCGGAAAATACTCAGTTAACTATTATGGGGTTCAAATATTCTATTTTTAAGTCTCATATGAAAGGATATGTGATAGATAATACTTTAGTGTATAGTCAGTTACACATCAACCTATCAACAACGGTTCGAACTTTGAACTATTATAATTTGAATGTTGTGAATCATACGAGAGGGACGATATGTTTTTATGTGAGACTCGCTGCTTGCGCGCCACGCGCCTACACCTATTGCGATCCCTGATTTGCAACATTCAAATTATAATAGTTTAAAGTTCAAACAGTGGATAGGTTGATGTGTAGCCGACTGTACAATACAATTTTACAAAAATGAGAGGAACATTCAAATAACGACAATGGGATACAATGGGCTAAATCTGTCTGTGGTCTCATCAACTCCGACACGAACGCTTCAATGCGGTTTTTTTATGTAAATTGGTACTAAAAGTGTACATGTTTGGTGCAGCGCCCTCTTAATAAGTACTTTGGTCTAATTAATTAAAATTAATTACTCATTGGTTTAGGAGGTGGGCGTTGAGATAGACAGTTTATAACTTTTGCTGTCTCATCGTTTTATCTTGTAGTTTGATCATCAGCAAAATTTCCGCCTTACCACTTTTGAAACTGTTTCACTTGCAAGCAGTTAGCTACCTGACTCCGCCTTTTTCTTTTGTCTTCTTATTTTGACCAACCAGAGGCCTAAATATCTATTTATTTTTATGTCGGCCCATTGTTTTCATAACTTTTACACCCGAAATAATTTGCTTCTCTTCGTGCTGTGGGTCGTGGGTTCGATCCCCACCAAGAACAAACATTTGTGTGACAAACATAGATGTTTGTTCTATGTCTGGGTGTTACTATCTATTATAAGTATGTATTTACAAAAAAAAAGTATATAAGTATTCTATCAGCCATCTAGTTACCATATTACAAGCTTTGCTTAGTTTGGGACTAGAGGGCGTCGTGTGACATGTCCATGAATATTTATTATTTATTTATTTTTAACCGACTTCAAAAAAGGAGGAGGTTCTCAATTCGGTTGTATGTTTTTTTTTTTTTTTTTTATGTTTTTTTTTTTTTTTAATGTTTGTTACCTCAGAACTCCGTCATTTATGAACCGATTTCAAAAATTCTTTTTTTATCTAGAAGGATATACTTCCAGATTGGTCCCATTTAATTTTCATCAAAATAGGTTCAGTAGTTTGGGTTATAAATAGAAATAACTGAAAAAAATATGCCAAATTGCGGCGTAGCGCCTACCATTTTACTGCTAGCAACGATGCAATATGTCAAGTTGCGGCGTAGCGCCTACCATTTTACTGCTAGCAACGATGGACCCTTTGTGGTGCACACCTAAATTTTTACATTTTTCTAAATTTGTCAATAAACCCAGTTTGTACATTCAAACCGCATTTAATTGGAGAAAAGCAAAAACCCACCAGTTGTTCCTCTAACGAATCAACACCAACCACGTGCACGAAATTGCGTATTTTGCTTTCCTGTGACTTTTAAGTGGTGTTCATAGTGACTAGAACATTCCCAATGAACTGTCATCATCATCATCATCATCTGATGATGAAGCTGGTATTCGAATTGAAGTCGGTTTTTCCAGTTTTTTAACTTATAAATTATATTTATTCTATTGGTATTCAAAAATTAACAGCTAGTTGGTTTACAGGAAATGCACCCTTAAGGTGGTAAGGTTGAACGTTTGAAATAAGTACTTACACGTGCCGTGTGTCCGCATATCTCGCACATGTACCTCCGCAGGAAGTCTGCGCCGGGGTGCTCCGCCTCGTAGTGCCGACGAGCTTGCACGTCGTTCACTAAGTACTTGCCGCACTGAACACAACCAACCATACAATTACTATATTTCAGTCTTCTTCTTCTTACGTGTCAATGGTGACAACAAACACTAGACGAAGTTCGACCCTGACCCTGCTCTCAGCCAATGTGACTGCGGGGTCCCCATCCAAACGATGTCCCATTTACTCATTTGCCCCTTGTGCCCTATATTTCAGTTGTAATACTATTTAGTACTAGTAGTTACCCGCGACTTCGTACGCGTCTACAGTTTCCGTGTACATTATATTATCTGTGCGTGTACCGAGCGGATACTTTGAAAAACTTGACATTACACCTCATAACACCGAACTCGTACCTACTGGAATGTCAAACGCTAGTTGTTAGACCAAAGAGGTAGTACTACGCCCTGTCAAACTGACGTGACATGACATGACAATGAAATCCTCTTGCCAATTGGTGCTGCTAATTCTTTTCGTTCAGTTTATCCTGTAGATCCTGATAATTATTCGAGATGAAAAGTAGCCTATGTGTCAATCCAGGTTACGAACTATATATATGCCAAGTTTCATCCAAGTTGGTTCAGTAGTTTAGACGTGATTGAAACACAAACATCTAAACTTTCGCATTTATAATATTAATAGGAAGTAGGATTTGGGTGTTACTATGTATTATAAGTATGTATTTACAAAAAAAAGTATATAAGTATTCTATCAGCCATCTAGTTCCCATATCACAAACTTTGCTTAGTTTGGGACTAGAGGGCGTTGTGTGTAAAGTCGATGAATATTTATTATTATTATTTAATCCCCGACGCAAAAACGACGGGGTAATGTAACAACACCCATCGACAGCTAACTACTCGACTTGCAATGTCAGTGCTATTCTCGTGTTCTATGTATATTTCTCTGTAAAAAGGATCATACAAAAAACGCTAGGAACCAAGCCGTAGTTTCTTGCCCGTTCTTCTAGACGCGTGGAACTGGCACCTAGAATCACCTAGTTATATAAGACGATTCTAAATGATCTTTGCGATTTTATTGAATAAAGAAATTTTGACTTTATAAATAAATAAATATTCATGGACATTTCACACGACGCCTCTAGTCCCAAACTAAGCAAAGCTTGTAATATGGTAACTAGATGCTGATAGAATACTTATATACTTTTTTTTTTGTAAATACATACTTATAATACATAGTAACACCCAGCCAAAAAACAAACATCTATGTATGGCACACACAAATGTTTGTTCTTAGTGGGGATCGAACCCACGACCCACAGCACGGCAGGCAGAGCTATTACCGACTGAGCTGTGACGCCTGTCAAATTCGATTCGATTCTAAGGGCGGCTTGCACCAGAATCGCTAAACGCGTTTAACTCTTAAATAGGTATTTAGCGAGTTGTCAAGTCATACAAATACGTCAGATTTAAATCGATTTAGCTGTTAAATACGTTTAGTTATTCTGGTGCAAGATGCCCTAAATGATCTTTGCGATTTTATTAAATAAATAAATTTTGACTTTGACTTGTAGTTTTCTTCAAACTGTGAATAGTGTACACGACTTACCATTTCGCAGTTATTGGATGTGGTGACGCCGGTATTCAACACTTCCGAGGTACCGTTGCGGAGTCGTTTCTCCTGCACGAGGCCCACTTCTCGCGACACGGCGCGAGTTGGAGCGCCCATCTCTTTTCGCATTCTCTTCCGAGAGTCTCTCTGGGTTTTTTGCCTGAAAATAAATAATGAAAGAAAGAAAATAAAATTTGCTTACGCTCACACTATCGGTATTTACCAAACTATACAGCATTTACAAATAATATATTTTTTTAAGAGGGCTATCACAGTTTGGCCGCGATACAAGGGCTGGCGCGCGTCTGAATTCGTCTGAGAGTCTGAGATCGCATTTTATGCAGTTTTAAATTAAGTTTATTCAATAAAATAAAATAAATTATTAAACTATTAAATTAAAACGCGCGAGTTTTATTAAAAACTTGTTTCGGAATTTTGGCTTTATTTAAATATATTAGGAAAAATTGCAAAAAGCGAGGCCGCTACGGTCAATGCGAATAACTATTCTACATCATACAATAAATCGAAATTATCTAAGAGTATCAGTTTCAGAGATCTAGAACGTCAAAAATGGGCATTTTCACGGTTTGACCGTGATATGAGCCTTAATGGTTTTAGGTAGGTTCCTAATAAATATTTTTTTTACATGTCGGTCTCCGCCGAGGTAAGTGAGACTATACCTTACTAAAGTTGTCGTAAGAGATCTTTGTCCCTCTGAAGTAGGTATCTGCGCAGAATCCATTTTAAGGTCGAATTGAATTTTTCCACAATTTCAATGGATAAACAAACACTTTGATAGGGACCACATAACTTGGTAAGGATTTCTGGAAAAATTATTCCAGAAATCCCCACTGCTACGCCGTAGCGTGCTACGACGTAGCTGGTGGGGATTTCTGGAATATACCCACAGCAGTACTCACACAGATATATTAGTATTGACATGTTTGCTGGAACTGCCGAGATGCGTCGCGTACGCCTGTTCACTCGCAAACAGAATGTCGCAGTCGGGACAGTAGTTAGAACTATTTGTATCCAATACCCCGTCTCTTTCTAATATTTCCTGCAATTTACAAGTGGAAGGTGATCAGATCTATATACTAGGAAAATAGGAACGTAGAGTTATCGATGAAAACCAGGTAACTAGATAGCATTTTATCGATAATTCTCAGGTATGATTTGATAGTTAGCTTTCTTAATTCTTTATTGCACACGAAACAGGACATAAACAAAAGACAGAAATAGATGACATGTACTACAAAGGCGAGCTTAACCCTAACAAGAGTTTTCGAGCTTTCGTATGGTCTATGAGTCATAGTAACCATCATTATAAAATATATATTTATATTTATTATTCAATAGTGTTTATCTATCTATCATTATACATTTTATCGATATTCTCTCACTACTGTTACCGACATCACTAGCGCGCTCCGTAAGCCTAAGTGCGAGCGAGACAGATAGACAAAAATGATTTACGATCTAACGACTCAATTCAAATCTGCCCGTGTTTAATACCGGGTGTTACCAGACCACTTCCGAAAACGAAAAGGGGGGGGTACAGCACACCAAAACCCAACCAAAAAAAAATCAGTTATCCTGAAAAATAATTATAGCCGGAGAAAACAATATTTAAGGATTTGTATTTATTCCGCCAGTCCGCAATGTACGCATTCTCGTAGGTAAGGTCGAGGCGTAGTACTATTATTTATTCTGTGTCGTAAGTGCCTACTAACGTAGGTAGGTACCTACTATGTTTATTTATACCTAATTGGTATAATGACCGCGCGACCGCGCGATAAAGACGGGCGTCTCTTGTCTCGCTCGCACGTCGCGTACTCGAATGACCCGCGATGAACTCTCAGCTGTTCATGATGTAGTAGGCGTAATATGCGTGCTGCGTGTACACTGTACATTGCTGCTTTATTTATTTTGTTTGTTTTTTGCTTTTTTAAATGAGATAATTAGGTAGATATGTCTTATTATGTTGTACTGTGTGTATGTAACTAGAAAAAAAATGAAAAGGAGATAGTCAAGGCAATTTTTTTTTTTTGCGATTTTTTTCGCTAAATGTTTTCAGTATCATAGTCTGATTGGAACCTCCAAGTTTTTGGAAGTGGTCTGGTAACACCCGGTATAAACTTTAAAACATTTTAAGTTGGCACTTCAACTAGCTGATCCAAAAGGCATTTGTTCTTTTACTGATTTTAGTAACTTTTTATTTTTTACAAAATAAACTTGTTATGAAAAATTATAGGTGTAGGAGCGAGTGACGTGCACTCAGCTTCAGTACAATTTTCCAACTGTCGAAGCATCGTTCAGTCATTTCACGGGCGGAGCCGGAACTCATCTCTGAACCATTCACATTCATCGCTCCGGCTCCGTTCACAGAGTATACCTTATAAACTAATGAAACCATAGACTAGCTTAGGCGACTAATAATCTAAGGGTTTCCTACATAGGCTAGTTATTGTTACCTCTTTGGAGTGAGTGATTTGCTTATGGCATGTGAGCCCCGCCGAACTAACGAAGCTATGTCCACACAGATTGCAAATGTACGTGGATGGGTGTTTCAGTCTAATGTGTGTTAGTCTAGTTGACGCCTTTCTGAAAACATAGCAATTATTTTTACCACTTTTTAACCCCCGACGCAAAAACGACGGGGTGTTATAAGTTTGACGTGTGTGTGTGTCTGAGGCAACGTAGCTCCCGAACGGATGAACCAATTTTGATTTGTTTTTTTTTGTTTGAAAGGTGAATTAGTCGGCAGTGTTCTTAGCTATGTTTGATGAAAATCGGTCCAAGATTCGGGGGTTTTTTAAATTTTTAATTTAATTACTTGTTACCACAAGGGCTACATTTAACTTTCCGCTCAGAAAATGTACTGAAAGCTATACTTACACAAACTTTTTATCACAGTGCACACAATCATAAGTAACATTCGCATGCCATTTGTAATGAGCTACAGCTTGACTTCTGTAAATAAAAATTATAAATTACCTCACAAAGCACAAACAAACCTGTTAATATATTTAAATACCTACCTGTACATCCTACTAATATTATAAATGCGAAAGTTTAGATGTTTGGATGTTTGTGTTTCAATCACGTCAAAACTACTGAACCAACTTGGATAAAACTTGGCATATATATAGTTCGTAACCTGGATTGACATATAGGCTACTTTTTATCCCGAATAATTAACAGGATCTACAGGATAAAATGAACGAAAAGGATTAGCAGCGCCAATTGGCAAGAGGATTTCATTGTCATGTCATGTCACGTCAGTTTGACAGGACGTAGTACTACCTCTTTGGTCTAACGACTAACGTTTGACATTCCAGTAGGTACGAGTTCGGTGTAATGAGGTGTAATGTCAAGTTTCTCAAAGAAGTATCCACTCGGTACACGCACAGATAATATAATGTACACGGAAACTGTAGACGCGTACGAAGTCGCAGGTAACTACTGGTTTATTAAATAAATAAAAAATAGTATTGAGAATAGAGTTTACCTATTAGTAGACACAAAATCACAGGATCTACAACTATATTTACTGAGATGGTACATATTCATGTGCTTGTACATTTTCCTTTGATCTCTGAAGTACAGTTTACACATATCACATTGGAGGTCGCCTGAAGCTACCTGCAACACACATAGGTCAGTCTCACTTGGATTTAGAAAAAGGTTGAATTTTGAAACAGATATTTAGGAACATGATAAATTTCAAAATATAATATTTGAAAACAGATTGAGCCAAGAAAACTATAATTTTTGAACAAAACACCTTTATGTTTCATAAAATAAAAACAAATCGACTTTTGATACAGACAGAATTTGAGTTTCAAAACAGATAGACTCCGTTTTCTTTACATTTTATTATCTGTAATTTTTAATATCTTACCGAATTATGTTTAACCATGTGGTTATTATACGTAGTCATCAGTCTAAATCCTCTAAAACAGAATTCACATTTATATTTTGCCTCTAAATAGTTTCGAGATGTTTTTCGATTCTGAAAAAAAAAATTAATCGTCATTTTATATATCCCGAAACTAAACAGGTGGCGTTAGGATATATTTAGATGGAGCATGCCTTCCCCAGCACCTATATCATCCTCTCAGCCTAGTCGACCTTATCCACAGGAAAAACAAGGTCATTAGGTGCGGAGCTGACTAAGCCACAAGCTTCCTTGTGATGTTTTCCTTCACCGTTCGAGAGCATCCCGGATTGAACATTTGGAACCATTAAATTACTGGGCTCTCAGATAACAGTAGATAATAATTACCTGTATAATAGAGTACTGCTCTATTGGACTGATAGGCTCAAAGGTGAACATATCCTTAGGTATAGTGATAGGTACATTACGTTTTCTTGTACACTCTTTCTTTTTTCTAGTATTTTTTAAAGTCTTCTTTCTAGTTCCGCGGCCCAGCCATGCAGGCCGCTTCTCCACCTTCCATGGAGAACCGGATTTGCCTGCGTATAAATGCCGTACGCAGAAGTGGGATTTAGCTGATAATCTGTAGACATAAAAATATAAATGGGCTTAGCATTGTTAGGTATACCCAGGCACCATAGAAATCCAAAAATTGTAAACTAAGGTAACAAAGAAAACTACTAATAATAATTTACAATATACAACTTTTTTTTCAAGTTTATCTGCGATCAGTTATTAAAACTACGAGTAAATGTTTTAAGGGTTTTGTGTTGGGCAGAGCACACTCCTGCATTTTCTCTTCAGTTGGTGCTCTTTTTTAAAATGAGTCATTTAGTAGCATCGCATATTTTCTTTTGAGCCACTTCATGTAGATGCACCCCCCTATTTCACCATATCAATATTACACTATCCGTCAAATATATCTCTCGTCTCTATTTTAGACTTGTCAAAGACTAAGGGCGGCTTGCATTAGAATCGCTAAACGTGTTTAACAGCTAAATAGATTTAAATCTGACGTATTTATGACTTGACAACTCGCTAAATACTATTTAATAGTTAAACGCGTTTAGCGATTCTGGTGCAAGCCACCCTGAGATGGGTATAATTTTATTTGATGGGACTTATTCAGAGATGGTGAGAAGTGACAAATAAATATTACTGACAGATGCTGTGAACATATAGGCATTTCGCAGAAGACATGAGACTGAGCGAAAGTAGATTTATCCACAAATCATTTTACAAGCTACATTTTACCTGTCAAAAGTAACTTCCGGGCACAATCGGCAGATATATTTGTACATGTGTTTCTCGGTCATGTGCCCTTCTAATAGAAACTTGGTCTTGTAGTAGTAATTGCAGATCTCACAATGGTAGTTTCCTTTTAGATGCTGAAATAAAATCATGATAAAATGCGAATTTCAATGCAAAAGAAGCTTGTTCTAACTGAAATGTGGAACATTGGATACAAAAGCTTGTATGCGGAAAGTTTAGACAAGAAATCTGAATTGAGTGTTGTCATAGATTTTTGGATAGATTTTCATTGAAGTTTCAAAAGCTAAGCTGCCATTGATTGTAGCTTGCCTCTCAGATAGATATATTTATAGATTTGAGTATATTGATTCTCATATAAAATGGACAACTAGGTCAGCGCTCGAGCATTAAATGTGAATATGGGCCTAAATAAGTACAAAGAACCTTATTTAATAACAAAACATATATCAAGATCAATGTTTATAACTAAATGATGTATCTGTATTCACCCCTTGACTTTAAACTTACTTTATCATGCATTCTCGAATGTACTTTTAAATTCTCCTTAGTTTTAAATCCATGACCGCATATATCACATTTATGTGACCCTGACATAGACAGCTTTTTAACTTCCATAGCTGCCTTTGCTTCTTTAACAGATATCGGCACCATTTTAGCATATTCCTCGTTAAATGTCGAACCATCTGCTTCATTCCCAAATTCAAACAAGTCATCATTAAACTCTACGTCATTCACATTATCTGGTTCAATAAAATCAGATCCAATTTCAAATTTACTTTTATCTGTTTCAAAAAGGCTTTTTAAGCCTTTATTTTGTGCTTGTATATTTTCTTTTGCATATTCAATTTTGATATTGTTTTCCTCGGTTTCATAAGTCATGACATCTTCAAATGTATCTTCTTTCGTGAGTGTAGTGTAGTGCATGAGAGGTATAACGGGACAATGGGAAGTCTTCGATTGACAGGTACTGTTTGATTTGGTCTGCTGGTAAATGATGGTTTCATAGTGAGAGCGGGTTAGGTCTACAAGTGAGAGAGACGGTAATACACCGAGCTGTTTCCTGTTTAAGTTTCTTAAATGTGACTTTTTGATCTGTGGACAATAATGGCATTGAATAATATTTCAGAGATCAACATTTGCCACAAATGGGATATTATGTTATTTTTATTAATATATAATTTTTATTTTACTTCTTTAGTGCTCCCCAAGATTTGCTCCATAATATAATGTGCCCGTTGACATTTCTGCTGGAATTGAATGAATTTCTTCACAAAAGCGCAACATTCCAAACATAAGTGATTCGGCATTCCGCATCTTTTAGTTGTCTGAAACATAGGTAGGCATTCCAAGCCTTAAATTTGGAATACAGAGATAGATAGGATGCAGTTACCTTACCGCAACCAAAGTAAAAGAAAAACTGGTAGAAAAATGTTATGTGACATTGAGACTCAGTGAGCCATAAGGTATGTAAAAGAATCATATCTTACTAAAAGAATGTGAAAGTTTTGTATTTGACTCGATATTGTTATGGTAGTGCATTTAGGTGTTTTGTTTCCTCACATTATGGATGAACAAATTACGATGAAGTTTTGGGTGCAGTACAGTTATAATAAATGTTTGAGAATGTAATGCTGATGGTTTGACTTTTCTGGTTACCATGGTCCACTAATTCCTGGGATTTTAGTTAGTATGGTCGCTTCTCGGAACTTGAAACATGGAACTGCCCAAGAGTAGGTATTGTACAAATTGTTGGGAAGTAATTATCAAATAGAGTAAGGAATTCAAAAATAAAAAAATTGTAAACAAACCTTCAGCCCTGAAATGGAATTGAATTCATGTCTCAGATTGCCTGTGTTCAAACTGTATAATTTTATGCCAGTACTTAGGCACACCTTGCAGGCTTTTATGTCCCACATTTTAGGGTTTTATATCATCTGATTTTGTCCATTTTAATTTTTACAAAACCCAAAACCACTAGCTTTGCATCTTTGTTTTTGAGCTGAGTGAATGAATGAAATGAAATACAACCACACCACAGGTACGTAAGCAGGTGAATGAGTGAAAAAATAGGTAAAAAAGAAACAAGCAATGCAAGTTACACTATCAGTAGTGTAGTGAATCGCGATTCAGGTAACATCATATCCAAGGAACTTATAGGTAAACCTGGAAGCCACACTTCGCTCATAAGTTTGAAGGCAAGATTCGTGACCCCAAGTAACCTTTGAAAAGTCTTCGTTTCCTATCTGTCTCTTTCTAGCTCTCCCCACAAGTATGCCAGTGCAAGAAACGAAACCCCCACTTATGCCACAATATCATACTAAACTTGAAAATAATTTATCCAAGATCTAAATTTCAAAGTATTTTGATGTTTTAATAAAACAGGTTATACTCATGGACTATTAAAATGAATTTTATGTAAACAAAATTATATAAAATTATAATAAGTGTTTACTAAATCATGAAATATCTAAAATCGCAAATGGCAACACTATTCGAATGTGTCAAATCATTGAAGGTCAAATATGGTAGATAGATGTTTTGGCTTCGCTTCGCAACTTTATCAGTAAAAATATCAGGCTACTAGCAATAAAAATAGCAAAATGGTTTTAAAATGTATTGTGCGCGATTGCAGAAGTGAGTGGCATCCGGCATGTGATGTGATTTTTCACAAGTAAGTACGATATCTCATTGTTAAATGTTGAAAACATTACAATGAATAATTTTCAGTTTTCTTATTATTTCTTTAAAATTCTCGATTCTTAACAGTTGTATGTTAAACATTTGTCTCTTAATTTACCTAATAGTAGGAATAGTGCGCTATAACGATAATTTTGACTAATTTTCTTTATGTTGAACAATATCAAATAGGGTGACCATAATTCAGATGTCTTCCACGTAAATTGTTCCGATTTCATCGCTTGGTTCACGAGTCACACACGATTTCTATAAATTTTCATGGAAATGTCGTGAGTTTGACTGTTTAAACTGAATAAAATAGGTAATTGATATTGTTTTTAGGTTTCCCTCTGACACAACTGAAAGAAACAAATGGTTATCAACTGTACCACTAAGGCGAGCATTTTTTCAAAATGCAAGGATATGTAGTCTTCACTTTAAGGATACTGATTATGACAGTTCTGGAAAGAGACTTTTATTTGGTGTAACCCCTATTTATGAAGAATGTAATGTGCGTTTAATGTCGGATGGGGTAAGTTAACTGCGCATGAAAATGGAACTGAATAGAAAGCTTTTTTCTGTTTACAAGCACATTGTAACAAACAAATCAAGGGTATAAATACCAGCTATCATGATTTAATTTTTAATTACTTTGCCCCTTTTTCTGTACATAATAATTATAATTTATTAACTAAATTTTCAGGAACAAACAGTAACTAAGACAATACAACCTACCAGCCTAAATTATGAAATGGAAATGGGAAATATGCCTTCTACGTCACATCATGTAAGCATTCCTTTTGTATTTATGTACGTAAGACACAGATGCTGCCCAATTCCTTGATATTTCAAAGAAACGTAATAAGGCAGTGCAGTCCTATTTTATCATGATATTTATTATCATCTATTGTGATATAAAAATTTAATTGAGCTTCAGATTTGTTATCACTAATGTAACATCCCCGACTTACAGGAGTCGATGCCTCTGCGTGACACAACAAATGAAATTGAAAATATTCGTCCTTCTAAAAAACCTCGCTTACTTGAAATATTGGACACACCTCAGCCAGATGTAAAAAAAAGTAAACAGGTAAGTTAATACAAACAAATATCTTACTTGCCTACTATCTTACTTGCCTGGGTAAGTTGTGTCCCACTGCAAATTTAGGGTAATTAGGGGCAAAATTTAGGGAATAAGATTTTATTTTTCACTTACCGATTTTAGATACGAAGTAGTCGGATGTTCAAGAGGATAACTGTAGTCACATGCCATCTCGCTCAAGGTTATGCAGACCCTATTAATTTTAATATTTATAGAAAATTCTTAACCCAATCAAGGGCTAGTTAGAACGTTTCTAGTTTATTAGGGATTGGTAGTGTCATTCAATCAATGCTAATTTTATAATTTTTGTTCGTAGGTCAACAACCAAAGCACCTCGCCCATCCAGTTTGCTGTGGATAAAAGTGTACAGGCTAAAATTAAAACACCAAGGGAAAAAGGTCTTGAAAAAAGGAATAAAATTTGTAATCAAAAAGTTCGGAGGCTTAATAAATCAGTCAAATCATTGAAATCACTAATGAAATTAGTGACATACATTTTTAGTGAAATACATACATCATTAAAAATTAAAATACATTTTTAGTCATCATACCTACACTATACACACAAATATATTTTACTATTCGGTCGGAGGGAAGGCTTTTTTTATTTTTTCTAACAAATGCCAAAAACCAATGAATCAAAAACTAACTTTGACTCCCTGGCAAAAACCCATAACGGAAAATCCTGTCTAAAAAGAAATTGTGGTCACCCTATTTAGAAAGAGACGTATGGATAACAAGCAATTTCAAGGTCATTTTTTTACCCCTCAGTTTTTAATTCAGAGTGTGGCTTCCAGGTTTACCTATAAGTTCCTTGATCATATCATTCTATTAGTCTGTGGGTATCATAGATCTCAAAACATGTGGGCGAGTGAGTATTATTGACCGAACTAAGCACAATAGACCGAAATGACGACCGGAAAGGCGGAAAATTCAAAACTAATCAAAATAAACAGAAAGACAACGTTTTGAGGTTATGATGTGAAATTGGAGTTTGTTTTTTGAAGAATGGAGTGGAGATAAAAAACTAAGAATTGGACTGGAACAAACACGAAAGAATAGTACGAGCTATTAACTAAATCATGGTATTGAAATCATGGGAGAACCAGGAGTTATAAAAAAACTAAGCGAAGAAGTTGTGAATCGGATTGCCGCTGGTGAAATAGTGCAAAGACCCGCTAACGCCCTGAAAGAATTGATTGAAAACAGGTAAGGTATTTTACATTTCACCACAATAAGTAGTAAATTGAATATGAGTCAGCAGGTTTCTCACTATGCTCTGGCCATTCTGCGGTTAGAACATTATGCTGTGCACAGTACATCTGTGTCCATCCATGTACAATTTCTTTATAGATACCTTGCAGCAAAAGTAGGTGTCTGTCTATACATATTTTTATGACATAAAAAACCAACAGTATCAGACAAATAATTTTAAAAATGGTTGAGCAGTTCCAAATATAACCCGCTACAAACTTACAAAACTACTAAATTCCTACCTCTGTGAACAAGATTATCTTACTTCAAAAATTCTATGTAGTCTACATAGTATTGTGTATATCCTTTGCATATTAATTAAAATCTACATTTTATTTCAGTTTGGATGCCAAATCAACAAACATAATTATTACAGTCAAAGCTGGAGGGTTGAAGTACTTGCAGGTACTATTGTATTTTCTGACGTTTTTTTACTAATTTTAATACCTATTGACTACAGTGTTTACATACCAAGAGATATGAGGATTTAAAGGGATCCACACAGTCTTTTCAAGTTCACAAAAAAAACCCATAAATTACTTACAAAAGATAGTTACAATAGGAATAAGGACAATATATTAAAATAAAATAATAATACCAATACAAAATAAATGATTGGCCATGCCCATGCATCGTGTGAAATCTCTTTTACAGATTCAAGATAATGGCACGGGCATAAGACATGCAGACTTAGAAATAGTATGTGAGAGATTCACTACATCTAAACTGCGGAAATATGAAGATCTACAAGAGATTGACACATATGGGTTCCGGGGTGAGGCATTGGCTAGTATCAGTCATATTGCCCATCTTACTATCCTGACAAAGACTAGTGCTGATAAATGTGCTTACAAGTAAGAGCTGGTTGTAGTCACAATTTGTTGTGGAAGGTGGAACATTAGTACTGTTATGAATCATACATTCATATTTTATGTATTCTCTGACAATTTACCAGTGGACAATGAAATGTGCAGCAAATACAGTGGGAATCACAAACAATTTAATTCTCTTAAAAAACTCTGGCTTAGGATTTTAATTATCTGTACTCTACATTCTGTCAGTCTGACCAGCAACTCATTGTTTTTTACAGAGCTTCATATGAAAACGGCAAACTCAAATGTCCTATAAAAGCATGTGCTGGCAATAATGGAACTCAAATAACCGTGGAAGATCTATTCTATAATGTGATCGCGCGCAAGAAGTCTTTGCGCAGTCCTAATGAAGAATACACTCATATAATGGACGTTGTTGGAGGGTATGCAATACATAACAGCAGTGTCAGCTTCACATTGAAGAAGTTTGGAGAAAAAACTGATGTAAAGACGCCTATGAAGTCATCTGTTATCGAGAATGTTAGAATTGTGAGTATACCATCTGTTGCGGTAGATGTTCATGCCCTTATTTGTCTAGGACTTGAGAATCGTTATTTAATTAAAAAAATCGTTTGTCGTTGCTATATACGAATGTACTTAGTCAGTCGGCGGATCTAGGGAATAGTGGTTTTTGTTCGAACAAGCTTCACGTCCAGATCCGCCGACCGAATTGTAGATGACATCGAAGTAATTATGTCGAATATATGGTTGCCTTGGCTGCTTTCCAGTTAACAATAAAAGTGCTAACAGTTAAAAGAAAAACTAAATGGTGGATCGTGAGATACTAATATCAATATTAGAATCTCAACGCGGAAAACTTTCAAAATATGCAAAGATATTTTTTTTAGATCCACGGAAATATAATAGCACGAGAGCTAATGGAAATAGAACTCCAGGACCCTACATTGAAGCTTACTCTGCATGGGTTCGTCACAAACGTGAACTATTCTCACAAAAAGGGGACGATGCTGCTTTTTATCAACCATAGGCTTGTGGATTCTTTAGGTGAGAAGTAAAACATATACAAATAGGTATGTTCTAATAAGTACATAGGGTCACAGTAGAATTTACTATTACAATGTGAACTAAATACAAATACTAAAATGCCAAGAAGTGGTGTTTCTCAGGGTATGCATCTAGCTCCACTTCTGTACATTATGTTCAGAAACGATCATTAGTGCTGTTCCTTGCTTGGTCTTTTCTAACAGACTGACTTTGTTATGTACTTATGCCACGTTATCTTGTTTGATGACTGATAAAGATCGGTTCGTTAAAACCTATTAATGAGTAAAATGGTTTCATTTGCAGCGATCCGAAAAGCCGTGGACTCAATTTACGCTACTTATCTACCAAAGAACGCACACTCGTTTGTATACCTCAGTATTGAATTAGGTACGTTTATTTACTAAGTAGTTTAAATAAGTTTTTTAAGGAGTATTAGCTGTGTTATCTCTGCCTATAACAATGTATTACAAGGGTAACGTCCCGGGAAAGTGTTGGATCAATCAAAGCATCATCCAGAATTCCAGATAAATAAAATAAATAAATATTAATAGACATTTCACACGACGCTCTCTAGTCCCAAACTAAGCAAAGCTTGTAATATGGGAACTAGATGCTGATAGAATACTTATATACTTTTTTTAGATACCTATACATAAGCAAATTATTTTTGTTTGGTTCAAGAGTTGTTCTAATGTATGCAATGCCTGTTTTTTATGACTCGATAGATTCTTTTTTCAGATCCTAAAAATGTAGATGTAAATGTCCATCCGACAAAACATGAAGTTAAATTTTTGTATGAGGAGCAGATCATTGACAAAATCAAAACTTGCATAGAGAGTAAACTGCTGAGTTGTAATTCTACTCGCGTTATGTACACACAGGTTAGTTTAAGTAGTATTAGTAATAGATTAGGTATTATGTGATGCAAGTACTATCATTGAAAACTAGCTTGCCATTGCAGCAACAATTAAATGCTTATATTTCAAGTTCATCCAAATTCGCCTAGTTAAACCTTATTGATTTAAAAACACATGAAAGTCTCGCTTCTAAAATATTGGATGAAGTCACGACAACAAGACTAATACAGCTTTTGTTGGTATTCCGGCACGTCCAAGTATTACAAGATTATGTTAATGGTTTAAGGGCGGCTTGCACCAGAATCGCTAAACGCGTTTAACTCTTAAATAGTATTTAGCGAGTTGTCAAGTCATACAAATACGTCAGATTTAAATCGATTTAGCTGTTAAATACGTTTAGTGATTCTGGTGCAAGACGCCCTAAATGTCTTTCATAAAACTAAAATTATATTTCAGGCCAGATTACCAGGCGCAACAAACATAGAAGAAATAGTAAAGAAAACAACAGAAGGCACTGGTTCTAAAATCTATGCACATAACATGGTCAGAGTTGACGCAGACACACAGAAAATAGACAAATTCTTCCCCGCCGTGAACAAAGTTATAGATAATATCAACGATCGCAGCAAAAGAATTCAAGAAACACGCATAAATGATAAAACGAATAAAAACAATGAAGATATTTGTAAAATTACTAATACCGATATATCAGACGTAGAAATGAAAGAAATAAATGAGACAGAAAATCTAAGCAACTCAATAATACAAGAACCAAAAGAATCAAATAAAATAACTGATGGATGGAAAATGGACACAGATCAAGGAAACCTAACATATATAGATCCTAAAGAATCGTTCAAAACTAGAATATTTCAACATGAAAGAGTTGAAACGAAACTAACTAGTGTGAAACAACTTAGATTAGATGTAGAAAATAATTGCAACATGAATCTGAGAGAGATACTAGCGAATCTTATATTTATAGCGTGTATAGATTGCTGTAAGAGTCTTATACAACATTCCACTAAACTGTATTTATGTGATACTACTAAACTTACGTTAGTACTTTGAATCTCTTTACCCTATGTATAAAGACATTATATAAATATCTATCAGCAATCTAGTTCCCATAGTTGCTTAGCTTGGGACTAGAGGGCGTTGTGTGAAATGTCCATGAATATTCATTTATTTATCTACTACAAATGCGCTTCGTTTTTTTTATGATAAAAAAAGTCGTCGCTTTTCTTGGCACTTCGGCTGTAGAGCGGTTACCTCTGTCTGTAACAGTGCACGTCCCCTATATAAATCTATATAAATCACTAATCTCACTAATCACTATTCTAATTACTTCGTACTATTCTTAGTAGATCAATTATTCCAAATTTAGCTGGAAAACTTCCTAGTTTTCACTTTCAGTCGATACCTAAATTTTTTAAACTTCATTTACTAACGATGTGGACTATACCCTATCGTGACAAAAAAATACTAATAATTGCCTACTTTTTAATTTACAGGGAGGAATTATTCTATGAAACAATGCTATACGATTTTCAAAACTTCGGATTGATACGATTATCGAATCCACTGCCTTTAGAAGAGCTATTCGCGCTTGGATTGAGCTCGCAGGAGTCCGAATGGAACCCAGAATTTGGTACTACATAAGTTATCCATAAATACATAGTTTTCTTCTTTCTCACAAACTCATTCTGTGTGCAAAGTCTACGTTTTAACTTTGTAAATAAAGTTTTTTTTGGATGCAGTCACTATTTTGAAGAGTTAAGAACCGTGTATTTTCGCAATGCTCTGAAACGGTGAAGGAAAACATCGCGAGGAAACCTGCATCTAGCTGACTTCTCACGTAGGTGCTGCGAAATACAAGTCATCTACACAAATCAAAAAAATGGATGAAAAATTCATCATAATTCTGTTAAAGTGCATAACTTGATATAGGCTTGATATAGGCTTCCCTCTACAGATTTCAATACTTTTTCACATTTCATCTTATCAATATCATCAGTTCATTGATCATCATCAATATTTCATCAGTCCATTGGGTTTGGTCAACCAATTGCTAAGTTACATAAATATGTTGGCAGGTGATATGAGAGAGATGGCTTCACAGATGAGCGAGCTGTTGATTGGCAAACGCGCGATGTTATTAGAGTACTTCTCGTTGGAATGTAGCGACGATGGGGAGTTGCTAGCGCTGCCGTTATTGCTAGGTACACAAACACTTGTATTTATTTATTAATAGGATCACCAACAGTGTTTTGCACAGAAACAACATTATATTCTTATTCTTAGTCTCTTAGTCTATTAATTATGTCTAGTGCAAACACCAATTATAGGCGAACACAACATTCACAATGCAACAGTTAACTTAAAATTAGGCTAAGTAAATTATAACTAATATTGAGATTCAGATCTATTCAAGTACTAAAGTAGACAACAAAATATATATTTATATAAATCAAAACATCTAATTACTTACCTTTATACGGGTATCTATGCACTTACATTGTGAAATATATAAAGGTTACAACTGAAAATATTACTCTTTCCAAATTGTATTATTCATCTTGTATGTGTCCAGAAAAATAAGACCTTCCCCTTAGATTTTCAAAAGCAATTTTAGACCTTTCCATGTACCATCCGTGTCTTCAAAATTGATTTTACCGAATCAGAACGAATTTCCGGTTTCCTAAAACCACTTTGTTAAATATGGTTACCTACATCAGTCAATGTTGTAACAACTCTATGAGATATCATTTCGCGTTCGTATTTTCCAAGACAAAAATTGAGTACAGTATGCATGAAAGATTAAAACACATTTTAAATTAAAACTAACCCAATTCTGATGAGTTTGTCAATGTTCAGGGGCCTTATTCTCAGTTCGGTAGAGATTTTACTCCAATAGGGATTACCCACTGGTGACAGGAGTTTTCAACGCCATTTTGACGTCATCCTTATTAGAGTAAAATCTCTACCGAAGTGAGAATAAGGCCCCTGTTTCTAAATATTTAGAATTCTGGATGATTATCTGTTTTCAATTTTTTTTTTTTTTTAATTAACTAATACTGTCCCACTGCTGGGCAAAGGTCTCCCCCCTCGTCTTCCATTTCCCGCGATCTTTGGCAAGTTCTACCCATTCAATTAACCATATTAATTTAAACTTTTTTATCACTTTTCAGATGGGCACACTCCTTTCATGGGCGCATTACCTACCTACCTCGTCCGACTAGTCACTGAAGTGAATTGGGACTCTGAAAAAGATTGTTTCGACACGTTCAGTCGCCAAACCGCGATATTCTATGCTCAGCCAAACCCAGGCTCTAGTTCAGAGGTCGAGAGAAACGAGCAATGGAAACAAGAGCATGTGATATTCCCAGCTGTGAGGAAAAACTTTCTGCCGCCTACTAGTTTTGTGAATAATGGAGCTATATTGCAAATTGCTAGCTTGAATGATCTTTATAAGGTGTTTGAGAGATGTTAGTGTTGCAAGGTTGGCTTTAAGTTACCTACTGTTTATGTTAAGTTTAATAAAATCAATTTTGTTTGTTGAATGTTATGTTTTTTAGGCCCATAGTAAGAGTAATCTTAAATAAGTCGATTAAATAAAAGTAACAAATTCAAGACCAAATACTTATTGCAAGCCTACACAGAACTATTTTTTATTTCAGATATTGGATTAGTCAAAATAAATTAGGTTGGTTCCTACATTTATTAAAACCATCTTTTGAGAACTTTTATACTATTATTCGAGAACATCTAATGGGGTAGTCAGGGAAACGTTGAATTGTAACATTTGACATATACTCAATATAACATACGTGATAGGGTTTTTTAAACGATGGTAACCTACATTCGTTCTAGGGTGTTCTAAAATGAAAGAAATATTTGGTTTCACAACTTTTATTAGACAAAAATAATACTTATAGTTAGCCTACCTATGTGTCGACCACATAATTAGGATGCACAACCAATAAAGGATCATCTTCAACTTCTTGTTCTGATGATTTCTGCGATGCTTTGAGGCCGGTGGTCGATAGGGGGATGATCACTTGATCCTGCAAAGATAAAATAACTTTGTAAATCAAAATAATTTTGAAAATTGACATATTAGTGATGATTTACACATGCGTGGGCGTCACAGTACCTACAATCGGTATAGCTCTTCCTTCCGCGCTGTGGGTTGTGAATTCGATCCATACCTACTGATAACATTCGTGGCAAATATAATTATGTTTATTTTTTATTTTTATTCATAGGACATCCAACAAACGTGGCACGATAATAACATAAATATCATGGCAATGGGCTTAAAACTAATTGTACTCCTTCAATTAGAGGATGCCACAGCGTGCATTATGTAAGACTTTCAACAGGAATATTATTACAACATAAAAACCACTAAAAAGTATTTGTTCTATGTCTGGGGTTCGTGGAGGGGCGTGCATATTTAGACAACAAAATATTTGTAAGGATATGCCATCTGATTCACTACACTGCGTCCATCAATCTGGGAAATAAAGGTTAAACTCTTGCGCCTGTAATAGTCTATACCCTTCAAATCAGAACACAGTAGTGCGAGCATCACTGCTTGGCGGCAGAAATAGGTACGGTGCTAGTACTTCCCCGGACGAGATCTTAGAGAGCCCTACTACAAATACTTACATGATACATAAGTCTGTCGATAACTTTTTCGACGAGTGTCTTTCGTTCTAAAAGATCGTCTTCATTTTCGATAGTTCCTTGCGACACCAGCTGTTCTAAGTACCAACTGACTACAGCGCTTTTATGCATTCCAGAACTTTCTTCTCCTAAAAAATAAATAAATTCAGATAAATATATACAAAATTGGCTTGGAATAGCTCGACTTAACTTCCGAGCGATATTACGGACGGAAGCTAAGCTAGAAAGTTCATAATTTTTGCATAAGTAGTGCTTATTGTATTCACCGTCGTGTTATATCCCCGAAAGATAGATAATTCTTTATTGTACACACGGCTACACGTCAGGTTAGACACTGAACATAACCATAACTACGCTATATACAATGCAGAGAATCGTTGGAAAGAGAGCGCAATAAGTGTAAGCGAGCAGTGCGTCACACACAAAAACATTTATTGTCCTTCTCGCACGATTCGCAACGTTCCACTTCTGCAAATGCCTTCAAAAACAGGCACGTCGACTGGCTACAAAGTAAAACAGTGCTTAAAAAATGTGACTAAAAGAAAAGATATGATTATAATGAATATTTCAACACATATCAGCGAAAGCTATCAAATAAATAATAAATAAATCCAAACAGTCAAGATCGACGTGTCGCCGAGTATACAGAACTTACATACAAATCTTAAAACTTATTATAGTACAATGGACGGCATTGCTGTCGATTCTGTTGTTGCATTCTTCTAAACTAACCTAATTTGACAGCACTAAAAATGTTGCCGTCCCTTTCTCATAAACTGAAACGACAAAGACAGCTATAATTTTAGCGCTGTCAAATTAGGTTAGTTTAGAAAAACGCAACAACCGATTCGATACCATTATCGGTGAACCGTTTCAACCAGCATTCGTCTAAGCGATAAAAGGACCAGTGTGGTGAAATACCTTTAGCTTCAGCTTCGATCTCCGCCTGCCGCATATATACAACTAACATGTCGCTGAGAGACTTGTATTCCTCGAACGATAGCGTTAGTTTTTTCTTTGGCGCCGAATCTCCCGTACTTGCTGTTTCTGAAAACCCATTAATATTATAAACTAGTAGTTACCCGCGACTTCGTACGCGTCTACAGTTTCCGTGTACATTATATTATCTGTGCGTGTACCGAGCGGATACTTCTTTGAGAAACTTGACATTACACCTCATTACACCGAACTCGTACCTACTGGAATGTCAAACGCTAGTTGTTAGACCAAAGAGGTAGTACTACGCCCTGTCAAACTGACGTGACATGACATGACAATGAAATCCTCTTGCCAATTGGCGCTGCTAATCCTTTTCGTTCATTTTATCTTGTAGATCCTGTTAATTATTCGGGATAAAAAGTAGCCTATATGTCAATCCAGGTTACGGACTATATATATGCCAAGGTTCATCCAAGTTGGTTCAGTGGTTTTGACGTGATTGAAACACAAAAATCCAAACATCTAAACTTTCGCATTTATAATATTAGTAGGATAGGATGTCAAAGTTTAGATGTTTACGTCCGATTTGGATGAAAATTGAAATACATTATAGTTCGTAGCATGGAATAACACAGGCTACGTTTTATTCCGGAAAATAAACAGGATCAAACGGGACGCGGACGAAGACGCGAGCGGAAGCTAGTTAGAACATAAAAAGGTAAGCAAAATGGTGTAAAAAATTTCGTGAACACGGTCCAAGTACTATCGGCAAAATTTCCGCCTTACCACTTTTGAAACTGTTTCGCTTGCAACCAGTTAGCTACCTGACCCCGCCTTTTTCTTTTGTTTTCTTATTTTGACCAACCAGAGACCTAAACATCTATTTATTTTTATGACGGTCCATTGTTTTCATAACTTTTATACCCGAAATAATTTGCTTCTATTGGTATTCAAAAATTAACGGCTAGTCGGTTTACAGGAAATGCAACCTTAAGGTGGTAAGGTAGAACTTTTGCTGATGGTACATAGGTAAGTGTTACCTGCAGAGCCATTAGGAATGTCTTGGTCCACGTCCATACTGGGCTCGTACTGCGGGTCGTCTTCATCCAAATGAATGTCAGGCTGCTCAACTCTGATTATGGATTTGTTTAGTAATCTGAAAATAAAATAATATAAAAATTATTCTCTAGTTTACCATTCCCATGTACCACGGCCTTTAGCTGGCCTGTGACGTGCCTGTTTGCCTCATAAAGGCCTGTTCACAGTAGCGAAATCCGAGTAGGCATGGGGTAAGCCTACTTCACTTAATTACGCTGTGTAACTCCATACAACATACCCGCGATATATACATATAGATACAAGCAAACCAAACAGCTCAGTCGGTAATATCTCTGCCTTCCGTGCTGTGGGTCGTAGGTTCGATTCCCACCAAGAACAAACATTTGTGTGTGGCAAACATAGATGTTTGTTCTATGTCTGGGTGTTACTATGTAATTATAAGTATGTATTTACAAAAAAAAGTATATAAGTATTCTTATCAGCCATCTAGTTCCCATATCACAAGCTTTGCTTAGTTTGGGACTAGAGGGCGATTGTGTGTAAAGTCCATGAATATTTATTTATTATTATTATACCGCGGTTTCGCACGGTATATTGAAATTGAGTGAAACATATTGCTACCACTCCGGGAGCGAATAACGCGTAGTTCTAAACAGGCCTGTGGAGGCCATTTGGCCTCTGCGAATCACATGGCCTCTAGCTGTCGTGTGACGTACCTGTATGCCTCCATAACGTGGTTGGAAGTGACGTGTCCACTGCAATGCATCTTGGCCATGGCCTCTGCGAGTCGCACCATGGACTCTAGCTGTCGGACTGTGATGCGCCAGGCGCCTCCGCCGCCGGCGCCGCTGCCATCGCGGCCTCTAAGGACTGTGTAGTACTCTACTAGCAGTTTGCCGGCCTCCTGACAATGACAAATATAAATATCGGTGGATATTTCACACATGTATGATTACTAGATGAAGTATGGCTGGAATTATGAGTATAGTCCCGCGTGTTTTTATTTATCTAGTACAGAGCTGAAAATGAGCGGCCTCACTCTTACAAAGGTTGATTCTGATTATACCAACGAGAACCTAGTGTCTAGTCAAACCTCACCTAGGCTTTAAGGCACTAAAAAATTAATGTGTGTAATCTTTTGTATTAATAATAAAGATTTAGAAAAAGTATTTAGAAAAATCGGTACCTATCGAGAATTTTTTTTTTCAAGACGATTATGATCAATATAATATGTTATAAATGTTTGCCTGAGAGCAATATTGCAACAAATCAATTCAATTATTGTTTGAACGGCCTTTGCAGTGTTGCCCGCTATTTCGCCAATGTCAAGTTACCGAGACACATTATTTTATGACACTTTTCAGTGAAAAACTGTCGTACAATCGAAGCCTATAAGCTTTTAATTGTAGAATCTGTACTAAAACTCACTTCAGTAATAAGCGGCTTGAAACTCCTCGCGAACGCAATATACCTCAGCAAATCCTCCCTCGAGTAAACACAATCGTATGTCTCCTCTTTATTACAATGCAGATCGACAATCTTCCTTGCGATCGCGTAGTCCACCATTTCACTGCTTTCATCGATCAATATGAAGAATAAATCGAATCGTGACATGATTGGGGCAGATAAAGCCACGTTTTGTTGGAGAGATTTCGCTCGATCGTATCGACCGCCGACTGGATTCGCGGCCGCTAGGATAGAAGTGCGCGCGTTTAGTGTTGCCCTTACACCCGCCTGGAAAACAATTTAGTGACTTTTTTATACAAATAAATGATGAAACTAGTCTAGGAAACTAGTTATATCCGGTGGTTACCACTTAACATTAGATGGGCCATCGGCTTTAAAAAAAATATCATCTTTTTGTGCGCTATAAATCGAAATAAAAATTTCAAAAAAACGGTTTTTGGCAGCCATTTTTCCAAGATGGCAGCGCTTCCGGAAAATTCTTAAAAGCATTCCAAAATCACTACCAATTTATTTAAACTCCCTGGAATATAATAAAGTTGACTAACCTTAGCGATAGATATAGTCTGTTGTTCCATAGCCTCGTGTATCGCGACCTGGTCCGTGGGGTCCATTTTGTCAAACTCGTCGATACAGCACACGCCGTTATCAGCCAACATTAGCGCGCCTGCCTCTATCACGAAATCAAATGATTCTTCATCCTGAAAATAATATAAATATTAGACAATAATTCAATGGGCCTTCTAAATCCTTCTAAATCTAAAGCCTTCTAAATCTGGCCAACTGGGTCACCATATAAAATATAACCTTGGTCTTTTCAAGGCAAGAGTGAATAGGTGTCTTCTAGACTGTCCTGCTCCCTCGTCGGCACTTACCATCAGGTGAGATTGTGGCCAAAGAACATTCTATTCCACTACTATTATAAATGTCAAAGTTTAGGGGCGGCTTGCACCAGAATTACTAAACGTGTTTAACAGCTACTTGACAACTCGCTAAATACTATTTAAGAGTTAAACGCGTTTAGCAATTCTGGTGCAAGCCGTCCTAGATGTTTGTTTCAATCACGCTGTAACTACTGGTCCGATTTGGATGACACTTGGAATAGATTATAGTTCGTAACCTGGATTAAAATAGGCTACATAGGCTACTTTTCCGTTTTTTTTTGTTTTTTCGTGGACAAAGTCGCGGGTAACTGCTAGTTTTATATAAAAAAAAAACAATATTAGTTTGGTTACCTTGACAACAGCAGCAGTGAGTCCTGCCGCCGAGGACGCCTTCCCGCTTGTGTACACCGCCCGTGGCGTTATTTCACTGACTTGTTTTAGCAATTGCGATTTGGCGGTACTCGGGTCACCCACTATGCACACGTTTATATCGCCACGTAGTGTTGTTTCTAAAAATGGTTAAAGAATTTTAGGGCCATTCATTCACTCATTCATTTTTAAGAATTTTGGGGCCATTCATTCACTCATTCTTTTTTTTTTGCTCATTCAGTGACTGCCTTACCTTTTGTAAGGGAGTTACAGAATGATGGCCAAGATGCGGTTACAGAAACGTGGGGCGTGCTGCAGCGAGATGGGCAGACGACATCGTCAAAGTCGCGGCCCGTGAATAGGAAAGATTAGTTCTATATCGGAGTGGATGACACAAACTCGGGGAGGCCTATACCTAGCAGTGGGTGAAGTCGGGCTGCGGATGATGATGATGAAGCTAATTAAGACCTTAAGAACTTAAGAGCTTTGATTCCGAACCGATACACAAGCATTGTAGTTGGGAGATTATTTGATCTTGGATGTCTCACGAGTCATTTTCGAACGAGATTAATGTTCTAGTCTAGGGTATAAACAAAAACAGAGATGCATCGTAGGTAACGATATGGTTCGCCAAGTTTAAGCCGATATAAAATACACTGTATATTCTGTGGTCATACCTTCAATAGTGGTTTTGGCGACACCTCCAAACAGCATTAGTAGAACGCCACGTTTGACTTCATTATTGCCGTGGATACTCGGAAACAGGCTAGTAATGAGGTTATTGTACAGATTGCGATCTCGTGACATTTCATACACCTGTAATAAACAGTATTTACGACAAAATTAGATATATATTTTAGTAGTAGGGCACATTGTGGAAGAGCTTGTCCGGAGAAGTACAGTCGAAGACACGTCCACCTATACTGTTTGGACTTTGAACTATTAGAAGTTGAACGTTGCGAATCGTGCGAGAGGGATGACAGTGTGTTTGTGTAGGACGGGCCGCGCCTATTGCGCTCCCGCCCCAACGATTCTCTGCATTGTATGTAGTGTAGTTATGGTTGTATTGGGTGTATAACCTGACCTGTGGCCGTGTGTCCTACCACGGTACTTATTTCGTGCGCCGCACAGTGATGCTCGCATTGCTGTGTTCCGGTTTGAAGGGTATGGGTGCCGGCGTAATTACAGGCACTTTATGTCTCAGAGTAATGGGCGCAGTGCAATGCTTCACAAGGGACGTCCTCAGTACTTACCTTGTCCCACTCTTTATCTGTCATCTGTTTCCGCATATCCTCAGACGTCATGTCATCGGTAGACATTTCAGCAGTTCCGAATCTGCGTGATATTGCCTGTACACTGCACGCTAGGAAAGCAGTTCTGAAATACAAAGTCAGAGTAAAAACGTAGTAGAAGGTGTGCAATTTAAATTCTGATGCCCAACTTCATATCAGGTTGTTGTATGGATGTATAACCTGACCTGTAGCCATGTGTACCATGTCGCAACAGAATACATACAGTATGATAAGAGATGAATAAACGATTAAAAGATCTAGTCAAAACTCACTTATAATGAAGCTCCCTGACTCCTAAAGCCTTCAAACCCTTGATGCCCTCCATCTGACCCTCGTTAGCAAGCTTCGTTCTAGTTGTGAGCTCAGCTTTAGCACCCGGTAGTGATAGTGAGCCCACATCGGGTACTACTATTAATGTTCCCGTAAAATCATACCGGTCTCCAGCCTAGAACAATTTAAAGTGTGTGTGATGGACGGAAAAAAAAGACATTAAATACTGATTTCAATCAGTTGAGCTATCTTTAAATAGTTTGCAATGGTTTGTAGATAGCTCAACTGTTTCATGTGTATTTTGTAGATACTGTACTTAGTTACAATTTTTGTCAACGTAAGGAAAATGGCACTCAATTTTTGTTTGCAGGAATGAGTTCTCTTTTTGCGCCCCGTTACCCTTCATCATAATTTAAACTAACCTGTACAGATTCAACAGCTTCAGCCCTCAGTATGACCTCCAAAGATCTGGGTATGCAGCCCCGAGGCAGTTCTGCCTGGGTTTCCTGTACCCTGATCTTCTGGAAGTCGACAAACACACTCTTGTCTGCATCGAGCATGAAGCGGCGACGATTCGCGCAAACCGGGTTACGACAGATTGTGGGTATAGTGTACTGGAAAGAAGTTTTTGACTTTTAGGAATGGAGAAATGGAAGCCACCAGCTTTCTTCTTATGTTGAAACTTTGTTAGGAACAATGTCATCTGTTTGTCAGGTGGGAGGCCGTGTTACTCTTCGCTTTACGAGAATCTTTGTTCTCCATAAATAATAAATAACTATGCTTAAAATTTTAGTTTCACAAACTTAATTCTTTATTGCACACAACACAGGACATAAACAAAAGACAGAAATAGATGACATGTACAAAGGCGAGCTTAACCCTAACAAGAGTTTTCTTCCAGCAAACCTTTGAGGCTAGAGAGAGGGGACTATAGAGGCAGGTCCTTCGGAAACTTAAGAATGGGTATTTACCTAATTTTAAACAAAAGTATGTCTTATAACTACAAAAATATTATGACATAGGTACCTTAAATTGCTGTTCTACATTCTTTATCACAGTTTGGCAATCCAAGCACACAAAAGTTCCAAGCACAAGCTCTGGATGAACGGGATGTGTTCTCACAATTTGTCCTGAGATTCTGATCAACGTGCCTATCTTAGTTGTGGTGAGTTCTCGTACTTTATGCCTTGTGGGTACATCCACAAATGATATGTAGCATTCTTTGTCCTGTAAAATAATTAGGACATAGAAATGCTTTTCCAATATTGACTATAGTTATCATCATTTTAGCCCCATATCACCTACTGGGTATGCCCAAGCCTGTGAGGAGGTTGGAGACATGTTTTACCAGCCTTTTGTGTCTTGCAAGTCTCTCAACCAGGTGTTTCCGATGCAACTTTTACAATGTTGTTGACCCATCATGCTTATGGACGAACCAGATATAATAATTAAAAGAATATCTAATATTATGAAGAGCTAAAACTTGTACTTTTTTTCTGTAGATCATAATCATTGGAGCTATCTATGAGTTCAAATAAAAAGCTTAGTTTATAAAAACAAAAAGACTAAATAAAGTATTTAATTGCAGATCAAAATCACCCAATACTGAGGCAATAATTAGAATCATCATAGAGGGGATGTTATACTTTTTCCATAGAATTCCAGACTAGAGGTGGTCGTTAAATCAATTAACTGCTTTTATAAACAACTTTATGCTCGTCAACGAATTAGCTGTTTTACTTCAACGAAATAACCGGTTGAAAATATGAACCGAATATTTCCGTCAACGTCTTCGCACGCAACTCGCGCTGTTTTACTTCAACGAAATAACCGGTTGAAAATATGAACCGAATATTTCCGTCAACGTCTTCGCACGCAACTCGCGCTGTTTTACTTCAACGAAATATAACCGGTTGAAAATATGAACCTAATATTTCCGTCAACGTCTTCGCACGCAACTCGCAAGCGAGTAATGAAGCATAGTTCCGATCCTTTTGCACCTATCCCTTTCTTACTCGCACTTCCGTTCTTCCGCGCTAATAAAATTGAAGATTAAATGCCTCACGAAAACCGCACTTATTGCTTGCGAGCTAGAATCTATCTACGTTCAATTTGATAATCCGATTATTTGAAAACCCGTTGACCGATTTATTAGCTTTTTTTAACCTGTGTACCATTGAGGAAAAACAGTCCTTTATTCAGTTTTTCTTCAACCTAATAATATTCCGCCAACGTCAACGTATCTCGCAATGCACCGAAAAATTGTTAAAAATTAAAATGCTCATAAAATTCCTTCAACGTCTTCGCACGCAACTAGGGCTACCAGATGACAGGAATTTTACCTATTATGAACGTCGTTTTTCAAAATATATGTAAATAAAAAATATAACAAAAAATACATCAAAAAAATATAACAAAAGAAAAAAAGTACCAAAAAAATAAGAAAAAAAATTGTATATAAAAAACTTAAAATTTACAAGATTGATTCCTCATGTACATAAAATGAAATGAACTTCTAAGTACGCCTGGATGTCTACTATTTTATTAAGACCCAGCCAGTCCTAAGCCTGGAAAAAGTACGAAGGGAAGTTTTCGTTCAAAACAGCTTGCGAAGTTGCTATCGAAAACGTTGACATAATATTGAAGCTATTAATGCATAATACGAATATTTATTGAAAACCCGTTGACCGATTTAGCAGCTTTTTTAACCGGTTAACCATTGAAGAAAAACGGTTACGTTAAATTAATCTAAAAACCCTCAATGACACACCTCTATTCCAGACTGACATATTGTGCAAGTAGATGTCTGGTAGCAATGCAAATTCTACCACGCAAGGTGTGTTACATATAAAAGCTGATTTCTAGTTTTATGAGCTTTAGTTTACCTGCAAATCCTTCTTCATTCCACTATCAGCTAAACTCAATACATAGTTAAATATCGCCTGGTTTAAAAACGGATATATCCTATAATACTCCTCAATTATAGTTGTTGCGAGGTTTTGATTGTATTTCTCCACATCATCGAAGCTCACTTCAAGTGTACTCAGCTCTGGTTTGAGAAGCTCTTTTGAATGCTTTTCGTATTTGACTTCATTGTCTTCTTTGAACCTAGGAATAAAAATATTGAGTGATACATAACCTAACTTTTCTAGTTGATAGTGGAATCTCTAATATTTAATGTAAAGTAAGTAGAAAAGGTTTATAGAAATGTATTGGAATATACGGAATTTAGAGATAAAGCTCACTCTTCTAGAAAATCTTGAAAAAGCTTCTGGCAACGGACGCCGACTTCATCTTTCACTTGACTTTGCGTCGCATATGTGTCAGCTACATCCATTTTAGTTACACAAAATAAAACCAGCTGGTTTCAGATAAATACCTAATACAGACAAATTACAAACACTAAATACAAAATAGGTAATCACAAAGAAAACATTTACACGCTCTACACAACTTTGTTTTGTTTTGATTGACTGACATGACATTTTGGCGGGATTTTTTTTTCTTATTTCATTCATCTATGGATGGATAGAGGTACAAAAAAATGGAAAGGATCTATCGCGCTCACAGAACAGAGATCGCGCTCACGCATGATGTCATTAGGGGTCATGATATGAATATCACGATCAAGTATTGATAGCGTAAAGTTACCCTGTGGCTGTGCCCTATTAAAGTATGGGGCAAAAAAAAAAACCCATAACCTCAAATCAAAAACCATAACAAACAAATAACCTGTCCGGGTAATATTCCGTTTTGTTTAATTTTTCGTAAAAACATGACTGAAACACGAGTCAGTTTCTTACATAAGATGATCACCTGCCTTCCACAATCGGACACTAATGAAAGCTTGAAAAGGCTTCGTAGTTTTCATTTGTAAGTACCTACCTACAATAACTACCTAGTCTACCTACCTTTCATAAAAGGATACCTACCTAATTTTTATTCTTTAGTCTCTTGCAATCTCAAGTTCATTTACTTCTTCAGGATGCGATGCAAGGTAATAACATCAGGATATGGACTTCCCATCAAGCATTTCTCACAGAAAATCAAATGTCCCCGCTGTTGTTTGGATTGGAATAAAGAAATGGATGTGAAGGTAGTACCTACCTACAAGTTTTAAGTTCCACCTAGTATTCCATAAAAATCTCAAGTAAGGCGTAGATAGGGTTGCTACTGTAGTGTAGTGACACATACTTGAGAGAGACGCTTCAATACTACTGTACCTAGGTACTTACTGCATACTTCTATTGCCTGTAGCTGTGATGTAAATTGTATGTCATCGGGATTGATAGTAGGTAAGTATAGTTTTAATTCTTAATGTATTATTTTAGATCACTCCAAACAAGTTGAGTTCTAGACAAAAGCGAAAAATAAAATCCAAGAAAAAAAAAAATGCTGATGAAGAACAACTAGACCTAAGAAAAGCTTTTTTACGAAGTAATCGAATGGTAAGACATAGTCCATAAGTAAATAACGATTAGTACAGTATTTACAATATTTAAGATATATACAAAATACACATTTTTTCAGGAACAAATCTGCTCATTTTGCAAGCACACTACATTCACAACATTGCCGAAGCCGCTCAAAGAATATCCTAAAAACGTTATTAGACCAATAAAAAAAAACCCAACAACTAAGCAAACAGTAAAGAAACTTGAAAATGTTAAAATAACTAATAATAACAAAATTGAATCTGGAACATATAATGTTAAAACATCTAAGAAAAACATGTCTACTGATGTGTACTCAAATGCTTGTGATGTATTTTCATTGAGTAACAAACAAAATACCCTTGCCAGCACAATCAAGGAGCCTCCAAAAAATATTAAAAACAATAAAAAGAAAAAAGACAAGTTTGCTGGCCTATGCCAAAAAGCGGTGCTAGCCTCAGCAAAGCAAAAACAAAGCCAAGGAAAAGAAAAAAATAACAGTAAATTAAGTTTGTTCTTAAAACCATCATCTGGATAAAATAAAACTACATTATACATGGATATTCATTTATTTATTCAATTATGATACTAGGAACTCTACACACCAACATGCATTATACCTACTATAAGAAGTATATTCAATACAATATGTAGATAGGTATATAATTTTTATTTATCAAAATGTTGTTTATGTATATCAAGTATTAATAATGAAAAAAGATCATAGTAATTTTATTACATCAAGTATATAATGTTAAAAAAACTGGAATGTCTTTATAAATACATTTTATCGAAATATATGTAGAATATAAAAAGCCCAGTAAATATGTGTGGCACTATGTTAACTATGCACCTATCATTAATTATTATTTATTATAAAAAGTTAATACACATTAATATATAAACAGGCTAAGTCTTCCCTTTGCAGATATTTTCCTTTTCTTTCCATATCACTGGGAGGTATTCCAGTCTAATTGAATAATTTATTATCTAGGCCTAAGTATACATTTTATATGTATAACAACAATAACACAGGGTAGATTAGATAGTCATAATAGTTATTACAATAGTTATCTCCTTAGATTATTTCGGAAATGGCAATATTTTATGAAGATAAATCTCTGGCATAACATTACATTTAATATGTATGACACTATGTCAACATTATTAACTACAAATGTTGAATCTTATATTATAAGTTAAATTTTTTAATTAATATTATTTATAAACAGGCCAAGTCTTTTCTTTTCCGATATTTTACCATTTTATTCATCTAATCATGAGAGATTAGTATTCCAGTCTTCTTTCATAATTATTAATTATTATCTAGATATAGATACAGAATAATAATTCATAATAACACAAACTGAAATATGGGATACAACGTACAAGTTATAATATGATAAAAGTAGAATACTTAAAAGTTATTTTTTTTTCATATTCATGTACCTAGGTAGGTACCTAAATCTAATAGATTTATAACTCCCATAAATAATATGTCTGACACGTTAACTAAGTACGTAGGTAGGTTATAATGTTATAATAAAGCTAATTATTTTATGGTTTGGTTTAAATAATAGTAATTATCTTGATTCCGAAATGCGTTTCTAATAATCAGGAAAATCCACATTAGGATCAGGCCAACTAGGAAGACAAATAGTAATATCGATTTATCGATTCCCCAAGAAACATAATGTCATGGTCTTATATGATTACTTTCAAAAGTGCCAGTATTCTCAATAGTAATCATATGCATGTCCATAACGTTTGTGTTAGTATGTCCTGTCTTAATATGATATTCGCCGTCTTTGAAGATCCTGTAGAAATTGTAACTGTCATTGTTCTTTAGATATTCATCTACATCAATCCCAGCTTCAATACTTTCAGAAACCAAATTGATATGGCCTATTGCGCCAGCAGCATCAGTAGGTCCGTCAATGCCATCAGTACCAGCGCTGAGCATGTAAATATCTAAATTATGTAAACGTTTTTTGTATCTGTGCAATAGTTTTGAAAATTCCAAGGCAAGCTGTTGATTCCTGCCGCCTTTTCCTGTGCCTTTAACTTCTACAGTAGTTTCACCTGCTAGAATAAGACAAATTATTTTCTCTCTTGTGTTTGGTTCAATTGTTGAACATTCAATTTGTAGTCCCTGTATTTTAATGTTATTGATACGCTCGAACAAAGTGTTAAATTCTATATCGCCTCTGACGTATTCCCCAAAAAGCAAAGTGAGCTGGTAGTATTTTTCAGCAACTTCTTTTACATTGCCTGTTACAATTCTTGAAATTACGATTGGAAAAAATCGTCCCTTAACTTGTTCCGCTTCTATGTACTCAACATTCAGCCGAATTAGTTGTTGCTCCGTTGCGTGAACGCTCATACGGTTTGAAGCCAATAAAAAGTTTAGAACTTTAGCAGTTGGAAATTCATCATAACGATCTTTAAGATACTCATTATTGCTATCCACCTTTAATCCTTCTATAAAATTCTGAAACTTTGATGCTGGTATTTTTTCTTCATCACTTTCTTTTTCTAATACTCCTTTTATAGACTCTGGCAGTTCATCATATAAATGATACTTTTTTAGAATATCGATAGCCATTTCTGGGTTATCAGTGTTTTTTACTGTTGGTCCACTGGCTATCAAATCAAATGGATCGTTTACTATGTCAGATATGATCAAAGTCACAATCTTAAAAGCAGAACAATTGGCTAATTTTCCACCTTTTATGCCAGATATTCTTTTTCTGACGATATTTAACTCCTTGATATCAGCCCCTGAATTAGCCAATTTCTTTATCAATTTAGTTTTCTCCTCCAATGTAACTGGTTCAATTGGTAGAGGTAGTAAAGCTGATCCTCCCCCAGTGATCAAGACCAGCAGAACATCTTCGCTAGTAAGGCTTTTAACAAGTTCTATAATTTGTTTCGCAGTTGATAGTGCGTTCTCGTCCGGCAAGTTATCTTTTGCTCCCTCGTAATAATTAATTTTAGAGCTCGTTGTTTCAGGGTCCAAACTACCCGCTGGAATACTCACAATGCCCTTTTCAATTCTGTGTCCTATTATTGTGTCTATTTCCCGTGCCAAAAATTGCACTCCCTTTCCTGCTCCGACGACGTTCAGTTTCTTGCCAGAAAGAGGTATATGTTTTCCTATCACCTGGAGGCTGTCCGTGTAGTTGTTATACTGAAAACGTTTTCTTACAATGTTTTGAGGCAAAACCGCTGTATAACTTGCTTTGAAGACCTGGATCAAATCCCCTGGGATATTTCGCGTGAGGGCCATCTTGGCTTTTATTTCAGCAAAACAAAAATGGTCTGATGCTTGATAAAAGCTGGTTCACAGTACCTAGTTTGGTACCTACCCTACATAATACTTAATTAAGAAGTTAAATATGCTTAGGAAGATAAGTAGGTACTTAGGTACCTACGTAAAGTTATTCACACATAGATTCACTTTTTTAGCACCGGTATAACGCTGTTTCCAGTGGTTAAAAAATATATAAATAATCACAATCAGAGTCTAACCTCATAATGTAAATGTTCAGCACGTGCCAATTGAAATATTTATATTTGTGGCCCACTAGTTGAATAGATAAGATTGTCCGTAAAATTACGCAATCATCGTGTCGTACGTACTCCTACTAACTCGTAGGTAGGTATCGTACAAAATTAAGATGCGCGCCATTGCGCGCGCCTTTCGTGTGAAAATAAGAGGAAAAGGAAGCTGGAATTCCACCTATCACAGAGCGTGACCTTCATGATTAGACGTTCCGTATCACGCAAATTTTTACGTTCAAATTGTGCCTAGTCATTCAAAATTAGAAGAACCATGCGTGACCGTAAGCTAACATTTTGTGAAACGAAACGTTAATAAAATTACATTATGAATGAATGACAGATGAATCTGTCTTTATTATAGAATAAAGAAGAATTCCATGGCACAATCAAATACTTTTATTAAGCTTAGGAAAGTTATATCTAATACATTTTATCGAAACCTATTCGCTACACATTACGTACGACGCCATGACAGGCAAGACAAGAACGAACGAGTTGAACACATTGGGGTGAGTGAACTAGAGTGAACCTTTTCTTTACTTCTCTATGATCGGTAGCTATGGTCTATGACAGAATACTACAGATAACTTACTCTATTTCCAATACCCCGGCTCAAGTTCAAGTCTAATTTTTTTTTAAACTTATATAAAACAAAAATGACTTGCTAACTTGCTAACAAAATTTAAAACAATACTATGGCAACTCTAAAATATTTGACAATCAATCGTATTTTGACTTTGACAATTAACATATGTTATGGTTTCAATTAAAAGAAGAAGAAGTCTCCTCTTGCTTGCTTGTTTGCTAAATCATAATTTAGCAATCTTTGTTTACATTCTTTGATTCATATAACTTATTATCTGTGCTGACAAGGTAGTAAACATTACAATTTACACATTGAAAACTTATTCTAAACCAAGTAATTTACACAAATATTGGTGTCTGACTTTCGAAAACGATTTGGTAAACATGTCAGCACTATTTTCTTGAGAACACACATATTTTATTATCAATAAACCCTTGTTTACTATATCCTTTATAAAGTGAACTTTTATATCTATATGTTTGGTTCTCTTACTATTTTCGTAACTTTCTATCATTTTAATAGTACTCTGATTGTCTATAAACAAATAACAATGTAAGTTTTTGTCACAGTCCAAGTTCTTTAACACTTCGATAATGAACACTGTTTCACTTACAGTTTGTGCTGCTGCGACATACTCTGATTCAGCGGTAGAGAGTGCAACGGATCAAGTTTCCGCGGTGAAATATGGCTACTCCACTGATACTTTTGCGGTCATCTCGGTTTCCTCCCCAATCTGCATCTGAAAAACTGTGCAAGTGATTATTTTCTTGTTTCTTGTATTCTAATCCTGTATCTTTTGTTTGTTTCAGGTATCTGAGAATTCTCTTTCCAGCTTTCCATAGAGTCTGTGTTGGACAATGCATGTATCTACTGAGATATCCTGTTGCATATGCGATGTCTGGTCTGCTGATCGTTGCTAGATACATCAATGATCCGACAAGTTCTCTGTATGGAACATTATTTATAATTTCTTCCCCTTCATTAATATTCAGGCCGACCTCCACAGGTGTATCAATGCCCTTACAGTCCACCATATTAAACTTTAATAAAAGTTTCTCGATTATTTGTGTTTGTTTTATTTTCATTCCTTCGTTAGATCTTGTTATTTCTAGGCCTAAGAACTTGCTAATATTCCCCATATCTTTTGCTTGAAATTCTTCTTGTAGTTTCTTTATAATGTTATGGCCATTTCCAATTACTAGGATGTCATCTACAAATATTAATATGTATACACTCTTTGCAGTATAAAGACAAAAATCACTTTGTGACTGGACAAATTCATTTTTTATCAGGAAATTGTTCAATGTGTCATTCCAGCATCGTGGGGATTCTTTTAGTCCATATAGTGCCTTTTTTAACTTCAGTACTTTTCCTTCTTTGTATGGTACTCCTTCTGGGTATTTTATGAATATATCAGTCTTTAATTTTCCATTCAAAAATGCTGTTGGTATATCGAGTTGTCTGACTTGTAAATTTTCCTGAACAGCTTTGTTTAAGAATAACCTTACTGTTGTCATTCTGGCTACTGGTGCATAGACATTTTGTGTTGTTTCTTCCTGAAAACCTTTTGCAACGAGTCTTGCCTTTTTAGTATTATCAGATTTTGTACGAAATACCCATCTTGTGTCGATAGCCTTTTGATTCACTGGTAATTCACACTCTTCCCATGTTTTTAACTTTCTATGTGCGTCTAGCTCTTTCTGTATAGCTTCTGACCACTCTCCTTGTTCAATTGCTTCATTGTAGCTTGTAGGGTCTTCTGTCAACAATGCATAGGCTACATTACTCATATCATAGTCTTCATATTTCTTTGGCATTGTAATTTGTCTCTTTGTTGTTTGAATATTCTCTTCTTTTTCATCTGAGCTTTCATATTCATCACTTGATATTTGCTCTTTTCCTTCCTGTTCTATTTGTGGTTGCTCTCTGGACTCATTTGTGTCACTTTGTTCTAAAAATATATGTCTTTCTCCATGATCATATTTGTAGTCGGTCTCATCAAAGCGAACATCTCTCGATATTATTATCTCATTTGTTTTTGGATCCCACAATCTGTATCCTGAACCGCAATATCCAATCATAATCATAGGTTTTGCTCTAGGTTCTAGTTTACTTGGCCTTGGAAAAATCATGCACCACGCTTTAGAACCAAAGACTCTCAGTCTCTCTAGTTGATTCTTTCCAAACCATATATTGGCCGGTGTGTCTCCATCGAGTGCTCTAGAGGGGGATCTGTTTATGGTGTATGCTGCAACACGGATCGCTTCGCCCCATAGGTACTTAGGTAATGAAGTTTCTAATAACATAGCTCTTACTCTATCAGCTAGTGTCCTGTTCATCCTTTCACAGACTGAGTTTTGTTGTGGTGTATACGCACATGTGGTTTCTTGTCTTATACCATTTTTGTTATAGAATTCTTTTAGTTCCTCATTCACAAATTCTCCGCCTCTGTCTGTTCTTATTCTTTTCACATAAAAACCATCATTATGCAGACTTCTTATATAACTCATAATATAATCTTTTGCTTCATCCTTTCTTTTCAGTAAATGTACTTCAGTGAAATGTGAATAATCGTCTATTATTGACAGATAATATTTCTCTCCATTCATGGTTTCTGGTGTAATTGGTCCACCAATGTCACAATAAATCAATTCTCCAATTCGTCTTGTTCTGGGTTTTACTGTTGGAGTAAAAGGGCATCGTGTTCCCTTTGCTTCCATGCATACTGTGCATTTCATACTTGAATAAGGTACTCCCAGTATTTTCATACCTGCATGATTTAGGTGACCTAGTCTTCTGTGCCATAAATTGGTATCCGTCTTATTTGTGACCAATGCGTTGCCTTTATTCATATTTAAATGTAGAGTAAAAAGTTTCCCATTGTTGTCCACATTTACTTTTACTTTACCATCATTAATATTTGATGAATTCTTGTTGAATTCAACATTGAAGCCTTTCTGATTTAGTTTCATCACTGATATTAAATTTTGGGATAGGTTTCCTAATATTAAGCAATCGTTTATAGTGACTTTTTCTCCATCGTCTGTTATACCATTTATTTTTCCCTTTTTCTTTGCTGACAACATAGCTTTATTTGCCGTTTGAATTTTTATCTCAGGTATCTCTTTTATTTCTGTCATATATTTCTCATATTTTTCATCTATCATGTGGTGTGTTGCACCGGAATCAATCACAAATTTTATCTCATTATTTACACTGTCTCCATTTGTTACTGCATGGGCCTGTGCCGCTATGAATGATAATGATTCTTTTTCTTTTATTTCTTCTGTTAAATTTGCATTTGAATTTCTATTATCACTTCTTCCTCTGTAGCTACTTTGGCCTCTCTGATGGCCTCTTCCTCTCTGATAGCCTCGTCCTCTTTGATAACCTCCTCCTCTCTTTTGTTGATTATGTGCTGACTTGTTGCCAGGACAGTTTCTGGCAAAATGATTAGGCTCTCCACAGTTATAACAATTTATTGAGCTATTTTGAAAAGCATAATCTTTTGTGAAGCTTTGTTTACTGTCTTTGTTCTTTTCTTTAAGTTCAGCATCTAGCATTTTGCATTTAATGAACTCTACTGTGAGCTCAGCTCCAGATGCCTCCAATGCTGTAATGACCGGCTGATAAGCATTTTCTAAACTTAGTAGTAGTTGACACACTCTTTCTTTCTCATCCATTTTACTTCCATTAGCTTCTATGTCTCTGACTATTGTATCAAATTTGTTAAAGTGTTCTTCTACGCTGTCTTGCTTTTGGCATTTTAAATTTATTAATTTTCTTCTCAGGTATAAGCTTGATAATGTACTTTTTCTTTCAAAAATATTTTTTAAATTTTCTATCATTTCGTAGGCTGTTCCTGCTTTTCTTACATATTCTAGATGCTTGTCTGATAACGCTTGTACTATTATGTTTCTTGCTTTGGCGTCTTTGCTCTTTACATCTTTGTCATCGAGATTTATATTTTTCTCTATAACATCTTTACAACTTTTTTCATCCATTGCCATCTCCACTCGAAATAACCAGTTCGAGAAATTTTCATTTTCCAATTTAGGTATTTGGTTTACTTGTGTAGTCATCTTTATATTTTTGGTGTTCTTGCTTTAGAAACACTTTTCCACGCTCTTTTTGCCTAGCCTTTTTCTGTGGTGGCACGAGGACTCCTACAACTTTTCCTACGCTAATCTTTGTCGATCTGACTGACCTAGGACTCTGGGCCCATAACCTATAGAATAAAGAAGAATTCCATGGCACAATCAAATACTTTTATTAAGCTTAGGAAAGTTATATCTAATACATTTTATCGAAACCTATTCGCTACACATTACGTACGACGCCATGACAGGCAAGACAAGAACGAACGAGTTGAACACATTGGGGTGAGTGAACTAGAGTGAACCTTTTCTTTACTTCTCTATGATCGGTAGCTATGGTCTATGACAGAATACTACAGATAACTTACTCTATTTCCAATATTTGTGGCCCACTAGTTGAATAGATAAGATTGTCCGTAAAATTACGCAATCATCGTGTCGTACGTACTCCTACTAACTCGTAGGTAGGTATCGTACAAAATTAAGATGCGCGCCATTGCGCGCGCCTTTCGTGTGAAAATAAGAGGAAAAGGAAGCTGGAATTCCACCTATCACAGAGCGTGACCTTCATGATTAGACGTTCCGTATCACGCAAATTTTTACGTTCAAATTGTGCCTAGTCATTCAAAATTAGAAGAACCATGCGTGACCGTAAGCTAACATTTTGTGAAACGAAACGTTAATAAAATTACATTATGAATGAATGACAGATGAATCTATCGCCGCAATTTTTGAATTTTGGAACGGAATAGTTCGAGTTTCAAACAGTTTCTAACTTTTGTTTTAATAATAGTTTAGTTATAATTAAAACTTATTTACTTTGGAATGGATTCACCTATTTGTTTGTCACAAAATTTTGTAAATAAGCAAAATATGAGATCATTTGGGAACATTTTCAATCGTAGTGTATTATTTAGCCCATTGTTTGAAGCTGAAGACAACTTAGCTAAAGGAGTAACTTCTGGTTTGTTATCTTTTATTGCTGAAATTAAAACCAATCTTAAAATGAAGTCAAAACGAGATTTTAAAGAGTATTTTAAAATTGCTGATGATACTTCTTTTTTACATCCTGTTAGTAAACAAGATATTTATAAAAACTCTTGGAAAGCTCTTACTGATATTGTACCAAAAGAACTCTTTGGTGAAAATAATCAAAATGTTAAAATATTGAAAATACTAGTTGAATTCGCTGTCTACAGCATGAAGCACCAACATGTTATAATTGAAAAGTTCATTGATAAATGGTGCTTTTCTTCTCCGCTGTGGGATACACAAGTTGACATAGCCAGGCAGATATTGTGTCATGTTCTAAAATGGATAATAAAATATGTCCTCTCCCCTATTATTTGCTTGAATTTTTATGTGACAACTTGCAAGATAGACGGTGATGAAAATAAGCTTCACTATTTCTGGAAACACCAATGGCAAAGTTTTTATGATAAGAAGATTTCAGAGATGGTTTTTACAAAAGTAATAAAAAAACATGAAACTTATTGTTTGGGGAAGAAGATTAAAAGAAATTATAATATGAGCGAAAGGCTAAAACTAAAATATCTCAAGAAAGATATCCCAAAACTGCATCTTATTCTTAAAATAAATAATAATTACAGACCTATTGTTCAATACAAAACCAATTCTCAGAAACCAATGGAGAAATATAAAATCAAAGAAAGACTGAACTTTTTAAAAATACTAATCGGGAAACCGCCGAAGAAAATTGAAGCACTGTATGCTGAACTAATAGGAAAATGGTTGAATTTAAAAAAACCAAAACTTTATTTTATAAAAACTGACTTGAGCAATGCATTTGGAGCTGTAAATAAAGAAAAATTATTGAAAATATTAGCACAGAGGTATGTTGCTGTTCAGAAAGATGAGAAAAATCTGAATTTGAAGAAAAAATATGCCCAGCTTCATAAAGACATGATGTCCGAACTTCATAAACCTCTTTTAGTACGGGCAGGATCTACTGTCTATGAATGGAAAGAGGGATTAGTACAAGGTTACAAGTACTCTCCTGCCCTGTCAGAACTATACTACAAACATATGGATGAACTGTATTTTTCAGAGCACTTCAAACACTCCAAAGCTAAAATTAAACTGTTCACTAGAGTTGTGGATGATTATTTGTACATAACAGATTCTTTAGACGACGCTCATTCATTTCTCACAGCAGTCACTAACTATAGAAATGTAAATTATGGTAAAACAGAAGTGAATTTCCAGTACCCGGAGATAAAATTTAGTGAAGAGATAACTTTCTTAGGAAACAGCTACAATACAGAAAACATGCAAGTCAGTAGAGCAAGTAATGCATTTGTCGGACAAATGTGCTATAAGATTGCATTTACAGGAGCTATAACAGATTTGAATAAATTCATTGAGAATAGAATCAGCCAGTCAGGAATTCCTATCAACAGCCACATTTTCAATTTATGGCATAACCCTGAAGGATTGATATGGCAACATATTTTTACAACATATTGCCTCTCGGCCAACAAATTATGCACAACATTAGCTATTCTCTGCAAAGAAAAAGATATGATAAATTACTTGGTGTTGTATAAAAAGAAGGTAGTTGTGAAATTGAGTAACTCGATAGTGGAAACTTTGATGAAGAACAAACCACCAGAGTTTCGGTTTGTTTTCTGTGTAAACCATTTCCGGCGTCTGGCGTGGAAAGCTCTGTACTTATGTGCTAAAGGAACCCCTAAATGCAGTGCACTGATACCTAAGATCAATGATGAGTTAGCTAAAACTGACTGCTTATTCGGAAAATGGCGAGACCACGCGAGTTCTATCAACACAAGTGGAGAAATGATGCAAGCAGCCAATAAAAAAGTTTGCCGAAGGTTAGACTTAAGAATGCTAGTTAGAGAATTTGATAAACTGCCTAAAGGCTTTGAATGCTACAACCACCGGAGGATATTGAAAGAAACAAAGTAAATAATTAAAAGTGATTTATTTGGACGGACATTATAAGTAGGGGAGACCTGTACAAAACCGTATACCTGGGTAAAACCGTATAGCGTTGCTATTTTCGCCAATAATTCAAATTTCATGCGCACAAGCCGCTCAGTGGTGCCTACCAATCACAACTATTTGTAAACAAACACTTGTCACTGCAGACTCCCGCAATTTTGAATTATTTTATTTTATTATTTTTCGGTAGTCCTCATCTTATTTTCGTGAATATACAAGCAGTGATTGTGAAGTGTACACACGCTACAGATAAGTCACTAATCAACTGTGTTGTAGCTGATGTATTTGCTCTTAAATGCAATGTTTGTACCGGCAAGTTTGTATTGACTATCTATGAGTGAATGATGTTTTTGTTCTACACTAGCGTTGGGGCACAACCGTATGGGGTAAAACCGGCTATATACGATTTTGACCCGGATAGGTAAGTCTAAATATTGTTAGTCTTTTATTACAGATGCTTCAAAAATGCCGCGTAATTATCAAAGAACCACTACGAGGCAAGACTCGGATTCAGAAAATATTAAAAAAGCTATTCAAGTTGTATATGATGGAACTATGGGTTATTTGAAAGCTTCTACAACCTACCAGGTACCAAAATCAACGTTACAAGATCGAGTCAATACATACAGAGAAAACCATAATCTGAACTGTGCAACGTACAAAGGCTTAGGAAAATTTAAACCAACTTTTTCGATCTTTGAAGTTAGTATACGGTTTTACCCATGGCTCGGGGCAAAACCGGAAAAAGTAGTTATTTGCTATTTTGTTCAAATTAAAGTCTAATTTTAAATTTTTCTGAATTATGTTAATTGTAATATATACCTAATGAGTCTGACTAAATATATATGTTGATTTAATACATTTGCGTTTTGAAATGGATGAACTACATGCTTAGATCCTTAGCTATACGGCCTTGCCCCGGTCTCCCCTACACTTGAATTAGGACACACATGGATGGTAAAAGTCTGGAAACATTTTCAAAATAAAATATTTTTTTTTCACATCTTGTTTGAGATTCAAACTACTATGAACTCGGATTACCTAAAAACTTAATACTAGAAAATTTGGAATGTAGATTGGCTCTATTATAATTTAAAAGCTCGAGACATACAATTAAGATAAATCAGACTCTAGAAGAAGCTGTCATAGAATAAATAATCAGTAAAAAATACATAAAAATATAATGATTGTAAAGATATATGATTTCGTTCCTATTACAAAAAAGCTGCTTACTATCTCTCACAGGAGCTGCTAGTATATCCTTATATCACAATCCGCGCAACTGACGGTCCTGTGATTGTATTCTCTTAGAAAAAGCTGTCATACATTTAAAAAGCTGCATATAATATCATCGCAACCTACCAACCCTATCATTGAGATTCAAAAATTGATATCTCGGTGTCTCGCACCATTTTAAACCTATTCTATTTTCAATCTTATCTCTAACTCAAAATTACCGTCAAAAACACAATCACAGCTAAAAACCCTGCTGTATTTCTAGAACTGTGCGACAAAAAGTTAGGATCGGACGCGACATAACTGGCAGCTTGCGGCGCGTCGCACGACACGATCCGCGCGGCGCGGATAAGTGACGGTCCCGCGATTATTTCCGCTGAACGCTTGCTGTGCGGTATCGTCTGTAGGCGGACTGCGACGTCGCTGAAGATTAGATCGGAGTACGGGCTTGGTGAGTAGAACATGCTGAAACTGAAAACGAAAAATAGATTAATGCGTATTCTTAGGAGGGTAGTTTAAAATAAAAACAGTGTACCGAGTCATAATGTGAACTTTATACTATACATCCTGTATGTGTTTAAAGTTAACACTCTGCAGTCTGCACACATGTATACATTTGACAGTCGCCCAAGTAATAATTCCCGTTGACTATTTATTATTATTTTAAGTTCACTCTTATCTGTTTTTCTAGACTTTTATCTGTTAACTTGTAGTGATTGAATAAATAATAGTTTATCTTCTCATGAGACTGGCACTATCAGGAGTACACATACACACACCACACACACACACGCAATAGAACAACACACTACTACATACACTCGGTATTAGTTACGAAAATTACATTTTTATTCTTAAATCATCTTTGGAATCCCGTGACTATCGTCGACTTTTGTTATTGCTATTGTACTTAGAATGTAAATCCGTTTTTGGCTATCTCTTTTAATATAATAATATTAAAATATTTTAATATATAATATTTTAATATTTTAATATATAAGTTTTTTCGCCATTATTTTTAAGAGCTGTGGATTTTGTTACTCAATAAAATAAAATAAATCTATCTATCAGTTATTTTATAACCAAAAGTTGCATACCTAAAGTCATCGGACGACACAGCGCCGTAAAACTGTTGCGCGTACAGCAGTAGGTTCGCGTACGTATCCAACTCGGTGTGGTTGGCGCGCCCCATTAGAACTGAACCGGGCACTTTGCCGAGGTTACAATGCTCATATTCATGAGTTTTGGCTCTGGTACCTGAACAAATTAAATTAAATGGTTTATAGACAGTTATTCTCATAAAGACAAGGTGTCACCACAGATTATAGAAAGTACAGATGAAGTGTATAGCCATTTTCTTGTCATGGATAAAAGTGTACCATAGTGGAGGCCTTTGTGTCATTTAGTCTCTGGCCATTGACACCTCCAATGCCAAACATATTTTTATACAATTATGCCGACGTGTGTGGTTCCCACTTGCAAAAATTGGCCTGGGTCTAAAAACAAAGTAGATGGGATTACATATCATCGGTAAGTATCACATTTGAGTCTCTATTTGATAAGGAATCATCAATTTAAAGAAAAATGACCATCAATTCAATAATGTTGCAAACAACACCAACACTTTTTTTCCCAACAAAATTTATATTAATCTCTATGTGACTAGACATAGGTATTTCAATAGATATTTTTAATCATAGAGCGCTACATTTGTTATTTTGAAAAAATATTTGTGAAATTTTAGCTTTCCTGCTGACATACTCAGACGAGAAAAATGGACAAAAATCGTTCAAAAAACACGTCCTGAGTATTGGATACCGTCAGATAAGAGTATTATTTGTTCGGCGCATTTTGAGGAAAAATATTTTTATTTTACGAAATTATCATTAAGACGATTAACGAAAGAAGCTTTTCCAAGTAAGGTAAGTCTTATTAATTTTGCAGTCTTTTGTATACTTATTAATTTTACAAATACGAACAGTTTCTTATCTTATCCTGTTTCCGCCGTTGAAAACCGATTTCGGCCGGGATTTTCGTACTTAATTATGTAATAAGTACCAAAGTTCTAAGTACCTATCAAATAAATATATAAATAGTATAGAAAGAATATAAAAGTAAATAAATATTGTAGAAATATAAACTAAAAAATTGTGTTTTATTTATAGGTACATCATCTAAAAAGTTTTTCTTTAATTCTTATAAAATTTATAAATCTCTATTAAAGTTTGTACTTATTTCTAATAAAATTTATAAATCTCTATTTCGTTACCTCCTACTTAGGTAAGCAGCATTATACAAAAAAAAATTACCCCAAAAAATTGGGAAATAGTTTTGTAGGTGCAACATTGGGCTGCGCGAACATGATGCGCACGGGAACATTTTTATAGCATTTTGGTGACAAAAACCTTCATACAAATTATGTCAAATGCTCCTTCTTGTGTTTTCTTTTTTCTATGGGTGTCACATGATAAATAGCATAATAACATTCATGGACTTTACACACAACGCCCTCTAGTCCCAAACTACGCAAAGCCTGTGATATGGGAACTAGATGGCTGATAGAATACTTATATACTTTTAATCGTAGGTAGGTTAGTAAGTTGTTCTTTTAAAGTATGCGGAAGAAGTCGCTGGCGGAATCTAGTTTTTATATAAATCTATTATATAACCTTACCATCAGGACACAGTAACTGCAAGTCAAAAGTGAGGAGATCTCTAGCCCACCACTCGCTGCGCCTTCCGGAGGACACCTCAGCGGGCGCGGAGTGACGCACGAATGCAGCTTCGCCGCCGCCTTCGACCATGCACCGGAGGGCGCCCACGTGGCCGTAGTACGGTTCGCTTGCGTCTCGGCGACAGCGTCTGCACATAATTTTGTTTGTTTTTGATGATTAGACCTAAAACTGGAGTCTCAAGTGTATTAATTAAAATTATTTTTACAAATAATAAAAAAACATCTGATTAACAATTATGTTTATAAGAGAATTTAATAAAATATCTAAAACTTCAAACGATTTAGGTGATTTGTAATCTTACGCGAGAATCCATCTACGAATCATCCCAGATTTATCTGCGTTTTTATCATAAATTCGTGTTGCGGTCCAGCTGTGTATATTTCAGAGGTTCGGTCTTAAAACTAGCTAATAGGTGTGATAACTTACCTAAAAGAAGCGCCATGGCAGAGATGACACAGGTTATCGTGAGGTACTGTGCCAGAGTCCACGTATTCAGAACTTAGGGCTCCGGGGGCGCAGGACTTGGTGAAGTACTCTGCGGCTGCGTGCGCGCCGTCACAACCATACGATCTGTCAATAAATACAACATTACTCTAGACTTATCACAGCTCAGTCGGTAATGGCTCTGCCTTCCGTGCTGTGGGTCGTGGGTTCGATCCCCACTGAGAACAAACATTTGTGCGTGGAAAACATAGATGTTTGTTCTATGTCTGGGTGTTACTATGTATTATAAGTATATATTTACAAAAAAAAAGTATATTTGTATTCTATCAGCCATCTAGTACCCATATCACAAGCTTTGCGTAATTTGGGACTAGAGGGCGTTGTGTGTAAAGTCCATGAATATTTATTTATTTATTTTATTTAGAAGATCTAAATATTATAGAGGGTATAAGACCATTATTGACATGCGTACAGCTCAGTCGGTATTAGCTCTGCCTTCCGTGCTGTGGGTCGTGGGTTCGATCCCCACCAAGAACAAATATTTGTGTGTGGCAAACATAGATGGTTTATTCTATGTCTGGGTGTTACTATGTATTATAAGTATGTTTAGGTATTTACAAAAAAAGTATATAAGTATTCTATCAACATCTGGTTCCCATATTACATACAAGCTTTGCTTAGTTTGGGACTAGAGGGCGTCGTATGAAATGTCCATGAATATTTATTATTATTATTTATTGTAAACTTCTGGGGATTAAAATACTTTTCAATATAAACAACTTTTTATGTAAAAAACAATGTAAGCGCGAAAAAAAATCTGCCACAGCATTGTTTAATGGGCTTATTAGACTGTGCAATCTCACTCAAGTCAGACTTACTGATAGTGATGTAACGTGATGAGTTGAGTTATTTCGAACTCAAGTTATTTGAATTGACTCGCATCGAGGACTTGCATGCATATAAAGTCATACAAGTGAAAATCTAGCACCAATTTCTCTAACCACTTACGTTGCATACGGACCTAGTTGAGTCAACCCAATTGGCGGCTCGAGTCAAGGTTCAAATTAACTAAAATAATTCGAGTTCGAAATAATTCAACTCGTCACGTCACATCACTGTCAGTAAGACTGACTTGAGATTGCACAGTCTAATAAGCCTTTTAATACTACTTAATGATGGAACATGCCGATGGCCCATCTGATGTTACACGGTAACCACTTCCTATAACGATAACGGTGCACGCTCACCGAGCACGTCCACTGTAGACGTGCCCTGTGATGCATTGCACTGCGCCCATCACTGTCTCATGTGCGTGCAATAGCACCGGCACCCATACCCTTCAAACCGGAACACAGCAATGCGAGCATCACTGTGCACACGAAATAGGTACGGTGCTAGTACTTACCCGGACGAGCTCGCACACAAGAAGTCCTACTAATGCAACTAATCAAAATAACAATGGAAAAAATATAACGTCTGACTAGGTGGTATGGTTGAAAAACTATAGCCTGCTTTCAGGAGCAAAAAAAAAAAAAAAAAAAAAAACTAATGCAACTAACCTGATCCATCCGTTCGAAATGAGATAAGCGAGAGGGTACAACCACCCGGCCGCCATGCCTATTCCCGTGTGACAGGTGTTTTTGCCGCGTAAGTATGTTAGATCTGTATCTGGGTCTTGCTCTTTTGCGACCGCTACGGCGTAGTACCAGTTGTTACCACTTGAGTATATCTAGAAAAAAAAAATACCCTGTAATTACCTACAAGGCTGCGGATGTTGACGAAATGTTTGAGCATACGGCCTTTAGTTTCGTATACTCAACAAGTAATTAAATTAAAAATTTAATCATCAATTTAATTTATTTTCATCAAACATAGCTAAGATCATTCCCGACTAATTCACCAACCAAACAAAATCAAAATTAGTGCATCCGTGCGGGAGCTACGTTGCCTCAGACAGACAGACACACACACAGACACGTCAAACTTATAACACCCCGTCGTGTTTGCGTCGGGGGTTAATAAAAGCAAACTGACAAAAAATAAACTATGCCTGACTAATTCAGGCTTTACTATTTTGTCAGTAAACGAACCTATAATTTCACCATCTAGTGATTACACTATTCGTTAGTTCTAAATATTATCTTTACTTTAGACTAGTCAAAAGAAAAGACAAAAATACGTTTCTTTTTCGATATCGCGACCGTTTTCGTACTCGCGTAGTTAAATTATTAGGCCAACATAAAGTAGTAATCATTTTATTAGTGACTAGCAGTTGCCCGCGACTTCGTGCGCGAGTACCGTTTCCGTGTACATTATATTATCTGTGTATTATTGTGCGTGTACCGAGCGGATACCTACTTTGAGAAACTTGACATTACACCGAACCCGTACTCGAATGTCAAACGATAGTCGTTAGACCAAAGAGGTAGTACTACGTCCTGTCAAACTGACGTGACATGACATTATCTTCTTGCCAATAATTGGCGCTGCTAATCCCGTTTATTCATTTTATCCTGTAGATCCTGTTAATTATTCGGGATAAAAAGTAGCCTATGTGTCAATCCAGGCTACGTACTATTGCCAAGTTTCATCCAAGTTGGTTCAGTAGTTTTGACGTGATTGAAATACAAACATCCAAACATCTAAACTACACGAACGAAAAGGATTAGCAGCGCCAATTGGCAAGAGGATTTCATTGTCATGTCATGTCACGTCAGTTTGACAGGGCGTAGTACTACCTCTTTGGTCTAACAACTAGCGTTTGACATTCCAGTAAGATTTCGGTGTAATGAGGTGTAATGTCAAGTTTCACAAAGTTTCCGCTCGGCACACGCACAGATAATATAATGTACACGGAAACTGTAGACGCGTACGAAGTCGCGGGTAACTACTAGTTTATAATATTAGTAGGATACGAAATAAACTTTTTGTTATCTGCTTACCTCCTGCATGAAGGGTACTAAGTGATGTTGCTGTGCGGCATGCAGCATGTCGCCTGCGTCGAGCGTCACGAAGTCGCACGTGCCGGTCGCGACCGCGCGCGCACAGTGCCGGGTGCTATGCCCGCGCCAGCATACTAGTTCTGGTTGCAGGAAAGCTGCTTTCAACGCCACCTGCAAACGTATCATCATCATCAACCTATACTGCTCCACTGCTGGACGTAGGTCTCTCCCAAGACGCGCCTGATGATGGATGCAGTGTAATGCACCACAGGGCACGTCCTTAGTGACGCAATGCATCGTTATAGGCAGTGGTTACCACTTAACATAAGGAACGAGTAGAGTGGAAAATATACAAATAAAGCAAGAAATAAATCGGAAAACAAAAACTCTGAAACTCTCAGAGGGACGCAGAAGAAAAAAAAAAAACATCAGGTGTGCCATGGACTTGTATAGTCATTTAGTTTAGTTGTATAACAAGTAATTAAATTAAAAAAAAACCCCGAATGTTGGATCGTTTATCATCAAACAGCTAAGAACAGTCCCGACTAATTCACCTTTCAAACAAAATCAAAATCGGTTCATCCGTTCGGGAGCTACGTTGCCTCTGTCAGAAACACACACACTCACAGACACGTCAAACTTATAACGCCCCGTCGTTTTTGCGTCGGGGGTTAAAAAGCAACTGCTATATTTCCTACTTACCCTCATTTTAGTGCATTTGTCCATCTCAGGATCGCTAGTAACACACAGTACAGCGCGCTTCACGGGACAGTTTCTAAGGCCTAGCACGGCTCTCTCAGCTTGATCACCGACGAATTCATTGTTTAGAATGTGCTTCGCCATTTGTTGATCTTCTTTTAGCATTCGGAAGTTTATTGTGGCGTCCTGTGGATTTTAAAAATAGTTGGACTAATACATATTATTTCTATCTGTACATATTTACCATTCGGGGATGAACAAAGATATATCTATTATAACAGTTGTAATGTAACTGAAGCTAATGCACTTTTGAACACCTTATTTGCATGTTAGTTATGCATTGCTGTTTTAAATCCTTGAAATGCATTTGATGAAGGATCAGCAATAAATAAAAAAAGTATGCAGAGCTGACAGCCCCGTCTAAGTTTGATTCAAATATTTTGAAAGAAAGAAAGAAAAAAGCTTTATTCGACAACACTTCAAAAACGTAACACACAAAACAAAAGTACATAAAAAGTAATAAACGTACCTGAACTAACAGATCAGTAGTTTCGTTCGACATAAACAGTTGGTAAGGTAGCTCTATCGGCTGTCCTGATGAATCCATCCGCGGTTGAAACGGCGATATAGTGCTGACTCTATAAAAATAAATATTCATGGAAATTTCACACAACGCCCTCTAGTCTCAAACTAAGCAAAGCTTGTAACATGGGAATTAAAATGCTCATTAAAATGAGTGTTAACAAATTAAAATTTGAAAACCTGTGTACGTGTAAATAAACTATTAGAATAAACCTTCTTTTTGATCTCTACTAAAGCGAGAGTCGGCTAGGGGCCTTATTCTCAGTTCGGCAGAGATTTTACTCTAATAAGGATGACGTCATATCTCGGCCGAAAACTCGTTTCGCCTACTGGTGACACAGGAGTTTTCAACGTCATTTTCACGTCATAATCTCTACCGAACTGAGCATAAGACCCCAGAATACGTATTTTAGCGTGGAGTAGAGAATTTTATAGAGATTTGAAGTGGATATTTACTGCCTATAGATATAAAATCTCTATTTCTATCACCATTATCTATCGGTCTAGAATCACCACCCCAGGGTAAATACCGGTTTTCGCGAAAATAATAACAAAGTACCTGTTATCTTCATCAGTATTTTGTCCAAAATATCCCCTACTATAAGGATACCGCGACTCAGTAGTAGACGAATAGTAGTTGTTGCCAAACGAGTCGCGGTAGTCACCGGTTCGGTTCGACAGCTTATTGTACGGGTTCGGTTCGCCGTATAGCTGGACTAGCTTGGCTAGGTAGTTCTGGAATCTGAAATAGTTGGGTTCAAAATTAACAGATTAAAAAAAATATATCAGGGAAAAATATCATCATCAAGAACATCACCAGTTAGCGTTCTATATATTTGACTAGCCTCCGCCCGCGTCCCGTTTTATTCTGTTGATTTTCCGGGATAAAAAGTAGCCAATGTGTCCAGGCTACAAACTATATGTATTCTAAGTTTCATTCAAATCGGAGCAGTAGTTACTTACAGCGTGATTGAAACACAAACATCTAAACTTTGACAATAAATTAGTTGGATGGTTCTGTCCTAATTGACCTGTATTGATTTTTTAACACTTTTATTTATTTAACTAGCAGTTACCCGCGACTTCGTACGCGTCTACAGTTTCCGTGTACATTATATTATCTGTGCGTGTACCGAGCGGATACTTCTTTGAGAAACTTGACATTACACCTCATTACACCGAACTCGTACCTACTGGAATGTCAAACGCTAGTTGTTAGATCAAAGAGGTAGTACTACGCCCTGTCAAACTGACGTGACATGACATGACAATGAAATCCTCTTGCCAATTTGCGCTGCTAATCCTTTTCGTTCATTTTATCCTGTAGATCCTGTTAATTATTCGGGATAAAAAGTAGCCTATATGTCAATCCAGGGGGGTGATTCTAGACCGATAGATATTTTATCACGATAGATAAATATCCCTCAAACTGTCAAATTTCGATAGATATAAAAATTTGCAATAGATATCGTATTCTGGACATATCACTGTAGATATATATCGACCGTTAACCGATAGACATGTATCGACTGGTCGGCAGCAGTAGATATTGATATCTCTACTAGACATTTCAGTATCTACCTAGTGTCAAATAGAAATCTACTTTCGGTAAAAATCCAAACGGACGAACTTATCATAGAATATGTGGCGAAATAAACTTGTGGAGGCTGAAATTGACTCTTGTTTGTCTCCTAGAGCCTAGGCGATGCGCCCGCTGCAATTTTACTACCTAGGGCATCCCCATAAGCCTGCACAGCCCCTAGAAAACTTGTCTGTGCTTCAATGTTACTCTGACTAGTTACCTACCTTTGCTACAAATCTAAGCCTGCCTAAATGATCAGTGGATGCGGGACTAAAACTACAAGCTAGGTAGCCTACCTACTCATTTTTAAATTAAAACGGCAGAAGTATACATAACATTTCTTTATTTTCATATAGTCCAAAATGTAAGTACCTACTTAGGTAAGTTTATCAAACACTATCAAATCACTGTCTCCAAAACCGTTGTTTCTTATGTATTGCTCTTCATGGGATTCTTCAAGAATGATTCCTGCCACGTTTTCTAATACCGAGCATAGGGAATTTTCCCCGATGTAATGCATCCACAATGCACGAAAATCACATTTGCACTAAACTTTTTTCTCTCGTAATGTGCCTTCAAACAGTTTAAATGAGCGGAATTTTTCGAGCTACAACGATTTTTTGGTAATCTAGGTATTTAAATAGAAAACAATAAAAATCAAAAGAAAATTGACATGAAAATGATTGTTTCGTTTGGAAAATTTTCTCTGATTGTCGCTTCTTCTTTTTTTTTTTTGCCCCCTTGTGCAGGCTGGCAGAAGGTCAAGATAACATTCCATTTCTTGTGAAAAATGTGAGACGAAATTACTATTAAATGAGTATTTGTACAAAAATACCTATTTTAAAACAACAATGAGATTTACTATTAAAACATTTACTAGAAAATATAACTTTTATTGCGACCGAACAAAGTTATTCGGTTAAATACTAAATGTATATAATAACTGAACGCATTTCGGTGGAAACAAAATCTAGATAGTCTGTGGAAACCGGTGTAAGTGTAAATGAACTATTTGAATAAACCTCCTTTGTGATATATCTACTAAAGCAAAAGTCTATTGCCGGCTAGAATACGTATTTTAGCGTGGAGTAGAGATATTTGTAGAGATTTCAAGTGATATGATATAATTGCCTATAGATATAAAATCTCTATATCTATCACCAATATCTATCGGTCTAGAATCACCCCCCAGGTTACGAACTATATATATGCCAAGTTTCATCCAAGTTGGTTCAGTGGTTTTGACGTGATTGAAACACAAACATCCAAACATCTAAACATCCAAACATCTAAACTTTCGCATTCATAATATTAGTAGGATAGTAGGATTGCACACAAAATATAATTTTATACAAAGGGAGGACTTAATAAATAAATAAATATTCATGGACTTTACACACAACGCCCTCTAGTCCCAAACTAAGCAAAGCTTGTAATATGGGAACTAGATGGCTGATAGAATACTTAAATACTTTTTTTTTGTAAATACATTACTTATAATACATAGTAACACCCAGACATAGAACAAACATCTATGTTTTCCACGCACAAATGTTTGTTCTCAGTGGGGATCGAACCCACGACCCACAGCACGGAAGGCAGAGCCGTTACCGACTGAGCTGTGACGCCAGTCAAAATAATGCTGAAGTATTCTCTGCCAGCCAACCCAAACGTAGGTATTAGCTCGTGTACGACTATTTGAATTACCTCTTCCGTTGGTCGATGGTGTAAGCGCTGCTGGTGACGACCGCGTCGGCAGGCACGCGGCCCCAGTTGCAAGTTTCCCAGCGCGTGACCGGCGCGCGGCCGCCGTCGCGACATATCAACTCGAATTGATTCTCGTTTACACCACCTGATGACAAATCATACAAATAAATAAATAAATATTCATGGACACTTCACACGACGCCCTCTAGTCCCAAACTAAGCAAAGCTTGTAATATGGGAACTAGATGCTGATAGAATACTTATATACTTTTTTTTGTAAATACATACGTATAATACATAGTAACACCCAGACATAGAACAAACATCTATGTTTTGCCACGCACAAATGTTTGTTCTTGGTGGGGATCGAACCCACGACCCACAGCGCGGAAGGCAGAGCTATTACCGACTGAGCTGTGACGCCTGTCAGAATAGATATGGGGTGTACCAGCTTGGTTGCAGCTTACCCAGTATCTTGTGCGACAGCAAAGCGTGTTGTATGGTAGTGTCCCGTACAAATGCGATCTCCCCTGAATTGTTGCCGAGCAAGCACTTTAGTGCGCCTTCGTAACCCGCGTACGGATCCGCTAGTGTACAGCGAACGCCTGCGCCGCCCGTACATAACTTGCACAATCTGAAACATATTTTATACTAGCTTTTGCCCGCGTTCCGTTTTATCCTGTTGATTATTTGGGATAAAAAGTAGCCTATGTGTTAATCGAGGCTACGAACTATATGTATTCCAAGTTTCATCCAAATCGGACCAGTAGTTTTTGAGTGAAAGGGTATCCAACATACATCCATCCATACTTACAAACTTATTAATATGATAAGATAGAAGAAATTGAATTGAAATGTAGCTGGCAGACACTGGATGAGAAGAGCCGAAGGCCGAGCTCAATGGCGCGTCTTGAGAGAGACCTACGTCCAGCAGTGGACGAGTATAGGTTGATGATGATGAAGATAGAAGGTCCTTTGACCACAATCTCACCTGATGGTAAGTGACGATAAGACTCATTCTTGCCTTGAAAAGACCCAGATATGAGGTCTGAATTTGCATTTACTGCTCAACCATTGATCCGCCCAAACTTACTTGTCAGAGTTATCTCCAATCGGATTGTACATGTCTTTTAACGAGTTAGGTGCGCACGAGTCGCCGAAGAATTCTATAGCCGACTTCACGTGGTTATTGCAGTCTTTTATTTTGAGTCCACCTTCTTGCATTAGCTGCAAAAAACTTGTTATCGGATGTTTTGTAATAATATGAAATGAAAATCCATCTATCTGATTCTTATGGTACAAGCTTTGTTTAGTTTGAGATTGAATGGCACTGTGTAGTGCCACGAGTATTTATGTTGTAATTATTCTGTATGAATCTTACAGTATTAGGTAGTTTTCTAGGTTGTTTTTCCAGGCTTTGGTTGTGTAAAACTGGCTTTCTTTTTACAGAGTAAGTGCTATTGAATTTTTTGGAATGCGTCAGCTTCGGCAGCTCATAGATGCTTTCTCTTTCGCTCGCAAAAGGAGAACGCGACGGTCACAACGTAATACACTTGAAAGCCTTATTAGACTATGCAATCTCAGGTCAAACTTACTGACAGTGATGTGACGTGACGAGTTGAATTATTTCGAACTCGAATTATTTTAGTTAATCTGAACCTTGACTCGAGCCGCCAATTGGGTTGACTCAACTAGGTCGGTGCAACGTAAGTGGTTAGAGAAATTGGTGCTAGATTTTCACTTGTATGGCTTTATATGCATGCAAGTCCTCGATGCGAGTCAATTCAAATAACTTGAGTACATCACTATGAGTAAGCCTGACTTGAGATTGCATAGTGTAATAAGGCTTTGACTAAATTATACTGACCACATGTATAGGCATGACCCAACCAGCCAAAGAGCCCACACTAGGAAAGCACGCCCGGGCTCCTCGTAGAGCTTGAAGGCCCATTCCTGGCTGTAGGGCCGGTAATGCTCCTTTCTTTACAACCGCTACAGCATATTGGTATGTCTCACTTCTTCCATAGAGCTAGAATACGCGTTTCAAATCAAAAAGTATTATTTACTGAGAAATAAGTTAGATGATTAAAAAACTTATTTATTATTTACTTACAAAAATGTATTCAAACAATTATTTTTAGACATGACATACTGGTACATGGTAAGTTACTTTTATGTTAGTTAACCTTAGTGTCTTTAATTTATAAATATATCTACTTACCTCTTGAGCAATAGGCACAAGAGAATGAAACCTTCCAGCAACATACACTTCACCTGCATCTAGTGCTAGCAAGGCAGCTTCACCTCGATCTACCCAAGTCATGCATTCCTCTACATCAAATGCCTGAAATCAAATTGACAATTGACTTTATCCGCTTTGATGGTACGCCGGTGGTCTTTTAGGCGTATTTTGAAAACGTCAAATGCTATGGGTACAGAGGGGTAATCACGGACAAATCTGACAGTTGCCGCGATACGTAAACTTAACGTATTCGAATCATATTGTGCAACAACGCCAGCTTGACTACCAAACGTTATAGTGATTAATCTTGATGACTCTCGCGATGACCCTTTTTAATCTTTTGCTAAATGACATAATATGTACTTGCACATCTAAAAGACCATACTTTTTGAAACAGTTAATGCCTTGTCAATGTGATAAATCATACTAATCCTACTAATATTATAGATGCGAAAGTTTAGATGTTTGTGTTTCAATCACGTCGAAACTACAGAACCAACTTGGATGAAACTTGGCATATAGTTCGTAACCTGGATTGACACATAGGCTACTTTTGATCCCGAATAATTAACAGGATCTACAGGATAAAATGAACGAACGGGATAAGCAGCGCCAATTTAGCAAGAGGATGATGCCATGTCATGTTAGTTTGACAGGACGTAGTACTACATCTTTGGTCTAACAACTAACGTTTGACATTGGAGTACGGGTTCGGTGTAATGTCAAGTTTTTCAAAGAAGTGTCCGCTCGGTACATGCACGGATAAATAATGTACACGGAAACGGTACTCGCGTACGAAGTCGCGGGTAACTGCTAGTTAATAAATAAAATAAGTGTGTTTGAAGTTAAGATAGTAAACTAGGTATACCCTTTTACACTGCAGCTCAATATAATTATTCTGAAAGAGCCCTTTATCTAACATAGATATGTTGGCCAGCTTCAGACATTTCTCCTGCTCTAATACAGATGTGGTACACCAGATGGCTGTGTTTTGGTCATCTATTCTTTGTGATAAGCCCAAGGATACAACTGTAAACAAGTAATTAAATTTAAAATTTAAAAAACCCCTGAACATTCGACCGATTTTCATCAAATATAGCTAAGAACACTCTCGACAGGAGGGTCCGTGGCTACTGCGGGAGCCGGTAGTGGCGGGTAGCCGGTCTAATTATCCGCTATCGATGAGTTGAGTTGATGAGTTTGATACACTCTCGACTAATTCACCTTTCAAACAAAATCGGTTAGTTTAGGTTGACGGAGCTACGTTGCCTCAGACAGACACACACAACATACACACACACACAGATACGTCAAACTTATAACACCCCGTCGTTTTTGCGTCGGGGGTTAAAAATACAATGCATGGAAAAATAAAAAAAACTCATCATCAGATTATGTAAGTGTGAAAGTTTACAACCGAGTATATACAAATACTTAGACTGTAGTCACTCAGCATAGATTTCAGTAAAGATTTACATAGAAAACTCTACGCATAAGTATGGATTTAGATTTGATTGTTTTATCAGCATACAAGGCAGAGCAGCAGTAGTGAATCAATGAGTGATTGAAAAGTATATAGGACTAAGTACTATCTATAAGCTGAGCTGGATTAAATACTTGAGCTGGGATATCCTAGTCCTTTACCATAGAAGGTATGAAAAGTATATAATTATAGGTAAGTATCTTATAACTCTGAATGAAAATATGTTAATAACGGCATCAAAGCTGTTATATTCCATGTAGGATTAAGGATGGGGTAAGGGGTTGGTCTAGTAAAGTCCGGCTTAGGATAATATGCGGCTTGACTCACCATTCAGTATAAGAGGAACTATCATGGAGTGTAGAGTGTAGGATTTCATGTTTATATCATAAAGTAATTCTATTATTGTTACACAAACACATTTGCTTCGATGTTTTTAGAAAACATTGGCCTGATGGGCTATAAAAATTACAAAAACCGCTAAACTAAAACGTGATGATGGATAAGTGATACTCTTTGGATAAGTGACACACCCACCCAAACAAAACAAAATAACAAACGACTTATGCTACTTCTGCTTCTTTTATTATTATATGCCAAGATGTCAACATTGACAAATGTAAAAAACATGACTGTGACATTTTATTTACAATCAATGTTCGTTCCAATCAGCCCACAGACACTACAAAGAAAACCTCATTTCAGTTTTTTTTTTATTCTATTTCGTAAAAAAACAAACAAGTACCTATTCAAGAGTAAATAAATAATCCCAAAGTTATCCTGAATCTAATCAAATCCATAGTTTATAAGTAATCAACATTTAAAACTCGGTTCGGTGCGTCTTTTTTTGCATTCACTGTTTTTATTTTATTTTGCAAGGCAATCAAGTTTGGTTTTGCATTTCAGGTTTGAGGTTATAATTTACCATCGGTGGACTGGACTGGACTCGTTGACTCGTTGCCCGTCGATCGGTGGTCAGACGAATTTCTCAGGTGTTTGACTCAGAATGGTCGTGTTTACTTGCGGTCATTGTGGCGAGTCTTTGCAGAAGCCTAAAGTTGAAAAGCATTACGCGACAACGAAATGTAGAAACCGGTCCCCGAACCTATCATGCATGGACTGCTTCAAAGATTTTTTGTACGTATTACCTTCAATACACAATATCCAACCCGAGTTTGCAACTTGAATATCCAAATTCTTCCACAATAATAAAATTGTTAACCTGGCGCACTCACAAAGTTTACCTAAATATCACTAAATTCGTAAGGGCGTGGTACACTTACTTGGTTGTATCACAAGTAGGTAGGAGTTCTAAGTTTGTGATAATATGTTGCCACTGAACTGCAGTGTAGTGGTTTGATTGATATGACAAGTATGTGGTGAACTGACTTGTATCTGTGGTAATGAAATCATGCCAAATTATTTTGTCACTCATCCCAATATTATACATATCCTGAGCTCTAGTTCTGAAAACTTATGTAATTTCCAAAGACAGCTCTCCGAAAATGTATTCAGAATGGTTTAATTATCTCTGTGACAGTTTTAATAGACTTCTTATTGTTCAACATTCGGATTCCAGGGGTACTGCCTACGAGGAACACACAAAATGCGTAACAGAAGCAGAGCGCTACTCCGCCAAGGGGTTTGTAGCTAAGGAGAAGAAGGGAGAAAAGAAACAAAACACATGGATTGACCTTGTGCAGTCCGTACTTGATGAACAGAAGGATGCTCCCAGAAATGTACTCAGAATAATCGAAAGCATCAGCAAGCATCAAAACACTCCACGGAAGAAGCCAAAATTTGTCAACTTTGTCAAAAATGTTTGTGGACACAAAACAAACCCAGCAGACATTGATAGTGCTTGGAATTTGATTTCGGTTAAACTATCTGAACTGTCGAACGCTAATAACAGAAACCACAATCAAAAGAAAGAAACAGCACTAGAGGAAGCTGAGAATGATGACAATGTTGAAGAAAATGGTGATAATGGTGCAGCAAAACAGGAAAACGGTGATGACAGTGTAACCAAGCAAGAGAACGGACATGAGCATGCAACTGGTGAGGAAATCCAAGATCCAGTAAACAATGAAGAAGTAGTTGAAGAGTTAAAACTCTCTAAAAAACAGCTCAAGGAAAAGAAGAAGCGTGAAAAATATCAGGCGGAATGTCTAAAAGCAGAGGCACCTTTACTTGATGAGGATGAACCAGTTGAAGGGAAAAAAGGAAAGAAGAAGAACAGGACTAAATCAACCAATGAGAATGAAGACCAGGATAGCAAAAAGAACAAGCGTAAACGTCAGGACACTGTTAATAGCAACAGCGGCGCTGCAGAGCTTGAAAATGGAACGGAACCTGTGCAGAATGGAGCTGGAAAGCCACAGAAAAAGAAGGGCAAGTTGGAAGAAGCAGAAGAAGCAGAAGAAAGTATGTGCCTTCACGATCAAAACGTAGCCAAAATAGAAGAACTAGCTATGACTGAGAAATTCAATTGGCATGCGGTCATCTTATCTGTTTTAGAGAAAAAAGGCAATGAGTTACCGTTTAAAAGACTGCAGAAGAAAGTCTTGGGAGAATACTCCGAGGCAATGGGCCGAGAAGTGGACGATAGAATAGCCGATAAGTTTATTAAGAAATTGAAAAGCCTTCCAAATGTACGAGTTGACAAGAACAGAGTTCTTGTTATTGATTAAGATATTTCAACTATTGTACCTACCTAAAGAATAAGTAGGCAAGTAAATATTTTTTTAGTTTCATAACATAAAACAGAATACTGTCTCGCCAACTTCTACAAGGCTGTTATAGATCACCAACCTTATTCTAACTTGTTTTTAGCCTGATTTTTTCATTATCAGTGTCCATTTTGCGGTAGTTTTTAAACGTTAGAAACGTTAGAGTACAAAACAGTAGGTCATTTCATCATTTACATGACTTCTAAGTTGCAAAAATTTTAAACTTAGGTCAAATTAATTACACTAATGTCCCACTGCTTAATGTACTTCTAAAATAGACTTAATACTGTTTGAATCATCCAAAACCTTATTTTCTGTTGTTTGTATATCACTTTCATGAATTATGATTAATGAAATAATGTATCCAAAGGCCATTCGTTATTTTCATAATAAAAGCATAATACAAAATAAACCTATTATTTGCAAAACTTTTTTAAAACTCTTGATAAAATTATGTTCTAGTGGGTTAAATCCTTTTTGCAAGTGCCTACTCTATAATATGTCGGTGCGACGTTCATACAAAAGTGTTAGGTAGGTACATTTTCCCTTGAAAAGTATTTTTTTTTTGAACATGACTATGAAAGCGTGCATCTATTCATTTGCAATCACACTCCATTGCCCTAAATTGTAGGCTCCTGCTCGACGGGCCAGATATCTTTATGTTAAAAACGTGGGCTATTTCTGTACAGCCCAGAATGACATGTATAAACAAACGGCCTTAGGTAGGTAGGGTAGGTACATCTATTTTAGATGATCTATAATACCTACAGCCTCACTTGGCGTTTACTACACCGTCACTCCCTACATACAGGGTCGCAGTCTTTACATGTCTTGGACAGAGTATCTAGGTACTTTGGGTAGAATTCCTAAATATACTTTGCTAAAATAAGATTTGTGGCAAATAGGTCTCTAGACTCATTTGACGATGCCATGCAGGTTTTATGGCCCATTCGCTCGGGGCTAATATAAAGGGTTTATCATCGTCATAATCTTACTAACAAGGTTATTAGAGGGCGTAAAAACAGCCTGCGAAGTATCGTAAAATATTTGGATAAGATAGGTTCTATTATGGATAAAAATGATCGTTGGTATAAACCAACGATCATTTTTATCCATAATGCTTTTGTAGGTTATTATCATAATGATAATAATATCATTATGATAATAACCTACAAAAGCAGCTGAACTGTATTTTAATGACTGTGGCTTCATAGCTTAGTTGATTGTAGTTCTGCCTATGATCTGTAGGTTGTCAGTTCGATTCCCACTGACAACCATATTTTTTGTGTTTTATGAATTGTTTGGGTTTGTCTTTCTTTGTCTTTGGGGTGTTAGGATGGTGTTCCAAGTATTTAGTGGGTAGCTAGGTACCAAAAATAAAATAGGTAGGTAGGCTACCTACCTATCTATGTATTCTGTTAGCTATCTGGTTCCCGTACTATGAGTTTGATAGCACGGTAGAAGAATAATTAAGACGATTCTGAATAATCCTTGTGATTTTACTAAATAAAAGACTGACTACCAATATTTATTTTATTCTAATCTATTTACACTGAACCGTAGTAAGTATACCCGCTATATGTAGATATGTGAGTAGGTACGTACATACATTCACTAACAGGACAGCCAGTTGAGCGGCATGCTTAAGTAACGTGTAATAAATAAAGCTGAAGACTGCACAAAGGGCTCAGAGTTACTTGAAGGTACTTAACCTCCTGTTTCGAACGTTTGTTGCACAAAATCGTGACGGGAAAATATTTATCGTCATCGAAATGCTTTTTGCTACAGGCTACGCGCTACGTTTATGCTACAGGCTACGCGCTACGCTTATGCTACAGGCTACGCGCTACGCTTATGCTACAGGCTACGCGCTACGCTTATGCTACAGGCTACGCGCTACGTTTAATCTACAGGCTACGCGCTACGCTTATGCTACAGGCTACGCGCTACGCTTATGCTACAGGCCACGCGCTACGCTTATGCTACATGCTACGCCACAATGAGATGATGCTATGTACGACTGGGTAGGTAGTCAGAATAAAAATATATTTTAGCACATTTCGTTCGTTCCTTGCTTTAGTTCTATACCCTACTTTATCCCAATAATCTCATTAGACCATGTAAACTTCACAAAATTCGAAAGGGAATAAAAAATCAGACTTCGCTCTCCAATAAAATAGGTACCTATCCTAAAAGAATCAGGAGGCTATCGTATCACATAACTAATTACCAAGTATCTTTTAAAGCTATAAAAAGAAAAAAATACTTACTCGATAATATCGATATAAAATAATTCCTGTAGGTAAAATTGTTTTACACTGCTCAAAGTTTCAAACTGAATCCTACCCTTCGTTTCTTGGAAATCTAACTAATATTTCATCGTAATCAAGTATGGCATCTACAAATGGTTCACCGGAAATACCCTAAAGATCAGCGGGACAAAGTTCACAAACAACATTTGTCACACTTTCCGACTTTGAAAGTTGAACCTTTCTTTTGCGTGTACCTACTCGTAATAATACGAACGAAGTAATAATTCTAAATGGTTGTGGGATATAATAAAACAGTAATTTTATTGATCAAAACAATAACTATATACAAATACTGATAAGAAAATAGCATTTTTAACAAAAAAACAAATTATTAAAATGAACTCAGAATTCGAAATGCTAGAGATAATTAATAAGATAAAATTATAGATAATATTAGATAAAAGATTGGGATATAATTGACATACAATCTTCATAGAAATAACCTTTATCTAAAAAAAGTCTGTAAGTAGGTATAGGTACCTACTTAGGTCAGCTTGCACGATAATTGCTATTCTAATCTGTCGTATTTATTTATTTATATATTGCTTGCATATTACAAGCTTTGCTTAGATATAGGGGGCGTTGTGTGAAATTTCCATGATTTTTTTCCATTTTTTATTGACAATTGTGATACAAGCCGACCTGCATGGTCCAACTTGTATATATTTTTTGATACTTTATACTGATTATTTTTGTACAAACGCAATAAGAGAAAGAATGCATAAAATGGAGTCGTAGCCTTTATCCGAACCGACCACGGCTATGTTTAATTTATTGTCTTTGTGGCACGAATTCACTTTTCGAAATAAATACTTTTTAAAAAGCTAACACAAAGAAACAACGCAACTAAAGTCTGTTTATTTCAAAGTAAGGTACAGGGTGTAACAAGGAAACTCCCGAAAACTTAACTGAGACAAGCGAGTCAAAGGTTGAAGAATGTCGTCCATCAATGATGGTAGGTATACATTGCTAAATAAGTTTTGATATCCTACCTATTTTTGTTTCGAAAAAGGTTACTACTACTTACCACTGTATATGCGCCCAACAACATCAATATCACTACAGGAATTTTATCATTTTGTGACATGTTTTGGGGTGACTGTGTAGTGTGCAGTCTCTACAACTTCCCAGAAGCTGTCATTCTAACTATGCGGTAACTATCAATTTTAAGTTGTTCTTTTGCACCCTGTACATATTGCTATTGTTCGCAGCAAAATAAAATTATGTTTTTATGCTATAAACTAGCTTCTCGGTTGTATTCAGTATTTTTATTGTATACCAAATTCCCGATTTATTTGCCAGATGTAGGTAGGTAGCTGAAATAATTATTTGCTTCGAATGACGTAGAGGCTTTTTTATCCATCTATGTAGATCTTTCAAACTTATCTACCACAGAATCATGACATTTTGGCAGTATTTACATAGTTATAAGTACAGTAGTGCAGTAGTGAGATCTATAGAATGACACTGCGCATCAAATGAGGACTCGACTTGAGTGTTGCCACACTAAAAAAAACTACCGCGCACAAACGCTACCCACATCTACCACTCCCTAACTTACTGAGTAAGTTGAACTAGATAAGTAGGTAAGCACGTTAACTAACAGGACTTTACGTGTCGGTACATGGTAATATTCTTAAATCGCAAAAGGGGTTAACAATGTCGCTTCCAAATGAAATGGGTACTTTAATCTCGGTAATGTACCAAAGTACCATTGATAAGAAATCTCTATCACACTTTTCATGATAAAGCTATGATTTCTAAAGAGTTGAGACCATCTTTAACCCCCAACTCATATTGGCAATGCGAGCAATGCTTGGTGGTAGAAATAGGCTCGCTAGTATTACTTACTTCCCCTGACGAACTCTTTTACAAAAAGCTCTACTTATATTTAATAACAACCGTCAATAGCGGTCGCTATTTTGCAAGAAACCAAGGCTTAACAATGCCATCTGCATTTTGGTTATATTGTAAAAGTCTTCGAACTTTGAGACTTATGCTCATAATAAAGAGTCCAAAATCGTGTAGCGAGGTAAAAATAAAACTCACAGGAAATCCTTTAACGACAGAAATTTTACTGGCGCACCTTATGTTTATACAGCTACCGGGTTCTGCACGAGCATATGTCATACAGTGACCAAAATCGTGATCAGTGAAAGAAAGAATTAAAGACATCGAACGTCGAGAAGTGATGGACGCAATGGACACATTCTCTGTGAGAAAATAATAATTACACTTTTCTAAAATGGTGAAACAAGAAAATGCAACTAATATCGAAGAAAAGATAAATGGCTATTTATGGTTCTTTGGTCAATATACAAGTTTGTGGCATTTATTAAGAATTGTACCTACTCTAGATATTACATGATATTACTGAGGCAAAACGAAGGTACAAGCGTTGCCTTATTACAACGCGATCATCGCAAGTTCGCGCGAATTTCACTCGTACCAACGCGCGATCAAACATAGATGTCGGAATGCGTTGTTTCAAGCCAACAACGTGCGAGATCGCCAGTTCGCGCGATGATCGCGTAGTCGCGTTGTATTAGGACGACGACGCCTCAAGCGTGACTTAAACATGGGTATGTCGGCAGCAATGTCGCAATTTACTCACAATGTGCGGGATATCCAGCCGGGTACTGTAGCCACTATTGGTATTATACTCAACTCACCTATTTTGTTGCATTGATAAGACTACCGTGTCGCAAAATTTGCAATGAATTTAAAATGTAGAGTGTATTGTTCGAGGGGTGTTGGTGTTTTTGTAGGCATTTGTGATGAAGACGTTTGAGCTTGGTCATGTTTTCTTACGCTTTTGTGGTTCTATGAAAAATCTTTATTTTAAAAGATTTTTTCACTCAACAAAGTAGGTAGGTACAGTCAGCATCAGAACTAGATCACTTTTTCAGGATTTCAAAATTGTGCACCTAGTTGGCTCTAATCATACTCTTTTTTTTTAAAAAAAGGATAGTTCCTAGTTTTCAATCATGAAGTATTTTTTGTTCGGTATATAATTTGGTTGGTTTTCCGCTCATCTTGTCGCTCCGCGTATACCATCGCGCCATCGGTTTACAAGACAAATGAACACTACATCCATTACGGCTCATTGCATTTCAATCAATCCGCTATAAGCAGTATCAATCACTAAAAAAAATTATTTTAACTTTGTTTTGGTAATATCCAAAATTGGTGTGGCTGAAAGTAAGTACAAATTACCCCTACAGCTGTATTAAATAGGGTGGTTTGGCAAGTCCTCGCAAGATCTGTTTGGAAGGCGAAGAAAGTGAATCTTTTCCATCTGTTGGATAGTTTCCAAATACATTTTTGACCCTGATTTTCGACACTTTCCAGAATAATCTTAGTTGGTTCGTGCGTATGAGTTAGTGCCCAACTTATAGACTTAACATGGTTATATCTCACAGTTATGGGCGCAGTGTAAAGCATCGTTATGTTATGGGCAGTGGGCCATCGGCTAGTTCCATCATTTATAAAAAAAATTGAAACTACCACATCATCTTCTATTAATGTTTACAGTGCAAGCTGAAACAATACACGTCTGAAGGAAGCAGACTGAAACAATACACCGTAATTTCTCTTTACAGTGTAGGTGGAAGAGTAAACTCGTGAATCGCAGTCCAATACAGCCTCTTGTTTACGATATTGTACCTAGAGGTCGTATCGTATAACACTCTTGCTTACGGCTTGTGTCTTGTAAAGCCTCAAATTAGAAAAGTGGTAGGTATTTTGTAATTGGACTTCTGAAGAGCTTGATTTTATTTTGTGCATTGGCTTTTTCATTATTTCGTTTACTTAAAAATTAAGGAAACATATATTATAAAAATCGCAGGATCTGACATGCGGGTTAAAAACAAGTAATTAAATTAAAAATTTAAAAAACCCCCCAAATCATGGACCGATTTTCATCAAACATAGTTAAGAACACTCCCGACTAATTCAGCTTTCAAACAAAAAAAACTAAATCAAAATCGGTTCATCCGTTCGGGAGCTACGTTGCCTCAAACAGGCACACACACACACACACACACACAGACACGTCAAACTTATAACACCCCGTCGTTTTTGCGTCAAGGGTTAATAAGGTAAAGTTTGATTTTCTTTACAAAAGGTATTCTTCGTCGTTTGAATGAATGAATGAATGATTGAGAAACTCATTGGACACTTTAAAAACTAATAAAAAAGGACAAAAAATACAGAAGAAGTCGTTTGGCACTGGCTCTACTGATTAGGTATACCTATAATTTCATGAATATAAATCTGGAACTACCTATATAAGGGTGCAGCTGCACTTGGTCTTGAAATTTGGAATCCGAATAATAGACTCCTCTCTCTAATACATCAGCATAAATAAAATTAAATTTTTAAAACGGAAAAATTGAATGTACCTAAACATAATTGACCAATCGACACTGGCCGCTAGTCTGGCCACCAAACGCGTGGTAGCTTAGCGTGCAGTGCCAGTATCAATGTTTTAGATGGATTTATGTGCGTAGTCATGTTTATTCTGTGCCACAAGGCTTAGAATTTGGAGCGTAGGCCGCACAATAGCTTGCAAATCGTCTGACACCGGACCGTATCGTTTCGTGCTGTTCCACAGCTTTCTCAGTGGTCTGACACACGGATAATTTACTTTCTCGAGAGCACATCAAAGAAATCATGGATATAGTGGCGGAATAAGCTCCGAGAGGGTGTTAACTACCTCTATGCCTAGATCTGAGTCTGAAAAAGAAAGGAATGACATGGTTCGTGGCATGAATGGCGACCTCCGTTTTGTTTTTGGCTAAGTCTGAAGTCGCCTTTTGTGGAACAGCAAACCAGCTGAAACTGTGCCTTTTTGGCATTTCTTACCTGGCACAAGACCGCTTTTGTTTAATTTTTAACGACGGGGTGTTATAAGTTTGAAGTGTGTGTGTATGTGTCTGTCTGAGGCAACGTAGCTCCCGAACGGATGAACCGATTTTGATTTTTGTTTTTGTTTGAAAGGTGAATAAGTCGGAAGTGTTCTTAGCTATGTTTGATGAAAATTGGTCCAAGATTCGGGGGTTTTTTTAAATTTTAAATTTAATTACTTGTTTGTTTTAAGTTTGTGTTCCACCTAGACCTAGGTACATCTTTGTGTCTTGCATATATAGGTATCTACCTTTATTGCCAAAATAAATATATTTCATTTCAATGTTTACATATGGCTCCGGTTTGAGTTGTTGGTGCCATGCAGTTAGTTAAACTTATCAGAAGAAACCACTCAACGTCAAAAGACGTAGGTACATCATTGAACGTGTCGATGACCACAGTTTTCTTCTGCCAAGTTACGTTAAAAATATCATCCAGCACACTAACAGATAAAACAATTCTAGCTAAACATAAGTTGTAATTGAAAATCAGACTAAATTCTACAGAAATTGTTCTCTGATCCATCCAGCAGTATTTCACGATGCTCAAGTATTGCAGTGAATTCTATTGATAGCCTACAGAATACAGATAGCGGGGGAACCATAATGCGAATCAAGTACTGACAAGTTTCTCACTGCTTTATGTAAATTGTATGGTTTCGAGTTTACAAAGGCATGCTTCCATTATCAGATACTGTCTAGGTTTCGGTAATTCCAAGGAAATTAATCTTTAATTGCTGGTAAATTGAATTTAGCCATGAGTTACTGTTTACTACAAAAATTTAGGTTGAAAAAAAACACAACCGAATTGAGAACCTCCTCCTTTTTGGAAGTAGGTTAAAAACGTGAAAAGAGAGTTACAATTTGAACAAAGAGTTTTGACAAAGCTATACAGCTTGGCAAAAACGTCTTCAAACGGAACTAAATATCTCGTTCATTCATTTTCCTACAAAAGAATGAACAAATTGATTTATTGCAAACACAGCGGCGCCCTTAATTTTTTTTTTGCCAATTTCTATTCTGTGACAAGGGCATAAAAAAGCATGTAGCTACTGTAGGTAGAGCGACATCCTTCGTTTTGGTAACAAAACTCAGGGCACAGAATATTAGTCTCAGGATAACAAAGGTTTCCTTTAAACATATTTCAATGTATCTCTCCTCCAGCAAACCAATAACCTCAATACAACAAAACCATCGATATGAGACACGCTTGGATGGTTATTATAAAAGGTTCGAACTGAAGGCATCCATTGTGCCTTGATTAAGAAATGCCTGTGTTCCGTGTGCAGAGTGCGTGAACCATTGAGGAGTAGGTACACTAGGTACCTACTCATTGCACGATTTAGGTAGGTATCTATATTTCCCTAGAGTTTATCCAATGACATTAAAAAATAACATCATCTGTGTCAGTTTTCAGCAACGATCATATAATTATACAGTGGACTTAGTTGAAAATGTAAGTGGAACTGTAAAATTGTGCTCAGACAAATGAATGAGTTTTTATAGTTATATTCGAGCACTTGAATATCGAACACTTTTAAGGCGATGGGTAATGCCAAGCAATAATCTTCTCGCACGCACTTTCTCATTTATTACTTACTAGCAGTTACCCGCGACTTCGTACGCGTCTACAGTTTCCGCGTAGTACATTATATTATCTGTGCGTGTACCGAGCGGATGCTTCTTTGAGAAACTTGACATTACACCTCATTACACCGAACTCGTACCTACGGGAATGTCAAACGCGAGTTGTTAGACCAAAGAGGTAGTACTACGCCCTGCCAAGCTGACGTGTCATGACATGACAATGAAATCCTCTTGCCAATTGGCGCTGCTAATCCTTTTCGTTCATTTTTATCCTGTAGATCCTGTAAATTATTCGGGATAAAAAGTAGCCTATGTGTCAATCCAGGTTACGAACTATATATGTGCCAAGATTCATCCAAGTTGGTTCAGTAGTTTAGACGTGATTGAAACACAAACATCCAAACATCCAAACATCTAAACATCTAAACTTTCACATTTATAATATTAGTAGGATAGGATAGGATAGGATAGGATAGGATTTTTAAATTCAGTTTATCTTGAGCTTCCAAAATGTTGAAATGTGCGAGAAGGTTGTTTGACATAAACTCGAAACATTAAATACCTCTGTTATACCCATAGCCGGGTGTCAAACTGTAATGCATGACAAACTCACTATCAAAATTTATTGTGGAAATGACGGACCGAGTGCATAAATGTGAAGAAGAAGGTTGAAAACGTGACATTATAAAAATGAAGATAGTGTAATAAAATGATAAAAAAATCCTTGTGGGCCCTTGTACAGCCCTCTCTATTTTTTAGAAATAGAAAACGAATCAAAATGTATTGAAATTACATATTTCTGAACGATAAGTCACGTGACTGTTCCCCAATTACATAATTTGATGTTTACATTATTATTTTCTAGTGACATCTAGTGGTTATAGAATGTCAGCTTGGAAACGGGCAGTGTGTCTTTGAGTGATTCTTGAAAATTCTTAATTAATTTGAACTTGACCCCCCAATAACTTCGTTAGCATAATGAACTTTTCATCAATTTTCAGATCTTAATCACACTTATCGTCTATAGGGTGCCTTAATGGATTTTTTAATGAATCTTCTCAAGTCTATAAAAGAGAAACATGTTTATGGACCAATTTAATTTGTAATTCTATTCAGTACTATGAAGACTTCGTTTATGAAGTGAATTGGCTTTTCAGAATTGATGTTATCATATATTTTCAAAAATGGAATTATTGGTGAACTTTTTTGTGATTGGAATGTATTTGGGTGGTGTTTACTGTGGTTTAGATTTACGAAATGAGGAAACTACAGGTGAGCTGAGTACCTAGGTACATAGTTACATTTGTAAATCTGGGGGGCGATTCCAATCTCAGTTGAACTGCAAAGTTTTAAACCATGGTCAGTTCATACTAACTCATAGTTATTCTGTGACTAAATAGTGACATTATGATGTCATTTAATTTGTTTTCGCGCATATTTTGCTGTCAAGTGTCTAAAAAGAATGATCACGTGGTACAAAATTGTACAACGTGACCTGAAGAATACGGGGGCTGAATACGGGGGCTGATTTGTATTTAGAACAAGTCAGGAGCTATTACGGGATGCTGTAGTAAATACTTTGTACGAGATTTTTCATGAAATAGGTACTTATTTCATGAAAGAAGTATCTAGTAGTCGTTGTTTTTTTCTTTCATTTATTTTGATAAGTAACCCTATTTGGTAATAACGTAATCGTACAAGTAATAACAGATTTTATGGTTGTTCCAACATTTTTAACAGTAACTATCGAGTTGCTGGTGCTGTGAGGGCCTGTTTCACCATCTTTGAGTAACGCTATCCATCAAATAACTTTCACTACTTACCTCTCTTTACCTACCTCTCTTCTTCTTCTTTTTTGTACCTCTCTTTGTCATTGACAAGTTTAAAGTAGAAACGGATATATTTTTAACTGACAGGCGTCACAGCTCAGTCGGGAATAGCTCTGCCTTCCGTGCTGTGGGTCGTGGGTTCGATCCCCACCAAGAACAATCATTTGTGCGTGGAAAACATAGATATTTGTTCTATGTCTGGGTTCTACGTATTATAAGTATGTATTTACAAAAAAAAGTATATAAGTGTTCTATCAGCCATCTAGTTCCCATAATACAAGCTTTGCTAAGTTTGGGACTAGAGGGCGTTGTGTGAAATGTCCCTAAATATTTATTTATTTAATTTATTTAAAACTGACGGATAGTGTAATCATAAGATGGTAACTTTGCAGGTGATTTCTGGAATATGCCAATAAAACGATGATTTTCTTCCAGAAATTAATTTCGATGATATACCTATTGACAAAAAGGAATTACCTCAACGTGAGATAGACGTACTTATGAATATGGACGTAGGGAGATACACGACGCAGACCTATCATTACTACAATAATCAGTTCATTAACGATAACAATGCAACGTTTAAAAAGAATACTTCTTGTATTGACGATTATATCAGGTGCCAATTGAGCATGTAAGTATTAAACGGTACCTAGTATATTTCTTTGTAAAAAAGATCATACAAAAAAGGCTAGGAACCAGGTAAACGTAGTTTCTTGTTTCTTGCCCGTTCTAGAAACGGTCGCGTGGAACTGGCACCGAGAATCACCTAGTTAAAATATAAGACGATTCCAAATGATCCTTGTGATTTTATTGATTAAAGAAATTATGATGACTCTGGCGGTAGTTTGATGTATAGCGATGGTCTATTTATTCTAAATAAACCACGGTGATTCTAAGGTCGTGGGTTCAAATCCGGTTGTGTTCCAATGGTTTTTCTATTTAGAAAAATGGGCGTAATGAATGGTGAAGGAGAACGTCGTCGTGAGGAAACCCGCGCTGCTTAGTCAGCTTCGCATGTACCTATTGACTTGTCTTTCCTGCGTACAAGGCCGACTAGATACTACTAGGTATTAAGAGCCCACCTTCGACTAACGAGCCCACACTACTCCAGCTCGAATCGTTTTCTCTTCAGCAGAGGTATTCCAATCTCAGTTGAACTGCAAAGTTTTAAATCATGGTCAGTTCATACTAACTCATAGTTATTCGGTGACTAAATAGTGACATTATGATGTCATTTAATTGGTTTTCGCGCATATTTTGCTGTCAAGTGTCTAAAAAGAATGATCACGTGGTACAAAATTGTACCACGTGACCTGAAGAAATTACACTGGGCAGTGAAATATAACTTGACAGCAAAGGATTGGAATCCGGGGGCAGACGGTTTTTTTGTTAAAATCAGAGGCAATTTTGTGATTTTTTTTCTATCGAATTTTTTTTTTGTAATCTTGTTTTCACTTCACATTCCCCACTACTAATACCTATAAATGTAAAAGTTTAGATGTTTGTGTTTCTATCACGCTGTAACTACTGGTCCGATTTGGATGAAACTTGGAATATATTATAGTTCGTAACCTGGATTGACACATACATGGGCTACTTTTCCCGTTTTTTAAAGTTATTTTTTTTCGTGGATGAAGTCGCGGGTATAATTGCTAGTAAGTAATATATCCTCAATTGTAGGTACCTACTATAAATTTTAAATATTATTGATTCAATACTTTTATTGATATGCAGGATCAAACTTGAGAAATTGAGGATGATATTACAACTGAGGAGATAATGGCTAACGTTTCATCCCCCTAGGTCGAAGTTAGTACCAGTCTGCGCGTTTAATGACCCTTGGGACAGATACTTTGGTTACTACACTACTAACTCTTTCTGCGAGATTCATCTTGATAATTGTAGAAGAGGATATAGTAAGTACCTACCCAATTTTGAAACCCCGATCGAAAATAAAATCAATAAATAACTCTTTATTGCAGACACGGTAGGTCCATAAGGTAGGTAGTACACAATTATTTATAAAAAACAAGTAAGTACCTACTTTTTTTTTTACAATCGGAGAAGGGGTTATGATCGGTTTCTATACTCAATTAATCGGATAGATTAGGCGTCACAGCTCAGTCTGTAATGAATCTGCCTTCCGTGCTGTGGGTCGTGGGTTCGATCCCCACCACGAACAAACATTTGTGTGTGGCAAAACAGATGGTTGTTCTATGTCTGGGTGTTACTATGTATTATATGTATGTATTTACAAAAAAAAAGTATACAGCGTGTAGCTACAATGGCGACATTAAATTAACCAGCGTATCCGGTTTCGCGTTTTCAGAATATAGACATATTTTCTATTTCATTAAACATAAGATTTATCGAAATAAATCAATTTTCTTAAATAACGCCTCGGAGCAACCTGTACGTAAGAGCAGAGGTCATCTGTCGGGTTCACGGGTCATAACCGCGTGTAACCGCGTATGAAGAGCAAGAAAGTATTGTTAGAATAGGACACCCGAAATTGCGCGTTGTGCATGAAAGGGATAGCTAGCGCCGCCGCGCCGCCGCCCGCGCCGCTCGCTCGACCGACTCGTCCTGCCGCCTAGCCAGTGATACGCGGGCCGGTGTCCTTGACACACTTTATTTTAATAATTTTGCTAATTATCTACCTATTCTCAATGTTTCGCGAAAAAGACGCTTGGTTTTGTTAGTTTAGCTTTTCTATTCTAAGTACCCAATCAGGTCTACGTAGGTACAGCGATAAAGACGCTTTGATTTATTATTTGTTTATCTGTCTACCTTTGCGACTAGGGAGCGGGTAAATTAAATGTTTGGTGCTCAGTGGATACTGGATAGGACGACACGACACGGAGCTCTTAGGTGGCCCAATGTCACCTGACCTCAAGCCCCTCGATTTTTTTATGGGGCTTTGTGAAAGACGACGTTCATGCTAAAATAAAATAAAATGTATTATCAAAAGTGAGGGCAAATATTCAGCGCCGCCGGTTACATCTTTGTGTCCGACGTGGTGGCGGCGGCGGCGGCGCGGCGGCTACATTGAGAACTTGAAGATTTAATAAGTGTAAGGCGCTAGGTGCATAGGTCACAATAAAATTAATAGTAAAGTGAACAAGGTGAAGTGAAATTATTTGATTTCTTTGAATTCCTTGTGTCGCTTGATTTCCCCGCCCCGCGCTCCGCCCCGCGCCCCGCCGCCGCCACCGAGCCGCCCGGGCAGCCAGGCGCGGGCGCGGGCGCGGTAACATGTAGGTAAAGACACTCATAGGGTGATTAATTTTTGTTGCGTATTTTATTATTAAGTTTGTTTGAAAAATTCGAAATTTCTATTTTGGACTATAATTATTTTTTTATTTTTTTTATGAATACTTATAAGTAGCTCTACCCGTGTGTTCATTTAATGTCGCCATTGTAGCTACACGCTGTATAAGTATTCTATCAGCATCTAGTTCCCATATTACAAGCTTTGCTTAGTTTGGGACTAGAGGGCGTCGTGTGAAATGTCCATGAATATTTATTTTTTTATTTATTAGGTACCATAGCAATTAAGCTACATGCCAGAAAGAATGGAAAGGTCAAACAAAAAAGAGAAAAAAAAAGTCAAACTCAATCTTTGTCTCTTTGAACTTAGCCGCAGGTTACTCAGTATACCTCGGCTTGGAGGAGAGTGAAGAGTGGGGAGTGTAGAGCTTAACTTCAGAGAGACAGTTTAAGTTTTTATTTTCGTCAACTTGTATGGATGAAACAACAATTTATTACAGAATTATTTCTAAACATTCTTAGCGCCCCGGAACTCCAACGAGTAGAAGTCTAATTGTACCATACGCTCCATCGTCAAAATGTACAATATGCCATGGTCATAATTAGTAGTACAATTACCTAGTATAAAACAAGTAGGTAGAAAAAGTAGGTACAAACAAAAAAGTGTGCTAACTTCCACCTTAGCAAAACTTGTACATAATGTGCAGATATTAAATTCCGTAAAGTAATATTTTAATAATACATCCAATATAGTGACTATTGTGTAATCCTGAAAAAAATATCCAATAATAATGTTTAATAGATTTTATTATGAGAATTACGTATGATTTTAGCATTTTGGCGCATCATAGACCAAGGAGAATGCAGATTTTGGTATTATAATAAATGGGATGACGTCTATCACTCCAGAAGAAACAGTCCTTTTCTCATTGTCAATCTACTGAGGGCTTTAGCCCCGGGCAGCTCTAAGGCATTGAGGAAACGTGCATTAGGAAAGATGAAAGAACCAATTGATGATATAGTTGGATCTGGAATACATTATTCAAGAAAAGATAACCATCCTCTTGTATATGATATACTAAAAGTTTTAGCTACACAGCCTGGCAATACTGAAATATCAATTTCTAAACCTAATGATTCAAGTATTTGGCCAGAAGAAAATGAAAGTGAGAGGAGACGAATGGAAGAAGAATTTACAAATGACATAGATGAACCAGAGTTATCCTATACAAGAAGAAATAATAAACGTATCGTTGATTTACTTCAAATTTTAGCTACACAATCTGGCAACACTGAAGTATTTGATTCCATGTTATAATTCGAAACCCTGGCAGGAAAATTTATATAATATGAAATCTTCATTACTAGCTTAAGATAAAAGTCAAACACTTAAGTAAACAATCTGTAAAAATCTAAAAAGCGTTTTTTAGATTGTTTTAACTTATAAACGGCAAAGGTACTTAATACCAAAAAAAATATTGTAGATTTGTAGCCATGAATATGTAGGTACAGAGAGGCGAGTACGAGTTGACAATGTAAAAACCGGTGTGAAACGTCTGACGCCAACCACACCGGTGTGCGCTGACTGGTATGGAAACAATGAGCGTATTTTTTGAGTAGCTTGGTCTCGTCAAGCTTCCGCTCAGTGTTTCCATAGCAATCATCGCACACCGGTGTGCTGGACGTCAGACGTATGGTACACTGTAAACTCGTACTCGCCCCTCTGTTGGTTTCAATTTCAACTCTCATACCTAATCACTTTAGTTTTATTGAATAAATATAATATTAGATCTAAAGGCACCGTTCTCTAATAGGTTAAAATGTAGTACACTGCAGCCTGCAGGTATCAGGCTGTCAAACTATTTAAGGGTGCGTGTAGTGAAAATTAGCATTTCAAACTGCGGTCATAAAGTCGTTGGAATAAGGTTCGAAACCGCACGCGCTTCGTCGTGGCGCTTGCGACCGCCGCGACATAACCAAAGATTATAAAAAAAAACAGATAAGGATATATCGTTCAAGAAACTGTTGGTACATGCAATTATTTTATTTTCAACCTAATAATCAGTGCCGTTTTCGAAATCCAGACACAATCTTAGAAAGTTAGAGGTATCTTTGAGAATGTTTTCTATCAAAAGAATATTTTTCGATCGTGTTTCGATTTTTCGATCAAAGAAAAGGTCGGAAATATAATGAATTTGCTGTATCTATTTTTACTTTTGATTTATTACTTGTGTATACGGATTACCAGCGTTAAAGCAACTTGTGATTTTCACTGTACCCGCACTGTTAATGCTCTGTCCACTGAACTAAAAACGGCAACCAATGTTAATTTTAAATCTGATTTAAAACAACTGCAGCTGAAGGGATGTTCCTACTCAATTAAGTAGATATTGTCAATTGACAATTTACTCAATAATTGTAGCTAATAATGAAATACTGTCATTTTGTTCCTAATTTGTGATCAACCTATTTATTTAATAATGTATTTCAGCAATTGCAAATTGTTATTGAATAAAGGATATTATCCCATATTAGTAGATTTATTTACAACTCATTTTTTATTATAATATCAAAATTAATATTATCACCATTTGTGGCATTGAAACCGGGGCCAGTTGCTAGGTTACTCGATTTGGCGGAATTCCACTCATAGTTACGCACTGTTACAAATAAAAAGATTTCGAAAAAACGCTCTAAGGATAAAAAGATAAAATAAGATAAGATAAGTATTTTGAAATACATATCTGGGTGAATAATATATCGCCATCTATTTCTGTCACCCGCCACAATTCAGCGCGCGGAATTGTGTAAAAATTGTCCCTAGTCTAAAAGTAAACAATACTTAATATAAACACTTTTGTTAACTACAAACAGGCAGTTTCTAAAAAAGTAAAAAAAACACAATGGAATTTAACACGAGCGGAAAAACAACACTTTGAGATAAAAAAGTCTGCGCTTTTTATTTCGTTTTAAAACCCGGTAACTTTGTTAGTAGACTATTTTGCTTTTGAACAACAGTAAAGAACTGCAGATTTGAATGTTATTTGTTGGGTAAAAACCTCTCAAGAAACTTTAGTATTGGTTATACAAAGTTTTACAAAAATTGTGTTAATAAATTGTGTTAGTACTTATTGTTTGTTTTTTTCTTTCTGCTTGTTTTGTGCTGTACCTACCTGTAAGTACTACTATACCTACCTGGGTTTTTCTTCTCAAAACGCCTTTTGTAATCTACATTTAATCCTACCTACGAGTATGGAGTACCCCATTCGCCAAATATACTTTCTATACGTACTCTTTTTATACCCACAAAATAGCTTGCCTGCTTATATTATCAGACCTATTTTTTTGTGACCATACTGACCATAAATAGTTTCTTCCCGCCAAATGTGGCCATCGAAATACCGGCTTCAATATCATACCCTTGCCCACCATTTTTAAGATATATCATCCACATTATGCATGGAAGCGGTTCGGGTGTCATAAAAAGTAGATAAACTGAGAGGTTGGCACTAGTTTGGTTAGTCTAAGTTAGATAAACCCTTGAATAAAGAAATCCTCATAGCTACACCGTAGCATACGACGTAGCTAGTAGGGATTTCTAGAAAAAAAACTGGAATCCCCACTGGTGCGGATTTTTGGCATCCCACTACTATTATAAATAAGATTTTTGAATGTTTGTGTTTCAATCACGCTGTAACTACTGGTCCGATTTGGATGAAATTTGGAATATATAGTTCGTAACCTGGATTAATACATAGGCTACTTTTCCCGCTTTTTTGATAGGTTATATTTCTTTTTTGTTTTTTTTTTTCGTGGACGAAGTCGCGGGTAACTGCTAGCATACCATAAAAAGTAAGATAGTTGATAAAAATGTCAAAGTTTTATTTCACCTCTCTTTTTAGAGACCCAATATCGTACTTTATAGTTTAACATTATTTTAAGTGTTATGGTAAATAATCCACTTGACACTGGCAAAATTGTCTGTCGAAATGACGGACAGAGGCTAAATATAAAAAAAGAAGAAGAAGTGTTATGGTATAGCCTGACCTGTGGCCGTGTGTACCCGGTTGGGAATTACAATATAATGGAAGGCAGACCGAGGTTGACTTATGTACCTACTACATGTGGGATAAGTTTTTGCAATGCAAAAAGTAAGTCGCAATGACTTGTGTTTGTTTAATAATCGAACTGTAATTTTACACACAGCTGTTGATTATCATACGGAATTCCGGCACTGAATTACACGCGGCTGATTCCGTAAGCGTAATTCCGCCAAATCCCAAAATAAAACTAGTGCTAGCTCTACTTAACCTTTGGTCGTTCACCACTACATATTCCGTTTGCCGTAATACTTTATAGGTGATGGAATCACCCAGTTCAGCGCGGGCATCTCGGTATCGTAAAGGTGGACTGGGTTTATAGATTCACTGGGGTTTGTGATACCCCATTTCCAGGCGTCATTGGCTTCGGTTTAATTAAATCGATTTTTCATTGGGGTTTGTAGTACCACATATACTTTAATTTCTATACACTACAGTGTCTACAGTCCCTAGAGTGACAGGCAGGTGTGTCGCACTGCAGTAGCTCACAAATTGTATTTTAGTGCAGATTTTTCAATTTGGATTTCAATTTATCTTATATTTCAATTCTGTTGGGATTGGTTTTGGATTTGTAGCACTGGTGCTACACCGTAGATATTGCTACGCCGTAGCAAGTAGAAAGAAGATCCAAGTAAAAAGAGCGGTTACAAACTTTGAACAATGTTTCGTACTATGGTTGTAATTGTAGATAGATAGATAAACACTTTATTGTACACAAAGTGAGAAACAATTAAAGCTAATATATTGTCATTGTATTTATTTATTTATTTATACAGAAAAACTGAGAACTGAATATGCCGAATGTTTCTTGTATGGTTTTCTAGGCTTTGGCGCCTCATCATCTAGTTTTTAAGACTTCAAGAGATCTTTGTAAAATGCCTGTAAATGCATTACCTAAATTATTTTTAGAAATTTTGGGCTGATTTACACATATTTCTCTGTCTAATTATGATTTAGTTTAGCAGCTCTAAAGAATGATATTGTTTTTAGGCGTAGAGTAACGTCACTTAACCTCTCGCTCGCTTGAATCTCGACCAAACAAGTGCACCAAAGCGACTGGAAAAAGGCACATTTTTTGGTTGAAACATGTTAGGATCAAAATGATATTTTTGCTGAACCTTTGCATTGTTATTCTCAACACCGTGAAGTTTTGCGATTTTGCACAATAATAATTACATTCAGTCATTTTATTTTTAAAAATGTTCAAGTGTACGTGTGAGAAGTTGTTACCTGTCGTCTTAAACTAGTAAGTATAACCAAAGTTGAATGCTCTCAGGATTATAGACGTAGAACGTTTAGATAACCCGATTAGACCTAGGCTTAAGGAACGCTGACGTTCCGACGTAGCCGTGATGGATTATTCTGGACCACTTATCATTCTAATTCAGACAAGAATCTTGGACATAAGTTTAATTAGGCACAGAGTTTAAAAGAAATGATTAGAATTTAGCTAAGCTTATTTAGCTTAATCCTACTTAATATTATAAACGCGAAAGTTTGGATGTATGGATGTTTGTTACTCTTTCACGCATAATACTGGTCCGATTTGGATGAAACTTGGAATACGTATATAGTTCGTAGCCTGGATTAACACTTTACAGGCGACTTTTTATCCCAAAAAATCAACACGATAAAAGGGGACGATGGAGTGTTTACTTATGTTTTAAATACAGATCTATGTATTTCAGAATAAGGCTCTACCTGAAGGTTTTAGAACGTTAAAACGCTGTCTGCGACGGCTCCGGTTAAACTCTGGTAAAAAAGCGGCTACCGTAATGACGGCAGTAATGACAGTGTATTATATATTATTTTGTAAGTATTACCTATTTATTTGTAGAAAATTGCATTTTTTTTAAAACTGACATGAAAGGAATCGTTATTCAAACTATTTTAACTATAACTTTTTTATGTTGAATTATTTTTAGCAGCAGAATGACGGAAACCGCTTTTTAGTAAACCAGCACTTCACTGTAGCGAACGATTTTAAACCGAGCGAGGTATGAAAACTAAACATAAGTACTTTTATGGAAAAATAAAACATGAGGATAAAATGTTTTGAAATAAACGTAGTAAACTTGAGTAGGTAAGTGTATGTTGGAAGCTAAGCACTTACGAAAGGCGAAGCGAATCGACATGTGGCTTTTCTTTATTAGCCTGTTCCGTCCCACTGCTGGGCAAAGACCTCTCCCTCTTCCCTCAACTCGTCGCGGTCTCTCGCCAAATTAGGCCAGTCATTGTTGAAGATATGTACCATCAGCAAATTTCCGCCTTACCACTTTTGAGACTGTTTCGCTTGCAAGCAGTTAGCTACCTGACCCCGCCTTTTTCTTTTGTCTTCTTATTTCGACCAACCAGAAACCTAAACATCTATTTATTTTTATGACGGCCCACAGTAACTGAATGTTACTTTATCTAGATAGAATTAATTGAAGCACAATGGGCGGCCTTAACGCTATGATCGATCTTTGACAGGCGTCACAGCTCAGTCGGTAATGGCTCTGCCTTCCATGCTGTGGGTCGTGGGTTCGATCCCCACTGAGAACAAACATTTGTGCGTGGAAAACATAGATGTTTGTTCTATGTCTGGGTGTTAATATGTATTTATAAGTATGTATTTACAAAAAAAAAGTATATAAGTATTCTATCAGCCATCTAGTACCCAAATCACAAGCTTTGCTTAGTTTGGGACTAGAGGGCGTTGTGTGTAAAGTCCATGAATATTTTATTTATTTTTATATTTTCAGGCAACCTGTCTAGGTCCCCAGGAAAGACAGACGCCGGTAACGTGTTCCATTCCTTTGTGGTTTAAGCTCTACATGTTTTGAACGTTTCGTGACTGGAACTTGTAAACCCGTATTGCAACCGTTAAAACCACAGTTTTGTTCAGCATTTATTACTCAACCAACTCATAAAAATGTAAAGTAGTACCTACCGACCTTTGTTTTGAGCTGTCCATACGTGCTGGCTACGTTTCTGGTTCTTATGAGTTTGGTATAAAATAAATATTTTAATAATAAATAAAAATTCATGGACATTTCACACTACGCCCTCTAGTCGCAAACAAAGCAAAGCTGGTAATATGGGAACTAGATGCTGATAGAATACTTATAAACTTACTTTTTTTTGTGACTCTGATGACGACTGAAAAAAATATGGCATCCACGTGCACGAAATTACGTATTTTGCTTTCCTGTGACTTTTCAGTGGTGTTTATGGTCACTAGAACATTCCCAATGAACTGCCATCATCATCACCATCTGATGATGAAGCTGGTAGTCGAATTGAAGTCGGTTTTTCTAGTTTTTTAAACTTAAACCAATGAAGTAAAACCTCTTCACACTATATCATGAAACAAAGAGGTTCTACAATAGAAGGGCTTAATGCTAAAAGCATTTTCCGCCAGCCATCCTTCTTACTAAAAGGTTTGATTCACCAAAGGAATTTCAACCGCATCGTCACATAACATCAGAGATTGCGGTCAAATGTTTACCTTCAATGTGTTAAAAATAAGAATTCTAAAATGATTTCTTGACTCACAATTCTTATTTCGATGCGTTCTTTTCAAACACTCCGAGAACACGAACAAACAGGCCCCGTATGCCAATCTTTTGCTGTCAAGTTATATTTCACTGCCCAGTGTAATTTCTTTAGGTCTAAAAAGAATGATCACGTGGTACAAAATTGTACCACGTGATCATTCTTTTTAGACACTCGACAGCAAAATATGCGCGAAAACACATCAAATGACGTCATAATGTCACTATTTAGTCACAGAATAACTATGAGTTAGTATGAACTGACCATGATTTAAAACTTTGCAGTTCAACTTTGATTGGCATACCCCTGCTGGAACATTTATTTTTATTTTATTTATATCACAGGAAGATTTTTTATGACAGTCAATATTTGTATTGAGTCTGTCGGTACGTGTGGAAGACCCTTTACGGATGCTCGGGGCCGGATTTCCGGGCCCCCGGCATATTTAGCGGTGTTTGCAACTATGAGCATTTCGTTTGGATTATTTAAACTGGATTTTTAACCGACTTCAAAAAAGGAGGAGGTTCTCAATTCGGTTGTATGTTTTTTTTTTTTTTTTTTTTTTTTTTTTTAATGTTTGTTACCTTAGAACTCCGTCATTTATGAATCGATTTCAAAAATTCTTTTTTTATCTGAAAGGATATACTTCCAGATTGGTCCCATTTAATTTTCATCAAAATCGGTTCAGTAGTTTGGGTTATAAATAGAAATAACTGAAAAAAAAAAGCCAAGTTGTGGCGTAGCGCCTACCATTTTACTGCTAGCAACGATGCAATATGCCAAGTTGCGGCGTAGCGCCTACCATTTTACTGCTAGCAACGATGACCCTTTGTGCACACCTAAATTTTAACATTTTTCTAAATTTGTCAATAAACCCAGTTTGTACATTCAAACCGCATTTAATTGGAGAAAAGCAAAAACCCACCAGTTGTTTCTCTAAGGAATCAACACCAACCACGTGCACGAAATTGCGTATTTTGCTTTCCTGTGACTTTTAAGTGGTGTTTATAGTGACTAGAACATTCCCAATGAACTGTCGTCATCATCATCATCTGATGATGAAGCTGGTAGTCGAATTGAAGTCGGTTTTTCCAGTTTTTTAACTTATAAATTATGTTATGTATCACGTACTAGCCAAGCGGATGTACCTACAGTATGTATAATTGAATACTACTGGACATAGACTACATGATCATCCGTTCATAAAACTATACAAAAGTTATACTGTGAACCGTTGAAGTATTTAACACATTACTGTCTTTGTCTTTCCTGCAGGGGTATTCCAATCTCAGTTGAACTGCAAAGTTGAACTGCAAAGTTTTAAATCATGGTCAGTTCATACTAACTCATAGTTATTCTGTGACTAAATAGTGACATTATGATGTCATTTAATTAGTTTTCGCGCATATTTTGCTGTCAAGTGTCTAAAAAGAATGATCACGAGGTACAAAATTGTACCACGTGACCTGAAGAAATTACACTGGGCAGTGAAATATAACTTGACAGCAAAAGATTGGAATACGGGGGCTGGTCATTATTGGATCTTTTCAAGGTAAGAGTGAATAGGTGTCCGTTTTGCTTCATCATCGGCTTCATCGTCACTACTAGGGAATTCTGAAGATAAAAAGATTGTCTATGAAATAAAAAAAACAGTGGTAAAGCTCTCTATTTTTCAACGGTTTGTTTTTTTGGTAAAAAAAATTCACGCTCCGTTTTAAATAGCTGTTAATGTTGGATTTTTATCACAAACATTGTCATAATTATATTTTGATACCTAGCTGCACTCTAAAGTACTTTACGAGATAAACAAAGTGCAGCAAAGCCTTCGCCTTTGAAAAAGCGGTGACCGTTCTATTACAACGTCCCAAAACTCTACATTTTAAAAGAAATACCTACATAGATAATACCTAAAAAGATGCATAGATAATACTTTATTGTACACCACAAAATTTTATACAGATGAGAGAAACATTCAAATAACGACAATGGGAAATAAAAAATATGTATATTTATTCACAAAGAATATTATGACTTATACAGTATTTACAATATTTATAATTTTACGAGCCCACTCGTACCTATACAGTTGTATAGCATAGCAAGCACTTTTAATTTTAATCTTATGAAATAAATTCAGTTGCAAATTCACAGCCGTAACGTGCGGTCGTTTTCTCTCTACCCGGTCCCCCCCAATATCATACTATCATAGTCATGTACTAGGGGTAGCAGCAGCCCCGTACTATATAATATACAATGGCATACAATGGGCGGCCTTATCACTAAAAGCGTCTTCTTAGCGATACTTCAGTGCTATTTTCTTCTTTTCACAACCAATACCAATTTTTTGCTCTCTATTTTTGTTATTGTCACAGCTTGCACACTGTTTTGATTAATTTTCATTTTGTAGTTGCTAATCGTGGGTATACCTATTTGTTCATTAATGTATGTACTTACATAATACTATTTTGTTATGTTTTAATTTCCATGTAGGTATATAGTTAGATTTTCCGTGGAATCACGGAACGGTTCTGGCGGAAGACCAGCGTTGGTTGCCAGTCAACCAACCTATGCTGAGCCAGGGTACGTGTTACGGCACCTATGTCACCCTATTTAGTACAAGTTTTTTTATTTTGGTAATTTTGGTGATGCTTTTTATTCTTTATTCAATACTAGCAGCTACCCGCGACTTCGTACGTCTACAGTTTCCGTGTACATTATATTATCTGTGCGTGTACCGAGCGGATACTTCTTTGAGAAACTTGACATTACACCTCATTACACCGAACTCGTACTGAAATGTCAAACGCTAGTCGTTAGACCAAAGAGGTAGTACTATGCCCTGTCAAACTGACATGACATGACATGACACCATCCTCATGCCAATTGGCGCTGCTAATCCTTTTCGTTCATTTTATCCTGTAGATCCTGTTAATTATTTGGGATAAAAAGTAGCCTATATGTCGATCCAGGTTACGAACTATATATATGCCAACTTTCATCCAAGTTGTTCCATTAGTTTTGACGTGATTGAAACACAAACATCCAAACATCTAAACTTTCGCATTTATAATATTAGTAGGATAGGATAGGATAGGATATACCTGTTACATTTATTATAACAGATCGCAACTTAAAAGCTGATTATACCTCTCTTTGGCTGGCGTACCGCAGCGCTTCTACTCGCCAATGGATCACGCTTTAGAAAAAGAAACAATAGAGTTACAGTATAATATTACGGCCGCTACATAATTGCCACCGCTTTTTAAGCAAGCCAAGCGTAACAAGTAGCATAACTATCCCGATGAGCACACTCCATTTTAATGAATAGAGCGCGGAGCCACTTATGTTGGTTTTTGCTTATTTTAACAAAGCCACTGCGTACTATCTAGAGCTATAATCTAAACTGTTATTAATGTTAAAGTTAACCAAAACTAGCTTTCATTCAACTTCAGTGACTTTTATTTTTATGTGGGTTCATACTACAGTTCAGACTATAAATATAAATAATAAATAAATATATGTTTATATAATACATATTGTAAATACTGTAATTAGTCGTTATTTTCTTTGTGAATAAACCTATGTTCAGACTACTTTATTTTTTATTTATTTTACTCTTAAAAATTAGTTATATAGATTAACTTAAATATTGTACCCTAAAACCACAATAAGGTTTGTGTGGGTACTCACACTCGTCGTGCATGTTCATAATACGTAGCTAGGTACATAGACGACTCCAGTGAGTAGGTACCTAGAGGTAGGTATCTAGAGGTGCCGAGAACGCTTGATGATTGACAACAGAGAAAGAGAGAACACGTTGGAGTTTTCTGGAATAAGTCAAAATTGCGTCCAATACAGTATTTACAAAAAATACTGTTGCAAATGATTTATAGATAGCTCAACTGATCCAAATCAGTACGAATCAGAACCGTGCTTAAGACACTGGCTGCATTGCCGCGCTGTAATAATTTGCTTAGCTCAAAATATGCATGATTCTCACGTCTTATATTATTTCACAGGACGTCTTCTCCATTTCCCAATGTCCACATGTTCAAAATGTAAACGAAACGACACTTTTTCCAAGCGATCACTTCGCCAATATACGCTGGAACTGAGTAACGAGTCTAAGTTTTATATCGATTGATTCTCGATAATCGAGTTCGCAAAATGTTAAATGAAATTCTCAAAAACTACTCAAACTGTTAATCGAGTTCCCATTTTCAGCATAGTTAAAAATTACTCCAATTATTCAGCTAAAAGTGTTTATTGTGACTGCACAAAAACCCTCGCATTTCATTTCTGTGACAAAATTCAAAATGGACAATTTTTTTTCTCCTTTTTGTATCACGATAAGCGTCACGACAAATTGAGTATGACTTATGTGTTTCTACATTGTGAAAACTGCAAGTTTGGTCCTACATTTTCGAGATTAAACTCAGACTCGGCACTTCGAAGCCAAAGCTAGTTCCCAAAGTAAACATTGATTTTGTAGTATAAAAGTAGTAAAGCTATTGTAAGCTGGAATGCGTTTAAGCTGCAATTCCTTTGAGGTGAAATAGACGATATACCTACTGTATAGGGTAGGAAAACTTTTGTGTGCCGTGGTAAATTGACCATTTTTCGTTGCAATATTTTTCTGGGCTCTTTGTCACATTTTTGCAATTTTTTTCCTTTGTTATTAGTTTCTAAGGTGTACAATAAAGAGTTTTCATTCATTCATTATTTCATTCATTCAGCATGCTCAGCTACACCTTCTAGCCTAATTGACATTCTACAGTGATATGATATTTACTCGTAGCTATTGTATGGAGAAAAATAGGTATCACCCGCTAGGGGTGTTTATCATGACTTTATAAAAAACTTCTCATACCAGAATAAAACAAAAATAAAGCTGATTACGTCGTCTGTCTGTATGGTGGTTTATACTACCTACACGATATCGGAAGATATCTTATTTAGACGGTACACTATGTCGGGCGCCGACACCGATATTTTGTTCGAGTCACTGATTTGTCGGTATCGGCCCCCTATTCTGTAGTATTAAAAGACTCTGTTTGTTTCGAACTTGATTTGAATCTGTGCATCGTTATTCTCGTACCATCGACTCGGAAAATGGGTAGCACTTCTCAAAATCTTAAGATCTGCCTTGAGACTTGCCGTGCCTTTGAGTTTTTCTTTATTTTTGTCGAAAATCATTTGGACCGTGAGGAAAATGAATTCCTTTGTTTATGCTGTAATCTGGTAGCAGTTCAATGGATTCAATCATGGTGGCTTTATTTTATTTTTCTCCTTATACCGTAGATAGATAGCTAGCCCCCAAGGCGATTATGGAAAAGTTGTTATGATTGTCGATCAATTTGAGTCATTGAACAACTCGACTCTACCAAACTCTACCGTCTCGGTGTTGGAGGTGCGGGTAAGAATGAAACTTGCGTTCTTTTTCTGGCCTGAAAACTTGTCAATTGAAACTTTTAGGTTATTTCGTATTCTACAAACAACGATCCAACTGATTAGTGACATTTCATCTGAGCAAGCTGAAGATCGATTGAACTACAGCAAGGGTATGCCAATCAAAGTTGAACTGCAAAGTTTTAAATCATGGTCAGTTCATACTAACTCATAGTTATTCTGTGACTAAATAGTGACATTATGACGTCATTTGATGTGTCTTCGCGCATATTTTGCTGTCAAGTGTCTAAAAAGAATGATCACGTGGTACGAAATTGTACCACGTGACCTGAGAAATTACACTGGGCAGTGAAATATAACTTGACAGCAAAAGATTGGCATACGGGGGCAGTAACAGTTGAAACTTAATAGAACGAGTCCATGTTGTGTCTCTCTGCTTGTTCCATTACTTTTATTATAAAATAAAACTAAACCCTACCGACCTAGCATACACCAATGTATATTTCTAACACACACCCACGTTCTTGTATACAGAGTGTATTATAAATCCATATTTTCCTAAGGGCACATCTGCTATCGGGCGGTCTCAACTAGGTCACATTAATGTAGAATTATTAATCGACTCACGGTACCTACATAACGCCTTCAGGGGTAATGTATGATGACATGAAAAGGAAAACAAGTTTCAAATAGAATTTTCATTGGTGACAGCGTGGGTGGCTTTAAGCGTGTTGGTTAGTGCAAGGATAAGATAGTAGAAAATAGAATAAGGCTCACGATTGTAGTCCCCGTTTTAAACCCTGTATATAAGTTTTGTGGTCGAAACTAAAAAGGGAATAGCGAGCGAGCCCGTTTTCCTATAATTACAAGTGAGGAAAATCAGAAACAGTTCTATTCCTAAACCAAAAAAACTTGTATTATTCAGCAACCGTGATATCTCAATGACTGATTCAAGATTTATTCGTTCGTTTCTTGGTGGTAGTCGATCGAAACCAGAGTTCAAAGTTTCCTATTAAGTTTTTTTGAGCTTTTTATTTTTGTTATCTTAAACTTAACACCCCGTATATTTTATTACTGCAATATCTTTGTACGACGTTAACTAAAGCGTGCATCCACGCAATGCATAACATAGAGTTTCAATTAAGTTTACAAACAAAACAGTTACGTTTTGTTCAAACATCAAAACTCAGTTCAGTTTTGGTGTTTGGAACAAAATAAAGACTTTTGTTTGAGGATTAAAAAGTGTATACGTATAACTTAATAAACCAAAAGCATAGAAATATCAAAAAGCATAATAAGAATTTTACAAGGATTGCAGAAAATCACTAAAGTAGCTCTAAACAATTTGTCATTCCTGTGATCAAATTCCTTTCTTGTGATATAAAATAACAAGTTACCACTCAAAAAAGCGAGGAATCTATCATCCAGCTGACAAACCCCAAACTTCGCTTATTGGAACGTCGTCGTAAAAAGCGTTTTCGTAAAAACGTTTCAGAACACGCCACTTTCTCAAGTCAGTAAAACATATAGCGGCCTATGTTCAACAAAAACTTTACATGTGAGGGAATACAAAAATTGGAGGAGACATTATCTTACAAATGGTATTTTTGATGGCAATTTAGCAACTTAGAAGAAATTCCGAATTTCGATATCCAAATTACGAGTAAAAAAATTTATTCACAAAGAAAATTATGACTAGTACAGTATTCACAATATTTATAATATGTACAAAATCAGCATTGCTATTCAGCGCGGCAATGCAGCCAGTGTCTTGGGCACGCTTCCGATTGGTACTGATTTGGATCAGTTGAGCTATCTATAAATCGTTTGCAACGGTGTGTAGATAGCTCAACTGCTTCATGTGTATTTAAAACTGTACACACTTAATTCGTCACAGTCTATACCTATTACACTGAGACCTAAGTCACAGAATGGCCACTCTCCGCCCCGTGCTATTTGATAAATAGGTCAACGTGGGAGGGTTGCCATCGTGAACTACATAGTAACAATCCGTGATTGCTACTACAGTTCACGGCTTGGCAAGAGCGGAATCTCCTAGTACAAGCATTTCATACTTACAAGTAATTAAATTAAAAAAAACCACTGACTTTGTATGCGGGAGTTGTGAAAAAAAATGTAAATCGCCATTTTGTGGCGGCGGCCATCTTAGACCGATTTTCATCAAACATAGCTAAGAACACTACGGACTAATTCACCTTTCAAACAAAAAAAAAAAAAAATAGGCATTCGTTCGAGAGCTACGATGCCTCAGACAGACACATAACACTCTCAAACTCATAACACCACGTCGTTTTTTCGTCGGGAGTTAAAAAAGAGATTTTCATATTATTATCATTTGGAAACCATAAAAACATTTGTATTTGTGATTAAATCAGTTCGTCTGTGCCAGGGAGCGTTGCTAATTTATTTACCTACATTACCGCCTCCAATAATTCACAGCGCACACGCACATGATTGATGGATCACCTACTGGAAAGTGTTTGAGCTCCGCGCCTACTTAGGGCCAACGCACATCTATCGACAAAACTGTTTTGTCGCGTACTTAGTGACGTGAAAATAAATTTTCTGTTATAACGAAAACAGCATATGATGAATGCTTCCTCGTCATATGCTGTTTTCGTTGTAACGAAACTCACATCAATTGACACGACAGTCTTTTCTCAAGTATGTTTACCTATCTATTATAGCATTGTTTAGTACCTACCTATTAAAATTGCTTTATACGCACATACCTAGAGAATGAACTGTGCTTTTTTAATAAATAAGAATATAAAGTAATTATGTAGTGTACTTAATAATATTATTAAGTACTTAGGATGATTCTCATTAAATAAGCAAGTAACGAAAACAGCAAATAAAAAGAAGCATATCGTAACTAAAAAAGTTTTACTGAGAAGTTTCACATCACTAACTGTTCGACAAGACGTTTTGTCTTTGGTTTGCGTTCTCCCTTACCGGAGTGAGACATTTGTCACTTTCTGCTTACTCGCCCACGCTACCAGATTACGAGCTTACTTATTGATTAAAAAATTAACATATTCATTTTATCTTGATCAATCCTATCCTACTAATATTATAAATGCGAAAGTTTGGATGTTTGTCTTTCAATCACGTCTAAACGACTGAACCAACTTTTTTTTTTTCGAATGGACTAAATGCTGGTGGTCGTATGACGACTCTTACAGCGCTACCGAACAAACTGAACCAACTTGAATGAACCTTGGCATATATATAGTTCGTAACCTGGATTGACACATAGGCTACTTTTTATCTCGAATAATTAACAGGATCTACAGGATAAAATGAACGAAAAGGATTAGCAGTGCCAATTGGCAAGAGGATTTCATTGTCATGTCATGTCACGTCAGTTTGACAGGGCGTAGTACTACCTCTTTGGTCTAACAACTAGCGTTTGACATTACAGTAGGTACGAGTTCGGTGTAATGAAGTGTAATGTTAAGTTTCTCAAAGTATCCGCTCGGTACACGCACAGATAATATAATGTACACGGAAACTGTACACGCGTACGAAGTCGCGGGTAACTACTAGTATTATATAATTTAAGGGTTAGTCTCAAAATCCCCTTTGAGTTTTTCCCTTTAAGGGGATTTTGAGACTTTTAGTCTCAAAATCCCCTTTATTTCAAAATTTTTGAATCAAGGGGATCTTGAGACTAAAAGTCTCAAAATCCCCTTTGGGTAAAATTACACCGAAATACTTAGTCGTATCTTAATTTTACTTTACCTACACACTTTTTGAATTAAATACCTAGTCCACTGCTACTGAACTATCCATTTCAATGATCAAAATATTTTTTGTAGCAGTACCTACATAAAAATGGAACCTTAACCTCACCCTCCAGCATAGGTACTACTTGTCTTATAAATTATCAACCTAGTTAGCATGGAGTTCCGGAACAAACCTACCTACCTACCTACCTACCTAACTTTTGGTTTACTTCTTGACTAGTTCTGCTCTCCTGGTACTTTTCACAAAATCAACTGAATTATTTATTTCTTGACTGGTGGGTTTGTTGTGGTCTTAGTGTGACAATACATTTTAGTACCACTAAAATGTGCTATACGGGTCACATTCAAAATGAGGTTTTTTTATATGAGATTTTTATTCTGACTCCAGAAAGGAGATTCATTTCGTATTAAATATTTAACTGATGCAACTTCACAATACTAATACAGGTATGCATTATTTATAGCTGAAACTGTAACTGAATACAAGATAAATATCTATTTAGGGTCCAAATGTTACGGAACGTGTGCGAGATTTTACTATTTCTAACATAAAGTCAGCTTAGGAAGGTAATACGTCCGTCATGAAGCAAAACACAAATAAGGTTTTACTTTTAAGAAGAAGGATTGCTATCACAATCGAATACAGATTAGTTTTTGTAGATAAATTCCAACAATAATTACGATTAATACAATATTTACAATATCCTATCCTATCCTATCCTATCCTACTTCCTACTAATATTATAAATGCGAAAGTTAAGATGTTTGGATGTTTAGATGTTTGGATGTTTGTGTTTCAATCACGTCTAAACTACTGAACCAACTTGGATGAAACTTGGCATATATATAGTTCGTAACCTGGATTGACACATAGGCTACTTTTTATTTCGAATAATTAACAGGATCTACAGGATCAAATGAACGGAAAGGATTAGCAGCGCCAATTGGCAAGAGGATTTCATTGTCATGTCATGTCACGTCAGTTTGACAGGGCGTAGTACTACCTCTTTGGTCTAACAACTAGCGTTTGACATTCCAGTAGGTACGAGTTCGGTGTAATGAGGTGTAATGTCAAGTTTCTCAATATATCCGCTCGATACACGCACAGATAATATGATGTACACGGAAACGGTACTCGCGTGAGAAGTCGCGGGCAACTGCTAGTAGCTAATAAGTACAAAACCAAGAAAGCAAAATACTATCCAACAGGATGAGCCCATCCAGTTGGATAGTATTTTGCTTTCTTGGTTTATTATTTATTACATTTAATAGCTTTATTAGTAGCCACTAATAATAATGAAAAGATAGATTGCAAAATGTTAGTTTTAATAATTAGAACCATCTCTTACTTTATTCTACTACCCTAGTACTTTTATTAAAATTTCCTCCAAATCAAGCCAAATCTTCATTTTTATGAATGCTAGTTTGGGTAGGTACAATCTTATAGGTTCCGGAACTCCATGCTATTACGGTGTAAATTTGCCAAAGGGGATTTTGAGACTTTTAGTCTCAAGATCCCCTTGATTCAAAAATTTTGAAATAAAGGGGATTTTGAGACTAAAAGTCTCAAAATCCCCTTAAAGGGAAAAACTCAAAGGGGATTTTGAGACTAACCCATAATTTAACACTGGCCGTTTTTCTTGAAGCACGAATCCCTAATATTGTGTCCTTATGAGCCCTTCATATTAAGTTGGTATTAGGCATCAAAGAATAGAGTATTTAAACGACAAGTTACGGGACTAGTTTAGACGTTATCTATTCTCTACCGACTTTAAAATGTAAACTTGGCTTTTAATCACGCGATTTACATTTTTTTTTGGACACTGACACTGCATTAGGTATGTGGATAAACAAACTTACCCAAAAGGAGAGATATACGGGGTTAAGATTGAGTGCGCGTGGCGGAGAGACCCTGTGGTAATCTATATTTTGTGACAAGATTTCTGATTATTTTTTCAGGTAAACTTGAGTGAATAGGTATCTAGTGATTGAATAGTCGTATAACTTTATGACGCAAGCAAGACACAAATAAAAAAATAATGCCAGTTAAAAACACAGAGCAACTCTATTTTCAGGAGAATAGTAAAACTTTCCTTCTAAAGCACTTTGCTCGAATGAGATCTTTCGTTTACTAGGATTTATGTGACGTACAGTCAGCAACATTAAGTTGATGAACTATTTAAGATTGTCCATGATTTGGGAGCTTTGGACCATTTGTTTTGTAATTTTTTAGGTAGATCTGGAATATTTTAAATTTAGAAAATTAACGTGTCCGTATGGAGCTTGTGCGATGTAAAAAGTGCGTATTGAGTGAAAGTGGAGTGAAGGTCTCCGGTCCGTTCTTTAGGGATGGGACACGTAGATAGTGTTGTGCTCGATGAGATCACCGATTGATTGTCCGATTCTCTCTGGTTGATGAATTAAACTCGGATGGGTAGCGTTTGAAAAACTACCCCGTATCTTTTCATCACCAGATACTCAAGTGAGTGATTTTATTTTCCTAAGGCTGTTTTTATTCTGTAATCTCTCCAACCATTTTTAATATTCCTCCATACAAAGAAGGTAATTAATGATAAGCTATCCAGAGGTACTGAAGACAATGGCTCTTTCAGACAGGCGTGTACAAAGAAAGTACCTAGGGGTCTTTTTTGTCACGGCATACTAGTAAGTAATCCGGGCTCGCTTAAGTTTTGTAAAATGTCTCGCTTTGTAAGAACTGAAAGTAAGAGTTGATAGTTCCTAAATAGCTATTCTCGTGCCACTATAATAAAAATGTTTCTTGTCTAGAGAGTAATTGTGTCCATTCTGCTGTTCTTCTTCTTCTCTTATATATGGCCTCTGTCCGTCATTTCGACAGACAATTTTGCCAGTGTCAAGTGGATCATTTGAAATAAGTTTAGTAAAGTCGAGTCATACGTCAAGTACCTAGTTTGTTTTGAAAACAAAATGGTGGATTTTCCCTTAAAACTTTAAAACGAACTCCATCAAATAATAATAACACATAATACACATTTATTCCAATGGATCACACTTTATGCTATGACTGCAAGTATTATTGTTTAAAATTCTACCAAAATTATATAACAATATTCACTTTATCACCAAGAAAAACAATTAAAATAAATGTGCTATGTTATTAAATTTTTCTAAACTAAAGTTTGACAGCACTTATAGCTGTCTTTGTCGTTTCAGCCTAAGTTAAAAAGACGGCAACAACTTTGGTGATGTCAAATTGGTAATGTAAAAAAATCGTTTGTATTAATTCAACCCTGTTAGCCCATTTTAGATACTCGTTCTACCAATGTTAACGTGAGTAAAACAGAGTTTTTGTTCAGCAGGGGTATTCCAATCTCAGTTGAACTGCAAATTTGAACTGCAAAGTTTTAAATCATGGTCAGTTCATACTAACTCATAGTTATTCTGTGACTAAATAGTGACATTATGATGTCATTTAATTGGTTTTCGCACACATTTTGCTGTCAAGTGTCTAAAAAGAATGATCACGTGGTACAAAATTGTACCACGTGACCTGAAGAAATTACACTGGGCAGTGAAATATAACTTGACAGCAAAAGATTGGAATACGGGGGCAGTACATTTGAATAATCACTCAACTATTTCATTCACAATGTAAAGAATCTCTAAAGCTCATAATCTTAAAATATTCAACGTAGGTACATCTCATCTTGTCTCGGTGAGTAAGCACTGGGATTTCGACGGCTATTTGTAAAGATTCGCAAACTCGAGGGATTGAACCTTTGGAAAAAAGCTTGGAGTCAACCTCACCTTTGAACTACCTTTTGGTAATGCATGACTGGAACGTATACGTACCTAAAAACATATATGCTATAAGCTTTTATTTTCAAAAGACGTTTTCATTGTATTTAAAACATTTAAACAAAATCTTTACTAATATTATAAACGCGAAAGTTTGTATGTATGAATGTTTGTTACTCTTTCACGCAAAAACTACTGCTTCGATTTAGATGGAACTTGAAATACATATAGTTTGTAGCCTGGATTAACACATAGGCTACTTTTTATCCCGGAAAATCAACAGGATAAAACGGGACGCAGACGAAGTCGCGGGCAGAAGCTAGTATAAAATATTTAAGCTATGCTCTGTAAGAACTATAATGAAAATAAAGCTCAATAACTACTAATTCTTAAGTACAATGAAGGCTTTTCATGTCAACAAGAAGAAGCAGAAAAATTGTTCCAGTTGGCTCAGTTTTAATAAGTAATGGTTTGGTAAGTAGTTTTTTTAGTAAATAGAGCTTAAGTATACTTTCCCACTGCTGAGCAAAAGTCCCCCTCATATCCCTCCTTATTTTATATGGTAGGTTAAGATAGATACATAGATAAACATTTTATTGTACACAATGTATTTTAAACTCTCATTTAATAAGAGTTTGTAAAATAAAGTTTAAAAGATTACTTTATCTCAGAACTCGTTACAACAAACAGATACACTTAATTCTAAAGTTGGTTAATACCAATTTTTCAAAAGCACTTTAGCTAATAAATTACATTTCTATATTTAGCATTGAAAGAAAACGCTTATTGAGTATGATTCTTTAATAAAATAAGAAAAAATAATACACAATGGTTCAACATAAAAAGATATTGCGTTTTAACTGATTGTTTTGTATTAAGTACAGTCAGCATCAGATGTTGATATTTCTTTGAAATTGTTCATTATGGGCTCTAATCATAATTTTTCATAAATATCCAAATTTTCAAATAAAATTTTCATTTCTTAACAATATTTTAAAAGAATATGGCGATATTTCTGACATACTAAAACAGAATAAAAATAAATATTCATGGACATTTCACACAACACCCTCTAGAACTTCAAACTACCCACAGTTCATATCGAAATCTATCTAAGTTCCTATACCTAACACCGACACTTTCCGGCAAAGTAGATATATTACCGCCTCAGATAACACCTTCCAATTAAAAGCGATAGAAAGTAATTACGTCCGTATTGTTATCTTCAAAAGCAGCTATCACAGAGGCAAAATAGAACGTATTTATGCCAGTGTGCATACGTGAACCAAGATATAAAAATAGCACAACGCTGAACTTGCAAAAATTGATTGTGAATTATAGAGTAGACGAATCTAAATGACAGTGAATCAATCGAATCAATCATGAATCGTTTACTTCGACTCTACCGTTTATGGTTTAGGAGGTGCGGGTAAGATTCGAACTAACTTCCTTTTTCCTTCTTTTTTGAGAGTTTATTCGAGAAATCCCCTGCGTGTTGCTCCTGTGAAGGGGATTTCTGGACTTTAAGTCCAGAAATCTCCTTAGAGATCTTTGGACAAAAAGTTCAAAAATCTCCTGATGAGTTCAAGTCTCTGGATGAGTCCGCGAGTGACGGTTTTGGCCTCTTGGTGGCTGGTGAATATAATTCTATTCAACTTTAAAAGACATAAAAGAACTGATAGTTTTAGAGTCTTTCTATTTTCTTCCTGTAATTACTATGCTTTTTTAACCCTAATGGCAAAGATTTTTTTTACATACAAGATCATTGCCTAATAAAGTAGGGTACATATATGTATTTATGAAAATATTATTATGTTACCCAATAAATAAGGTCTAAACTTAAGGTTGACAGGCGTCACAGCTCAGTCGGTAATAGCTCTGCCTTGCGTGCTGTGGGTCGTGGGTTCGATCCCCACCAAGAACAAACATTTGTGCGTGGAAAACATAGATGTTTGTTCTATGTCTGGGTGTTAGTATGTATTATAAGTATGTATTTACAAAAAAAAGTATATAAGTATTCTTTCAGCCATCTGGTTCCCATATTACAAGCATTGCTTAGTTTGGGACTAGAGGGTGTTGTGTGAAATGTCCCTGAATATTTATTTATTTAAACTTTTATTCAATCTCTATAGTTTATTTTTATTCTTCGTTAGTCGGTAATAAATTAGAGTTTTGGTTAATTAGGTTGCTGAGCGACCCTCGTTATTGTTACGAGCCGATAGAACGCGTGTGAATTGGGCAAATTGGATTGTCACATTGAGTAATAACGGTAGAGACCTATGTGTGAATCAGGAAAACTGTAGGCAATTCCACCCTTACCTCGAATTTAAAAGTTAAATTAATTCAAATGAAATATAGAATCGTTTTGCAGTGGTTTATGAGATTTTATAAATAAATAGGTCTTTGCGTATAACCTAGATGATTATACAGCATCAGGGGTCACTTTTCATCCATGCCCCAATAAACGGGACGCTGTAGTATTTGGGACATTTTTCAGATGAAGTATGTAGGCTAGCCTAGCATCTATCCCATCCTCTCAGCCTAGTCAGCCTTATCCAGGAAAAACAAAGTCAATAAGTGCAGAGCTGGCTAATTCGCGGGTTTCCTCGTGATATATTCCTTCACCGTTTGAGAGCACTAGCATTGCGTACAGATTGATGAGAATAGCGTTATTGACAGCGATGAAACGAGTATAATAATTTATTATTTCGTTCATGATACAAATGAAATTTTATTCATTACCTCTGCACCAAAAAGCGCCGTGAAACTCTTCAGAACAACATCATATGGAATTATTAATAAATTATTTAAAAACATACAAAATCAAGTTTATTTTGTGGAGAATAAGCTTATCTTATTTACTGAAAGGTTATGAAAATTTCGAGACAAGTAGAGAGAAGCAATTTTGAAAAGTGGTTGGCTTATTTACTAGTACTTACTAGATTCACAAGTATCTAATCTACCTACTGCAGCTTAAAAGCAAATGGCAAAACCATTATACCACTTAGTTTAATGATTTCTGTCTTTGTTTTTGATTGGTCGAAAGTAGAGACAGAGATACATATTTAAATCTGATGGATAGTAAAATAGGCACTGACTGTAGTCTAGCCTCTCTCCATGTTGACAGTTAACAGATTTTTTAAAGGTGTTTGCCAAAGAGCGATGGAGCGAAGTATTTTAGGTATGAAAAGAATAGATTTAATTCGGAACACCATACTTCGCTCCGAAACTGGAATCGCTGATGTAGGCCGTAAAGTAGCGAAGCTGAAATGGGAATGGGCGGGCCACGTGGTTCGCATGGATTCGGAAAGGTGGGCTCAAGGAGTCACAGGCTGGATACCCCCAGGGGGTAGGACGTCGCGGCCGCCCGAGGAAGCGCTGGCATGACGACCTGGACTCCTTCGAGCGGAAATGGGCGGAACTAGCCAAAGATCGCGGGGAGTGGAAGACGAGGGAGGGAGACCTTTGCCCAGGAGTGTGACAGTAAGATAAAAAAAAAGTATATAAGTATTCTATCAGCCATCTAGTTCCCATATCACAAGCTTTGCTTAGTTTGGGACTAGAGGGCGTTGTGTGTAAAGTCCATGAATATTTATTTATTTATATTGTCGTCTCTCTCGCACGATTCGCAACGTTCTAATAGTTCAAAGTTCAAACAGTCTAGGTTGATGCGTCGCCGTGTGTACATCAAACTAGCGAAACGTAGGTATAATGTCTATAGATTTTCCAACTATGGTTGTTATGTAATTGGTATTACTCGCTGAGAACTACAACCAGCACCGTGTTCAATTTAGTTCTGATACTGCTCAATATTCGACGGATTAACCCCGCGTGACCTAGGGCCTGTCTCTAGTAGATTAAGTTTTAAGTTTAGTAAAAACTGGTGACGTAGTTTTATGTCCGTCATAATAAGCGTACAAAGACAAAAAAAATCTATATAAATACTAACATAAGGCAAAGGACAGCGGTACTTAAAGTACCAAGCTAGTGATGCTATAAAAAACCGTAAAAGTGATTGGTTGTGATTTTAGTGGTACGACATCTCAGCAGAACCCTTTCAATACACCTAGTTAATCAAAAAATTAAAAAAAAACCGCAGAATGAGTTACAACTTTACATAGACAAAAGTATTATTTTTATCGTTGCACGGCACTATAACTGTTTCAGATAAAACACATTTCTGCCCCCGTATTCCAATCTTTTGCTGTCAAGTTATATTTCACTGCCCAGTGTAATTTCTTCAGGTCACGTGGTACAATTTTGTACCACGTGATCATTCTTTTTAGACACTTGACAGCAAAATATGCGCGAAAACAAATTAAATGACATCATAATGTCACTATTTAGTCACAGAATAACTATGAGTTAGTATGAACTGACCATGATTTAAAACTTTGCAGTTCAACTAAGATTGGAATACCCCTGCAGTTGATTAAAATACGTGCACATTATGGTAGCGATGGTTATAATGACGGTCCATTTATTTTAGAAAACTGGTAACTCTAGTGACGTGACCAGACTTTTGAAACATGTACGGTACTTACATTCTTTTATTTCATTCCAACATTGCCAAGAAAAGTTCTTAAACGTAAAAATAAGTAAAGATGTAATATTTTCTTTATTCTCATTTCATATAGGTACACAATATATGTATGTACCGTTCAATTAAGCTTTTGTAAACAAGCTTTACTAATTAAATTGAAACCAAAACCATGTACTATCGATTAATTTGCAAATTCAACACTAAATCAAGAATACTTAATATGGTTCGCCTTATCAAATAAACTTGATAATCAAATCTGATATACCTAAATTAATATTTTATCTCAGTTTAACTAAAGCCCGGTTCAAACCGCTACGAATAACGCTATTTGTTATATTAAAATATTTCTGTCTTTTTTTTTGATATGATTAAAGTAGATACAGAAAGGTAATATTTTATCTGACGAATAACGTAGGTTTATCTCTAGCAAAAGAAAATCAAGACAGATTTTTTGTACATTCGATTTTATTGGTTTATTATAATTTTAAGAACTTCAAATCAAATTTCAGAAGAACGAGAACTAGATTAATAAATAGAATGAGAGATATTTATAATAATTTACTATTTACTCGCTCATAGCGATAAGGCCGCCCATTGTACTTCGCTTTAATATAGAACTATGTCTAATATCTAATTTCCGGTGCAGTACAATAAAGAGTTTTCTATCTATCTATCTATTTACTATAAAAATACTACGCTCTACGAGGGCTCTACGAAATATGCTACGCTGCTACGAACGCTCAAATTGTAGCTCTTTCGTAATTTTTGTATTGTTGGAAAGTCAATGAACGTATTGTGTTTTGTTTCTTTTTTCCTCAAAGGATAAAGAGGGAAGCGTTTAGCACAATTCACTGGGCACAAGACAATAGGGTAGTTTCAGGAAATAGTGAGCCAATTCTACTTATCGGCTTATTTTTGGAGAACAATAAAACAAAAAACAATCTCACAGTGAGGAAGCTTTATTCATACTGTAGGTAGGTATAGATGTAGTTTTAGGCCGGCTTGCACCAGAATCACTAAACGTGTTTAACAGCTAAATAGATTTAAATCTGACGTATTTATATGACTTGACAACTCGCTAAATAGTAATTAATAGTTAAACGCGTTTAGCGATTCTGGTGCAAGCCGCCCCTAGTATAGTTTTACAAATTAAGCTATAAATAAAACGATATAAAAAAAATGGTTGTTCCATACATTTTTGCCAATTAGACTAAATTAATTAATTAGTTTTTAATAAGACTGAAATTAGGCAATAAGTACCGTAAAGTAACCGTAATAGTATATAATATAGTACTATATAATATAGTATATAAGTAACCGTAGATTCATCATGATATCCTTATATTGTCCAATTCACATCGTATAGTACGTATTTGTTTCATGTCCGCCATGTTGTGTGTGTCCTTTTCACCATAGTTAAGGTAAACGCTTTATCAATAGTCTTGCGTATAGTTGTGTAGCTATATTTTTAAAAATCGATCATTAGCATCAACATATATTGGTCCACTGCTGGACGTAGGTCTCTCCCAAGACGCGCCATTGAGCTCGGTCTTCGTCTCTTCTCATCCAGTGTCTGCCAGCTACATTTCGCAGATCGTCGCTCCATCTCGCCGGAGGGCGTCCTACACTACGCTTGCCTAAACGTGGTCTCCACTCGAGTATTAGTTTGCTCCAACGATTACCAGTTCAACAATGTCGGTTAAAAATCGATAGGTACTAGTATGTATTGCATTTTGTATGGAACGGATTATTTTTAACACTGATGGTTTCTTGGGAAGTTGTTCATATTAACGGGTGTTTTAACTGCCCAAAGATTTCGGAAGTGATTTTATTACATCTTGTATATTTTTATAACTCTGTCATCACATCTAAAATATGCCAACATTAAATAAACCAACCAACATAAAAAACCAACATTTGCATGTCGATGAACTGTGAGGGGTCTCAGGGCAGATACTTCAGTCTTTTAGAACCCACTCGTTTTTATTGAAAAAACATCACTTTTGAAATTATTTTAGCGACGACCTACGGAATTATATTATGTAATATACTTTTTACCCGTGTACAGCGAAGCAAAGATTAGGGTTATGATTTTGACTGATATATAATGTATGTTCATCTGTTCACTTATAGTTTCTAAACTTAAGCATTATTATTCAGTATTTGGGTTTTAGATATAAAACTTAGGTACCTACATTTTATTTATACTTCATTAACATTCAATAATCTTCAATAACATTCGGTTGGGAACTGAACTTTAAGACAAAGTTTGAGTTTGGTCGTGGGTAAAAATTAATTATGTTTGAGCCAAAGTCCTGAAAGTTCCCAGTTCTTTGTCAAGAAAACGATACAACCAAAAGCTTGTCTAGAAAAAAATAACGAATCAAAATTTGTGACTAAGTATAGTTTTAGTAAAAACATTTTCTTTATACAACTTAATGATGTGGGTACCGCTTATAATTTAATAAAAATATACAAAACTTTTACTCTTAAACGCTTTTAATACAGACTATAAAACTCATTAAAAGTTATAACTATTTTTACCTCAGCTGAGAGTATACTTTTAGCAACATAAATAAGATCGGTAAAGTGTCTTTTTTTATTTAATTTTGTTGTATAGAAATAAAGATTGAGCTCTGTTTCCTATTACTACAAAAGTAATAGTTGCTATTACTATGTTACAAAAGATCCAAATGGTTGGTTCACTCGGCTTGTCCCATCAATAAAAATAAAGTTTATTATTACATATTTACAAAGGTATTTAATAGTGACAAAAATACTTTTAGTATTCATTATACTCGTTACATTATGTTATGCTATTCGATTAAAAAAAACCTCCACGTCTTTAATCCTATCCTACTAATCCTACTAATATTATAAATGCGAAAATTTAGATGTTTGGATGTTTAGATGTTTGGATGTTTGTGTTTCAATCACGTCAAAACCACTGAACCAACTTCGATGAAACTTGGCATATATATAGTTCGTAACCTGGATTGACATATAGGCTACTTTTTATCCTGAATAATTAACAGGATCTACAGGATAAAATGAACGAAAAGGATTAGCAGCGCCAATTGGCAAGAGGATTTCATTGTTTTGTCATGTCACGTCAGTTTGACAAAGCGTAGTACTACCTCTTTGGTCTAACAACTAGCGTTTGACATTCCAGTAGGTACGAGTTCGGTGTAATGAGGTGTAATGTCAAGTTTCTCAAAGAAGTATCCGCTCGGTACGCGCACAGATAATATAATGTACACGGAAACTGTAGATGCGTACGAAGTCGCGGTTAACTGCTAGTTCCGAATAATTCCTGAAATTCTTTGAGACTTTTAAAGTAGTCAGTGACAATTCTAAACGTTAATTTGACATAATAATATGCCCACACTTTGAAACAGATTTCAAATTGAGTCTATTAATACTATACTAATGTTTGTAGTACCCTTTAGTGCGAAGGTCAAGTAATCTAATATCAGCATACTTACCTTGAAACCTAATAGCAATTATAATTTTAACCCCTAAGCTACTGCTAAACTGACGCGAGAGGCCGCGTAACAAACGCAGTAGCTCTATAAGTATTTTCGAAACAGTAAATACCTATTTGTTTTTTTTTTCTATCTGGTCAGATTTGTTGTGTTGGTATTCGTTTCGGATTGTTAATTCTAGTCTGAAGTCAGGATAAATATAGTAATAAAACAAATCAAAAGGCTTTATTTGCGACTGCCAAAAGGTTACAAATTTTTTTAAAGTTATGTTACTTGATTTAACCAATTTCGCGTAGGTATGAGGACTCAAGCGTAGATTTAATCATATATATTTTCATTAAGAAATGTTAAAAAATCAGAGAGAGATCTAAAAAATCTGAAGAAAAAAACAAAGAATCTGCGTTATTTTAACAACTTCAATTACACTAGTCTTGTAGGGTTCCGCTACTTTAACCTTATCGTATGTGTGTTTTTTATATACAAGTAAGTGATGCCTCAGCGTACACGTTGCACAATACAGTCGACAAAACTTAACTGATATATAATACCAGCATGAATGTCAGCCCCCGTATGCCAATCTTTTGCTGTCAAGTTATATATCACTGCCCAGTGTAATTTCTTCAGGTCACGTGGTACAATTTTGTACAATTTTGTACCACGTGATCATTTTTTTTAGACACTTGACAGTAAAATATGCGCGAAAACACATCAAATGATGTCATAATGTCACTATTTAGTCACAAAATAACTATGAGTTAGTATGAACTGACCATGATTTAAAACTTTGCAGTTCAACTTTGATTGGCATACCAATGCAGGAACGTTTTGCCTGCGTTTATGAATAGCTGAGTCGCGTCTGTTCAAACGTAGCTTAGAACTTGGGTCCGTCAAGACCCTTGTCAACCTACGGCGCAGATGCGTCACAGTTTCATTTTGAGATTAGGCACCGCAAATAGGTTAAATGGTTTGGAATTGCGAAAGTGGAGTTTGAACCTTTTGGAAATCAATCAGAGTTCTAAGCACTAGTGTGAAAAAAACGGCCAACAAAGTCGCAATATTTCATTTACAAATTTGTGTATACACGTAGATTTGTAAATGAAATATGAAGCTTAGTCGGTTTATGTAAGTTATTGTTGTGGACTGTACTTTTGTATTATGGCGTTAGTTGGGAGCAAGTTGAGTTGAGTAGTCATTTGTTTTTTTAATTCAACTTAATCCTTGTTATTAATAAACTCGATGTAAGCTTAGAATAGTTACACCGTGTCTTATCTCTTTCGATCGAACTTAAAACTGCTGGCTAATGTAAAAGACAAAACACGGTGTAACTATTCTAAGCTTACATGAGTTTATTAATAACAGGGATTGACATTCGTAGGAGTAAGGGCCAACGCACATCTATCGACAAAACTGTTTTGTCGCGTACTTAGTGACGTGAAAATAAATTTTCTGTCATAACGAAAACAAAACAAACAGCATATGACGAATGCTTCCTCGTCATATGCTGTTTTCGTTACAACGAAACTCACATCAATTGACACTACAGACTTTTCTCAAGTATGTTTACCTATCTATTATAGCATTGTTTAGTACCTACCTATTAAACATTGCTTTATACGCACATACCTAGAGAATGAACTGTGTTTTTTAATAAATAAGAATATAGAGTAATTATGTAGTGTACTTAATATTATTATTAAGTACTTAGGATGATTCTCATTCAATAAGCAAGTAACGAAAACAGCAAATAAAAAGAAGCTTATCGTAACTAAAAAAGTTTTACTGAGAAGTTTCACATCACTAACTGTTCGACAAGACGTTTTGTCTTTGGTTTGCGTTCTCCCTTAGCCATGTTTTTCTATGGAGCTTGTATATTTTTGTTGAAAAATAAAAGAGTGTACCTCTAAATAAATAAACTCAATTCCAAGATAAATCTCCGCAAACTCATATTTCGCACACTCCGTAATTTTCATGAGCCTTATTTATTCAGTCTTATCTACTTGAGTGCGAGTGTAAGCAACTCTTCAAGTACAATAATTAAGTACGTTTGAAAGGCAAACGTGTGGAACTTCCTTCCCAGATAATCCTTATGGGAGGGATTTGCAAATACTTATGAACTGAATAGCTTTTTGGGTGAGATACATTGGAGGCAGCTATTGTGTTTAAATGACTGTCTTAGCAAGTAGTATTATAAAGTTATTTTACAAAGTAAACTGATAAAGTGAAGTCAATGAGTGCCGAGTATGAGTTTCATGTTACAATATCGAATCATAAAATCCAAGGATCGGTTTTGATTGTTATGGTATGAGGCCCCAGTGCGAGATATGAGAACTTTTTTATTTTTTAACCCCCGACGCAAAAACGACGGGGTGTTATAAGTTTGACGTGTCTGTATGTGTGTGTGTCTGTCTAAGGCAACGTAGCTTCCGAACGGATGAACCGATTTTGTTTTTGTTTTATTTTGTTTGAAAGGTGAATTAGTCGGGAGTGTTCTTAGCTTTGTATGATGAAAATCGGTCCAAGATTCGGGGGTTTTTAAATTTTAAATTTATTTTTTTATTTTATTGTAGCTAGCTAATTTTTTAAATCATGGAAAGGTTTATTATTCTGATATTTACCTATAAAAATATACGAGTTCATTAAAAAATAGTACATAAAAAGCACAGCAATAAAAAACAACGATAAAGCTATTCAGAACTGAACCTGTAAGTAATTTCACTGAAATATTGATAACCTGTTGGTTTACAGCCTTCATAAAATTGTATGAATTGATAAGCAAAAGTTCAGGTTTACATTAAAGATCGTTAAATAAAACCATTAACATTAGTGTCGTTAATGTTCGCAGTTGTCGAAAACAGACGTAAAGATAAAGTGCCGCTTTATAGGGATGTTTAAAACCAATGTGACTCAAGGGCTTTTTAATAAAATAGAATAGAACACTAACTCTTAGGGCGGCTTGCACCAGAATCACTAAACGTGTTTAACAGCTAAATATATTTAAATCTGACGTATTTATATGACTTGACAACTCGCTAAATACCATTTAAGAGCTAAACGCGTTTAGCGATTCTGGTGCAAGCCGCCCTTAGTCTCGAATTTATAAATTATGTACACTACAAGCGGATTTAGGCACTGCGTTAGGCGAATGGTAGGTAGTTGAAATTGACAGTCAGTTCAATTCACGGGTTAGTCAAATTCAAAATATTATAAACGCGAAAGTTTGTAAGTATGGATGTTTGTTACTCTTTCACGCAAAAACTCCGATAGTCCGATTTAGATGAAACTTGGAATACATATAGTTCGTAGCCTGGATTAACGCATAGGCTACTTTTTATCCCGGAAAATCAACAGGATAAAACGAGACGCGGACGAAGTCGCGGGCAGACGCTAATTCATTATAAAAGTTCGTTTTGAAACCCAGATTTAATCTAACAACTGTCGTAATATACTTCGGTGACACCATGAACTTTTCTAATACAAGTAAGATTACCAACATTTTTTCTCCATATTACCAATCACAGTCCATTGAAGGAATAAATTGAAATCCATTTATTATATAACGAGTAGGATTTCCCCGGCTGTGGAATTCAATTGTGCGATATGAAGGTACCTTGGGCTTCAGGTAACGACTGGCGAGACCCAGAGGGCGGATATTAGGTTGGTTTGGTTTATATAGAGACGATGTAACTACCGACTAAATACATAAAGTAAAATGTAATTTATATCTAAACATACAAGGGTAATTTTTAAATATCCTGTGCGAATATGTGAAGAAAACTTAGTAGAGCCTTCGTTTTATCTTCCGGTTTTCATTCGCCATTCAAGATTCTTGATAATGTAAATTAAGCCAGATTATGACAGATACAAGAAAATTTGTGATAGTTCATTTATTTCTATAAATAAAAAGTATATTATTTTTGAAAATAAATGAACTATGTGTGCGAAAACATTAAAATACTTCAGCTCCTACACTAAAATGGCCGAATAAGTTGTAAACAATAATTAAAATAAAGTTAAGGTAAAAATTATTTACTTACTGTTTTATCTAAAACTGCATGTCATCATAGCCTAGATCATCATAACCTATAGGTATAAAGCTACGCGTCTACTGGGTCGGAATCGGAGCGTACGCAACGTACGAGGCATCGTCTGTGTTTACATTTTATATGCGCAGATATACCGTTCCAGTGCACGTGTACCATATAAATTCATACAAAGCAACAAATCCTTTCACTCCGTACACTCCGATTCTTACGCAGTGAACGCGTAGCTTAAAAGTCGTCTCTAGATAGAGATGTTCAAATCATAGGTTTTGCTCTGTGAGTTAAAACGATATAACATAGTCGGAAGACAAAGATAGGAAATTGAACCACCTTAATTCATTTTGGGGAATTTAAATCTATTTATGGTAGGTATTATTTTCGTATCGAATCGATATTAATCATGATATATTCAAAAAATCCCCACCGAAAAATACTTACCAGTCAGTGGGGATTTTAGTATTTTTTTAGCAAAAACCCCCACTAGCTACGTAGCATGCTACGGTGTAGCAGTGGGGATTTTTGGATTTTTTTCCAGGAATACCCATTATGTATGTGGTCCCTATTAAAGTATTTCTTTATTAAAATTGGTTTAGTATTTAAAACTATTTTTCTTGCACTTGAATTTATATGAAACATCACAATAAAAGTGAAATATTTACATTAGTTTAAAAAAAAAAACTGTCGTTTACGACGCCCGTTATCTTCATATCACTAATGTGACGGTTACGTCATCTTGAAAACCAAGTGATTCTAATGATATTACTGGCTTATAGATAGAAGTTGGGTTGTATTAGCAAAAAGCTTTGAAACTCCCGCAAGTCTCAAAGTGGAAGAAACTCTCTCATTACGAAGTTTCGGGTTGTAGCCAAGATAATTAATAGATAAAACTCGACAAAATGCCATTTTCACTGTTTTCCAGCCGAGAACTTTAGGGAGTGACATTTTTAGGTCCGTACAGTGTAATCAATTTTTTCTTTTTTCAACCTTTTTTTATATCATTAAGTGCGGCTTGCACCAGAATCACTAAACGTGTTTAACAGCTAAATAGATTTAAATCTGACGTATTTATATGACTTGACAACTCACTAAATACTATTTAATAGTTAAACGCGCTTAGCGGTTCTGGTGCAAGCCGCCCTTAATATTTATTACACTTAGATAAAATTCACAAATTAAGTATGTTTCTTAACAATAATGCGAAACTCAGGCGTAAACTGAGGATAAAGTTATGAAACGCTGATAGGTGAATAATATTGATGAATCAAAGACAACATCAATACGCATAAATGAATATTGAATACATGAAGGTGGTTTCTAGTTAGTTACTACTCAAATAACAATGGTATGAAGTACTTACTATATCTATTCTATACAATGCGGTCAGTACCGTTTGATACCTTCTGAATTTAAAAAAACCTACTACTTACTTTTTTTTCGGTAAAAAAAGGAAGTCTCAGAAAAGTTTGAATTCTAAATGACAGATGACATTGTAATCCAGCCAATCCTGACTTATGAAATTATTTGGGCAGTCACAATCACAACGTTCCAAATTTGAAATGTCAGAAGGATCATGTCGCATCAAAATAAATCCTTGTGGTCGAAACTTTTTGCAATAAGACCTTCGTGGATTGTAACTTTTGTGGCTTCTAAACTTCTTCAGACTTGGTTTTAGAAGTTTTATGTAAGCTGGCTATAGATTGAGTTGGTATAGTATTGAACGCATTAGCAAACTTTTTGTTTACAGTCTTTGATAATGTGGATTTATGGTTTTTGCTTTGGATGACGCGAAGTTATAGGTATTATTTAGTAAGAAAATTGTTGTTTTGTATATTTTGTGCTATTTCAAAACATTCGGATTACCTATTTACAGTCCTGGTGCCGCCGGCGGAAGACCAGCGTTGTGTCATCAAACGCAACATCATGCTGAGTTCGGCAACATTTTGTTAAGTTACTAACCCTACTGTTTCAAACCTTGTAGATTTTTAGTGTGGCTTTACGAATGAATGTTTTTCTTTCTTTCTTTATAAGGTGGATTTCTAAAGAATGTGGACCCATTTACGAATAAAAAAAACATTTTTGATCAGTAACTGAGTTCACGTCTTTGTTTTTTTTTAAATGAGTAGGTAAATGATGTGGGCTTGTATTAGAGGAATGTAGATGTAAACCCATTTAGTTTTGCTTCGCAATTAATTTAGTAACCTAAAATATAAAACATGAAATACTGATTGTAAGTAAGAAATGTAGGACTTTGAGCAAGCACAGAATGTCAAGTGTACAGTAATTTAGGTCAATAACTATGTAGGTACGATAGGTACCTCCAGATTGTGAGCTGGGAATTGTTTTTATTTTTTACTAAACTACCCTGATTATACTTAATCATATTTAATACTTAAATTAACACATAACAAAAAATGAACTAATTATTTTGTACAGAAACCAGGATGAAGTTTAATAGCTGAAACTACAATAATTATTCGAAAGTATCCTAACATATGGGGTCGATTGCGTGTTGTTATAGGGTTGAAACTTCAAGTTTGTACCATGTGTACTATACTATATTCTGTGGTACTACTCGAAATTGCTCACATGTTAGTTAGTTAATCAATCATGTTGAATAATAAATGACTTGCTTAGCCCTGATACAGCTAATAACCAAGTTTGTTTACGATCTAACGTATAATTTACGTAAAGCTTCTACTTATAGCATAGAATAAATAAATATTCATGGACTTTACACACAATGCCCTCTAGTCCCAAACTAAGCAAAGCTTGTGATATGGGAACTAGATGGCTGATAGAATACTTAAATACATTTTTTTTAAATACATACTTATAATTAAATAGTAACACCCAGACATAGAACGAACATCTATGTTTTCCACGCACAAATGTTTGTTCCTGGTGGGGATCTAACCCTCGACCCACAGCACTGAAGGCAGAGCTATTACCGACTGAGCTGTGACGCCTGTCACTAGATATAGTACTTCCCATAGTAACCATGGTAAACCTAAGCGTACTGTGCCTTGATCACAAATGTGACAATCGTAAACGTATCGTAACGCTAGCGTATCCGAGATACACTGCGCGGTGACGCTACAACGTTTGGCAGTCGAGCTGGCGTTGACGTGCAAACTCGAATACGCTAGGTTTACGTAACGTGCTGACTGTCAGATTTGTTCGTGAGTACCCCTCTGTAATATTCTGTCCTTACCTTCTCACTACCTCCTTGAAAATATTGAGCGTTCTAGACGCTAGCAAAAAATCTTAGGGAAAAATCTCTACCGCAGTGGTTGGGAAAGACAGTCGAACTTACTGTTTTATTTTATTTACTTTACGGATCTCTCACTCAGCTCAGCTGGTACTCTGTTTTTTACGCTGTAGGTCGTGGGTTTGATCCCCACTGAAAACAAAACTTGTATAATGAATGATATTTTCTGCTGTGGTTAAAACCTGTGGCGAAATTAGTCCAAGAGCTCGCAGGAAAGAAAATACATAATTCAAAAAGTTTCGCTCACACTAGTAGAGATTGCATCTAAAGGGGAGGACACGCTTGCATGTGTGGCTATGACCGAAGGCCGTTCCCCGCAATGCAGACAACGGCATGCCATTCGGAACTCAGCTTGAGGTATAAGAATAAGCGGGGAATTACCTTAAAAAATTAGGGACGCTTCAGGCTGGGTATTGAGTGAAAATCTGGACTTTGATACTTTACAGTAATACACATAAAATAAAAACAGACACAGACCACTAATTATAATTACTTAGTCCTGGGTTTTGTAAGGACAAATCCAGAAACACAATAGAAAAATATTATCTCGATAAAAAAAAAATCACAAAGTTACGACTTTCTGAAGACGATTCTAAATGATCCTTGTGATTTTACTGAATAAAATGTTTTTTATTTTCACTATCAGGTTGTCCAAATAATTTTTGGTTTACGAGGTATTCTCAAAAACTACAAAATTCTCACATTGTGTAATGATGCGGTGCGATTGTATCTAACGGCGGCGGCGGTAGATCACGTGCTGATTTGAACCTTATTCCAACGACCTGTAGTTTTAAATCGCCGAACTCTCAAAATGACGACTTACCGACCTTTTTTATGGACAATTTTACTTTTAGTAACGTGACTCTCTCATTCAGAACTCCTGTAACTTGTCCCGCTTCAAACATAGCGCTTTGATTACAGTTTTCCGTGCACTCCATCGACTTGTAATTTGCTTGCTATCATAAACCGAACGTGCCTGTTTACCACACGGCACCTTATTACTGACCCTTCAATATTACCTAATAGATAAAATATTTATTTTTTAAAAAGTTCGATACCCTTTCTTTATGAACTTACATTGAAATACATTGACCAATGATTTGTAGATAAAAGTATAATTCTTTTCAATACGTAATTCTATTTTAATTTACGTAAGCAGTCTTTTTTCATCCTTTGCAGTGATCTTAGTCTGTAATGGGTTATTTACACGTAACAAGTAGGTACAGTGGTAAGACAGTGCTCTCGACCGAGTACTCGGTTCGTATAAACACTGTGCCGAGGGCCAAAGTCGCAGAGAAAGAGAATCACGTTTGTTTACTATACCGAGTACTGTCTCGCTACTGTACTAATCAACCCATAATTATACCTACTATCGATAGCACGTTAAACGATGATATACGTAGGTATGTAGGTTGACCCTTAAGAAAAACACGACCCATCCCAAGTTATGATTTAAAAGCAAAACAGAAAGGTCCCTTTTTCCCGAGTTGTATTCAATTAATATATTGAAACGTATTTGAATTTACTAAAAAAATAAGCCTCTGAATTTTGCTGAATTGAGTGGACCCTTTGGGTCACCGTTTTTTGTTTTTGTGGTCGTTATGTCGTCTGTGTGGTTACTTTAATTTGTAACTCTCTCATTTTTTGCTGATTTTAAATTTAGACAAAACTGCCAGTATTTTTGTTCGATTTTTGAAAGTTGCGTCATTTGAAAAAGACAGTTCGTGTCTACTGGCCAGTCCCTCTAGTCAAAGACATTCTACAATCGCTAAATAATGGAAAACTTCAAAAATAAATGGAAATAGTCAAGTGACTTATCGTCAAATGTTTTCTATTCCTTAGAACCTGTCGAATGTCAATATTGATAATATAAAACCTCCGTAGACTTCTTTTTCCGGATATCGGCGAAGTCATGTCAGAAGCTATGACTTTGAAATTCGAACAAAGTAAATTCAGCCAATCACGCTCTGTCAGTCTTGAACAAAATGATGACGGTTGTAATCTTATGGAAAGGATTCGTATTTCCATACACCCCAGTCAGCACGAATAAATCTGACGACTGCCGCACTGTGTATGTTACATTGCACGTCTCCGACAGTTTGACTGCCAAACGTTGCAGTGTCATCGCGCAGTGTAACTCAGATACGCTTTGCTTACTTCTCTGAATTGGTGAGACGTGTGGAAATGTTTGTTATGCAGATCGCGGGTCAACAGACAGCGTGTCGAATCGAAAGATGCAAATTAGAATTGGCTATCGGGTGGTCCTGGTACAAATGTTTTAGAGATATGTCGGAAGAGGTGTGAAATAAAATCCCATCCCACTAATACACTCGAGAGCAATGATTCCGGGTCACTTAAAGAATGTTAAAAATCTCGGAAACTAAAAATGATAGGTTAATGCAATAAATTGTATTTAATAGACAATGTAATACTCCTTAAATGAAAGTAAAAAAATATGAGTCACCATACATTTTATTAACACAAAATTACATAAAGAAAAAAACTGCTGATCTCTCCTTAAAACAAAAATAGGAAACATGAAATTTTTGAACTTTATTACGATTTGACTTGAATTTTAATACTTCGTATTGCCTCCTCGTGCTTCCATTACTGCGTTTACGCGGTTTGGCATGCTGTACACCAAGTTCCTTATACGATTTTGGGGAATATTCTCCCATTCCTCTGTGAGAGCAATTTTGAGCTCACGAAGCGTGATTGGGGGAGGGTTTCGTTGTTTTACGCATCTGCCTAGCTCGTCCCAAGCATGCTCGATCGGGTTGATATCCGGGCTGCGCGCTGGCCACTCCATACGAGTAATGTTCATCTCTTGAAGGTAGTCATTCACAATCCTACCTGTATGAGGTCGGGCATTGTCATGCATAAATATAGCATCCTCACCTAAATTGACCATAAATGGACCAACATGATCATTGAGGATTTCTTCCACATATCTTACGCTAGTTAAAGAGCCGTTTTCTATGATCACCAGCTCTGTGCGACTTTCAGAAGAAATTCCGGCCCACACAAGTACAGACCCACCACCGTAGGCTACTTTTTCTTCGATGCATGCTTGCTTGAATCTTTCCCCTGGTCTTCGATACACTCTGTGTCTTCCATCGTGCTTGTAGAGCATAAATTTTGATTCGTCGGAGAACATAACTTTTGACCAATCTTCAATACTCCAATTTACGTGGCTCTGGGCATATCTTAGTCTTGAAATACGATGCCCACGCTCCAGTTTAGGGCCGTTTGCAGGTCTAAGGGGTTTTAAGTTAGATTCAGCAAGCCGACGTCTTACTGTCCATGCACTTGGGTTACTTCCTCCGAGGCGTCGAAACTGATTTGTGAGTTCAGTTCCTGTGAGAAAGCGATTTCGAAGCATGGTGTTCACCAAGTATCGGTCTTCTCGTGCTGTGGTACACCTGGTTCTGCCCGTTCCTGGTCTGCGTAGGTTAGAACCAGTTTCTTCGTAACGTCGGAGAACTCTTTGTACTGTTGACAGCGACACACCGACAGTCCTGGCTGTATCGCGCTGACTCCGGCCGGTTTCCAGCATTGTAAGTATTCTGGTGCATTCTTCAGGCGTAAGCGACATAATTTCAGCTTGAATAATGAATATAGAGCACTATCAACATGGTTTATATACCCACATAAATGACAGATTACAAACAAAAGCAAAACCAAATGCTGTAATTTCGTAGTTCCATCTTCGAAAGTGGCCCTTTTTCAAATTTGATTTTTTTAAGATATAACTTTACAATAACTAAGAAGTTTTAATACCTTCATTTAAGGAGTATTACATTGTCTATTAAATACAATTTATTGCATTAACCTATCATTTTTAGTTTCCGAGATTTTTAACATTCTTTAAGTGACCCGGAATCATTGCTCTCGCGTGTATTATAAATATGATAGTTTAGGTGTTTGGATGTTTGTGTTTCAATAACGCTAAAACTACTTAACCAATTTGAATAAAACTTGGAACATATATAGTTCGTAATTTGGATTGACGTACCTATATGCTACTTTTATCCCGGATTTTTTTTTTTTAATTTAAAATAGGACTCCCAACACGGGTTTGCACTTTAGTATCAAGTGAGCTAGTCGAGGGTCATAATAATAGTGCTCCCATACTTATAGGGCGTCACAGCATGCGCTGACCAAGATAATAAGATAATTAAGAGATAATTAAGTGATAATTAAGAGGACCTACAGGATAAAATGAACGTACGGGATAAACAGCGCCAATAAAACATACTTTGACGCGAGGATGACGTCACTTCAGTTGCTTTATAGAGCCTAGTGCGAGTTTTGGTGTATAAAGCCAGTGTAAAACGTTCGAAAAAAAACGAAGTGATGGGTAATACTTAGTATAAAATAAAAATATAACTAAATAAAATGTTTTTCCTTGAAAAAGTATCAGGAGTTCATAAAACACAAGGTTGGTTAGCTGACGGTACAAACTGAAACATTTTTGATTTCAATGCACTCCACATTTGTGTTTCGCATTGTTTTCATGCAAGGTAGGTATACCTTTGTTAAACTAACCACAGTGCGGTTGGCTGGAGGGATGCGCCAGTTGTAATTCAATGAGTGGTGGTTAGCTGGGACTTTTATCCCCTTTGGCTGTCAGCATAAAATATAAAACCTTGAAATAGACACCGTTAGAGTTTTGACCAATAGCGGCCAGATAAGCAGCCATCCAAGATCTAGCAGTCATGATATCAAATATATCGCAAATTACCTTTCCGATTATCCAAACCTAATAACTCACTTTTATGCCGTCATGATATAGTTTGCATTAAACTACTATAACTTTAGAATTATTAAGGGTACAAATCAGTCGCCGTGACCATGGCTGGCCAATGCGTGAGCTTCTAAAGGTGCTTATATTATTTTCCAAGTAGTTACTTCAGAAATGTTATCTAATAGAACAAAACCACACCCAAACGGCTTATCCAACAATAAGCCAAAAGCCTCACACGGACGGATTAGTTCGCAACTTCGCAATCTCAAAGTTATTCCGTTATATTACTTTTATTTCACGAATGAGCCGGCTTGTGGTAGATTCATCAATTATACAGAGTGTGCCTTTTTTATACTACTACAGGATGTTACATATTGTTTTTATAAGCCGAAAGGAGGCTTATTTAGACCAAACACGTGAATAGATTGGCATATTATTATGCAAAAGTTGTGGACAACGTATTTGAAATTTCAGATAAATTTAGAGGCTTATAGGGACACTGTGTAACACCTTGTATATTATGAGACAAGCCCATGATCCACCTGAGGTTAAGTGGTCATTTTTGGATCCCTTTTGGTCAATTAATCACGAACATATTGCAAACAAAAAAGGTAACGAACAAAATCTAACATACGATCATGTAACATGTTCTATGCTCCCTACAGGGTTCTAAATTATTATACAGCTAACTAAAACATTTATGCATAGGATAGTTTCTCATACTTCAAAAGATTCACATAAACAAATCTGACCTCTATCACTCAGGTATCAAGGACCAAATTTACTTTGCTTTGTGTAAATCTGAACCCTTGACCGAGCGAAGCGAGCTCCAATTTTAAAAGGGGAAAATTCAGAGAACTTTGCGTGATTACCGTCATTCGTAGTAGTGGGTACTGTAGCCATCTGAGCGTTTTAATTGGTTGTGTGGTAGCTCGAATGTTATAATCCGGTACTCTCTTTTGTAAGTCCCTGCATAAATGCTATATACCTAGCCGGTAAACAAGCATACAGCCCACCTGTTCGTAAGTGGTGACCCCATACCTTATACAGCTTCGTAATTTACGCGCCGCACAAATAACATTCTTCACAGGTCCGATTCGTCTAACTTTTACCCTGAATTTTCAATTAAACACGGTGCTTTTTCAAATTATCATTCTACGTTTAGAAAATATTGCACTCGACAGGTGCTACAGATTTTTTAATTAAACTTTATACAATCTCCTTGCTGGGCAAAAAGGCCTTCCTATTTCTTCCACTCCTCGCGGGTTTCTGCCATCTGATACTACGATAAGATCGAAGTAAAAATTAATAACAGAATGTCGCAATCCTGCACTATTTTAAACCAGCTAAATGATGTTTTCTAGAAATCTAAGCAGATTTTTTTAAAGGTATTAAGGAAAAAACTATCACAAAGTTCAAACAAATAAACATAATAATGTCATGAAATCGTGCCTGAAATACAATAGGATCACTTGAAACAACCTCTGTCAATTGGCCAGTGAATTAGTAACGCGAGAACTTCCGAAATTGTGCCATTTACTCGACTGAGTGGATACGACAGTTCCAGGGGGTATTCAGAATCGAGACACGATTATTGTAACCAATTTAAATAGCCCCACTATGTCTAAAATATTAAATAAGGCGATCTATGCATTTTTCGAGCTCGAAATCTAAAAGTTAAATATAATTGCGTTAAAAAACTTCCTAAATTACCTCCATCCAATATTCAACCACCTTCTCCAACCTTCCAACCAGCTCATCATCTGAGATGAACAACTTGTTCAAATTTTCACGAAATATCATAGTTTACTTGAACTGTGAACTCGCGTCAGCAAACTTGCCGTCAAAGCGTCATCTTCGATGATTGTCGTCACCAATGCATATTTAGAATGGCGTCAGTCGCTAACAGATGTTTGTGACAGTTAAAGCTACTTACCTCTGTCGTAAGAGCTCTCGTTAACCGCAAAAGAGCCTTTTTTTGGCGTCGTACAGTTTGTGCACGGTTACGGCAAATCCGTGCATATCTTTGGTCCATGAGTGAAGCCCTCAACGCTATAAATGTGTTTGCACACCCTTATCTCGGCTTTGTGTGGTTAGTTACCCGTTTTTGCCTTCTTGTAAAATGATCCCATGATATCCTTTGTGATAGACAGATAGGGTATGTCCTGTAGACAAGGCTTTTAGATTTATGACGGAGGCAGAATAACATCTTGAAGGACAGTTTTGGGTTTCATCAATCACGTAGGGAAAATAAAAAGCTGTTTGGCACTATTTATGTAAATTTTGTGTCTGAAATAACCTCTGGTGTTTTTATTTGGAACGTTTTGACTGCGGAGATTCCAATAAAAAATCTGTTTAGGTGCGTATCGCATATCATCAGAATATCAACCTGAAGTCCACATTCTGGAAATCCATGGGAATTCTGAGAATGAGCGATTCTGCATCTGCTCCATGCATCGACATCCCGCGATCCTTTGGTATAATGTCGTCGGTCCAACCAACAACGTCTCGAAGTTCATCAAAATTAACATCCACTTATATAATTACCTATCTATATTAAGATATACCTAAGTAAGGGCATAGATAAAAAGATAACGCACACTTATTATCAACTAGTTACCCGCCACTTTGTTCACAAAAAAAAAATAAAAACAAATATACATAACCTAAAAAATCAAGCAGGAAAAGTAGCCTTACGAACTATAATATATTCCAAGCTTCATCCAAATCGGACTTGTAGTTGCAGCGTGCTTGAAACACAAACATCTAAACATTGACATTTATAATATGTAGTAGTGGGATTGTGATGCGAACAACGAGTCACAATAAGTTTGAAGTTCCGTATTCACATTTACTGCTCAAGCACAGATAAGGACTTAAGCATAAAGATAATTTTGTATGAAAATCTACTCAAACTAAGTCTGCCCCCGTATGCCAATCTTTTGCTGTCAAGTTATATTTCACTGCCCAGTGTAATTTCTTCAGGTCACGTGGTACAATTTTGTACCACGTGATCATTCTTTTTAGACACTTGACAGCAAAATATGCGCGAAAACACATCAAATGACGTCATAATGTCACTATTTAGTCACAGAATAACTATGAGTTAGTATGAACTGACCATGATATAAAACTTTGCAGTTCAACTTTGCAGTTCAACTTTGATTGGCATACCCCTGCAGATAAGGACTTATAAGCATAAAGATAATTTTGTATGAAAATGTACTCAAACTAAGTCTGAGGTCTTTATTGAGTAATAAACAACAATAAAAGTAATTAACAAACAAAGCTGTTTTCTCACCAAATTGCCAAGTTTTATTTCCACCGGTTTAAATTAATTGATGGTATCATTAGCACAATAGAAAGAACAATTTTTCTAATTGAATTGTATCTGTGAGTTTCTGAGACAATTGTTTTCGATGCGTAATTCAATCACTTAGTTTTAGCATCGATTAATGAATACACGGTTTTAGGGTTGTAGCAGAATTTTTGGCGCCAAATTATTTGCCTTCTTAGGCACGTCCTTGAACACTCAGTTCCATTATCAGTCGTATTTAGGGTGTTTTTTGTTATTCCTACTTTTTCGCTCTATTAGTACTGTAACAATATTTCCTGCTTAATTAGGGAAACTAACTACAAAAGGAAACAAATAAAGTTTACAGAACAAAATTATTAAAATTTATTAAAAAAAAATAAGTGTTATACACAAAATATGTCTAATTGGTAATAACTTAGAGATAATGCTAATCCTTACGATAAGACACAAGATAATGGTATTAAATTGGAGTTTAAGTAGTAATTTGAAGTTAATAAGTGAGAAAGGGTCGAGGTGCACGTCTGGTCTCTGCCGCAGTTCAAACTGAGGTTTGCCTAACGAAACGTTGAATACGTGAGGAGTAGACCGTCCTGAGCCTATGGCGAACGTCTGGACCCCAAGACGAATGTAGTTCTTGAGTAATTTCCCCCGCCGTGCTAACTAACCTGTAGTAATGGCTAACCGCTGGAGGTAAACTGTATTTCAAGGGAGTTGGGAATACGTTCTCGAGTCTCCGCGGTTTCTTATCGCTGTGGAGCTCCGGCCAGCTCGTTGGCTGCACCAAGAAGACTGATCGCAACCTGACAGCCTCTCTGTGATAGGCAAAATAAAGAAATATGTTTAGTATGTTACAGAGCCCTACTTTTACGGTGATTTTATAGGAGTTATCATTATGTTTACTACGAATACCTTGAGGCTTTTATGTCGGGATGAACTCAAAAATCTGGTGGACAATCGTTCGCGATGCCGCCCTGTTCACAAATCCTTTTTACGGTGTGATCCGTGTATGCAGATAAAGCGCAACTCTGAGGAAGATGAGAGAAGGAAATTAATCACCATGAAAGGCTTCCTTCAGCTCTTATTGAGCTCAACTGGGACTACGATGGAAGTTCATAAATACCTTTGTGCTGGAAGCTGGTAACATGGATCGCACGCAGCGATATAGGTACCAATCGAAAAGTTGCGGACGCGCAGAACTTTTGCTCCTCAATTTCGTAAACGAACCACAATAAAATCCCTTCAGATTTCAATTTACTTGGGAAGAACAGTTATAATTTTATAGAAAATATCAAGGTAGTTTCTGTTCGCTCGTTAAAATTTTAAAGTTTTCCAACCAATCCTCTGACTCTATCCCTCCAATACAGCTCTCTCCTTCTTTCTTTCTTTTTTTAGAGACTGGACACCATCAATCAATATCTATGACCTGCTTGCTTCAAGCAAAGTTTGATCGTTCTGTCAAGTCGATTTGACAGATGGATGTCTGTTTTCAGAGTAACAGAATATGCTAAAGAACCAAGAAAAGATGCGTACGAACGCACAAATTGACAAGATTTCAATAAATAATATGACTACGAAAGTGGAATCGAGTTACGAATGCTTGATAAGATAAAAACGTTTGCTTCATCAGAGCTTATTTGCAAAGACATAAGTTTCGCCTATCTATGGTGGGGTTGCCAACACGAAAAACTATAAAATAATGATACTATCTCGATGAAAGGAACTTTGAAAATATCTCCCGCGAGATTCAAAGTAGGTACATTTACGAGGAAATTACTATGATTTTTTTTAACGTGTACATTTAAGGAAATATGCTAAAAATCGAAGGTTACAGTACGACCCAGAGTAAAACTAGAGCCTTGAAAAAATTCACTCGCTACGACTGCTAGATGATACAAATATCAAGTGTATAGATAATATGTGTGTAGATGGCTCAACTGCTTCATGTGTATTTTGTATATACTATAAATATTGTCAATACTGTATTAGTCATAATTTTCTTTGTGAATAAAGTCATTTAAATATTTGACAAAAATATCAAGTACCATAACTATGGAAAGGCTTATTCCAGAAATCCCTTGCGTGTTTCCCCTGCGAAGGGGATTTCCGAACTTATTTTCCAGAAATCCCCTTAGCGTCCTCTACGAGTGCCGGTGGAATGCTATAGTCATGTGATTTTTATTGCTCAAAAATATCATTTCCATGATTATGTTATGGCATAGTTTTTGTAAATACCATGCAGGATAAGCCATCTGGCTAATTTTATCTAAAATCATTAATTAGACTAAATTAAACTTCTCAGTTCTTATAAATTACACGACATAAGTAACAAAAAATATAAATGATAATTAATAAAGCAATAAATAAGAACGACTACTCTGTTTATCCTAGAACATCAGTCATTGGCTGTTTCCACACTCTTACCGACACGATATCTGTGAAGAGCTTATAGTAGGTACCTACATTGTTTGGCAAGAGGCGTAGGCTACTCATTTATGAGTATCTTACATAATACATGATTTTTCATCATGAATGCAAGAAAAAAAAATATTTCAAAAAAAATTGGCGTTCCCGTTTTATCACCTTTTTTTTTCGAAACTTGGCTATGTGGCCATTTGGATTTTTGAATGGAAGTAAGGAATTCGCACGTAGTTAGTATTTCTATAGCGTATTTACACTATTTTTGAATTTACTTTCGGCCCTTCGGTTCTAAATCGCAGTTTTGGCTTTTGATCTATTTTTTTGAGTATTAATGATGAAAATTGCTTTCACACCAATTTTGGTATCGTTTAGGTGTCGGTATCGGTCAGTGTGCAAACGTCCATATTCACGAGATCAACGTTATTTCAGGACTGGGAAAAACTCATTTATGTCTATTTAAATGGAAATTAACTGAGCCTGAAATTGGCGTTTATTTATTTACACGCGAATTTCATCAGATCTGAAAAAACTTTTTCAATTTAGGAATATTTCAACTCGAAGGAAAGTGGCAAAAAGTTTGAGTTTTATCTATTTGGAAGAGTCTAATCACGCTTTGCAGCACAGCTTCGGAAACATCCACAGAGAAGCATCATTTGTACTGTAGTTGAAAAAACGATTAGACAACGTTCAGAATGTTCTTCTTCTTCTTTTGTATAATATGGCCTCTGTCCGTCATTTTGGCAGACAATTTTACCAGTGTCAAGTGGGTTATTTGAAATAAGTTTAGTTAAATCGAGTCATTCGTCAAGTTGGCTGTCATTTGTTTTGAAGGCTATTACGCTCGACCGAGGTTCGCGACCGAAGTCAGCGTAAGAGGAATTTAAGTTTATAAGAATATAAATATCTCGTATAAAGAGGCAGCCCACTCATTCAAGATAATGTTCCAAAGAACACTCGAACGGTTCAAGTTTTCTTTCGAACTTTATCTTTTCAATAACTTTTGTGGATTCACCTTTGAACTTACATTAGGAGCAGGGAAATTCAATATCGGAAGATCAGACACTACTGTAGATTTAATCAACTTAATCAACCTATACCTAGATGTTCTTTGGAATAATTTCAGTTGGTTTTTATTCCATCTCAGTTTTATACCCTTACACTGTGAAAAATCTAATTTCAGAGGTACCTAAGTGGATGATATTTTCAAATGGTTAAAAAAAATGAGTCCTACATACGTTGGTTAATTAGGGATAATTATGTACCTAGTTTGATAAATAGAACTAGGTAAGTACTTGTTAAACCTCTAGAAATCACGACTCGTCAGCAGTTGACGTCGGTATGGTTTCAGGAGCTCAAAGACTGGCAGAGTCAATTTCATAATGATCAGAAGAGTAACTGTTTAGTCAGGTCTTGAAACCTTATTTTAATTTTTGCCTGAATGTTGAAATACAGCTAGCTATCTTCGACAAAACACTTAGATGTTTGATAAGAAACGGGAACACAATAATTTACACCCTTATTTTTCTTACTTCCAACCAAAAAACAACCAATTGACCTACATGCCAATCACACGAGCTGTAGTACAAACTATAATTTATTCCGTCCCAGTAGTTCTGATTGAATAGCCCGCGACTGACACACGGATCTCTGTGGAACTCGATTTCATACTGTATGCAGAAGTGCCGGAAGCACAGGTAATGGAATTTGCAAGGCTTTTTTTTGGTTACGTTGCACTTAATTAAAAATCTCTATGTTTATTTATTTGATCTTATGACATAAGGAATGAAAAGTAGAGCTGCAACCACTTTTCGATAAACAAAAGGTTACTTAATCCAGCTAATTTTGATTTCAACTAAATACAATGAAAAACGTTACGTTGACATAGATTTTGGGTTCTATTGCGTAACCAAAATAATAGAATATCTACCAACCAAAAACATTTCGATATAACATCCAAATCGTTAGCAAATAGCGCATTTTTCAATGTTTAGCCTGTTTACACGGTTCGAGTTGGCTTAGTCAGTTATTGGGCCCGAATTCTGAGTTTTATAATATTGATTTGCGAAAAGGTTACCCTAACTACAAGGATCATTCACATTTGGGATGTACGTACGCCAAAGTAAAGAAAATACGGTGGTGGGGCATTTTTAATTTAGACGGTCTCTACCCTTATTTGACTACGCCTCAAAAGCTGGCTAATCCATAAACGAACGAGTGATATAAAGTGATCTCTCATCCTAAGGATTGGTGGAAGTGAACACTTTGTACGCTTAAACTCACCTTTACGTTCATTTTTTAAGGTTAAGTTGTTTGATAAACATTTCACTGTGTACAATAAATAATAACGAATGTTTTTTTGCTTTTATTTTGCTAATGTTTCTTCGCAAAATATAAAGGCTTTCAGAATTCAGAGCCATGTTTCGTAAAAAGTTAACTATTTACAATCAATACTTAGCGGGTATATTTCTTCCAAACCAGACATTTTCCTAGCAAATAAATTAGCAAACTTGGGGTCTGCTAGGGGCGTGAAATTGATAGCCAGAACGTGTTAATGTTATACAAAGTGTTCTCGGCACATTTTTTTTATTGAAAAAAGACTGACGTTTACTGTTGCTTTTTACCTTATGGGTAAGGACGAAATATTTGCACCGTCACACACCGGATTTTTAGAACTGAAAGTGTCACAACGGAACAAATGGTCAAGTCAAAGGTCCTTGCTCTTATACTTACGGGTTTCGAAAGACAACTTCGAAAAAATAATACAAGCACAGCAAGTAGGTACTCATAACAGACTATATTTTTCTCTTTTTTCATATATTATTATAGGTACAGATGGGTTTGATCCACAATCGGTCCCAACATGACACAATGAAGAAACAAAGTGAGGCCACGGGTAAACTCTAGTCTAATGAATGCTTGAGAAGGTTTGGGGGTAGAATAATAGCGGTACAGTAAACAGAGATGATAAACAACAGACTGGGATTTGGGCCGTTGTTTTACACTGTAGTCGGAAGTAGCTTTTACATAAGCTAAAGCAGAGAGTAACGTTTTCAAAAGCCTTATTTTGGTATGAAAATGAAAAAAGATTTACTAGGTATTTATAAGAAAAGAAAACATATATTATCTGCGAATTTAATTATATCACGGTATTTTGTTCAGCCCCAATGAATGGTGGTATAGAATGAAAACTGATTTGACTGAGACCAGATTGTGATTTTGACCTTTTGAAACTGAGACTACTTCAGTTTCACTTTCAAAAACAAACGCGAATCGATTTCGAGAGTTTGTATGAAGTGACGATAAGCGGTCGGGTTTTTCAATACAAAATACCGAACTTTAAATTCTACGTTTAGTTGGTCGAGACTGTCGCTTCAAAATTGCAAATGCAAAATGCAGGATATTCTGAAAATGTACCATGCATGTTTAAACTACGTCATTCAGTTGCGTCGAGTATCCCGATTCGCAAACGTAAACCGATTAAAACGTCCGTATGGTATATGCAAGCAACACTTTTAATTGACAACCTAGGGTACCCCGTAAAACCTTTATCGATGGTTCGTAATTTTGACATAGCAACGCTTTGTAGTTGAATTGACCCGATGACGTTATTGATAACCTAAATCGTCGCTACAAACCGTCTGTCTATTGTTTTGTGGAGTAAACACTTGAGCACTGCCACACTTGAGCGTAGTCAATCTTTATCTGAGTTACGGATCTCACAGCTGATTTGGTTTGGTTGTGGGTTTGATTCCCGTTGAGAAAAAATACTTCTGTAATGAATCTAAAAGTAAGTAAACATTTTTTAGCGTCCAGTGGTTTCTGTAAGAAAGCTGTAATTGGAAAATGGTTTTGTTACACATCGGAGCAGCGTTATTAAGCTATTTCGTGATGTTGACTTAAGGCCCAGCAACCAGGCTGGGAGTAATCTCCTCTGATCACTTCATAGCTTTAAATCCTTGTCATCTCGTTGAAAATTTAAAAAACAACGTTCTTTGTAGCAAGTTAGAGCTCAAATTTCATTGGCTGTATGTGAAATATTAAACAAAATTTTGCTCCTAATTTTAAATGAATACCTCGTTGTTTATTCTGATACCTACTTATTATTTTGGTAAAGCGCCTTCGTTTTTTGCCAGTAAGGTTCAATTTTCACTCATTATGGAAATTCTTTTTAAAGTTCGTAATTTTAGAAATGAAAATTTGATTTCTTTCTGCTGAACATAGTATGTATGACACTTTTCTTTATATAACACAGTATTGAAAATACTTAGTTGTATTATTGATATTAAAATTAGAATTCGTCAGCCCCCGTATTCCCATCTTTTGCTGTCAAGTTATATTTCACTGCCCAGTGTAATTTCTTCATTCTTTTTACACACTTGGCAGCAAAATGTGCGCGAAAACAAATCAAATGACATCATAATGTCACTATTTAGTCACAGAATAACTATGAGTTAGTATGAACTGACCATGATTTAAAACTTTGGAGTTCAACTTTGCGGTTGAAGTGAGATTGGAATCGACCCCCAGGTGTGGTTTTTAGAATGACCTATAACTTACAAGTAGGTAAGTAAGTATACTTATCCAATTTTCTTTAGTACTTTTTCGTATACCAAGTTCCTTTTCTTGCTGCCGGATTTAAGGCTTTGAAGGGGTCGACTTATGGAGATAGCATGATAAATAACTTCCATAACAGCATCGATATCAGACATTCGGATCTAGAGGCTTTAGGTACCAAAATAACTAAGATTTAGTAGTTTTGAACGTTCTTTTTCGTTTTGCGGTAGAGTCTGATTTGGTTTGAATAAAGTGTCGTTATGAAAATCTATATCTAAACCCTTTTTAATCCCGACGCAAAAACGTCGGGGTGTTATAAGTTTTACGCGCGTGTGTGTGTTTGTGTCTGAGGCAACGTAGCTTCTGAACGGATAAACCGATTTTGATTCTATTTTTTTGTTTCAAAGGTGAATTAGTCGGGAATGTTCTTAGCTATGTTTGATGAAAATCGGTCTAAGATTCGGGGGTTTTTTATTTTTAATTTACTTACTTGTTAAACAAGGTCTAAGGTGCCAAGACGTCGAACTAAAATATTTGTTTTTTATGTTACCTCTAATAATTTATTAGAAGTAATAATTTCAAAACTGTGACATAGGGTTGAAAAATTAACCAAATTAAAAAAAAAATACTCCACGTTATAGATTTCGGTAGTATTCTTGGTACTCATAGTTGTTTATAGTTTTAAGTTTATTCGACTACCTATTTAGTTTCTTTGAAGTTCGAATACTGTGTTTTTATAATCAATATAACATTGAAGTTCTCTTTACCTAAGAATAATAAATACCAGCGTAGTTTTTGAACTCCTGTCAAAAATATATAAATTATCCCCGACAGCGTTAAAATCGAGTTATAATTTAGATAGAGCCGTGGGCACGAACCAATTAAGGATATTCGGTGGAGCCGGGATAAAGGGCCTCGGGAAGACCCACCAGTGGCCTCACTACCTTAATTAAATTACAACAAGTATACCCCATTTGTAAATAGCCCGGACGCAGATTTTGATAAAAGTAGAACGGGAGCGTACATATTCTGTGATGTAGCTGTCAAACACAATACCAAGGTCTATAATCGCATTTACTGTTCAAGCACATATCCAGATTCAAGCATAAAAATCTATGCTTGAATCCAGAGTGTTAGATACTGCCCCCGTATGCCAATCTTTTGCTGTCAAGTTATATTTCACTGCCCAGTGTAATTTCTTCAGGTCACGTGGTACAATTTTGTACCACGTAATCATTATTTTTAGACACTTGACAGCAAAATATGCGCGAAAACACATCAAATGACGTCATAATGTCACTATTTAGTCACAGAATAACTATGAGTTAGTATGAACTGACCATGATTTAAAACTTTGCAGTTCAACTTTGATTGGCATACCCCTGCTGATAAAATGTCGCCAAAACTTCCCGGGGTTCAAGTACCTACTTACTAATCAATATGAACAAAATCTATAAGAAGACCGCACAGCACATGATAAAACCCGATACAACATTTGCGTTTATCGTCACTTTTATTTCCATAAAAAACTTGATAATAAATTAATGAAAATGTGAGAAAGTATTTAATTTTTATTCCTTTGAGTTTTATTTGCGCATCGACATTTTCAGTTCTATCTAAACTTTTCTGTGGTTTAAATAAATTCTGTGTGGTGAACACAGACCGTCCATATTGTGAATGTTCCTAATTTTGTTCTCTGCATCTCGTTTATTTAATTTTAAACTTTTAGATTGACTTTTTAGCATTTTATTGCGTTTTGTTTGAAGTTGTGGTTGGAATATATTCGTTAAATAAATAAAAAACTTTATCTAACTTTTTTCGCTGTGAGTGCTCTCTAGAATGTGGTATTTATTTTAAATCATCATTTTTGCCCGAAGAAGTCCACTAGTGATCAATGGACAAACCTTTACACGTAAAGTCACAAGACTATGAGTGACTAAAATTTTGATTCTTCGACTTTCAACAAACTTTTCCTAACTTCTGATGGTGAGTGCATCGGGTTCTGGTTTACCTCATTCAGTGGTTTTGAAGTACCTACTACTTTACTCTTGGGTCAAAATACCTACTTCATAATTAAGTGCTGAAAACCATCCCGAGGTACAAGTACTTTAGTATAAGGAAAATGGTGATCCAACCCAATCATTATTTTATAACAAAAGGTTCAACCGCAGTCTTTCACTGACAAGATCTGGCCTCTGAATTCTTAATAATCAATTCCTGAACATTTATTACGAAACAAAAGGATAAAACCGTGAAATTAAGCATTTGATCTTCGTCTCCCAGAGCAGTGGGATTCAAAATCAATCGTAACAGGTGGATATCTGTTTCTTTCATACTATCACCGACACGATACATTACACGATGTAGTTGGCTTTACTAATCATATATTTGGCCATATTGCTTCTACGCTGACGTCGATCACGGATCGTTGACTACATTCATACGCTCGACCGATGTCAGCGACTGACGTCTGCGACCGAAGTCAGCGTAAGAGGAATTTAGATCTTATTCACACTGTGCCGGAGTGACGCCAACATTGATGTTTCTGTGTGGTATATTTGGCCATATTTGTCCTACGTTGACATCGGTCGCGGATCGTTATCTTAATTTGTACACTCGATCGACCGATGACAGCGACCGACGTCAGCGTAGGAGAAAATTTAGACATACTTACTATGCCGGATGCCAAAGCTGATATTTATGTTACTACCACTGATATTATCAGTATCGTGCAGGTGTCGATATCGGCTAGAGTGCAAACGCCCAATTCAGCAGGGGTATGCCAATCAAAGTTGAACTGCAAAGTTGAACTGCAAAGTTGAACTGCAAAGTTGAACTGCAAAGTTTTAAATCATGGTCAGTTCATACTAACTCATAGTTATTCTGTGACTAAATAGTGACATTATGACGTCATTTGATGTGTTTTCGCGCATATTTTGCTGTCAAGTGTCTAAAAAGAATGATCTGAAGAAATTACACTGGGCAGTGAAATATAACTTGACAGCAAAAGATTGGCATACGGGGGCTGGAATAACGCCAGTGATTTATAAAATAAATTGATTTCTCTTTTCGCTTGGTCCTATCGTAATGAAATTAAACTGAGATGATTTTTACGGATATTGCTGTCGAAAATGTTTTTAAATTCCGATGAAATAAGAATTTTATTCATACTTTTTACCTCTTGAAATCACTTTAAATATCGATATATCTAAGGAATACAATGTAGAAATATGAAATACAAATAAAACCAAGGTTCTGTTTTTCTTAAACTGTAATATAGTCTGGAACTCAATAGAAGCAATATCTCATTTAATCACCCAACAGATCCGAAACGAAGTCGTCAACGAACCTAAACACAGCAAATAGGTACCTCATAAAATCCCATAATCCGATTACCTACTGGATTCGAGCTACAGTCTGACGTCCGAAGGTAAAAGCTACTTCTTGAGCCAAGGTTTCCATAAAAACGTTTACAATTTATGTACCTAATATAAGGCTACTGATAACCGGATACGAAACAAACACGACATATCATCATCTAATTCATGATTATTATTTGGTTTAGGTACTGCCACATTGGTGAAAGAAAACATCGTGAGAAAACCCGGCTTAGCTACGCACATATTGATCACACATTCATACCAGAGGCTGCGAGGATTGTAAGCAGAAGTGCTACAAGCCTACACCATTTCAAAATGTCCCAGACACTACTTACAGCGTCCCATTCTTCGAAGCATCGGTGAAAAGTAACATCTGGTGCTACTGTAAAATCATCTAGCTTAGACCTGTTTTATTGTTATACTGTTACATCACGGCCGATATAATTACAGTTCCTAGCGCTTTTTTAGAAACTTCGGCCCCTTAGTCACTTGCTTTCAGAAGATTCGCATTAGAAAGGCTAGTGCTACAGTAAAAGAAGCGAGATCTCAAAAATCAAGACAGGCGTCACAGCTCAGACGGTAATAGCTCTGCCTTCCGCGCTGTGGGTCGTGGGTTCGATCCCCACTGAGAATAAACATCACACCATGTTTGTTCTATGTCTGGGTGTTACTATGTCTGGGTATTATAAGTATGTATTTATAAAAAAGTATATAATTTAAGTAGGTATTCTATCAGCAAACTAGTTGCCATATCACAAGCTTTGCTTAGTTTGGGACTAGAAGGCGTTGTGTGAAATTATCCATGAATGTTTATTATTTCACTAATATCAGGCTTTACCTAAATTAATTAATAAAAAAATACTTATTTGTTGAAAATTCCAGAATGAAAGTTATTACAAATTACAACGTATTTCTATTTGAAAAGTTTGGCTTTTAGTCGAGTGAATAATAAAAACTGATTGAAAAAGGGATTACACATTCACATTCAATTTTGTGTTTTTTAATAAGTTTTTAAATTTATGTATTCACCACAGAAATAAATAAAAGAGATGGTATTTTCAGACGCAACGATATTTTATATTATTTTAACTTGGAAAACATTAAATAAGCTTTAAGCTTATTAAATAAGGGTATAGACAGAGGATGTAAGTATAGCACGAAAAAGTCTAAAATAGTTTTCACTTATAGTAAGAGTTAAAGATGCTAATATTATGTAGTTTGGATATTTGGACCAAAATTAAAATTTTTACTAATCGTGTTTTAAAAACTCGTCTTCAAAGTTCGAAGTATCATTTCCCCAAACAGATTCTGAGATAAATAACGATTTCGAAATAAAAAATCGCATATGGCGTATTCTTAAAACTTTGAATTACACTGCGCGTCCGCCTGGCAGGTTGTGCGCTTCTCCGCGAAATTTTGGTAACCGCCGCGCAGTGTGATTCAAATGCGGTTAACAAACCTTTGTTTATCGTTTTGCGGTAGATTGCTGCAGTGATTGGATTAGCGTCATACTGTTCAAACAAGCAGAAGCAAACTGCCAATACTGTCTAATTACGAACGTAATCCGTGATTGTAATGCGGTTGATTAGTTCTACCAACCATGCCCTAATTTGGCATCGTCATTTTATCATCATCATTTCAGCTGGGGCCTTATGCTCAGTTCGGCAGAGATTTTACTCTTATAGGAATAACGTCAAAATGACGTTGAAAACTCCTGTCACCAGTGACCAGTGCCACTCATTTTAAGTAGTTCCTAAGATCTTTATGCTTCATTGAAGCAAATAAAGTAATTGTTGCAATTAGTAATTTATTTTTAGTATTTATTTAGTAGGTATTTATTAAAGTATTTGTGACAGGCGTCACAGCTCAGCCGGTAATAGCTCTGCTTTCCGTGGTCGTGGGTTCGATCCCCACCAAGAACAAACATTTGTGCGTGGAAAACATAGATGTTTGTACTATGTGTGGGTGTTACTATGTACTATAAGTATGTATTTACAAATAAAAAGTATATAAGTATTCTATCAGCCATCAAGTTCCCATCTCACAATCTTTGCTTAGTTTGAGACTAGAGGGCGTTGTGTGTAGTAAAGTCCATGAATATTTATTTATGATTACGATTACTCCCGAAACGAGCTATGAAAATAGTCATGTGCTATGAAAATAGCTTAGCGTTTCAATGGAGGGTTGCCTTTCCTCTAACGTCCCACATTACATTACATCCTAAGTAGTACAACGGTCACTTTAGAGCACTTCCGGAAAGCTTCTTAATGTTATCTTGCCGACTGACTTGTGAAGCTTTTTTATTTGATACGAGGTACAGTCGTTTTTGAGGTTATCAAATCACGGCTAGATAAATATACAAGTAATTAAATTTAAAATCTAAAAAACCACCGAATCTTGGACCGATTTTCATTAAACATAGCTAAGAACACTCCCGACTTCACCTTTCAAATAAAACAATCAAAATCAAGATCGGTTTATCTGTTCAGGAGCTACGTTGCCTCAGACAGACACTCACACACACACACACACACACAGACACGTCAAACTTATAACACCACGTCATTTTTGCGTCGGGGCTTAAAAAAAAATAAACACGTGTGTACAGTACCTGGTTCCACTTGGTTTTAAATATTTGGACATGCAAGTTTTTACCTGGAAGTTGCAATCACATACTAATGACCGGGTACATGACCACGGGTTGCGCAAACACAAATATAGACACAACATCGTACTCAGTCCCGCCCAGTCTATAGTATAAAGTAGGTATACTCGTTTGGTACCTTTTCCATTTTATTAAGTCAATCTGAAAAACACGGGTTTATTTTACAGACGAAATCGCTATAAAACGCAAATAACGCAGCTGAGTATTTTTCCTAGTACACCCTATATAGACATGTTATTATAAGGTGCGACGTAGTCCAGAAATTATTTTGCCTAGTGGAGTCTATATTTGAACGCATGCTCTGGCATCTTTTAATTGAAGGAACACATAGATTTAAGTCCAATATAATAAATAACTCATTTATTTTCTCTACACAAAATGTTCCTTAACTTATTACATGCGTAGGTAGGTACAATGTAGATGGTAAGAATATTAATACGAAGGTAAGTAACTTGTTTCGCGAGAGACTGGTGGTAAGTCCAATATTTTGATATTTTTTTTTATTTTCGTGTTACCTTTGTTGATTGTCCTAATTAATAAATAAATAAATCCCTTACGACTCAGATGATTAAATTACCAACGCTAATGCGCAGGCAATCGTCCCATGAAACAATGAATTGTTTCCTTATGTCACCCTGATTTGTCCCCAGTGAAACAGATGTGACAAAAAAAGTCCGTTCTGTCTTCCTTTTTGCAACGGGGTGACAGATGAAACTTTTAAGAATTGAAACGAATTAGGATTTGTCGTAGTTCTAGTAAATAAATAAATATTCATGGACTTTACACACAACGCCCTATAGTCCCAAACTAAGCAAAGCTTGTGATAGTAGTTCTTATAAATAAATAAATAAATATTCATGGACATTTCACACAACGCCCTCTAGTCCCAAACTAAGCAAAGCTTGTAATATGGGAACTAGATGCTGATAGAATACTTATATACTTTTTTTTGTAGATACATACTTATAATACATAGTAACACCAAGACATAGAACAAACATCTATGTTTTCCACGCACAAATGTTTGTTCTTGGTGGGGATCGAACCCACGACCCACAGCACGGAAGGCAGAGCTATTACCGACTGAGCTGTGACAGTCGTCACAGGCTGTGACGCCTGTCACAGCTCAATCTGTAATGTCTGTCACACCCTGTATACAATGTTGCTATTTTTACACCATAGCATGGTGTTTCTCTGTATGTTTCCGGATCGACAACGCAGAGTGACGTGAAAGAAACAACATTATTGACCGTCGTGTTTACACGTTACAATGAAAACCAATTTCCGAAATGAAAACATTTGACGCTATCGGTTATTTCTATCTTGTCTATGGTTGGTTTTATTATTATAGTAATGCTCTACTAAATGGCTACTAGGTATTTCCTGCGGATAACGCTGACTAGACTTAAAATGGTATTCAAGACGGCAGAACAAAATAAGGTTAAAACCTTGGTCAGTCTATTTATTTAGCTCACTTTTTACCAGTCTACCAATATGTTTTGTTTTTCTTCCTTTTAGGTTATTGGATAAAAAAAAGTTACAACCGAATAGAGAGCTTCAACTTTTTTTGCAAACGGTTAAATAAAATCACACTCGACGCACTCCTAGTAGTACTTAGGTATAAAACCGATGAAGTGATTAGAGAGCATAAAAAATGCGGCAGCCATTTTGAAAACTTTGTTTAAACTGTTTAACTGTTTAAAGTTTGAAAATTCATATAAAAAATATTAGACTTTTACGACCTGACCGTGATCTGATGTATTATTCAACTCACAATTGATGTTTCTATAAAGTTCCTTGCAATGGTACCTACATTTTAAATGCAAAAGTTAGAAGGTCATTTTGACCCAAAATGGTTTAAACAAGAAGAGACTTTGAGCAGAAAGAAATCCCAATAGGTACAGTCTGCAACATCATTCAACAGCAAACAGAATTTTTCATATTTTTACTTTTTTTTTAAATCCCAACGGACTTCTCTTACAAATACCTTAGCTTTAGTTTGCACAAGATGATTCTGTGGAGATGCGAAAGCTTTGTGAATAATGTCTGTGTTTGAACCTGTAATTTTTTATTTAAATTAGTTCTTCAATAATAAATGGGGTTACGGTACACGTCTTGCGTCCTGACCTCAAACTGAGCCATAATTTTACATTCAAAATCAAAACTATAGTATGGCATGGCGGTATGGCGCATAAAATGTTTGCCAGTGTCAAATTCATTTTTCGAATTTACTAAACATTCCATTGGCTTATTCCTGACAGATTACAAAGACGAGATAACTGGTTATTTGATAACCAGTTATCTCGTTACTATTTTTAACAGACTTTAAAAAAGGAGGAGTTTCTCAATTCGGTTGTATTTTTTTATATTTGCCAGTGTCAAATTTGTTTTTCGAATTTTCTAAACATTCCATTTTCGAAACAACCTGCCTTCCTACTTTTTTCGTATGCAGGAAGGCGGGTTACTATTTTTTAGAACTTAATGGTTTTAATTCTAATTTCAAAACCATGGCTGTTTTGTCTTTTGTCCGTTCAGCCTGAAGGTAGCTATATAGACCACAGGTGTAATTTGGTTGACGTGACGTCACAGGACCGCGGTGAAATGGCCCAGAAAACTGGCCACTTACGTGAAGTGAGATTTGCATGCGGGTGGCATTTTCGTACCTACCCACTTATCTCGCTATATTGTTACCAGTTACTATATAAAGATATTGTTGTAAGAATATTCTGTAAACTTTTTAGACACTTACCTTTACGAACTTTTACGAACATTACCTAGTTTGTGAGAGAAGTTTGTAGAGAGTAAGTATATCTGTTTTATTTTGATGATAATTGGTTGGAAAACGCGAACAAAGTTGCGCGCAGGTCAAATAAAAGCTTGTAAAAAAAATTTAAAAGTTCCTTCCCAAAGTCACACTAGGAATGTTTTGCTAAAATAATTTCTCACAGTAGGTAGGTAACATTCCGCTAGCAAAAATTGGTGAAACCCTCATTTTCTATTAGGTCTGTCCCTCTTTTACAAATCAAACTGATCAAAAGATGATGTTTACCTACAAGTAGGTGTACTTAGGAACCTAATAGGATTACAAAATGAAAATACAAACATGTTTTCTTTCAATTGGTATAACAAAATATGTCTGGCTCCCGCACTGGTCTGCTCAGCCTAATCTAATCCTATATAATATAAATTTTAATGACAAAGTGTAGATGTTTATTTCAATCACGCTACAACTACTAATCCAATTCGAGTTCTGTCATTAGTAAAAGCAAATAGTACATTAAAAAAAACTACTAGTCCCATTTGGATGAAACTTGGAATATATATAGTTCGAAACCTAGATTAATACATAGGCTACTTTTTATCCCGGAAAATCAACAGGATCAAACGGGACGCGGACAAAGTCGGGCGGAAACTAGTCAACAACAAAGTTTTGAAAAAGTTCTGAAAAGGTTATAAATTTTCTATTTTAAAATAATTGTCATTGAAATTCATAACATACGTTTATTTTCATGAATTTTATGATGGTTTGCGCGACTACATTCACTCGTTCGTTCGTTGTCAAGGATATTTTTTTTCTGTATAATTTTTTTACTCCAAATTGATTAGGTTGGTTCGTTCGTTCATTATTCTACTCACGTTTTGACCAGAGTAAAACAACGTTCGACATTTCTGTACAAGGTGTAATAAAATCAGTTTAACCTAGGGATTACATAGCTATACTTCCGATAATATTAAACTAACATTGAACAATAAATTAACCAATCTATGAATCTTCCAATATTAATGACATTCCCCTAAGGAAACAACAGTGTACCTAAGCGTGAAAAAATATCTGATATGCCATACAAAATATCCTTTCACTTAGGTACCTAGCTGTTTTATAGTCAGTTAGCCAATTTTCTTTTCGCTCTCACTCTGTTGGTCCACTTGGTCCCATAAAAAAGTCGTTCATATTGATGGGTGTTTAATCTCCCGAAGTTTTTAAAAGTAGTCTTATCACACCCTGTATTTATTTTATAAAACCATTGTCACGTCCAACCCCGATGCTTCGCAGGGAAACTGTCTTTATTTTTTAGACCCTTTATTTTCAGTTTCTATTTTCAACAGAATATTTTTTTAATAGGCATACCTTACCTTCTAATATTAAAAATATTTGACGTTTGGGTCAAAGAAGGTAAAAATAAAAAAAAAACATCAACAAAAATATATCATTTTGTCAAAACAAACATTATAGACGTGTTAAATGTAAATAATAATATTTGTTTATTAATAATAACTTAACCTTTAATGAGGGCGCCACTGGACGGGGAATAACCTTCAATTGGTTTGTTAGATGTGTGCCTCGAACGCATTTTTCATCGGTAGGTTTTTTTTGCCGACAAATAACCCTCTAGTCACTTACCTCTTTTTTAAAGTTAATCTCAAGAAAATAGCCAGATTGGATCCCTTATTGCCAAGTATCGTATCCAAGTAACGTGACTTGAAATAGTGTTTTGCGTGTCACCATATTAATTCAGTGGACGATGGCTCCGACACTGATAAATAACTTCTCGTCACAGCGATCTTATTTATTAACTAGATGTGACAGGAAAGGATGATACACTGATGGTTTTATTCATATTCCGCTAACTAAATAGGTACCTAAATGTTCCGTTTTTCCAAAACTGGTGTGCAAGTACCGTTCTTGTCGATCGCTTAATTTGACATTTAGAATCGTCAAAATTCGATAAAAATGGTTTTATCCATAGTTGCAAGTACGAAGTATCGAATTTTGACGATTCTAAATGTCAAATTAAGCGATCGACAAGAACGGTACTTGCACACCTGGTTCGGAACACTAAAACTGCTAAATCTGTTGTCATCTGTTTGTCATGCAAGTTACAATGACAAAACATTTTTAAAGCCACGCTAAAAATGACAGGAGATTATAAAAGGTTAATAAAAAAAAATATAGTCAAAATCACGAATAAATCTGACAGTCGGCACGTATGCAACGTATTGGAGTTTTATTGCACGTCAACGCCAACTGACTGCCGAATGTTGTACCGTACTTATCTGAAACTTTGATACGCTACCGTTACGATACGTTTACGATTGTCACATTTACTCGTAGGTATCTACTGACGCCTCATGTCTCATTATATTTTGAGTAAAGTATCTATAATAACTAATGACTAAGTATAATTTTTTTAGCACAGATAAATCAGACAAGATTTTTATTAATAAATATAATCATTATTAGGTGTTAAAAATAACATTGCACCAAAACGTTTAGAAAGCCAAAACCCTCTTTCAACAAAAGTAATAGTCTACTCGACCTCCTTGTTAATTTGACTTTGACAGTGACAGACGGACTAAAAGAGAGACGGAAATAAGCCTTTTTCAAGAAATCCACCATTTTGTCTTCAAAACAAATGACTTGACGTATGACTAGACTTGACTATACGTATTTCATAATCAAAATTGTCTGTCAAAATGACGGACAGACGCCATATAGAAGAGAAGAAGAAGAATGAGAGAAGAAGCCTGTCTCATCCATTTGGTAGTAAAGATCTTTGTAAAGAAACTACTTGTCATCTTGTCCTAGTAAGGTTTATTAAGGGAAATTGCTTAGGCCTGACGAGGTCAAGTTTAATTTGGTGACGGTTACTATGCAGTTAGAAACTTACCAGGTGTACCGAATAATGCCAAACATGTGGGGTCAGAAGTCTCAGCGCAAATAGATGTAACAATCGTAATCGTACCGTAACGTATCTGAATTACACTGCGCGGTGACGTTGCAACGTTTAGCGATCGAGCCGACGTTAGGTCAAATTAATCGACATCTTTCTGGTGCTAATTTTTGACGTCATTTGATTAAAATTTTACGTTATTTGGTTTAAAAATTCCATGAGTAACCTATTCCAATTTGAATAAGTATCTATTATTATAAGAATCTTTGTCCTGGCTGACTGACTGGCATACAATTGTATGTCAGTCAGTCAGCCAGGACAAAGACTCAAAGACCAAGACAAAGACAAAGATTCAAAGCGCTGGTAAATAATAAGAACACAGTCACTATCTGGCAAAAAATTTCATAGAAACATTTCCTTTCTTGTTTCAGTTGAGCTATCTATAAATCGTTGGCGACGGTGTGTAGACAGCTCAACTGATTCACGTGTATTTGGTATATATATTATAAACTAGCAGTTACCCGCGACTTCGTACGCGAGTACCGTTTCCGTACCGAGCGGATACTTCTTTGAGAAACTTGACATTACACCTCATTACACCGAACTCGTACTGGAATGTCAAACGCTAGTCGTTAGACCAAAGAAGTAGTACTACGCCCTGTCAAACTGACGTGACATGACATGACAATGAAATCCTCTTGCCAATTGGCGCTGCTAATCCTTTTCGTTCATTTTATCCTGTAGATCCTGTTAACTATTCGGGATATAAAGTAGCCTATGTGTCAATCCAGGTTACGAACTATATATATACCAAGATTCATCCAAGGTGGTTCAGTAGTTTAGACGTGATTGAAACACAAACATCCAAACATCTAAACATCTAAACTTTCACATTTATAATATTAGTAGGATAGGATAAGATAGGATAGGATAGGATATTGTAAATACTGTATTAGTCATAATTTTCTTTGTGAATAAATGTTACGTATTATTTTCATTCTGTAATTTATCCGTATTTAGTAGCTTAAAAGCCACGGAGAAAAAAACTTCATTCCTCTCCATTTCCTGGGTTTATACAATTACCACAACACGTCGGCACTAATGTGTGCCATCTCCGAGCACTGCCGTTATGGACACACATTAAGATGCTCTTCACTAGACCCTCTTATTCTCTAACGATGTTTAAATACCTACATTATTTATGTCGCTAAGCCAGTAACACTGCTGTGTTCCGATTTAAGCTAGAACTAGAATCTAGTTCCCATAGTACACGGCTTAGTTTGAGATAAGATAAGATAAGACAACGTTTATTTCCAAAAAATACATAGCCATATTAGCCATAGATAACAGATTCTGATACAATAAGTTTTCATGGTGTGAGAGCCAATTTCACTATCTTATTTGTGAATATTATGTTTATAGAAATTACAATTGTATATAGGAGAGAGAGAAGGAGAGAGAGAGAGAGAGAGTGGGTACTCATCTACGAGAGTAGTCCTAGACACGGTAGACATCTTTTGGTAAAAGGATTACAAACTATATAGGTTATGAACTAAATAATAAATAATGAGTTAATTTTCTCTACCAAAACGTAGGCTTAGATTTTTGTAACACCACACCGAAGTTTTTGTCGAGAGTCACCAATTTAGGGTCTATGATGAGATGATGAGGAGGTGATGGGGTGGCTAATCTTCATATTTAATTCTTCATGATGCGGTAAGGAAATTCAGGGTTTCACATAAGAACTTTTTGTTTCACCAACGACGCTACATGTTTACACTATTTGAGCGGGGAGAGACGATTAGCGACGCAGCACACAAAACCATCGCGTCAGCCCGATTTACCTACTTGTGGCTAGCCGCCACACTGCCTAAGTATATGATTAATTACCTAAGCGTTTACAATATTTCTTGTCATGAAATTCACTAAGATAATAAAGTGGAGACCTTAAAGTTAATAAAAAAAAAACTTAAAAAAAAAGTAAGTTTTTATGTCTTAAAATTGTTCAATTTACGATTAAATTGTTGGTTTTAAGACTAATCACAGACTATTGTGTGATCTACAGAACAAATAAATTAAAGGACAGAAACTGCTACGACCTACGAGGACTGCAAAGTATTTAGATGTGGTAGTTTCTACAAGTTTGGCTCGTATACTGAATACTGAATTGAAACCAGCATAGTTTACTCGCAAAAAATCTCAGTACCTAGATAGTAATATCCCCTTTTTCGGGACTTTTCTTATATGGACATTATGTACACCCTGTATATGTAACAGGCATGACTTAAGAATGTACCTAATAAAGAACAGGTGGTTTAATATGATGTCGTTCATAAGTAAATCCCTGTATGAGTATGTAATCATTCCATAGCATGATCTAATTCACCACCATCAGTCTTCAAGCATTATCAAGCATCGCATCGCACACTTGTATGACTGATGAGGTACTTTTGTAATTTCCTTTGCTCTACGTAAAAGCTGGTAACGACCTTGCGATGTAATTTACGAAATTGATGTTCTGTTATAGGTACGTTGTAGAAATATTTACAAACGTGGTTCGTTCGTTGGTACGAGTTAGTGGCTGAATCTTGTGACGGACTTTTTAGGCCCCCTTAAGGCCTCCGTCGTGGCTTAACGACTACTAGAGGCGGGTCCGACAGTTTAACGTGCCCTCCGAAACACGGAAGCGCTCAGATGTAAATACCCTAGCGGTCACCCATCCAAATAGTGACCGCGCAGAACGTCGCTTAATTTAGATAATCGGTGAAGATTGAGTAAGTAAGCCTAGCGAGCGCTTCTCACAAACGTGGTTTATGTAAGTACAAGTAGGTAGATTTATAAAGGAAGCTTCTATAGGTAACCTTTCGGAAAATAACGTGTGGTTATTTTTTGCGTTTTGAGCTTTCCAAAATTGCAACTATGTATTTTAAGTACTTTTTCCTTGCCAGTTGCAAAATACAATATTAGTTGTGAACTACTATCCAGTTTAGACAACGTTTCAATGTAAATTACTTATTAGGATTTTGCCAAAATATGATGGAAATTACACCACACTTAAATTTTTTTTTACAACTAATCGATGAAACAAGCTGATGGCCGACTTTATGTTAAGTGGTAACCACTGCCTATAATGCATTGCCTCAATGAGCACGTCCAATGAAAACGTGCCATGTGATGCATTGTATTTGTATATAGGGATCCTTAAAAACACGCTAGGAGCCCACCCGTAAAAATTCTGAAATCATGTAGTTTGGCTACCTAATAACTAAAATAGAACAAAACTTTGAAACGACTCAACTTATTCCAAATAGACTCAATGCCAAGGTTGAATCAACTCCACGGTGATGAGCAGAATATTTTTTGACTGTACAAATTCATTTTGGCAGCTAAATCACACATTTTCAACACTCATCGTGCATTACACTGACATAAATAGATGCCCCATGCCACAGTTGAAACCAACCAGTACAGATCCTTCCATAATCAAGTAAGAACTTTGGTCAGCCCCCGTATGCCAATCTTTTGCTGTCAAGTTATATTTCACTGCCCAGTGTAATTTCTTCAGGTGACGTGGTACAATTTTGTACCACGTGATCATTCTTTTTAGACACTTGACAGCAAAATATGCGCGAAAACACATCAAATGACGTCATAATGTCACTATTTAGTCACAGAATAACTATGAGTTAGTATGAACTGACCATGATTTAAAACTTTGGAGTTCAATTGAGATTGGAATACCCCTGCAGCAATGTTACCAGATGATCCTTTAAAAAAATTATGGATATAAAAACGTGCGATGGAGCGTTAGTGTTTTTAAGAGGAGTGAATAGGTTTGTTCTAGTTGAATGTGCTACATCGTCGACCGCATCGTCCCATAACTTCAGGTGAGATTGCGGTCAAACGTTTGCCTATAACGTATAAAAAAGTATTTGAAGTAAGCGTACGATTAGTAGATTGAGTCCTCAACACAGAACTACGCGCATGAACCCAGATACATTACATGTAGTGACAAAAGTTACTAAGTTCAAGTGGGAGTGCAATAAATCCCGCAAAACTTTTTCACCGTAAACAACTAGGTAGGTACTTATTTTTAATATTTATGTGTTACACATAAATTTTAATTTGGTAAGTATATGCTATGTATGTTGCAAATAAACTCAAAGTTGATTTAATTTTTTTTATTTCTTGATTATATCCTTGAGGTAGAAGTATCTCTACTGGTTAGTTTACACTGTGTCATAGCATCGTGACCTTGAACCCGGCATAGTGGCTTGAAGGCTCCCCTTGTCACTGATAAATGGATCCTGCAAAACAAAACAAGGGGAAACGCTGAATGTGAGCGATGCGTATCTTGTATTGATGAGGCTATTGTAGACAGAAATCTTATCCCTGTCAAGGTCAAAAAAACACATTATTGACCTTTACGCGTACTCTATTAGGTCTTCTTATGGTGTAAAACTCTACTCCCGAAATCTTCAGGGAGTTATTGAAACCGTACCAATAAATTCTCCAATGAAACAGTGTGAGCAAAAAAAAACATCAATTTCACATACAAAAAACAACGATAGTGAATTTTATGACAAAACCCAAATAAAAGTTACAAAAATAATCAAAAGCTCCCAAAATGCTTGAAACATTGTTGGACAATCGTAAATTGTTCAGCAACTTACGTAACGCTATCAACTTACGATAGGTAACTTACGTTACGGTAACTTACGTTACGGTAACTTACGTTACGGTAACTTACGTAACTGTAAGTTTATGTAATACAAAATTCACAGGATCGCTCCAGTTTAGTCCCTAGTGTAGAAACCCTTAGTATAAGTAGTTCTATTTACTGCTATTACTAAAGTAACTTCACTAACCACTTCATTAAATCTCCGCACGCGCATCATCTAAATAAGTTAAACCCAGAACATTACTTTAAAGCAAAAGAAGCATCGAGGGAGACGTTTAAAAAATTTATGACGACAGTTAAATCCCTATCTGACGTGGAAGGTAGCCAAACGTGGGAATTATAAGTAGTCGCGCTCCAGTCCTAATAGTTTTACCCAATAGAGCTATCATATTTTGAAATATTCTACTGCCCGACTACTATCTTTTATCTATGCTAAATAAATCATAAATTTCTAGAGAAACAAGTCTAAGTTTAGGTCTCAAAAATTAAGGGTCAAGAACACAGATTTTGTGTGGGGAAATTAGTTCTCGGTTCACCCGCCAGGGGCGCTTATCGTGACTTCGTTTAAAAACGACTTCAAGTGTAAAACTGGGTTTATAGTCTGGTTACGTTGTCAGCAATCGTTAGACGATTATTCGCATTCTGAAAAAAAAACACAAAGGTGATTTTGAGACTAACCCTCGATTTTCGAGTATTAAGCCAAATTAAACTTAGGCTTTATTCAGACTGGTTATACTTGCTTTTGGCTCCCAAACAAGCGGCCACCAGGAGTCATTTACAAAGCTTATAGTCATGCCTGTTTGATTAGATTTATACCTTAATGCCGTCGTGTTATAGTTCAAAACTATTCCACTTTTGAGCACTAAACTTGAAACCGATTGGTGCTCAAAAGTTGAAAAGCGTTGGTGCGGAAAGTAGAATTTCTTTAATATTTTGATTCATAATATTATGACAACTAATCAGTAATGATTCAGTAATGAATCAGCTTGAGCTAGTTGTCGGCTGCTCTCTGAAACCTCTGTCAATGTCTATTTACGCTACGAGAGCTTACACTAAATCTTTACGAAAGGGGCAACGTAGCTCTTATTACGGTGAGGTAAAGTTCACAAGTAAACAGATAACTTTATTAAGTACTTACCCACTCATTTAAAGACGAGCTTACGACGCTCATAAAGTGTTCAGAAAATGATTTAACGTCGTCAAGTTTGCTTGAATATTTAACTTTATTTCAATCTTGGAGTTCTGGAACTGATTATTTGGGGGATAGATAGGAAGGCGTTTATTATAGGTACCAAAATTATGCAAATGACAAAGAATTAAAGAAAAAAAGTGTAGTCCGCTCTCATAAAAAAAATACAATCATCACATTGAGGGTTTTTTTATTACAACTTAATGATGGAACAGGCTGATTCACCTCCTGATGTTAAGTGGTTACTTCTAGTGGTGGCTTCTAGGGTGGTGACAATATCACAATATGTCAGTCAGTTTGTAAATCTGAAAAGGATTCGAGTTATAATTTTTAGTAAGAAAATTAATTACTGTACAGTCGGTTACACATCAACCTATCCACTGTTGGAACTTTGAACTATTATAATTTGAATGTTGCGAATCAGGGATCGCAATAAGTATAGGCGCATGGCGCGCAAGCAGCGAGTCTCGCATAAAAACATATCGCCCCTCTCGCATGATTCGCAACATTCAAATTATAATAGTTCAAAGTTCGAACCGTTGATAGGTTGATGTGTAGCCGACTGTACACAAGCGTGCAGATTCAAGTCATCTTGAAGGTGAGGTTTAGGTATCGGTTGAACACGTCACATCACATCTTAATAGAGTTGATGGATTAAAGGTAACGATGTGGAAATGTTCGAACGGGGATGTCTACGTGGCTTGCTCGATACGCCCCTCCAGGAAATTGTCATTCTACGTGAAAACCTCTCAGATTCAGAAAACTAATGGATATGCCCTACCAAAAAAAAAAAGCGTATATACTACGGAACCATTTATGGCTGCCTTCTTAGTTATATTGACAGCTAAATCTACCACAAACGCGGAACACAACATGGCGGAGCTGGCTACGCAAACATAAAATCATGACGTCACAAAAAAAAATTGAAAGGACAAAATATTGTCTATCTCTTTCAACACATTCAGTATTTGCTTGGTTAAAAAGAAACAGAATAATATTTGGCGGCTTATGTGTCGATTTAATTTGTATAGTAGAATGGGGCCCCTCCATGTTTATATGTTTCCTACCTTCATGGAAAACCTGTCCTTCCACTTTTGAGTCAAAGATGTCAAAAAAAAAAACTTTGCAGTTCAACTGAGATTGGAATACCCCTGACTGTACCTATTTATTATTATTTATTTTGATATAAATGATAATTTACTAAAGCCCCATTAATATTTTTTTTTAATTTCTGAAGCGTCTTTGCCATCATTTCAAAATATTACTAATACCATAGACAAATAAAAACATAGACCAGCAGACGTTTAGAAAATATCGTAACCCGAAAATGGATTACCTTCAAAGGCGTGAGATGTCGCTGGGTGTATCGAATCGGTAATAAATCAAAACGGTGTTTATTTTCTTGAACCTCTGGCGCGCTGACACTATAAGCAGTACGGAAATAAACGTCAGATGGCGCTATTTCTAAATTTTGCAAAGCGTATACCAAAATTCGGTTACAACGCGCGCGACGTTGACAGCTTGTGCTATGCAATGTCGAACGAGCGAGATAGAGTCTGGATGCAGAGCGGCAACAGTGCTCTGGACGTATCAAGCTAGTAAAATAATAGATGTTTCGATTTTAAACCTGACGCCTTACCGCCAAGTGCGGTAACAAAAAAATACAAAGATATTATATGAAATCTTAAATGTTTTTAGCTTGATAAAATAAAACATAAAAGGTAGGTAGACTTTTAATTATATATTATTAAAATATCACACCCAATAGGTACTTGTTTAGTTATGTACTGAAACATTACCATACATTACGAACCATTTAGGTACGAACAAATAAGTTTTCTGCGGGTGTTGCCTAGGTCTTTTGTTCCTAGGCTATCCTGTTCTAGTTTTACTACCTACCTACTTATAAATAATGGAATAGGTATGTCTGAAGAAGGTAGGTAGGTACCTATAGGTATATTTATCAATATAAATATTCTAAAGTAGGTATATGATTGACTAGCAGTTACCCGCGACTTCGTGCGCGTGTACAGTTTCCGTGTACCTACTGGAATGTCAAACGCTAGTTGTTAGACCAAAGAGGTAGTACTACGTCCTGTCAAACTGACGTGACATGACATGACAATGAAATCCTCTTGCCAATTGGCGCTGCTAATCCTTTTCGTTCCCACGCATAATGGGCCAACTGTGAGCCTAAATGCGGAAAAGGGAGTCACTTCAATTTCAATTTTTCCTTTTCGTTCATTTTATCCTTTAGATCCTGTTAATTATTCGGGATAAAAAGTAGCCTATATGTCAATCCAGGTTACGAACTACATATATGCCAAGTTTCATCCAAGTTGGTTCAGTGGTTTTGACGTGATTGAAACATAAACATCCAAACATCTAAACTTTCGCATTAATAATATTAGTAGGATTCTAAAAATTTCAAGGACGTAGTTGCGTTGCGACTTATCATTAAACTTGGTGGTAAAACGGCTTGTCTACTCATTAGCAGTGCCTTGATCACGAATAAATTTGACAATCGTGAACGTATCGTAACGCTAGCGTATCCGAGATACACTGCGCGGTGACGCTACAACGTTCGGCAGTCGGGCTGATGTTGACGCGCAATATCACTCGAATACGTTAGGTTTACGTAACGCGGCGACTGTCAGATTTGTTCGTGATTACCCCTCAGTACCTATTGCCGAGTATAGCACATTTCTGCTCGAAAGTCCAGGTCGTCATGCCAGCGCTTCCTCGGGCGGCCGCGACGTCTTCTACCCCCTGGGGGTATCCAGCCTGTGACTCCTTGAGCCCACCTTTCCGCTACTTTACGACCTACATCGGCGATTCCAGTTTTGGAGCGAAGTATTCTGTTCCGAATTCGATCTATTCTTTTCACACCTAAAATACTTCGCTCCATCACTCTTTGGCAAAGTAGTCAGCGACCACGTCTGAGCACCGTAGGAGTGATAAAAAAAATATATAAGAAGGTTCAGACTATCGAAAGAAACCACACAAATACTTTTGCATCAAATCTATAATCAGTTAAAATTCGATACCAACGAGTTAAAAAATTGAACAGTATTATAGTCCATAACGGGAAGCACTATTTTCATCACAACCACAACACAACCAATCAACTACAAAACAAGAAAATGAAATAATTGTACATGTAAATAAAATCGTCAAAGAGAATACAACACAACACGCAGGCCAATGACACTTTGTATCAAAAAATGACAGTACCGTTCCGTTTTAGCTTACTTGATGCGTGGAAAAGATGAATTTTCTTAGAAAAGAAATGCGTCAATCGTTTTGTACGTTTAACGAAACGTAGGGGAACTGTTTTCTGTGGTTATACCGACCATAGAGTACTGATATATACACACTAATCGAGTTTAGTTAAATTATCGTCAAAACAGTTTGGTGCAAGATGCCACTAAACGTAATTTTGCTAAACACCTTTAACGATTTAAACGTGTTTAGTTAAACGTGTTCAGGCTGAATTTAAACGACATTTCGTGCAAGCCGCCCTAGGTGTTTTATTTAGAAGGTTCATTTGTTAGTAGTCCAAATATTATGCACAGACTAAAGTGCTGTGCTAAAGCCACCCTAGAATTTGGGGAACGAGTGAGCGGTATGGACTAACAATTCAAATTATAATTTTGACACTATAGTAAACAGACACTGACAGAATTGTGACCTGTCGCAAAAGCCGTAAATCAAGAAGGTGAAAACTTATTTTATATAGACGCCACCTATTAGTAAAGTTATGTCATTAATTTGTATACTATCTTTCAATTTGATGACCACCTAGGTGATCACGCCTAGGTGGCGTGGCGAAAAATATGTTAGATAATCAGTATGAAATAAAATCGTGATAACTAAATAAATGAACACCATTACAGATTCTAAAATAAGGACATAATTTTTGATGAATTTCGAAAATAAATTAATGGCGTTTCTTTGGTTCTAACGGCTACTTGAAGCTTAAGTCGTCGTCGACTGTAGCGTCATCCCCAAATACGCATGGGAACTAGCCGGTTTTGCGAGTCACGCTCTAATATATAGGGTGTAGCAATCTTCGTGTATTCATTTATCGATGCTAATACCTACTGTACACTACTTATTCTAAATTCACGACTACTTTCACTAACAAAATAAGGTTCATAATGGATTGCTGTTACCAATAAATAAATTACACTATGTAGGTTATAGAACTCCTACTGATATACATACAGCAAATTGCCGTAGCTATTTTGGCTGGCGAACGATATAATAGACTTAGGCTACACGCGCACTTGGCGGCGAAACAAACGGTCAGCGATCAACACCTCTATTACGAAGAATTAGGTACATTAAACTGCGTGGCACTTAAGGGCTTATTAGACTGTGCAATCTCAAGTCAGACTTACTAATAGAGATGAAACGTGATGAGTTGAGTTATTTCGAACTCAAGTTATTTGAATTGACTCGCATCGAGGACTTGTATGCATATAAAGTCATAAAAGTGAAAATCTAGCACCAATTTCTCTAACCACTTACGTTGCATACGGACCTAGTTGAGTCAACCCAATTGGCGGCTTGAGTCAAGGTTCAGTTTAACTAAAATAATTCGAGTTCGAAATAATTCAACTCATCACGTTACATCTCTATCAGTAAGTCTGACTTGAGATTGCACAATCTAATAAGCCCTTTAGCAGCCGCCGCCGCCACCGTGCATGGTCATCGCCGAGCATTGTAATTCTAGACGCTACTAAACTCGCCACTGTTGTTCATGAGTGTAAATCGGATTTAAAAAAATGTAGTAGTAGGTTTCATATTTTAAAATGTCAAGTTTACCTTATTAAGTGTGGCGGCATAATCTTGTAGATAAAACCCTGTTATATATATGAAGATTAAAATATGACCAGTTACCAATGTGGATCGCTGCGGTCATGACATAAGTGCGCCTGCAGCCTAAATGTCGCCCTATTCCCAGAAATGTAATCAGTTTTTGTAAATCTGTGGGCAATACGGCCTCCATGGCATTCTAATTACGAGTATACGTTCATAAACCCTTAAACAAATGGTTGTTGAGGGAGGTGCTACTGTGAAAGTTACATTTTTTGGTGATATTTTGAAGAATTTTTCACAAAGACACGAAAATCAAAGAGAAATAGGCACAGTTTGTATGGAACTTGGACCAAGATATAAAAGTAGTGTGCTCAGGGTCCCTACATACTTAGTGCGTTTGAAAAGGCATTCAAAATGCTACATTTCTTTGTATTCAGCCTAGAGAAATCAAGATATAAAATAAACAAATGAAGAAAAAAATATGCTCCTCATTTTGTTTACGCGTTCGGTTAATTTGAAAAGAACTTCAAAATAAAAGACCAATCTGGCTTCGACTTCACAAAAATTGCAAAGAGTTACCTACCTAAAATAAATAAATATTCATGGACATTTCACACGACGCCCTGTAGTCCCAAACTAAAAAGGCATTCTTCATAAACTACTATAATTTATATAGTCGCGTTTGCTTTGTTTCCGATATCAATTAAACACGTGGATTGCTGTACATTTATAATGTAAGTTAAATAACAAGTAATTAAATTTAAAATTTAAAAAACCCCCGAATCGTGGATCGATTTTCATCAAACATAGCTAAGGACACTCCCGACTAATTCACCTTTTAAACAAAAAAAAACATAATCAAAATCGGTTCATCCGTTCGGGAGCTACGTTGCCTCAGACACACACACACACAGACAGACACGTCAAACTAATAACTCCCCGTCGTTTTTGCATCGGGGGTTAAAAAGTTATTATTTCCTTTGCAATAAATCAATAATATTATGTCACACGCCATGCATTGTTTCACTGAGAATCGTTTTCAACGTAAATGTGTAATTACGAGTTTTAACCAGTCATTATGAGTTATTTATTAGGTCCCTAAGTGCTTATTAAAAGGTAGATACAATGGTTCATAAGTTTATTATTAAGAAGACATTGTTTTCGCATGATTTCTTGGTAACTGTGTAGATGTTTTCAAGAGGAAATTGAATAGGTTTCTTCTAGGCAAATGTACACTGTTGACCGCAGATCTGATGAGGTTTGCTTATCCCATCCCACTACTATTATAAATGTCAAAGTTTAGATGTTTGGATGTTTGTGTTTCAATCCCGCTGTAACTACTGCTCCGATTTGGATAAAACTTGGAATGTATTATAGTTCCTGGATAGAACTATTATTGTAATATATTATAGAACCTGGATGAACTACTACTAATACTTCCTACTGCTTTTACTTTACTTTACTTTTATTACTTGGCTACTTTTCAGTTTTTTTAGGTTATATTTTTATTTTAATATATTCCAAGTTTCATTCAAATCAGACCAGTAGTTACAGCGCGATTGAAACACAAACATTAAAACAGCTAAACTTTGACATTTATAATAGTAGTGGGATTAAACCAGTATTTTAATTAAAAATCCAATACGGTGTTTATGTAGAGTAATAAAATGAATTAGACACTGTCAATAAAAATATCTGTGCCTGTGTTTCCAGTGGGTAAGACTTGGTGGGGATAACGAAACATTCACGTGTTTTGTAAAGCATTCATAGTTCTATTTGTGAGATTTCGAGAACAGGTAAAAGCGGCACCTTTTGGAAATTCAAAATTAAATAAATCAAATAGCAATCGAAAAATAGTCATCTAAGAAGGCATTTTAACAAACTTTAGTTAAGTACCTAAGATATTTTTTTAGGTAACTGTGTATAAATATTTTTTTGTCTGTAAATAAATAAATAAAAATATAAAGGCACTTTCACAGTAGTTCATAATTTGATAAGGTAATCGCAGATGACGTAACATTATGTTTTACAACCGAAAATTCACTAAAGTTTCGACTCAGTTATAATGGGCAATCAAAACGACGGAAGTTGTGCAACTTATAAAGGCCATGGGGCAATGCAGGTCTCCACTCGCATCAATTTAATATGGCTATAAATTAGATTTGTTATTTTTAAGTAGTTATTTGTTCTATCGAAATCTCTATTGCAGCGGGAATTATAAAAATGCAATATAAAGTCATTATTTTGATGACACGACAAGAAAACGGGACTGTGACATCTTTTTTTTCCTTCATAATATAAGGTTAGAAAAGTCTAAAGACTCTTTGGACAGTTTGCTGACTCACTAGGCAGATGAACTCCGAACTTTTTTTCTTGAGGTGGGTACCTAAATAAAATAAAATATTTTTTTGTTCGGTAAGCACCTACATAGGTACTTACCTAGGTAGATATAGTTAATAAAATAAACATGAAGTATTAGGTAAAACCTTCTTTTTCAATCACCTCTTCCCAATCGCAACAGGCCAAGTAAAATTTTTTTAAAAAAAAAAGAACGTCCCTCTATAGTTTTTGCGGGAGTTCTGATAGAACTTGAAAAGCGCACGCATTTATACTTTTTATCTGGCTTTTCTTTCATTGATTTTCCGGATTTTTAACCGATAAAAATATGGAAAATACCGATAAGAAGTATGAGAACGGTGCATCAACAATATGTTTAGACCCTAGAAGGAGAAGATTGTAGGTGCAGGCTCAACCAGTTAATATTGTTGAAGCTGTGTCATTGTGGATAGCCCCAATTCAGGTATGTTTGTGCTATTTTTTTTTATTTTCATGAGAAGAATGACGAAACAAGTCCACTCCACGGAGGACGTACACTTTGTGGCATTGTAGCGCGTCCATCTCAGACGCTCAGCGAACTATACAGAGCTATGATGGATGTTTCAATCAATATGTAATAAAACCCGAATCGAGGAACTCCGTAGAAGAACTAATATCGACATATTAGTTATTTTAGAGTTTTGTTTGTGTTTATTTTTTTATTGTACCCTGACTTGTACTCATACCTAAATAAAATGCAATTCATTCACTCACACCACTACTATCGTTTGCTATTATGTTTGAGTAGGTAGGTATACCAAACAAACGTAACAAACGATAGTATAATATGATATTACTTATCACAAACTTCGAGAAAAGCCGCAGGTGAAAGCTAGTAAGTCAAACAAATACAAACTGTCAATTAAGTCATCGAAAAAAACCTTTTCTGGCAGACCATAAAGTAATATGGCAGACAATCGTTGTTTTTTGACGAAGTTTGGATGTCGAATAACTAAGTATTCCCGTTGCTTTTTAATAAAATTATTACAAATATGAAAAGTACGTTACAAGTACATTGTAACAAAGAAAGTTTCATTATTGCGAGTTTAAAAAAATCGGGACCTGGGCTCCATAGATTTTTGCCCCAGACCCTTTAGGGTACCTTTTCATAAAGGCCCTGTATCTTTACTCCTATCTCCTTCACTCAACTCTTTCTCGTGCTCAACTCGTAAATACTCAAAGTAGAGCTTCTAAACTGAAGTAAAACAAAACAAATAAAAAAAAACAAATTCTGACTCAAATGTATTATGAGTAGTGAAATACAACTTCTAGCTCATAAAAAAATTTGGTAGAGCTTATAAAAACCTACATTAGTCGTGTTGGTGAAAGATGAGTAAAAAGATGAAAAAAAAGGCGAGATGCTGCAGTGCTTGGGATACCTATATCATCCTCTCAGCCTAGTCGGCCATATTCACAGGGAAGTGCGGAGCTGACTAAGTAGCGGGTTTCCTCGTGGTGTTTTCCTTCACCGTTTGTGAGCACTGGCATTCCCTCACTTAATAATGATTGTCTGGAAGAGATCGCTCATTAGCGATAAGACCGCCCATTGTACAATTAGTTAAGTTTTGTTTTGTATGTTATAGTAGTCCCTAGGTTAAGGTGTGCAATAAAGTATTTTCTATCTATCTTCTATCTAATGATCGACCAACTATAAAAGGTCTTTTTTCTTACCAACTTGAAAACCTCGATGGACTCACTGGGTTAAAATTTACTAGCCGAAAGGAATTCAACCCAATTCTCCTGAATTGGTATAATAAGCTGTAAGTTTATTGTCAATTTCAGGAACGAAAAAAAAAAGATTTTGAGTGTCTTATATTAAGAGTTCTATTTTTTTATACTTACCTATAAGTAATATAATAATTCGATGGCCCACCTGATGCTAATTGGTAACCACTACCTGATATAATACATTGACTCACGTGAAAATAACTCTAGGTACCTATAATTAGTGGAATTAGATGACTAAAAATAGGGTGATACTGTCTTTCGAGTCTTTAAAAACATAATTCACGAAATATACGAACGACAAGCAACCTACAGGACGCCCCAAAGACGTCACTTGCCATTTACATTCACTATCTGAAATATGCATAATGAGTTTGCTATGCTAATGATGTTTGGCTATTTTTGACTTTTTGACGCGCGGCAAAAAATGCCTTTGACACGCGCAAAGGTCATTGCCGCTTGGCATTATAAATCGTGGTTCTATACTCAGTGCTGACAGGCGGGAAGCGATGAAAGCGTGCTATGAAATCATTAAAGTTGGCCACTCATATACGAACGAACGAACGATTGAACTTGGCTGCGAAAATTGGTTAATTGACTGAGGCGTTGTCCAACGATTACGCGATTATCGCGCGAACTGGCGACACGACAATTGCACGTTCGCATGAATAAACGCATTCGCGCGATGCCAATTGAATAGATTGATTAACTTTTATTTCGGACAACTTAATCCATATAACACAAAAATTATAAAAAGGAATTGAAAACTGAGGATAGGTCGAAAACAGAGGACGATCAGTGAAGGAATATCGTCCTCCGCACGAGGCTCTTCCAGAGTGGAGATTTCTAACTGTCTGCAACAGTACTTAGGACGCTGTTCAGACCTGCCGCTCACTGTGCTGATCAGCGAGGCTGTTGTCTTGCACATCAGGGCATGAAAGCCGTCTGTATTCACCTATTCGACATTAGTACCTATGTTTGATCGCGGGTTCATGAGTAAAATTCGCGCGAACTTGTAATGATCGCGTCATCGTGTTGTTAGGACAACGCCTGAGATAAGAAATACCGATTTAATTTTGACGAGTGGCAACATAGACTAAATTTAAATCAGTCCAAATCGTTGCAACCTGTTTTCGCCTAGAGCAGCACCGCTTGATGTCTCTAGAGGAGTTCAACACCGTTTATGAATTCAGAGGTAATTGTTTCAAGGCACCTTTTGTCAGTCACTATAATATTGACTTACTTAGATGTCTAGACCAGATAGCTTTTGGCTTAAAATATTTCAACAACAAATTAAGCTTTTAAATTGAATTAAATAAATAAACTTTTTGGAATAAAACTTTTGTTTGACTAGAGTTAAAAGCCTAACAGTTGCTCTAAAATAATTAATTTAGTGAATTTCTGTTTTGGGAATTCAAAATAAAATAACTTCTGAAATCTAATTTTATTTCGTCTCTTTTTAGAACCTACTTATGAAAAATACAGTAATGTCAAGATAGGAAAAGATTTGTTGCTATTACTTATAAGTTTGTACATTTACAAATAGGTATTTGATAAAATAATTACACAAAACCTGAACTTATAATTTAAATTTTAGAAATAAATATTAATAATTTGTAATTTAATGAAAATAATTAAATATTCACTGTTACAAGCTGAAAGTTGTTAAAACTACAAAGAATAAACAAATAAATTTTGTAATTTTACGTATTGTTGGTTTCAGAAATAGAAAATAATTATAATGATCATTTACTCATGCACCGTGTGCCAATAAATATATTATTACTGACTGATATGATTTGACGTTGGTTATTAGATTTTGATCTACATACGCAAAACCTAATCTGCAAGTCATAAAAGTTATAGAACCATAATACTAGTTATAAGCATTGAGTAATTCTAGTTCCGGATTACTCGTCTCTCACTTTTATAGGTGTTCAGTTGTTTTTTTTTGTAATCAATTTTGATAAATTTTGTAAATATTATTTTGACGCTATTAGTGTAAAAATGAAGTAATGGGTAAATATTAAATTTCTATCGAATGGCTGACTTATACTGGTTCAAAATAAAATTTCAAATGTTTTTTGCGTAAAACATAACAAATATTTTTTAATAAAAGTAAGATTTTCTTATAAGTACTGTTTAATAGTGATTTCGAATGCTAAAGTACTTATTTACAAACAACCACATAATTATTCACAATGAAAAGAAACTACATCAAAGAAATTTTATTACTTCATAATTATTTCATTAAAACATCAAATCGAAATGTCAAATTATTTTTTCCAAGCGTAGTTTCCCCACACGGTTATCTGCAATTATTATTACAATAACATACTGTTTACCTTAACATAATCTAATTAATTAAATATTATTAATTACAAGTATTTACAACAATGAATTCGTCTAATTATGATTATAATCTAATATTATAAAAACAACCTAAATATTAATAACTATAACCAAGCAACCCAATTTTAATAAATAATTTATAAACTACAATTTGGAAGTTAATTTTAATGATTTAAAACCTATTCTTTAATTCCAATGATAAGTAGGGATTTTACTTAGGTAACTGATTGTTTATTTAATGTTATTTATTTTATTGTATACAGTAATTTTATTTATCTGGCAGTGCCTATTTGTTTGATTTACTAATTAAACAATTCCTTATTTATTTCAAAATTATAAAAAAAAGGTTTGGACTTATTTTAATACTGACGCTTTTTTTTCATTTTGAAGATAAGAACGTCGTATTATCATAAATATCTTAAAATGTAAAGAGCTCGTAGTTTAACATTTTATTTTGATAATTTGCGAAAAGTGAGTCGCAATTTTTGTCAAGTCAAAAATCGTTTGGTGAAACGAAAACTACTTTTCTCTATACATTTGCGAATCACTTTCCACAAATCGACAAAATAAAACATATGTATGCGTACGGGCTCAGAACATTTTGGTAAGTATTGCACTTGGAAAGGTACTTAATTAGTTTGGTATAAGTATTGCACATTGATACTAATAAATAAAAATTCAGTGACGTGACAGAACTTCGAGTCTAAGGACAGTTTAATGAAGTCTAAACCTACTATCACATGGATTAATACTTCTGACTACAATATTTATAATGTCAATTCATACACCATTAACAATTATTAATTAATTATAATAAACTTTATTAAATTCACAACAGCTTATCGGTAAATATTCACTTCTACATTAGTTTACCTCTTTGGTCATTCTAAACAGCTTAATCTTTCCACTCTTTGTTTTAATAAAATTATACGACTTAAAATTACTAAATATTTTACTTCAACTAACCGAAATTACATTTTATGGGTACCATTGTAACTCCGACAAGTTAGAAATTTACACATAAGTACCGACTAGTTGGTTTGAAACAGCCTTTTATAATACACAGGTTATGACGAAATGTACACTGTATAGACCTTGGTTTTATTATAATAAAAGTCTTATTTAGATCACAGTATCCAGGTCTTGATGGACCTCGGTCATTGACGATCATAGAAAACTTTCGGACGCTCGAGTCTCCTCTCTATCGATCGCGGACACTATTTCAACACCTTCCTCATAATTATGCAACTTTGTGGTATTGTTCACACAGTAATGCTGTTCGGGATCTCCATACTGGCTGTGGTAGAACTCCTCTCGCATCATATGGTTCAAATTCCCGCATCTGAAGAAGAGAATCTCCTGAAACGGCTTTCTAAAGTCCCTGTTCAATGTCGCGTAGATAACAGGGTTCAGCAGGCTATTGAAGTATCCTAGCCAAAGGAAAAGGGCACTTATGGCGTCAGGAATAGCGTCGTCAGCGACGAACGGTCGCAGCAACGCTAGCACGAAGAACGGTAGCCAGCAAATCACAAAAGCTGACATGATGATTCCAAGTGTGGTGGACGCTTTGCGTTCCTTAGCCAGTTGGAATCTGAGTTTCTTCTGATGCGGTGACTGGCTGTGAAGCAAGTCTTTGGCAATGTGGCTTTTTTGAGCAAAGTTGGACAGCGATGAGCGTATTCTATTCGACGTTGGTTTCTGGTTGCTTTCTGAAGATTGCTTTCTTCGTTCAACGCTTTGAGGTGTGTTACTAGGGACTAGTTGTGTGGGTGATTTGTTGATGGTGTGTATCGGTTTAGTCGGAGTTTTGTTCTGGTTGTTTTGAAGCATAGGACACTGTGACTCGTTGGACTTCCGCTGGCCAGAGAAACATCTACCGATCGAGCTCTCGGTTTTGTCGACGCTAATCTGAAACAAAAGTGTCTGTTTAGAATCAATTTTGGGATTTGCATAGGAATGTCTGACATAATACAGTGGTTTATGTTTAAATCTCATTAAAATGAATTGCTGCATGTGAACGTAACTAATTAATTTTTACACAAATCAGTATGGTGGGTAAAAGAAGTGTACCTACACCGAAGTGTATATAATAGCAGCACTAGCGCTGAGTGAACGTGTAAGGTTAGTGGAAATAACGTTTTATAACAATACCATGTTCTACTGATTAATTTCAATGGATTTGCAACAGTTATAAGGCAGGTACAACCAAACAACCTTAATACTTAATATAATAATATCCCAACTAATAAAATACCCCGTTTGGACTCCTGAACAAACAGTATGTGCCTTATTAATTTTCGTATTATACTGATTCAAAATGTTAATGGAACTCACTGTTGTATTAGTACTGGCAGTAGATCCTCTTGGCAGGGGCTGCACCGGCGGCTGAGTCCCCAGGAGCTTGGCTTCAGCTGCTCCTCCGTTCTTCACATTGATCTCCAAGTAGCAATGCGTCTCCAAATGCGACTGTGCTCGTCTCTCATCCTTCACAATCTTCCTAGCAGCACTAAATATCTTATAGTACACGACGACCATCACAGACAATGGTATGTAGAACGAGCAGAATGTGGCGTATATCTGGTAAACTTGGTTCTGCGATACGGAGCAAGACGTTTCAGTCTTTATGTTCCCGAGTATCAGAACTGGCGGAAGTGATATAAACGCTGCACCTATCCAAACCAAGAACACGCAAAACAACATCCTTCTTGGAGTTCGCTTCACACCGTACTCCAATGGCTTAGTAATCGCGTAGTATCGGTCTACAGAGATCATGCATAGGTTCAAAATGCTAGCTGTACAAGATAGAACGTCGCTCGATACCCAGAAGTCACAAATAACTGGTCCAAAAGGCCACGTTCCCATTATGTCGTACACTGCAGCGACAGGCATCACCATAAATGCCACACAAAGATCACTCACTGCCAAGGATACTATCAAATAGTTACTTGGTCTTCTCAGCTTCCGTACTAAGCGCACAGCGATACAGACTAATATGTTTCCGATTATCGTCCCGACTATAACAATCAGAAAGATTATAACGAGAAATATCGTGACAGGCAAGGAGTACTTCGAATGTTTTATATGTTGATACTTAGTAAAGTTGCCTTCGAATAGCGTCCAGTTCTCAGAAGAGTTTGAATTGGTAAAGTTGAGTTCGGGAATAGATTCGTTGAAGTCGACCGCGGCTAGTGTCGCCTCGGAGAGCAACAGAACAGACACCAGTGTGAGAAGACACGAAGGTAAAGTAACAAAGCTAGGCGGTGAACGGTGACAGTTATGAGCTGGGGTCGCCATACGAGTCCCTGGCTTGGGCGATCAATTGTTTCGTTTTCCTAACGTAACCATACATTGGTTTTGTGTATTGTTTCACAGATAACAAAGGCTGGTAAATGTCGAGTCAGGTTTGAAATAGGGCTTCGTCGTGAAGCTTTTTGGTCTTGGAATGGCGTGCTTGATTAAAATCGAATGTGGACTTTAATTGACATATTGCTTGGATCGAGTTTCCGATTCGGAGCAGAGCCATTGGATTATGGAGTTGCTGGAGCGAATTTTGTTTTTGCGTCTCGTGTGATACAGTTCACAATCCTCTGTCGGAATCTTTGGTTAGAATCGAGGGGTTGTTTTATTGCGCTAGGAAGACGGTTCGAGCTTCTACTCCAATATCCCGTCTGTGGATTGCTTCATTAGTGCCGTTGATTGGTGAGAAGCGTTTCCTGCAAAAAAGAAACAGTGATTTAGTCGAGTCTCAAAGTAATCAGAATCAAAGAATGGGCCTACAAGATAATCTGCAGCTTATTTTCCCCGAAAGAACTTTATATTAAATAATTTTCCTTTTCTTCGGCAATCTGTTTAGCGAGATGAGAAATTAAAATGTTTAATCATTGTTGAAGCGAGATTAAATATCTCTAGCGGATATTATTTTTATAATTTTAGTACAGGCAGGTTTGATTATTTATATAAGTGCTGATGTTTGTTGTTCGTTTGATGTATGTTTGTTTTTTGTTTGTTTGTTTGATATTGTAATGGAGTTAATGCTAAATTGGTACCAAAAATATTTTTAGCACCAAATAAAACGTACTTTTTACAGCCTATTATAAACCTCGCAATGGGCATCAAGTAATTACATTTTTGATAAGGATCTACTTAAAAACTACTGCCAACTCTACCTTATAAGTCTACATGACGTCTTAAGAGGTTCGCCATCGTTATCATAATTGTTTTTACGACCAATGACATGATGACAATGTCAATTTTGTACTTTCATACAAGAGAATGTTACAAGGTCACGATTTGATGCAAGGAATTTAAGGGTTATACCACATTTACATTCGCGTACGAGTCGCGAGGCGAGGGACGAGGCGAGGGGCGAGGTGCGAGTGTGAACAGACGCTCGTAGCTCGCCTCGTCCCTCGCCTCGTCACTCGCGGCGCTCGCGTCCGGAGCGGTTTTTGGGGCACGAGTCAAAGGACCTCGCGTCGCACCCGGCGTCGTCGGCACGCGAGTGTAAACAGGCAACTCATTTACCAAAGCCTCGCACGAGGGACGAGGCGAGCCACGAGGCGAGGGACGAAGCGCGAGTGTAAATCCGGTATTATAGGAACATTGGTTATACATCCCACTAATATTATAAATGCGAAAGTTAAGAAGGTTTAGATGTTTAGATGTTTGTGTTTCAATCACGTCGAAACTACTGAACCAACTTGGATGAAACTTGGCATATATGTAGTTCGTAATCTGGATTGACACATAGGCTACTTTTTATCCCGGAAAATCAACAGCATGAAACGGACGCGGACGAAGTTAGCGAGCTGTAGCTAGTTACAAATAAAGGTAAAAGTGTCATCAAAATACCAATTTTTTTTTATAATAGAATTTGTGTAGTTCTATTATACTTAGCAGAAAAAAAATTGGTAGGTATTCATGATTACAATAAAGCTCTATATTTGATTACAACGCCCACTCTGTATTTTGATGTTACAACGGAAATATCTATGCCATTTGTATCTGTTTGTTTGCAACCCTCGTGATTAATTAGAGCAAAGCAGAGTTCAGGGAGTCTACTACGCAAAACGAAAATTAAAAAATGTTCACCATTCACATTTGAGTTGTACAGTTTGAGAAGTTTATCCCTTGTTAGCATTTACTCTATTGTTATACTTAATAAAAATTGACTTGAGTACCTACTCGACTTTATTTTTTGTATTATTTGTTATTAGGTTAGTTTATAGTTACACTATTATTTCGTTTCATTTATTTATTAGGTACCTAGTCATTATCAACTTATTTAATAATTATTTTTTTGTGTTGGTCGCGTTACTCAAATACCGACAGTGGTTTTACGGAGTAGGCTCCAGGTGGAACGTGTCTGTCGGTCGCATTAATATTCGTTTTAAATTCCTCGACTGTATCAGTGTATCAGCAATCTGAATTAATGTAGTCGATTAAGAGTCGGCCATTAATTTCTACAGTTATTTATGGCTGTTTTACGAATGTTCGTTGCTAATTTTTTGTACAGATGTTTAATTTTTTCATTTTATAAATTACAATAAAATAAATTATCAAGCACTATTTTTTAGTGATGATGGATACAAATGTGACTTTACACAAAAAAAAAATATTTTCATACATTTAGGTACAGTATGCACAACGGATCTTTATCCCTCTGAAGTTAGGTGCAACAAACGATTGCGCATGTACTGTTGTGCGGAAAAAATAGCTTACCTTCAATTCAACCAAAAATGGGTTCTGCAGCAGATACTTCAAAGGGACACAGATTTGTTGTGTGTGACTACTAGGTAATTAAGACTTAGTGCTACCCAGGGGGGTGATTCCAATCTCAAAGCTGCACTGCAATGTTTTAAATCATGGTCAGTTCATACTAACTCATAGTTATTCTGTTACTAAATAGTGACATTATAATGTCATTTAATTTGTTTTCGCGCATTATTTTGCTGTCAAGTGTCTAAAATTGTACCACGTGACCTGAAGAAATTACACTGGGCAGTTAAGTATAACTTGACAGCAAAAGATTGGAATACGGGGGCAGTAAAAGATGTGAAATTAGTTTTAAAAACGTTCGTGCATTATTTATTACTTACCGCATGAAACGAACCAAACAACGCATTTCCCCCAAATATTTACTTTATTGAATATTGGGTCCCACTTGAGGTGAGGGTGCGATAGTGCCACTCCAATATCTATTTAATAATCGTGCGATAAATGCAATTGGATAGATAACGAATAATTTTATCATAAGCTCTGCCTACGAGCCGGCTACCCGATATAGGAAAGGTTAATATATTTGGGTATTACGAATATTTTAACGATACATTGAACTCGTAACCTATCATGTATGAAATAGGCACTTTGGTACTAAATAAGCAAAAAGTGATCACGAAAAAATCAACCCTTCAGACATCTCCAATTATCTCGAGAGTTTTGCGAAAAAAATCAAAAAAATGACTATTTAAAAAAAAGTGTAGCTATTTTTTATCAGCAATTTATTTTAAGCACGTAAGTACCATCATAATAAGGATAACTTTTTTCAAAATTACTATGTACCTACCTACACGGTAAGTACCATGTGACTCGTTTTTAATAGTGTGAGGTAGTGACTGAATGTGACTGTTGATAGCTTATAAAAAAGTTTTAAAACCCACTGTTTTCATTCACAAAAAAAAATTGTTTATGCTTACATGACCTGCAAAAGGTTAGCTACTGTCTAAGTAGCCTTCAAACGCTGTCTAGCGATTTTAAACCATATGAAAACGCAGTAAAGAAGGTAGTAATTTACAGGTGATGTCCTTTGAGTTCAAACTGAATTATTCATAAAGAAAAGTCTAATTTACTGCTCACTTTTTAAGTTTTTACCAAAGAACTTTGATAAAATTACGACTAGCATGCATAATGCATGTTTTATGAAGGTGAGACCTAGACCGCATTGAAATTTAGATTTTTAATCTGTAATTCAAAGTTGGGAAGAGAAAAAACCTGGATTTTAGGTTTATTCATCTTTTATTTTACAAAAATTTTCTTCTAACATTTTTTTACATTGTTTATAATTTTATAACCACCTTTTCAAATAGTCCCTGATTTGCTTAGTGATAAATAGTGACAGAGAGAACAGTTTTATAAGTTAAGAGGCGATTATAGGTAAGACCGTTAAAGATTTAAAAACAGCCCACTTAGCACTTCTTTCATTTAATTGTTTAAAAAAAAATTATGATAAAATCTCAAGTTTACTTTTCCTACACCCTGTATTTCAGTCTCCTCTTCAAAAGGCTAGCGCTGAAGGGCTGCTGTATGATTTATTGTGGCACACGTCATGAGGACGTCTCACCCGCGTCAAGCTACTTTTCGTTCTTTTGTTTGATGACTGAAAGTGATAAGGTTCTTTATGGCGCGTAAGAATGTGCATGTTGTTATGACTAATGGGTTTTGTCTGATTGTAGTTGGTTTTTCACCGTTTGTTTCTCGAGATGCCTGGATCGTTAACGTATTCGAGGTATACTGCGCGGTGACGCTACAACGTTTGACAGTTAAGCTGACGTTGACGCGAAATATGATTCGAATAAATTAGGCTTACGTAACGCGGCGACTGTAACATTTGTTCGTGATTACCCCCTCTGCACGAATACGTGAAGAAAACAGCTGTTCGATACAAAATGGTGACAGACAAAGAGTTCGTTTTCAAGTGACAAGAAGACTTCGAGCGCGTTACCTACGTCACTTATCATTTAATAAGTAAGTTATGGTACAGAAACATTTATATTCACAAAAGAATGCCAAAGCATTTTCAAAGTACCTGCCCAGGTAAGGTAGGTTCTTAGCATTTTTTGAGCTGAATTTGTATCTAAGCTCTAATCTGAGTGTCTCTCTCAGTGTGTTATTTTCATTGAAATATTCAGAGGCAGCCAAATATTTCTACAAAGAATTTAATTTAATTCTGAACTTTTAAATCTAAGATAACGCGCGTTATTTGGAACAAAAATTAAAATTATTGAGAGATATATAATTAGATAGATCGATAGATAGATAATACTTTATTGTACACACAAGTAATTCAGATGACATACAAAAGCTTAAAAAGTTATTTATAGTAGTAATGGGCATTAGACTATTAGAAAAAAAAAATTAATTCGACACGACAACTTTGATCTAGTCCATAGAAAATAATTATTTAAAAGACTATGTTTGTTAAAGCATAACTTTCAAACAGTTTATCTGATTTTTGTATTGGTAGGTCTATAGATATTATTACCATAGTTAACTGGTAAGGTAACGAGCTAAATCGACTAAGGGGTGGTAAAGTAATATGGGTCCAGACGGGGTTGCTTTGGTACAACTAGACCACCCACCGGTGCTCTCATAATAGGACCTACTAACCATGTATTTATCGTATAACGACGAGCCTTTTTTACCGCGTTTCTCTGTAACAATATTCCGATTCAACAAAATAAATAAAAGATACTGAACATTAAATTTTCAAACAACACATTTAACCTGACCTTGGATCCCAGAAACAAACAAACAAACAAGTATTGTTTGTGTTTCATTGTTTAGAAAAGGCATAAATATTCAAGCGATTACGAAATTACCATTTCGCTCACTTTTGATCCGTAAACTCAAAACATTGGTTAGAATTGAACGACGCATAAATTATGAAAGAATAATGAAACACCGGAAATATGGTTATATACAGAATATAAACGTGACAGCTGGTTCATTACATTATTATAAAAAAACTACGACTCCAGTATTTATAATATTTACAAAATACACATGACACAGTTGAGCTGTCTACAAATCGTTCAAAATGATTTATAGATAGATCAACTGATTCAAATCAGTGCTAATCGGAAGCGTGCCAAAGACACTGGCTGCATTGCCGCGCTGAATAGCAATGCTGATGCGCTGAGCCATCATGGGCACCAGCCCTCGGGTCACGCGTCGCTTCGACTACACGCCCTGAAAGAATTTTAAATACCCGGAAGGCCTCGGTACCCCACGGACTAAAAAGTTACGAGTATAAAAACCTACATTTACCGCGATGATAAAAAAAATCACGTCGAAAATCAAAAATAATTAAATTGTAATCTATCATTAGTAAACTTATTTTTAGGTAATTAAATGTAGGATTTGTGTTGAACAAGCTGTTTCGAATTTGAGCTGTGGTGGGATTTACCGATTAACGGAAATCTGGTCTTTTATTCAACAGGAATTCGAAATAATGTTTTCATTTTATGTTTTAGGGCGAACTTTAATGTTGTCATGGTTTTAGTATTTCTAAAAGATAATTCGTTAATAATTTTAGGAGACAATGTTTTTTGTTCACAATATTTTAACGAAGGGAACAAAAAAAAATTTCTACTTTTTTAATAATAGTCACTACAATGTTTAGGGGCGTCTTGCACCAGAATCACTAAACGTGTTTAACAGCTAAATCGATTTAAATCTGACGTATTTGTATGACTTGACAACTCGCTAAATACTATTTAAGAGTTAAACGCGTTTAGCGATTCTGGTGCAAGCCGCCCTTAGTCTATTAAATTTTATAAGTAGGTAAGTGTCACGTAATGTAGGTACATGAGGCGTGGCACGTGACAATGTAATGTAAATATTTATTCACATAAAACTGAAATGCTAATTCTTGGTAGAATATGCACAATTGTTTTATGTTTAGTGAAAATTACCATATTTAAAAGAAAATTCTTTTAAAATAGTATATAATCTTGTCAAATGAAGATTTCACTATAAGATGGAGTGAGGTACCTATAATAACATTTTCTGCCACTTCACAGTTTCGTTGGTCGATCTATACAGGGGCGCAATTCTACTAATTTACAACAGTGGATGTTCTATTCAGTTGTATGATTCGATTGTTGCTCAGCTTAGCTGAAACGTCACTGTACAGCTGCATCGAAATAACTTAACAAGTAATTAAATTAAAAAATTTAAAAACCCCCCGAATCTTGGACTGATTTGCGTCAAACATAGCTAAGAACACTCCCGACTTATTCACCTCTTTCAAACAAACAAAATCAAAATCGGTTCATCCGTTCGGGAGCTACGTTGCCTCAGATACACACACACACACACACACACACACACACTCACTCACACACACACACACACACACACACATCATACATACATATCTATCGGGCGTAGTAGTAGAAGTTCTAGTAGTTCTTATGTAGCGCGCCAGATGGCGCTACAAAAGGTTCGATTGAGCTGCGTTTCAGCTGACATGTTCGTTAGTGGAATTGGCTCTCAGGTGGTCTGACATCCATGTCATGAATAATTCATAATTTTGCTGACGCAATCCGATAACAGTTGCGGAAATATGGTTTGACAACTTTAATAAAGATTAGTGTGGGTTATTTCGTACCTGTTTAGAATTTCACCGCAATTCAATGTGGTTTCGGTGACAAATTTTGTTTTGGTTATAATGGCTTTTCCGTTTTAAATAAACAAATACCTAATAAAAAAAAAACATTTATTTCAGTTGTACTAAACAGATATATAGGCCCATAGATACATGCCTAAAGACTAACATACCTACATACCTTAATTATTACAAATATTATAATTATTACATTACATAATTTTCCTTAATTATTACAAACATATAACCGATCATATTGTCATATTATTCATATTTTCATCATAGTAAATAAGCAAAAAGTTGTTTTATTTTAGAAGAATAAGTAAAGTATAAAAATCTATTTGGGTTTTAAGGTTCGGTATTGTTTTATAAAGCTTTCAAGCTGATGTTTTAATTCATCTCTACATTCAATGGACATTGTTTTATGGCATATAATATTTAAACCTACTTGTCTTAGCGTCACAGAATAGATACGTGTAGCGGCTACGTGTGGCTACGAGATATCTACGACTTCTACGAGGCTCTACGGAATCTACGAAAGAGAAATAATATCACTCGTGGTCCCATCAATTGGACAAAACAACAGGACCACGAGATTTTTTTTTAACATTGTAGGCAAACCTTTGACCGCAACTTACGATAATAAGTGACGAATATAATATGTCTCGTTTTATGAAAATACTAGCAGTTACCCGCAATTTCGTAAGCGAGTACGGTTTCCGTGTACATTATATTATCTGTGCGTGTACCGAGCGGATACTTTGAGAAACTTGACATTACACCGAACCCGTACTCGAATGTCAAACGTTAGTCGTTAGACCAAAGAGGTAGTACTACGTCCTGTCAAACTGACGTGACATGACATGACATCATCCTTTTGCTAATAATTGGCGCTGCTAATCACGTTTTTTCATTTTATCCTGTAGATCCTGTTAATTATTCGGGATAATAAGTAGCCTATGTGTCAATCCAGGTTACGAACTATATATATGCCAAGTTTCATCCAAGTTGGTTCTGTAGTTTCGACGTGATTGAAACACAAACATCCAAACATCTAAACATCCAAACATCTAAACTTTCGCATTTATAATATTAGTAGAATAGTAGAATGACGTATAACCCGTAACTAACCATCCCTATGCAAGAACCTAAACTCACTTCACAATGCTATTGCATAGCTATTGAACTAAGAAACTTGAAGTTAGTTCTACAACGTTGCTTGGCTCAGCTGCGGTGGAAGTTGTGCTTAGTGACTCCACTCCGTGACATACCGAGCACATTTGAATGGAGACTAAAATCTGCCTCCGTATTCCAATCTTTTGCTGTCAAGTTATATTTCACTGCCCAGTGTAATTTCTTCAGGTCACGTGGTACAAAATTGTACCACGTGATCATTCTTTTTAGACAATTGACAGCAAAATATGCGCGAAAACAAATTAAATGACATCATAATATCACTATTTAGTCACAGAATAACTATGAGTTAGTATAACCTGACCATGGTTTAAAACTTTGCAGTTCAACTTTGCAGTTCAACTGACATTGGAATACCCCCTCTGGCTCTGGTTTTGTTTTACAAGTTTCTAGTGATTTTCAATCAGTCTGTGTTCAAAAAGATTTGTTTATTTATTTTCATTCACTTACATCTATTATTACAGGAGACCTAATGCAATCCTAATGCAATAGAGTAGTCAAAATACTTAACACTAACTCAATTAACACACATTACAATATTTTAAAAACATCAACAATAACACAGAATAAACATAAGTAGTGGCCTTTGCGAATTCGTTCAGAGAAACGTGGAACACATCTAGTTTGGAACGAAGAACTATGAGTTTATATTACCTGTGGCTATGAGTACATTGTACGGTATCGCACACGATAATTAGTTAAACCATTTCAAGATAATTTTTTTTTATACATTATAGTCAAACGTTTGACTGCAATATCACTTGGTGATAAGTGACGATGGGGTCGACGATGTAGCACATTTGCCTATAAGAAACCTACTCACTTGCCTCTTGAAAACATCTAAATTGAAACCTCTAATTTTTAGTGTTTCCGAGTCTAATAAAATCAGTCGAAACTAGATAACTGCTAATTGACCTGTGACAAGGCCAAGAACTTTTCCACTTTACCCAACTGCAGTTTCAAGTTACTAATGATCCTCAGTCAGTCCCTTGGGCAGCCAGCGAAACGATAGGTTTATTTCTGCGTTTTTAAATTACACTGCGTGGCAACCAATGAGTTCCACAAGAATCCGCAAAAAAGCACATGGCGACCGCGCAGTGTACCAAATATCACTCGCTAAAAAAATATTTTCGTAACAAACGCCGGGATCTGTCGACTGATTTCAATTACTTTGAAACTGCTTTGATATGAAATCGAGTTCGATTTGACTCAGTACTCCGTCATTTAAGAACCAATTAAAAAAATTCTCTGTTTATCTGAAATAATGTACTTCCAGGTTTGCCCCATTCAAATTTCATCAAAATCGGTTCATTAGTTTAGCTTATAAATAAAAATAACTGAAAACAAATAAGCCATCCACGTGCACGAAATTGCGTATTTTGCTTTTCTGTGACTTTTAGTGATGTTTACGGTCACTAGAACATTCCCAATAAACTGCCATCATCATCATCTGATGCTGAAGCCGGTAGTTGAATTGAAGTCGGATTTCCTAGTTTTTTAAACTTATAAATAAATAAAAATCGTTCATTTGAAAGTCTGATTCGGTTAAAGAAAGTAAAACTTATGCAGAACAGAAAAAAGTATTAACTAACTACCCGCATTGTGTCTCATCCCTCCAGGTAAAGTAAAACCAAGAAGTTCCCAACAGAAGTACGTAAATTCTTGATAATTCCGCATTAAACACGGCACAGAACATGCCCTGTTTGATCATTAACAAGGTTTTGTAGCAACTTCGTTTGCAAAAACAATAGTAACGTGAAGCACCAGTTTTCAACGTTATCAAACAAACATTTGACTGGCGTCACAGCTCAGTCGGTATAGCTCTGCCTTCCGTGCTGTGGGTCGTGGGTTCGATCCCCACTGAGAACAAACATTTATGCGTGGAAAACATAGATGTTTGTTCTATGTCTGGGTGTTACTATGTATTATAAGTATAAGTATGTATATGTATTTACAAAAAAAAGTATATAAGTATTCTATCAGCATCTAGTTCCCATATTACAAGCTTTGCTTAGTTTGGGACTAGAGGGCGTTGTGTGAAATGTCCATGATGAGTATTTATTTGAGTATTTATTTATTTTAGTAAATGCTTTGACATGGGCCAAAGATTTAAAACTGCAAGCTGATGAATATCCTTATAACTTGGAAACACCTGCAACGATTCCTAAAGGTATTTTTTCAACAAAAAAAACCGTATTAAAATTTGATTATTAGTGTCGGAGGTACAAGGTCACAGAGACACCCTATGGCAATAAAACAGATATCCATAGCAACAAACTTATAATACCTCTCCTTTTCAAATCCGGGAGTCAGTAAAATAAGCCATATCACACTATAATAGACGATTCGCGTGCGATTCCAATTGCTGAGTACTCGCCACGAGTGGAATTGTTCACGAATCGCCTGATAAGGCTCTGCGAATAATATCATATCCCAAGATCATCCTGAGGTGAATATTATGCACAAAATAGCGAACAATCAAATATTGGCTTGTAGTTTTTATTGACACAGGTGAAAATAATTTCTTTATTTTGACTTGGTCAACCAATCAGCATATTTTAATTTTACACTTGACTTTATGCACAGTCGTACCTGCATTGGTATGCCAATCAAAGTTGAACTGCAAAGTTGAACTGCAAAGTTTTAAATCATGGTCAGTTCATACTAACTCATAGTTATTCTGTGACTAAATAGTGACATTATGACGTCATTTGATGTGTTTTCGGGCATATTTTTCTGTCAAGTGTCTAAAAAGAATGACCTGAAAAAATTACACTGGGCAGTGAAATATAACTTGACAGCAAAAGATTGGAATACGGGGGCTGTGCTGTTAATAATTCATGTTGGATGTCATAAACCATGTGACTTTTATAGTATCCCAAAAAATTCTAATGATATTTTTATTACATTTTAGTAAGACAATTATCCTTTGTATCAAGAGAACAGGCGGATTTGGTTACTTCTGCTTTCCTAGTAGGTAATTTTTAGTTTTCCTGTCACTGAGAACCACGGAGACGTTTTTTAAAAACAATTCTCAGTTGTCACTGAGGACAAGGAGAATGACAACTGGGAATGACCCGGATTTTTACGTTATTATGAATTCTCTATTAGATAAAAGCAGTGCTACGGGTACCATAAGTTCATTGCTGTGTTTTCAAGTTTCAACCACAAAACACGGCTTTAGGGAGAATCTACTTTTTGTACAATTCTCTTCAATGTTAGCTGTGTAAATACTTGGTAATCTGTTACTCGTGTACACAGTGGCTTTGACTCGATTAAGCAATCAAAGTTTTGTGGGTAAAGCTTCGGTTTTCTGAAACTGTATTCCATCTCTAAAACGGTGAAAAGTAGGCAGGTAGGCAGGGTACTCAGGAAATCCATTTTGGTGTTTTGCAATCGTCAGTGAATAGAAAAAGGATCAAAATGTATGATTATGAAAGTTATGGGACTACTGGAGAGGCAGTTCGTATATTAGAAACGGTAGTGACCAACCTATTAGATTTTTACAAGAACAAAATGCTGTAAAATATGCTAACACTTGTAGTAACACAGACGTGTTTTTGACTAGTTCTTGACGGTTGAGTTTACGTGGAGAGATCTAGGTTGGTGACGACAATCGTGAGATTGCGGTCAAACGCTTGTCTATCCTATCCTATCCTACTAATATTATAAATGCGAAAGTTTAGATGTTTGGATGTTTGTGTTTCAATCACGTCGAAACTACTGAACCAACTTGGATGAAACTTGGCATATATATAGTTCGTAATCTGGATTGACACATAAGCTAATTTTTATCCCGAATAATTAACAAGATCTACAGGATAAAATGAACAAACGGGATTAGCAGCGCCAATTGGCAAGGGAATTTCATATTGTCACGTCAGTTTCACAGGGCGTAGTACTACCTCTTTGGTCCAACGACTAGCGTTTGACATTCGAGTACGCATTCGGTGTAATGTCAAGATTCTCAAAGAAGTATCCGCTCGGTACACGCACAGATAATTATAATACACAGATCATATAATGTACACGGAAACGGTACTCGCGTACGAAGTCGCGGGTAACACTAGTAATGTATAAAAAAAGACTGTGCCTGCAAGTTACAGTCGTGAATTTTCATTTTAATTTGATTTGTATACCAACGGGTTTTTTTATAAAACTAAATGATGTACAAGCCGAGGGCCCACCTGATGATAAGTGGTTACCTCGGCTTATAACAATGCAAGCGAAACGCTTAAATTACATTTAAAATTAAAAATTGCTTACTTTTATTAAATACAAAAAAGTCTTTGATAACGGACGTCATCATGACAACCGCCTTTTATCAAAGCATGGCTTTAGAGAATTGAATGGAACCCGTCTTCAGGCACAATGGCGCGACTTGAACAGAACAATAGGGTAGATTGGGGTAGATCGTCGAAATCGGGGATTGTTTGGTGAAGCACATGTAGGGGTCCCTCACTTGATGGATCGAGAATACTGAAATAAAGAGGCCGATGGACATACCTATAACTACTTTGCGCCAAATCTTCATGTGAGAGTGTGCAAAGAGTTCAATATGAACGAATTAACAAAATCGCAAGCTGTTTTTCGATGGTAATCCGTAAATACAAGTATAAACCAAAAACCAAAAGTAAAAATAGGTACAGAAAATTCATTATATCCGACCTTTGCTCAAATCCCGAAACACGATAGAAAAATATTCTCTCGATAGAAAAAAATCTCATAGTTATCTCTAATTTTCTAGGATTGGTTCTAGATTTATATATATACCTCCTCCAATTAGAAATAAAGATTCAGTTTATGCATTAAAAACTCCCTCAAAAAACACTTGTTAGATTTACAAAAATCTGTTCCATAAGCGGTCGTTCTCCACCTCATGTTAGTTTTAGTTTTAAAGCACTTTTTTGTAATTTTGTAGTTTTAAAATGAGTGAAGTTAAAATTTTAGTTTTGTGAAAGTAGGAACTCCTATTTTATCCGGTTAATTGTGTTTTCATTTTTGTTTGTATTTATTTGTTTTATTTTATTTGTAATTATAATAGAGATGTAGCGAAGTTAGTTATATGTTGTTTTCTGTTAGTAAAGTAAGTATTTGTAAAAAGCGCGTGTCGCAGAGGCTGTGCGCCACTCCATTCTCGGCACCCCTGAAAACCAGCGCTAAAGGAGCCACCGTGCACCCAAAGCATTTGCTGAGTGGGTTCCTTTTTTACGCATGTTATCATTTTATTATTAAGTAAATAAATATGTACCTTATTGTGTGTTGCGTAAAATAAATAATTTATTTCTTTCTTTCTTTCTATTTCGAAGACAGCATTAACTATTCGTTGGCAAATTAGATAAATACATGTACCAACGGTTTCTGAGAGAGATTAAAAAGAAAACCTGTGTGAATTTATCACTGCAACTTTTTTTCAAAATTGCAAACTTTTTATTTAGTTCATAACAGAGAAATAAATGAGAACCAATTTTTCATAAAATTCCCCAAGCCGTATTGCGTATATTAGATTTATTCTGCCCGCTCGAAATTAAAACAGTTTTTAAAAGTGAGGTATTTTCGTTCGACCTTCTGTCATTCCATCCTGTTCTGACTGTTCTGTCAGCAGTGTTGCCAGAGTAAACAAATTTTGCGGTGGTTTTTGTAGATAATGCATAGAAAATTCTATTTCGGATACGGATAATCGTTTGAAATAGACTTTGCATCACTAATTGCGGATATATGCAGTGAACATTTAAAAAAAAGTATTTTTTTCTTTGCATTTATTGCGCAAAAATATCTGGGGTATTTCATAACAGAGGTTATCTATCTAAAGTGTTTTAATAAAAGCTATTTTACTGACTAACATGGCGATGCGCAATGGTTTAGATTTAAAAAAAATTGGATTGAACCATCCATAAGGGGCTAAAAAAGTTGAAGAATCACTTCATTTTGTGACCGTGTTGAAGTCACAGAAAATTATTGAAAGCTACGTAGGGCACTTCTAGTACATTGTCCTAATATCCATATAGTATTTATATAGTGCAATAAAACTTTACCACAAATTGATGCCTAAAATATTACTCAAGGAGTATAATATCCGACGGAGGAAAAATATCTGAATGCCCTCGTAGCCTAAGATATTTTTATACTTGTAGATGCGTTACCCGCGATCTTTAAGTGGTAAGAAAACGTAAGGGAATTGCCTGACTTCTATTTAGTCGCGCATCAAGCAGCGTCGCGGCTGCGCGTCTCAACATAGCAGGCTGAGAGTGGTCTATGACGGTTTTATCTAGCACTTTTCTCTTTTGCATACCGTATGATACAAATATGTATGTATTTTTTAATCGGTATTAGTCTAAGATGAGGCCGAATAATGGTTTGTTTGCGTCATTTTTCATAGAGTAATGCAGGTGTATAGCGCGTCTACTTGTAAAATGTCTTTGGTGGTAACCTAAGAAGGATGACCTAGATATTTATGAGCTCTCCTTTTTAGGAAGATTTATGATCGAGCTCGTGTTATTAATCAGAGCCACCAAATCTAGGTCTAGACTTTGCTTTGTTTTTCGAAACTAATATTTGAATAGAAGATAAATAATGCCAAAATATTAGTAAAACTAATTAGGTACCGTCGAGTTCCCCAAGTTATCACTAAGATCTTCGTTCGCTTCGCTTATTCGATCAATTACTAATTTCAATGAAAACTGCTTACCATTTTGCGGTTGCATTAATTTGGATTTTAAAAACTCAATTTCTTAATCGAGTTGTGTTGCTGACTGTACCTACTTAGTACAAATCACCTACCTACCTACTACCTACCTAAAAACCTACCTCAGCGATACAATGGAGATAAAAACAGTACAACAAGTCAATTTTAAATTCCATAAAAATTCATCATTCGTGTTTCAATAGTAAACTTAACAGTACCTAAACCGCCTAAAAATAAAGCGCTATTTTAAACAAACGGAAACCTTTTAAAAGGTGCTAGTTCATTGTTTCTTCATTAACCGGGAGTTGGAAAGCCGCAATCAAAAAGTTAGCTCATGCATACTCCATTCTATAGGCGTGTGCACACTGACCGATAGCGACTACCGACACGATACCGACATTGCTATTACAATCATGTAAAACCGTACCGATACGGTGTAATAGCGTACCGTAATAAATGTGTCAAAAACACACGAACTCACGAAGCTAGTAGTATGCCCACAAAACAAGCACTCAAGGAAGGAACAACTCTTTCTTTGTAAAGAATCCAGAGCAAGTCATAATCCCTCAGTGTGTAATCACGAACAAATCTGACAGTCGCCGCGTTACGTAAACCTAACGTATTCGAATCATATTGCGCGTCAACGCCAGCTCGACTGGCAAACGTTGTAGCGTCACCGCGCAGTGTATCTCGGATACGCTAGCGTTACGATACGTTTACGATCGCACATTTATTCGTGATAAATGCACTGTGTAGGTGTCGTGTCGGTGGCAGTGTAAAAACAACCAACAGGTGTGCCAACCTATCGAAAACAATTCTCCCGAACGATGCCCGAACTAGAACTAATCTCCAATAAACTAGACGAAGTAATCCCGAAACAAATTAATGGACTGTCTGCCCAATCAATCGAGCTGACAGACTAGGGGTGGGATCTTTCGGGACAAATTCAGCTTAAGATTGTGTGAGCTCTACTAGATAATTTTTTTTAAATGTAATTAATAGATAAAAAGTCTTACGTCACATCACATCTGAAGCCTAATTCTCACTTCGGCAGAGATTTTACTCTAATAGGGATGACGTTATATCTCGGCCAAAAACTCGTTTCGCCCACTTGTTAAACGATATTTCGATGTCATTTTGACGTTATTTCTATTAGAGTAAAATCTCTGCCGAAGTGAGAATTAGGCCCCTGATGGTAAGCGATCTCACCGGTCCCTTATAAAATAAAAAGTGGTCGATCTTTTGGCAAATACACCTACCTATAGATAAGCACTTATCTACTTTTATTCTAGCGTTATTTCTCCAGATTTTGACTGGTTGAATTCGCTAATAATACCAATACCTTTGTAAGCAAAAACTAAAATATTCGGCATTGATTTCGGTCAAACGTTAGCACAGCCTGAACTATGTACGTCCATCACTGCCGTCAAACTAACAAACCAATAAAGTGAGCGACTGACAGCAAGCCGAGACGGGGCGTAGAGGTTTCTATTACATAGAAACATCCTTTGTGTAGGTACTATAGTTTATATGTATTATCTGTGGTGTAGGCATGTTTTCTTTTTCAGTTTTAGATGCGAAAATGCCTTTGAAGTTTTTGGGGCTCTGGTTTCAAAGTCGCCCAGTTGTTTTGCAACTTTTTCGCCAGTTTATGAATAGGAGCCGTGATTGTGAATTTGCCGGTTTTTTCTTACATTTTAGTTTTTATCTTGGATTTAAATCAAGTGTTTTTTTGTAACTGACTTCTTTAAAAAAGCTTGTAAGTACCTACTAAGATCCTTTAATTTGGACTTATTCCAGAAATCTCCTACGTGTTCCCCCTACGAAGGTGATTTCAGAACTATGTCTATGTCTGAGAATGCCATGATAAAAATATATTCCAAAAACTCTACGAAGAAATTTCCATTGGTGGAGATTTAATTTTTTTTTTCAGAAACTATACATACTACGGTGTATTTCTGGAGTTATTTTTCTTAAAATCTCTAAGTCATTTGAGCGACTTTCTTAGTTCAATTAATTCTTAAAGATAATATCAACAATAAAGATAATTTAAACAGTTTAAATAGGTAGGTAGGTAAATCCAATGAGGTTTTCTACATATTTCCATTTTTATTATCATAACTGCATATTTGTACACTCAACGCTAATTACTTTTCCGACTAATTATTGTTTTCATGTCTGTACTAAATAAAGGACAATCGCCACTGCGGGCCCGTTAGAGTAGGTAATGGCTTCGACATCCTATTGTCGTGGGTACTTCCGCTAACTGCCAATAAAAGTTATATGACACTTCGCCTCGTGACATTCTTAGTAATATCATAGACAAATAAAAAAATAGACCAGCAGACGTTTAGAAAATATCGTAACCCGAAAATGGACTACCTTCAAAGGCGTGAGATGTCGCTGGGTGTATCGAATCGGTAATAAATCAAAACGGTGTTTATTTTCTTGAACCTCTGGCGCGCTGACACTATAAAGGCTACTACACACATGCCGGCGGCAATGCCGCCGGGTTCATGCCGAGCGGCTATGCCGGCTATGCTATGCTCCTTTGTGCGGCAAAGCTGGCGGCGTTGTATGCCGCCGGGTGCACGGAGCAGTACGGAAATAAACGTCAGATGGCGCTATTTCTAAATTTTGCAAAGCGTATACCAAAATTCGGTTACAACGCGCGCGACGTTGACAACTTGTGCTATGCAATGTCGAACGAGCGAGATAGAGCGCTCGCGTTGCAGTCTGGATGCAGAGCGGCAACAGCGCTCTGGTCGTATCAAGCTAGTAAAATAATAGATGTTTCGATTTTAAACCTGACGCCTTACCGCCAAGTGCGGTAACAAAAAAAATACAATGATATTATATGAAATCTTAAATGTTTTTAGCTTGATAAAATAAAACATAAAAGGTAGGTAGACTTTTAATTATATATTATTAAAATATCACACCCAATAGGTACTTGTTTAGTTATGTACTGAAACATTACCATACATTACGAACCATTTAGGTACGAACAAATAAGTTTTCTGCGGGTGTTGCCTAGGTCTTTTGTTCCTAGGCTATCCTGTTCTAGTTTTACTACCTACCTACTTATAAATAATGGAATAGGTATGTCTGAAGAAGGTAGGTAGGTACCTATAGGTATATTTATCAATATAAATATTCTAAAGTAGGTATATGATTGATTCTAAAAATTTCAAGGACGTAGTTGAGTTGCGACTTATCATTAAACTTGGTGGTAAAACGGCTTGTCTACTCATTAGCAGTGCCTTGATCACGAATAAATTTGACAATCGTGAACGTATCGTAACGCTAGCGTATCCGAGATACACTGCGCGGTGACGCTACAACGTTCGGCAGTCGGGCTGATGTTGACGCGCAATATCACTCGAATACGTTAGGTTTACGTAACGCGGCGACTGTCAGATTTGTTCGTGATTACCCCTCAGTACCTATTGCCGAGTATAGCACATTTCTGCTCGAAAGTAGTCGTCGAAAGTCCAGGTCGTCATGCCAGCGCTTCCTCGGGCGGCCGCGACGTCTTCTACCCCCTGGGGGTATCCAGCCTGTGACTCCTTGAGCCCACCTTTCCGCTACTTTACGACCTACATCGGCGATTCCAGTTTTGGAGCGAAGTATTCTGTTCCGAGTTCGATCTATTCTTTTCACACCTAAAATACTTCGCTCCATCACTCTTTGGCAAAGTAGTCAGCGACCACGTCTGAGCACCGTAGGAGTGATAAAAAATATATATAAGAAGGTTCAGACTATCGAAAGAAACCACACAAATACTTTTGCATCAAATCTATAATCAGTTAAAATTCGATACCAACGAGTAAAAAAATTGAACAGAATTATAGTCCATAACGGGAAGCACTATTTTCATCACAACCACAACACAACCAATCAACTACAAAACAAGAAAATGAAATAATTGTACATGTAAATAAAATCGTCAAAGAGAATACAACACAACACGCAGGCCAATGACACTTTGTATCAAAAAATGACAGTACCGTTCCGTTTTAGCTTACTTGATGCGTGGAAAAGATGAATTTTCTTAGAAAAGAAATGCGTCAATCGTTTTGTACGTTTAACGAAACGTAGGGGAACTGTTTTCTGTGGTTATACCGACCATAGAGTACTGATATATACACACACTAATCGAGTTTAGTTAAATTATCGTCAAAACAGCTTGGTGCAAGATGCCACTAAACGTAATTTTGCTAAACACTTTTAACGATTTAAACGTGTTTAGTTAAACGTGTTTAGGCTGAACTTAAACGACATTTCGTGCAAGCCGCCCTAGGTGTTTTATTTAGAAGGTTCATTTGTTCGTAGTCCAAATATTATGCACAGACTAAAGTGCTGTGCTAAAGCCACCCTAGAATTTGGGGAACGAGTGAGCGGTATGGACTAACAATTCAAATTATAATTTTGATGCTATAGTAAACAGACACTGACAGAATTGTGACCTGTCGCAAAAGCTGTAAATCAAGAAGGTGAAAACTTATTTTATATAGACGCCACCTATTAGTAAAGTTATGTAATTAATTTGTACACTATCTTTCAATTTGATGACCACCTAGGTGATCACGCCTAGGTGGCGTGGCGAAAAATATGTTAGATAATCAGTATGAAATAAAATCGTGATAACTAAATAAATGAACACCATTACAGATTCTAAAATAAGGACATAATTTTTGATGAATTTCAAAAATAAATTAATGGCGTTTCTTTGGTTCTAACGGCTACTTGAAGCTTAAGTCGTCGTCGACGGTAGCGTCATCTGGAAATACGACCGGGAACTAGCCGGTTTTGCGAGTCACGCTCTAATATATAGGGTGTAGCAATCTTCGTGTATTCATTAATCGATGGTAATATTCTGAAAGTATCAGGGAGATGGGCAATGTAAACCACTTCTCACTCGCAGATTTCAACAATTTTAAAGATATTAACCGATCAAAAAATATGTATCCAAATAAAAAATAGCATTCTAATCGGAACCCTACTTACTTTCAGAGCTACCACGGCACAGAGAAACAAACAGGCATACAGACAGACACATAACACCATCATTCTTATAACGCCTCTTCCGTTTTTCGGTCAGAGGTTAAAAATCTTTAAACCCACGACTTTAGGATGCAAAGGCGGTTAACTTCCACTCAACCAACGGCGCGTCAAATGACTCAATAAGAATTCCTTTCTACGATTAATAAGCCAATTTCAACTTTATTGTGAAAGTCATTACGCTCATTGTTCACAACACAAAACTCTTCGAAACATTTCAAACAAATACTTTTTTAATGTTTTTCAAACGACGCGAGTCATTTGTACCACTACATCAGTTTTATCTGATTAGAACAGCTGAAAAAACACTAAAAACTACAAAAATACAAGATAAAATCTAATTGTTTTCTTTTTTTTTATTAAAACAACCTTTCTCTATTCTCAGGTAGATTTAAATACACATTAGGTAGTTTCTTATTCAGAAAACGTATTTTGTATCATGAAATCTTTTTCTGTAAAACAACGCGAAAATTAGGTTCGATCCATCAATTGAGCACGAAGCGACCATAATACCTTTTCCCAAAGCATAATTTATACTTTTAATTTGCAACAAAAATCTGTCTGGTTTTACTGGACAAAGGCAATGAAAGCGCAACTTCTAGAAATCCTAGGTACTTTCTTTTTATAAAAAAGTTTATGCTGAAAACTTTAAATGGTACTCTTTTGTCTAGCCTGAAAAGTTCCAGAGTCCTCCCAATATTATATTTTATGGATAAATCCCTTTATAACCGACTTCTAAAAAGAAAGAAGTTCTCAATTCGATGTAAATTTTTTTAAGTTTGTTACCTCAAACGGGTGGTTACAGAAATGTGTTTCATACAAAACAGAGATTTGTAGAAAAAAAATTGGTAGAATATTTATTGTGTAATATTTGTAATCTTTATTTATCTGAATGGATATACTTTCAGATTGGTCCTATAATCATTAAAATTGGTTCAGTATTAGTTTGGATGAGAAATTCCACTTTCCGCACCGACAATATTCCACTTTTGAGCACCAGTCGGTTTTAAGCTTGGTGCTCCAAAAATTTTAACTGTCACAATATTTTGACAGCTGCTATTTGGAAACCCCTTTGAACTTCTACCGAGCGGACTTAATAAGACAAGGTTTTTTATATCGTGCTACATTTTTACATTTTATTAGTACATTGTTATTTATCACAATGTGCAAATATACTTTATTTTTAACACTATAAGGTACAAAGTTGTGTGTAGTGTTTTGTTGAGCCTGTGAACTTTTTCACACTTGTTAACTTTTCCATGAGTCGTGAAAGTGAGTGACGCGATCTCAATTTATGGTGTTTGATGTCATGAGTGGAAAAGTGTGTACGTAACCAGTTATTTTATTCGCTTCATCGTGTTTTTATCCTTATACTTGAATATTTTTAAATTCACTAATATTTGTTATTATGCTTATAACATATTTATTGTGCCTAAACCTGTCGTTACGGATCATAAAAATAATATAACTGATAATTTACCGTTAATAAAAGTTTAGTATACCTAGGTACTAGCTGTAGAAAATTACTTTCACAAAATAATGATGACAAGCAAAGAGCAGTTGCTAGCATTCTACAGAAATCACAGCGAGTTTAAAAATATCTGTTCGATATTCAAATTTAAAATTGGAACGTATTCCGCGTTGAAAGACGACGCCGGCTTAATTAAAGTGTCATTTGTTCCAAGACTATGAAGTCTATTATTTATGTTTAACTAGCAGTTACCCACGACTTCGTACGCGTCTACAGTTTCCGTGTACATTATATTATCTGTGCGTGTACCGAGCGGATACTTATTTGAGAAACTTGACATTACACCTCATTACACCGAACTCGTACCTACTGGAATGTCAAACGCTAGTTGTTAGACCAAAGAGGTAGTACTACGCCCTGTCAAACTGACGTGACATGACATGACAATGAAATCCTCTTGCCAATTGGCGCTGCTAATCCTTTTCGTTCATTTTATCTTGTAGATCCTGTTAATTATTCGGGATAAAAAGTAGCCTATATGTCAATCCAGGTTACGAACTATATATATGCCAACTTTCATCCAAGTTGGTTCAGTGGTTTTGACGTGATTGAAACACAAACATCCAAACATCTAAACATCCAAACATCTAAACTTTCGCATTTATAATATTAGTAGGATGTCAGTGTCACTCACTAGGGATGCCACATTTCCGATGGTATTATTTATTTGGGTATTCATATTCAGCGTCATAGTCGACATTTGATATATTGAGCTCTACAAGCCTGAACCATGATTTGAGTAGACTGTATTCAGCGTAGCTTGTCATAATATAATGAAACTACCTACCTGCCACAGAAAATAAAGAACAACTACCTATGCGTTATGAAAAGCCGCACTTTAATTAATCTACCAATAATCACAAAGCTGTACTTTTTATAAATGCATTCTGATATCTAGTGTGCTTCTCTGTATATTGTGTAGTTACACAAATGCCCGCATTTTCATTTATTTAGATTAGGTAAAATGTATTAAGTAAAAATAAATCAGAATATATTTTTTTTTTTCGAAAATATTTTGTATTTAAAATATTATGTTTGTAAGTAACTAAATAAAATTACTAGTAATAAAATATAAGTAATGATAACGCGAAAATAAAACAACCACATTTTTACATAGAAAATATAAAATTAATCAAGAATGTACTATTTTTATAGAGATGTAGTCATTTTATACCTACAAAGGAAAAAAGGGTTTGGTCTTTCAGCCAACTGTAAAAATATTATTATAAGAAATTGAGGAAAAAGATTACAAAGAATCATTTTTTGAATCTGTTAAAGACGAAAAGTTATTTATAAAAATAAACCCAACGTTTTCTACAGCGACATTCATAAATGGAATAAAAACACAAAAACATTCTTCAGTAACTTCCAATAAAAATTTAGAGTTAGTAAAAAATAATTTTCCTCTAAAAAATTCTCCTTTTTTTTGTGTGAGTACACAAAAACTGTGTTTTATTTTTCAAGAAACGATAACGTGATCTATTGGTTCCACTAGTACGTAGATACCGGTGTATGAACACCACGTAACTAACACATACAACATTCATCATTACAGCACGTGTTCTACGGTAAACACTTGATAAAACTATAAGATAGATACGAGAATAAGTAGTTAGATAAATAAGTACGATGAGATGTAATGGACAGAGGTTTAGATATTAAGTGTATGGAAAAACTCGATGGAATGTTATTTTAATGACGAATTGGTTATAAAAAAGCAGTTCAAACCTACTATGTATCAGAAAAGAGGTCATTCGCCTCTTTGGTAAAGATTTTAGGAATACTGTTAAAAAAGTAATTAAATTAAAAATTTAAAAAACCCCCGAATCTTAGACCGATTTTCATCAAACATAGCTAAGATCATTCCCGACTTATTTACCTTTCAAACAAAATCGGGTTCATCCGTTCAGGAGCTACGTTGCCTCAGACAGACACAAACAAACACGTCAAACTTATAACATCCTGTTGTTTTTTCGTCAGGGGTTAAAAATTATGAAATTACAAAAGTTTTCTGACATCCCTATTTGCTATACGTTGGGTAATAGCGCGATTGGCCCAGCTTAGTGTTCTGTTCTATGACACTGGCGATTTGCGGGAATCCGTGGCATAGCGACTTCGCTGCGAATACGCAGCATGCCCGCTTCGCTCTCACTTCACTTTCAACTCCTGCGCAATGATGTGAGTATTATCAGCTAACTTATACAAAGATTTGGCACAAAAAATACAATACTGATCATTTTTGTTATAAAAAATCGCCTCTCCCGCTTACACGATGTAACTCTGTAGCACATTTTATTTACCATTGACTGCTGATCAAATACCATTTCAATGCCGATCCGAACGCAATCCAGCATCAATCACTAGGGATCAAACGGGGCGGTGGATTTCTGAAGCAATGTTACCGCTTCAAATCTCTCTGGATCTCTTCGGGTTTTTACAAACGTCTTTTTCTATCAGGTAGGTATAAAATCAATAAAACATACAGGTAGCATAAGTATGATTACAATCGAAATAAAAATGTTTCGAATAAACATTTTCATGCAAATAAATAAATAAATATTCATGGACATGTCACACGACGCCTTCTAGTCCCAAACTAAACAAAGCTTGTAATATGGGAACTAGATGGCTGATAGAATACTTATATACTTTTTTTTGTTAATACATACTCTTAATATATAGTAACACCTAGACATAGAACAAACATGTATGTTTTCCACGCACAAATGTTTGTTCTTGGTGGGGATCGAACCCACGACCCACAGCACGGAAGGCAGAGCTATTACCGACTGAGCTGTGACGCCTGTCAAATCAAAGACACATTTATTTTTCAATCTAAAATCAGACAACTGATTTATTGATTTTTTTACCTAACTGTGCATTGTAAAAACCAGCTTAAATATCTATTTATCTAACTGTGTAATCGAGAAATACTATTTTTTTTTTACATGTTTAACCACGATCTCACTTGACCTTTGTTAACATATTTCGGAAACATTACCTATTAACATAAGTCTTCCGTATAGTAGATTTTCAGTTATAGACCGATATTGAGCCTAGTCCACTCCACCATGTGCCTCTACCCTTCGACTTCCTGCCATCTGGTAATATCGTCAGTCTATCGAATGAGGAGCCAGCAGTAATCTTTTATTTTCCAGTCAGTTAAATATTTTTATCGCATATTATGTCATGGCATCGATTATGATGAAGCTTTTAAATATCCACTTAAAAGATGAGTTTTCTGAACACACGCGCGACGCTATCTCCAATAAAACTTATGAGAACCAATTTTGCTTACATTTTCTTTACGATCAGCAAAACAAAGTGCCTATAATGCTTTATCGCGGTTCTTTCCCCTTTCCTAAGAAACTCGTAACCCGAAACTAAATTCTCATTTCCATCCTTGTGTAAAAAAGTTGCGAGTCAGTTAAACGGGCTCATATTATATTCAATATTCTGTTTTTGCTCAAAGAAACGGGCCTCTTGACGAACAGATGGGACGGTAAAACTAATTTCGTTTTTTTTATGCCTCATCCTGAGGTTTTTTAGGAAGCGACCGTTACTCTTAAAATATACCTTAGTGTTTCAAAGAAAATAAAAAAAGAAGCTGATAAAAGAAGAAGAGTCAGCTTTTGACAGATATTTTAGATTCTTAATAAATTACAATGACTGGTGTCGAGGTTTGGCGGATGGGCTGGGACTCAGGAGAAAACGTACACTGACCTTGATGCTTCTGCTGCCCAAAGCGGCTGCGCTGGCTTCCAAAACAGTCGTCACAGCACAGTTTTTATCATCCACAACACCATATAGTTTTTGAAGTAAAGCGGAGAAAGTACAGCGATCAATTAGCGATGCGTACGCGGCGCTGGTTTTGCGTGGACTGTGTCATCTTATGTGACAGATGACAGGCGGCGGTAGGTTTTTGCGGTTCTTCCTTCCGTCGTAGGCGGTACTATGTGTACGTCTTAGGAAAGGAGGCGATGGGTGGAAGGTAGGTATTAGATGTGAGTAATAGCCTCACTACACTAAAGATGGCGTTACCAATGACCTAGTAACAGCGCGAGATTTTTGAACAAAATTCTTTGTGTTTGGGGGAACCTTGACATTTAATTTTGATGGAACGGGATTGCATTCTTTGCGAAAATAGTGATCAAGACTTGTTTTATCTATGAATATAAAAATTACATTTGAATACTATAAATAATATAGCTCGACTGCTTCATGTGTATTTTGTATTATAAATATTATAAATACTGTCTCAGTCGTAATTTTCTTTTTGATTTGAATATTCACAAATTTTGATGTGACTTTGATATTATTTGCAAATACAAAACAGTTACTCGCAAAGCATTTGGTTTTAGTTTTCTTATTTTTTTATTTGAGTATCTAACCTACAAACAGGGCATTTTGTTTGGAAAATTAACCTAATCTATTCTACAAATAACCCTTATTATTGTATGCATAGTGGGTTTACTTTTGTTTTTCAGTTTTCGTCCTTCAACTAAAGTAGCAGCGCCAAGCCCAAGGGCTGTTATCCAATTCGAACAAGTATAGTGGAAATGGATTAGGTATTAACAAAACAAACTTCTCTACAACCACAGATACTCAATTAAAACCGCTTTACCGAACCTTTGCGGTCCCCTTCGATAACGTTAATTTAACTTTTTCGATAGAGATTGTATAATAAGTGTTTTCAAACGACGAAATTCCTCTTTATAGGCAAAGTCGACGTTCTTAACACGAGCATTGCTAATACTCTTAGATACTTCAAAAATACACAAACTGATGCTCATAATTAATATTCTTAGGGCGGCTTGCACCAGAATCGCTAAACGCGTTTAACTCTTAAGTAGTATTTAGCGAGTTGTCAAGTCATATAAATACGTCAGATTTAAATCTATTTAGCTGTTAAACACGTTTAGTGATTCTGGTGCAAGCCGCACTTAGGGTGGCTTGCACCAGAATCGCTAAACGCGTTTAACTGTTAAATAGTATTTAGCGAGTTGTCAAGTCATACAAATACGTCAGATTTAAATCGATTCTGGTGCAAGACGCCCTTAGTTGTTACCTCAAATACTTACTCCTCGAAATCAAACCTCGAAACCTTTCTTTGGTAGTAATTATGACAATTAAAAACAACCAAAAACAGGAGTCGGTCGTCGATAATAGCTCTGCATTCCGTGCTGTGGGTCGTGGGTTCGATCACCACTCTGAACAAACATTTTGTATGTGGCAAAAATAGATGTTTGTTCGGCCTGGGTGTTACTACCTAGGTGTCTCGAAAAGTCCAAAAATATATCGATCAATTCGTTTTAAAAAAATACATTCATTATTTTCACACCAAGAGTGTTCCACAGCCCAACCGCATTTCGCACCTTCCATCACAAAATAATATTAATTTACGTTAAAAAATCATCCATTTCAATCAACTTTAAATTATACTCAGCGCACTCCACCGTAAAGTGGAACTCGGTAACTGCACTTTTAAATGAAAACATTGTGGAGTGGTCGCTCACACTTCCCGTTGAACGCTTTGGAAATCATTTTAATGGTTTTGAGATGGCACGTATTTTATTTTTTACTAGCTTCCAGTGCTTTTTGCTTCAAGTGGACCCGAGCTACAAACAATGCTGCAAGATCTCAGCACTGCAAGCAACGAGGTTGGTCTTCTGATGAATCAATCGAAGACTAAAGTCATGACCAACAGCACGAGACGTAGGGTCGAGGTAGACGGGCAGCAGATACACTATGTCGATGAATACATCTACTTGGGCCAGATAGCATCCTTCGAAAACAGGCAAGACAAGGAAGTCGACCGACGCGTCGACAATGCCTGGAAGAGCTACTGGTCCATGAAAGAGCTGATGAAGGGCGACCTTCCACTGTCACTGAAGCGAAAACTTATCGACACGTGTATCCTGCCTGTCCTAACCTACGGTGCTCAGACGTGGTCGCTGACTGAGTCTCAGAAGACCAAGCTAGGTGTCTGCCAAAGAGCGATGGAGCGAAGTACTTTAGGTGTGAAAAGAATAGATCGAATTCGGAACACCATACTTCGCTCCAAAACTGGAATCGCTGATGTAGGCCGTAAAGTAGCAAAGCTGAAGTGGGAATGGGCGGGCCACGTGGTTCGCATGGACTCGGAAAGGTGGGCTCAAGGAGTCACAGGCTGGATACCACCAGGAGGTAGAAGACGTCGCGGCCGCCCGAGGAAGCGCTGGCATGACGACCTGGACTCCTTCGAGCGGAAATGGGCGGAACTTGCCAAAGATCGCGAGAAGTGGAAGACGAGGGGGGAGACCTTTGCCCAGCAGTGGGACAGTATTGGTTAATTAAAAAAAAAAAAAAAAAAAAAAAAAAAAAAAAAAAAAAAAACTAGCTTCCGCCCGCGGCTTGTCCGCATTTCCTTGGTCCTGTAAATTTTTTGGGATAAAAAATATTCGTGTTAATCCAGGTTAACCTATACCTATATGTTCAAAGTTTCATCCAAATCGGATCAGCAGTTGCAGCGTTATTGAAACAAACATCTAAACTTTGACATTTATAATATTAGTAAGAAGTATAAAAATTAAATAAGTAAGTACTTTACGTACTTTTTTCCCCAAAATTACTACATACACAGTATGAAATAGATGACATTATTTTAAAAATCCAATCTGGAAGTACCTAAAGATATCTTTTTGAATAAAAAATATTTTTCAAATCGGTTCATAAATGACGGAGTTCTGACGTAACAAACATTAAATAAAAAATTCAGCCAAATTGAGAACTTCCTCTTTTTTTTGAAGTCGGTTGAAAGAGCTACCGATCTGAGAGAAAACAAATTGTAAGCAACAATAGCTCCGTCTGTTATCTCATACCAAACCACAGTTTCTATAAAAACAGCATATTGGCGGATAAACAAACATCCCTAGATCATAGCAGGCATTCTTCCAAACAATGTTAAATATAGTCGCAGACCGAGCTATCTATTTATAGCTTGGACGTCATAGATCATTAGAGACTGGGCATGGGAATGAAGATCCTAGTAGGCTTGTAAAATGCTACGAAGGGCGTGGCCACCTCTTTCTTCTTCTTATTTATGTCCATCATTTCGACAGACAATTTTGCGAGTGTCAAAAAAATATTTGAAATAAGTATTTAGTCGAGTCGTTCATCACGTCGGCTGTCATTTGTTATGAAGGCAAAATGGTGGATTTTCCTTTCAAAACTTGGAAACGAATTCCATCAAATAAGCAAATCACATCGTAGATATTTATTTATTGCTAAAATTAAACAATACACTCACAATAACAGCAAGAAAAACAAATAAAATATATGTAAACCTACTTTATGTTGTTTCCGAAAATGACAGAACTCGAATCCTTCTTCTTCGTTTATTTTACGATTGTCATCGGCTTGATATCTTGGTCAATGTTGCCAGTGTCAAGTAAGAGAAAAAACAAAACACTACCTATTCAAAGTGATGTATAACTTCGTTTAATTTCACTCATTATTCTGTAAGTATCACAATTTGGTATCTGTGTTAGTTTCCATACTTATAGTTGCTAATAACTCAGATCCCAAGACAGTTTGAGCCGCATAAGCACACATACGAGAACATAATAAAAGTAACTTTCGGTAGTAAAACAAAGAAAATAACGAACAGTCGATAGAAAAGCAATTCGTTTGGGATCGCTATTTGTAGAAGGCAAACTTACTTGAACAAAAGTTTCACTCAACCAATATAGTTTTTCTTCTATTGCGGTTAAATTATAGAAAGTACAGTCGCTATGAGAAGTTTGGTTAAACTTTTTTAATATATCTACGAGTAAGTACCTTAATTTCAATGCATTTTGTTACAGAATACAGATGAGTACACACAGCTTTTAGCTTATTTTATTAATCTTACACGATTTATTTTTTGTTTTTTGTAACAGCTTACAGTTCAGTCGGCTTATTCCTGACAGGAATAAGCCGTTCAGTCGAAAGAGGGACGTCGAAAAGTTGTGATCCAAAAGATATAAACTGACGAATATGAAGCAAAGATAACTTTAATAGTATGTTAGGTATCCCTTCTTTGGCAATAGCTGAAGAGATAAACGACTTGGACAAATGGGCATAGTTTCCAAGACATTAAAGTTTTTATAAATGTCCCGGAATTTTTGCTCTTGAGTGTCCATAATATAAAGGTTACTTTTATCACGTAGAAACACATGATAAAAGTAACTTTTACTAGAATAATAAATAAATAAATATTCATGGACATTTCACACGACGCCCTCTAGTCCCAAACTAAGCAAAGCTTGTAATATGGGAACTAGATGCTGATAGAATACTTTTATACTTTTTTTTTTGTAAATACATACTTATAATACATAGAATAAAGTAATCCTTTATTACGACTTGATTTAATAAAGCACATTTTATTATCTGAACTTTGAAAAGTACTTCACGTTACAAAAAGAATCAATTCAGTAGAAACCCTAGATTCTACGAGTTATACAGGGTGTAATAACACCACTCCTGAAAACTTGGAGTTGGTATCTATCAATATGAACAACTTTTCTTATGAAACTGACAATGTTAGCTCAAAAAAACTAGCTATTCTATGCATTTTTGCCGATCTGATGTTGTATTGTGTACGGAATAACAGATTTTTTATCGCACTCGTATCAAAGTCAAAATCATAACACTTTTATTCAATAAAATCACGAAAATCATTTAGAATCGTAAATAAATAATAAAAAAAATCGTCTTATATAACTAGGTGATTCTAGAAGTCAGTTCCACGCGACCAGAGCCTAGAATATAGCTGATACCGATTGTTCATATATTGATTAGTAATTCACCCGGAAGTTTTCAAAAGTAGTGTTGTCATATCTTGTATAGAAAAAGCGAACCAGATTCTCTTTGAAATATTGTTTGTGTTCGACTGCTCCATCGTCGATCTAAAGAAAATTAAAAAAACTCTGTGTACCCACTGAACGTTAACCAGCCATTTATAGTTCACTTTGTATTTTTCCATGAGAGGAAAACTAATTTTTAATAACTATGTATGGTAATTATTTCCACTTTCACGAGTAATCGAGCACTTTCATAGCCTGTCACTCACAGTATTGGTCTTTCGAGCTGGATCATAGATCTGTAGATTAGATAGCCATCAGTTGAACACGTTTTCTGTCTTTCCTGAGAAATCTAATCTGGGTCTTTTCAAGATGATACTTGAGATGAGGATTGATTGAACGGTGTTGGTTGATCCAATTTAGCTTTGACTAGAGCTTGACCAAATGTGTACAACAGTTGCTATCACTTTAGTTTCATTGGTCGAGCTGTACTTAATACGGTAAACAGCAGTAGCGCAATAAAATAAATTTAATAAGATAGAGATGTAGTGTTTGTGTTAGACAACTAATACAATCCACGGTCTCGGCGCACCTGCGAGCCACCTGCAGCTGACGTCACTTGTTTACTAGCTGCTATATAAACCGGGGCGATAAGAGCGGCGGGGGAGTCTTACGCAAGCCACGGGCGAGGTTGGACGTGTCGCTTGTACACACCGCTTGTTGTCGAGCCTGTGACGATCTAGGTACTAGGTGCTGCCTAAAGTACTACTTACTGGCCAGCGAGTAGGTAGGCACTACAGCTTTTATATAGGATTTTCTGAAACGGAGGGACCAAAAACACGGCCATGTTTTCATAACTGATATCAATTTTAATCTCTACATTCTAAGTCTACGCGTTAGATTGTGTTTGTTACAATGACAGACATATTTTAATACCAGATAAAATTAAATATCTACATTAAGTTACTATTAGCTGTTAGTAACACGGTATCAGTGAATTAATCTGCCTAAGGTCAAGGTTGTACCGTATCAAAATGTTATTTTAAAATTTTATTTTAAGCGTCTCTGTGATATTATTGGTTGCTACTTTGCTTCAAGATAATTATTTTATTTATACAACAGTTCGGCATCAAGCTTATAGACCGTGTTCCCAACGTTACGATTCGAAGTCGAACAAAGGTCAAAGACGTTGAGAATCGCATAACGGAACTAAAATGGAGTTGGGCAGGACACCTGGCGAGGCGAGGTGATGACAGGTGGAGTAAAGCTATAACTGAATGGCGTCCCAGAACAGGATACAGAAATGTAGGTCGTCCTGCGGCAAGATGGGCGGACGATATCACTGATATCGCGGGCAAAAATTGGATGAGACTGGCGCGGGGTCGTGAGAGATGGTACAAACAGAGAGAGCCCTATACTCAGCAGTGGGTGAAGTCAGGCTGTGGATGATGATGATGATACAACAGTTACTGAATTTTGTTAGCTATCAATGGATGGGACTGAGCTGAGAGGATGATATTCCAAGCAATCTTTTTTAATACCTACTCCATTTAAGATATAGGTAACCCAGACGCGTAGGTACAGCGCGTAGCTTTCCGTCTATATAATAGGCACCTATAGTTATAAACTCTATAAGGATATACTGAGTAAAAAGTGGCCTCTGATTCTGTACAAATTAATGCAAAGACCTGTTTATTAGTACTCAAAAAAGTATTCATACCAAAATCAGTCGATTATAACTCCATATTTAATTAAGATAATTACATAGGTACTTTTTGGCTACACACTAATAAATGCTTAGCTACCTAATACCTAGAATGTAGTCTGAAGATAGATCAAGATAACGTAATTAATTTTTTGTTCGTTATTTTAACAAAAACATAAAAATAGTATTTTCAGAATGCTCTACACAAAACTTTTCAAGCTGAAGCATAATGGGCAAAGTTACACCGAGTTTATGGCTCGTATTAAGTACAGCTTATCGGTTCTGGACAACCAACATTAATTACTGTCTTGAACAAACAGTTAGGCTGCCATTTTAGGGAGAACGCAAACCAAAGACAAAACGTCTTGTCGAACAGTTGTGATGTGAAACTTCTCAGTAAAACTTTTTTAGTTACGATATGCTTCTTTTTATTTGCTGTTTTCGTTACTTGCTTATTTAATGAGAATCATCCTAAGTACTTAATAATATTATTAAGTACACTACATAATTACTTTATATTCTTATTTATTAAAAAGCACAGTTCATTCTCTAGGTATATGCGTATAAAGCAATGTTTAATAGGTAGGTACTAAACAATGCTATAATAGATAGATAAACATAATTTTATGCATGCATGTTTGCTTTTGAAGGCCGCTCGGCCAATTTAATTAATTAATTAAATTGTTTTAACGGCTGGTTTGCGAACCTATTAATAAAAAAACGTAAGAAAAGACTGTCGTGTCAATTGATGTGAGTTTCGTTACAACGAAAACAGCATATGACGAGGAAGCATTCATCATATGCTGTTTTCGTTATAACAGAAAATTTATTTTCACGTCACTAAGTACGCGACAAAACAGTTTTGTCGATAGATGTGCGTTGGCCCTTAGTATCAATGACTACTGAACTGTGCATTGTAGCAGGTCAACCATCACATACAGCTGAACAATTCACGTATTCACACAAATTATTTGAAATGAATGCGACTGAATTATCAAAGATCACCAACATTGTATTTGTTACGAGAATATAATCTTTTACATCTTAAATTCTTGGTCTGTTACACTGAGTTATAATAAGATCGCCTAATACAGGCTGTAGGCTACTCTCAAAAACTTTGGGAGGATACTCATCAATTTAAACCACTTTTCCTTCGTAACCAACAGAGTGGGAGCAGAAAATACATCAAGTGTTCCATACAAAATCACCTACTTGGCACAAATGGACTATGACTCCTACAACTATGGCTCTAGAATTACTTAGTTGACGATTCTGAATGATCCTTGTGATTTTATTGAATAAATAAATTATGAATAAGTGGTGCCTAGAAGAACGGCCAAGAAACTATGATCTTTTTTACAAAGATATATACTTAAATGCTTTAGTTCCAGTATGGTGACAAACGGAGTGGTATCGCAGCAAGATTGGAGTTATATTTCAACGACTTTAGTTGGAGAATTGCGGTGGAATTTTTTGTAATAATTCTCATTGCACTTTGGGTTTATTGATGTTGGCAACACTTCAATGATCTATTGCTCTAAAGTCACCTTCAAATTGTGCAGTCGGTACAAATGAAACTGTGATTGCTTCTTTTATGTTGGTGTGGTGCAATCTTTGTGTAGATTGAAGAAACAAAACACAGTCAACTCTAGCAATATCTTCGAATTCATAAACGATGAGGGCTTTTAATCTGACGAATATGGAATCTGGCAGATGTATCCTAAATCGTTCAAAATGCTGGTTAAAATGGTTTGATGGACTGTTAAGCCACTACTTATCAATTCGGAGGATAGTCAGCAACGTATTGAGATTGCTGATATTATAAAAAACTAAACAGATAATTATATCAAAAACTAAAATGTACATCTGACTTGCCTTTCACTAAATATATTTTAGCTTAGTAGTAAACCTTAGCTTAGCCACAGCTAAAACATCATGTGTGTTAAGTGCCTAAGCCTTATCCTTCTTCATCTTCTTCTTTTCTAATTAATGACCTCTGTCCATAGACAATTTCGCCGGTGTCAAGTGAATAATTTAAATTAGTATCTTTATTTTTACTCCTTCATTACTTCGAACATTACTTTTCACCACCGATTTTCCTGCTTGCTAAGGTCTATCAAAACGTGGCATTGGTAAAATTACGTGCAATACTGCATAGGCTATTCAAACAAGAATTAAATTATTATCCTATCCTACTTCCTACTAATATTATAAATGCGAAAGTTTAGATGTTTGGATGTTTGTGTTTCAATCACGTCTAAACTACTGAACCAACTTGGATGAAACTTGGCATATATATAGTTCGTAATCTGGATTGACACATAGGCTACTTTTTATCTAGAATAATTAACAGGATCTACAGGATAAAATGAACGAAAAGGATTAGCAGCGCCAATTGGCAAGAGGATTTCATTGTCATGTCATGTCACGTCAGTTTGACAGGGCGTAGTACTACCTCTTTGGTGTAACAACTAGCGTTTGACATTCCAGTAGGTACGAGTTCGGTGTAATGAGGTTTAATGTCAAGTTTCTCAAAGTATCCGCTCGGTACACGCTCAGATAATATAATGTACACGGAAACTGTAGACGCGTACGAAGTCGCGGGTAACTGCTAGTTACTACTTTTTTCTAGGAAAATTGATTTTCCGACTGTCACATCAATAGTCACATTATAACGATGACATCAAGAGCCCATCAGCTTCAAATTCGAGCGGTATTCAAACAGTAGGCGTCACTATTTGTTCAAGACTCACGTAAATAGTTTACTTGTGATGTCACGTATTTGTTTTATGGATTGAAATGTTTGCTCCGCAAGCAAATAGTTGATGTAAAGTGGTGTGTTGTTTCAATTAACTATCTTCGTCATCATAAATCAGTTAATCCTGTTCGTTCATTTTATCCTGTAGATCCTGTTAATTATTCGGAATAAAAAGTAGCCTATGTGTCAATCCATGTTACGAACTATATATATGCCAACTTTCATCCAAGTTGGTTCCGTAGTTTAGACGTGATTGAAACACAAATATCCAAACATCTAAACTTTTGCATTTATAATATTTATTTATTATAAGGCATCGCCAACAGCACACATAATACACTTTCGAAAATAATTTATAAACAATAATTATATTATAGAATGTGTGCCAATTACAGGCATGCACAGCATTCGCAATTATAGTGGGAATATTAGTGGGATGGGATTATCATACCTTATTTCTTGTTGGTAATTGGGTCTTAGAACTTAAGATTACTCTATATTTATATATGTAATTTTGGAATTTCGCAAATGTTGATCTTATAGATCAAAAACTAAATCGCAAAAAATATCGGCTGTCTGACTGCCCACAGTAGATATTACATCAGTATAGTAAACGTGACTTTGACCGTGATTCGGTCGAGTCAATAGTAAATTCAATGTCAGGCAGGTGATTTCATAACGCGTATCCGGTAGTTCGGATGTGGGCTACTGTTTCCTCTTCATACTGTGGCCTTGAATATCAGGCCTGTGACTTCTACTGCGAAACCTAACCATATGAATGGTTATTCGTTTTTTTAACAAAACACTTTACTTTAGTACCTGCTATAATTTATTATCAGGCGTTATATAAATCCTTGGGGGTAATATATAGTTTCTTTTGAGTCATTTTCAATTTATCAAGTATATTGTAGAATTTACTAATATTGTAAAAATTACAACCACAAGTTTTGAAGCCCTCTAGTTGTCATTGTACCATTTTGGACATCGAGCATTCAAATCGAAGCCTTACTTTTAGGAGCTACGAAAACACAAACAAATAAATAAACAGACAGACGCTGTCAAACTTATAACACACCTTCAGTTTTTCGGTCGACGGTTATAAATTAGCGCTGAAGTTTAATGTCCATTACAGCCCCCGTATTCCAATCTTTTGCTGTCAAGTTATATTTCACTGCCCAGTGTAATTTCTTCAGGTCACGTGGTACAGTTTTGTACCACGTGATCATTCTTTTTAGATACTTGACAGCAAAATATGCGCGAAAACAAATTAAATGACATCATAATGTCACTATTTAGTCACAGAATAACTATGAGTTACCCCTGCAGCCTGGCGATACAGATTTGTACTGATTGATGTAACTAATCTCAGAATTAGTAACGTGAAGGCATTGAGGCAGCCATATGGCCGGACTTCCTACACCTATTTCAATAAGCTATTATTATAATCTTCTCATAATATGTATTGGACGTGTGCCAAATATATGGACATGCCTTTGACTCCCTCCCTATACCAAGAGGTTACAATGGATTTTACTTTAGGTACCTACTTATTTACTCAGTGCAACAGTTCGAGTGCCTGCAGACACTGAGGCAAACCTGAAATGTATAACGATATCGTCGCTGACACCGATATTTTTTTATCGTATCGTGTAGGTGTAAGTTTCGGGCAGTGTGCAAATACCCATTTTTGTCAGTAAAAGTGAACACTTTACAAATTCATACCCTGGTAGAATCCTCTTGAGGAGTTAAGGGTCGTTGTAAAATATTCAGGAAGGTATAGTAGAATCCGAGCTGAAATACCCAATTGCTGAATAAAACAAAGTGGTTTGGATGAAACTCTGTAACGAAAAATAATAAGCATGGTGCGGGTTACAAGAATAGAAAAAAAAAACTTAACTCTACCATCTTTTTTAGGATAAGATAAATCTTTATTTATCCCCAACAGGTATGTATAGATAGGTACAGGTAGGTGCATAATAACAATAATGTAAGGCAGGTATACAACCAAAACAGCCTACTTGCTAGCCTAGTTGCATAGGGGCAAAATGGTCCCCGTCTCAGCATAATTTTTGGTCCGTTTTTATGTGTTAAAACGTCAAAAATATCTGAGAATAATGAGATGACTTCTTTTCATTAAGCAATTTAGTTCCCATAGATTTTAGTTTTCTGTTCTATATCGATTATAGAATCTAAAGGCATTAGAGTTAACATTCGCACTATTTTTATTAACTGTCACTTCACTCCTAAAAGTCACCTTGAAGGTTATCCCACTAATACTTAATGGATGGTGACCCTACTGAAAGACAAGAACATTTAATATGGACCACCTAAAATGAGCCACTACGCCACAGGCTTACAAAGGGCTTGGGACCCAGAATTATAAATTTCCCTTAATTGGTAGGCCTACATGTAATCATACCTAGTTGCTCTAATTTCACTTCGGAAACTGGTCTAATTAGAGACAAAGTAATCCAAGTAAAATAATCATACAGTAAACGTTGAGCGTGAGGACATTGCTATATCTAATTACAATTATTAACCCTTCCAATGACGTGGGTCTCGTAGACCCGCTGTTGCTATTATTGTAATATTTTATAAAAAAATATATTTTGCTGAACCCTAATGATCACGTCATGTGGAAAATGAATAAAACTTTGATTAATAAATAACTGGTAAGATAATAAAAGAAAAAATCTGTTCACGTGGCTAGATACGAAGCTCCGTTACTAAAATTAACCAAAGACTTCGTAGCAGCAAGAACTACGACGAAAAAATCATTTTGCTTTATATTTGCCGATAGCTTGTCATACGCAGCAAAAAGCTTGTCATACGTGGCTTTTTTGCCAGCTAGGGTTATCAGTTTTTATAGATACATAAGAATCGTGTGGCCTGACCACAGAGTTAGAAAAAATCAAACGTCATTTTAGACAGAGACATACTGAAATTATTCTTACACACTAATGGGACATTAAGTACCTGTAACTTTTTCTAACAAATTTCGTCCGTCTGCAAGTCTCCCACAGACTCAAACAACACAACTGACGAAGACACAACTGTTTCGATGAACCGGTAATGAGAACACATATAAAAGTTTACAATTCATAAAAATATGGCTTCCCCCTTGAAATTAGAATCTACCGCAATTATTGTTTAACTTCAGAATTTCCGGTTTATTTGAGTTTCAAACTTCTTCGAGCCGAAAAATATCTTGAATAACTTTGATAACTAATATTGATCGGGGTCTTATCTTCAATATCTTAGAATTTTATCGAATTTTGAAGACCAGATTGTCGAGTTTCTACTCATTCTACGTGCTGATTACAATGACTTTTTAATTATTTTATCACGATAAATTAAACATTTAAGAGGCAAGTCTGCGAAATATTATATTGTGTAACCTCTTATAACACATTTGTGCAAATAAAGAATTGTAGGTTTTATAATTTATACACAAAAATATTTCCAAAAGCAGCCTGAAAAATTATACTCATTTTCAATGACGAACATCTCTGTCTAAAGATATTGAACCCTTCTGTGAAATGACAGCAAATAGTACAGCTTTCATCTCGTTCTGAAAGAATACTTATTTCCACCAAATTCTTTTACATCATCATCATCATCATCATCATCAACCTATACTCGTCCACTGCTGGACGTAGGTCTCTCCCAAGACGCGCCATTGAGCTCGGTCTTCGGCTCTTCTCATCCAGTGTCTGCCAGCTACATTTCGCAGATCGTCGCCCCATCTCGCCGGAGGGCGTCCTACACTACGCTTGCCTAATTCTTTTACAATAAATGAATATTCATGGATATTTTACACAACGCCCTCAAGTCCCAAACTAAACAAAGCTTGTATTATGGGAACTAGATTGCTGATAGAATGGGTACTTATATACATACATTTTTGTAATTACATACTTATTATAATATACTAGCAAATAACCGCGACTTCGTCCACGAAAAAAAAATATACCTAACTAAAAAAAGTGGGAAAAGTAGCCTATGTGTTATTTAAGTAGTTTACGAACTATAATAATATATCTAATATATTCTAAGTTTCATCCAAATCAGACCAGTAGTTACAGCGTGATTGAAACACAAACATTCAAACATGTAAACTTTTACATTTATAATAGTAGTGGGATAGCGACACCCAGACGTAGAACAAACATCTATGTTTGCTACACACAAATGTTAGTTCTCAGTGGGGATCAAACCCACGACCCACAGCACGGAAGGCAGAGCTATTACTGACTGAGCTGTGACGCCTGACAACCTACGTAGGTACGGCCGAAGCGTAGACCGCACGTACTTTGATTCACAAATAACTGATTCGGTCTCCTAGACCCTTTACAACCTTCGTAAAAAAACCCTTGACAATGTCATGCGTTATCTTTCTAATGAATGACTTTGGTAGCGGATATTATTGTACTTATCGCAGATAAACTCAAAGGAAACGTGTATCTAGATAAGAACGTATATAGATAACTATAATCTGTTAATCCAATAAGCGAGGGATTGGTGTGAACGTAACCGAATCATAACGTTTACGGAACGTGAAGTGACTTGATCACGAACAAATGTGACGGTCGTAAACGTATCGTAATGTTCGGGTATTTTGATGGGTACGTTTATTGGGTTAGTATAACGATGTATGTTGATTTATGCTAAAGGATAAGTATGAAATTTTCTGTTTTCATCTTTGGAAACATACAGAATAGCGATTTCAGGAAAAACACTCCTAGTATCATCATCATCATCAAGACAGTTGTCAACTCGTCCCAAACGAACTCGGCCCGCGTTGGACGAGTTGCACTCACTTCAAATAGCGAGTAGCGACCATAAAAAAGTGAGCCAAATAAAACTAAAACAAAAAGTCCAAAATTTTCTATTTATGAAAGTCAAAATTATATATAACGGAGGGGTCTGTCCAACAGGGTTTTTAAAAACAATGACGTCAGCGGGGCTGACGTCACTATTCTTTTCGCTAGGCTTGCTCATTGCAAATAATGAAACCAACATCGTTTCTTTGAAGCATTAACTTTATTAACCACCTAATACGACCTTAGAACCAATGTAGTAATAATAATAATCTAATAATTATTATAGAATTTATAGGTACTCACAGGATCTCACCAAACTTTACACCACCAGTTTTCTCCAAGCCTCGAACGATAATGAGACTACAAAACGCCACGCTTTCGCAAGATGGCGTTTCGGAAGTCAACACCAATAACTATTTACGATCCGAATATTTTAAACAAACTAAAAACAGGCTATTTCAGTCTGAAAATTCTTAGAAATAATTATAAAAATTAGTTTTGATTTTTAACTATTTTATTTCCAGTTAAAACATTGAAACGTCAAAGTTCAATGTTCCAACTAGAAAACAAGCTTGCGTTAACCGTTGTCTTTAATTAAAATTATGATAAACCAACTGATTATTATTGATAAATCAAAATATGAATTTAGCAATAATTTTTGAACCATAAAACAATTATTTAGTAATTATTTGCTGTCGTCAACAACAATAGTCATTGACACAACTTAAAGTCTGTTTAGAGACATACGTAAACAAAGCATTACATTGCTTTTAACAGCGAATAAGCTCCGAAATAGACTCTGAATATTTCTCAAATAATTTAAAAATTAAAGTTAGATTATAATTAAGATTTTCGACGGTCTTGCGTCGACATATATAAGTAAGCTATTACCTAAATGTAGCTCGTAGGTACCTTTTACCCCATTTTGTTAAGTGGTAAAGTTGAGGCATTCTTTTAGTTAACACAGTACAGCGACAATCAGAAATAACACTTCTACTTGATCTTTATTAGACACAAAAAATGGTCTGTAAAGGAAGTGAAAGCCAATAAATATTATTAATATTTATTTATTCATTTAAAAATTGAATCGGAATCTAAAATATATTTTTGCGAAGCAGTAGTTATTACTGCTTCCACTAAAATTACACAAGCTCAAGACTAATTATTATTGAAAAAATATTATTAAAAAAATATTGAGTCTTACAATGTCTAAAATGCTGCTAACTAACTTCAAGTTTCATTCATTCGCTCGAAAGAAACTCGTTGTCTTTATTCATTGAGAAGCGTAATTACTCTACTGATTGTAACACAGTACACTGTGGCTATTCCAACTTTTAATAGCTAGGGTTGCTATAGATTGACCTATTCAATCTATTCGACAGCGTTGGTTATCGATAACAGCTGAATAGAGTTGTACGCTTGCAGTAACAGGTTAATCGATGTTATTGGGAACACAAATTGCTTAAAAACTGTGTCACAAAATTTTTAAGCAATTTGTAGGTACTGAACGAGTGATTATGCTGTAATTGATTTTTTAAATAGCTAATTATTGTAGTCATTATCATTAGTCTAATGAGGTAGGAGTCCGCAAGTTTGCAGCGCTTAGAGTATGGTAGAATTGAAAACCTATAGTTGGAAACCTCTATACCGTAAAAATGTTACCATATACAAATACTTTTAGAGTTGCCCATTTATTTCATTGTGAACTTGGCTTGGTCAGACTATATACTTAAGTATATGATAACTGGAAATCTCCATCGTTTTTCTTGTAAATAAAATAAATCATACAGGCTGAAAAAAAACCGTAAACTTAAACAAAATAAAATAATGATCTCATAACTTTATGTAAGTAAATAAAATTAAGTAGGTATGTGGTAGACACTCGTATGATAATAATGTCTTTATCTAAAGGTTAAAATTATAATAAAAAGCTTAGTATGTAGACTATGTATGTACAGTCACCGTCATTAGTAAATGTTGATGAGAAAGTGTCAAAATGTTTTACGATTGAGAAATAATAATTTAGGTTTTTATTATTCGCTCTAGTAATGAGGAAGATGAGTTAGGCATTTTTTCCTGTTTTTATAGCTTAAATCAAAAGTCTAGAAGATTGTAAGGACAACTGTGAAAGAATTTTGGCGATAGCTCAAAAACTGAATTTTCTACGATTTTTTAAAGTTTGGATTTTCAAAATCTGTTTTTAGCCCGGCGATTTCGCGTGTGACGTCAGCCAGGTCCGATCGCTCACCCGCGCGTTTTAAGCGTTTTCTGCCTTTACGTTTCTATTTATATTTCTGATAAATAGGGAGAAAAGTACCAATATTTTTATGTAATATTGTGCCTCTAAGTCCTAAAGACACGTTTAACGCTTCAGATAAACTTTTTAACCACCGACTGAAGAAGAAAGGTGTTCTAAGCTTAAGGCTTTTTTGTGTCTATGTGTCTGTACCTTTCAAGGCTCGTAGCTCCAAAAAATCACTCGTAATTTTTTTATAACTATTCTTGAAATGGAAAGCAGATAAATCTGGCATAGTTCTAAGCCAAGTTTGGTAGAAATCGGTGCAGCGGTTTCCAAGTTATGAGGATGTTTATCAGCCCTCGACACGCATTTTGAAGGGTTCTCAGGCATATATTGATTGTAGTTTGAAACATTTGGTTCTTATACCAGTATAACGTGAGCTACTATTTCTTAGTGTTTCATTGATTTTGTATATCAGGTAAGACTGGTAATGAGCAAGATTGTGTTATCGACGTGATTAGCAATGTTTTTAACCCCCGACGCAAAAACGATGGGGTGGTAAAGTTTGACGTGTGTGTGTGTCAGTGCGTGTGCGTGTGTCTGTGCGTGTGTGTGTGTGTGTGTGCGTGTGTGTCTGTCGAATGCGCGCATTGGTGCGCGTGCGGATGCGGATAATAGTAGTAGTCTAAGTCACATTGTCTACTAAGGACGTGCCTAGTGAGACATTGTACTGTCAAGTACAATGCCTCACTAGGCACGTCCTTAGTAGACAATGTGACTCGCTAAGAAGAAGAAGAATGTGACTTACACTAGGACGTGCCTAGTGAGACATTGTACTGTACAAGTACAATGCCTCACTAGGCACGTCCTTAGTAGACAATGCCTACACATACATATAGTGCAATGCCTCACTAGGCACGTCCTTAGTTACGAAGGACATTGTACAGTAGGTACAATGCCTCACTAGGCACGTCCTTAGTAGACAATGTGACTCGCTAAGAAGAAGAAGAAGAATGTGACTTACACTAGGACGTGCCTAGTGAGACATTGCACTGTCAAGGACAATGCCTCACGAGGCACGTCCTTAGTAGACAATGCCTACACATACATATAGTGCAATGCCTCACTAGGCACGTCCTTAGTTACGAAGGACGTGCTTAGTGAGGCATTAGCAATGCATTGCTTAAGGACGTGCCTAGTGAGGCATTGTACCTACTGTACAATGTCCTTCGTAACTAAGGACGTGCCTAGTGAGGCATTGCACTATATGTATGTGTAGGCATTGTCTACTAAGGACGTGTACAATGTCTCACTAGGCACGTCCTAGTGTAAGTCACATTCTTCTTCTTCTTAGCGAGTCACATTGTCTACTAAGGACGTGCCTAGTGAGGCATTGTACTTGACAGTACAATGTCTCACTAGGCACGTCCCCAGAAACTAAGGACGTGCCTAGTGAAGCATTGTCTACTGAGGACGTGCCTAGTGAGGCATTGTCTACTAAGGACGTGCCTAGTGAGGCATTGTCTACTAAGGACGTGCACGTGCGGATGCGGATGGTAGTAGTCTAAGTCACATGACAATGACAATGTGACTCGCTAAGAAGAAGAAGAATGTGACTTACACTAGGACGTGCCTAGTGAGACATTGTACTGTACAAGTACAATGCCTCACTAGGCACGTCCTTAGTAGACAATGCCTACACATACATATAGTGCAATGCCTCACTAGGCACGTCCTTAGTTACGAAGGACGTGCTTAGTGAGGCATTAGCAATGCATTGCTTAAGGACGTGCCTAGTGAGGCATTGTACCTACTGTACAATGTCCTTCGTAACTAAGGACGTGCCTAGTGAGGCATTGCACTATATGTATGTGTAGGCATTGTCTACTAAGGACGTGCCTCGTGAGACATTGTACTTGACAGTGCAATGTCTCACTAGGCACGTCCTAGTGTAATTCACATTCTTCTTCTTCTTCTTAGCGAGTCACATTGTCTACTAAGGACGTGCCTAGTGAGGCATTGTACTTGACAGTATAATGTCTCACTAGGCACGTCCTTAGTAGACAATGTGACTTAGACTACTACCATCCGCATCCGCACGCGCACCAATGCACGCATTCGACAGACACACACACACACACACACACACACACACACACGCACAGACACACGCACACGCACTGACACACACACACGTCAAACTTTACCACCCCATCGTTTTTGCGTCGGGGGTTAAAAACATTGCTAATCACGTCGATAACACAATCTTGCTCATTACCAGTCTTACCTGATATACAAAATCAATGAAACACTAAGAAATAGTAGCTCACGTTATACTGGTATAAGAACCAAATGTTTCAAACTACAATCAATATATGCCTGAGAACCCTTCAAAATGCGTGTCGAGGGCTGATAAACATCCTCATAACTTGGAAACCGCTGCACCGATTTCTACCAAACTTGGCTTAGAACTATGCCAGATTTATCTGCTTTCCATTTCAAGAATAGTTATAAAAAAATTACGAGTGATTTTTTGGAGCTACGAGCCTTGAACGGTACAGACACATAGACACAAAAAAGCCTCAAACTTAGAACACCTTTCTTCTTCAGTCGGTGGTTAAAAAGTTTATCTGAAGCGTTAAACGTGTCCTTAGGACTTAAAGGCACAATATTACATAAAAATATTGGTACTTTTCTCCCAATTTTTCAGAAATATAAATAGAAACGTAAAGGCAGAAAACGCTTAGAAACCGCGGGTGAGCGGTCGGACCGGCTGACGTCACACGCGAAATCGCCGGGCTCAAAACACATTTTGAAAATCCAAACTTTAAAAAATCGAAGAAAATTCAGTTTTTGAGCTATCGCCAAAATTCTTTCACTGTTGTGTTTTGGACGTAAAAATCTATCGATCTACATAAAAAAAAAAATACGCTCATCTTCCTCATTACTTAAATGAAAAATGTGATCTTTTCTGGTGCTGACTGTACCTAAGTATAAACCAAAGACAAAATTTTATTAAAGGAGTCAACAGCCTTATTCAATAGCAACAAAGTTAGGATTAGTTCACAAGTTGCCTAAGTTTAAGGCGTGCTCCAAAGTTTCACATTGTACACAACAAAACAATGCAACTTGTGTTTGTATCATTGATTAGAAACTTGATAGCAAGCATTGGTTTCTGATACTATCAAGTCGAATACGAGTTGACAACAGCTTATTGTTCAGTATCGCTGTAAAATTGTTCGGCAACGCTGTGTGATTGTTCAGTAGCGCTGTAAAATGGTTCAGTATCGCTGTAAGATTGTTTGGTAGTGCTGTAAAATTGCTCGGTATCGTTGTAAGATTGTTTGGTAGTGCTGTAAAATTGCTCGGTATCGCTGTAAGATTGTTCGGCAACGCTGTGTGATTGTTCAGTAGCGCTGTAAAATGGTTCAGTATCGCTGTAAGATTGTTTGGTAGTGCTGTAAAATTGCTCGGTATCGCTGTAAGATTGTTCGGCAACGCTGTGTGATTGTTCAGTAGCGCTGTAAAATGGTTCAGTATCGCTGTAAGATTGTTTGGTAGTGCTGTAAAATTGCTCGGTATCGCTGTAAGATTGTTTGGTAGTGCTGTAAAATTGCTCGGTATCGCTGTAAGATTGTTCGGCAACGCTGTGTGATTGTTCAGTAGCGCTGTAAAATGGTTCAGTATCGCTGTAAGATTGTTTGGTAGTGCTGTAAAATTGCTCGGTATCGCTGTAAGATTGTTCGGCAACGCTGTGTGATTGTTCAGTAGCGCTGTAAAATGGTTCAGTATCGCTGTAAGATTGTTTGGTAGTGCTGTAAAATTGCTCGGTATCGCTGTAAGATTGTTCGGCAACGCTGTGTGATTGTTCAGTAGCGCTGTAAAATGGTTCGGTATCGCTGTAAGATTGTTTGGTAGTGCTGTAAAATTGCTCGGTATCGCTGTAAGATTGTTCGGCAACGCTGTGTGATTGTTCAGTAGCGCTGTAAAATGGTTCAGTATCGCTGTAAGATTGTTTGGTAGTGCTGTAAAATTGCTCGGTATCGCTGTAAGATTGTTCGGCAACGCTGTGTGATTGTTCAGTAGCGCTGTAAAATGGTTCAGTATCGCTGTAAGATTGTTTGGTAGTGCTGTAAAATTGCTCGGTATCGCTGTAAGATTGTTCGGCAACGCTGTGTGATTGTTCAGTAGCGCTGTAAAATGGTTCGGTATCGCTGTAAGATTGTTTGGTAGTGCTGTAAAATTGCTCGGTATTGCTGTAAGATTGTTCGGCAACGCTGTGTGATTGTTCAGTAGCGCTGTAAAATTGTTCGGTATCGCTGTAAGATTGTTTGGTAGTGCTGTAAAATTGCTCGGTATCGCTGTAAGATTGTTCGGCAACGCTGTGTGATTGTTCAGTAGCGCTGTAAAATGGTTCAGTATCGCTGTAAGATTGTTTGGTAGTGCTGTAAAATTGCTCGGTATCGTTGTAAGATTGTTTGGTAGCGCTGTATAATTGTTTGGTAGCGCTGTAAGAGTCATCAAATGAACGACAGCAGTTTAGTCCATTAAAAAAATTACAGCTTTTCGGTGATTTCTACATATTTGGATTCGTTTTCTATTTTCTGAAGATTGTATAATCTTCATTTCAATCTATAAATATATTTTGACTTTTGCTACAGTCTACATTCAGTATAGAGTTAACTTGGACGTCAAATGCCTCTTTATTTCATCATTCATATCCCGACTTCTTTACTTTTTTTATCCCCTTTATTTACCGATCCATAATTTACGGAGCACTGGTAGTATTTAAGACATTAACTTTAGACCTATCCAATAAACGGAAATAAAGAAATAAAAATGTATTGTGGACGAATGAAAAGTTCGCAATCCCGTCTTTACTTATAATAAAAAACAGTTTTCAAACAATAAAAGTAGAATGGAAATCAAATCCTAGGGGCTATAAACGTAAATAACTTTAGAGCTATAAAATCAACAGAGTTCAAAAATAGCTTACAAAATTGATAGCTCGGCTTTTATTCTTGTCGGATATTCAAAACATAATAATGGCATTTATAGGTCACGGGGTTTTAGCATCAGCTAGTCCACTCTATTCTCTATGCTTTTAATAAACTCGTTAGTTTTATAATTTATAAGTTTAAAAAACTAGAAAAACCGACTTCAATTCGACTACCAGCAATAATGATGGTGATGAGAGTTCATTGGGAATGTTCTAGTCACTATAAACACCACTTAAAAATCACAGGAGAGCAAATTACGCAATTTCGTGCACGTGGTTGGCATATTTTTTTTCAGTTATTTCTATTTATAAGCCAAACTACTGAACCGATTTTGATGAAAATTTAATGGGACTAACCTGGAAGTATATCCTCTCAGATATTTTTTTTTATTAAAATCGGTTCATAAATAACGGAGTACCGAGGTAACAAACATAAAAAAAAAATACAACCGAATTGAGAACATCCTCTTTTTTTGAAGTCGGTTAAAACTAATAAATTGCTTTTTTAAACTGGTACCTATCTGACTGAATTTCATGATTAGCTTAAATCTGTTTGTATCTCCTAGTAAAGTGTTATTTAACAGTAAATATCGTTTAGGAGAATAATATATTTACCTTTGTATTCGATTTTAAAACCGTCACAATCTAAACATACCTTAAACCATGTATTTTTGTTGGATTACTAAATAAACTCTTGTTTTGTTACCTTCACGTATAAATAAGTGGGCTTTTTATACCTTCTATAGATAATAATCGCTTTGCCAAAGTGATGTGGGAAACCATTACTTTAACGGTGTTCCGATGCAAGATTAGGCGTCGGTTTGAAGGCATTAGTGACCTAGCTAGTTCAACGTGTGATTTGGGTCACCGCCTATCCACTTTTCGGTAAAGGGCCACAGCGGCCACAGCAGGTCACCGTTTGTAAATGACAACCTTTATGATTTATTTGGTACATTTCCTTTGAGGCGGTTTTAGTTTTCAAAGAAATGCAGAGTTGCTTTTAATGAGTTACTCGTTAATTAGCAATTTTCCTGTTTCCGTAGTCTGAGTTTTGTATCGAAAGGAATATCAAAAACGCGAATTGCAAAATTTGTTATTTGATGGTTATTTTGTATGAAAACCGGATAAATGCCTCTAGCGGGAGCAAACGATTTGTTTCCATACACAAACTGCGAGTTTTTTTTTATAAGCAAGCGTTTGACCACAATTTCACCTGATGTTAAGTGAAGATGCGGTCGACGATGAAGCACGCTTACCTAAAAGATCTATTCATAGTACACCATAATTTGAAACAATAAAAAATAAGCATATTCAGGATTAAAACGCTATTTCCGTAGAACCGTCCAATAGCTTTCGATAGTGGTGTCAAAAGTGATGTGCAAAAAAAGTCTAAATAAAAATTTTAGTAGAATATTAATACCAATTATCTACTAAAATATTAAGGATTTCTAATTCAGTGAACAAAAACTTTATCGGTATTTCTTAAAACTAAGTAGGTAAGCATTTTTAAATCCTAGCGAAAATCGAAACTCAAAAATGACTGGTTTTTAGTCTGGCAGTCAACCAATAAATACCTCCTCATTTCTTATTTAAATAAGAGCAGGTTTACGTAAATTTATTTAAAGTGCGACTAGCAGATGGCAATTCGTAGGCAGGTGACTGAAGGTCGCATTAACGATGCATGATCTTCGATTTTAGTAGACTCGAAGTGAACTCTGACAGACAATGTTCCCCCCTCTGGTGGGAATAAAGAACAATTTCTACTTCTTCTTCTTCTCTTATTTATGGCCGCTGTCCGTCATTTCGACACACAATTTTGCCAGTGTCAAGTGGATTATTTGAAATAAGTTTAGTCAAGTCGAGTCATACGTCAGTCAAGTCGTTTCTTTTGAAGACAAAATGGTGGATTTTTCCTTCAAAACTTGGAAACGAATTCCATCAAATAATAAAAACACATGATACACATTTATTGCACTTTATGCTACGATCGCAAGTATTATTGGTTAAAATTCCACCAAAATTAAGGAACAATACTCTCATAACATCGAGAAAAACAATTAAAATAAATATTGTTCTATGTTGCTTTCACAAATGATGAAATCCACCTTTTTTCGTATAATCTAGTGTCATATTTGATTGACATTATTGGTATTGCCAAGAGGTTTTAAAAACAAAACACAGTCTTGTAACTAGGTTTTTTTTTCATATTTTTTTACTACGATCCAAAGAATAATGAAATCAAGTTATTGACTGCTGTAAAATTTTATAAGATATTTTGTAAAAAAATTTACAGCTTAGTACATTTTGGAACCAGCCGTTGGCCTACCTGATGTTAAATGATAACCACTGCCTATAATGATGCATTTCTCACTCAACACGTCCTCTGAAAACGTGACGTGTGATGTATTGCACTGCGCCCATCACTCTGAGACATACAAGATGTTAAGTCTCTTATGTACCTGTAACGTTGACACCCATACCTTAATTTGACTACAATTTTAGATGACGATGATGTCAAAACTGGAATAAGGAACTGATAAGGCTCTGGAATGACCTGCCATTAGCCATCAAACAATTGGGCTCAAGGGAGTCCTTCAAGAGATCAGTACGTGAGCACTTTCTCAAGAAGTTATATTAAGGTTTCTATTCTATTCCCTTCACTATCACTATCACCAGTTATTATCTTCCTACTTCTCACCGTTTTGGTTGTATGTAAGTATAGTATAATAGTATAATTATTACATATGAAATATTTATATAGGTATTTATATATATATATATATATATATGTTGATATATCTTTTGTGTTCTTTTTCTTTTTTATGTATAGTTATGTATTAATTTAAATTTTTAACTTTTAGTACCTATAAAAACACGCCACACCATCTTTTTGCACGCCCAGGAAGACTGGCAGACAATGCTCTTAGCATTAAGTCCTCCTAGCACTAACTATTTGTGTGAAATTTTAAAATAAAATAAAAATAAATAAAACTGATCCACAGAATTAGATAATCCTATCTAATACCCAGATACTTAGTTTAGTCTGCAATCGAATGTACGTGCTAGTTCTCAAACTATTTAGCTCGACCGTGAACTGTAATGGTGGCTCTAACATCTATCTATATTGGTTTATTGGATCTTCGATACTGAAAATGGCTTTCTCAAGGCTTGTTTCATTACGTTTCACAAGAGGTTTAGGCTGCACGTGCACTTGCGACTATGGTCGCGGCGACCAAATAGGACCCTACTAAAATGTCATAAGGTAACAATAGTAAGCTGTCACAAAACAATATCATAGATAGATATATTCTTTACAGATTCTTTAGGAGGTAAGTACAATGGGCGGCCTTATTGCTAAAAGCAATCTCTTCCAGGCAACCTTTGGATGGACAGGATCTAATACACAAAAGCAAGGAAAAAAAATCATAAAAAAAGAAAAAGAAAAAAAACGAAGAAGAAGGAATCATAGTGTGATTCTATTCTATCTACATAGTCGATTTTGTCAAACAAAAAATATAGACTACACTTTTTATAGTTGGTGATTTTTTTATAAAAATTTCAGTTCCAAACTAACCTAAGTATCTAATATGGAAAACAGTTGGGCCGCTAAGTGCGCGTGTAGCCTCAAAATAAAAAAAATAAAATGGTTTATTTGCTATGCTAAAGTTTACAATTTTGATATACTTTGTAGATATCACATATTTCACCAAACACATTTGGCATGCAAAATAAAACGCGTTAAAGTAGCAAGCTATACCTACTTAAAATAAAAGTGGTGAGATATAGGGGCACTAAAAACTTGTGAGATATACTCAGATTACTCCATAAATGTGTTATATTTCACTGCCCAGTGTAATTTCTTCAGGTCACGTGGTACAATTTTGTACCACGTGATCATTCTTTTTAGACACTTGACAGCAAAATATGCGCGAAAACACATCAAATGACGTCATAATGTCACTATTTATTCAAAGAATAACTATGAGTTAGTATGAACTGACCATGATTTAAAACTTTGCAGTTCAACTTTGATTGGCATACCAATGCTGTTCATACTATGTTTATTCACTGGCTTGAAAGAGTTTAATAATGTAATAATAACTCATACACTAAATATAATTAGAATGATTCATAATATGAGTAATGAGGCTATATGAATGACATAAAAAAATCTTAACAAGTTTATCTACTCGCATCACATCATTGATCTATGTAGTACAGTTAACGACAAAAGTGTAACGTGAAGCAGATAATAAAATTCAACAAAATTATGAAGGAAAAATACACATGAAGCAGTTGAGCTATCTACACACCGTTGCAAACGATTTATAGATAGCTCAACTGATCCAAATCAGTACCAATCGGAAGCGTGCCCAAGACACTGGCTGCATTGCCGCGCTGAATAGCAATGCTGATTCGCTGGCCCAAAAATGAGTTTACTAAATAATAATATGCATTTCAGTTTAAGTTTCAGTTTATGCGGTTCCTGTATATCAATTGTATCAATAATCTCATGGTTTAAGAAAACACAAGCTATCAGATTTAGTTAATAAAGTGGCAGTTGTTTTAATTTCTTAATTTCAAAGCACTGAAATGTAATAATACAACTTAATAATATTTACTATGACCATGTTCTTTTTTACGCTTAAGAATAATGTTCATGACAGTACTTAGAAGAATCAATGACAAAAACGTATCCGGGGTCAACCGAGTTCGATAAAAACTATTCGAAGACTCATCAAAAAGGTAGCATAATAGTTTTCTATAAATAGTTACAAAAGCAACCGCCAACAATACCATGAAACAATAATAATACTCATTCATTAATCAACTTCTATTTATCAATGTACCTATATTGAATGAATGTAATATAGAATTAATTAATTTTTATTTATTGCACATCTAAAATTTTTTTTATGAATAAAAGTGAGTTATTGTTCAGAGTTGGAGGTAAGCGACTTTTTGCACACAACAGGTACTGCCCCCGTATGCCAATGTTTTGCTGTCAAGTTATATTTCACTGCCCAGTGTAATTTCTTCAGGTCACGTGGTACAATTTTGTACCACGTGATCATTCTTTTTAGATACTTGACAGCAAAATATGCGCGAAAACACATCAAATGACGTCATAATGTCACTATTAAGTCACAGAATAACTATGAGTTAGTATGAACTGACCATGATTTAAAACTTTGCAGTTCAACTTTGCAGTTCAATTTTGATTGGCATACCCCTGCTGAACATGCGCAATCGTTTGTTGCACCTAACTTCAGAGGGATGAAGATCGGTTTTGCGTACTGTACCTACTTAGGTAAGCAGTTTTTGAGTACATGGTTAGAGTGAGTCTTTATTATGACATACCTATTTTTGCATCAAACGTAGTACTATTATGTAATCTGTGAACTACTTGTTAGTATTCCGAGCGCGTCCTTTACAATTTTTTAAATCGGTACTCAATCACCGATGACTCATTGCTTGTCTTATACAAAACACTTAGCAGTCACATACCTACCTACCTGCAGGGGTATGCCAATCAAAGTTGAACTGCAAAGTTGAACTGCAAAGTTTTAAATCATGGTCAGTTCATACTAACTCATAGTTATTCTGTGACTAAATAGTGATATCATGACGTCATTTGATGTGTCTTCGCGCATATTTTGCTGTCAAGTGTCTAAAAAGAATGATCACGTGGTACAATTTTGTACCACGTGACCTGAAAAAATTACACTGGGCATTGAAATATAACTTGACAGCAAAAGATTGGCATACGGGGGCAGATCCATAATTTTTTTTAATTTATAGACAAACGTTTGAGCGCAACCTCATCTGATGGCAAGTGACAGTGCAGTTGACGAGGTAGCACATTTGCCTAGAACCTATTCGACTTCGTTCTAGCCGTGTTTTGGATAAAAGCATGAAAAGCAATCACAACATCAACCACAGTTATATTACGTAACATACAAGCGATAGAAACTGCGATAGCGATGCAACAGCAAAAAATCTCATCTGCATATGGTAAGCAGTCGCCATAAAAGTCGTTTGTCTATACAGGGTGTTTACATCATTCTCGAAAACTCTGATCAGGGTTCAGTTCACCTACCTTTGTATAAAACTTTTATTTAAGTACTGTATTTATATTTTGTGTGTACAATAAAGAATAAAGAAAACTTCGACCGTACACATCAATAATGAACAACTTTTCCTATTGAACAACAGTGTGAGGGTGAAAAAGACTACTTTTCCATATATTTTTGCCAAGTATAGTAATACTATACTTAGTATAGTAATAGCAGCATTACATTTTCCATTTATACCAAGTATGGTATGGTATACATGGAAAATGTAATGGTACTGGTTTTTTTCGCACTGACGCTGTTGGTTCCATTGAAAAAGTGGTTCATATGTATGGGTACCTAAGTATTTTAACCCCCAAAGTATTCAGGAATGGTTTTATTACACCCTGTATACAGCCGTCAAAAAGTCTGTAATTTATTATTCAATAAGCCGCTATTTGTGATTCATAATTTAAGTTATTTATTTCTCGGGCCCTTTTTCTTTGTTTTATTTATATACGACCTTGTTATTTCCAGTTGTGTGTTCCTTATCGCTCAACACTCACATATAAACTGATATGATAATCTTCTTCTTCTTACGTGTCAATGGTGACAATCACTAGACGAAGTTCGAATAGAACTTCGCTACTTTTACCCCTGCGTCTGTAGCATCCATAATATCATCCCTTGTGCAGGTGGTAGGGCACAAGGGGCAAACAAGCAAATGGGAAACGTATAAAACGTAAGTAACGTATAAAGAAACGTATAAATGAGATTGCGTCTCATCGCGCGTTGCGCTTACTTATGCCACAGTTAAACGTTTGCACTTTGGCCGAGAATAGTGGATTAGGTACAAAAATTAGACGAAACAGAATCAAATCAACCTGTTAACAAAAACTAATTTAAAACATTAAAAATAAGCTAAATGACCTAGAAACCATGTTGCTATGCGCTGCAGAGTTTCAAATTAGAAACCGGAATTACCATAAATTATCTTAGGTATGCAGAGAATCGTAAAGTGTACAAAATTGTGTATTTATCAAACAATTAATTAAACTTCAAAGTATGTTTACCCGCGAAATGCCCCTTTACTGAGTAACCCTGTTGAAGCCCGGAGCACTTTTCTTGTTTGACCTCAAGCCATAGATACAGCCACAGTCACTCTACCGTTCGGCTTTTACTGATTTAGCCGAATTATGTAGTGTAGTGGAGAAGACAAGACCGAAGACACTGGCACTACCAGCTTCATCATCAGAAGATGATGATGATGGCAGTTCATTGGGAATATTCTAGTGACCGTAAACATCACTAAAAAGTCACAGAAAAGCAAAATACGCAATTTCGTGCAAGTGACATGGCATATTTTTTTTCAGTTATTTTTATTTATAAGCCAAACTACTGAACCGATTTTGATAAAAATTGAGTGAGACTTACCTGGAAGTACATCCTTTTAGATTAAAAAAAATGTTTTAATCGGTTCATAAAATATAACGGAGTTCTGCCCCCGTATGCCAATCTTTTGCTGTCAAGTTATATTTCACTGCCCAGTGTAATTTCTTCAGGTCACGTGGTACAATTTTGTACCACGTGATCATTCTTTTTAGACACTTGACAGCAAAATATGCGCGAAAACAAATTAAAGGACATCATAATGTCACTATTTAGTCACAGAATATCTATGAGTTAGTATGAACTGACCACGATTTACAACTTTGCAGTTCAACTTTGCAGTTCAACTTTGAAGTTCAACTTTGATTGGCATACCAATACTGAGGTAATTAATTTGATAAAAAAACCGAAATCGGAGAGGCAGTTTGGCTAAAAAGATGATGATAAAATTGGAAGAAAGCCGTGGATTGTTCTAATAAACAACTAAATGATGGAACAAGCCATTGACCCACCTGATGTTAAGTGGTAACCACTGCTTATAACGATGCATTACTTACTGAGCAAGTCCACTGAGGATGTGCCCTGTGATGTATTGCACTGCACCCATCACTTTGTGACAGTCTCGTGCCTGTAATTGCACAAGCACCTGTTTAGATTGAACTCAGAAAACAATATTCGGCTAGAATTTCGGCCAAAAAGTAATTTTCGGGCAGTCACTATTTATTTAATTGGAGCTAATAGAAATTTATAGGGCTATGAACAATGGTGCGTTTATTACACCAAAGCTATAAAGTAATGGTTACCTACAGTACCTACCTTGTGTTTTGAAAGAAAAATGCCTTTCTTAGGGAGAACGCAAACCAAAGACAAAACGTCTTGTCGAACAGTTAGTGATGTGAAACTTCTCAGTAAAACTTTTTTAGTTACGATATGCTTCTTTTTATTTGCTGTTTTCGTTACTTGCTTATTTAATGAGAATCATCCTAAGTACTTAATAATATTATTAAGTACACTACATAATTACTTTATATTCTTATTTATTAAAAAAGCACCGTTCATTCTTTAGGTATATGCGTATAAAGCAATGTTTAATAGGTAGGTACTAAACAATGCTATAATAGATAGGTAAACATAATTTTATGCATGCATGTTTGCTTTTGAAGGCCGCTCGGCCAATTTAATTAATTAATTAAATTGTTTTAACGGCTGGTTTGCGAACCTATTAATAAAAAAACGTAAGAAAAGACTGTCGTGTCAATTGATGTGAGTTTCGTTACAACGAAAACAGCATATGACGAGGAAGCATTCATCATATGCTGTTTTCGTTATAACAGAAAATTTATTTTCACGTTACTAAGTACGCGACAAAACAGTTTTGTCGATAGATGTGCGTTGGCCCTTACAGTTGGTAACAAAACAAATGGACGAAGTTATTACCTACTAGCAGTTACCTGCGACTTCGTACGCGAGTACCGTTTCCGTGTACATTATTATTATCTGTGCGTGTACCGAGCGGATACTTTGAGAAACTTGACATTACACCGAACCCGTACTCGAATGTCAAACGTTAGTTGGTAGACCAAAGAGGTAGTACTACGTCCTGTCAAACTGACGTGACATGACATGACATCATCCTCTTGCTAAATTAGCGCTGCTAATCCCGTTCGTTCATTTTATCCTGTAGGTCCTGTTAATTATTCGGGATAAAAAGTAGCCTGTGTGTTAATCCAGGTTATGAACTATATATATGCCAAGTTTCATCCAAGTTGGATCAGTAGTTTCGACGTGATTGAAACACACACACATCCAAACATCTAAACTATCGCATTTATAATATTAGTAGGATAGGATTTCACCATACACATTCATTAATTTCGGCCAGAAATTAGTACAGTCGGAATCATTATTTGTTGCCTTTTTATAAAACTAAACATTATTTATGAATTTAGCATTAACTATGATGTACGATCTTAATTACTACGAATGTATATCAACAATGAAAAAAACACTTACCATCAGGTGAGATTGCCAAAGGATAGTTTATTTCGTATAAAAAAATATATAATTTAGCAAAGTAAAAATGGCTAAGTTACTAAGTTGAGTAGGCAGGCTAAGTACCTAATTCTTGTTGAAGCAACATCTGCTTTTAATGCTGTCATTATCTATTTACTTATTCTGGGCACTTTATATCGCATCTGGTGACGACAAGGACAGGCTATATTTATTATGGACGGTCATTATAAATAATTCATTTATTTATTTTTTAATACACTAAAAATTACTAAATTGAGCCGAAGGTCGAGCTCAATGGCGCGTCTTGGGAGAGACCTGCGTCCAGCACTGGACGAATAATGGTCGATGATGATGATGGTTTAGACATAAATAGGTCCGTTTTTTTGGGAAACCACAGTGCAAATAACAGCTAAGTAAAACTAAGATATTATTTCCATACTCATGTAGATAGCTCAACTGTTTCATGTGTATTTTGTATATATTATAAATATTGTAAATACTGTATTATTCGTAATTTTCTTTGTGTATAAATGTACCCTTTTACGTACCTATAGTAGTTACAACCAATCTTTGTGACTCTGAATAAATAATTATCTGCGCAGAACTGGTTTTTAGGTCGAATTGGAGATAAGCGAATTTTCGCGAAACAGTCCACGCACAATCATTGATAGGTACTTACACTACACATAACTTTAGAGGGATAAAGATTCGTTGTGCGTAGGTACTTAATAAATACAAGAAAATACTGTAATCTGAAACAGCACGAACTATTCATGCAAGTGTCGCGCAGGAGAGAGAGAAAGACAAAAGTTAGTGAAAAATAAATCGTACTACCATTTGCCTTGATTCTAGCCGCCATTATTTTGATTGTCTTGGAAATCGCTAAAGGAAGAGCACAATAGAACTATCTAAGTACTTAACTGAGAACCTACTTTGGAATCCCACGGTAGGTACTTATACTAACCACATTACAAAATACAGGCGTTTTTTGTTCTAATTTATTACCGTGATGAAAGTTTTTATTATTGTTTATACAAAAATAATTGAGTAGCTAAAGAGTGTCGTGTGCTTAGTTATTAGGTAGGAGATTATTAATATTATTTTAACATTTTTATCAATAAAACTAAAAACATAGTCGTTTTTTGTAAAAAAAGACGTCGATTTATCTAAAATAAATTATTAGACATCCTTTCCTAGTCACCATGACATGTAACAAAAACAAAACAAGATAAAAACAGTAGGTATTCTCATATTTTACTTCAATGTTGCCCTATTCACTCGACTACTCTGAAGCAAAAAAGAAGGTTATGATTTTCATAACAACGCAGTCGAATTCGATCAAGATTCAAACTAGACTACTCAGGCCGCTCGCCCACGACTACTTTTAGTAGTAAACGCGCAACAGCATCGCTACTATCGCGCGTCAGTTGCGATGGAAAAGGTTACACAGCCAGCGACCGAATCGACTGTATCGATGCGAACGCGCGTCAGCATCGCGACAGCAACGCTGCAAAAAGTCGTCGTGAGTGAACGGCCTAGAAATATAACGAAGGAAAAATATATAAGCTGTAAGTAATTTCCCAAACTATTGTCTACCTATATTGTTGACATCAGTCATCATAGCCAACCGACGACGGTAGACAAACTAATAAAAAAGTTATGTTACGAATCAAGTGCGTCATATTGTAGCCAATAACATTATAACATAGGGTGTGTGGGGTGTTGCAGAGCATAGAAGACCGGAGATTCATTCATTCATCGAGTCAAGAAAAAACCTGACAAACCTAAACCAAAGTAGGTAGGTTAATTATTCTGCGTCAAGATGTTAATTAGTAAGAGGGATGACGTTAGCTTTGAATATGTAAATCGCGACAGGTCTGCGATTATTGCCGATGTACAGTAGAAAGGTGTAAGATTGTAGAAAACGCTTTTTTTCCTAGCAGAAAAAGAAACAAAATCTCTCACACATAGTTATAATGAACTACGTACCTAGTTGTGAGTTTGTAAAATTTAAGAAAATAAATATATTGAACTAAAAGTGGACCTTATGGCGCTGTAAGAACACTTATGTTACGCAGATATTTTTAAAAGCACTTTGTACCTAACATACTCGTATCTACCTATACCTGCATAGGTACCTACCTAAGATTCTAGTTCTTTTAGGGCGAACGCAAACCGAAAACAAAACGTCTTGTAGAACAGTTAGTGATGTGAAACTTCATAATTTTTTGACAAACCCTTTCAGTAAAACTTTTTTAGTTACAATATGCTTCTTTTTATTTGCTGTTTTCGTTACTTGCTTATTTAATGAGAATCAACCTAAGTACTTAATAATATTATTAAGTACACTACATAATTACTCTATTCTTATTTATTATAAAAGCACAGTTCATTCTCTAGGTATGTGCGTATAAAGCAATGTTTAATAGGTAGGTACTAAACAATGCTATAATAGATAGGTAAACATAATTTTATGCATGCTGTGTTCGCTTTTTTCGCTTTTTCGTTATAAAGAAAACAGCATATGACGAGTGCTGCCTCGTCATATGCTGTTATCGTTATAAAAGAAAATTTATTTTCACGTCACTAAATGCGCGACAAAACAGTTTTGTCGATAGATGTTCGTTGGCCCTTAGTGTCTGCAAACACAACGTCTTGTCGCTGCGTCTAGTCGTTTCGATTGCGTTTGTATTTTTGTCGCGGCGATGCTGTCGCGAAGTATAAAGTATAATGTCTAGTCGCCAAACTATCGCCAGTGATAAGACGCTGTGTTTGCGCAGTCACCTGCACTAAACCTCCTACTATAATCCTATCCTACTAATATTATAAATGCGAAAGTTTAGATGTTTGGATGTTTGTGTTTCAATCACGTCTAAACTACTGAACCAACTTGGATGAAACTCGGCATATATATAGTTCGTAACCTGGATTGACACATAGGCTACTTGTTATTTCGAATAATTAACAGGATCTATAAGATAAAATGAACGAAAAGGATTAGCAGCGCCAATTGGCAAGAGGATTTCATTGTCATGTCATGTCACGTCAGTTTGACAGGGCGTAGTACTACCTCTTTGGTCTAACAACTAGCGTTTGACATTCCAGTAGGTACGAGTTCGGTGTTATGAGGTGTAATGTCAAGTTTCTCAAAGTATCCGCTCAGTATACGCACAGATAATATAATGTACACGGAAACTGTAGACGCGTACGAAGTCGCGGGTAACTGCTAGTATTATATAATAATCGTGTAGCTATTAGGTCTTGTGAAGTTCCAGTCACGTCGGCAATAGTGTCTATGTCTGCACATTGTTATTATAATGTCACATTACGACGACATTGTTGTGCGTCAAATATCAGCTAATCTTTAATTATAGTCTGTCTAGGGCTTGTTATAGTCTTGTTGTCTGTGTTTGTTTAGGTACTATCAGCGACACAAGTCTGTGATCGTTACTAACTACAGTTCATTTTACTAAAATCAAAAGTTTAACTTAACCGACATTTTGAAGATTTGCCTTCATCAATTTCAATATTATGCAAAAGATACTAAATTGTAACTATTTTGAGTTTGTAAACCTCTTTTGTAAGCAAGACGTAGTTTTTTTTGTTATTTACATCTCGCTTTCCGGTTTATCTGTTTCATACAATTTAACAGCTAAAACACGTCCTGGGTCATTTTGTCCACCAAGCGAATTATGCGTAGCTTACCTCGTAGCTTCTCATTACGGCGACACAGTGAATCCTGGTGTTAGATCAGTTGTCTCAATAAAAGGGATGGACTTGTCTTTGCTTACATTATTGCATGGAAGCCATTATGTGGCCGTTGGTTTGACGCTGTCATTAAAAAAATGCTAATTTGCGGTTGCCATTTTGGTAATAAGTATAAGCCCCGACACGATCGCAGCTTGAAAGCTCAAGGTCGAATACCGAATTTTTATAATCTCTTTGGTCGCGAAAACACCTTCCCACCTAAATGGTCAAAATGGTCTAAATGGTCTAAGTGGAGTTCCCTCCACTCAAGATCAGAGCTATCAAACCATTTTTTTTTATATAATATAGAATGTCCTTTGGCCACAACCTCACCTGATGGTAAGTGACGATGAGGCCGACGATGGAGCAGGACAGTCTAGAAGACACCTATTCACTCTTGCCTTGAAAAGACCCAGATTATATTTATCAGGAAAGACAGAAGACGGCAACGAGTTCCATTTCTTGGCAGTTCGCATAATGACCATATACCTATACCTCTTTTAAAAAACTAATAGCTTTACAAAGTCAAGCTTCGGAAGGGATTTTAGGAGTTCTTGCACTGATTGATCGGAAATTCTCTTTTATTATGTAAGAACCGTATGTGGGACCTTTAACTTGCCATAGTGCAGAACTTTTGTTCGAAAAGTGTTCTGGAAATGAAGCATTAGTACAGGCACTGACATTGGGGGTTTCTCCTTAGGTTTGTCGTTTTTTTCCTACAACGTTTGTATATAAAAAAAGCGTAAATTTTTCCTATACACACGTTGCAAGGTTTACTCTACTGTTGGAAATTCTACTAATTTGAAACTCATTACTGCAGGGGTATGCCAATCAAAGTTGAACTGCAAAGTTTGAAATCATGGTCAGTTCATACTAACTCATAGTTATTCTGTGACTAATTAGTGACATTATGACGACATTTGATGTGTTTTCGCGCATATTTTGCTGTCAAGTGTCTAAAAAGAATGATCACGTGGTTCAAAATTGTACCACGTGACCTGAAGAAATTACACTGGGCAGTGAAATATAACTTGACAGCAAAAGATTGGCATACGGGGGCTGAGTCTAGCCCACTCTCGGAGAAATAGCATGCAAATCGGTATCGTTCACCGATGAGTTGGAGCGCGTGAAAAATATGCTCTTATTCAAGTTTAATCACATAAAAAATAAGGTTTCATCATGGTTCGAAACCTTAAAAGTTGATAACAGCAGCTTAAAAAGCACAGTAGACTTATTCTCAAAGCATTTATCTCTAAAATTAATTTATTGTTTTTTATGTGAGGCATAATCTAAAATACCATCCCCTTTTTCTGAATTTGCAACGAAACCAAAACTGGTGCTAACGCTAACCGTCTGGGGCATTGATGCTAACTTTTCTGCAAACTTTTATTTTGTATAAATTATTTTTTCTTCGAAAAATACTTTTTATACTTGCCAGTTTTTTGAGTTATTCTTTAGCCTGTTTTACTAAAATAACTGTACCACATAATATTTCAGGAAACTATGTGAAACTTTACATATGGCTTGCCTTGAACTAGAAAGAGTGTGTTAGCATTGAATTTGGAAGTCTGCAGGGGTATGCCAATCAAAGTTGAACTGCAAAGTTTGAAATCATGGTCAGTTCATACTAACTCATAGTTATTCTGTGACTAAATAGTGACATTATGATGTCATTTAATTTGTTTTCGCGCATATTTTGTTGTCAAGTATCTAAAAAGAATGATCACGTGGTACAAAATTGTACCACGTGACCTGAAGAAATTACACTGGGCAGTGAAATATAACTTGACAGCAAAAGATTGGCATACGGGAGCAGTTGATTTGCCAAAACGATATATTCCAGTTATCCGACCAGTGGGGATCTAAATTTTTTCCAGAATTTCTCACTGACTACGTTGTAGCAGTGTAGCAGTGAGGATTTCTAGATTAGTAGCTCCTAGCAATTCAAAATCTTGCATATAATATGCTCTTTACTAATGATAATGTCACCTCTAATAATGATAATATTACCCTGTATCTCGATGAAAACACTGAAACAAGTTAGTGACTCAATCTAAATTCACTTTCATATATACAGCGCATGCATATTTCATGCAAAATAGTAATAGAATTTCCATGACATGCATACAAACTCACTTTTCAGCTCAATGTAAATTAGCTATTAGCAGAATGGCTAAAGGAGCAGGGCATGTCCAGTAATATTAACTATTTCAGCCCGAAGATAACATCATAAAATCGCTTGAAAATGGAAAACGTTTAATGTATGGGAATGGTCACGTTGTCGTCTAATTAACCCCCGACACAAAAACGACGGAGTGTTATAAGTTTGACGTGTCTGTGTGTGTGTGTGTGTGTGTGTGTGTGTGTGTCTGAGGCCACGTATCTCCCGAACGAAAGAACTGATTTTGATTACGTTTTTTTGCCTTACTTTTGGCGTCAGCGTCACAGCGACTTTAGTACAAATTTGATTCACAACGACAAAACGCTGTGTTTGCGCCGTCCCAAACTACCTACGTAAACCTCAAAATATGAATTTACGTACTCAAAATAAGGTTAGTGGGACAAACAAGTCAAAGTCGTTTGAATGAGGTCAAGTGATAAAGCTGTTTTTTAGATTAACCCACAATTTTCAATACTTACCTAATAGTTTATCTATAAGGTAGTTAATTATCTTTTCCTTGGCTAATAATGAGTAAGAATGAGTGCTACTACCTATATTTTTAGACAATTTAATGATGGAATAAACTGATAGCTCACCTGATGTTAGGCGGTAACCACTGCCTATTTGCATTGCCTCGCTGAGTACGTCATTCGGACGCAATGGACGCGAAGCTCTAAAGATGAAGTAGTTACCTAATGATGATGATGATTGCATCTGATGATTTACAGTTGTGTAAACTAAATAAGAACATTACAGTGATCAGTGTTCAGTCTAGATAACCTTAGGGTTAATAAATTGTTCGTTATCTACAAATAAGAGACAGATTGTATTAAAATAACGACTATCGAAATATATAATAATTTTTTTATCTCAAAAAGCTATAAATATCAAAGTCAAAAATATTTTATTCAATAAAATCACAAGGATCATTTAGAATCGTCTTATACAACGTGTAACATATTGTCCCTATAAGCCGAAAAGAAGCTTATTCAGACCAAACACGTGAATAGATTTGCATGTGCAAAAGTTTAATACAGCCAATTGGAAATATCTATATTTTTTTTATCTTAGAAATTTGCAACAACCCTAAGTGTTTGTTTAGTCGCACCCTCTTATCACGTAGCACCCACACATATATACTTTAACACGTGTGTGCAATGCTATTTTTAAGGAAACTTTAAAACGGTTTTCATGAATAAAAAATACGAAATATGTATTAAAAGTCGTAGAACAAATGTTGTTCGCCATGACTCATGACTCCCCTTTCAGACTTATAGGGACATTATGTTACACCCTGTATAACTAGGTGATTCTATATTTAGTTGCCAGTTCCACGCGACCAGAGCCTAGAAGAATATCAACGCATAAAAGAACTCCAAATAATAAATTCATAATTATTTAAATTACTTTTCACTAACTGGAAATACACTGACATCTAATTATTTCAGGACACGGTATATTTAGACGCAGTATCTACATCACACGTAATAATCAATATAGATTGCGTAGGCTAGTCGCAAAAGTAAAGGAAAACAAAGTAAAGCAAGTAAGTAAAAGAAAGTAAAAGAAGAAAAGTAAAGAAAGTAAAACACGTAAAGGAGATCTTTCATAAAATTAGGATCACTGCCTTAGAGCGGCCACACAGTCGGAATTCCGTTTCGGAATTACGAATCGAAATTCCGAAACGGAATTCCGACTGTACGTGATCGCTCTTGATCACGAATAAATGTGACAATCGTAAACGTATCGTAACACTAGCGTATCCGAGATACACTGCGCGGTGACGCTACAGCGTTTGCCAGTCGAGCTGACGTTGACGCGCAATATGATTCGAATTAGTTTATGTTACGCGGCGACTGTCAGATTTGTTCGTTAGACCCTCCTGTTTATAGAAAGCGTGTTGAGAAGGCTCGTGAAAACCTCTGCCAAAAGCACTTTAATTATAAATTATAATTATATAATAGCCAGAACAAATTGATTCATTCGGAAACCTCAATAAATCATGCTGAAACTAAACACGGAGTAGTTTATGGACCATAAAACAATCCAACTATCCTTCCTTCTCTGCAATTTTAAATTCTAGTCCATTGTAATAAAGATAGTATTTTCATGGCTGGAAAACGCCCGTCAGCTCGCGGCATCGTAAAACTGGACTCTCATTATTTTAAAGAGTAGAGTCAATTCCATTAAACAAAAAACATTCAAGAATGAATCGTTTTAAATATTTTTAGCGTGTTTTCGACATACGATTTTGAACAAAACGTTTACCTATTTCGTGAATATTGTGAAGATTTATTTAGAATATTTTTGCCACATTTTCTATCTGTTGAAATATTTATTTTTACAATATTTTTAACAGAAGTAATCGTGGTCATTCACAAAATATATTACATACCTACTTAAAGTGTTTTTCAATAAAATGTAAAAGTTTCCCAAAGTTCAAAATTCAGTTTAATAATCAATTTCTTTCACAACACCTAAACCCAAAGCGGAAATTAAATCTACCCCACACCTCGAAGTTATTTCAACACCCTATTAAAACCGCCCTTAAATTTTAATTTCATTGTATGCTTCCCTTCTATTGTTTAAAGTTATTCAAAATTTTGTTCAGAATAACAATTAATTTAATGTTCACACACTTAATAAATTTTATCCATATTATCCATATTATTACCCATAATTACATAATAATTAATGCATAATATTACGTTTACGTAAATGTTTTCTTAAATTATTGTAAAATATTTTAACCTTCAAACAAGTTATGTTTTTCAAAAGTACATTTAATTCGACGCTGATGAGCCAATTTGGTATATCTCAAAATAAAAAGTTTTTAGGAGAGATTGTTAGTAAATAGAACATGGCGGTCCCGGCTTGGCAGTCCTTAACCCACGACGGATGCCTTAAGGCAGTCTAAAAAATTCGTCACTAGAATTAGCAACTAACTCATACGAACAAACGAGGAAAAGCTAACATTATTGTAAAAAGTTTTAACATAACATCACGCTGGTTTTCAGAAGGATAGGCAGAAACACGTATTCACAATTCCAAAGATTCATACCTCCTAAACTAATACGTACCTGAAACCAATAAGGCGTAAAACAATTCAATAACAGATAATCACATGACATTGGTTTTGTATGGAAATGGAAGGAAGCCATTTTAAATGCTAAACCGATCGTGATGCGGTCATAATGAAATTGTAAGTGACAGAATATTGAATAAATTGTCAGGTGGTGCAAGGATGTTGGCATAATTTGATTGTTCTTAATCGAAACTAGTCTCGAACGGGAACAGATGTATAGTAGTCACAACGGATCTTTGTCCCTCTAAAGTATCTGCGCAGAACCCATTTTTGGGTCGAATTGGAGGTAAGCGAATTTTCCGACACAATAAGTACCATCAGCAAAAGTTCAACCTTACCACCTTAAGGGTGCATTTCCTGTAAACCGACTAGCTGTTAATTTTTGAATACCAATAGAAGCAAATTATTTCGGGTGTAAAAGTTATGAAAACAATGGGCCGTCATAAAACTAAATAGATGTTTAGATCTGTGGTTGGTCAAAATAAGAAGACAAAAGAAAAAGGCTGGGTCAGGTAGCTAACTGCTTGCAAGCGAAACAGTTTCAAAAGTGGTAAGGTGGTAAATTTGCCGATAGTACATGCGCAATCGTTGTTGCACCTAACTTCAAAGAGACTAATTTATAGATTTATAGATCTTTTATAAGAAAAACTTGATGGGATGGACAGATGAGTCATTTAAAACTCGGCGATATTAATAATTGAAAAATTGGTACCTATAGATACCTAGGTTGGGCTAAGCGGTAAAATTTTAGAGCCTCCAATCTAGAACTTACATACTTATAAACTAATACGTAATAAGGAGTGTACCTAACCCTTAATATGGTTTACAGCTTTTGAAATTTAAGTTGGTAGACGAGTCACGTAAAACAAGCGAGCCTATTGAAGGAATTAGGTTGGGGTAATTCACCGTCGGGGTATAATTTACCTCCATGTGGACCTGCCTGATTTAACGGCACAGTATAAAAATATCATAAATTTTCCTCAGAATTGCCCTCACCCCAATATATTTACGAGTACAGTAAACGAATTTCAAAGCAAATAACAAAGTTGCCATTTTTGGTAACCGAAAATGCTTTCTGTCAAGATTTCTAGTAAACGTCATGTAGAGTGATCATCATCCAATCATAAACAAGAGAAATGACGCGATACCATTTCCACAAGCTTCACAAAGCGAGTTGGTATATTCTGTCTTCAGCGCTGCAGATTGTGGCTTCGACACCCATCGAGAACAAACATTGTGGAACACATTATGGAACAAGCATTGTGGAATATACACAATTTTTGTGCATAGAGTATTTTTTAATTCTGAAAAGACGTTAAATGAAGTCTACCAAATTTTTTTCAATATTTTTTTATTTTTGTTGCTTGATTTTAAACATGTCAGCTCTTGTCCAGAGGAATTAAAACTGTAAACAAGAACATATACATTTCATCACCGAAAAACACCACGAAGGACGACCTGTCTACTAGATGGAGAAACGACCTAGAATCAGTCCCTCTGAAAATCTATGACATAAGCGTAAGTTTACCTTCTGGTCTATGTTTAGAAATGGACGCCCTGTAGTTGTAATTTTATATAATCACAAACTATCTAAGGGCGTCTTGCACCAGAATCACTAAACGTATTTAACAGCTAAATCGATTTAAATCTGACGTATTTGTATGACTTGACAACTCGCTAAATACTATTTAAGAGTTAAACGCGTTTAGCGATTCTGGTGCAAGCCGCCCTAAGTGTGAAAAGTAAACGATAAAAATTTCCTATGTCCCACAAACAAGAACAACTCTAAATGGCCTTTGTCTTGTCTAATCGCGACTTCATGACGTCAAAGTATCATCGTTGCTGTCACAAAAATAGACACCTATAATGATTTCTAATATGTCATTTTTGCTATCCCAGCACAAGGCATTGACTTCGTTATTGAAAACCAAAGAAGTGATTCTAAATTCAAAATATCAAAGGCCTTCCGTTGTGAACAAACAATCGAATTACGATCAAAGTTATCCGCCTGTCAGATTTGACAGTGCTAGCGCCGATAATGCTTTGACGTCATGAAGTCGCGATTAGACAAGACAAAGGCCACGGTGACTTGCTAATGTGATCATTTTATGTCAGATGATAAATTAAGCATTTAAAAAATCAACAATAATTCTGGGCCAACGCATCAGCATTGCTATTCAGCGCGGCAATGCAGAATCTTGGGCCCACTTCCGATTGGTACTGATTTGGATCAGTTGAGCTATCCTATAAATCCTTTGCAACGGTTTGTAGATAGCTCAACTGTTTCATGTGTATTTTGAATATATTATAAATATTGTAAATACTGTATTAGTCATAATTTTCTTTGTGAATAAACCTATATTAACAATCTAATAAAAAGAGTCTATAATGTCACAGCTAAGGGCCTGCGCACATCTTTTATGTGCAGTGTACCTCACTACCTAACTATTTAACTTTTTTACTGTGTTTTGTTTGTGCAAGAAGCTTAAACACATCTATATGCGGAAACTCATACCGGGTCAATAGTTATAACCTTATTTAAGACTCCAGAATAGTCATAGGTAATATAAGACTGTTTATTAACCCTGGAAATAAAATAAATAAAAGTACTTAGGCGCAATTTAGGGTTTTAGAGTTGAATTGCTTTTTTATCAATTCAACAATAATTCTGATCTGATCACCTTTTTGGCAACGTCTAGTTGTTTGTACTTTGTTTTATGTTACGTTTTTGTGTATGGTCAAATAAAGTTTTTTCTCTCTTTCTTTCTTTCTTTCAATTAACGTTGACGTATTTACCACTGGACTGCTAGGTTGTCCGTTTTATTATTAGCTTGTGTGTTTCTTCTCTAGTTCAACTTTAAATTAAGATGTTAGAACGTGTTGGTTCAAGCTTATCCACAGCTTACGCTAAGCTTACAAAATTACTTTTATCATTTGTTTTATGAAAGAAACAAGTTGAAAAACGTTTACACAGACTTTAATAACAACTCCTGTGAAGAGATTACCGAAGTTGTCCTTGCTTTGCTTAGTCTTACGAAATGCAATATTTGAGCTGTGAGTTTTGCAGATAAGAGGTATGTAGCTAATATCAACTAGAAAAAAAAATTGCATAAATATATGCAATAAAACTGCAGATGATTGTAATATTAATAGTAGATTGTCAGGGGTAATTTTTACCTCATTCTCCTCCAAAAACCAAACTCTTTAATGCCTGAGACTAAATTATAATGCTATGGTCTAACATTGCCTAGTAAGCTTCTATAACACTCTAAAATACACACAAAAACCTACGTAGGTAAGTGAAAACACTATCATGAATTGATGCAGAATACGGAGCTGATTCAGTCCCACTATATTACTATTTATAATTTATAAATGTCTAAGTTTAGATGTTTCGATGTTTGTGTTTCAATCACGTTGTAACTACTGGTCCGATTTGGATGAAACTTGGAATATATAATAGTTCGTAACCTGGATTAACACCATAGGCTACTTTTTTTGCTTTTTTAGGTAGTTTTTTTTGTTTTTGTGGACGAAGTCGCGGGTCACTGCTGGTAAATAATTTAAAGTGTATCATTAAAATAAATAAAAATAAAAAAGCCTTTATTCCTAACTTATTTTATAAAGTATTGACACTTTTAACTGTATTAAGGAAAAAAAAATTAATTTGTTAGGACCCCTCTTGGGTATAGGCCTCCTCCAGTGTTCTCCAATTGTCTCGGTCCTGAGCCAAAGTGTATCATTAATCAGTATAAATCTCAGTCTGAAAAAATAATGTTTCTTACATAGTAACAGAGTTGAATGTAAAATTAAAACAGTGCGCTGTACCTACAATGTAAACATAATGAATTGCCGAGATATACTCAAATCTCTAGAATCTTATCTTTACAATTTTTCCCAAAAAATAATAAGTACGGGTGTAAAAATGTCAACAGAGTAATCAAAATAGAAATTGGTTTATTTGAAAATTACTATTTTTTTTTAATTTCCCTGCTGATGGCCCATCTATTTTTGCCTTTGGTAAAAGTAAAAAGTGACATGTGATGTGAGGCATTGCAGTATCCATTACTCATTGGTCAAATCCGCAAGTCAATAAACATTTCTATGTTTTTTTTCAAAATCTTTTTAACATTTCAACAGTTTTCTCCGATAAAAACCAAGTTACGATGTTATTAAAACATTAACACTCAAGTTAATCGGGTTTGACGGCTGCTAAAAGCTTTGCAGAAAAAGGGACCAGCAGGGGTATTCCAATCTCAGTTGAACTGCAAAGATTTAAATCATGGTCAGTTCGTACTAACTCATAGTTATTCTGTGACTAAATAACTAGTTGTCCTGTGAGAACATAGACCTCGCGAGCCTTTATAACCGTGCAATAACCAACACTTTCCCTTTTACCCTGGCTAAGTAAATCTAATTTCAGGTGCTTGAATTTTCCAATAGGCCCTTATGTAGACTTTTGAGCAAAATAAGGGTATAAGTTTTAGCGATTACTCGCGTTCCCTTGGTCCTAAGAGGTCGAATCTGGGGTCTACGGATTTGTCTCATAAAGGCGAAGAGGACTGTGTAGTCTCATTGATATTGGTAGAAGTCAATTTTTGGGAAAAAAAATAAAAAAATAATTTCCCCTTTTTCCCCCTTTCCAGTCCCCCTTTTTGGAAATATTTTTACACCATCTTGTGTAGAATGAAATCTTTCGTGTGCTCCTTAAATTTGATTGAAATCCGTCGATAAATAACGCTACAGCAAACTTTCCCTCTTTTCTCCCCTATTTTCCCCCCAATCAAAAATCCCCGACGACAAAAAAAAATCTAATAATTCATATAACCTGTGTACCAAGTTTCGTCCAGATCGGTTGAAAAATGCGACCTGTAGAGGAGAACAGACAGACAGACAGACAGACAGACATCCGGACAAACGCATTTTTGGCCAATGTGGAAACTGAGACGCTTCGCTCGCTTCGCTCGCTCGGTCAATAAATTATGATGTCATTTAATTTGTTTTCGCGCATATTTTGCTGTCAAGTGTCTAAAAAAAAGGATCACGTGGTACAATTTTGTACCACGTGACCTGAAGAAATTACACTGGGCAGTGAAATATAACTTGACAGCAAAAGATTGGAATACGGGGGCAGTCGTCAAACGTCACTTTTGACAGTCACGATACTAAGTATCAATCCAATACTCAGTTACTATATTAAAAATAAAATCAGGAAATTCCTCATATTACAAGTGTATCAGGCACAAGTAGCAAGTAACTTCTTTTTCCAAGGGTTCTTCTTTCATATTATATTCTGTCCGTCAAAAGACAATTTTGCCAACGTCAAGAGATTTATTTGAATAAGGAACTGTCAAATCAGTCTTCAAACCAACTGTCAATTGTGTGATTAAAAAAGTGCGGACTTGACGGATGACTCGACTTGACTAATACAATTTCAAATAACTTAGCACTGGCGAAATTGTCAATATGACGGACAGAGGCTATATAAATATAATAGAAGAAGAAGAAGATTCAGTTTGACAGATTCAATGAAATTTATATGCCTATTTAGGAGATTTTAGTTGAGGTCAGCAGCTTAGACACTGCAATTGATAAAAACACCAAAAAAATACTCCACAAAGAATTCGATAACATATCAAGTTTATTTTACCATCATAAAAAAAAGATAAATGCCTTTATCAACGACAGTCGCCGTAATAAACGAATAAGTTCCATCAATCATATTGTAAAAAATCTGAAGTTATTTTCACAAGGAACGTTGTAAATAATATGTAGGTATAATATAGTTATAAACACATCATTGGTTTATTATTGTTATCTTTAACATATACTCGTAAATGGTATAATAGAGATCATAATGACACTAATATAAATAATACTAATCCCAGATCCCTAGTTGTGTAAAGCATTCTGCAGGTATATTGCAAGAAACTCAATAACTTATGTTATAACACTTTCTTCCGTATGTCTCGCTACGGTTTGTGTAATAAGTACAGTAAATCATTTTCTAGATGCACTTTTCTGTGCTAGTCAAAAAGGTTGTTAAATCCGCTGTTACCTATTTCGTTGTCATGCAAATGACAATGCTGTCATTGTCACTTTCTCACTTGTCATTTTAAGCTGCACTAAAATGACAGGAGGATACAAAGATAAAAGAAGATAAAATAAATTTGTGCTATAAGGATTACTACTAGTGATAAAATACAGAAGACAACTTACTACACTTTATCACAAAGTTTAAAAGACTTTGAGAAATGACATGGCGAATTTATCAGGATTCGATTGCCGAAAACGTTTGAAAACAGGAGAATGAGAGATCGCGATATTTGAAACGTCTATTTTTTCTTTGTCAAATCTTTATCGAGAACAAGCTGAAAGTAATATTGAAAAAGTACCTAGTTACTTGTTCAAAAAACCTCTCAATTTTGTGTCATGATGTCCATATATTGAATACTAGCAATTGCCCGCGACTTCGTACGCGTCTACAGTTTCCGTGTACATTATATTATCTGTGTGTGTACCGAGCGGATACTTCTTTGAGAAACTTGACATACACCTCATTACACCGAACTCGTACCTACTGGAATGTCAAACGCTAGTTGTTAGACCAAAGAGGTAGTACTACGCCCTGTCAAACTGACGAGACATGACATGACAATAAAATCCTCTTGCCAATTGGCGCTGCTAATCCTTTTCGTTCATTTTATCCTGTAAATCCTGTTAATTATTCGGGATGAAAAGTAGCCTATATGTCAATCCAGGTTACGAACTATATATATGCCAAGTTTCATCCAAGTTGGTTCAGTAGTTTTGACGTGATTGAAACACAAACATCCAAGCATCTAAACTTTCGCAGTTATAATATTAGTAGGATAGGATAGGATAATTTTTTATTTGAAAATGCCAAAACATTGACGTTGTTCGTAATAAAATGATGGCTGTTTGTTTGTATAGTTCAATGCGTGCTACGCAACGGGCTGTATATTAATAGCTGACCTAACCTTATCATCTGTTTTTCGTATATATAAATACTTCATATCAGTTGTAAATTTCTTTTTATCAAAGGATTTAGTGGAAAAGAATGACAAACAAAGTTGCATGATAAAAACGCGTAGTTTCAAAGCAATTGATCTTACCTAACAGATCAATTGAAGCTTCCGCTATTTAAGTATTGGTAGAGCACGTTCTAGCTCTCGTGGTGTGCGATCTCAGTTTATTGGAATACTAGTGGTTATTGGCGGCTTTGTCCTGTTTATACTAAGTAGTTTAATACCTTATTCATATCGGACGTTGGAAGTTTAAGAAAAAAAGAACATGTTTATTTTTAATTTAGGGCCAACGCACATCTATCGACAAAACTGTTTTGTCGCGTACTTAGTGACGTGAAAATAAATTTTCTGTTATAACGAAAACAGCATATGACGAATGCTTCCTCGTCATATGCTGTTTTCGTTGTAACGAAACTCACATCAATTGACACGACAGTCTTTTCTTACGTTTTATTATTAATAGGTTCGCAAACCAGCCGTTAAAACAATTTAATTAATTAATTAAATTGGCCGAACGGCATTCTAAAAGCGAACACGCATGCATAAAATTATGTTTACCTATCTATTATAGCATTGTTTAGTACCTACCTATTAAACATTGCTTTATACGCATATACCTAGAGAATGAACTGTGCTTTTTTTATAAATAAGAATATAGAGTAATTATGTAGTGTACTTAATAATATTATTAAGTACTTCGGATGATTCTCATTAAATAAGCAAGTAACGAAAACAGCAAATAAAAAGAAGCATATTATAACTAAAAAAGTTTTACTGACAGGGTTTGTAAAAAAATTATGAAGTTTCACATCACTAACTGTTCGACAAGACGTTTTGTTTTCGGTTTGCGTTCGCCCTTAATCGTGGACATTTTAACTAGAGTGTCCATATAGAGCTCAATTTATTCTGCTTGTAACTAGGGATGTAATTTTTTTAAAATTATAAATAACTAGCAGTTACCCGCGACTTCGTACGCGTCTACAGTGTCCGTGTACATTATATTATCTGTGCGTGTACAGAGCGGTTAAGCACGAAAAAAATGATTTATGCATTAATTAATACTTTTACAGAGCCGGCGTTTTTTTTTTTAAATCCAATACGTTTTAAAAGGGACTTGTGTAAAATCCTTATTTCACCTTAGCTGCGTGGTCGTAATTCAGCATTTCGTCTTATTTCAGCAATAATATTACTTAGTTCGAAAATAAGTTTGTATCATTGCAAACTTTGGGTATTGTTTTTATCTTTAGATTTAGTACTTACTTTTAGCTTATTTATTTACCTTAATGATTGTTTTTACCAAAATAAAATAAAAAGATGTAAGTAGTACAAATAAATGGGACATCTGATAAATCAATGATTGTGAATTAGGAATGAAGTTTTCAATGAAGAGTGTTTTTTGTGATTACCTATTCTGGTTTATTCAATCGTCTCTAGATTGCTACCAGGTTTTCGCATCAACCAATGAACATTTATTATGTATTTACGGTTTTCTTCCATGCATTTGAAATCAGTACCTTACTGTTTCCAAGAAGGTTGTTCTTACGACACCCAGGTGAAAATAATATGGTTTCATATCCTGCCCTCCAATTGAATATTTATGTACATTTCACACAACGCCGTCTAGTCCCAAATTAGGCATAGCTTGTACTATGGGAATTGGATTGCTTTTTTTGAACTAAGTGTATGATGGGACGAGCCGATGCCCTACCTGATGTTAAGTGGTGACCACTGTCTATAACAAAACGTTGCCTCACTGACCACGTTGACTACTAGTAGCTAAAATATGGCGACTATCAAAAACACTCTTGGAATTATTACTTTATATTTCAAAACATGTCAGATTTCGAAACTGTCATCTAATTCACACAGGCGTCACAGCTCAGTCGGTAATAGCTCTGCCTTCCGTGCTGTGGGTCGTGGGTTTGATCCCCACTGAGAACAAACATTTGTGCGTGGAAAACATAGATGTTTGTTCTATGTCTGGGTGTTACTATGTATTATAAGTATGTATTTACAAAAAAAAAAAGTATATAAGTATTCTATCAGCATCTAGTTCCCATATTACAAGCTTTGCTTAGTTTGGGGCTAGAGGGCGTTGTGTGAAATGTCCATGAATATTTAATTCAGTGTAACTATTATTCCATGTCACATAACGGCTATACCGATTTTGATGAAATCTAGAATAGCAAATTACCCTTTTAAGTTTTTAATCGGTTGTTGGTAAATTAAGAAGTGCAAAATAAATGTTTACTCTTATTTGTCTGTTAGGTATTTTATTTGGTATAATTATTTATCCTATTTTGTATATTTTTGTATACAAATTTGTATTTTTGTATGTTTATATATCCTATTTTATCCGGTTAATTGTGTTTTCATTTTTGTTTGTATTTATTTGTTTTATTTTATTTTGTAATTATAATAGAGATGTAGAGAATATGTTGTTTTTTGTTGATATGTTGAGATATGTTGTTTTTTTGTTAGTAGGGTAAGTATTTGTAAAAAGCGCGTGTCGCAGAGGCTGTGCGCCACTCCACTCTCGGCACCCCTGAAAACCAGCGCTAAAGGAGCCACCGTGCACCTTTAGCATTTGCTGAGTGGGTTCCTTTTTTACGCGTGTTATCGTTTTATTATTAAGTAAATAAGTATGTACCTTATTGTGTGTTGTGTAAAATAAATAATTTCTTTCTTTCTTTCTTTCTATTTATCATATCTAAGCCCTTACGGATGATAGTAGACGTTCTGCCAAACTATAAAGATAATTACGCAGGTTTTAATTTCCGTGTGTGTCGGATTACTCGTTTCAGTGTCTTGATCACAATAAATGTGACAATCGTATCGTAACGCTAGCGTATCCGAGATACACTGCGCGGTGACGCTACAACGTTTGGCAGTCGAGCTGCCGTTGACGCGCAATATGATTCGAATACGTCGGGTTTACGTAACGCGGTGATTGTAGATATTTCCGTGATTTATCCTCTGATATCCTCGATATAGTAATATTTATTTAATTTAGTATTTATTATTTTATTTATTTACATAGGTACCTTACTCATATTTCCTCAGATATGTAAAACTGGCTATTATTTTAAGGATCAATATAGATTGCGGGTCTTTAACTCGTTCATAATTTTTATGTTATAAAAATCATGAAAATAGACGTCTGAGCCTACAAAGATATAATGCTTGAGAGACGTGCAGTTGTCAAAAATAGTTTTATAGCTTGCCTTTGTGTTCTAATCACATAGTTCAATGTCTAAAGTGATGCGATGCGAGATAAGGCATTTTTAGTTAGTACTGACAGCAGCAAAATTTCATTAATTTGTCAGAATTTTATTTGTTTTTACAATTTTGGCTATAAAACTATACATTTTCACCATAACTACTGTAATATTTCATCGAGTTTCAGCTTCTTCATCACAGCCATCATAATAGTCTGAAAAGACAAATAAATTAAAGCTTGCTAGATTTTCGTCATAGCATTTTTTTTTTAATTTTGTCTCTCCATTTACTTATGGTGACTGTCAGTCTTACTTATAATCGCTTCTTAACTTAAACAGTGCTTAAGTATGTCCCTGTCATTATCCAAATAACATAAAATGGCACTATTTTAAGCAGTGATTAAATTTTAACAGAATTTGACCGATTTACTTATAAATTTTATAAGTAAACTCACCAAATTGAAAGAATATTTTTGACTCGAAAAAAGATGAAGACAGAATTTGAGAGGTAAGCCTCTATTTGTACAAAAAATATTCCGAAATCCCTATCATAATAACAATTACAAACGAGAAAGATAAACAATATAGCTGAGTATGAATCCGTTGTTAGCATAGATATGACGTTAAAGTACTGGATTTACTTAATTTCTTTGTAAATATATGCAAAACAATTCATTGTGTTCGTACGTAATGTCATGAAAAACGTGAAAACGTCGTGTTCACATGACGTGCATTACCAAGTATCTATGAAATGGTACTTCGACATTACAGTACATAATTGTCTCTAGCCTAGTAAACATCAAAAATGTATGGGTATAGATTTTATTTGTCACTGAAATTTTACTTTTTTTACTTTGGCAAGAAGGGAAGACGGAAGATGGACGAAGGTGACCTTAGTTTTTCACAGATTTTTTTTTTTTTCATTTTTTTTTTCATTTCATTTTCACAGATTCACCCACAGAATGGTGGGCAAGGGATGCTCGTAGACCAAGAGGCAGACCACCCATCCGATGGTCAAATGACATAATACAACGAGCTGGGAATCAATGGTTGAGACTCGCAAGGGACAGGAAAGAATGGCGCAATAAAGAGGAGCCCTATACTCAGCAGTGAGTGCAAACGAGCTGAAATGATTATGATGATGAAACTTTACTACCAAATAAAAGTAAGAGCTAATATTATGTAAGTTAACTAAACTAAACTATAACTAAAGATTTTTTTATACATTATAGGCAAACGTTTGACCCCAATCTCACCTGATGTTAAGTGACGATGCAGTCGACGATGTAGCAGGTTTACCTAGAAGATACCTAGTCTCTCGTCTCTTGAAAACATCCAAATTACATGAAGGCGGAAACACAGACGCTGAAGGAGTTCCAATCTTTAAAATTCTTTTTTTTTTTTTAATTACTTTTCTTTTCTATTCTAGTGGTACAGTGTAAACATAGCCAGAGAAGCTGTTCAAACAATTACCAAGGGAATAATAACCGCCTTTATTTCGTTTCGCCTGTCAATTAGTATATTTTATAGATAATCCTACTAATATTATTAATGCGAAAGTTGAGATGTTTGGATGTTTGTGTTTCAATCACGTCTAAACTACTGAATCAACTTGGATGAAACTGGCATATATAGTTCGTAACCTGGATTGACACATAGGCTACTTTTTATCCCGGATAATTAACAGGATCTACAGGATAAAATGAACGAAAAGGATTAGCAGCGCCAATTGGCAAGAGGATTTCATTGTCATGTCATGTCACGTCAGTTTGACAGGGCGTAGTACTACCTCTTTGGTCTAACGACTAGCGTTTGACATTCCAGTACGAGTTCGGTGTAATGAGGTGTAATGTCAAGTTTCTCAAAGTATCCGTTCAGTACACGCGCAGATAATATAATGTACACGGAAACTGTAGACGCGTACGAAGTCGCGGGTAACTGCTAGTGTATTATAATTTTTACTTATAGCCTGCCTCCCAAAACTTACTTTTTTTGTATTGTAGGAAAAATTACTTAGAATAGTTTTTGTAGTAATTTCCTATCGTTCGTTTAAAATCCAGTCCATCCAAAGGTTGCCTGGAAGATATCGCTCATAGCGATAAAGCCGCGCAATGTATTTAAGAATAAGAACTCTGTGTCTTATATGCGATTTCTTTGAGATAATAAAGAATTTTCTTTCTATCTCTACTGCAAAAAAGGTCACGGAATTGACTCACAACCTGACCCCTGTAGCTAAATTGCAAACCTAACGACATAAAGATATTACAATGCAATCAACGACACTGTCTGAGTCATCTTCTAAAGTTCTAAATTTATTATACAATAAGGTATTATATACCTAGGCGATATAAGTAATATGAGGTAAATAATGAGATTCCTGGAATTATTATGCAAAACATAATTGTCTATTTTTTCACTTGCTGTAATTTTGTACAGGTAGGTATCTAGTTAAAATAGGTTGGGTCACTGCGTAAACTTTTGAAAGATAATACCACCTCTTTTTGACTTTTTGGAAATTCAATTTCAAGCGCAAATCAGGCAAAAATAAAAATGCTTATAGTGTCGGATTACACGTGAGCATTATTTTTTTAGACATAGACATTCGTTTATTGGTTTTTTCACACATACTTAGATTTTTTCATACTCAATAAAGAAGTTCTTACATACGTAATAGATTTTAGATCAATTATCATAATTTTTTATTTCCACCTTTACATAAATTATTTAAACGATTAACGATATATAAATTATTTTTAACGATTTAAACGATTTTGACGACTCATAAATTATTTTTAATTTTGTCAAGTTAAAAGGGACATTTTCGAATTTTTTATATAAGCTTACCGCACTTTGTAAAGGGCCTAAAGTTAGACGTCCAAAATTGAAAATACAATGTACACTATATCTAGAACCATTTGTAAACGATAAAAATAAATATAATTAGAGAAAAAATGTACATTTCGATCTCAGCCTTAAATAAAACTAGCGCATTATTTTTGTTAAAAATCCTTGCATAGTTTTACAATAGTATACCTGAAAAACATAAAGCTGAAATTAAACTGTAAAAAGTTGAATTCATACAAAAAAGCCCTAAATAAACGAAATTTTTGGTCCAGTAGTTTCCATATTTTGTCATACACTTCCCAAAATTAATAAATATCTAGTAACATAGGAAAATCTCACTAATATAGCTCTAAAAAAATCTCACTTACATTTTTAATTCATGCGAACACGTCCAAAAACAAAACCACTTCACTAAACATCCAAAGGAACAAATACGGAATCCGTTATTTCGAAAAGCTGTGATCACTTCACTCCACTGTCAGGTTTTCACTGCGGTGACGCGTGCGACGTCCATCTCGCATGGAGGGCGATTGACGACTGCCGCCGCGGCGCTCTGCGCACCTGTGGCTCTACTATCTGATGATCATTCGTCATTTTTACGTCAAAATACATTAAATAAAAAAATTGTTGTTTCGTTTTATGATTTATGTGAAAATATGACTGTTAATGTTATGAAAATGCTATATTAGAAATTTATTTTCCTTTCACACGAGGAATGGGAAATGCTTTACTACGGAGTTGCGTTTCTTTGCGATATAAACACATAATCATATATATATTGATATTTTGGGTAAGTAATATTATTATGGTGAATATATACTTATTCAGATTTTGATTCGAGCGTAAACTAATTGACACTTCAATTAATTGTGCGTCTACGACACGACTCTACCGCGCGGCCGCGGTGCGTTTCCGCTTTACCGCGCAGTGTAACTCGACCACTACTGTACTAAATCGGCATTGTACATCATTATCTTAACCTGGTGTCACGCACTGCTGGGTAATAGGCATCTTTCATGTTATGTCCTCCATCTTGTGCGTCTTAACCAGGTGTTTCTTGCGTTTTAGATTTCTTCGGCATAACTTCCGTCACAATTCAAAATCGAGACTGGCCATCAACACGTCTAGCTACTATCCTTATGATTGTGTAAATCTACGTAAAAGGGACAAAGCACAAACCGGAAACTGTCTAAACCAACAAGAGTTTGAAGTGTACCAACACATGCAACATCAGAATTAACCGTTATTTGGTCACGTTATCACGTAAATTGGAACTTTGATTACCAGAAAATATATTAATAATACATAAAAACATTAGTTATTACTTATTACTTTTTAACCTAACACGCCAAGTTTTTATTTAGCTAGTAATGGTGTTTTGTTAAATATATACCTACCTCCAAATTTTTTTTCTAATAGACCTCGTTTTATCTCATAGAGCAACTTTTTTTTAGTAAACATTGGTTTCGATTCAGGGGGCGATTCTAGACCAATAGATTTTTTGTCACAAAAGACATATCTCCCAAAAACTGTCCAAAACTCGATAGTTTTTGTTGGTGCATTTTAACAGCACTAAAAATGTTGCCGTCCATTTCTCATAAACTGAAACGACCAACATGGCTATAATTTCAGCGCTATCAAATTAGATTAGTTTAAAATAATGCAACAACAGAATTGACACCATAGTCACAACATCGTAATTTATCAGCTTTAAATTTATAATAAGTATTAATATTTACTTTTTTTCTCTACCTTTACAACGATAATAACATTTCAAAACGACGGTTAAATACAAATATGACCGTTTGTAGTAAAACTATTATACCACAGATAAAAAACTATATTAGTTATACTTAGACTAGTCTATTCTCCACAATCAAAACAAGGAACCCAAAAGGGTTATTCTCATGACAGCCAAAACCCTTCTCAAAAAGCCAGGTACTCATATTAAAAGCAATTCCAATTAACTACTTTCCTAACTACTTCTCAACCTTCAATTTAGTACAAGCTGGATATACGTGCATGCATCAGCATCACACCAGCCCCTCAAGGCAAGTTGTCAATCTACAGCTTTTACCCACTTCATAGACATAAAGAGATATGATTTTAGAGAAATGCAGGGGTATTCCAATCTCAGTTGAACTGCAAAGTTGAACTGCAAAGTTTTGAATCATGGTCAGTTCATACTAACTCATAGTTATTCTATGACTAAATAGTGACATTATGATGTCATTTAATTTGTTTTCGCGCATATTTTGCTGTCAAGTGTCTAAAAAGAATGACCTGAAGAAATTACACTGGGCAGTGAAATATAACTTGACAGCAAATGATTGGAATACGGGGGCATGTCAAGTACCTACCTGCGATTTCATTTCTTAGGATTTTCATTTATTAGGATTACGAGGAGCAAAGTTCGTTTTATATTTTTAAGCTTTTTATATTCCAAAACATTTATTTCAATAAAACCTCAATATTAACATTATTAACTCGTTTGTAACGGTTTGTAGGTAGCTTAACTGTTTCATGTGTATTTAGTTATTATTGTGAATACTGTAATAATCGTAATTTTCTTTGTAAATAAAATATTTAACATGAAAACGTATTAAGAATTAGAATAAGAATCTTGACTTATTTCGACCTCAGCCTCGCAAGTTTTGTCATTTTGTATAATAATAAAATGATCCAATAATAAGGCAGCGAAAGTTGCAATCGAGTACCCCATAGTAGGGACCAAACCTAAATGAGAAATTCCTGAAATTAAAGTTACCCTTAGTAATAATACAAAACTGAGTTATTTAATTATAATACTTACTGCTTGGTTAGCTAATTGAAAATGGTCAAAGTTATAAAACTTTGTTGAATGAACCACAAAACTTTAGACGTATTTGTGTTTCCAGAGACTCGCTTGCGTTATTATTAGATCGTTGATTTAAAACAGTATTTAGAAGCGTTTACTAAATTCAATAAAAACATTGTACATAAGTTAATGTTATTAATAAACCTTAAATATTCATAAGAGGTTATTTAACTAAGTACAAACAACAGCGTCTAAATCCTTTTCAAGCCTTTTCAAATAAATCATTCTCCAATAATTTTCCAGCAAGTTCGCACCAAGAGAAGTTAAGTTCGGTTCATGATGATATACTGTTATTTTTCTTCCGACTTGGCCGTTTTACTTTCATACCTATGTCCGTTGAAATTAATAGTAGTCCCTTGAGATAGTGAGTTCCTACTACTTAAGTGTTTTTTTTTGTTGAAAACGTTATAAAGAAGTTGATTCAGTCAGTAGTAAGTATTCGGTCAGAAAAAAACTACTTTGTGAGTAAGGAGTCAGTAAGTTTTTTTTTAAAGATTTAGTTAAGTACCGATTTTTTTTTTGGTAGTTGAAGATAGCGGTGTATAATTTATTGTAGGTACATATACTTCAGAAAGAGTGCCTCACCCGATAATTCCATCAATGTCAGATAACATAAACATGATTGTTATCAATATCGACGCGATATAAGACGAAATATAACTCAGAACAATAAATCAATGACAGATCTTACTGATTATTTACCAAAAGATAAGATTAAAAAGAAAAAGTACCTACGCGGAAAATATGAACTGTTAAAATCACTTTATATTGACAAAAGAAATTAAAATAAGTAAAATAGAAATTAATAAAATAAGTAATAAAAATAAGTAAAAAATCCGATAGGATCAATTAGTGTTGCAATAAAATAGATAAAAAAACATTTTTATTTTAGTGAATTGATAAACCCATGTGATAAAAATCTATACTATCACACTTATCTACTATCGGCTATAAAAATCGTTGTTTGTATGATACTATTGTTTTGTTAAATACATGATAGACTGCGAGCTATGTTGGAAAAGCCAATAAAATTTGGTACATTGAATCGAGAAAAAAACGAGTGGGCACCTTAGTACATCCCGTTTTTTCGTCGACATAAACGGAATTTATAGTAGTTAGGCACCTCGAGTCGACGCGTTTAAAAAAGACTGATAGACTCATTGTACAAAAAAGCTCTAACTTACAATCATTCATTTAAACGACTTTTTACGCGTTTTCTTGAGATTTATATTCTAGAAGTGAAGTTTTTTTATCAAAACGTGTGGGTGGAATTGGGAGGTAAGCACGAACAAATCTGACAGTTGCCACGTTACGTAAACTTAACGTATTCGAGTCATATTGCGCGTAGATACCAGCTCAACTGGCTAACGTCGTATCGTCACCGCGCGGTGTATCTCGAATGTGCTTTACGATTGTCATATTTATTGGTGCTGAGGCCTCTGTATTTAATCCAGTTACGTCTATCATTCAATCATTCGTTCGCTCAGCGCTATTCCGGAACAAACGTAAACTGTATCCATCAGGAATCAATCACTCATCATTTAGATTGGGCAATTTGGGCATCCTTGTCTAAAAGACCTTGTATACAATGATCTAATTGATGTCAATTGACAAGTTGCGCATATGAATTTGACCACATCAACATCTAGATAAACATCACAGACATGATGATGATGATGATTAACCTCAAAAAAGTTAAAAATTCGTTTAAGCTAATGACATACTCAGAGATACCACTTAATCATAAGTATTACTAAAAGTTAGCAGTATCTGTGTTTATAATTTTTTTTTAGAAGATAAACAACATAATATCGAATGTCCTTTGGTCACAATCTCACCTGATGGTAAGTGACGATGAGGCCGACGATGGAGCAGGACAGTCTAGAAGACACCTATTCACTCTTGCCTTGAAAAGACCCAGATTGTATTTTTCAGGAAAAACAGAAATAATCAGTTTGAGCATCATTGAGTGTGATTATGAACAAAATGATTGTTTTTATTTTGTATTCAATCAATCTTTCCAATATAAACAGCTAGTAAGATTTGTTATAATAACATTCAGCCCCCGTATTTCAATCTTTTGCTGTCAAGTTATATTTCACTGCCCAGTGTAATTTCTTCAGTTCACGTGGTACAATTTTGTACCACGACGTGATCATTCTTTTTAGATACTTGACAGCAAAATATGCGCGAAAACCAATTAAATGATATCATAATGTCACTATTTAGTCACAGAATAACTATGAGTTAGTATGAACTGACTATGATTTAAAACTTTGCAGTTCAACTTTGAGATTGGAATCGCCCCCCAGTGCATTTCAAGAATATTGCAGAACGTATTTACGTATTTGTTATTCCCGTACATCCGTGTGACACATAATTCTAAATATTTGTTTCAGGAACTCACAGTTAATCATCTGTCTACCTTCATTTGGCGGTTCGCCATAAATTACAAATATACTTATTCTATGAAACCTCTATTTTCTACCACATAAAGTTGGAATTCCCGTGACAAGTTGTTACATTGTAGGACATCTTGACATTCTACATGTTACGGTACGTTAAACTTTATTGCCGAAGCAATTTGTACCTTATTTATATTGTTTTATTGATGTTTATATGTAAGGCAAATTATATTCGAGTTTGTCAATCTCTGTGTTAGTTAGTGATTGTGAGATAAATAGTTAAATGATCTACCTATCATTTTTTTACGACGCGATTGAGAGCCATAATATAACTGCGCTAACACACTGGCGATTTACAGGAGTTCAAAGCGAGGCGATTGCGTGGCGGTGGGCTCGCGGCGAGCTAGCAGCGAGCGCGCAACCAAAACGCTGCGGCGGTGGCGCGGGTGTGCAACGTATTCGCCGCGATCCACGACCCGTGTTTTGTATGGTGCTATTCGCAGCAAACACGGTGCGCACTCGCAGCGTCTTCGCTGCGAACATGCAGTAAGCTTCCTACGCGTTCGTTTCGAACTCGCCCGCAAATCGCACGTGTGATAGAGCACTAGAGCTTTTTATGAAATACATTCGGACTATAAGTACTACCCATTACATTAGGTATATCTGCCACCAAGAAGTGATGCTCGCATTGCTATATTCCGGTTTGGTAGCTCACAGTGATCCCAATAATTTACGTCGTATCTATCTAGCTATATAATTATTTAATAGTAAATGCTCTATACGTAATGCAATTGTTATAGTCAGAGTAACCACTCATAATGAGATCATTGAAATGGACCACATTAACTTTTCATGGAAAGGGGGTTTCTACACCCTGAAAACATGAAGTTTTGTTTGATTGTGTTTGATGTTATAATATCATTCTATGAATATTTGTTGTCTACCTGTTTGATAAGTCTTATATAATGCATGCTGTGGCATCCTCTAATTGAAGGAACACAATTTTAGCCCATTGCCATGACATTTCTGTTGTTATCGTGTCACCTTTGTTCCTATTTGGATTGGATGTCCTAATTGGATGTCCTATGAATAAAGAATAAAAAAATAAAAACTAAGCAGGAGACATAAAAAACCAGTAAAACGTCCAATGGACGGTCCAACTTTATTCCTCAGTCAATGTTTTACATAATATCGCTTTAGCTGCAAAGTCTCAGCCTTTATGAGAGCGCGTAACTTAGGGCGTTTCCACACTGTCTACGATACGATATCGTCGGAGAGCTAATGTCGTACATTTTGTACTAAACGTTTTCACGTCCCGTGTTGTCGACAAGGGTACTTCTGTCGGTGCATGTCGTTATCGTGTAAGTGTCGGTATGCAGCCAGTGTGCAAACGCCTTTATATGATGGATCGTCAAATATATTTTCAGAGCTAAGTGCTTCGGTCCTGAATAAATAAGAAATGGAATGTTCTAGCATTCTTAGGTATTTTAGGCTATATTTTTGTAGGGAAAGATAAGACGTTAGCAAGAACTAGGTATCGTTTAGGATACCAACCTTTATACAAATGATGAACAAACTCCAACGTATAGGAAGCCATTTGTTGTGTTAAGCGTTTAGCTGTCAGCGTACTTGATGGAAAGTGTAGCAGTAGCCTATGGTAGAGTACACGTTACTCGTGATTTTGTTCGTTCACGTACTTAGTGTAAAATGACCCTAATCTTTTTTCAGTTTTTATTGAGATCGTTCACTCTAGCCATTTCACATGACGCCCTCTAGTCACAAACTAAGCAAAGCTTGTAATATGGGAACTAGATGCTGATAGAATACTTTTAATTGCAATAATTAATTTAGTACATATTTAATTATAAATTAGTAGTCCATAATAAGAATTTCGTTATACCGACAACAGATGGAGCATCCAAACTACGGAATGGAAAGGCCTAAAAGGAAAAAGAAACGTAGGTCGGCCAATTAGACTGTGGGCAGACGACACATCGCTCATAGCCGGAGAAGACTGGATGAGCTTGGGAAAGGACAGGGAGACATGGAAGCAGCTGGAAGAGGCCTTCACCCAAGGAGGGGTTCTTATTTAGACTCTTGAAGATGATGGAAAAGAAGAAGAAAAAGATTAGAAAAAAACTTTTTTTATGTCAGACATTATTTATGTACATATAGAATAAGGAAATTTATTTATTTTTAATAAGTATTTTCACTGTAGTATTTTGCATCACAAAATGCCTCTGTCGTGTTTTGGTAAATATAATGCCTTAGTGTCCTCTTAGCGTTGCCCTAAACACAAGTTATTGCCGCGACACTGTCTGCTGGCAACATTCTCCAGACCTCCCCGAGTGTCGCTAATTTATAACTAAACTTTTGTTTGCCCTTCACGGCTTTGGAGACTGATTCAAGACCAATCGAATCTACCATTTTTTTATATATGTTTAGAAGTGTGGTAATGTCATAGAAGAATGTTTATTTCCGTGGTTCTACTACTGCTCTGTTTCTTTTTTGACCCCCAGTCCCCACCCCCTAAAATTTTGATTGAATGGGAGGGTTCCGGTCTAAAGCCTAGTCATCACGCAAACAAGGCTGTCGAAGTGTCGACGGACGTAGGTACAGTCGAAGACACGTCCACTTATACGGTTTGGACTTTGAACTATTAGAAGTTGAACGTTGCGAATCGTGCGAGAGGGACGACAGTGTGTTTGTGTAGGACGGGCTGAGAGCGCGGCGCGCGCGTAATTCTATTGCGCTCCCTTTCCAACGATTCTCTGCATTGTATGTAGCGTAGTTATGGTTGTATTAGGTGTATAACCTGACCTGTAACCGTGTGTACCTGTCATCGGTCCATTGATAAAAAAATTGCTATGTCCGGTATTCTAGATTCAGCCGTATTTATTGGTCCTGAATCGGAACAGATAAATAGAATTTATACAGCGAAGTTTGGTTATTGCTCTCAATTGAAATGGTCGTTGATAACGACCTAGTGTCAGTAAGTAGGCAGTAATGATGATGAGTGAGTCTGTCTGGAAAAATAATAATACAGGGTGTTCCAGAATTAGGATGTTAAGCCTGAACAGAATGATTCAGACCATGAAAATAAAAAACTTCTAAGAGTTTTTATTTTATCTTTACTTTTTAATAAGTAGGTACTTACCTACATGAATGACAACCCAAATTTTTCAATACGTACATTTTCTACCTGCATAAGTCTCCCATACAGTACGCTATTTGAAAAAACCTAGAACAAACTTTGCTGCACATTTCTTCAATAAAAATCATTGAATCCACAAAAATCTTAGAATATTTATTGCTCCTGTAAGTGTTTCTTCTATTTTAAATCTCTTCCCTTCGGAATAACATAGTTTCAGGACACCCAGTATAATACCAAGAACGAATTATAATAACTTATACGTAATAACGTTGAATAAATATCAAATCGCAGATAGTTCTCCGAAATAGCTAAGTACATACATTTATTAGTTTTATTCGCGTTTTTACGAGTGATAAGATGCTACTTTTCATACATGATTTTTAGGAACACTATGTCAGAAAAGATGTATTAGTGTCTGCCTAATCGAGAGGAAAATTATGGTCAGTAAGTGCGGAGCTGAATAAACTGTGGGGTCCCTATGCTTTGACACCCTTTGACAGTACAAGCACTGAGTGCGTAACCGCTTTCCATCAGACAGGCCGTTCGCTTGTTTGACTACCTTAGTAGTATAAAAAACCTTTTTGGAACGAAATATGAAGTGCTTTTCCTGGAAAAGTCTAGGTATTTTAGCGTTCGTAATCTTCTTGAAATACCTACCTTGAAAAATCTATAGATATATGACTGTATTTTAATCTACTTAAATTACAACCATTGGATAAGAATCTCTTAGACCACAAAGGCAAAAAACAGAGTGGTGTATAAGTTTAGCTGATGAACGCTACTGTCAGAATACTAATAACAGTGGTACAATACATAGGTACTACTTATATCTATGTAACTATAGAATGGGTAGGTAGGAGGGTATAAATAAAAATACTTCAAGATGCATCAAAAATAAATTCCGGGGTCGTATCGTACGACTATCGATACCAAAAGATTTTCTGATATTTAAAATATCAGATATTTTTAGAAAACTTTTTAAAATCTCGCGTTTGTTTTGACACGTGTATAAAGCCGCATTCACATAGTACCTAATTGAAAAATATTTAAAAAATTTTAGCTTTTATTATCGTTGATTGCTCAGGTTTTGTGTAAAAAATATAATTGCAATATTTTTACGTATTTTTTTATTCCTGAATCCCTCTTATTTTGTACATTAAAAGTGTTGTATCCAAAGTAAATTAGCTATGATTTCACCAATAAATTAATAATAGTGTGTGCAATAAATAAATATTATGTCTCATCTATTTTAAAAGATATATTTATGAGCAAAACTAAAAGCCCGTGTGAACGCTGTTCTGTATCGCTTTTGTTTTGACATTGTGTCGGGTAAAAAATCCAATGGTTAATGTTTCTGAACAAAAATTATTCCCTTACGCTAGTCTCGCATTGTTGTAACAAAAATAGATAGACCAGACTTCTACGCCAAGGATGTTAGTAAAAACAATATACTCGTAGTATCAGTCGTAAAAAAATGTCGCTCTTTTTATCTTAGTTTTTATCTATACCTGATTTGGATCAGTTGAGCTATCTATAAATCGTTTGCAACGGTGTGTAGATAGCTCAACTGCTTCATGTGTATTTTGTACATATTATAAATATTGTAAATACTTTATTAGTCATAATTTTCTTTGTGAATAAATATCTATACCTAGTTGTATATCTATGCCTTATGTCTTATGTCAATTCAATTCATTTTTGGACTTTGCTACAAATCATTTTGGTTGTCGAATGTTACTTTGGCTAGGCCCTATTTGTCTTTGTGCTCAAAATCCTGTAACGATCTATCGATAACGAATAACGATCGTTATTATTATAAGCCTTCAATGTCCCCCTGCTGGGCAAAGGCCTCCCCCCCCCTTCCCTCCACGCTGTGCGATCCAGCGCTGTGGTGCTCCATTCGGAGTATTTGGAGCACCACAACGACCTATAGTTTTAGATAAATCTATTTAAATTCAATGACATTGCGATTTTACTGATTGGCGGATTTCCATATTTTCCGCACTCCATTTACATATAAACACATTATCAATCTGATGCATTACTAAAATTACTGATAAGTATTCACAAGTAGAACAAATTCTTTGTTTTTTTTTTGGTAATGTCAAAATGGCGGTGCAAAGGTATAGATAAAATATTATAGGTAAGTACCTACTTTAGTTAAAAACTACTGTTAAATTTATATGTTGAACTTTTGGTCTCCGTGTTGCTAATTACGAATAGTTAATAAGTACATGTAACGTAATGATGACTTGTAATTTTTAATAAGCAAAAAAGTGGTTTTATTTTGAAAGGTTTGATCTGACAAACTGGTTTTTTTACTTTATTCGTCATCAATCCATACAAAATGTAAATTTGATAACATTAGCAGCAAAAAAACTTACCTAATTATTTTTTGACATAACTATCTTGTGGACATAATCAGACAGCGAATAAAAAAATCAGTGTTCTCGTAGTGAAAAATTGACAAAAATCTATGTTGTCTCAATTCAAACAAAAAACTGAATGATAAGTTTCACACTACAGCCGACACGACACCAACACGATATTGGCAGAAACTACGCTTTTACACCGGTCTATTCCCACTAGTTATTAGTACATTGCTAGTGATGGAATTAGTAGGAATTATGTTTCCTAGTAGTTACATTAATTTGAGATTTTTATAAAATGTAACTAATGATGTATCGGCATCGACTTATTTTGGTTCAAGCTACTAAAATGCCGGTACCTAGTTTCCCCATATTCAGGAAAACCCATTTTACTCCTAGGACGATAATGGTTCTCTATTCGGTAATGCTCAAATTACCCAGTACCCAGCTGGGAACTGAAATTGGCTTTAAAACTTGTATAGCGTCGAGCGTTGGTAATGGCGTCGAATTTGAATTCATGCCTTCGATCTGATATAGGCTCCTTGTGAATGCTTCTATGCAGCATTGAATGGAATGCAATTTTAGGATTAGGATTCTTACACACGGATCAGCTTTTTGTATTCATGTTTTTGTAGGTCAAATCATGGAAGATTTTGACCAACTTCCCAATGTTCGATTTAGTTAGACATACGAGTACCTATTAGATAAGGTGACAATGCAATAATACGGTGGCAGCGAGCTGATCTGACGATGGAGCTGGAAGAGTGGCCATAGAAACTGTGTAACTAAATGACGTAACCTCATGGAAATTCCGCACACAATGTTTATAATGATTTTAAGGAATAAATCAATCAATATGAATATGAGTTGGTATTATTCCCACTAGTTACATTGTTAGCTCTATTAATGGAACTAGTTGGAATTTTTCGTCCCAGTAGTTACATTAATTGGAGATTTTCATAAAATGTAAGTAAAGGAAAATCTATTACCGCTAGTTACATTGCTTGTTTTATTGGTGGGCTCATTTAATACGTTTTGACAAGGACTATGGTAACAAGTTAGAGGTAGAATAATGTCTAAGTTACTTACTATTTCCTACCATTTAGCCGTCCGAGTATCGCAAAGTCTTTTCAGTTTGTTTAGGTGATGCTAAAACAAACAGAAAAGTATAATAAATACAATTTTGGTAAGTACAAAGATGTGTCCCCAAGAGGAATAAAAATCTCGTCATTTATAGGATCGGTTCTGTTTATTGGCCAATAAACCATTATATTGTTATCATTCCTTATAAACCCGTAAAAGACCTATAAAATAGGCTCTGGAGTACTTTATAAGAGTTGAACCACATCATTCGGTGCATCTTATCATCATTGGCCGAGTTTGAGACCATCATAGTACAGTTTTGACAACCATGGTTGAAACACAATAGTTAACTACATATACCAGCCTCCGTATGCTAATCTTTTGCTGTCAAGTTATATTTCACTGCCCAGTGTAATTTCTTCAGGCCACGTGGTACAATTTTGTACCACGTGATCATTCTTTTTAGACACTTGACAGCAAAATATGCGCGAAAACAAATTAAATGACATCATAATGTCACTATTTAGTCACAGAATAACTATGAGTTAGTATGAACTGACCATGATTTAAAACTTTGCAGTTCAACTTTGATTGGCATACCCGTGCAGCAATAATTAGTAGTGTAACAATAGCTCGAATGTCTGCAGACACTGAGACACGCAAGTCGTCGACATAAAATAAAATTAAGAATATTAAAAATAATTTCAGAACTGAGATAAAAATGGAGGATATTGAATAAGCCATAACTTGGGTTATTTTCAGGAAATTAAAGTTATTTCCTCAAGATTCTGATAAAGTTTAGGTATCATCACAGCAACTCTACAAACAGTAGAACTATTTATAATAACTAGAAAATTTTAGGTGAGATACGAAAAATACTAAGTACTTACCTATGTAGTTGCTTAAATTTTTTTAATGAAATCATCATTTCCCTGCCCTTATCCCACGCTATATAGGCGGGGTCGGCACAACATGTCTTCTTCCACTCGCTCCTATCATTCGTCAACTCAGAATCTACTCCTCTCACATTCATATCCTCTTTCACACAATCCAACCACTTCTTCTTCGGCCTTCCTCTACCTGCGTACCCAGTCACACTCATATTCATAACTTTTTTCGTGATATGACTTTCATCCCTCCTCATTACGTGTCCATACCATGCTAATCTAGCACTCTTCACCTTTTCAACAACTTTTTTAATGAAATATTATGTGAAAATTTTTTGGGTCACTTCATGTTTCACGTATTCAGTGGCCCATAATAGAGTTGATATTCTACAGTCACTAAAGAATCGATAACGTTATAATCTCACAGAACTTATCTCTCAGAAAACGGGGTTATTCCGGTTTCGGACTACCGGTCTCTCGTGCCACTCACTAGACACTGGGCCGAAACACCACCATGTAATTTTATTAATATTTTCTTTTCTGTTTCGTCCCAAAACTTATTTCTGATTCAAATATCATTTAGATTAGGTTACTGTTACTCTAGCGATTGTAAAATATCAACTTTGCAAGAGGCTGGAATAAAATAAGTTTTTAATCTTACTGCATCTTTCAGAACTACCCTGTGGTGTCGTTTTCATCCCCAGATGACTCGTTATAGCAAATTCAAATTTGCAATTTCGTGCTTTCGCTGCAAGGAACTTTATTGCTGTTTTAAAATGACATTTATTTTGCCTCTCGCTCGACTGAAGATGAAAATGAGACTGAAACTGATTCAGATTTTCTAATAATTTAAAAAGTATAAGCGAAATGATAATTTTATGATCTGTCAAGGACGAAGTGAATTGTCTGCGACAATCACCCAATGTACGTTTTTGTGAAATTTTTTTGAAATACCTTTGAATTTATTGATCTTACCGACTGTGGCAGATGACTGTCCCATACCATCCCATGCTACGCATTTTGTCCGTACAAGCACGCTACCTACATAGGATCTATCTAAACATACGCATAATAATAAACCCCCTTTGGGTCTAAAAAGATAACCAATTAAAAAAAAATTAACCATATATTTTTATAAATATAAATCATACGTTTTTTAAATTGCTTATCTATTATTGCATAAATAATGCTTTTAAATACTAATCTCAAGTAACCTACGGTACGGTAAAACGACCTATTCATAATTTTTAGTGATTTTATATTAAAAAAAAATTGAAAAATCCGTGAAAAAGTCAAATGTTTGACCGAATAACATTATCAAAAAAATTCATGCTTATTGAGAAATATTGTTTATTTACCTTGTAGAATCCACGATTGAAATAAATTTTATGCAAATATTTTGTTAGACCCTATATACTTTTGGGAATTTTAGTGAAAAGTTTACTGATTAAATACTTGACAAAAACTAATCCTGCCCGTCATCTGTCCCGTGCCGTATTTACTTACCCGTGTATCTGCCTCTAGGTAATTCATCTCCAACTCTAATCACATGGGACAAGATTGATGATACACATCGCATCGCAAACTTGCAGATCTACGAAAGGTTCAGAAGTGACACAGATTATTCGCGATAAATGGATTATTGCTGAATAAAGCACTTTCTTCCCGGCAACGGACTTTAAACTATGATTTTACGCCTAAAATATGCTAATTTAACTAAAAAAAATAAAATATAAATACTCTGTAAATAAGGGTTTTGTACGACCAATAAATAAATACAGTATGAATTGATTGAAAAAGTAAGTTTTTCAAAAACATAGCTAGATATCGCCACTATATTAAAACCAGTTTATATTATCTGTGTTAAAACGCAGTATCGATGCGTTTTGGGTCGGGAACGTCTACCCATTCGTCTGCCGCACCGCACTAGTTATATAAGACGATTCTAAATGATCCTTGTGATTTTATTGAATAAAGAAATTTTGACTTTGACTTTGACACTGCAAAAACATTTTATCTAGATGGCAGGTCTAAAACATTGCAGGTTTACGACCATGATGATCTTGCCGCGAACGACGACCCATTCGTCTGCCGCACCGCACCGCACCGCACCGCACCGCACCGCACCGCACCGCACCGCACCGCACCGGACCGCACCGCACCGCACCGCACCGCACCGCACCGCACCGCACCGCACCGCACCGCACCGCAAAAACCACCACATTCATCAACGTGACATCGCGTTATTTATTAAGATGCTTTTATTAATTTAATTACGGGGAAAAGAACTATCGTGTTTTCGTTCTGTATTTTCAGAAAAAAAATGTGGTCGCACGAGTTGATAAGTAAGACTCGGGTTCTGTTCGTGACTCAAGCATGGGATCACTTGAGTAGAGACTCATACAAAATTGTTAAAAAATTATAAGCCTGAATCCGGTAGAGTGCTTGAGAATAATAAATAGGCCCGAAAAATTTACAGTACGAACGAAACGTGGACGAAGTCACGGACGGAAGCTAGTGTCTAATAATAATAAGTATGATCTAACAATTAAATTAAAAATTGTAAGAACCCCAGAATCTTGGACCGATTTTCATCAAACATAGCTAAGAACACTCCCGGTCCTAATTCACCTTTCAAACAAAAAAAAAAAACAAAATCAAGATCGGTTCATCCGTTCGGGAGCTACGTTGCCTTACACACACCCACGTTGACACACACACACACAAGTCGGTTTTGCGTTGGGGGTTAAAAAGTACATAATACAATGAATAATGGAATGGAATGAATTATGGAATATGTCCTTAAATAGCCTACTCATAGGTGGCTTTAGTATATTTATGAGAAATTGAGGATATCATAAAGTCACTAGATACTCGTAAAAGGAAGATTTTTTCAAATCTCTCGTGTGTGGTTTAGATCACACGTAATAAAATCCACAAATACATACACTGTAGAGAATAAAAAAGGTCTTATTTTTTGTGTTGCACAGTCTATATTTATTAATTACAATAACATTATAAGTAAAGCAATCGAGAGCTAAAATTCCGGGTCATCCAACTTCCTACTAATATTATAAATGCGAAAGTTTAGATGTTTGGATGTTTAGATGTTTGGATGTTTGTGTTTCAATCACGTCTAAACTACTGAACCAACTTGGATGAAACTTGGCATATATGTAGTTCGTAACCGGGATTGACATATAGGCTACTTTTTATCCTGAATAATTAACAGGAATTACAGGATAAAATGAACGAAAAGGATTAGCAGCGCCAATTAGGAAGAGGATTTTATTGTCATGTCATGTCACGTCAGTTTGACAGGGCGTAGTACTACCTCTTTGGTCTAACGACTAGCGTTTGACATTCCAGTACGAGTTCGGTGTAATGAGGTGTAATGTCAAGTTTCTCAAAGAAGTATCCGCTCGGTGCACGCACAGATAATATAATGTACACGGAAACTGTAGACGCGTACGAAGGCGCGGGTAACTACTAGTTTATCTATAAAACCATGAATGCTTATTCAATAAACTTTTGTCGTTTCTAGATACTTATAGAAAAAAAATTATTCAGTTGCAATCAACACCAACGTTTGTCGAATTCATAGTTTCGCTATTTCAAACTTGCATCAAAATCAGTAGCCCGTTATAACTTTGGTAACGCGATTACCCCGGCACCAGATGGAAGCTGGTCCCACTGTTTGAACCTCAAATTGCCATGTCTGTCTGCGCGAAATATGTTGAAGTTTAAATATAAACAGGGTTGTTAGCTCGTTGAATAATTTAAACCCTACACATAGGAACATTCATCAGTAAAAAAAAAGTTTTACCTCCGTAATTTTATTTATTTATTTATTAGGACAACCAACGAAGGTAACACGAAAGTACAAAAATAATAAGATGTTAAAGGATGCCACAGCATGCACTTATATATACGCTCAACTAGGCAAAATAAACTTTATAAATTAAAAACAAAAATTAAGTATTAGGTATACACTTTGGGTATCAAAATAAAAAGTAAGAGATCTTCCGTAATTATATAAAAATAATTAAATTAAAATCATCGTATAATTATTTTATACAGGTTGGAAGATTATCGACCGAAAGCAATCGACGAGAGAAACCCCGAATACACCATAATACATAATCTCCTGTCATTTTAGCGCGGCTTTAAGAAATGCTTTGTCATTGTCACTTGTATGACAACGAAAAGAGATGACAGCATATTTAGCCGCCATTTTAGCTAGTAGGCAGATACACCGTTTGATATAAGATGGGCCACGAGTTTGCTCCGTAACTTTTATTGATAAAATAACAAATCTACAAAAAAAAAATACAAAAAGAAAAGTATATAAGTATTCTATCAGCATCTAGTTCCCATATTACAAGCTTTGCTTAGTTTGGGACTAGAGGGCGTCGTGTGAAATGTCCATGCATATATATATTTATTTATTTAATCTCGCTACATAAAGTACGTAGCTAGCATATAGCACATACATACTATGTTCTCTGTCAAACCAGATCCTGGAATTTCGAAGCTAAGCTTTGAAGGAAATTCTGGGAATAACAATATTGTAACGTCGAAGAATTTGTACTTACTTAGCTACATGTTTCAAAAATATTTTGTGGAACAATATTGTAGGACTCGACCGCTTATGTGTGCATGCCAACTCTTTGCCATTTATTGCTATATCAATCTGACGCCAGCACACCTCCGCTGCGAAACCATAACAGCGAAACCGCAGTAATTTCGCCATATCTTATCCGTATGTAGGAGACGCGGAATATGTGCGAAACTGCCTGTTCTAACGCATAAATTGCAGCGGAATTTATCCAGCGGTATTCGCTATTCGCTACTCCAATTTTGCAGCGTAGGTGTGCTACGGGCATGAGTAAAGCAAAATTGGCAAAAAATCAAAAATAATCCGAATTTTGTGGTTGTTTTAGTACTCGTATATCTAGAAGTGGACTTCTACAGGCTAATAGTAATAGTTTTAAGTAGGATACAAGAAAAAAACTAAAAAATGTTCAAAATTAAATAGGGTAGTAGGTAGTTCAAATCCAAATACTAAAATCACTTTAATTTATCCAGATATCCCCCTGCTGGAAAGAAAAGTATGCTTTTAAATATGGTTAAAGCTGAAAGCCTTCCTTGACGTTACAACTTTACTTTGTAAAAAAAAACAAAAAGATCTTACAAGAATGTAAAGGTAAATCACTACCTATACCACTCCATCAATTTTCATCAAACATGGCTAAGAATCAACCCAGATCTTTCGTACAACAAGTAATTAAATTAAAATTAAAAAAAAACCCCGAATCTTGGACTGATTTTCATTAAACATAGCTAAGAACACTTCCGACTAATTCACCTTTCAAACAAAAACAAACAAAATCAAAATCGGTTCATCCGTTCGGGAGTTACGTTGCCTCAGACACACACACACGCACACACACACACACACACACGCGCGCACACACACACACACACACGCGCGCACACGCACACACACATACACGTCAAACTTATAACACCCCGTCGTTTTATCGTCGGGGGTTAAAAAACCTCATTCAAATCGGAGCCATACTTTCAAAGCTACGAGGGCACAGACAGACAGACAGACACACAACGACATCAATCATAAAACACTAAGTACTTCCCTTTTTCGGTCCGGGATTAAAAATATCGTTATCGCCGTCGTTACGGTGTGACGATGTCGTGTTGGTAGTGTAAAAACGTTTCTAAATAATACCATAGACAAATAAAAAAATAGACCAGCAGACGTTTAGAAAATATCGTAACCCGAAAATGGATTACCTTCAAAGGCGTGAGATGTCGCTGGGTGTATCGAATCGGTAATAAATCAAAACGGTGTTTATTTTCTTGAACCTCTGGCGCGCTGACACTATAAGCAGTACGGAAATAAACGTCAGATGGCGCTATTTCTAAATTTTGCAAAGCGTAGACCAAAATTCGGTTACAACGCGCGCGACGTTGACAGCTTGTGCTATGCAATGTCGAACGAGCGAGATAGAGTCTGGATGCAGCATTGAGCTATATCTATGGAGTAGCCCCATTCTTCTATACAAACAATACGTTATACATATATCTATTAAATCGACACATAAACGTCAAATATATATTTGTTTCTTTTTAACTAAACAAATACTGAATGTGTTGAAAGAGATAGACAATATTTTGTCCTTTCGAATTTTTGAAAAAAAATTATGTGACGTCATGATTTTATGTTCGCATACCCAGCGCCGCCATGTTTGGTTACGAGTTTTGTGGTAGATCTGCTGTCAATTACTGTTTTATTCCGGATGTTTTTGAAGATTTTGTGGAAAGTATGCGAAGAAACTAAATTTCAGTCTGTTATAAACTTTAAGGGAGAACGCAAAACGTCTTGTCGAACAGTTAGTGATGTGAAACTTCTCAGTAAAACTTTTTTAGTTACGATATGCTTCTTTTTATCTGCTGTTTTCGTTACTTGCTTATTTAATGAGAATCATCCTAAGTACTTAATAATAATATTAAGTACACTACATAATTACTCTATATTCTTATTTATTAAAAAACACAGTTCATTCTCTAGGTATGTGCGTATAAAGCAATGTTTAATAGGTAGGTACTAAACAATGCTATAATAGATAGGTAAACATACTTGAGAAAAGTCTGTAGTGTCAATTGATGTGAGTTTCGTTGTAACGAAAACAGCATATGACGAGGAAGCATTCGTCATATGCTGTTTTCGTTATGACAGAAAATTTATTTTCACGTCACTAAGTACGCGACAAAACAGTTTTGTCGATAGATGTGCGTTGGCCCTAAGTAAGGGAGAACGCAAAATAAAGACAAAACGTCTTGTCGAACAGTTAGTGATGTGAAACTTCTCAGTAAAACTTTTTTAGTTACGATATGCTTCTTTTTATTTGCTGTTTTCGTTACTTGCTTATTTAATGAGAATCATCCTAAGTACTTAATAATTTTATTAAGTACACTACATAATTACTCTATATTCTTATTTATTAAAAAACACAGTTCATTCTCTAGGTATGTGTGTATAAAGCAAGGTTTAATAGGTAGGTATTAAACAATGCTATAATAGATATGTTAACATACTTAAGAAAAGTCTGTCGTGTCAATTGATGTGAGTTTCGTTACAACGAAAACAGCATATGACGAGGAAGCATTCATCATATGCTGTTTTCGTTATAACAGAAAATTTATTTTCACGTCACTAAGTACGCGACAAAACAGTTTTGTCGATAGATGTGCGTTGGCCCTAAGAATAACAATCATGCTCAAGTGTTGTGTGAAACAGTGCGGTGCAAGGAAAACCAACAATCAGCCAACATTATCTTTTCATAGGTTAGTAACCATTTTTCTGTTTTTGTAAAATGATTGTTGTATTTCGAGCTCAATGTTTGGAACAATTGGTGTTAAATAAAGAATATGAAGGCTTTTGCTAGTCGTTTGTGACTCTCAAGACGTTATTTTCTTCGTCATACTTGGAGTTGTTTGTTTACTAGTTGAATAGTGATGTGACATACCTACTTTCAAGAACCAAATCGATTGTGTGGTTATGTACTGTAAAATTTTATTTTTAACTTACCTTCTTCCTATGTGTAATGCTGCAACTTTTGTATTACAGGTTTCCTGCTAATGAAATTTTAAAAAGAAAATGGTTGGAAATAATCGGAACGTAAAATATTAACCCCCAACCTAATGCCGCATTGTTGGCCCAACGTCGATCGTCCACAATCTACATTAGAGTTGAGTTTGGACTCACAATCTACTGCCAACATGATGGCAAGCTTTTTGAGCTTTGTTTTTAATTAATACAAGATTATAAAGATAAAGCCTCCTGAAGTTTTTTATTATTATTTTTAACTGAGAAAAGTTATAGTTTATAATATATCTCCACTTACAACGTCCAGCACACTGGTGTGCGCTGATTGGTATGGAAACACTGAGCGGATTTTTTGAGAAGCTTGGTCTCGTCAAGCTTTCGGTCAGTGTTTCCATACCAATCAGCGCATACCAGTGTGCTGGACGTCAGACGTATTGCACACTGTAATCTCGTACTCGCCCCTCAGGTGAGCCGCTTCCCTGTGTCGATAGAACCACCCAGTTTTTATTTCTTATCTTTAGAGGTGAATAATATATCTTCAACTTCTTGATTTATGGCTTTTGCGACTTGTTGCCACAATTCTGCCAGTGTCGAGTTCCTTCCTAGTATTCATTTTCAACAATAATTTTCCTACATTCATTACATAATCCTAGTATATTAAAATTACCGGTAAAAAAAACATTGAAAACCGAAAATACGCCCTTAAAAGAAAACACCTTAAGGTTACGCTAGGTCGTAAAATGAGTTCAATTACATAAAAGTTCTAGTAGTAGTTTTTTATTAGACGCTTTTAATCTAACCAATTTTAAATCACATCCGTGCTTTTAAAATGCCATTTGCTTACGTCAAGGGGATAATCGATATCATTTTCGATAATTTATAGCAATCGATTAAATCGGTATCGGCACATCACTTAAGCGGCAGCCATATTGTGTTTCAAAAATTACCACGCTTTTTTCGTAGGTAGAGCATATCCATTGGTTTTATGAATCAGAGGGATGCAGAGCGGCAACAGTGCTCTGGTCGTATCAAGCTAGTAAAATAATAGATGTTTCGATTTTAAACCTGACGCCTTACCGCCAAGTGCGGTAACAAAAAAATACAAAGATATTATATGAAATCTTAAATGTTTTTAGCTTGATAAAATAAAACATAAAAGGTAGGTAGACTTTTAATTATATATTATTAAAATATCACACCCAATAGGTACTTGTTTAGTTATGTACTGAAACATTACCATACATTACGAACCATTTAGGTACGAACAAATAAGTTTTCTGCGGGTGTTGCCTAGGTCTTTTGTTCCTAGGCTATCCTGTTCTAGTTTTACTACCTACCTACTTATAAATAATGGAATAGGTATGTCTGAAGAAGGTAGGTAGGTACCTATAGGTATATTTATCAATATAAATATTCTAAAGTAGGTATATGATTGACTAGCAGTTACCCGCGACTTCGTGCGCGTGTACAGTTTCCGTGTACCTACTGGAATGTCAAACGCTAGTTGTTAGACCAAAGAGGTAGTACTACGTCCTGTCAAACTGACGTGACATGACATGACAATGAAATCCTCTTGCCAATTGGCGCTGCTAATCCTTTTCGTTCCCACGCATAATGGGCCAACTGTGAGCCTAAATGCGGAAAAGGGAGTCCCTTCAATTTCAATTTTTCCTTTTCGTTCATTTTATCCTTTAGATTCTGTTATTTATTCGGGATAAAAAGTAGCCTATATGTCAATCCAGGTTACGAACTACATATATGCCAAGTTTCATCCAAGTTGGTTCAGTGGTTTTGACGTGATTGAAACATAAACATCCAAACATCTAAACTTTCGCATTAATAATATTAGTAGGATTCTAAAAATTTCAAGGACGTAGTTGCGTTGCGACTTATCATTAAACTTGGTGGTAAAACGGCTTGTCTACTCATTAGCAGTGCCTTGATCACGAATAAATTTGACAATCGTGAACGTATCGTAACGCTAGCGTATCCGAGATACACTGCGCGGTGACGCTACAACGTTCGGCAGTCGGGCTGATGTTGACGCGCAATATCACTCGAATACGTTAGGTTTACGTAACGCGGCGACTGTCAGATTTGTTCGTGATTACCCCTCAGTACCTATTGCCGAGTATAGCACATTTCTGCTCGAAAGTCCAGGTCGTCATGCCAGCGCTTCCTCGGGCGGCCGCGACGTCTTCTACCCCCTGGGGGTATCCAGCCTGTGACTCCTTGAGCCCACCTTTCAGCTACTTTACGACCTAAATCGGCGATTCCAGTTTTGGAGCGAAGTATTCTGTTCCGAATTCGATCTATTCTTTTCACACCTAAAATACTTCGCTCCATCACTCTTTGGCAAAGTAGTCAGCGACCACGTCTGAGCACCGTAGGAGTGATAAAAAAAATATATAAGAAGGTTCAGACTATCGAAAGAAACCACACAAATACTTTTGCATCAAATCTATAATCAGTTAAAATTCGATACCAACGAGTTAAAAAATTGAACAGTATTATAGTCCATAACGGGAAGCACTATTTTCATCACAACCACAACACAACCAATCAACTACAAAACAAGAAAATGAAATAATTGTACATGTAAATAAAATCGTCAAAGAGAATACAACACAACACGCAGGCCAATGACACTTTGTATCAAAAAATGACAGTACCGTTCCGTTTTAGCTTACTTAATGCGTGGAAAAGATGAATTTTCTTAGAAAAGAAATGCGTCAATCGTTTTGTACGTTTAACGAAACGTAGGGGAACTGTTTTCTGTGGTTATACCGACCATAGAGTACTGATATATACACACTAATCGAGTTTAGTTAAATTATCGTCAAAACAGTTTGGTGCAAGATGCCACTAAACGTAATTTTGCTAAACACTTTTAACGATTTAAACGTGTTTAGTTAAACGTGTTTAGGCTGAATTTAAACGACATTTCGTGCAAGCCGCCCTAGGTGTTTTATTTAGAAGGTTCATTTGTTCGTAGTCCAAATATTATGCACAGACTAAAGTGCTGTGCTAAAGCCACCCTAGAATTTGGGGAACGAGTGAGCGGTATGGACTAACAATTCAAATTATAATTTTGACACTATAGTAAACAGACACTGACAGAATTGTGACCTGTCGCAAAAGCCGTAAATCAAGAAGGTGAAAACTTATTTTATATAGACGCCACCTATTAGTAAAGTTATGTCATTAATTTGTATACTATCTTTCAATTTGATGACCACCTAGGTGATCACGCCTAGGTGGCGTGGCGAAAAATATGTTAGATAATCAGTATGAAATAAAATCGTGATAACTAAATAAATGAACACCATTACAGATTCTAAAATAAGGACATAATTTTTGATGAATTTCGAAAATAAATTAATGGCGTTTCTTTGGTTCTAACGGCTACTTGAAGCTTAAGTCGTCGTCGACTGTAGCGTCATCCCCAAATACGACCGGGAACTAGCCGGTTTTGCGAGTCACGCTCTAATATATAGGGTGTAGCAATCTTCGTGTATTCATTAATCGATGATAATACCGAACACGTTTCAATTCCTTATGTCATCACTGGCATCACGAATGTATCTAAATTAGTCAGTACATGTTTTACTAATATATCTATTTAGAGATGTTGTGCTTACCACCTGCCAGTACCTATCTGTTCTACCGACAGTAACAAGAGCAAGATTACAATAACATTGTAGTAAGTAGTTACGTGTAGGTAGGATTAATATGTTGAGACATTAAAAGATTTAGAGGTGTATTTCATATTGTTCAGCTCCAGAAAAGCTGCGTTCTGAGGCTTAGCATTGTCATAAGCTACGTGCAACTGGGATTAAATTATGTTGAGACACTTCTGAAAGATTCAGAGGTGTATTTCATATTGTTCAGCTCTATAAAAGCTGAGTTCTGTAGCTGCGCTAGCTAAAATGACATTTTATTCTTTGAAATTAATATACCTATGCACTATGGGTTATTTTTTTGGGGAATCTATACTTAACAAAACTAGTCAATATAAAAAAAACTCGAACTAGAAAAATAAGTCAGTCACGTTATTTGGTCTTATTTGCAATTGATTTACATAATTTATTGTTAGTACAGTCGGCTACACATCAACCTATCAACGGTTCAAACTTTGACCCATTATAATTTGAATGTTGTGAATCATGCGAGAGGGACGATATGTTTTTATGTGAGACTCGCTGCTTGCGCGCCACGCGCCTACACCTATTGCGATCCCTGATTCGCAACATTCAAATTATAGTAGTTCAAAGTTCAAACAGTGGATAGGTTGATGTGTAGCCGACTGTACAATATAATCAAGCAACGACAATAAAACGGTGTCCGTTTCAATAAAACCAAGACAACAGACAAATCGCAACACATTGTCAGGATTATAGCGACATGTTTAATTGATATTTCACAAAATCAATGGCACACTAACGGTTAAATTAATCTACACAAAGATTCTAGGAAGTTTGGCAACGACGCAATTCACTCATTAGTTTAAAATAACATAGGAAGTTAATTAGAATTAATGAGCGTGAAGTTATTTCTGTGAGGTTATGTTTTGATTTTCATGTGAATAAAAATAAATTCATATATAAATATTTATAAACTTGGTGGACTAATAAGCGGACAGCGATTAGGGGTCGATTAGGGAGCTTACATTTTCCGTTTGTCAATTTCAATTTATTAGCCGACTTTGTAGCAAAAGAAGGATTGTAATAGTGATCGTCACTCCGGCCATTAAAGCCATTTGCATGCTAGGGTCATGCCAAGGTCCACAGATGATTTTTTTTTTAAATTAACCTGTCTCGTCCCACTGTTCGGCAAAGGTCTCCCCCAGAGACTTCCAATACTCCCTATCCTGAGCCTCCTCCCACCATCTCCCTTCGAAGGTGTCCAGATCGTCCCGCCAACGCTTTCTTGGCCGACCCCGAAGTCGCCGATCGTCAGGGAGCCACAGATGATAAATGATATTAATTCACTAGCAGTTACCCGCGACTTCGTACGCGTCTACAGTTTCCGTGTACATTATATTATCTGTGCGTGTACCGAGCGGATACTTCTTTGAGAAACTTGACATTACACCTCATTACACCGAACTCGTACCTACTGGAATGTCAAACGCTAGTTGTTAGACCAAAGAGGTAGTACTACGCCCTGTCAAACTGACGTGACATGGCATGACAATGAAATCCTCGGCGCTGCTAATCCTTTTCGTTCATTTTATCTTGTAGATCCTGTTAATTATTCGGGATAAAAAGTAGCCTATATGTCAATCCAGGTTACGGACTATATATATGCCAAGTTTCATCCAAGTTGGTTCAGTGGTTTTGACGTGATTGAAACACAAACATCCAAACAACCAAACATCCAAACATCTAAACATCCAAACATCTAAACTTTCGCATTTATAATATTAGTAGGATAGGATAGGATATCCATTACCGTAAGTAAAATGACATCAGGTGTCACAATATTTTTCAATCAAGACTTGGCTACTGTCTCAGAACAATAACTACAATAACCTAATGTATTCGATTCATATTGCGCGTCAAGTCCAGCTAAACAGCCGAACGTTGTAGCGACACCGCGCAGTGTAAGTATTTCGGACACGCCAGCGTTACGATGCGTTTACGATTGTCTTTGTTCGCGATCAAAGCAATGTTGACATCGAGTAGGATAACGACACTTTTTTTTTAAATTATATAACCGAAATATAATTTCAGTTGTACATGCAATATGATATCAAATACGTTGAAATGATTTTGTAATAAGTCTATTGTTTGAAAGGCATTCGATATTAGCTGATCTTTTGTTCCCTACACGTTTGATATGAGATAACTGACCCAGTTTCAGTAAGGATACATGAATTTCAGGGCTATATGAATATGAATCATGTCAAATTTTCACGTGCCATAATAAACGGGGTGTCAAAAGAGTACTCTCGAAATATAAAAGTAGATGGGTAACATTTAAAATTAAAAAAATACCTCTGTGTATAGTTTAAAACTTCTGTGAAAAGGTAATGGAATAAGTCGATGGCCCACCTGAAGTTAAGTGGTTACCTGTGGTAATGCATTAGTGCTCTGTGATTGTCAAAAAGCTCAATAATATTTAGTAAAAAAATCACCCAGGTTCTATCTAATTTTGCTTCAATCAAACACTAGGATTTAAAAAATACTTTTTCTTTGCTCATTATTACGTTTTTATGTTTTTGGGGTATTTTAAAAAATTACCAATTGTTTTTTTATTGTTCGTTCGAACAGTACTGTTATCAGCAGTACTATTTTTACACCTTGTAGCGAAGGAAGCTTGTAATTATCGAGGCAGAATGGGAAATTTCCGAATTGTGTGTGTTTTGTCAAACAGAGAGTAGGTACTCTCTAGAGATGTTTTGTTGTATGAATATTTTATTTAAAACTGTCTCCATACGTACAATATACGCACATTAATATAACATACCTATCAGTTTGGTTTCTTGTACGAGTATATTAAATACGGATATAGAAAGCTTTACTTTAGTCTAATTGATATTCTACAGTCACTAAAGCATGGATTTATCAAAGTGAGAGTTGAGAACATTAAACATTTCAAACTATATAAATGTATAGGTAGTATTTATTAAAATTAGTAAGTATTAAAAACTTAAATCCTTTAAATATCAAGTAACTCAACTTATTAGTTATTCTAGTCGCCGGAACCATTCACTTATATTTACGTCTTTTTTCTTCCAAACTACTGAACCGATTTCGATGAAAATGAAATGGGACTAACCTAGAAATATATCCTTTCAAATAAAAAAAAGAATTTTTGAAATCTGTTCATAAATGACGGAGTTCTGAGGTAACAAATATCTAAACAAAAAATTTGAGAACCTCCTCCTTTTTTTACCCCCGACGCAAAAACGACGGGGTGTTATGTGTGTGTCTGTCTGAGGCAACGTAACTCCCAAACGGATGAACCGATTTTTATTTTGTTTTTTTTTTTGTTTGAAAGGTGAATAAGTTTGGAGTATTCTTAGCTATGTTTGATGAAAATCGGTTCAAGATTCGGGGGTTTTTTAAGTTTTTAATTTAATTACTCGTTGAAGTCGGTTTTAAAGAAGTAGGAATACATTTCTCAGCAAGTTTCCTACATTATTCAATTAACGTGCACACGGCTGCAAACATTGCGGTGCGCGGTGTTAGCAAACATTTACTCAACGCCTCGCGGCCCGTATTTGGTTTTATAGTTGCTACTAGCAGTTACCCGCGACTTCGTACGCGTCTACAGTTTCCGTGTACATTATATTATCTGTGCGTGTACCGAGCGGATACTTCTTTGAGAAACTTGACATTACACCTCATTACACCGAACTCGTACCTACTGGAATGTCAAACGCTAGTCGTTAGACCAAAGAAGTAGTACTACGCCCTGTCAAACTGACGTGACATGACATGACAATGAAATCCTCTTGCCAATTAGCGCTGCTAATCCTTTTCGTTCATTTTATCCTGTAGATCCTGTTAATTATTCGAAATAAAAAGTAGCCTATGTGTCAATCCAGGTTACGAACTATATATATGCCAAGTTTCATCCAAGTTGGTTCAGTGGTTTTGACGTGATTGAAACACAAACATCCAAACATCTAAACATCCAAACATCTAAACTTTCGCATTTATAATATTAGTAGGATGAAGTTCAAATAGAGAATTTAATCTTTGTTGAGGATGTTGCGACTTTTTTAAACTAGTGATTCTAGTGGTTGGTTTTTGAAGCAAGTTGTTTACAGTCATTTAAAACAACAGACATAACCCAATTTCATTTAGATTGCATTGCTCTTCTAATTTAAAAGCTACGCTCTTGTCGGCGTAATGTAGGGGAGGGGGGGGCATAACGGGGACGCTAAGGGAAATAAAGAATAAAACAATAAAGATAAAATATTGTTTAATCAAAACTAATGACAACTCTTTGGTTACTCATTAATTAATCATTTGGCACCGAATTTGGTGAAGTAAGATATCAAATAATATTTTTAATTTTAATTTGACAAAACTTTCATGAAAACTCCATCGTGCCCCGGGGTAGGGGCAGTATGGGGTACCCAGTGCGGGGCAGTACGGGGTACACTATTTTATTTGTTTTTCTCGATTTCTTCTAAATCTGCGTCACCAACTCCTGCACAGGCGGTATGGGCCCACTGTCCACATAGCTGGCAGGCCACCCAACACTCCGAAGACTTCAAATAAGTGTGGTTTGAGTCAACACAGTAGATGCATAAGACATCCTCCTTAATATTTTCTCCATCTGTCTGAGTCTTCTGTTTTTTGAGTTTGTTTTCAACCGGGGATTATTCGGATTTGTACACTTCTTCGTCCGTTTAAGTTGTTCGCGTTCTTCTAGTTCGTTTTTGTAGGGAGTTGAAGTGAGAACAACCGTTTTTCCGTGCAATTGAGCTGCTTTTCTGAAACCTTCAATTGCGTGTTTCATGCTTTCTACAGACCAACTGCCTCTCCATGTCTTCTTTTTATAAGTACGTACCATTTTTAAAAACCTAAAACAAAATAAATAATTTATCAAATGAACAGGGCATTCAGGGGCATAATGGGGACGGGGCACAACGGGGTACCCCATTATGCCCCATAGCCATGTCCCCATTATGCCCCCATGTCTAACAGAATTTTAAATATCAAACAAAAAATTGAATTACCGGTCAGAGTGATTTTGCTCAAAACATATCAATAGTTGATGTTGGTAGTAATACACATTAAAAAAACTGTAGTAGTAATCTTAACACTTACCTTTTTAGACGCGTTTTGGTAACCACTCAAAATTAGATGAAATGTTGCCAGAAAAAAGAATTGGTCGTCAAAAATAAACGCGTGCACTGTGGTCGCCGATCACTACCGCACTAAAATTTGTTGCGAAATACCCTCTTATTGCCGAAAACAAAACACGGCTAGTGTGCGTAGTTACTTGTAGGTGTGGGTGGCCCCGTCGTGCCTCGCGTCCCCGTTATGCCCCCCCCTCCCCTATGCATTTCCCGCCAGGTTCTTCTCTTCAGGGCAGCTTCCTTGACGTCCTTATACGACATGACATCTATCTTCGCCTTCACTTGGCTCATGTAGCTAATACGCGGTCTTCCTCTTCCTCTCTTTCCTTCTACCTTCCCTTCAATGATATTTCCGATTAAGCTGTCATGTCGTATAAGATTGCATTGCATGCTAGTGATATTTATTTTTTTATATTTATTTTTTGTATGTATTTGTAATTTGAAATTATTAATTAAATTAAGTTTAGATAAACAAAATAAGTTTGTGGTAGCAGAGAGTGCAAAGCAAAACGGATCAATATGCAAAACGGATCTTTACCCCTCTGAAGTTAGGTGCAATAACGATTACGCATGTACTGTTGAGCGGAAAAATTAGTTTACCTCCAATTCGGCCCAAAAATGGGTTCTGCGCAGATACTTCAGAGGGACAAAGATCCGTTGTGATTGTGACTACTATAAGTACCTAGCCGCTGTGATTCTTGAAAATCTAAACTATCTAATCGAGCAATGGTATTTTATCTATATAAAAACTCTTTGTAATCGAAGATAGAATTCGTAGTTTTTGTATAAAAAAATTTAACTCGCTCGCTGCGTGACTTCGTACAAAAGCGCAGCGAATGTCAAAAAACAACATTCCAGCTCGCTTATTTCAACATTTTTAAAGATTAAACTCACTGATTGGAATTATGCTAAATTGCAAAGCTTTACGATAAATAAATAAATATTCATGGACTTTACACACAACGCCCTCTAGTCCCAAACTAAGCAAAGCTTGTGATATGGGAACTAGATGGCTGATAGAATACTTATATACTTTTTTTTTGTAAATACATACTTATAATACATAGTAACACCCAGACATAGAACAAACATCTATGTTTTCCACGCACAAATGTTTGTTCTTGGTGGGGATCGAACCCACGACCCACAGCACAGAAGGCAGAGCTATTACCGACTGAGCTGTGACGCCTGATCTAGAGAATAATAATGCAAAGGTTCAGCAAATATATTAGATTAGAAAATTCTTTATTGCACATAAAAATGGTACAGAGGCGAGCTTAATGCTAATTAGCATTTTCTTCCAACCAACCTTTGATCATTTTGACCCAAACAAGTTTTTTGACCAAAAAGTTTGCACGAATGTGTTTGAGTTCATAACCATTAATCTATAACTGAACATGAAAATGAAACCGTATTTTAAGAGATTCCGACTAATTAGAGTTTCCAACATTTCCCGGCAATAATTACAGATTGTAAATAATTTCCCTGTTCAACGGATCTCGGCTTCATTATTTAAGGGTGCTTATTAAGGCTCTTGAATAGATAATTCCATTTCGGCTGTCTTCGTTTGAAATGGTAAGTAACAGATTTGAGAACAAAAAAAAATGGATTTTGCTGATCTTTGATTTAAGGGCTTATTCCCATCGAGCCTATTGGCTGGCCCATTGCCAGATAGGAAAAAAATTCCCAACGAGCCCACAATCAAATAAGTGGGAATTTTTTTTCTGTCCCACTACTGGCTGATTAGACAGATGACGCTTTATAGGTACTTATATAATTTTTATAAAACTCAGGCCTTAGTGGTGTTCATTTCATTTTGTTGAAAATGTTATTTGAAAGATTCTAGGTCTGCTCAAATACTAAAACTTATTTTAATCCCATCACATTTCTAGAACTGCGAAAAAACAGTTATTCGTAAATGTCAGCCAAGCACTTTTTAATTTAAGTAAACCATTTTTCATTGATAAAAACACTGGTTTTTTGGATGTTAAGAATTCAAAATTATTATTGTTGCTGATGAAACTAATTTATAATAACATAACTTTGTGTATCAGCAAGAAAATAATCAAGTTTGTTCAAAATATTGTCTTCGTTTTATAAGACTGTAAATATTTTTTGAATTAAAAAAAACTTTCAGTAAATAGGTACTCTGAGGTAAAGAGGTACCTAATCACAAAAAACAATAAATAAGGCACTTATTTTTAATGCCTAATATTTAATGATTTTTGAAAAGTACCACAGTAAAGCAAACAAATACAGTAAGTTCACTGCACTGATTCAATTGAAAACAAGTGCAATAAATTAGGCTTACAAACGCTCCACCCTTGCGTTGTGTATTCAAGTGAACGTTGTAGATGACTTCTATCAATTACACTAAAGTTTATTGCCCGTAGCATTTCACAACTCGTTAGGCAAGAATATTTCAATTCTAACGATAGAATGAGACGAAATAAAATAACTACTGCGTTAACATGTTTTTAGATTGCTAAAAAGCTTTTATTTTCACAATTTAATTTATGTTGTTTTTGAGATAAGGTAGATTAAATGATAGCATTGTTTTATTCTGGTTGGATTCATTTGATCTTCAATAAAATTGATAACTATTTGAAACTAAATTTTTAAGAACTCAAAAGTAATTTTATCTACTACGCTTTATTTAAAATAAAACTATGAATACATTCTAGTGCCACTGTCGACACAACCATTTTTTATGCATCAAGATAACAGCTAAGCAATATTTAAAACCTACGCAGAATCTAAATAATAAATAGATTTTAATAGCACAATTACTTTCACAGTATCCACATTTTACATCCTTTATGATGACATGTTTTATTTATAATCTTATCTTATCATTTTCAACAAGGCAAACAATGAAATAATTTCAAACATCACATAAATAAATTATTTCATTACATCATTTCATTTCAAAGTCATAGTCGTCTTTTATTTTATGAAAATAGGACTTAATAATAGTGAAAGGGCGTGCACGAAAACTGTGGTATCCGTCTTTCTTCTAAGCGTTATAAATCAGATCACACATTACATTATTATCAAGGTCAAGATAATGTGAGAATCAGCAACATTCGCAGCTATTTTCAATTTTGACTTTGATTAATTTGTTACAAACTGTAAACACGGAGTTGATTTACTGCCCATCCGTTTTACTGTGTCGCGATGACAGATTTTAATAAATTACATTATTCATGTAGGTTTTAAACGAAATTAATATGAAATGATGCCAGATTAATGTTCGTGGGATTATAGAAACAGGCAAGTTAATTATTTAATGAAGTACAAGCAGCCACATAAGTCGATTTCAGTTTTTAAAATCTAATTAAATGCAGTCTTATAATGTTGTAAGCAGTTCTATCATTATGTTACCTATTTATAAGATAAGTGGGGAACCAAAAAAGTTATCTATCTATCCATTATTTTGTGATTTTAAAAACGAACGAAGTCACTAGCGCTCCACTATGGCGTAATGTAATATTTTCTGCGTAAAAAATTCTACCTTTTCATAAACTCTGTATAATTCTTTGATATAATTATTTTAGATCATTAAGTAGGTACGAAAGCCCTCGGGGGTGGAATTTTGTTGATTTTTTCCTCGAAGGTTACAAGGGTTTTTCACCTTGGAGGTATATTAACTACATTTATTTAGACCTGGCGATTTAGCCTCTAAAGCCTCTAAAGCTCATATTATAGCTTACTTTTTCTCTCTCTCTGCAGTATGAGATTGCTTGACTGATCTGGGTTGTAGGTGGAACTACTGGTTCCACCACCAGTGAGACTGAACTGAAAATGACAGGACAGTATCCAAAGAATGATAAGGTAGATAAGTGTCTATAGGCTCTATCATCAGAGGTGACCATCAGTTCAAACAAGCTTTTTTTCAGCTTGCTTCGCTCTCAAAGTATAAGGGTCCTAGACTAACCTGGGTTGTGTAACTCATAGTGTAACTGCTAAAACCACAGTAACACTGTCTAAAGAAGACAGTGTCTAGTAGAAGCTATCAGTCCGGCTCTAACAATTGCTAATACATGACGGAAGCCCGCCACTAGTTTATAAAAACTTTTCTGTAGCTTGCTTCGCTCCCTCTCAAAGTATAGTCTTTGACTGACCTGGGTTATGTAACTCACTAATTGCTAAACTAATAATGACACGGTCTAAAAGAGACGGTGTCTAGTAGAAGCTATCAGCCCGGCTCTAACAGTCACCAATGACGGAATCCCACCACTAGTTCATACAAACATACTTTTCTGTAGCTTGCTTCGCTCCCTCTCAAAGTATGAAGGGTCCTCCACTGACCTGGATTGTGGAACCACTACGTGCCGTTACAACCAGTAATGAGAGTGCTTGAAGGATCAACCTTTTGGTATTTATGTGGAACTAGTGATTTACAAGGTAGCAAAATAATAATGTATTGTTTTGTCGTTTGTGCAAAATTCCGGTTTTCACCTGCGGCTATGTACCTAGTATTGACAAGCTTTGCCTAGTTTGGGACTAGAGGGTGTTGTGTGTAAAGTCCAAGAATATTTATTATTATTATTATTATTGACCTTGTCTTTCCTGTGGATAAGGCGAATGGTACGGGTGCTGGGCAAGCCTCATCTAAAAATGTTCAATGCCTTGTAGTGTTTTCCAATCTGACTACTACAAATAAAAATGTGGATGAGAAGTAATGCTTTTTTAATAGCATGTGTATTCCAGGCTTAAAACAAAAGACAATCGCGATTATAATAATAATATGCCACTTGAGTAGCACCTTCCAGTTTATGATGGGTACGCACTAAAGACCTTTGCCATTAGTACAGAGAGTGCTGTACTCGTAAATTATACGGTTTATCTCTCACTTTACGACGCCTTTTTGTGTGATACATGTCTTTGTTACTTTGAACTAGCTGTCAATGTGATTATGTGCTTTATTGTATTGAGTTAGGATAGATTTTTGCTAGAATCGTCGCGGTACGATTGCTTGTAAGAGAACATATTGCTGTTGGTGCATTGTTCTAAACTAAAGTGATTTTTGACAGCACTAAAATGATAGCTGTTTTTGTCGTTTCAGTTCATGAGAGAGGGATGGCAACAATTGTAGTTCTGTCTAGGTTAGTAATGCACCAACAGAATGCAATGTTTGTTCACCATTATAACTAATTGTTAATTTTGCCATGTCTAAAAGTTTTTTTATCTTCAAGTGACCCACCCAAAATTATAATGGCGTATTTTTTTCTGCTAGGTGACATCAACAACTAAACTAAGAAATACTGCTGTCGATTCTGTTGTTGCATTTTTCTAAACTAACCTAATTTAACAGCACTAGAAAAATTGCCATTCCTTTCTCATAAACTGAAATGACAAAGACAGCTATAATTTTAGCGCTGTCAAATTAGGTTAGGTTAGAAAAACGCAACAACAGAATCGATACTAGTATCGAAGTGAAACTTCTATAAATTGCTACTACTGTTTTTATTGTAAGGTAGGTTGATTTACAACGGTACAGCGGTAGAGCTGATGTGTAACGTACAGCGCTGACACAATACCACAAACATTTCATATTCGACAGTTTTTGTTTATGATCATTTGGAGAAATGCTTTGACACTGCGGTTGTAAAGTTTTATGGACGGAAGTTTTACGGACAGTTTTGACTATTAAATGGACTGTCTTTAAGCCAGCTATTTAGTTTAACCATCAGCAAGTGCCTTTATACATGTCCCGGTTGCCGGGTACGGCGGCAAAGTGTATGGACTCATTGGGCAATGTGTGAAAACAAACGTATTCGCATTTCCCTATTGCTGGGTCCACGGTACGTGTAAAAAGGGTAAAATAATTAGTCTTCGCTATCTTTTTATTGTCTTAACTTTAGACTCTAAAGTATGAATCTGTTAAAACCCGATTCAAACTCGGGTTTATAACAAAACAATCACGTAGCTACGCACTCAATAAAATCACCTTTGTAATTTTGTTTTAACCCCCAACGCAAAAACGGCGAGGTGTTATAAGTTTGACGTGTCTGTGGGTGTGTTTGTGTGTGTGTGTGTGTGTGTGTGTGTGTGTGTTTGTGTGTGTATGTGTGTGTGTCTGTTTGAGGCAACGTAGCTCCTGAACGGATGAACCGATTTTGATTTTGTTTTTCTTTTGTTTGAAAGGTGAATTAGTCGGGAATGTTCTTAGATATGTTTGATGAAAATCGGTCTAAGATTCGGGGGTTTTTAAACTTTTAATTTAATTACTTATCTAAAAATTGTGTTGCTTAAAAACTACATTAATTTACGTCGCACCTTAAATGAGGTAAGGGTAAGTACTTCTTCCATTACAGCACGATTCTCTATAAATTAATGAATAATTCAAGCTTGGCACTGCAGCGGGAAAGCGGAAAGAGCGAGCTATTTATTTGAAAAATATCCCGCGCAGGTGAGAGCTATATCTTCTGGGGGTGTGGTACAGACGGGCTCAAAAGTATTACGAAAATACTAGATCACCATTTTCAGTAAAAAAAATGTATTATCTCCAGAAAGTGTGGTACAAGCGAGCTCGAAAGTTTTACAATTAAAACTTTGAACTGTTTACAAAGATACTAAATAATTTTCTTTCTCACAAAATACTCGTACCTATTCATAACTCAGTTTTGGTACAAACAAAAAGAGAAAACTTGTACCACTCCGGTTTCTGTTACCTACAGAAATGAACGAACGAACAATGAGTGGTGTGGTCTTTCTATACTCCTATAGATGTTTACCTACGTACAGCGGGTTTAAAAGTTTTACAATTAAAACTTTGAAACCTGTTTTATTAGCACTTTTTAGTCCATTCTGCTGTTAAATCTCAGTTGCTTTAACCATTTTTTAACGCCTGCGAAAAGAAAAAATCTGAGTGAAAATACAAAATAATAAATCTAGTGGTAAACCATTACTAGTTTATACAACATTTGAAAAACCACAGTAATATTATTCCTGCATTTTCTCTATCACTGTACTGTTGTTTCCTAGAATCTTGGTGAATTTTTCAAATTGTCTTATACCGGAATGTTTGAGGTAAATGCTGGTGAATCTTGGGACGAAAGGGAAAAAGAGAATAGCAGCATGCATTTTTGAAAATTTGTTTACTGTTGCAGGGCTCTTCGTAGATAGATAGATAGAAAATACTTTATTGCACACCTTAACTTAGGGATTACTACAACATAAAAACAAAACTTAATTAATAAACAAGGGGATTACCTTAGAGTTAACATAGAAAAAATTAGAGTAGTAGAATAATACAATGCAAAGCACGTCCAGTCTGCTCAATAAACTGTTTATTTTTTTTTTATTTATTTAGCATAAGTACATGTACATAAAGAGAATAATTATACCCTAATTATATTACGATCTAACCACAAGGCAGACTAACTAGTAATTTTACATTGTCCTAAATTTTTGCATAAATGCTAAAGATTTAGGACAATGTAAAATTTCTAAACTAATCTGAAAGTGTCCTTTAGCACTTTTCTTATTGTCCCTATTTACTTAAGGCGACAGTTTGGTGGAGTGGCTATATACTGTTAAAACGGTCATACTGTAATAAAACTTGCAGTGCAGAAATATGACACGAATTTATAACGAAATCTGGACAATTCTGTTAAGTTTTAAAGTCGGACAAAGTTCTGGAATAAATAAAGTGACGACGGACGCCTTACGAGCTTAAACTGTAGTTTCTACGGTTATTGTTCTTTACGAAACTGTACCTTAAGTTCTGTTACTTTTGTAATGTTTTGTATTAATCTGCTACAAAATTGTACACTCGTATACAATTTCCAATGCATTATTTAATTCACCATTTCGCTCCCAGCTACAGACTGTGCCAGTAAGCGTTGTAGTAGTGACCTCACATCCGCCGAGACTTGTTTCCGGCACCTGTACCCGCTGCAGGCTGCTATGATTGTAAAACTAGCTTCAGGCTGTATCTTTATTAAGAAAATAATTGATTTAAACGCACAAATAGCTAAAATCTATAGATAGATCCTGTCCCTCTGTCCTCTGTAACAAGGGGACAGATCGGAAAAGGAGACCTCTGAGCGGCCATAGGACGCTGGGCCCGAGTGGACAAAATCAAAAGTACTGTATTGCATTCGGAAAATGTATACGCTTAAGCCGTGGGTAAGTTTAATTAAGCCTAAAGTTCGTATTTGGGTATGTTCAAAAAATAATGAGTAAGTAAAAAGCAGCTTGTTCTTATCGCTTTGCTTTGTTGGAGCCACCAATGAGGTTGTAAACTACCCGGTCTGAACTCCATAGTCATAATAGGTATGCAATGCAGTACGCTGTCAACCGGTGATTCCTACGAAGGTTTTATTGTCACCGTGTTGGATCCTATCACATTTTGGTAGATTTCGGTAGAAAATACTCAAGAACATGCAGGAAGTGTTAGCTTGATATACTTTTTTTAACGAAATATTAAAACGAAGTTGTAGAAAAGATATGAAATATGCAAACAATAAGGTTAAAAATTATGCTAATTATTTTGGTTATAATGAACATCTTGTCCATCAGGGCCCAAATCCGCCGAATCCTTTCAATTTTTTACATTTTCACCTGTCAAATATTCCGTGACATTCTCTGGGAAGAAATTTCGCATTGAGGTGGAACTACTCCTAGGTTAAGGTCGAGAAAAATGAACTTGGTTTTTTTTTTTCAAATTGTTTATCGCAATCTTTGCGTTCTAACGATAATTTAATTCTTACCAAAGTTACGAAGTTTATTTCGTGTGGTACTTGGTGCTGAGTTTTTTTAATATTCGCTGTAAAAAGTGTTGTTCTCAGATTACCAGAGAATTTAATATACTGAGGGGTCGCTTGTGCTTACAACTCTCATTTGAATTTACACCATTATTCATCTTCAAATATTTCCGCTGATGAGACGTACAGTTAGCAACTTAAATGGTTGAACCAGTTTTAGTTTTATTTTAACAATTATAAATCTCGCTTCCGGTTGGTTCTGATTTGGATTAGTTGAGCTATCTATAAATCGTTTGCAACAGTTAGTAGATAGCTCAATTGCTTCATGTGTATTTTGTAAATATTTTAATAGGTACTGTATTACTCGTAATTTCTTTGTAAATAAAGGTGACTTACAAATGGGTGAAAATTAAGATTGTCCAAGTTCTATGTTTTGGGAGCTGTTTTTTTTTTATTTTCTGACTATTTATTTTACGTATTTGTCACTTTTGCATGAGGTAAGGTAGATCTATTTTAATACAAACATTAATGATACAACTGATTAAAACATTGCGACTGCATTTTCTTGGATTTTAGAAACTCAGTTTTTTAATAGACTTTATGTTGCTGACTGTACCTACATGCTTGAATGTACCTTTATACGCTTGATTTATGAGAATGAGCTGATATGGCTAAAAGTTAGTTGTAGTCAAATATACCAAGGTCACCAATACAGCGATAAATGGCAGTGCCACATAGCTTGCAGAATTGACAACCGTGAAATAAATCTTCTCGATTGATGACCACGAACCGGTAAGCCAAGTGTAGGTTGGCTCTGCCCGATGGACCGATGACGTGAAGTCGATTGATGAAAAATGTCCAAAATCGCTCCTTTCACACAACGCCTTCTAGCCCCAAACTAAGCACAGCTTGTACTATGGGAATTAGATTGCTGATAGAATAAATATACATTTTTTTTAAATACATTGTAATACCCATTAAATACATATCTGAAATACATAGAACAAACATCTATGTTGGCCACACATTAAATGTTTGTTCTTGGTGGGGATCAAACCCACGACCCACAGCACGGAAGGTCTGCCTGTCTGCTGTGAAATGATGGTAAATTAAACTTTACGCGAGCACTAAAATTAATGCCTAGGAATGCCTGTAAAGTATTCATTCGGAGGCGAACAAAGTGATGTCTAAACGAGGTTTAACTACACATTAGAGCGGCATAGAGTATGAACACCGCGGACCACAGATAGAGGCGTATTATTAGCTTCACAGGTGGAATTTACTTGTTAGTAGGTGAAGTCACTGTAGTTAGGTGACTCGGAACTTGCTCACTCAATAAATTAACCTTTTTTAACTGACTTCAAAAAAGGAGGAGGTTCTGAATTCGGTTGTATTTTACTTCGGAACTCCGTCATTTATGAACCGATTTCAAAAATTCTTCTTTTTTATCTGAAAGGATATACTTCCAAGTTGGTCCAATTTAATTTTCATCAAAATCGGTTCAGTAGTTTGGGTTATAAATAACTGAAAAAAATATGCCAACCACGTGCACGAAATTGCGTATTTTGCTTTCCTGTGACTTTGAAGTGGTGTTTATAGTCACTAGAACATTCCCAATGAACTATCATTATCAATTATTTAACCCCTGGCCGAAAAAAAGAAGGGGAATTATTATAAGATTAACGGAGTTATGTTTGTGAGTCTGTTTGTGCACTCGTGGCTCTGAAAGTAGAGCTCCAATTTGATTGAGGGTTTTTCATACACATTTTTCTCGGCTCACATTACAGAACCAAAAGAAGGTTTTCAGATATCAATCGCAAACAGCGTCAAGTTTAACATTCTCTTTTTTATACGTAATTAATTAAGTAAGTAAGTAAGTAAGTAAGTAAATAAGTATGTACCTTATTGTGTGTTGCGTAAAATAAATAATTTCTATTTCTATTCTATTTCTATTTCTATACTTATAAAACAAATAGAAAATCGCATGATTAAACTTGTCTAAAAAATTACTTGCTAAGCTTCATAGCTTTCTGTTGATTTTCACCTCTACTACGCCGTAGCCTTTCCCATACCTACGGTTCGACCCGAACAAAATTATTAATTAGCAAGCGTTGTTAGAATGTGGGGTATCTTTTGCTTTGAGAATTAGCTGTTAAGTAGTCTTTTACAGTGTTTTAATATTCACAACATTGTTTAGTAGTAATGGTCTGGCGAAATGATCCAAAGAAAATATAAAAACTATGCTGCGTTCTAAATAGTAAGACTCTCATTCTACCCAAAAATTGTCTATAAATCTCTAATATAGGTTTTTTAATCTATTTTTTTTATATATATTTTTTAATCCATCATGTTTTATTATATAGCACTAAAGAAACCAAATGGTTCATATAAATAAAATAATACTGGCGAACAATGACTGGCAGACAATGCTCTTAGCATTAAGTCCTATTTGCGTGAAATTTTAAAATAAATAAATAAATAATAATAAATATTCATGGACATTTCACACGACGCCCTCTAGTCTCAAACTAAGCAAAGCTTGTAATATGGAAACTAGATGCTGATAGAATACTTAAATACTTTTTTTTATATGGGTGTGAAGCGCATTTTATTTTCGGTCGCCGATTCATACATCGCTGCATCGTATAGATTTTCGAGATTCCCACCAGGCTGTGGATCAGCATTGCATCTCTTCCACTAAACAAATTAACAAGTTTTCACTATTGAGTTACTAGCACACCTTCTCGATCATGCTGTTATTTACGTTTGCAATGCGCGGAAACCATTGAAAATAAAACTTAGTCGCCACGCATGCCACGCAGTGTAACTCAGTGTTACACGAACTTTCGTGATCGTTTTGCTGAGACTCTGAGGGCTATTTATTCTGGAAACCATAATTTTCCTTCGACCTTTCATCTGATTGGAGATGTAATCCTTTGGGAGCCCTCACTCGATACACTTCGTTTTAATAACGAAACGTTCCATTACTGCATTCCCGATTGATCAGCTTACATTTTACGATAAATAATTCAATTAATTTGATTGAAATAATGTACTATTTTACTGTAGTGTGTAAGGCTGCAGACCCACTAGTTACAGCGTAAAGCCGCAGCGGCCATTTTAGCGACTAGAGATCTTTTTTTCCTTAAATGTCGGTCACTGGCCGGTCAGAAGAGCGGTCGTGGTGACTGATTCTAATAGTTCAAGCTACCTGACGCTGCCGGTAGTGGTGCTGGATTCATACGTCTTTAGATTTTCATAATATGCCAGCAAATTTATTATTGGGCACTAACCTATTTTTTTTTACTGTAATGAATTTATTCACAAAGAAAATTATGACTAATAAAGTATTTACAATATTTATAATATGTACAAAATACACATGAAGCAGTTGAGCTATCTACACACCGTTGCAAACGATTTATAGATAGCTCAACTGATCCAAATCAGTACCAATCGGAAGCGTGCCCAAGACACTGGCTGCATTGCCGCGCTGAATAGCAATGCTGATTCGCTGGCCCAGATAATCACCAGCCCTCGGGTCACGCGTCGCTGCGACTAGACGCCCTGCAATAATTTTGAAAACCCGGAGGGCCTCGGTACCCCACGGACCCAGAGTCTCGACCCCAAGAGGTACAAATGTGTAGGCCCTGTCGAGACCCGCATACTTGCGCCTCTTGAGATCCTCGGCCGAATCTGTTGCCGCACCGGCCCTAGCGGATGTCCTAGACAGATGTGAAGGAGCAAGGGTACTTTATTGTATACAACTTAAAAATAATAAAAAAAAACCCTAAATTGGTAATAAAAAACGCTTTAGGAGGTAAGTACAATGAGCGGCCTCATTGCTACAAGCAATCTCTTCCAAGCTACCTTTGGATGGACAGTATCTAATACTTAAAAACAAGGATTAACTAACCATGACAAATAAGTGTTATCTAAATTTTAAGTGTCGAAAATAAATCAATCAATTATTCACTTATCGCCGTGATTGCTGATCACTTTAGTCGTTATATATTAGAGCGTGAATCGCTCGGTCGTGGTTACTGAAATTTTAAACGGAAAACAAAGATTCCTGGCCGCCGTGTTGGTGTCCGCTCCACGTATTGGCCGCTAAGTGCGTTTGCAGCCTTAAATAACCACTACGCATTTGCTATAGTTTGGTTATTTCACTTTGAAATAATAAATTGCTGGGTCAGAAACCTATTTTACTAACATAGCATTTTAGAGCACCATTCTACCCAGATTCATTACTTTACATTAAATGGGCTCCCGAGGGAAAGTTAGCGCAAAGTTGTGCTTCCTTTGGGACGCTAGACTTGCTAGTTCTGCGGCAAAATTCTAAATGGCCTAGCTAGTTAATTCATTCAGAAATTAATGTTTTAAATTAGAGCAGAGTATTATTTTAGCTACAATTGAAACTCGATTCTCCAAATAAAGAGTCGGTAATTATTGAAATACCAATCTTAGCTAGATGTCATAAAAAACGTGTAGATTTCCAGAAAGGCTTTTTTGTGACGGGATTTTTCACAATTCAGTCGCATTTGCTTTCAAATTAAATACATAAACATAGACAAATAAAAAAATAGACCAGCAGACGTTTAGAAAATATCGTAACCCGAAAATGGATTACCTTCAAAGGCGTGAGATGTCGCTGGGTGTATCGAATCGGTAATAAATCAAAACGGTGTTTATTTTCTTGAACCTCTGGCGCGCTGACACTATAAGCAGTACGGAAATAAACGTCAGATGGCGCTATTTCTAAATTTTGCAAAGCGTATACCAAAATTCGGTTACAACGCGCGCGACGTTGACAGCTTGTGCTATGCAATGTCGAACGAGCAAGATAGAGTCTGGATGCAGAGCGGCAACAGCGCTCTGGTCGTATCAAGCTAGTAAAATAATAGATGTTTCGATTTTAAACCTGACGCCTTACCAGTTACCGCCAAGTGCGGTAACAAAAAAATACAATGATATTATATGAAATCTTAAATGTTTTTAGCTTGATAAAATAAAACATAAAAGGTAGGTAGACTTTTAATTATATATTATTAAAATATCACACCCAATAGGTACTTGTTTAATTATGTACTGAAACATTACCATACATTACGAACCATTTAGGTACGAACAAATAAGTTTTCTGCGGGTGTTGCCTAGGTCTTTTGTTCCTAGGCTATCCTGTTCTAGTTTTACTACCTACCTACTTATAAATAATGGAATAGGTATGTCTGAAGAAGGTAGGTAGGTACCTATAGGTATATTTATCAATATAAATATTCTAAAGTAGGTATATGATTGACTAGCAGTTACCCGCGACTTCGTGCGCGTGTACAGTTTCCGTGTACCTACTGGAATGTCAAACGCTAGTTGTTAGACCAAAGAGGTAGTACTACGTCCTGTCAAACTGACGTGACATGACATGACAATGAAATCCTCTTGCCAATTGGCGCTGCTAATCCTTTTCGTTCCCACGCATAATGGGCCAACTTTGAGCCTAAATGCGGAAAAGGGAGTCCCTTCAATTTCAATTTTTCCTTTTCGTTCATTTTATCCTTTAGATCCTGTTAATTATTCGGGATAAAAAGTAGCCTATATGTCAATCCAGGTTACGAACTACATATATGCCAAGTTTCATCCAAGTTGGTTCAGTGGTTTTGACGTGATTGAAACATAAACATCCAAACATCTAAACTTTCGCATTAATAATATTAGTAGGATTCTAAAAATTTCAAGGACGTAGTTGCGTTGCGACTTATCATTAAACTTGGTGGTAAAACGGCTTGTCTACTCATTAGCAGTGCCTTGATCACGAATAAATTTGACAATCGTGAACGTATCGTAACGCTAGCGTATCCGAGATACACTGCGCGGTGACGCTACAACGTTCGGCAGTCGGGCTGATGTTGACGCGCAATATCACTCGAATACGTTAGGTTTACGTAACGCGGCGACTGTCAGATTTGTTCGTGATTACCCCTCAGTACCTATTGCCGAGTATAGCACATTTCTGCTCGAAAGTCCAGGTCGTCATGCCAGCGCTTCCTCGGGCGGCCGCGACGTCTTCTACCCCCTGGGGGTATCCAGCCTGTGACTCCTTGAGCCCACCTTTCCGCTACTTTACGACGTACATCGGCGATTCCAGTTTTGGAGCGAAGTATTCTGTTCCGAATTCGATCTATTCTTTTCACACCTAAAATACTTCGCTCCATCACTCTTTGGCAAAGTAGTTTGCGACCACGTCTGAGCACCGTAGGAGTGATAAAAAAAATATATAAGAAGGTTCAGACTATCGAAAGAAACCACACAAATACTTTTGCATCAAATCTATAATCAGTTAAAATTCGATACCAACGAGTTAAAAAATTGAACAGTATTATAGTCCATAACGGGAAGCACTATTTTCATCACAACCACAACACAACCAATCAACTACAAAACAAGAAAATGAAATAATTGTACATGTAAATAAAATCGTCAAAGAGAATACAACACAACACGCAGGCCAATGACACTTTGTATCAAAAAATGACAGTACCGTTCCGTTTTAGCTTACTTGATGCGTGGAAAAGATGAATTTTCTTAGAAAAGAAATGCGTCAATCGTTTTGTACGTTTAACGAAACGTAGGGGAACTGTTTTCTGTGGTTATATAGACGCCACCTATTAGTAAAGTTATGTCATTAATTTGTACGCTATCTTTCAATTTGATGACCACCTAGGTGATCACGCCTAGGTGGCGTGGCGAAAAATATGTTAGATAATCAGTATGAAATAAAATCGTGATAACTAAATAAATGAACACCATTACAGATTCTAAAATAAGGACATAATTTTTGATGAATTTCAAAAATAAATTAATGGCGTTTCTTTGGTTCTAACGGCTACTTGAAGCTTAAGTCGTCGTCGACTGTAGCGTCATCCCCAAATAGGACCGGGAACTAGCCGGTTTTGCGAGTCACGCTCTAATATATAGGGTGTAGCAATCTTCGTGTATTCATTAATCGATGACATAAACTAGGTAGTTCTCAATTTAGAAATATTAAAGATAATCTATTAGTCCACAGGGAGTTCAACCACGTAACTAAAATTAGCAGACACACTTTTAACGCCGGTAACTTAAAATTGTAGTAAAAACATACCAACTTTCAAGGTTTTGGTAATTTGGTAACACGAAAATTTAAGGCCCAAAACTTTGACAGTTCAAGTCTGCTACGAAAATAGTATGAAAATATTCATCGTAAAAACTTTGGGTCCGGAAGATCCATTATAGTTGTTTGGAGACAGCTGCAACTCACAGACACAGCTTAAAATGGTATAGCTAGATAACATACCAAAATTATATTTTACCTTTTACGAGTTCAATTACTTAAGAGTATAAAATATCAAAATAAAATCGAAAGCTTTTTTCATTAAAATTGTAGAAAGGAATAATTTTCTGGGGATAAAGATATTTTATTTTACACACTTGGTTTTGGTAAAAACTTTCACGACTGTACTCTTGTGATAAAAAACGTTGAGTTGTTTTGAATGTTTTCTCTCACATAAATTATGCAGTTTTAGACACTTTGTAGTTGTCCGAAATATTTTATTTTATGGAAATAAAGACGAGTGGTGTAGAGATTTTGGTGTAGGTAGGTCCCGAGATTGATAGCTTTACGCTATTTATATATTTTTCTGAAATTCTACAGAGAGGAAGACCTATGTCCAGCCGTGGACTTCTGAAATGTGCCAAGCTGTTTTCTGTTGCCTGGCAAAAGACAGTCATATTTCACTGAAACTCTAAAAACGTCAGCTAAACGTTTTGCACAAACAAACGTATTTATTTGTATTCCGACTAGAAACGGCTGAAATATGAGCTGGTGTCTAACTTCATATTGAGAAAGCCTGCTATGAGTTATTGCCGATTGCTACCGCCGCCACCTCTCGGTGGAAAATGGAAACGATTTATGACTATTTAACCCTACGTATGATACATTTTGTCAGACACAGAGTAGTTAATTGTGGCATACCATACATAACCCTCTTCTTTTTTCTTAATTATGACGTCTGTCCGTTATTTCGACAGACAATTTGGCCAGTGTCAAGTGTACAAATTGAACTAGTATTTAATTTTAGTCAAGTCCGTTGTTTTTTTTAATTCAAATCAGTTTATAAAATGAAATGACGGAGTTCGAATACAGAAAAAGATAGAGGGGTAATCACGAACAAATCTGACAGTCGCCGCGTTACGTAAACCTAACGTATTCGAATCATATTGCGCGTCAACACCAGCTCGACTGCGGAACGTTGTAGCGTCACCGCGCAGTGTATCTCGGATACGCTAGCGTTACGATACGTTTACGATTGTCTCATTTATTCGTGATCAAGGCAAAGTAAAAGTCTGTTTTGAAACCAATATAGTGGATTTCGACGTCATCCCTAGATTAGTAGGTAAGTCACCGCAGAATTTGTAAAATTGCAACAACAACAGTTTCTGTTCAAGCGCAGTGAAACATTTATTCATAAGCTTCAACTTTATAGCAAAGCATAAAACTATCCAGCAGGTTATGTCTCATTTCCATAAAATCAGACTTTCCAATTTCGAGGGAACGTTAAAAATTGAGTTTCTCAGTTTACGACAAGGCTAATCCTAGTTACTGCGGGGTAGCGTGCTGTGCCTTGATCACATCGTAAACGTATCGTAACGATAGCGTATATAAGATACATTGCGCGGTGACGCTACAGCGTTTGGCATTCGAGCTGGCGTTGACGCGCAATATGATTCGAACACGTTAGGTTTACATAGTGCGGTAATGTTCAGATTTGTTCGTGATTAACCCTCTGGTTTCAAAGACGTACTCAGAACGTACGAGTACAGGTAAGTGGGGCTTTAATTTTATACTCCTTGCGTCTCAGGTTTCTCTGCATCGTGAGTGCTAAAGTCTGAACTAAATAGTTACAGATCGTGCAATTATTTGTTTGTTGTACCGGGTTTTACACTCATCTCATTCATCACAAATTCACCATGAGAGTTACACTATACCACAAAAGTCGCTACATTTTTTTGGGCATCGCAGTGGTTTTTCTGATTTCGAAAACAATAAACAAAGAGACACCTTTACTAGTTTGGGATAATTCTCTTAATAATATTTACTTACTAAAAATATTACTGGGTTTGGTTAATTGCCCCCCAGACAGTACAGGTGAAGTTGTTGAAATAGCGCAGGATGTCAAGCGGATGGAGTTTGTTTTACGGCCTCTGTGCCTCCGTGCAGCATTTACGAGCCGCCGTAACTAGTAACATGTGCCAATTTGATGGACGTACTCAGGACGAGAGCAGGGGATTGGTTTTACGGCTGCCTTTATGGGCAATGATGTTACATAGTTGCATGTCAACATTGTTTGGTTTGACTTGGACAGATCATTCTTAAAATCGAGTATTTTTTCAATTCGCGCTTCATTTAAGTAGAATTCAGAAGAAGGTTTAGTAATAGTTAGTAGTCTTTGTCCCTCTGAAGTATCTGAAGTATCCGACCGTGCAATTGTCGTTGCACATAACTTGCTTTGAAAGGCACGTTAAACCATCGATTCCAGCTCTGCTATGACGGAGGTGTAAAGTCCTGTGTTTTAACCTTCTCCCTGGCTCACCAATACACCAAGATCGAATACCTCGATATCGGTAGCCCGCCATCATCATGTGTCTGTCTTCTCCCGCGACCCCCCGGTCGCCCCGGTCGCCATCCCCGTGAGATAGGGTACAGTATCTACTAAGTAGATACAAACACTACAGGAGGAATTAAGGTGGCCTGTAGAATTCCACCACCAGAGTAGGCCACTAATTTATACGAACGAACCTAACTTCTTAATTCTTTATTGCACACAACACAGGACATAAACAAAAGACAGAAATAGATGACATGTACAAAGGCGAGCTTAAGCTCGCCTTTGTACATGTGAAAACTCTTGTTAGGGTTAACCCTAACAAGAGTTTTCTTCCAGCAAACCTTTGAGGCTAGAGAGACTTCATAGGGATAAGGAACCGTCGTGCGTACTGTACGCTCTATTGATTAATTAGCCAAACACGAGTTGATAAAAGGTTGAAACTAGTTCGCAGCCGCGGTTCCGCTTGTGTAGTAAATATAATTGCATAGGTTAACTCAATAACCTTTTAAAGCAACAAATCTTTTGTTTCAATCTATTCTTAAATATTTTTACTAGGTCATCTTTACGTCTAATCCTCATGTAGGCCACACACATCTACGAGTAGTCATTTAGTGGAGCTATATCAACTCTGTAACCCTAAATATAGAAAAGAAAAACCCCCCATTCTATGAATACAGCCCTGTAGCCCGAGTAAATGTACAGTCTTGATCTAGGAATTAAATTTTAGAGGTTGTGGACACTATCCTTAATCCCTATCTCGGTAGCTTCATCTCAGGGAGAGATGACGACTTAAGGCGAAGACTGCATGGATTTATCGGCTTATTCCTGACAGATAACCAAGACCAGATAACTGGTTACCTCAGAGAATTTTTTTCCTCGTAGATAAATAAATAAATAAATATTCATGGACTTTACACACAACGCCCTCTAGTCCCAAACCAAGCAAAGCTAGTGATATGAGAACTAGATGGGAACTAGATAACCACCACGGTTATCTGTTAGGAAAAAAATCCTCTCAGATAACCGGTTAGTTAATATCACTACGATTATTGACCACGGCTTTGGCTCAAGAAGGTACTACACGCGAGAGCAATGATTCCGGGTCACTTAAAGAATGTTAAAAATCTCGGAAACTAAAAATGATAGGTTAATGCAATAAATTGTATTTAATAGACAATGTAATACTCCTTAAATGAAGGTATTAAAACTTCTTAGTTATTGTAAAGTTATATCTTAAAAAAATCAAATTTGAAAAAGGGCCACTTTCGAAGATGGAACTACGAAATTACAGCATTTGGTTTTGCTTTTGTTTGTAATCTGTCATTTATGTGGGTATATAAACCATGTTGATAGTGCTCTATATTCATTATTCAAGCTGAAATTATGTCGCTTACGCCTGAAGAATGCACCAGAATACTTACAATGCTGGAAACCGGCCGGAGTCAGCGCGATACAGCCAGGACTGTCGGTGTGTCGCTGTCAACAGTACAAAGAGTTCTCCGACGTTACGAAGAAACTGGTTCTAACCTACGCAGACCAGGAACGGGCAGAACCAGGTGTACCACAGCACGAGAAGACCGATACTTGGTGAACACCATGCTTCGAAATCGCTTTCTCACAGGAACTGAACTCACAAATCAGTTTCGACGCCTCGGAGGAAGTAACCCAAGTGCATGGACAGTAAGACGTCGGCTTGCTGAATCTAACTTAAAACCCCTTAGACCTGCAAACGGCCCTAAACTGGAGCGTGGGCATCGTATTTCAAGACTAAGATATGCCCAGAGCCACGTAAATTGGAGTATTGAAGATTGGTCAAAAGTTATGTTCTCCGACGAATCAAAATTTATGCTCTACAAGCACGATGGAAGACACAGAGTGTATCGAAGACCAGGGGAAAGATTCAAGCAAGCATGCATCGAAGAAAAAGTAGCCTACGGTGGTGGGTCTGTACTTGTGTGGGCCGGAATTTCTTCTGAAAGTCGCACAGAGCTGGTGATCATAGAAAACGGCTCTTTAACTAGCGTAAGATATGTGGAAGAAATCCTCAATGATCATGTTGGTCCATTTATGGTCAATTTAGGTGAGGATGCTATATTTATGCATGACAATGCCCGACCTCATACAGGTAGAATTGTGAATGACTACCTTCAAGAGATGAACATTACTCGTATGGAGTGGCCAGCGCGCAGCCCGGATATCAACCCGATCGAGCATGCTTGGGACGAGCTAGGCAGATGCGTAAAACAACGAAACCCTCCCCCAATCACGCTTCGTGAGCTCAAAATTGCTCTCACAGAGGAATGGGAGAATATTCCCCAAAATCGTATAAGGAACTTGGTGTACAGCATGCCAAACCGCGTAAACGCAGTAATGGAAGCACGAGGAGGCAATACGAAGTATTAAAATTCAAGTCAAATCGTAATAAAGTTCAAAAATTTCATGTTTCCTATTTTTGTTTTAAGGAGAGATCAGCAGTTTTTTTCTTTATGTAATTTTGTGTTAATAAAATGTATGGTGACTCATATTTTTTTACTTTCATTTAAGGAGTATTACATTGTCTATTAAATACAATTTATTGCATTAACCTATCATTTTTAGTTTCCGAGATTTTTAACATTCTTTAAGTGACCCGGAATCATTGCTCTCGAGTGTATAAAGAAGTTCATCTATATCTAGATCACGATTTCATAATATAATACCGAAGTACATCTACGTGGGGTTAAAATACCCATCAACACGAACAACTTTTTCTCTGGAAACAGCACTCAGTGCGAAAACATATCAGCTGTTTCATACTAAATGCAATAATATCTACTTGGCAAAAATTTATACTCTTTATGGAGGAATATTTCCACCTGTGGTTAAATAAAAACTATACCTAGTGACGGTGACTTATTTATTTATTTTAAAATTTCACACAAATAGGTAGTGCTAGGAGGACTTAATGCTAAGAGCATTGTCTGCCAGTCTTCCTGGGCGTGCACAAAGATGGTGTGGCGTGTTTTTAAAGGTACTAAAACTGATCAAAAACTAAAAAAAAATTATGTTGTATATTAATTCGTATTAGCCTAAATTTTTCTTTTAATTTATTTGTTTATAAAGTATGCCATGTCAGACGCATGCACAAGGATCGATGGGCGACAATTATCACGCAGTGGGTGCCTGAAGACGACGCCAAAGCAGGCCTAGAAGACGCTGGAGTCATGATATTGACGCATTGGACACACATTTGTGGGACTTGGCAAACCAGTTCAAATCCTGGAAGGAAATGGGGAATTGGGGAATGGAAATTGCCCAGCAGTGGGACAAAAAAAATACAAAGTATATTGCATTGCAACTAGCTTTGCCTTAACCTCTCAGGGTTAGGATGTCGGTGTCCATCTAGCACGAACCGCAAGCACTAAGTGCATTCAACGTAATATTCGTAGCAGTAATACTGTCAAACGTCTTCTATTACGACATGACAGAGATTGGCTGAAATAGTAAATCTTAGAAATAAGAGCTAAAACGTAGTAAGCTGGTTCAAACCATACTACGTTATGTAGGTATGGTGCAGTATTACGTAGATTTAATTTTGGCTAGACGTGCCTCGACAATTTCTTCAAAAGTGTCACAATAAACGTCAGTGACTTGGAGACTAATATTTTTAACCACCGAAGCAAAAACGACGGGGTGTTATAAGTTTTACGTGTCTGTGTGTGTGTGTGTCTGAGGCAACGTAGCTCCTGAATGGATGAACCAATTTTGGTTTTGTTTTTTTTTTGTTTGAAAGGTGAATTAGTCAGAAGTGCTCTTAGCTATGTTTGATGAAAATCGGTCCAAGATTCGGGGGTTTTTTAAATTTTAAATTTAATTACTTGTTCATTCATTTTACTCTGTTGCTATCGTACATAGATTGGTAGGCCTACTCCCTATCAATCTTCTTCTTCTTCTTCTTCGAGTCGATTGGATCCCATATGTATGGGGGAGCCATCGTGGTGTGAAGATTGGCCGGTTAGACTCTGCGTTATACCGATCAATTATTCAATCCCTATCAATGATTCGGATTTATCCACAGTTTTGAAAAAGTGACAAGTTGGTCTTCTTCTCGAATCTTCAAATTAATACCACAAAAAATAAAAAGTGATTACAACAACCTAGGTGTACAAGCTATTTCGCAGTTCAGTTGCATTCGTTTAACATACAAATTAGTTATACAGTACTCAAAGTGCTGTCTCAATAAGGCTTTCCTCACGCCTCTACCGTATACAGGGTGTTTTAATACCACTTCCGAAAACGTCAGGTCATACTCATCAATATGAACAACTTTTCCTAAGAAACCAACAGTGTAGGTGTTGGATATCTCAGTAGATAAATAAAAGAGTGGACTGTATAAGCTAGTTCTGTAATTTTAAAACAATACGTGACGCGTGCTTATTCGTAGCGGGAATTTTTGTGAATGTCGTTGGCGCCGGGTCCTTGCTGTCCCTCCTCGTCCCTCGCCGCCACCCGCGCTCCGCGGATGCTCGTTGTCCAGCCGTTGCGGCAGCGAGCTAGGCGATACTATGGTTTTGGTCTCCGACAGTAGGTACGAAAAAAGGGGTTCTATACATTTTTTGCGTAATACTTAGGTAATGTAAAAAAAATTACCCGTATACAAGACATAGTTCTTATATTACAAGCTTTGCTTAGTTTGGGACTAGTTGGCGTCGTGTGAAATGTCCATGAATATTTATTTTATTTTAATGTATCTTTTATCAGTACATTTTTTTTACACCCACTCTGTTGTCTCTTTGTTTAAAAAATGTTGTTTAAATGGATTGGTTCTTGAAGTTTAAGGAAGTGTTTATTACGCCTTGTAAAATCTAGAATTGCACATACAAGTCGAAAATTAGCTAAATTGCTACAATCTGAATCCTAGGCAGCAGCCACTGAAATTGGCTTCTCGCCTGACACCGCTTACAATCAAGAGTGCATTTAATTAAATACGTTCTGAAACTAAATTGCATAGTTCTGGTTTCTGTTATATTCTAGAAAATCATCATCAGGACCCTGATTATGTCCACAGTTGGGATTAGGTTTTTTTTTAAACCTTGAGGTACTTTTTCGATTTTCTATAAAACATTATCAAGCTTCAAAAATCTCTCGAACATCTTTCTCTCGATTTTAATATATACTAATGGGTTTGAAAATATTAACCTCTTAATAAAGATTAAGAAGAATTTTTTGAATTTTTTTATAAAAAATTAATAAACAACGAAATTATCACAGTTAAATATTATACGGTCTTATTTCTAAGAAAGATATCTTCTAGATATTCTTAGGATGGACTCAAATCTATATGGGTAAAAATACGAAAACATGATCGCTGTAGCAGTGTCGTAGCGCTACGAATCTCTACGAAAGAGCTACAAGCTTGTGTAGCACGTCAAGTAAGTATATTTTACAAAAAAGTCAAAGTAAAAATTTTTTTATTCAATAAAATCACAAGGACCTTTTAGAAGCCTAAGCCTAAGTTTTTATCCATTGAGATTATAACAGCTGAACATTTTGGGCATTTTCCTTTTTTTTCTTCTTCTTCTTTTTATCTTGGAGTTAGTATTCCTAAATACATATAAAAATTGTAGTTGATTTTACTGACAAGATTTCTGAGTATAATAATTTTATTGCACAGCTGTTTTCTGTACAATTAGATTCAAAGCGGCAAATTGTTGAAGTAAAAGCCTCTTCATCTAATTGTTTAGATTGCGATTCGCTATTAGCTGGTGTTTCATCTAAAGGGGCGAACGTGCCTGATAGATTTTCAGGGGAATTAGAAAAAACGTGGCTGAGAGCAAAATTTTTTGATGTAGGCTTTTCATGTCATTTCATTTCCAGAACTTAAGAAGATTTTTTTGGTTTCATTTTTAAACCACTTCAAAAAAAAGAGGTCCACGGACAATTCGGATGTATATTTTTACGCTTATTTATATTTTATCAAGCAATAAATAGCAGCCAAATAAGCTCTCAAGTGTTAATTTTTTTTACAATATTCACAAAAAAAATACGACTAATAAAATATTTGTAATATTTACAAAATACACATGAAACAGTTGAGCTACTCGTATTTACTAACTATGCCAGTCCATATTTTGATTCATAGCTGTAAAACAATTTAATGAAGTTAGTTGAACCCGGATCCACCCGTAAATTCGACATTGAAAATGACGAGTATTTCATACACACTACACAAACAAACGACCATTTTAGTTGCCTATGAAGAGAATGTAGTGCAGAACATAGAGCTAAGTAGCTTTTAAAGGCACAGATGTTCCAGAGTGCTCTAGACGGTCACTTCTGTATCAAACAGTAAAAGTTCCTGACGTACAGTGTGTTGTTTTCACTAGCTTAAGGTTTGACTAAAATTGTATGCATGCAATCACTCTTTGCTGGCGTCCTTACATAAATTAAAAGGGTATTAGTATGGCCTGCGGTTGTTCGCGTTTAAATACAGTCGAAGCCCTAGAATTTGCTATGAGCTGTGTGCTTTTGAAAGTTGATGTTACTAATACTTACTACTTCAAAACAAATGTTTCAGGAGTTGGATAGAACGTAGCTCTGAGTACATGACACATTGTCTATCTCGCTTCAGCAACTTGTATAGGTACAACTGTATAAGTGAGACCAAAAACTATATCAAATATTAGCTACTTTAATTAAAAAAAACTGTATTCGTCATGCTAAATTGAATTTGCGTTGAAAAATCTGTGCAAAATATAAAAAGTATGTTCATATAAATATGCTTAGATATGGTATAAATAATCATAACTATTATTAAGTACCGGCAGAGGATAACAGCAAAAGTTCCGTTTATTCAATTTCTACTAACTTCATCAGTATCCGTAGCATCAGTTTTTGGTATCACTCACACAACGTCATCATCATTCAGCCGTAAGACTCATATAGTTGATCGAAGACCTACCGCTACCGGTAAGTGGGTACCAATAGTGTAACCGCCTGCGCACGCGGCCGTCACTCGCTGCGCTGCGCCTGCGCCTCGCTTGTGTTTGTCCGCATCACCTGACTAGAATCCTATCTTGTCAGTGTGGTGTGCATGCGCTCGTTCGATCGATTAGTATTATACCTACGAGAACCTAGTGCCTAGACAAGCCTATAATTTTAAACATGTGTAATTTTTGAATTTTTGAAATAATAATAAATAAATAAGAGAGCGACTGATTTTTGGTAGCATCCAACAGCTCATCCAACTTTCCTTTTATCTAGCGAGGAAATATCTTTCGTTATGCTTTCTGCCCCCGTATGCCAATCTTTTGCTGTCAAGTTATATTTCACTGCCCAGTGTAATTTCTTCAGGTCACGTGGTACAATTTTGTACCACGTGATCATTCTTTTTAGACACTTGACAGCAAAATATGCGCGAAAACACATCAAATGACATCATAATGTCACTATTTAGTCACAGAATAACTATGAGTTAGTATGAACCGACCATGATTTAAAACTTTGCAGTTCAACTTTGATTGGCATACCCCTGCAGGAGAGTAAAAACTATTTTTTTACGAACAACCACAAAGAGTCCAAAGGTAGTTAAAGACACGGCGATGTTGTCAATTACACACAGTTTCTTGCAAGTAATTAGATTTTCCACAGACACGTAAGACTGCATGATTTACTTACGCTGTTTTTGATGTGATTTATTTGGTTAAAATATAGTAGCATCTTGTTATTTTTTAATCATACTGTTTTTCTTTTTTTATCCGCGACCGACTTATCTTCATACTGCTTTTTCTTAGTCTGAAATTATCGATAGCATCAGTACTAGTGCTAAGGACACAATTACTGAAACAATATTCAAAACTGTCGTAATGATTTATAGCTCCAATCAGTTGGGTCGGACTTCTACCTTTCAAACTTACCAAGTCTTTATCTCCGTGGGAAAAGGTCTAGTTTAGCAAAATTTTGGAGAAACATAGACTGCAAAGATGTAAGAGAAGGGATATCAGATTTGGTAGAACTTGTTGATCTGAATCGGTTTAGGCATCCCAAACTGTCTCAAAGTTTAATCTAGGAAAAGATTATAGGATATTCAACTTTAGTAGGTAGGTTGGCCTGAAGTATTAGACGTGGTTACCCAAAAAGGATTCAATCTACATCAAGTCACTTTTAAGATAAAAATAAATAAGAAAATTACGACTAATACATAATTATAGTAATCCCACTACTATTATGTCATAGATGTTTGGATGTTTGTGTTCAATCACGCTGTAACTACTAGTCCGATTTGGATGAAACTTGGAATATATTATAGTTTGTAACCTGGATTAACACATAGGCTACTTTACCCGCTCTTTTATGTAGGTTTTTTTGTTTTTTTTCGTGGACAAAGTCGTGGGTAACTGCTAGTTTATAATATTGATAAATCACACATGAAACAAAAATCCTAATCAAAAGCTATTTCAGTTGATGAGATGTATTCTCAGAAATATGTGTAATCCTCCATGGTATAACTTTAGTTCCAACCAGATAGATTAATTATATCGAAATGTTTCTAACTTCATCGTGGTTTGTTCAAAACTTTGCATGAATGTGCACTTGGGTTTATAAATTAGTATCATTAGTTTCAAACTAAAACTTTGTATCTTTGATCGTTTTGTTAATTTTGTTTGTTTGTAGAAATAAAATGTTATAAACACGTTTTGATTTCAGAAGTAACTAGCTTAGAGTTGTTTTTGTTTTGAAAACAGTTCTTAGTTTATGATTCGTATAATAAACTTGTATTGTATGTAGCTATAACAACAAAAGTCATACAAAAGTTAAAAACAAATAAGAATTATCAAGAATTATCTCGATAGTTGGATATATTTGACAGGCGTCACAGCTCAGTCGGTAATGGCTCTGCCTTCCGTGGTGTGGGTCGTGGGTTCGATCCCCACCGAGAACAAACATTTGTGCGTGGAAAACATAGATGTTTGTTCTATGTCTGGGTGTTACTATGTATTATAAGTACCTATGTATTTACAAAAAAATGTATATAAGTATTCTATCAGCCATCTAGTTCCTATATCACAAGCTTTGCTTAGTTTGGGACTAGTGGGCGATGTGTGTAAAGTCCATGAATATTTATTTATTTATTATAACCACCAACACTATGAACAAAACCTTACTATACCTGTGTAGTATCTACAGCAAATTCATAGTTATAAAGCAGTCACCCTAAACTGCTAACAAAAGCATCCCTACAAATGCAGAAACTGTTACGCCTAAGTATTACATGCCTCAGTCTCTTCACAGTGAGTGTGAGAACACCTCTACTTCATTAGAAAAATACAAGTTACAAAGTAATAAAAAAAATCTAACCGCAATTTTCACCGAAAAAAGGTCTAAGAACTTTGTTAAAAACACTCGTTGAAATAAAACCTCATTTTCGTGCCAAAAAGAAGGTTTCAATGGCTAAAAATAACCTTCCATATAAAGAGTTCTCATTTTGTGCAAAAAAAGCAATAAAACCTACGTGAATCACAGGAGTATTTATTAAACGTAAAATCAAATCGAAGTCGACATGCCTGTCAAATTTGACGTCCCGAAGAAAAGGAAAGGATATAATTTTCTTTGAAAAGGAATTCGTGAGAAAAAGATGCGTTGCATTATTCCAACAATGAGGTCAATGAGAATAAAATTCTTTACAGTTCTTCTGGTATTGGCTGTGTATTTATTTCTATTCTACCTCGTTATTGAAGTATGGTTTGTTTCAAAGTACTCTCCAACTGTTTTATCATCAGTGGTTCTACCCTATGTGGTGATTCATATCGATTTGAAAGGTGCCCCTCCGAAGCTGAGCTATTTGGAATCGCTACTACCAATGCTAAGGGAACACGGTGCCAATGGACTTCTGATGGAGTACGAGGATATGTTCCCGTATGAAGGGAAGCTGGTGAATTTTAGTGCAGTGAACTGTTATGAGAAATTGGAGGTTTGTACAGTTTGAAGTTAGGTGCAACTACAATTGCGCATTACATTTTTCTTCTCTAACTATGTTTAAAAGCAATAACGTAGTGTAATTTATTATGTAGTAGATAGATATCTGCTACTCTAAATATAAATTTGTACAGCTCACGTTTTTGCAAAAACCATCAGACTTTACAGTGGAATACATAATTAAATTATTTCCATTACTAATAAGGCTAAGGGATGCTGCAATAGCTGTTTTGAACCAACTTCAAAAGGAGGAGATTTTCAATTCAGTTGTATTTTTTTTAATTATAAACCGATTTAAAAATCTGAAATCTTTTTTTACGAAAAGGTAAGCACGGTCACTAGGACATGTTTTCCAATGAACTGCCATTATTATCAGGAAGAAGACGTCAATGACTTTTCAGTACTTAACTTTTTGATTTTCTTTTTCAGCTTACAAACTTTCTCAAAAAAGCAGCCGAATTAAACTTCGAAGTCATCCCTCTCATTCAAACCTTTGGACATCTAGAGCACGCTCTCAAACTGAAGGAATTCAGTCACTTGAGAGAGAGTCCAGCATACCCTGACTCTCTGTGTCCTAGTAAGACGGAGAGTCGGGCTATGATCAAGCATATGCTAGAACAGGTAATTAATACACAAAAAAAATTGGACCTTACCCAAGATTATTTCAAACGGATTTTTTTGACGTCGGTCTAACCTGTCTCGTCCCACTGCTTGGCAAAGATCTCCCCCAGAGAATTCCAATACTCCCTACCCTGAGCCTCCTCCCACCATCTCCCTTCGAAGGCGTCTAGATCGTCCCGCCAACGCTTTCTTGGCTGACCCCGAAGGAGGACTAATGGCGGCTTAAAAAATCCGTCTAAAAAATACTTTACTATACTCATACCTTGAGTTAATTCATCGAATGACACAAAGTTACTCCTACAAATGTCTATTATTCTGTGTTCAAAGTCGTCTACATCGATTATTAATTTTCAGGTGATAAATTTCCACAATGCAATTACTCCTTTGAAGTATCTACACGTCGGCTGCGATGAGGTGTACCATATTAATAAATGTGAACAGTGTCTTGGCAAAGGGCTATCTAATGAGTAAGTTACTAGAGTAGTATTTATAGTTTATTATCTGTGGTAGTATGCATTACTTTATGTAGCCAGAGAAGTAATCACGATCAAATCTGACAGTCGCGGCGTTACGAAAACCTAACGTGTTTATATCACATTGCGCGTCAACGCCAGCTCGACTGCCGAACGTTGCAGCGTCACCGCTCAGTGTATCTTGGATATTTAAGTAATCAAGGCACAGTTTCACATTCAACTGTCGCTAGAGAATATAACCGATAGTGCAGACCGGATCAGACCAGATGGTGCAGATTAACTCAAATAGGTGGGTAACTATAGGTTACAGAAATATAGGGCTAGCCCCACCTTAGATTTGGGGCTGGGACTAGCTTTATTTTCCTATAACCTGTAGTAACATCCTAAAGTATGAACCTTAAGCATCTTACACTAAGGTGCTTATGGTTCATACATTAGCACGATCAATTTTTTTCTCTCTTTGAAACTTCTCATACTTCACATCAGAAGCAATTTGACTTAGCTTGCGATTTCATTACCAAGATGCAATGAAATTTGGTACGTGCCAGTCAAATTACACTCAGTTTAAGATAAGTTTAAGTTAAGATAATAATTTGTCTCGAAAATACGAAGTGATCTTACTAACATGTTATGAAAAACCGGTACATTGATCTTTGTCCCTGAAGTGAAGAACCCATTTTTGGGTCGAATTGGAGGTAAGCAAATTTTCCGCACAACAGTACCTACATGCGGAATAGTTTGTTGCACCTCACTTTAAAGGGATAAAGATCCGTTGTGCGTACTGTACTTGATGTTCTACATAAATTTTTCATAAGAAATGTAAATTTTTTGTTTACGACGTCTGGCGCTGATGTTGATGGCTTGATGTATTACAACTTTTAATGTTTTGGAAGGTTTCATTGCTGCAGAACAATGAGATTTATTTGTTCCAATAGTAGCTTAAAGTAGGTATTTCGGTTAATACCTGCTTGCATAGTATTTTGACGACGAAGTTTACTTTACAAGAGATTGATTTTCATGTTACATTTTTTTCAGGGAAGTGTACGTCGATTATGTAAAGTTCTTGTCAGAGTATCTCCGAGAAAAAAGTCCAGGCACCACTGCTTTGATTTGGGACGATATGTTACGTACAATTAAACCTGTAGAATGGAAAACCATCTTCTTCTTGAGAAATATAGAACCAGTGTATTGGGACTATGAACCAAGCCTCAGTGTCTCTCATCTAAATCTCTACAACTACCATAGAAAATTTAGGAATATTTGGATCGCGTCTGCGTTTAAAGGCGCTGATGGAAGACTGGCAAACTTACCGAATATAAAGAACAGGTTCGCGAACCACTTTAGCTGGATGAATCTGATTCTTGATTATAAGTTTGGGGGAGAAAGTATGGTCTTCAGTTTTAATGGGATTATCCTAACAGGGTGGTCGAGATACAGTCACATGGATCCACTTTGTGAGCTACTACCTGTTGCAATCCCGAGTCTCATTCTCAATTTGTTGCTGATAAAGAAATTCAAAGCTGGCATTATCGTTGGAGACGAGGCGAGTACAAAAATTAACGATTTCTTCGCAAAGTACATCAACGACGAATGCAACAAAAGTTTGAAATGCAACAAGGATGTAAGCAAAGACAATTTTGAAACGAGTTGCAATTTTGAAAGCAGTGAACTATACAATGTTATAAAACAATATGAGTTAATTGATGCTGATATTTCTTCTAGTTTTAAAAGTGATAAAACTCTATCGTCTGTAGAATACTACGCGTCCAAAAAACTCATGAATCTAAACAACTTGGTGGAGCATATCAACTGGTGCAACACTACTTTGAATGAACTGATAGATGTAGAAACAATGCTTGATCTGTTTTTGAAGCGATACTATGAAAACGATGTAGTCGATGAATATGTAAACTATAAAACCTACAATGCGAAAAAGAGATTAAAGACGGTACTAGAAGCAATGAATAGTTATATGTCTACTAGGTTTTGGGAGAGAAAACCTTTTGCCGCTAATGTGTCTGTATAATTAGTTTAGTTTAATACTTATAACTGTAGTGCTTTGCCTAAATTTCTTTTATTTTGTATGGATTTGAATTTTGTACTAACATAAATGTTCTGCATACTTTCATCTTGAGTTGGTGTAATCCATTGGTTATCCTCACTACTTATGAATGATGTAATACAAAGCTGCGGTCTGGCCGCCAAGTGTAATGGCAATGGTAATCAAAAACGTATCTTTAAATATTTACCAGACTTCTCAGTCTGATGACTAGGTAAGTTATGTAGGTAGTAGTTAAGTTTTAGTTTCTTTAAGTTAGGTTGAGGACCTTATTTTTGTTTTTTTAAGAAGTACCTACTAAGTGTTCGTTTCTAATTTTGCTCTTTTTTTCTGCTTTTCTATGTAATAGGCAAATAAAAAAAACTAATAAATTATTCTTTATTTCAGATATAGGACCCCTATACCACATAAGATGTTTTTTGCTGAACCTTTGCATTGTTATTCTCTAGACCGTGAAGTTTTGCGATTTTGCATAATTACATTCAATAAGTTTATATCTTCAAGAATGTCAGAATGTGTGAGCGAGAAGGTTGATTGACTTATAACCCATCGTGCTGTTGACAAATTCACAAGAATCTATCTAAAAGATAAATATTAATGAATAAAACCGGTACCTACAGGGGAATTGAATCAAAACCATTATTATTTTAATGTATTCTTTTTGCCTCACATTTGTGGAATAGAAGGTTATGATATAAAAATTCCATTTCCTTAAATTGAGTCGAATTTGCATGACGAATGAACGTTTGAATCTTTTGGAATAAATCAAAACGAATTCTGTTTTTTTTTACGATATAATACCGTTTTAGAGAAAAAGTTTTATTACTGAGTGTTTTTTCTTTGAGAGTAAAGTGCTGTTGATCTTTTCAAATTGAAATGTGGTTTCGTAGCCAAATGTTTTTCTAGAGTAGGTAGGTACTTAATTATATTTGATACCATGAAGTTGCTCAGACGTTTTATCTCATAACATAAAGCAGTCAGCTGCAGAAGAATATAACCATTTTTCTAGTGCGAAGATTTTGTCGAAAAATCCATGACTATATGAGCACCTTTTTTTTTAAGTCGGTTAAAAATAGGCTTAGAAACTTTAGAGGACTACAAGCACCCAGACTAACCATTTTTACAGCTTTTTTCCTCAAAACTTTTATTAAAAACCTTATATTTTTATAGTTTATGAGTACCGAAAAAAATCCAACGCGATGAATGAACCTTAATACCACATCACTCACCTTATATATCATAAAATATTTTCGACACGAACCATCGCACCTTTTCTTTTGTGAAGCCCGTTGAGTGACGAATCTTGTTCACCGATATTTGCGCGAAAAAGCTTCAATGGTGGTTTAATCAATCGCGTAGGTGTAGCAAACTGACACTGCAAAAAACTATAAATATATTACCCATATCTAAGTGAAAGTCCAAGGAAGAACGTATGACTGTATGACCGTATGACCGTCTATGACTGTAAATTTCTGTCAACAAGCAGTGATGTTGCGTTCATTACAAAAGTATGAGTGTCGGCTGGTGCAGTTACAGGCACAGAAGATTTAATACCGTTACATCTCGAAGTTTTAGACATAGTGCAATGCCACACAGGATACGTCCTTTATTTGGTATGGTAGTGATTGGTAACAATTACCGTAGCTTTGTTTTTGTAGACGCTCTACGAGATTTCTGCGTAGAGTAAATATTTTTCATAGGATGCTCAACGAATTGATCAGTCAGAAGATTTTGAACATATTACTATGCTGAGAGTTGTAAAAATGCTCTACTAAATATCAAGTCCTTCAAAAAAACATCGTAGAGGCTATATGAATTTGCTACGAAAACGTAGAGGCTCTATGAATTTGCTACGAAAACGTAGAGGCTCTATGAATTTGCTACGAAAACGTAGAGGCTCTAGAATGTTCGGCTGTAATCTTTGTACTAGTAAATACAGTACGCATAACGGATCTTTATCTCTCTGAAGTGCAACAGACGATTGCGCATGTACTGTTGAGCGGAAAAATTAGCTTACCTCCAAAAATGGATTCTGCGCAGATACTTCAGAGGGACCAAAATCCGTTGTCTACTATTACTATTTACGATTTATACTTTATGAACGTATAGTTGTTCGAGTAATTGATTACTTGTTGTACCTACTTGAATTTAATTAAACTAGGAAGAGGTCTACCTAATAGAAAACTATGATTAGATATAGTAAAACTTCAACTGGTACCATAATGAGTTCCACTGATCCTCAGACTAACGATCTTTGAGAGCTATACAGGGTGTCCTTATGACACTAAAATAATGCTGAATTTACTATATGTCGACCTGTTCGTGCCTGAACTTAAATTTAAGAGGATTTTTAAATGTTACTTAATTATTAGTGACTAAACGTACAATACTTGCACTTCAACATACTTTAATATTTGCGTGGGACATACCTACGAGTAGGTACATGGCCTACATAGGGAATATTTGAATGCCATTAGAAGTGCTCCAATTTGTGGCTTAAAATTTTGGAACACCCTGTATTGTTCTAACATCCATTGTACATCTCCGCCTGGATTACTGGACGTAATTAAATTCTTTCAGGAAACTGAGATGTTCACAAGCTGTGCGATTAGCGGGGCGATTATTTCATATGTCAAAGGTCAAAAATATAAAAATTGATTCAGGATGGATCTTCTTCTGTTTATTGATTATAACGAAAAGTTGTAACAGTTTTTGAATCAAAATTACTAAAAATGTACAAAAAAATTAGAAATTTTGCAAAAGTTTGTAAAAAAACACTTTATTTACATATAAACAAACACAATAGTATAGTAAAAAATATAAAATTTTACATTAGTAACAATTTAACATGCTTACACGTTATTATTAAAATAGCACCACGTTTCTACATCATGACTAAAATCACCTCATCCATAAAATATCAGTACCTAGGTTACATGTGAAAACAGCTAGCATTTTTTCCTTTATTTTCAGTACTTGATACTAAAAGTACTGTAGATCCATTAAAAAGGCTAATGGCCGCTTTACACCCCTATTACTTAGTACAATACTAACTCAACAACAACAGTGTAAACTTTACACTCAGAACTCGACACTTGCCGAATTGATAGAGTGCAAAAATAGTTTCAGTGGTAAGGTCTAATGTATGTGCTTGTACACACGGCAACACTTCGATCTAGACGGTTTGGACTTTGAACTATTAGAAGTTGAACATTGCGAATCGATATATTTTTATGTGAGACGCGCGCCTTTACGTATTGAGCTCCCTTTCCAACGATTCTCTGCAATTGTTTGTAGCGTAGTTAAGGTTATATTGGGTGTTTAACTTGACGTGTAGCCGTATGTACACTAAGGTGCCATACTTTGGCAGTCTATTATACGAGTGAGTCATATTGTAAAAAAACTAATAGTACTAACTGTATTTGCTACTTCATAATGTTTTCCTTCATCATTTGACAGAAAATTCTTTGTTCGGTGTAGTACAGATTCTGGATTGGACAGATTCTGGATTCGTCAGATTAGCTACTCGACAGATGTAAATAAAATAACACGTGGAACCAAAATATCAATCAGTGATTAGGTATTTTGGTAGCTATTTTCACATGACCATACATCGTTTTAAATACTGATACACTAATAACTATTCTTCGATAAATTTATTGCATTAGTCTATCTATTTTTAGTATCATCTCCATTCGTTTCTTTACTTTTTCCATCCACATCATTCTTTCCTTTATGTACAGGGGCTATTTCTGTTGGAGGTGGAGTAATAGGTACTAAGCTACCATCTTCTTCGGCTACCTTCATGCCTATTGTAGCTCCGAGCTTAGCGCTAGCTTGCTTGAATGTGTTCGACAATTTAACTTGCACGACGTTTATGCACATAGAAGTCAATGCTAGACCAAAAACTAGGTACAATATCGATGCCATCATGAACATAGGATGGTCAGGAACTAAATCTCCAAGACCGATAGTCGACATTGATATAAAGACAAAGTAGAAAGACTCGAAAAAGTCCCAAGATTCCCAAAGATTGTACGCGACAGCTCCGATTATGATATACAAAAGTAAGATGACGATAGCTACTGAGATTGGTAGATTAAACTCATCATCGATTTCGAAGACTGAAGGTGCTGGAGTATTTGGTTCTGTGCCGTTCTCAAGGTCCCTCTCGGTATACACCTGGCCAGGTTTAGGAGGGAGTGGAGGAGGGATGTGACTCGGACGTCTTTCTATTGCTGGAGGCTGGTCGATTTCGTCTTCTTCGTTGAAGATCTGGGAAGGGCGTCTGACCACCTCGTAGAACGAGTTTAGACCTTTCATCACCTCCTGGAAGAGAAAAGTATCAAGATTTAGTAACTGATTTTTTGAAGAGTAGCTTAACCATGTTGGCTTTAGTCAAGAGTGTAAAGGAATGCTCATGAGACTTTTAATTCGTCACGGGATGTACTACCACCGGACCTATTTTAGCCGCCAAGCAGTGATGCTCGCATTGCTGTGTTCCGGTTTGAAAGGTATGGGCGCTGGAGCGATGCAATTGGCACATGAGACTTAACAACTTAGAGTCTCACAGTGATGGGCGCTGTGCAGTGTATCACAGGGCAGGCCTTCAGTGGACGTGCTCAGAGGCAATGCATCATTATAGACAATGGTTATCACTTAATATCAAATGGGCCACGGGCTTGTTCCATCATTTAGTTGGAGTACTTGCTCAAGAAACCGCAGTAAGAACATGCAAGTGTAAACCTTACTTTGCTAGTAATTAAGTGGAACATTTATTTTCTAACTTTTGATCTAAAATCATCCGGCAAAGAAGCTAAGGATAACATGTCGAGCACAGCGAACATTTTTACAATTTCTTAGAACGAAAACATTTACTTTGTATTACTAATTTGGTACATTACTGGGAACAATGGAAGTTTCTGAGTCGAGTGTATTTACAGAAATCTGTATTCCTGCTTCGCTTCAGTTCTCAAATACTTTTGTAAAAATATTAAAAAGAATAACAATATTAATATAATAAAACAAAACTTTAAATTAGGAAGGATAAGTTTTATACAAAAAAACAGCTAGATATAGTAGGCACAACGGATCTTTATCTCTCTGAAGTGTCTACGCAAAACCAATTTTTGGTCGTTTACGGCGCCGGCACTGTAAAACGGTATCAAGGCACGGCGCGGCGGCGTCGCGCCGTGGTGATGGGTTCAGGATTCGTTGTGCAATAGGTACCTATCTATTTTCGATATGCTCAAAATAGGTTTACAAAAATCTTTCAGTTTTCTCAAAATATTTCTGAAATAATTAGACAATAATTCAGACTTCCCCCATACCATTTTCTGGTTTTCGGTCATGTGAAATCTAAATAGGGAATTTGTAAATAAGCAGTTTCAAAGCAGAAACATGGTTGAACCGTAAACGGTAACCACAGGCACCACCGCACACTGTGGTCTGAATATAGGGACCCGCCTTGATCCAAATAAATGTGACAATCGCAAACGTATTGTAACGCTAGCGTTTCCGAGATACACTACGCGGTGACGCTACAACGTTCGGCAGTCGAGCTGGCGTTGACGCGCAATATGATTCGAATACGTTAGGCTTACGTAACGTGGCGACTGTCAGATTTGTTCGTCATTACCCCTCAGTTTGCTATTTGAACAGTTTTGGAAAAGCTTCGCCGTTTCATCATTTCTATTGTGAGCTTTGGAATAGCAATGAGTGCTACTTTATGGAATTGTTTTACGCTTGAATAAAGTAGGAGCCACACAAACGCATTAACCCTGTTATTATATAACGTTGTGCATGTCTGTTACAAATAGATTGTAAATCATATTCTGTAATTACTTACTAGGTAGCGTATCGTGGTAACATGTATTATAGGTAGTGTAGATACACTTTCAATATATTTTGCGTTTTTTTTAATGTTATAATTCAGGCAAGACACTTGCTGGTTAGTAAGCTGTATCAAAAATTTTAAATAATTTTTTTAAATATATCTAATTATTCTGACAAATAAAATATTTTCGGGTGCTTCTGCCAAAATGCTTCTTATCACGAACAATATAAAATCAGAAAATTATGTGTCAATAAAAGCAATTGTCCAAAATGGTAGAACGTAGTGAATTTAATATAAACATTGTGAGAATGTAATATTGTATTGTGTGATCAAAGAAACACAATGTACTCTAAAAATATTACTAAAATTCAATTGCACTAGGTGTAATAAGTGTAGCTTTTACTTCATATATTTTCATCTCAACTCTTGTAGCCAAGTAGATGTTCGAATAGGCATTCCACATTGAAATTGAAAATATACCAATCGTATAACACTTACCTGAACAGTTCCAGTCCTCCTGACTTTTCTGCAGCTTCTGGTGTAGTAGAACCTCCTGATGAAGGCCCAGAAGAACTTGATGATCCTCGTGAAGAGCTTGCCGAAGTCAGCCAGCACTATCAGGAAGAGAGGAATGCCAATGATCGCGTAGACTATTGTCGCCACACGCCCGTACGTCGTCTTTGGCGCTATGTGACCATAACCTGAAATCGAAGAAGGTGGAGTTGGCTTAGGGGCAAACGCTGAAGGAAAGGTGAGGATTGTTGAAGAAAACCACTAGGTGCATGACGAGAATCTTTTATTTCGAAGGGATACGATGATGTAAGTAACTCAAAGCGGGAAAAATATGATAAGTTCAACAGGAGATAAGAGGTTCAAGGGCTTTTTTGGTAAGTATATTAACAAGTCTTCTAAGGGTAGTTTTGGAAACATTGGAAATAAAACAAAACAACTCATCCAAAATCTTACCAATAGTCGTAACTAACGTCATGCAATAGACGAAAGAATTCATAAAATTCCAAGATCTCTGACCGCTGTATGATGTCACGCCAGCTTCATGGGCATTGTGCAGTTGATCCTCGAATTCGTACAACTTCTTTCTTGCCATAGATTTCCAATCTTCTTCTCGTAAATGATGACTTCCTCTCCATAAACTCTCAATGAAATCCCTTTTCACGTTTCTAGTACCGCATTTATAAGCGTTTTCAAATGACCCTTCTAAAGCTTTGAACATCATTCCGCCCAGACCGCACATTATAACCAATAACAACATATCACAGAAGCATCTGTTTCGTAATAATTTAATTTGTCTGTATGCTAAATTTTGTTCTTGTTTGAATTGCTGCCAATTTGCTATGAATCCGATTCGCGATCTTTTAACTTCTTTCTTTTTCAGCTCCACTTTTTGTTCAACTTTTTCTTCCACTTCTATTTCACTTTTCTTCACCTTGGCTTCTTTTTTTACTGTTTTAACACCAACAGATGACCTTTTTCGTAGAACAGATTTCTCGACTGGATCAGGTTTTTTTGGTTCGTCTGGTGCTAAAATGATGTTACTTTTAGCTTCACGCTTGTCGACTTCTTGACTCAAAATATTGAGCTTCCGAGTAAGCTCTGCCGTTCGTTCGGATAGGTCGAATTCATATTCGTTTTCACTTGGCGATGACGAGTAACAGCTGGAGGTGATTTCAGACTGGCTGGCGTCTACGTACCCTGAACTTTGTCTGCTATGTTGCTCATACTCTTTTGCACTGATGTCTGTGGCCACACTAATTTTCCGGCTTGTTAATCCGGAAAGTATTTCCTTATTGGGAATAATCTGAATGGTTTTCGGGCACGAAATACCTCTGTTTTGTCTTAAATTGATGGGGGTCTTGTTTGGAGTCTTCAATTCTTTGGCATGTCTTTTGTACTCCGCAGGCAGCCGTGGATCATCTTTGGGTATAGATAGACTTCGGGCTCTTGCTTTTGCCATTAGCTCTATGATATCTTTACTGGTTTGGCTCATACCTGTTCCAGTTCTATCTATCACCTTAACAACCTCAGACGGTGGTCGGTTCACTGATTGGGATCGGTTGGCTCTAGGAGATCTGTTCTTTTGGAACCGACGCGGCGTAGGAACTACTTTTCGCTTTGCTGCCGCATTGGTAGTCTGTTGGTGAGCTTGGTCCTCACTCATCTCACTCTCACTAGTCTTATTCTGCAAATGTTATTATTAATTAGTAATCTCTCTTCTAAAAATTATTGAAAGTATGTACATCATTCTCACAAAGTTTTATGTGAGAAAAAAACACAATGCTATTAACAAAGCCACTACTAGTAACAAAAATATTTTAATGTAAAAACTGACCCCAAGTCGGGTGGCTGATTTGCTTCGTGCCGGTTTTACTGGTGGGGCTCTCTGTTGCTCTTCTTTTGGTTTATTTTGTTTCATAGCGTTAGTTTGATTGACTGACAGTTTTCGGCTAGGAGTCCTGACAATTCGTTCTCTTATTTCGACCGTTGGCTTTTTGTCTGTTGGAAGAAGCTTTTTGCTGGGAATCCTTTCAACTTGTATCACTCTCGTAACTATCTCGCCTGGAGTTCCTGGTGATGTGTCTGGTATCTTCAATGCTGTTTTCACTGCTGGCTTAATATCTTTCTCGTCAAACGTGAACACTTCTCCTTCCTTCTTGGTAGGAGATTTCACTTTCTTTGGCTTGCCGTCTTCAGAGTTCTTTTCATCCGCGTACACCATCTGTTCTTGTTTCTTAGGTGTTGAAGGCATTGGGTATGGAAACTCATTATCCTTTGGAGATGCAGTGCCAGATGAAGACGGTGAAAGTGTATTCTTGCTCTCTTTTGAAGGTGGTGTTTCAATCACTAATGCACCTTTGCGATTTGCGTCTACATCTTTTGGACTAAGATTATAGTTTGTACTAAGTAGTTTGTTGGCTGGATCTATAAAACTACCTTTTCTTTCTAGTTTGTTTAACTCTTCTTTATCTGGTAGTGCGAAAGGTGAAATACTTCTACGTCTTCTTTCGACAGCTGCACTCACTCTGGCTTCAAGTATTTCATGTGTATCTATATCATACACGGGATCTTTGACGGTGGTTTTTTGTTGCACCATTCTTTTCATTTCGTTATACGTATTATCTGCTTCAATTTCTCTATAGTTACGCGGTGGACTATCATCTTCTTCCTCTTCAGAAGTAGGTGTATCCTCGTGAGGTATTGGAGTTCTACTCGGCTCGGGTGTCTTTTCTCTCTGTCTCGCAGCTTGTCCTCTGTTCTTAGATAAGTTTCGTCTCTTTCTCAAAGACATGCCTTGTTTCTCTTGATCGGTTTCCATGATGTCAGAGTTTGTTTCATCAGGTGCTTTCAACACTAACTGGGCCAAAGTTTGCGTTTCTGATTCAGCTTTTATAAGAGGAATTTTGATAGTTAAGGAGCAGGATGTCTGTTCTTTTTCTTCTTCACTCATTCCCACTACTATTGGCGCAACCTGGAAAGAAAATACGTCGTTTTAATGAAACAACCTCGCGTAAACTAAGGGAATTGAACTCCCGGGTGGGATAAGTATAATTTGGCAACGCGTGATAAATCTACTGCCAATCATTAAGACATAAATAAAATGGGCCAGCATTGATATGCATTGATAGAATGTAAACTTACCTTTCGTCACCGTAGCGAAACTCCTTTTGTATCGGGGTCACAGCAAGATGTCTAATAAAAGAATCTATTTTGGCCGTCACAGCGTTTAGGTAAACTAAACGGTATAACATCGTGATCCATTTCTGTTGTCTTTGAAGCACTTTTATGGAACTGTCCTTGGAAGTACTAATCGATGTCCTAACACAGTTGTGGAGGAATTTCCGAAATAAATATCGGACGGTTTGCGCGGTCAGCACTGAGTGAAACGCCAAGCTCTCCGGGCGAGAAGCCAAAATTATCTCGTCTGCAGCTAATTTCAGGTTGATCTTCGCAATGTGCACCGAAAATAATAAGCACAAAACAGGTTTATCTACGTAAAAATGTGGTAATTTTAGAATAAATTACTTTCATAATGAATGAACAACTTCAATGTTCAGGCTTATTTAACTGTAGTTCTGAGCCAGAGCTCATTTCAAACATAGCTACTAGGTTAGGTACTTAGGTATAATAAAGTTTTGATTATCTAATCTAATACAATATCTCTGATTCAATCCAATGTATATTTGAATATTGCTTATTTATCTAACAATATAATACCTAATCAAAAATACAAAACTACAGTGAATACAGACTGGGATTGAAAAAAAAACCCCGCGTGGTCTCTATTATTATCCACAAAGAAAGATGGTAAACAAATCATTTGTTCGCTCAACGGTAAATAGCGCTGAAACGTAGTTGCTCTAACTAAACAAGCGCTTCAGTGGCTTTCCGAGTTTCTTTGTAGCCTAGAATAAATAATAAAAAATACCAGTAATAGCTATTTTCAATTTATGCTACTTCCAAAACAGCCACAAACTTGCATCTAGTCACAAATGGAAGAATAACTAAGTAGACAGAGATGTGACAAAATCAAATAATATATTGTTAAGACGGAACGAGTACTGGTCTTTATTATATATATTTTAAAAAAGCAATTCTGTTTGTTATGTTTTATACAGTGAATTAAAATGTAGCTGACTTTAAACAAAGCAAATTACTACAAACTCCTATTCATAAAGTTAGTGCAACATAAATACAGTTGGCATAAAACAAGACAATTTGCATACGTTTTGAGATACAACAACGCCTGGTGTTAAAACAGTTGCAACGTGTCGACGCTTGCTTTTGTTTATTCGTCAGGCGTTATGTTTCACTCAGAGTAAATAACATGAAATAGACTCGCAATGATCTGCAGGCACACCATAATTTTAGACAATAACTCTTATTAGTAATTTAAAGTTTAATGACGAACTGTCAATAAAAATATTTATTTATTATTTATTTTAAAATTCCACACAAATAGGTAATGCTAGGAGGACTTAATGCTAAGAGCATTGTCTGCCAGTCTTCCTGTGGAAATACTTTCTATTAAACTCAGCTAATACCTAAGTAACACAAGAATCAATTTCACAGTCGCACCTAGTTCAGCATCTAGTTCCCATATTACAGGATTTGCTTAGTTTGGGCGTCGTGTGAAATGTCCATGAATATTTATTTATTTATTTATTTACCTTTCAAATGTGCTATTAAAAAAATGTGCTATTAAATTTTTAACTTTTTGCATATTTTTTGATCGGAAAGTGTTTAAATAACCTGGTTTGACATTACCCGTCACTAAACTTTGAAATAAACGATGTCTTGCTACACACAAAAATAAATAAAAACAAAACGAACTCTTTGAAAATAATTAGCCAAACACCACATTTTTATATAACAATTTTATTTTATTTATTTAAAAAGGAACAAAGTAGGTACCTACCTAAAGTCGACACTAAAAAGAAAGTAGCCTAGGTAAATAAAAATTTTTATATTGTACCTACTCGTGTTTATAAACCTCACTGCTTAATTAATTTGCAAAGAACAATTAACCTTCAGTACTCACCGAGTACAAGTAAGACCAAGCTGTTTGAGCATCTTAAACACTCAAAGATGTCTGTTCATTTAGCTTAAATTGTTGTACACCTTGAATATTCCAGGTCTAAGGGTCCATTAGTGGCGCGTGCATTCCATCTCGTTATTGAGCTATTAGCGCATCCTACTAACAAGGTACTGTCAGCCGCAAAAGTGGTAACAATACCTACCATTATTTTTATTTTTCGAAATATCTCACAACATCTTTTGCTCTCTTTTTGATCTATTATTGTGCTTTCATAGTCGTCTTATATAACTAAGTGATTCTAGTAGCCAGTTCCACGCGACCATACTTTATACATACTGTTATCACCATATCCAAATGATGGAATTTAACGAGCAACAAAAACTGACACTTTTGACACAAAAGTAAATCAAAATACTTTGATAAATATTGAAGGTTATTTTCACGCTGACTGTACCTATAGGTAGACTGTGACTAAATTAATATGAATAGTTTAACGCGTACTCTGAGTAAATCTTGGGAGTTGATATTCCCTAGACTAGACCATACCATTTGTAGTAATAACTTATGCTTATAAAAAAAAGGCTGCCTGAAAGCCTAAGTTGTGGCTTAACGACTGCTAGAGCCAGAAGTCTAAAAGCGCTCGGATATAAATGCCACTGACGGTCACCCATCCAAATAGTGACCGCGCAGAACATCGCTTAACTTAGATAAATAAATAAATAAATATTCATGGACTTTACACACAACGCCCTCTAGTCCCAAACCAAGCAAAGATTGTGATATGGGAACTAGTTGGCTGATAGAAAACTTACATACTTACTTTTTTTTTTTTTTTTTTTAGATGATTGGGAAGACTGAATAAGCAATCTACGCCAAGCGCTTCACTTATTCTAAAAGCTACGTCGCGTCAGTGACCTTGGTTTTTTTACGAGTTCCTTCTTTTGACGTTCTTTTGTTTTTGATAGTTGATCGATCATTTACCTATAGTTGTGTAGATGGTGCCCGCGTAAAACATGGCGTTCCAGAACGACCAGGTTTTCTTCCTGACGTCATTGTTGTTAACATGCTTCATAAACTCAGTGTAGTTGGCTTCGTATGCTTCAAGATCGTTCACGATATATTTCACTAGGTCGAAGTTTGGGTCCTGCAAAAAAGTAAGTACAGTCAGTATGAGAAGTAGATGATTTCTTCAGAATGTCAAAATAGTGTAGGTACAGAGGGGTAGTCAGTCTGACAGTCGCCGCGTTACGTAAACCTATCGTATTGGAATTATATTGCATGTCAACGCCAGCTCAACTGCCAAACGTTGTAGCGTCATCGCGCAGTGTATCTCGGATACGCTAGCGTTACGATACGTTTACGATTGTCACATTTATTTGTGATCAAGGCACTGTTGGCTCTAATCATATTTTTTTAGCTAAATACCTACTACTTTTAGGATAGAGTTTTATTTCTTAATTAACATTGGAAAAAGAAAATGGATAGTTCCTAGTGTTCAGTCATAAAACACTTTGAAACTCAAGATTCAAGATCTGACGAAAGCGGAAGAAATTCAAAATCTGACGAACGCGGAATCTGACGGATCGGATGTAACTAAGGGCGTCTTGCACCAGAATCACTAAACGTATTTAACAGCTAAATCGATTAAGGGCGTCTTGCACCAGAATCACTAAACGTATTTAACAGCTAAATCGATTAAGGGCGTCTTGCACCAGAATCACTAAACGTATTTAACAGCTAAATCGATTAAGGGCGTCTTGCACCAGAATCACTAAACGTATTTAACAGCTAAATCGATTAAGGGCGTCTTGCACCAGAATCACTAAACGTATTTAACAGCTAAATCGATTAAGGGCGTCTTGCACCAGAATCACTAAACGTATTTAACAGCTAAATCGATTAAGGGCGTCTTGCACCAGAATCACTAAACGTATTTAACAGCTAAATCGATTAAGGGCGTCTTGCACCAGAATCACTAAACGTATTTAACAGCTAAATCGATTAAGGGCGTCTTGCACCAGAATCACTAAACGTATTTAACAGCTAAATGGATTAAGGGCGTCTTGCACCAGAATCACTAAACGTATTTAACAGCTAAATCGATTAAGGGCGTCTTGCACCAGAATCACTAAACGTATTTAACAGCTAAATCGATTTAAATCTGACTTATTTGTATGACTTGACAACTCGCTAAATACTATTTAAGAGTTAAACGCGTTTAGCGATTCTGGTGCAAGCCGCCCTTAAATCTGACGTATTTGTATGACTTGACAACTCGCTAAATATTATTTAAGAGTTAAACGCGTTTAGCGATTCCGGTGCAAGCCGCCCTTAGATTAATATTTACCAGACTCCCCAGTCTGATGACTAGGTAAGTTTCTTTAAGTTAAGTTAGGTAGAGGACCTTAATATTTTTATTTATTTGTTTGTTTGTTAATTTTTCTTTTTAGTAGGTGCTTATTGTTTGTTCCTAGTTTTCTTTTTGTTTCTTTTCTGCTTTACTGTTGTCTGTAATATTGTTGCGAATGCTGTGCATGCCTGTAATTGGCACACATTCTATAATATAATTATTGTTTATAAGTTATTTTCGAAAGTGTATTATGTGTGCTGTTGGCGATGCCTTATAATAAATAAATAAATAAATAAAAGATTATGGAAGTGTTTGAGTGGTGCTACTATATCCCGTAGGTAGTTAAATAAGGTACAAGATAAAGCCTCACCTCAAATACAGTTTTATTTCTAACAATATCTTGAATACTGATCGCCAGTCCCTTCCGCACATCCGTGAGATTCTTGTCATATTTCTCTTCATTTGGACCTGCAACAAAAGTAAAACACACTGAACATAATGAGAAATACGTTAGTTCTGATGGTAAAAATCAATTTGGAGTTTGACCAGATGAGTGGGGTGATGGTGTCAGAATAACAGATAAATCACTGCATATCCTATTATGACACCTATGAAAAGTAGTGACCTAGCTTTTTCAAACACAATTTCACACTTAGGTTTTTTTATTTGTCTTTGTTATTTCACAGCTTCACAGCTCAGTCGGTAATAGCTCTGCCTTCCGTGCTGTGGGTCGTGGGTTCGATCCCTACAAACAAACATTTGTGCGTGGAAAAAATAGATGTTTGTTCTATGGCTGGGTGTTACTATGTATTATAAGTATGTATTTGCAAAAAAAAAGTATATAAGTATTCTATCAGTCATCTAGTTCCCATATTACAAGCTTTGCTTAGTTTGGGACTAGAGGGCGTTGTTTGAAATGTCCATAAATATTTATTTATTTATTATTAATTATTATTTATTTATGACTGTAAATTTGTAACAGTGAGTCCTATTCTATTCCTTTTGTAGCCTGATTCTACCACATAAAAGCCAACTAGTTCGTCGTTTTTATCACCCCTATTTCAGTTTTCTAACTAGCTGGCTTGTGTTATTTCACGCTATTTTACAAGCCTTTCACTCCTTTCCCGTGAATAGCTCGTAATAATACGGAAGCTACCACGCGAGCACGACCTACTGACCTATATGCATAAGGCTTAAATTAGATAGTACTTGTATTCTTCAAACGAATGTGTGTTCATAATTTATTTTTATTCATTTTTTAATCAACAAAATGATAACTTAATTTTATCGCGTATCCGTAGATACCGCTATTATACTATAACTTTTTTTAGTGCCTTTATATTATTTTAGATATATTTTAGATATATTATTGACCTTAGATTATAAAACGTACAGTCGGCTACACATCAACCTATCAATGGTTCGAACTTTGAACTATTACAAAATGAATGAAATGGCTTGTCTGAAAGCCAATAGAAATTAAAAAAAAAATGTTTTAAGCGATCTGTCTTTGTCAAGATATCAAGTGTTTGTTAGTAATAGAAGTTTTTACAAAATCTACATGAGAAAATAATCTTTCAGCGTTTTTACATGATCACTTCGAATAACAGTGGATCAATTCCATCTTGTAGGTTAAAACGACCCTTTCGATCATTGTTTGCGTAAAATCATAAACCCTTCAAGATTTTTATTTTTTTTATACATTATAGACAAACGTTTGACCGCAATCTCACCTGATACGCAATTTGTTCATTTTACCTTTTGAAATATTTTATTCGGAAGTTCTTCAGTTCTTCAACGGCCTTAGAATATGACATTAGGCTAATTATGCTCTTTTTAGGAGTCAAAAAACCTTTCTACAGAAAGGTATTTTAGTCTAACCGTATTAAACTCAAAATTTACTCAAAGAAACTAATTGGCCAGCTCTTAATAAATTCAAATTTGTTTTTTTTAAGAAACAAAATACTAGCGTAACCAGCGTATACTAAGCATAAAGCTCTATTCACATTACTCACAGCTCCGTGGTAAATAAGGGTGTACACAACGCGAGCGCACGTGTTTTCAATCTAGGGTGTGTAAAGCGGGCATAATGGAGGCGGAAGGATGGAAGCATCAATTACAGTCTGCACGTAGACTGAAAGTTGAATAGAAAAGTGAATACACACTGTATATTGTGTTCGCATTGAAATGCACTGTGCGAAATTGTAGTAGAATCATGCTGTAGGTTCTCGTAGCTCCTCTACGAAAGTCTACAGAATGATAAGAGTTATTATAAGACCTCGTAGAAGGGCTACGTAAAGTGCTACGCACTTTGTAACGTGTTGTGATAAGTGCTTTGATCGCGAATAAATGTGACAATCGTAAACGTATGGTACCGCTAGCGTATTTGAGATACATTGCGTGGTGGCACTACAACGTTCGGCAGTCGATCTGGCGTTGACGCGCAATATGATTCGAATACGTTAGGTTTACGTAACGCGGCGGCTGTCAGATTTGTTCGTGATTACCCCTATGTTTTTAGTGTATTATAAAGGAATAGGTTCTGTGTTGTGTCTACACTCTACAGTCAAGCGCAAAGCTGTAATTATGTAAATAGGGTATAGTAGTAGGGGAGCCCACGAGGCTAAATGGGGATTTACTCGAGCGTCGTAGAGACCTATTGGGATGCAAAGCTTAGATGATAAGAAGAAAAAAATGTTATATGATATATACCTTTACATCGGTGGGGGAAGCGGCTATAGATTTTTAAATATGTAAAAAAAAACTGTTGCATGGACATCCTCGAGCGCGTCAGATATTGATAGCATCAATGTCCTACGTATTTTTAATAATGTACGTATGTTAATCTGATCGTTTGCATGATGGGGGTGGTTGTATTTAAGGGTTGAAAATGAAAAAAAAAAAAAATTAATCGAGCGCGTCAGATTTTCTAAGGGAGTGTTAAGTGCACCAAAAAAAAGCTCTCATTCACTAATCTGACGATTTCGATGGGACGCAAACTCGCGGCCATTTTCATAATGTGCAAAAAAAATTCGCCATTTTGAAATACTCAAGCGCGTCAGATTAAGATATATATGGTTCATCTTTATGTTCTAAACGTACTGTCTCATAATCTGACGATTATCTAGAGGGATTTGCCTGATCTGACAAAAAAAAATTAGAAATACGGTTCACCTTAAAGGCTATCCCTGCAACTTCCCGCTAATTCCATTCCTGGGTGCTTAAATTTGAACTTATGACATTTCTGAGCTCAAAATATAATTTATGTGATATTTTGAGCTCACTGAGTTCAAAGAAATAATATTTCTATGCATTTGAGCTCTCCCAGCTCGAAAGTCTGATAGAAGTTTCATAGAACACTATTTTTGGAATTTTCAAACCGCAATAACTTTTGAATGGATCAAGCAAGCTTCAAGGATCAAGCTTTTGAATGATTCAAGCTCAGGAAATAGCATGCAAATAAATAAGTGTATGCTTTTTTAGTAGAATACATGTATTTATAAAAAAATTACTTAAAAAAAAGCTTAAAACAATTTAATGTTTTAAGAAACCAGAGTGCACGCATTTAACTTTATCGACGAATTTTTGTTATTTCGGCTTGCGGAAATCGTCAGATTTTATATTTTTCATTATTCTTGAATTATTTCCTTCAAAATAAAAAAAAATTTAGCTACGCTCGAGAATGTCGAGATGACGTTTTTTTTTACAACTTTGTTGCCCTTCCCTTTTTTTACGTCACTCTCAAATTGTCAGGTTAGTGGAATATACACTTTTTAGGATGTAATTAACTCACCCTACCTTAATCTGACGCGCTCGAGAGTTTCTGATGGTCAATTTTTTTTTACTAATCTGATCCTGTATCCTTCACGGGCGGCCTTATATATGGGCCTCATGTTTTGTGGAGGTACTTAACCGGGTACAAGGTATCCCCCTGTATATTAATCTGCCGCGCTTTAGTAAATCCCGAAATCCCCGCTTGGGCTCCCCTACTATAGAGCATGGAAGAACATTTTGCTAACTCAAAATAGTCTGGAGCTTTGCTAATGGACTAAAAGCTAGTGTTCATAACATCCGCTGACAATATAACATTAACATTACATCCTGAAAACCGTTGGTAATTCTCAAATAGCGACCTTGAATCTAAAGACCAAGTAGGATGGCTCGCACACTGTATACCGACATTATCGACGACATTTCTCGTACCACGTACGCATCAGTAGATAAGTAAACTAGTTAAAAATTATTATTTTTGCATGCATTAGATTACTGCAAAAGATATTTCTTGCTCTATCGAGTTTATCGCTCACAAGCGTGAGAAATTGCTATATATTACCACAGATCATAATACTAGGTATTACTCATTTACCTAAACATTCAAAGTGATCTCGTTGATGTGATATGAACCGTTCACACTCGCCCAGTCATGCACCCAGTGAGTAAGCACTCACTGGAATGACGCGCTGACTAAAACAGTCAAGTTTTATGCAGTGATGCGCTGACTAAATGCGTCTTTTATATGGTAGTAACAGACGTTAGGCTTAGTTATTAGTATGATGCATTTAAAATATAGTTTAAAATATAACACATCACGTCAGTGGAAGAGAGACATTTTTTCATTTCGGACTTATTGGTAGAAATGACTTTCAGTAAAGTTCCGTTTAAGAACTCGTAAAACTTTTCAAGGTTGGTAAGATAATGTAGGATATCTGGGGATTGATTCCAGTCCGATAGTTTTAGATAGTTTCTGGGAGATATATCTACCGTGACAAAATAAGTATCGGTCTAGAATCGCCCCCCTCTTCCCTGATGCTATATTGTATCATATGATTCTTAATTTGGTACTATAATCGTGAGTTCTAATCACTCTGTGAGCTCAATCACCAAGACTAGTTAAAATTTAGTCGCAGAGCTAGTAACTTGATCCAGCTAACTGTCCATGCAAACGCGCCATAAGCTTTCAAACAGAATTTCTGCGCTTCATTTGAGTCTTGCGATCGTTCGAATTTAAAACCGTTTGGAATTACACTTTTCTGAAACCTCACATTGCAAGATTGAGAAATATATTTGAATTTTACAATTTAAACCAACTTTAAAGAAGATAAGGTTATCAGTTCAATGTCTAAGGGGATAGATACTCATCGAAACAACCGAATTGAGAACCTCCTTCTTTTTTGAAGTCGGTTAGAAATAAGAAAATGTCACCCAACTTCTATCTCTAAATTTTGAATGAACTAACAAATTTTAGAAACAAATACGCTACGTATAGTAGTCACAACGGATCTATGTCCGTGTGAAGTATCTGCGCAGAACCCATTTGGAGGTATGTGAATTTTTCCGCATTACAGTACATGTGCAATCGTGAGTTGCACCTAACTTCAGAGGGATTAAGATCCCTTGTGCGTACGCCTTTAAGTGTCCTTGATGTACCATGGATCAGTTTTTTTATTTTTGGGGTAAAAGTACTTTTTTTTCTTCCTCAAGACGAATCTTAAATAATAATATCCAGAAAATATCAACTATTCCTGAAGATCACAGTAATACAAATATAATAAACGGGACAATAAAGCTATCTCGTTAAGAGCTTCATTTAACTGTAAATAATACTGGAGAATGTCGTGGCAATATGCCAAATAGTTATGACTATCTGCCACATTCATAGACGTACACTAAATGATAATCAAGGCAACATCAGGTGGTCCATCGGCTTGTGCCATCGTATAGTTGTATAAAAAATTACTCAAGTGAAAATGTTATTAGTGGCAAAAAAAAGTTTTACACAAATCATAAACAAAGTCAATTCTTGTCTAAACTTGGTTTATTGGTCACTAATCAAAATCCACTTCGTAAAAGAAATTGAAAACAACACTGAAAAAATATAGCAAAAGTTTTTTAATTTTTTTCTACGTTCATAAAACAAAAGGCCATGCCATTATAAACAAAGAAATAAATAAACAGTGGTTTTTCTTATCCAATAAAACAATGAAAACTAAGCACATCGTTGAAAACCAAACTAAACTTCACCAATTTTTTTCTCACAAAAGACAGCAGATAAAAGAGATAAGAGATCTACAAACTTTATTTTGAGACACGGCAACCTTTCTAAGCGATGCGCCTAAATACTTCTATTTCGAATACCCAACTATTTCTGTTGTGCGCCAATTAGTATAATTTTCTGCATGCAAGTTTGTTAAAAGGATAATTTTAGAGATTGGGACAGATTCAGTGATTTCACGTATTTTTGGTTGAGTCATAAAGGAGAGTCAAGATCTATTACGAGTTATAAGTAACACCGGAAGTTTTGTGAGTAATAAAATTTGACGTAAATTCAGACACGACTTCATCATTCAATTCTTCAGATGTTGACTATCTTTTCATGAGAGGTGGTGAGGTATAGTTGATCGAAGGAGGTGGTCAGTACTCTCATAATGGCGTCACAGCTTAGTTGGTAATGGCTCTGCCTTCTGTGCTGTGGGTCGTGGGTTCGATCCCCACCGAGAACAAACATTTGTGCGTGGAAAACATAGATGTTTGTTCTATGTCTGGGTGTTACTATGTATTATAAGTATGTATTTACAAAAAAAAAAAGTATATAAGTATTATATCAGCTATCTAGTTCCCATATCACAAGCTTTGCTTAGTTTGGGACTAGAGGGCGTTGTGTGTAAAGTCCATGAATATTTATGAATATTTATTATTTATAATGTTCAGTAGCCATTGCTACTGAAAATTGAGCTACACTGCATGGTAATGACTACTTGCCCAGTGTAGCTCTACATTTTATTCAACAATAACTTTTTTGAAAAAGTTTGGGGAGAGCTTCAGTTTTAAGTTACTAGATAGATAGATAGAGAAACACTTTATTGTGCACAAAGTAGAAACAGAACAAAAGAGAAACAATTAAAGCTAATGTACAATGGGCGGCCTTATCGCTAAAAGTGATCTCTTCCAGACAACTACTACTAGGCTAATAATTGGCTGTCTGCGGATGAAATCGATGTGCGCGATAAGACCACCAACTGTATTTATTTATTTACTTTAAAATTTCACACAAATAGGTAGTGCTAGGAGGACTTAATGCTAAGAGCATTGTCTACCAGTCTTCCTGGGCGTGCAAAAAGATGGTGTGGCGTGTTTTTAAAGGTACTAAAATGAAACTGATACCAAAAATTTAAATTAATACATAACTAAGTATACATAAAAAAAAGAGAAAAAGAACACAAAAGATATATCAACATATATATAAATACCTATATAAATAATTCATATGTAATAATTATACTATACTTAAATACAACTAAAACGGTGAGAAGTAGGAAGATAATAACTGCTATAAGGCTCATTCTACTGAAACTATACTGTTATGTTTACATTTTCAGTCCTTCATAATAAGAAATTTGTGGATCGGAAAATCCCGCGATCGGAAAGTATGGAAGAGCCTGGGGGAGGCTTATGCTGAAAGGCAAAAAAATCAATAGATATTAGGTAGGTACCGATACCTTCATTATTATAATTTGACTTCTAATAAGTAATATTCTTAATTAGCTAATTGAAATTGAAATTTAAGAAATTATTACCTAGCATCATCATTTCCCTGCCCTTATCCCGCGCTAGGCGGGGTCGGCACAACATGTCTTCTTCTTCCACTCGCTTCTATCATTCGTCAACTCAGAATCTACTCCTCTCACATTCATATCCTCTTTCACACAATCCAACCACTCCTTCTTCGGCCTTCCTCTACCTGCGTACCCAGTCACCCTCAGTACCCAGTCACTAAGAAATTATTACCTAGCAGTGGGACAAAATAGTTGTTTTTCGTTGTGTTTTCAAGCTTGCTTCTTTTCTTCAACGTATTTACACTAAGCTTGATTCAGCAGATTACGTATTTCAAGCCTTGAGGTTATAAACCTCAACAATACCTTCTATCTACCCACTGACATATTTAAGATACGTTTATCGTAAACCGACCATTCTAAACCCTTTTCCGATAGATTTACGACTGCTGAAAGATCTGATTTCACACGTCTTCAGTCCACGATATCTCCTCGGAATGCACATTGGTGCTATAACCAATAACACCTTTCAAATCTAATATAGTGCAGCTGAATCTATACACACCAATTTGGGGTACTTGTGTCTCAAATAACGAAGGAAAACACGCAGAAGTAAGTGACTGATCTGTATTTTTAACTGTACGCAAAAACGACGGGGTGTTATAAGTTTGACGTGTCTGTGAATGTGTGTGTCTGTCTGAGGCAACGTACTCGTAGCTCCCGAACGGATGAACCGATATTGATTTTTTTTTCATCATCATCAAAGTAATATTGTCACATAATTTGTACGTTGTTTTATCACAGCCTGAACATAAATACAGTAGCAATGGTTATTTTGTTATATTTAGGTCAACCAACAAGACAATAATTGTTTGTTTTGCGGTAACAGTTTTAAATGGCACTATAAATATCCTATCCTATCCTATCCTACTATCCTATCCTATCCTACTAATATTATAAATGCGAAAGTTTAGATGTTTGGATGTTTAGATGTTTGGATGTTTGTGTTTCAATCACGGCAAAACTACTGAACCAACTTGGATGAAACTTGGCATATATTTAGTTCGTAACCTGGATTGACATATAGGCTACTTTTTATCCCGAATAATTAACAGGATCTACAGGATAAAATGAACGAAAAGGATTAGCAGCGCCAATTGGCAAGAGGATTTCATTGTCATGTCATGTCACGTCAGTTTGACAGGACGTAGTACTACCTCTTTGGTCTAACGACTAGCGTTTGACATTCCAGTACGAGTTCGGTGTAATGAGGTGTAATGTCAAGTTTCTCAAAGAAGTATCCGCTCGGTACACGCACAGATAATATAATGTACACGGAAACTGTAGACGCGTACGAAGTCGCGGGTAACTGCTAGTTAGACAATAAAAGCTTTATCTAAGACAATAAGTTAATTTTATCAAGATAAAATGTTTTTTGTTATGGAGACAATAAAAAACCAACAAAGCGTTTATTGCGACTTTGTTGACCGTTTTTTTTTCTCAGTGTTGTAGCGTCACCGCGCAGTGTATCTCGGATAATTATGCTACTGCCGCGTTTTGTATTTTACTGGTGGATTATATCAAAGCGTGTTCCACCCTCGTATTCTAAGGTTCCGCCTTAGACTGCAGCTACACTTACCATCAAGTGTGTTGGCTGCCAAACGCTTAGACACCCTTCGTAAAAAAATCCGTATCGTGCAGTGTGGAAACGCCCAAATGTTTATTCAAATCGCAAATATAAAGTAGCCCATCTGCAGACTGTTCATACAGTAGGTGTTATGATGTGTTTAAGTAAATATTTAGACGAGATACGAAAACCTCGCTTCGTTTCAACGTAACGTAAACAATTTACAAGTAGATGCACTATACCCCATTTCACTGCTAAGGTGAACTCGTTGCCAAAAAATTTATTTTATTTTTTTGTCTGGAAACGGATGTTGAGATCCACTGACAAAAAAAATTGTGACCGGTTTCTACTTCAATCTGATCGTAATATGAGATTCCAAAAACCTTCTGCTTACAATTTGCAATAGCAAGTTTGCAGCGTACAAGCATCTTGACACTACCAAAAAATGGCACAAATATGTATTTGACTTGCATTGTCAATGGACAGGTATGCTAAATAAAGCTGTCAAGCGCCACATTGGTTGCTAGAAAGAGATAAACACACTTTCGAACAGTAAAGCCAAAGTTTTGCAATTACCTTACTTTTCTCTTGATTTTTATAGCATCGTAACGCATCTAATACTACAAAAATATCTTAGTTTCTTACCGGATTCAAACACGAATAAAATGTTTTTATAATGTTTATTTTCAACATTTCCATGTTTACTGTAACATTGAGCTGGATTTAAATAAATTAGAAGGTTCTTTTTCTCGGTAAAGATGTTAAAATGGTTGATTAGACCTATGGGGCTTTTACTGTAAGTACATCATTGTTGAACATTGAGCTGGATTTAAATAAATTAGAAGGTTCTTTTTCTCGGTAAAGATGTTAAAATGGTTGATTAGACCTATGGGGCTTTTACTGTAAGTACATCATTGTTGAATGTTCGAATCAGTAAGTTTTTTTTAACTTCAGACTATCTCATTTTTTCTTTGGACCTTCATCCAACAGTGAACCAATATAGGTTGATGACGATGATAAGACTATCTTAAGAGTAGTAAATATTATGATTAAGTTTCATTTCAAAGTGACTGTACATTTTAAAATTTTTAAAATTATCAATCTCTGATGTTGACTGTACGTTTTTTTTTTAATTTTATTTGTTTTGGGAAAATGTCAACATTAATTGCTTCGAGCTAGTACAAGTAAACTTACAAAATACTAAAGTAATAAAATATTATGACCTAATCGTAAAAGATGAAATCCACGAAATGATACTTCGAGAAACCCCTGTTGAAAGACACAGATTAATAATGCACAGTACGTAAAGTTCGTCTGTATACTGAAACTACAGTCGATATAGAAGGCAGGTTCATTTTTACCCGACTACGGCGAAGCAAAAGGAGGGTTATGAGACTATTTTATACTTTTAAAGCGTGATGTTTCAGTAGTCGGGTTTTTAAACTTTTTTCAAAAACAAAGGAGAAGACAATATTAGTCACTTATATTAAAAAATTAGGTTGAAAAATAGTTCATATTTACATTATTTTCTTTATAATAAACAACACGTTCTATTCGTAAGCATACCTACTATAATATCATGTAGTCGGAGGTTATCTACAAAAAAAAGTATATAAGTATTCTATCAGCATCTAGTTCCCATATCACAAGCTTTGCTTAGTTTGGGACTAGAGGGCGTCGTGTGAAATGTCCATGAGTATTAATTTATTTATTTCTATGTAAATGCAGCCATATTATTTGTCTCAGCATCCAAGGGCTCAGTGGCTCAACTATCTCGAGACGCTGACAGATGAACGACTTCGAAGTCATTTGCGAAATCGCGAACACTCTCCAGTTAGTTTTTATTTTTAAATACTTATTTAAACTCGAGTAGGTATGCAACCTAGTTCGTTTCATGAACCATCTAATTCTTTTCGTATTTCTTGAAATTAACTCATAATCCTGTCCATCCAAAGGTTGCCTGGAAGAGATTGCTTTTAGCAATAAAGCCGCCCATTATAATTACCTCCTAAAGAGTATTTATCTGTTTATCTATCTCTATGTGTTAATTTTAATTTAGAATTGTAACTTTTATTATTTTTCCTTTTTTATGTACTTGTATGGTCGCAAATAAACCCCTTTGATTTGATTTGATTTATTTATTATTGTTACACTCGTTTTAAGTGGAATACAATAAATAATATATTTATCTAATCATTTCAGCTATTCACTGCTAGGTATAAGCCTTCATAGGTATTTATAGCGACTTTGGGGCACCGAATAGTTCCAAGCATTCTTTAATAGGTCCTATTTCCATTTAGAAGGCCGTTCTATCCTAAGATTAACAGCACGGTCTTCTGAAAGCTTATTATGGGACTTGTTTTGTAGAAGCACACAAGGCATTTTTTAAAAATTTTCAAAAGACTTTTTAAAATGTTTAAATTGCTTTTTTAAAGCAATGTCTAAAAAACTCACGTCTCATTTACCAAATCTAGCGCTGGTTTTGAATAGAGAAGTGGAAGGGTGCTTTGCACAGCGAAAGAGATATAGGATAGGAAGAGATAGATAATATTCAAGGTCAACGCTAAACAGTGCGGGTACCTATATCAATATCGAACCCTTATGATATTCGCAGCTACCCCATGACGGTACCAGGCACGGAGCACCCAGCCACCAAACAAAAACATATTGTACGAGTTAATTCTGCTACTTGGAATGGAAATTCGAACCATGTCGAAGAGAATGAAGGGAGTCATCTTGAACTATCTTTATAATGTTCCGATTATGAATACCTACTGAGTTGCCTAAAAAAAAACGTGTCAAGGAGTGGTATCGACACTTAGCAAGGAAAAAAGCCTATTATTGAGTCCAAGATTTTTAGAGTCTAGTCTTCAGCTCTTCTTATTCAGTGTTTCCGCAAAATTTCACAGATCATTGATTTTACGCGCCACCCAAAGAACTTTAATATCTGTTGCCTCACCTTGGAGGGCGCATTATACTTATTTACCTAAACCCAAGTCCCTCAAGTATTCTTTTGCCCTAATCTATTTCATATTGACTAAATAGATGGGCGTTCTGATCTGTTTTTAAGTTATGGGAAGTAATACAAGTATAAGCAGCATAAAGCCATAGGAACCCATAACAAAGAACGTCTAGCTGTGATTTATATCTCAATGCCAATGTCTCTGAGAGAGTGGAACTAGGACATGAAAGGGGCATAAAATATTGACACATAAATAAAATACTGAGCGCATGGTGGAGTGAAGACCTGCTATATACTATGTAGTTGCTGACAAGCACTAGCTGAGAAGAGCCGAAGACCCAGCTTAGTCGTTTTGGCGGAAACAGGTCCAGCAGTGGAATGACATGGGCTTGACGTAGTGATGATGAATGTACATTTATTTACTCATGCATTTGTGGAATGTCTTAGTTGGTCGCGAGCCACTGTCAGTGCAGTTACAGTGTGTATAGCTTAAGCCACGATGCAAGTCTCCAGATGAGACGCAGATCTTCAAGTCTGAAGGAACAGGTGCTAAGTGACTTATGTGATTTTATTTAAAAATCATCAGAACCTCAGAGAACAGAAGTTTACTTTCTTAACTGAAACGAATCGTAATAGTACCAGCCCGAAGGGAGGAGACGCTTCACCAAGTTAAAGTTCTGCGTAGAAAGGACAAGAGTGGTAGAGATTTCGTTGCCCAAACTTGCCACCATAAAATAGAGAAAAAGTCTCGTGCCCCCAGCTTACCCTTCTATACTACCACCCCATTTTACCTCAAGTTCAAGGTCCGCAAGCTGATCCATCATCCTCCATAACAAAGCCATGGCATTTCTCTAGCTTCCTGTTGCGTGATCGATAGACGCTTTTGTGAAAACAAAGCTATTTATGCTGAAGGTTATTCTGGTGGACAAAGGGTGAAATCTTTTGGCATGGTTTTAGAGTTATGTATTTACATACAGATAACTTTTGTAGTGATATAAACGAGGGTTTGTGAAATAGGTGCTTCCATAAAAATTAACAAACATTTGATTTTTATCAATAATTTTGGAAAACTAAAATATCATCGGATGTGCCTTAGTTTTCCACGTTCGTAATTCCGTTCCTTTCCTACTGACTACAAGTACTAGTGTATCCTCTAGTAAGTAGAGATAAAATTTTCGCCAAACCTTTTACCTTTACATGTGAGACCATTTGTGAAACTCAAAATTGCCATGGGCACTGATTAATTTAAAAATCGTTTATAAATTAAAGATCCAATCGATTCAGCAATGCGTATCGCTAGACAGACAAGTCGACATTCTTCTGTGATATCGCCATGGAGATAGAACACATCCGTCAGATAAGCAAACTTTCGTTCATATTCGTTAGGCCAGGAATTACGGGTACAGTACCCACAATCTTCACATTTTAAGAATTTATTAACATATTATGGAGAATTCTAAAATTAGTGTTTTGCGTAATATACTTATTTTCTATATTAATTCAAGGAAATATGTTTTGAATAAATAAACGTCGAGATTATCCTTAAGGGCGGCTTGCACCAGAATCGCTAAACGCGTTTAACTATTAAATAGTATTTAGCGAGTTGTCAAGTCATATAAATAAGTCAGATTTAAATCTATAACACGTTTAGTGTTTCTGGTGCAAGCCGCCCTAAACGTTGAATTCTTACGTGGATAATCTCAACGTTTATTTATTTAAAACTTATTTCCTTGAATTAAATAATTTAACGCAAGTCACTAGTTTTAGAATTCTACAAACTTTCAAGGATTTTCTTTTAAAAAGTATTTAGTTTACACTATGGAATGTTGTGAAAATTGCTCCGAACATTCAGAGCCAATAATTCGTTCCTAGATCAATTTAGAAGGTAGTTTTTTCTAGTCTAGACCGTATCTATAAACACTAGCTAAAAACATACTAATACCTAAAGTAGATACAGTCAGTAACGTAGATTGATGAAAAATTATGAAGAGAGCTTAATTTTGTCCATTTGTTTTGTAACTTTTGCGAGAAAGAATTTTGATCAATCTTTATATTTTACTAATTTCAATGATAGTATAGTAGTTACATCGGATCTTGGACCCTCTGAAGTATCTGCGCAGAACCTATTTTTAGGTCGAATTGGAGGTAAGTTGATTTTGCTGTTATAAATCGTTTGTTGCTAACTTCAAAGGGATAAAGATCCGTTGTGCCTGTCGTCCTAATAACATTTTGCGACTGCGTGTACATGGATTAAAAAAAACCCTTTACAAAACAATTTGTTAATCGACTTTTGTTGCTGTCTGTACATCTGCATTCACATTGGTCACTGAAAATACCTCATTATTTAATTTGTCTTCAAGTTTTTCATAATACGTTATAAATAAAACTCTCATTCCGAGGTAGTAAAGATATATTTTTGATTACACGATTCAACGCTACGGAAATAGTTCTACGTGGGTTGTTTTTGTAACTAATCATGAATGACTCTCGTAACCTTAAAAATATAATCAAAATCACGGTTTTACAATGAGAATTAAAAAGAAACGATTGACCGATACGAACTTATAGCCAAAAGAAAACCCAGAGATGTCTACCTCAAAATGATCGATCCAATTGCTTATGATACTGGTAGCAAATAATACATCACAAGTTGTAGCATATTATAGATAGTAACGACTGTGTCGATGAATTGAGCTGACTACTAAGACAAAAGAGTAAGTACCTATATGTATCTATTTTGTAAAAACAATAAAGTTTAGAATACGGCCAACAGATAATTAAATTAAACTTTAACAACAACAAAACAAGACGCAAAATGCAATCATAGCAATAGTAAAAGTAATCCCTCCTGATAGATACACGCATATTGGTATGATATGGCATAAGCAGTAAAAGATATTAGCGAATCCCATGAGCAGAAGGTCCTTGATGGAGTACACTATTTTATCGCGTTCGCCGGTGCATGGGTCTGCTTTCTTCCACTCTGAAAGTTTGAATTTTCAGATTAAAACAGTAATTTAGGTCAAGGAATGAGAGTCATTGCATTTTTTCAGCCCACTTTTAGCTATTAGTAAACACGAAGTTTTTTGTATGGAAACTGCTAAGATTTGGAAATGATATACTTAAATAATAAATAAATAAATTCTTTATTTCGAAAAAAAGAGACTTACAATCACAAAAAGAAATGCAAACAGAGTAAAAATAAATTAATTAATGAAAAATCTAACAGTACCTACTTATTAGGTATTCACTTTACACTAGTAACTGTCGACGAGTTGCTAGACATTTTGTACATGAATGATGTGCAAAACCTACACTAATATTATGTTTGATTTTTGATTTATTCTATGTCTGGGTGTTACTATGTTATACCTAATTGGATACGACAGACCAGATGTAGACCACACACAGTTATTAGGTGTTGCTATAAGTAGCACCCATCTAACTAGTTCCCTTTGCTCAGCTTTGCTTAGTTTGGGACTAGAGGGCGTTGATAAAGATAGATAAAGCTACCTATTCAGTTCGAAGTTCGAACTGAATAGGTAGCTTTATCTATCTTTACCCTTGCCTCATTCGCTGCGTAGTTCAAACTTCGAACTACGCAGCGAATGAGGCAAGGGTATTTACAATTTATATGCGCTGATATGCCGATCTTATGCTGTATCATAGAAACACACTGTGCACTCTTATGTGCTGTGTGTGGTCTACATCTGGTCTGTCGTATCCAATTATGTATAACTTTTAATAACTCTAATATTCTAATATGGCTGTCATATTATTATGTACCTACCTAATGTGTGATAAGCTGAAATATAAAAATTGAATTTGAAATCAATACAAAGCAACAAATCTTTTCACTCCGTACGCTCCGATTTCGCCGCATGCTACTTACTTGCCATCTTGAGAACCTGGTGAGTTGACCAGAGCTGACTGGTATATTGGTTTCCTGATCAGGCACCACCCAGTTTAAATAGAAGGAATGAACTCTGTGCTTCGATTACAGCATGGTTTTCAGTATATTATTCAGTTTTAGCTTTTTAAATACTTTTACATTTTAGCAAACCAAAACAGAGAACGAAAATTATTTTTGACTGTTTTTGACACTGTGATATGACATTTATGTCAAAATTGCATAGAGCAAAATAAATAGCATACAACTTCTTCAAAATATATTTTATAAAAGAAAGTTTCTTATGTTATCTACTTAGCATCACCAGTGTATTATCTAAGTATATGTTACGTAAGTGTTTTCCATCACCGATTCGCAGACGTTTTAAAATTAACTTCACATTCCTGTGTCTTTCCGTTGTTTTATGAAGTTCCGTTCAAAAATAAACTCTGCGTAGGTATGTTGGGCACATTTTAGGTGATTATTAGGCGAAAGCCAATTTTCTGAAATTGTAATAATATTTTAGTTAGATACCTACTTATGTTAATTTTTTTTATAATAAGCAATAAAGGTTCGCAATAAAGCGTCTTTTTATAATTTTCCAACAACAATTTGTAAAAAAGGGTCATTCAGATCACCTAAAAAATTACACACATTATACCTAAAATGATTTTATACAACATCAGATTCCTCAACCACTTTTCAGCCGTTTAGATTGCACTAATAACAGGACGATCATAATAGTTTGTGCCTGAAACATTTTGAGATGTAATTAGTAAGCTTGCTGAGAATCCACCATCCCTTCAAAACAAGAGGAATTTTCCTCCTCGTTCCACAGTATTTATTTAATTTGGGAAAGTTAAAGCTATCTTCCGTGGAAGTAAAAATATCTTAAGTAATCATGGAGCAGAAAACCTACCTAAACCTTACATTTAAAAACGGAAATCCGCAAGTCGTTTCCAACCAAACGTACCATCATAACATTATACAGGGTGTATCATAAACGACTTTTATTTCAACAAAACCATTCGGCAGACCACACAGCGGTAGGAGCATAAAACGTTTGATGACCTAAGGTTTATACGTTTAAATAAATACTGGGATTAACTTTTGTTTTGCTGAAATTCAGAGGTCACCTCTTCCATTTGGGATTGTTTATTACTTATCGCTGTTATAAATCGACGTAAGCTATAAGTATAGTAGTAACAACGGATCTTTGTCCCTCTGAAGTATCTGTGCGGAACTAATTTTGGGTCGAATTAGAGGTAAGTACCTATAAGTGAATTTTTGCGAAAAACGATGCATGCGCAATCGTTTCTTGCACCTTACTTCAGAGGGCTAAAGTGTTGTGCGTACTGTATTATATTTAGTTTTTTGTTTTGACATGACAAGCAGTTTCATTTTAATAAAAAATAACTAAACACGGTTCAATTCTTAGTTTATTTCGGGTTATTTTATTAGTAATGCCCCTTTTGTTTTACTCGTACCTTTTAACAGATTGATACCCCGAGAGATATAATAGATTAGTTTTATCTTATGTGAGGTGTGTTAACCTTTAAAAAAATTTTTAGAATCATGAGTCAAAAGTTGTGATCATAAAATTAGTTCAGTCACCATTTCCCGAATATTCTATGATATACATTTTGGTGACATCTGAATTATCATCCCACAAACGTTCATACTTAGTCAGAGGGTAAATATAGCATGAGTGTTTGGTTAGAGATATATTGAGCAATAGATATTACTAAGGCATTTCAAGCTAATATTTTTAATACGTTCGTTTTGTCACTATAGAGTTTGGTATTTCGATACACATCTAATGACTATATATAAATATATATATATATATATATGACTGTGAAAGCCCGATCTGCGGTAACATTATTTTATTTTACTTTATTTTTTGTACCATGGGCCTGTGTACATTGTTTTGTTATCTACCGTGCCTGAAATAAAACATTTTATATTTATTTATTATTTCGAAAATTTATTGTGATGTCTTTGTTTAACTACATAATTATAAACGTTCAACTGTGGACTTTTACAAGCTGACGTGATGATGGTGATTGCAAAACCACGAATTCACGAAAATCTAAATATGTCAAAGACATTTTGATTCCCTTAAATAACTCGTAGACGCTGCTGGTTAAAAATAAAATAACCGTTCATTTCTGTTAATTTTAGTTAGCAGCTGTCAAGAAAGATTGACGGTGGTGACATAGCAAGAACCTGTCACTATTTGACAGCCTCAACATTATTCAGTATTTCTCAGAAACTACAAGCCATATGAATCAGAGCTACAAGCTACATGTGAATATCTGTCTATTTTTCCCCCCATAAACTGCGTGCAATACTTCTTTTAATTTTGATATGATAGGTCATATATCACAGGTGAGTACATCAAACTTATTGTAACGCTAGTGAATATTAGTTCACTAAATAAATATTTGATTGATATTAATATGGTTACTTTTTAAATATTAATTTTATAATAATTTATTTTATTTTTATGGGCGATAAGGCCGCCCATTGTACATTAGCTTTAATTGTTTCTCTTATGTCCTGTTTCTTCTTTGTGTACAATAAAGTGTTTATCTATCTATCTATTTATTAGATTAAATAATGCTTCAACATTTCCTTAAAAAATTCATTCTGTATACAATACTTAAGTACTTCCTAAACTTTGACAATTGTTTATGCCTTTAAACAAGTCTTATACAAAAACCAAACTCCAGTTTTGTAGAAAGTTATAAAAATTAGAAAATTCTGTCGCGGCATTACCTACCAAAACTTTTTCCATTCAGGCCACGGCAAAAATTACCAAGCCTTCATCAAAAATACACTGAAATATACAAACAAAGACAGTAATAGGGCAATAGGCACGTAAAGCACATACTTAAACCAGCAACGGGTGAAAATGAAGGAACAAAAGGCCCATTAACGCAAAAAAATGCAATTTACAACCGTTAAATAATTTTCATGAAACGTTCTGAAATTCTGAAAGCTATTACGCATCGCTTGCCTTTAAGGAGAAGTTTTGAAGTGAACCGGAAAAGTTTAAGCAACTTGGAAGCATGTAGCTTGTTACAATTTATAATTTGCGGGTTAAAGTTTACGAAACAAATAATTAAGATGTAGGTAAGAATTACTTGGTACCTCTAAACTGAAAAACAACCCCTCTACTTAGAATTTCCTATCAACTTTTGTCAAAAGTTGGGAATTTTAAATATCCCGTGCAGAAAACAAACAGGATTATGATTCAACCTAAAGACAAAGTTCGTTCGTCGTATGAATTAGTGGTCAACTCTGGACTAAAGAATTATGAACAAAACATTTTAACATAAAGATTAAGATAAGTAAGATAAAGGTAAAGATAATTTTAAGATAAAGATTAAGAGTTATTAAGATTTATTACTAAAGAATTTATGAACAAACTCCATATCTAAAAGGAATTGACTTCTTCATACTTATGAGTGGTTTAAGCATAGGTTTTTTTAAGCAAATTTGCTTAAAAAAACCTATGCTTAAACCACTTATACCTAAACGTTTGATGAACAATGAACTTTTAAAGAGAGAGAAGATAAAAGGTGAAATCCATCAGCTCTCTAAACTTTTTCAGTTACCCAGTAAAGTCCCTACGTGACTCCGAAAATTAAATTAAAATGTTTTAAAGTAATTTGTATTCTGCACAGGACAAAGCCGATGGCAGCTCGACCCTTCAACTTATAATGCACACTAAGTGGATTTTACTAGTGAGTGAATTAATTAAGTTTATTAAAAAACAAGTACCTACTTAAAAAAAATTTAAAACTTCTAAATTAAATATTGCTCTAGCCTAGATCCTCTTCATCAAATGCTGGTCATCATCAGACCTTGGTGTACCGACTCCAGTTCGTTATATCTAAATCTTTTTTCAAAATGCTATACACAAAATGTTATTGTCACATTATAATTTTGTGTTTTCTTTCTTTTTAATGGTTTTCTGTGTGTGAAGTAACAAATAAATGTATTTCTATGTCTATGTCTAGGTCTATGTCTATGTCTATGTCTATGTCTTATAGTCAGTGGTTACCGCGTGTAACATCAGCTTTTTCTATCATTAGTTGTATAAAAAATGCTTGAAAATAACGCTCATAATTTGTAAACGACTACTATTTCCACTAAATATCCACTATACATAGCTTCCATTCCAACCATCTTAAATAATTCAATTTCTACAAAAAAACCGCATTCAAATCGGAGCCCTACTTTGCTATGACGTCACAGACAAACAGATATACAACGCAGTCAAGCTTATAATACCATTTCTTTTTCGACCGGAGATTAAAATAGTGTCATGCTGGTTCATCGTTGAGACAAGATCTCTTAAAAGAGACCTAAGTACTAGACAACCTTTTCAGACAAATAATGACATAGACTATTTGCATTTTACATTGAAATAAAGACTCCTAACTGCTTGATCGGTTTTAAAGGGGATAACTGTTGGAAACATTAAATTTACTAAGTACGTTCGTTCATATATTTTGTCTGTGTGCTAGTTTAGTTTGTTCGCTCTCTCAATAAACGTCAACTGTGCAGCACATTGGATTTTCTTTAATAATTGATTTAAAATCACAGAAGCCATCCTGACCACCCCTAGGACCTACATTTTCCATATGGTCCTTCAGCGGAACTTCTTGGGATATCAGGAAGGCAAAAAGTGTGTGTGTGCATGAAGATAGTGAAGACGAAATTTGGATCTACATTGGTTTGGAGTTGGCCATCTTGGCCACGTTCCCGTTGTCTCGAGGTACCCCCATAGCCAAGACAACAACGCAACGTTGTCCATCACGGCTCGAGTCTATTACTCAGCCTGTCAGCTGTCAAACATCGGGGCATCCATTGGACGGCGTGTTTTTTCTTACAAAAATCAACCAATCAGCGACGTGTTTGTTCAAATAGTGAGTGCCATCACCACTCGACTCGTTCATGTTCGTTCAACCAATCGTTCAACAACAACACTATCTTCACGTTTAGAGGGAAAAATAACACCTGCCACGCGGCTGCGCAGCGCATTGCATTTCGCGTGTTACACAACTTCGTTCGACTTTCGACTCCGGCGCCATATTTGTGTCGTCAAATTCAACAACCTGTGTGAAAATTCTTGAGACATTTATTTTTATATTTTATAGTCTTAGCCATAGTGCATCAAAATGTCTGAGACCAAAAATCAGGACGAATTATTATTGAAACGAAATATCGCCAGAAGAGGGGCCCTAAAAGGCTCCCTGACAAGGATTCAAAAAAAAATTGAGGGCGTCGGTTTTGCCGATGTATCAATGCAAATGCTTATTTTATTAGAGGAAAAAGCTATTAGTGCCTTTGGTGAGTACGAAACCTTAAATTTAGAGTTAGGGGAGAGTGACGCAAGCGAGGATCCTGAGGTTACCGAATTATGTTATTTTGAATGCATTGCGACCTTGCGTACCCGTATCTCTGAGCTCACAAAGAAGGGTCACACTTTGCCTGAGTGCACTGCGCATTCCTCTACCACTAAGCTAAAGCTTCCGCACGTCAACATTCAGTCCTTTGATGGTAAATATGTCGAATACAGACCATTTATTGAGCTATTCAATGCTTTCATAGACAGCGATAAAAACCTCACTGATATTCAGAAATTTTTCTATTTGAGAGGGTTTCTCCAAGGAGAAGCTCTCGATCTGGTTAAAAACCTTCCTATTTTAGGGTCTAGTTACAGGGAATCCTTGAAAATTCTGTCTGAACGCTATGATAATAAGTTTAAAATTATCCATGATCATTTGTGTGCTTTGTTTGATTTAACTTCAGCGACCAAAGCTACCGTTACATCATTGCGTTCGCTCATCTCAAATAGCAAGCAACATCTTGCTGCGCTTAAAAACCTGGGTGAGCCGATTGATAAATGGGACAGTATTCTTGTATGCCTGCTTGTAAGAAAGCTGGATCCTACCACTGCCAATGCATACCACCTTGCCTTAAACCAAAATCATAACTTGCCACGCCTGCAACCAACCTATAACATGCTTGTACAATTTCTAGAGGGCCGTGCCCTTGCCTTAGAAAATAGTGAAGCAGGCAAAGAGTCAACATGCAGCAACAAGTCAACGGGTTCTACGGGGAAGGTATCTAATGTGGTCAATGTAAAGGAAGCAAAGTGCCTCTTCTGTGGTAAGTTAAATCACAAAATATTTGCTTGCCCCAATTTTATGTTGTCTTCAACAAAGGAGAGGTTAGATTTTGTCCAGAGTAAAAAATTGTGTAGGATCTGTCTAAATTCACACACAGGAAAGTGTAAATTTCACTTCAAATGTCAAAAATGTAAGTCGAACCACAATACCTTGCTACACACCGAAGGTGAAACAGAACAATGTAGTGAGGTAAGTGCAAGTGTAACCAATGTAGGTGCAAGTTTGAGCTCAAAGACTCAAGTTATGTTGCCAACGGCAAAAGTCAAGCTCATATCAAACAAGGGCCAAGAGATCATTGTTAAGGCTTTATTAGATTCTGCTAGCCAATCCTCATTTATCACTACTGGCATTGCAAGGGTGATAGGTAGACCGCTGTTGCCCAACCACACTCAAGTGGTGGGTATAGCCAATACTGAAAAGACAATCCGTCATTCTATGCAGCTTGACATCTTTTCATGTGTTTACCCATACAAGGTAGAGGCCAATTTATTAATAGTGGATCAGATAACATCAAAGTTACCTCAATGCCCCCTTGATCTCTCAAAAATTAAAGTGCCTAAAAATATAATGTTAGCCGATGACTCCTTTCATATCACAAGCGATATAGATATCTTACTGGGTGCTGATGTGTTTTTCCAGACGCTGTTGCCGCGGGATGACCAGCTAGTAGAGGAAGGTGGGGGAGAATGTGATGCTGCACAACCAAGATTCGTCCATACACAATTTGGTTACATAGTAGCGGGTAGTGTGCCCAGCTCTTCTACACAAGGCTCTGCTGTTGCTCTTTTTTGTCAGGAATGTGAAACTGACATAGGTAGTGCAATATCCAATTTTTGGCAAACAGAAAAAATCCCAGAAATATATGCGGAACATACGTCTGAACAGCAATACTGTGAGAAATATTTCACGGACACTGTCAAGTTAGAAAACAAACGCTTTGAAGTTTCAATGCCCCTGAAGCTACCCCTTTGTGATATGAACAATGTATTAGGAGATTCTCTCAGTCTAGCACTAAAAAGATTCTATAATCTTGAAAAAAAATTGCAAAAAGATGCTCAATTACATGAAGAGTACAAAAGCTTTATTCACGAATTTATTGAATTAGGCCATGCCTGCTATGTAGACATTACTCTCTATGATCTTTTAAAAGATCCAGTATACTTTTTTGCTCATCATGCAGTCATAAAGCAAGATGCAATAACCACAAAATTACGAACTGTGTTCGATGGTTCTATGAAGACTAGTAACAAGGTTTCTCTAAATGACCTGATGTTGAATGGGCCTATAGTCCAACAAGAATTGTTTGACATCCTATTGTTGTTTAGGCTTCATAGATATTTCTTCATTTGCGATATCAGACGGATGTTCCGAAATATTAACATTGTAAAATCCCAAAGACCTTTGCAAAACATCCTTTGGAGGGACACCCCAGATGAGGAAATCAAATGTATTCAGTTATCCACTGTTAGCTATGGACTAAAAAGCTCTTCCTGGCTAGCAACTAGATGCTTGCTCGAGTTGGCTACAAGATATGGGAAACAATACCCATTAGCTGCTCCTGCATTGTTAAATTCAACATACGTCGATGACGTATTGCTCTCGGATGATAGCTTATCTAATATTATTGCAATAAAATCACAACTGATTGATTTACTAAGTAAAGGAAGTTTTGAGTTGCACAAATGGTCAGCTAATCACAAGTCTATCTTGATAGACACCCCAGAGCAAGAGCAGAGCTTTGAAGATTTAGAGCTAAACAAGGACATAAAAACCTTAGGTTTAAAGTTTAGTGTTCAAACAGATTCCTTCAGAATCTCATGTCCTCCCTCTAATGAAATTCCTAAAACAAAGAGGCAGATACTGAGTTATGTAAGTCAGTTCTATGACCCATTAGGTATTGCAGGGTCAGTCTTTGTTCAAGTCAAGATAATCATGCAAAAATTATGGCAATCAAATGTAGATTGGGATTCTATACCCACACCTATTTTGCAAAAAGAATGGTTACAATTTTACAATAGCTTGCAACAGATGGCGCCACTTAATATTCCAAGAAATGTTTGCCCAGAAAATAGTAAAGTTATACAAATAGTCGGCTTTGCAGACGCCTCAACCACAGCATTTGGTTGTGCGATTTATCTGAGAGTCACTGACAAACAAGAAAAAACAACAATGTCTTTGCTCTGTTCAAAATCAAGGATTGCTCCTAAAGCCAGTAAATTATCAATTCCTCGTCTAGAACTGAATGCTGCGCTGCTCTTAGCAAAGCTAAGTAAGAGAGTACATGAGACATTGAGCAAAAGAGTAGAAATAGAAAGTGTAAACTTATTCAGTGATTCACAAGTAGTATTGGCTTGGCAAAAGACTGATCCAGCATTGTTAAATGCATATGTTGCAAACAGAGTTCAAATGATAAATGAATATTCAAAATCATATCAATGGGCATACATAAAAACTGACCAAAACCCAGCAGACTGTCTAAGTAGAGGTATAAACCCTACCGAGCTGCAATGTAACCAACTGTGGTGGCATGGACCTTCCTTTCTATGCGAGGCAAATTATAACTTTGATAAAAATTCTAGTTGTGATATACCCCAGGATTTACCTGAGGTCAAAGGTTCCATGAAAAGCGAGCTTGTGTGTGCAGCTACACATGACAAACCACAGTCATTTCTCAGCTCACTATTAGAAAAATATTCTGATATAAACAAGATAGTAAATGTTCTTTCCTATATTTTAAGATTTTGTAAGAATGCAAGGTCAGGGTCTGATAAGATCAAAGAAAACTTTGTAAAGTATGCAGAGGCAAATCAGGCATTGCATTTATTAATAAAAAATGAACAACAACAATATTTTCACCATGATCTAGCTTTGTTGCAAGCAGGTAAGCAAGCGGCATCCTATTTGAAATCCCTAAATCCTTTCATTGATGCTGAGGGTCTCCTCAGAGTAGGTGGTAGGTTGCAGCATTCCTCCTTACCGTACAGCAAAAGGCACCAAATAGTTTTACCTAAAGAGTCTACGGTTACTCACCTAATTATTCAAAATGAGCATTTGAAATTGTTTCATGCAGGTCAAAAACTAGTATTAAGTAGCCTTCAACAACGCTATTGGTTAGTAAATGGTTTAAGATTAGTAAAAAAATTTGTTTACAAATGTACAACATGCTTTAGGCACAAAGGTGTAACTGCCAAACAGCTGATGGGGTCACTGCCCGCTGATAGGGTCAATGTACACAGATGCTTCATGAAAGTAGGCATTGATTTTGCAGGGCCAATAATGATCAAGCAATCTAGATTGAGAAATGTTGTAACAACCAAGGGCTATATATGTGTATATGTATGTTTTGTAACAAAAGCCATTCACATAGAATTAGTGTCCAATCTAGAAACAGAAACCTTTTTGTCAAGCTTCAAGCGCTTTATTGCAAGACGTAATGTACCATCTGATGTTTATTGTGATAATGCAGGCACCTTCAAGGCAGCAAATACCCAGTTGTCAGAACTTTATAAATTAAATAATTCTAAAAAACATCAGGCACAGGTTCAAAATGTAGCCTCAAAATTAGGTATTAAATTCAACTTCATTCCTAGTTACTCTCCTGTGTTTGCTGGGCTCTGGGAATCTGCTGTAAAAAGTGTAAAATATCACTTAAAAAGAGTACTAGGCTCTCATGTTCTAACTTATGAAGAACTGTATACTGTATTAGTTCAAATAGAAGGTATATTGAACTCAAGACCAATAACTCCAATGTCATCTGATATTGAGGACCTTTCCTACTTGACGCCCGGGCACTTTCTCACTGGTGCTCCTTTAAATTGTATCCCTGAGCAGGATATTTCAAACATTCCAGATAACAGGCTCAGTTTTTGGAGAAAATGCACGGCTTTAAAACAGCATTTTTGGAGATATTGGTCAAAACAATATCTAAATGTTTTACAAAACCGTCCTAAATGGAAGGATAGTGTACCTAATGTAAAAGTAGGTGCTCTGGTTATTTTGCGCGAGTTAGATACTCCGCCCATGACTTGGCCTATGGCTAGGGTGACCAGAGTTTTTAAAGGCTCGGATGGCCTAGTGAGAGCCTTAGAAGTTAAGAAAGCCAATGGTAATGTCCATAAGACATCGATAACAAAAATCTGTATCCTTCCTATAGACTAAATGAATTAAGTTTAATTTTAACAAGTAAACATAAAGCAAACTGCATAGTCAGTTAAGTAAATTAATAGCACAGAAACTCATGTGTCTTTTGTTCTAGCATTCAGTAATTTTGAAATGTACAGCTAGACTAAGTCCTAACAATAGATTTAATAAGGATATCAAGTAAAGAATCACTTCTGTAAGATGATATGATAATTCATTCTGTAGCTATGCTAATCTAAATGTATAACCATTGTTATGAGTTTCATATCTATCACTTTTAACATAGTGTAATATCCTATGGCATACCATGTCATTCTGAGTCATGTTTACTCAATAATGTTCAATGTGTTCAAGCTTAGGATTTAGTAAATGCGAAATGTAACTAGCACTAATATAAGTAGGTACTAAGATAAAAGATAGTTCCTAGTATTCCTAAACATAATATTAAATTAATTTTTAAAATATACAGTCCACTCTCTAGCTATCTAATATTGTGTAACTAAGGAGCTATTCTTCAAAAGTAATGATAAAAATAAAATACTGTTTTCCATGTAATCATTTAATAGGTATATACATACTTGTTTCTCGTAGGGGAATATGTTGGAAACATTAAATTTACTAAGTACGTTCGTTCATATATTTTGTCTGTGTGCTAGTTTAGTTTGTTCGTTCTCTCAATAAACGTCAACTGTGCAGCACATTGTATTTTCTTTAATAATTAATTTAAAATCACAGAAGCCACCCTGACCACCCCTAGGACCTACATTTTCCAATAACAACCCTAACGATTAAACTAAAGTACGATTAGATTTAGATCTGCGTATTTTATTACGCTTACACGATCTCTCCAAAGAGTTTTTATTTTGTATCCTTAAAACGTACTTTTGAAAACAAAAAGGTCTTTTCACTGAGTTTCGCTGAGTTATAAATGAAACCGAAGGAAGGAGGTTTTATGAATTATTATCTGCAGAGCCTCCAAACTTTGACCTTTTCACTTAGCGAACCTGAAAACCTTTTTTTGCGTAATTGAATACATTTACAATGAACGGGGTTTTACGTTTATTTGAAAATACACCTGTAAATATTACTAAATAAATAGACATCTATCTACCCATGTCATAAGTATATACAGACACGTTTTTTATAAATATGATATGCAGGTGTTTTTAACAAACTTATAAAGTAGAAGCACAGGGCTGGATCAAATTATTACTTTAAGTTTAAAAAAGAAAAAAACAATGCTACTTACCCTCCAACGCCATAAACATAGCTGCTCCCATAATACTGTACAACACCAAACACAAAGTTAAAAAGAAATGCGTGAACCATCTCTTAGACAGAATCCGTAACTTATTGTAAAACCAGAAAGCGGACTTTTCGCCAGCACTCAGTCCACTCTTCGCCGTGTTCATAGTAAAGTCTTTGAAGCCTTCAAACTGCTTGAACATGAACTCCGATGCTTTGGTATGGTACATGTGCACAAATGGATTGTAGTAGTGTCCATGTGGATCAGACATGTGAGATCCAGGCGTTCCAGGAGGTTTCACTGGAAATCTTGGTGTCAAATACACCGGGCCGTGACCTCTTGGCGTCATTGGAACTGGGGTGGTAGCTGTTGGTATCTGAAGAGTTATCTTCGGCCGAACAGGACGCTTCGGCGGCGGAGGCGGTGGGTAACTGGGCGGCGCGTCACCTTTATCCATTTTTACAGTTTTTTTATTACGCAAATGTTTATCGTACACTGTTTATTGATGTACCGTACACGTTTAGAGTAATAACGCCGGCGTCAAGATGTCAATGCATTGCTCGGCCGGCGTTCTCGTTGTGACTGGACAGAGTTTTATAAATATAACATCGGTAGAGTGCTTCGCTTCCCGTTGTGTCATTGAATCGTCTGCGAGAATCCAGTGGGTTCTAGCCAATTAACCTGTCTTCTATGAAACGTGTGCGTAATCGCAGCCGTAGATTCGCCGAACGTAACATTTATGTTGTAAAGATTTGTAGAGTGGAAATGGTATGATAATTATAAGGCTGATTTTCCACCAGAGATATGCTACGATGCTTAGTGGTGAAGATAAAGATAAGCTACAAAACTATGTGACCGTTCCCACTAAAACAAGCTAAGCGCTATGAAGCTGTGTGAGGAAGAATAATAAGCATCCTTATAGCACGCATTCTCTATACACCAGACATAGATTTGTTGAACTCGTTTACACCAGTCAGTGTTAAGCAAAGCTAAGCTAAAAATAAACGATTCCTTATTAGTGGATATCAAACACATCCTTAACTACATAGCTTAGCATAGCATAGTTCTGGTGGAAAAGCACCCTATGTACCTGCTAATTTTACTACTCTACAACATCTTGTTTAAAAACATTTTAGCCAGATGATACTTTGAAGCTTAGTTGAACTATCTATAAATTATTTGCACTGGTTTGCAGATATCTCAACTGTTTCATGTGGTTTCATGTATTTTGTAAATAATTGTATTAGTTAGACATTTTTCGTTGTTAATAAATTAAGTTATACATTAGGTTTTTTAATAAGAAGTTATAAAAAAAGTATCTAGCTATTACCCTTTTACCCTGACCACTTTATTAGCTTTTTTTTCTTTTACTTAAGTACTATAATTGAAAGAATTGAAATAATTAACCCTATCTGATGTTTGTTCTAGAGATGCTACGTCAAAGGTAAATCATATGTACGATAATGTAAAACTGTTGACCTTAATAGTAAAACCAAAAGGTTAGGCGTCTAGGATATCTAACTAGGCACTAAGTTTCCATAAATAAGTTGGTTTACATACATCACCCAACCCAAATTCGCGAAACTTTTCTCTCTCGAATTTGGCATTCAAACGAGAAAAATGTTTTTTCTCACTGTTATTGGAGTATAAATTGAATGAGCGACTCAATAACATGACTCACCGTACAAATAATTTATTTTTATCATCACTAGCTTCTGCCCATTGCTTCGGTTCTGAGAAACCAAATTTGACGTTTTCGGAGTAGGTACCTACGTGAGATGGGCTTAAAAAATATAGTTTTATCTTTTGTTTTTATTCTTTCAGGTAAATAGGATGTGAAAAAATACACGGGGTGTCTCTTTGTCAAAGTTGGCGGACGTTCCATATCACTTACCATACTTGTAGACGACGCGCCTCGCGAACCTGGAATAAAAATAATATATAATTAAAATTTTACAGTTAGGTAACAAAACATTAATATTTGAGCGTAGGTATATCTAAACGAAATTTTATGTACTTACCTTACCTTTTAATAAACTGGAGACTACCCCCCGTTTGCGCGCAGATACGCACAGTTGAGTTGGATTGTGAACCGCGAACGGACACTGTCGTGTCTACGCGTAATCGCTCGGTTTTCTTCCCAAAATTCATCCAAATAAGTGTTTTAAATCCCACGACTTTCACCACTCCACGCTCCTATCGGCTACAATACTAATTAAATACCTCTCCATACATAGATTTTTGTAATCTTGTGGGGTCTGCCCCAATGACTCCTTCCTAATATAGATATTTCTATCTAGTGGAGAATTCTATTATGGTCATTATCCTGTTTTTATACCATACCAAACCACAAGAACAAAATGAAGCTATTACCGTCACAGGTTGAATTTTCGTCACAAAGTCTTTCTTCTTCTTGTTTTCTGTTCTTCTTCTTCCTGTTTTTTCTAGACTTAAATACGTTGTTCACATGGTCGTCCTAAAACGAAACAAACATACAATCACCCAGTTTTGTAGGGATTTACGTTTGTGGAAATGAAAATACTTGAAACTCGTAAAACATTTTCATAAGAGTCGATGTCCTTTATATAGTTTTTATAAAATTCCCAGAATAAGCTCGTGCTCACTGCTCACTAAGTTTTCGGAGAATATTATTTTTCTCTGACAAACTTATTCAATGCAGCTGTTGTAGTCAAGTTTCAAAATGACTAAATTGTTTTACTACTTTGAGAAGAAAACCGTTTTGTGCGTAAACAAAAACAGCGAACAAAAAGTTCTAGTTCTAGCACCCAATGGGTCTACACTGTGTCTACCTACGCTAAGTCTACGCTGGGTCTACGCTGTGTCTACGCTGGGTCTACGCTAAGTCAACGCTGGGTCTACGCTGGGTCTACGCTGGGTCTACGATAAGTCTACGCTGGGCCTACGGTGGGTCTACGCTGTGTCTAAGTGTAGACCTCTCTGCCAAAATCTGAAATGATCAATACAAAAATGCAATTAATTGTAATTACGATTTTGGTATACGATGGTAACGGTAACACACAAAGATGGACTAGATGCTGTGCAATGCCACACGGAGTAGGTCTTCGGGGGACGTGCTTTGTGAAGTAATGGAACTGTTATACTTGCACAGGTAACGTTTAAACGGTAAAAAAAAGTTATTTTTCATCGTTTTTAGAATGCAAACACAATTTATCGAATGGACTATTATGATTATAATCCATCCCAACAATTCTGAAAAGCTCGTTTGAGCACGTTCGATATTAATAGCCCCTTTTAACAGCTTGTTATCTGATCGATCCGTCGCAGATGGCCGTCGTAAAGTGCTCTTTGTAAGGTACGTTGACAATGGCGTCTGTAGGTAGGAAGAATGTAGGTTTACGCTTTCGTTAAAGTACGTAAAATAAGTAGGTACGTACTATCGGCAAAATTTCCGCCTTACCAGTTTTGAAACTGTTTCGCTTGCAAGCAGTTAGCTACCTGACCTCGCCTTTTTCTTTTGTCTTCTTATTTTGACCAACCAGAGACCTAAACATCTATTTATTTTATGACGGCCCATTGTTTTCATAACTTTTACACCCGAAATAACTTGCTTCTATTGGTATTCAAAAATTAACGGCTAGTCAGTTCACAGAAAATACACCCTTAAGGTGGTAAGGCAGAACTTTTGCTGATGGTACCTACTTACCTGTCTAATATTATCAAACATGTAGGTAGGCCTTACCTCTGCCCATACCTAGATATCTTACCAAAACCTGCTTAGCAAATAGGTACTTCACACATATAAATATTCATTTTACTTCCCTATAATTACTAGCTGGGTACCTAAGAACCTCCTTACTAAAACTTTAGATTCAAGACGAGGTCGTAAGTTACCACAATATAGAAATATTAATTTATGATGGATACAAACGCCATCTTTTGTACATGATTAGAACCACTTTCATAAAGATTAGCGCTCTCGAAGACCCCTCGATAACATTATTTGTGATCTCGAGTCAACAACCCCTGAACGATTGTAACTTATTAGTCGATTTTGGGTGTGTATCCGAACACAATTTTGCTCGTTCCGTCCGTCAAGATGATTTTGACAGTTTAGAATACTATGCTGGCTGTCTATGTCACTGTCATGTCATGTTACCTATTTATACCAATCCATGAAGTTGAAGTAGAAATACTCCCTTCTATTGGAAATAGAGTAAGTTATCTGTAGTATTCTGTCATAGACCATAGCTACCGATCATAGAGAAGTAAAGAAAAGGTTCACTCTAGTTCACTCACCCCAATGTGTTCAACTCGTTCGTTCTTGTCTTGCCTGTCATGGCGTCGTACGTAATGTGTAGCGAATAGGTTTCCATAAAATGTAATAGATATAACTTTCCTAAGCTTAATAAAAGTATTTGATTGTGCCATGGAATTCTTCTTTATTCTATAGGTTATGGGCCCAGAGTCCTAGGTCAGTCAGATCGACAAAGATTAGCGTAGGAAAAGTTGTAGGAGTCCTCGTGCCACCACAGAAAAAGGCTAGGCAAAAAGAGCGTGGAAAAGTGTTTCTAAAGCAAGAACACCAAAAATATAAAGATGACTACACAAGTAAACCAAATACCTAAATTGGAAAATGAAAATTTCTCGAACTGGTTATTTCGAGTGGAGATGGCAATGGATGAAAAAAGTTGTAAAGATGTTATAGAGAAAAATATAAATCTCGATGACAAAGATGTAAAGAGCAAAGACGCCAAAGCAAGAAACATAATAGTACAAGCGTTATCAGACAAGCATCTAGAATATGTAAGAAAAGCAGGAACAGCCTACGAAATGATAGAAAATTTAAAAAATATTTTTGAAAGAAAAAGTACATTATCAAGCTTATACCTGAGAAGAAAATTAATAAATTTAAAATGCAAAAAGCAAGACAGCGTAGAAGAACACTTTAACAAATTTGATACAATAGTCAGAGACATAGAAGCTAATGGAAGTAAAATGGATGAGAAAGAAAGAGTGTGTCAACTATTACTAAGTTTAGAAAATGCTTATCAGCCGGTCATTACAGCATTGGAGGCATCTGGAGCTGAGCTCACAGTAGAGTTCATTAAATGCAAAATGCTAGATGCTGAACTTAAAGAAAAGAACAAAGACAGTAAACAAAGCTTCACAAAAGATTATGCTTTTCAAAATAGCTCAATAAATTGTTATAACTGTGGAGAGCCTAATCATTTTGCCAGAAACTGTCCTGGCAACAAGTCAGCACATAATCAACAAAAGAGAGGAGGTTATCAGAGAGGACGAGGCTATCAGAGAGGAAGAGGCCATCAGAGAGGCCAAAGTAGCTACAGAGGAAGAAGTGATAATAGAAATTCAAATGCAAATTTTACAGAAGAAATAAAAGAAAAAGAATCATCATCATTCATAGCGGCACAGGCCCATGCAGCAACAAATGGAGACAGTGTAAATAATGAGATAAAATTTGTGATTGATTCCGGTGCAACACACCACATGATAGATGAAAATTATGAGAAATATATGACAGAAATAAAAGAGATACCTGAGATAAAAATTCAAACGGCAAATAAAGCTATGTTGTCAGCAAAGAAAAAGGGAAAAATAAATGGTATAACAGACGATGGAGAAAAAGTCACTATAAACGATTGCTTAATATTAGGAAACCTATCCCAAAATTTAATATCAGTGATGAAACTAAATCAGAAAAGCTTCAATGTTGAATTCAACAGGAATTCATCAAATATTAATGATGGTAAAGTAAAAGTAAATGTGGACAACAATGGGAAACTTTTTACTCTACATTTAAATATGAATAAAGGCAACGCATTGGTCACAAATAAGACGGATACCAATTTATGGCACAGAAGACTAGGTCACCTAAATCATGCAGGTATGAAAATACTGGGAGTACCTTATTCAAGTATGAAATGCACAGTATGCATGGAAGCAAAGGGAACACGATGCTCTTTTACTCCAACAGTAAAACCCAGAACAAGACGAATTGGAGAATTGATTTATTGTGACATTGGTGGACCAATTACACCAGAAACCATGAATGGAGAGAAATATTATCTGTCAATAATAGACGATTATTCACATTTCACTGAAGTACATTTACTGAAAAGAAAGGATGAAGCAAAAGATTATATTATGAGTTATATAAGAAGTCTGCATAATGATGGTTTTTATGTGAAAAGAATAAGAACAGACAGAGGCGGAGAATTTGTGAATGAGGAACTAAAAGAATTCTATAACAAAAATGGTATAAGACAAGAAACCACATGTGCGTATACACCACAACAAAACTCAGTCTGTGAAAGGATGAACAGGACACTAGCTGATAGAGTAAGAGCTATGTTATTAGAAACTTCATTACCTAAGTACCTATGGGGCGAAGCGATCCGTGTTGCAGCATACACCATAAACAGATCCCCCTCTAGAGCACTCGATGGAGACACACCGGCCAATATATGGTTTGGAAAGAATCAACTAGAGAGACTGAGAGTCTTTGGTTCTAAAGCGTGGTGCATGATTTTTCCAAGGCCAAGTAAACTAGAACCTAGAGCAAAACCTATGATTATGATTGGATATTGCGGTTCAGGATACAGATTGTGGGATCCAAAAACAAATGAGATAATAATATCGAGAGATGTTCGCTTTGATGAGACCGACTACAAATATGATCATGGAGAAAGACATATATTTTTAGAACAAAGTGACACAAATGAGTCCAGAGAGCAACCACAAATAGAACAGGAAGGAAAAGAGCAAATATCAAGTGATGAATATGAAAGCTCAGATGAAAAAGAAGAGAATATTCAAACAACAAAGAGACAAATTACAATGCCAAAGAAATATGAAGACTATGATATGAGTAATGTAGCCTATGCATTGTTGACAGAAGACCCTACAAGCTACAATGAAGCAATTGAACAAGGAGAGTGGTCAGAAGCTATACAGAAAGAGCTAGACGCACATAGAAAGTTAAAAACATGGGAAGAGTGTGAATTACCAGTGAATCAAAAGGCTATCGACACAAGATGGGTATTTCGTACAAAATCTGATAATACTAAAAAGGCAAGACTCGTTGCAAAAGGTTTTCAGGAAGAAACAACACAAAATGTCTATGCACCAGTAGCCAGAATGACAACAGTAAGGTTATTCTTAAACAAAGCTGTTCAGGAAAATTTACAAGTCAGACAACTCGATATACCAACAGCATTTTTGAATGGAAAATTAAAGACTGATATATTCATAAAATACCCAGAAGGAGTACCATACAAAGAAGGAAAAGTACTGAAGTTAAAAAAGGCACTATATGGACTAAAAGAATCCCCACGATGCTGGAATGACACATTGAACAATTTCCTGATAAAAAATGAATTTGTCCAGTCACAAAGTGATTTTTGTCTTTATACTGCAAAGAGTGTATACATATTAATATTTGTAGATGACATCCTAGTAATTGGAAATGGCCATAACATTATAAAGAAACTACAAGAAGAATTTCAAGCAAAAGATATGGGGAATATTAGCAAGTTCTTAGGCCTAGAAATAACAAGATCTAACGAAGGAATGAAAATAAAACAAACACAAATAATCGAGAAACTTTTATTAAAGTTTAATATGGTGGACTGTAAGGGCATTGATACACCTGTGGAGGTCGGCCTGAATATTAATGAAGGGGAAGAAATTATAAATAATGTTCCATACAGAGAACTTGTCGGATCATTGATGTATCTAGCAACGATCAGCAGACCAGACATCGCATATGCAACAGGATATCTCAGTAGATACATGCATTGTCCAACACAGACTCTATGGAAAGCTGGAAAGAGAATTCTCAGATACCTGAAACAAACAAAAGATACAGGATTAGAATACAAGAAACAAGAAAATAATCACTTGCACAGTTTTTCAGATGCAGATTGGGGAGGAAACCGAGATGACCGCAAAAGTATCAGTGGAGTAGCCATATTTCACCGCGGAAACTTGATCAGCTGGAGCTCAAAGAAGCAGGCAACCGTTGCACTCTCTACCGCTGAATCAGAGTATGTCGCAGCAGCACAAACTGTAAGTGAAACAGTGTTCATTATCGAAGTGTTAAAGAACTTGGACTGTGACAAAAACTTACATTGTTATTTGTTTATAGACAATCAGAGTACTATAAAAATGATAGAAAGTTACGAAAATAGTAAGAGAACCAAACATATAGATATAAAAGTTCACTTTATAAAGGATATAGTAAACAAGGGTTTATTGATAATAAAATATGTGTGTTCTCAAGAAAATAGTGCTGACATGTTTACCAAATCGTTTTCGAAAGTCAGACACCAATATTTGTGTAAATTACTTGGTTTAGAATAAGTTTTCAATGTGTAAATTGTAATGTTTACTACCTTGTCAGCACAGATAATAAGTTATATGAATCAAAGAATGTAAACAAAGATTGCTAAATTATGATTTAGCAAACAAGCAAGCAAGAGGAGACTTCTTCTTCTTTTAATTGAAACCATAACATATGTTAATTGTCAAAGTCAAAATACGATTGATTGTCAAATATTTTAGAGTTGCCATAGTATTGTTTTAAATTTTGTTAGCAAGTTAGCAAGTCATTTTTGTTTTATATAAGTTTAAAAAAAATTAGACTTGAACTTGAGCCGGGGTATTGGAAATAGAGTAAGTTATCTGTAGTATTCTGTCATAGACCATAGCTACCGATCATAGAGAAGTAAAGAAAAGGTTCACTCTAGTTCACTCACCCCAATGTGTTCAACTCGTTCGTTCTTGTCTTGCCTGTCATGGCGTCGTACGTAATGTGTAGCGAATAGGTTTCCATAAAATGTAATAGATATAACTTTCCTAAGCTTAATAAAAGTATTTGATTGTGCCATGGAATTCTTCTTTATTCTATACCTTCTTCACCGGTCATTTTCATCACCTACTCAGATCTCCGCCTTTTGCTAAAAGATTAGTTAACTAGTAAACGCCATTAAACACTGACATTGGCAAATTCGTGGCAGCCCTAGCCACCGAACAGCCAGAATTAAGAGAAGAAGAAGAAGTAGAAATCCATCTTTGTTTCGTTATAATCGAAGCTTTTCACCGAACAACCAGAATAATAAAATTTAGAAGATAAAAAAACTAGAAAAACCGACTTCAATTCGACTACCAGCTTCATATCAGATGATGACGATGATGACAGTTCATTGGTAATGTTCTGGTGACTATAAACACCACTTAAAATTCACAGGAAAGCAAAATCCGCAATTTCGTGCACGTGGTTGGCATAATTTTTTTTCAGTTATTTCTATTTATAACCCACATAAAAAAAAAGCTTTTTGAAATTCCTAAATTCAGTTCCTAAATGACGGAGTTCTGAGATAACAAAAATCCAACCGAATTGAGAACCTCCTCCTTTTTTGAAGTCGGTTAAAAAGAAGAAGAATCAATCTTTTCTTTCTTTTCTTTCATTTTGTTATGTTTGTTGTTGTTTGTTTGCGTTGTTGATTATTTCGAAAAAATCGATCTAATTTTCCTTTCACGAATTATGAAACGTGCATACGTTTACAAAAATAGAGATGAAGACGATGGCAAAGTTCTGGTCGTGGAAGACTCGATGGAAGCATTCAAAACCGCCCTCAAAAACCACTTCGTGCTAAACGAGGAAAATGTAAGGATTTATTTCGGAAACGGCTGTGAAATCCTGGATATCAGAGTGATTCGGGATGACGAGAAGATCTATTTAAGCACGAGTAGTCAAAAAGGAAGAAATGATTGTGATATTCTTGAGAAACTAGGTGATAAGCTATGTATTGAAGATCGTCAGAGTAAGTCGGTAACCGACTGGATTACATTGAATATTGGCGGCAAACTTTTCACAACATCACGGTCTACTCTCCTAGCTAAAGAGCCGATGTCCATGCTAGCCAGAATGTTTGCTGATGATAATAATGTGTACTTAATGAACCCTAGTGTTACTGATGCAAATGGGGCATTTCTTATTGATAGAAGTCCGGAGTACTTTGAACCTATTTTAAATTATTTGCGGCATGGTGTTGTGGTGCTGGATACACAGGTGAATCCGAGAGGTGTTCTTGAAGAAGCTGTCTTTTATGGTTTGTAACAGGCCTCATTTTATAACTATTTTGATATGAAACAATTTCCTATAAATGAAATTACATTAAAACTGATTACAGGTATAGACTCAATGCTTCCGCAACTAAACAAGCTGATAGAAGAATCAAGACACAACTCGGGCACAAACCATCCACTGAGCAGGATGGATGTAGTACATTCCATTATTAAAACTCCGATAACCTCAGAGTTGAGGTTCCAGGGTGTCAATCTTGCAGGTGCTGACTTAAACAGATTGGACTTGCGGTATATTAACTTTAAGGTGAGATACAGTACTTTGAAAACTAATGCCAACACATGCCAACCTGAGACCAAACCGATCTAATATTTGAATTCATGAAACTGTTGAGATATGAAAATCAGTGCCGAATTATACCTACTTAAATATGGTGTAGCATTATGCTGAGACAGGCACCATTTTGCCCACACAATGGGCAGGTAGGCATTTGTGTCCTGTTTTTGTACCTATCATTATTACTAAAAAAATATCCATATTTCCTAAAAAGGCATTTTTGTATTTCCAGTATGCATGTCTTTCACGCTGCAACTTGAGTGGTGCAAACCTATCTCATTGCTGCTTGGAACGAGCTGACCTATCACATGCCAACCTAGAAGGGACACAGCTGCTGGGTGTCAAAGCCCTTTGTGCCAATTTTGAAGGTAAAAACTTATAAAAGTTTGGTAACTAGGGGCATGAAAAGTTGCCGCTGATACTGTACTAGTGTTTTTAGTTAATTGAACAGAATATAAGTAAAAAAATATCTTATAGATTTTATATGGAGCTTATTTTACATGAGAGCTTTTTATAAACTACATAATATATATTCTAAATTCAGTTTACTTTTTACTTCACAGTTTGAATAATGTAGAATGTTCTAAATGAAATATTTAAAGTATTCTTTTAGCTCCTGTACTGAATTGGGGCTTATGAAAAATACCTAAATATTAGTTTTAACGTTTGCAGGAGCCAACTTAAAAGGTTGCAATATGGAAGACCCTACTGGAATAAGAGCTATCTTAGAAGGTGTCAATCTAAAAGGTAATACAAACACAAAGCAACTCTTGAAATTAAGTGATAGAACAAGCAGATAACTCACCTGATGTTAAGCAGTAACCTCTGCCTTTATTTTATTATTTGAAAAAAATTATGCATTAATTCACCAAGCATGCCCATCGGACTGAGTTCATCACTCTGAGACGTAAAGATAAGCCTCATGTGTCTGTAATTGCTCTAGCAACAAGTCAGTCAAAATGTACTATAGAAGAGTTATTTTATTGTCAGGTTGCAATCTTGAAGGCAGTAATATGGCGGGCGTGAATTTACGGGTAGCGACTCTAAAGAATGCCAATTTACAGAACTGTGACCTAAGAACGGCAGTATTAGCAGGTGCGGATTTAGAGGTAAGTCTACTATTTTAATATTATTTTACAAAATCAAACTCAAAATGTACCAGGAAATGTGGGCTGATGGACCAACATTTTTAGGATTGCGAGAAGTTGACTGACGAAGAAATCCCAAACTCATTCTTTCTAAATCTATGGGGATGGCCTATGTCAAGCTTTTACAGACTAATGATAGTATGGTATTGTAGGTATTAAAAAGTAAGTATATGTAGTGATAAAATTGTTCAAGTTTCAGTTCAAATAAGTAGTAAAATCGATCTTACACACCTTCATTACCTATAGTTTCTATACCTATCTATGTGCATTCATTATCACATGGTTAAACTGACAGGCTGTGAGCTATTGCTGACTGTTGCACACCAAAACCTAAAATAAATAAATAAATATTCATGGACTTTACACACAACGCCCTCTAGTCCCAAACTAAGCAAAGCTTGTGATATGGGAACTAGATGGCTGATAGAATACTTATATACTTTTTTTTTTTGTAAATACATACTTATAATACATAGTAACACCCAGACATAGAACAAACATCTATGTTTTCCACGCACAAATGTTTGTTCTCAGTGGGGATCGAACCCATCTGTGCTGTGAATGCTGTGATTGACCCACAGCACAGAAGGCAGAGCTATTACCGACTGAGCTGTGACGCCTGTCACAAAAAAATATATATATAAGTAATTACACGAAAAAAGTGGTGCCCGAATGTCATATAAGTGTTTTTTTTTTCTTTCAGAGTTGTGATCTATCTGGCAGTGATCTCCACGAAGCGAACTTACGCGGTGCCAATCTAAAGGATGCTGCATTCGAACTTATGTTGACGCCGCTGCACATGTCCCAGACTTTATGATAAATCAATTTATTTTATAAGAATTATTATGAAAATGTATTATTTTGAGCCTTTAGTATTTATTATACATTGTTTTATGTTACTTGCAAGTTGTTATTTTATTAACCGACTTCAAAAAAGGAGGAGGTTCTCAATTCGGTTGTATGTTTTTTTTTTTATTTTTTTTATGTTTTTTATTTTTTTTAATGTTTGTTACCTCAGAACTCCGTCATTTATGAACCGATTTCAAAAATTCTTTTTTTATCTAGAAGGATATACTTCCAGATTGGTCCCATTTTATTTTCATCAAAATCGGTTTAGTAGTTTGGGTTATAAATAGAAATAACTGAACAAAATATGCCCGGCGCGGCGCAGCGCCTACTATTTTACTGCTAGCAACGATGCAATATGCCAAGTTGCGGCGTAGCGCCTACCATTTTACTGCTAGCAACGATGGACCCTTTGTGGTGCACACCTAAATTTTTACATTTTTCTAAATTTGTCAATAAACCCAGTTTATACATTCAAATCGCATTTAATTGGAGAAAAGAAAAAACCCACCAGTTGTTCCTCTAAAGAATCAACACCAACCACGTGCACCAAATTGCGTATTTTGCTTTCCTGTGACTTTTATGTGGTGTTTATAGTGACTAGAACATTCCCAATGAACTGTCATCATCATCATCATCATCTGATGATGAAGCTGGTATTCGAATTGAAGTCGGTTTTTCCAGTTTTTTAACTTATAAATTATTTCATTAAATTTCATATATCCTTCGGTACCTACATACCTCTTCGACGTCGAATGTGTATTTTGAATTTGCCGCTGGAAAAAGCTGTTCGGATACGTTCAAATTCGTTTCGACTAACGAAAGATTGAATTTTTTTGTTATGTTGCTTAAATTTAGTGATGTAACGTAAACATCGACTAAACCGTAGCCAGATATTCGGTTAGTTCGCATTCGAGGCATGAATGCGAGGAAATTATAAGGTTCTTTCAAAGAAAATTTGCGTTCCCGGTTCTGAGTAAGTATAATTATAATATATAATTAAAAAAATGTAATGAGCCTCATTCAATTTTCAAATTTACTTTCTGCCCGTATATACGACCTACTTTGGCGTTGAACTACTTTTGGCCTACCTACTTTCATTTCCATTAATGTCGAAAAAATACGTTGAATAAATCGTTGACAAATAATCGATTAACCTCGTTCAAATTCTAGTTTTTTTTTTTCAACTTTTTGTGGTAGCATTACTACTAGTTAGGTTTGTTTGGTTGGCATAACTTATTTCATAAAATTCGCGTTCTATTTTTGTGTGTGACGGTCCTGTCCGGTGAAGAAAGAAATAATTTTATTTTCTAATAAAATTTGATGTTGTAAATCGTTGGAATTGCTCTAAATATTCCTCCCGATTGCAGTAAATACCTAAAATGCAGAACGGAGACGAGACCCCAGCTTCCACGGAAAACAGTAAGTTCTCCAATGTGTTGTCAAAAATATTGCAAAAGTAGAAGATATTTTAGTTTTTCTGTGCTGATTTACCACAAAACACCCTAAAACTGGCTCTAAAGTGTCTGAAAAACGGTTTCATAGGTGTAGCACATGTTTTTTCGAGTACCCGCATATAATTATGATGGTAAATCTCAGTCGCCTCAAAGTGCGACGCGCCGCGCCAGAATAAATTCTTATTCGCAATGCACATGTAATTTTACTTGCGTTCTGTTGTTTCGTGCATCGCATCGCTTGTGGCGATTTGGGTGGTTACCTCTGTAATTATTGATACTAGTGGGTAGCATAATTGGAGTGTGAAAAATGTGAGTCACACTCACAATTTCCTGCCCACTTCTTTTAGTAGATAAAATGCATTAAAATGGTTAGATGCTCCACAATGATGCTTGGAGCATGGTTTACTCAATAGTAATTATTGCTTTGAAAGTAAGACTTCGTAAAGTCAGTCTCTGACAATTATTATTTTTTAATTTATGTTGGTAAGTTATGTCTAATTCCACAGGTGAGGTCATTTTAGATTTTCTATTTGCGTTGACTCATGGTTCTGAAGGTCCCCAGACAAACATTCTAGGTATTGACTATCTATTTTGAGTGACACTGAAGAACCTTTTTATGGAATTCTAATATTGTCTAACTACCCACATATTGAATTATTTTAAATACACGGCCAAACTGTGAGTGAAATGGCTGCAAATGTTAGAAATGTTGGTCCTTAAATCATGTTTAATTAAATATTCAGGGACATTTCACACAACACTTGTCCAAAACTAATTAAGGGCGGCTTGCACCAGACTCGCTAAACGTGTTTAACTCTTAAATAGTATTTAGCGAGTTGTCAAGTCATACAAATACGTCAGATTTAAATCGATTTAGCTGTTAAACACGTTTAGTGATTCTGGTGCAAGATGCCCTAAAGCTGGGAACTGAAGTGCTGATAAAATACTTATACATTTCTATAGTATACATATTAATAATACATAGTAACACCTAGACATAGAACAAACATTTATGTTTGCCATCACACAAATATTTGTTCTCAGTAGGGATTGAACCTATGACCCACCGCACAGAAGACAGAGCTACTACCGACTGAGCTTTGACACCTGTCAATTATTTCTATTAGTTCTGTCCATATCTGATTGAATCTGAGAAATTTATCAATGTATCTCTGTGTCATATTAAATATTATGTAAGTTTTGTGTGAATCGGTTTATTGTTACATTATATAGATATTTTAGGTATGTCCTTGTCATTATCTTTTGGTGCTTGTCTTGTAAATAATATTTTATGAGATAATAAATAAATAACGCAGGTTAGATAGCGGGGTACAGTCGGCAATGGAAGCTGATTAAATAATTGAGTTTTTAAAACCCAAGTAAATGCAGTCATAAAATATTATAAGCAGTTCTATCAGTTCAGTTCTAGTTCATGGAAACTAGTTTATGGATAAAGTTTTAACTAAACTCTTGCAACAGTTATAAAACAAAATAGTCAAAATCTCCCAAAACATAGACAATTTGAAACTGTCCATCCCTTTATGTTGCTGTCTGTACTTAAATTATTTTACACTTATTAACATCTCTGGTAACCAATAGTTTTTGAGAGACCTTGCAATATCGGTCACATTCTGTACCTACTTTACTGGGCAAACAGTGTTTGAATGAACAGGTGTCAGATATCAGCCACCACAGTGTTTGTACCTACTTATTTAAGGTGCCTACTAAACCTACTATTATGTCAGGGAAATCAATTTTTGCCATCGGTTCTTATGATTTATCAAGAGTATGGATCGTATACTGAATACTTACTGAAAAAGTAATAATGGGCCCGATTCTGTGGGTGCATCTATCTAAACTAATTTGACAGTGATAGTACTAGTCATAATTTCTTTTTATTCAATAAAATCACATGGATCATTTAGAATGATAACTGTCTCTGTCATTTCAGTTCATGAGAAAGGGATGCCAATAATTTTAGTGCTGTTAAATTAGATTAGTTTAGGAAAATGAAACAGAATCGGGGGCAATACTAAGTTTATTTTAGTACTTGATTTAATATTTACACAAAAATATGTTTTCATTTTATTTGGTTGTCTTATTTTTGATTTTGTAATGCAATGAGGTAGGTCTCAAACTGAGCCAAAGAAAAGACGGTAATTTGAAATTAAAACTGAATGTAGGTATAATTGCTTAAAAAACTTTTCCCAAGATTTCTTTGACAGTTATTACTATACACTCAACCAAACAAAATCCAGAAACTTCTAGTATTGTTGAAAGTCGTAATAGAAAATTGTCTCGGGTGGATCCGAGTTCCGGCATACCAGAGATTAAGCAACATCTCTTTCCAGCCAAGAAACCGGAAGTGATCAACAAGCAGTACTTCCGGCTCAAAGTATGGCGCCATCTGGAGTCGAACGGCCTGGCCATGTTCCCGCGTCCTGTTTACAACCGCATCCCGAACTTCAAGGGGGCCCAGGAGGCGGCTGATCGACTTGCAGAACTGGATGTGTTCAAGAACGCCGTCACCATCAAGGTCAACCCGGAGAAGCCTCAGGAGCCTGTTAGGTGAGTGCTGATGTGTTATGATAGCCTGGTACTTTGCACTGTGAAACTAGCAGTTTCTTTTAAACGTGGCGGCCTGGGATATGAATGACTCTTACAATACTATGTACGCCTGGTACCTATGCGTAGCGGCATCGGCGTACTATCAAGGTCTCCCCCGAGAAGTCTCAGGAGCCTGTTAGGCGAGCTATGATTAGCGAGTTGTGATTGCCTGATACAAACTGTAAAACTCTCGTGGCATAGACTACCCATGATAAACTTTGCGCTGGTCTGTGATGTGAATAACTCCTACAATATAATGTGAAGACCGCTTTATGATAGCTTTGTTGCCATTGTGCTGTGCGGTGGCATTTTAGGATTGCTGCCAAGTTATGATTGCCTGGTATCGTTTGCATTGTGTAGTGCTTTGAAATCATCAGAAAATATCTACGATTTCCAGGAATTGTGATGTAAATGTGTCCTACAATACTTTGTTTACCTTTTTAGGTAGGTGATCAGTACCGGCATCGGCAAACATCTTCAAAATCTGACTATCTTCTATACCTTTTGCTTCTGACTAAGAACGTCCAATCATTACATTTTGTACATTATGCTTGTCTTTTGCAGTGTGTCTAGTCTACTTATGTTACAAGTGACAAGCCTATTGCTTCTGCTAGATTACTTTACTAATAATACTAGCTGTAAAAATGTAAAATGAAAATTCGCGTAGATTATAAACGAAACGAAAACCTTATGTCTGTTAGTGCAGATTTTAATTGCAAACCGGATGCTAAGTAATTTTAATTAAAACTGTAGATAGGTAACTTGGCAAAGCTTTGTCGATACCAAAGGGCGCATACTATTATACCTATGTATCATTGTCCATTGCAGCTTACTTGTCTACTATTCATACATACAATCCTTTAAAATTGATTATCTCAATATTGACATTCGCAGCATAGTCTTGTCCACAATAAAAGTATTTTCTTTATTTCAGCAAAGCGGCAGCGAAACTCGAGTTGGGTTTTATTTTTATTGCTCATGTTTTATTAATACTGTCTATTTTCTTTACTGTATGTGTACTCTTGCAAGGAAGTTGACCCTTCACACACTGCCAATGCCCAATGTAATCACGAGTGAGTCTCTAGCTCAACATTTGATACGAGTGTGTCTTGATAAACAAATTTTCAACATTTGAGCTGCCCTAAACACATTTTTATATTAGACAGATAGTGAATCCGTATGTCTCACCGCATCGTAATACGAATGCTAGTCTAGGTCAGTGCCCACCTTCAAACCTATTTACACCTTGTCTATAGATAACCACCTAGTAGGTATCTATAGATAGTTTGACGCGATTAGAGACAGTATTTTTGTCTCGCGACGCGGTCGTTGAACTGAATTTCGCACTTTTACTATTTTTTCACTAAGGAATGAGTCGAGTTCGCGTAGCTGAACACTTTTCTTTTTTTAACAGCTCTATCGCTTTAGCTTTGACCGGTTGTTATATACTTATAATCGGTCATTGACCTTATTTGACGTCATTATCTAATGCAAAGATGCTAAATTGCTTCCGTATTAATTTGTAAGTCGATTATGTAACAATTTGGGTACTCCTAACTCCTTCATACAATAATTTTTTTAACCCTTTGAAGAGGTTTGTGTGATGTGTGTTAGTGAATCAAGTTTTATTATTTCTTTTGTAGTGTACTGTACCTTTCTTATTACATAGTAGGTGTTCAATTCTCGTAAAAGACACGATAATCCAATGCGATCCAGAGTCCTAACTAGATTCTTAGAACGGCTTTCTAATTGAAAAAAACATAGATCGACGTTTTTATTCATTTTGCAATAAACCAGCCAGTGCGGAATGTGCGGTACTTTAGTGGTTTTCATGTCTCTTTGTAATGATCTCTCTGTGCATTAAAATAGGGTTGAATTTTAATCCAACGTTGTCTTGACCAGACTATGTTAAATTAGGGTCGGCTGAAAAGGACGCAAAAAAATCTTAATCAATGATGTAAACTTTCTCTATTACAAATAAGTGGGACGGACTAAGAACGGAGCCCATTCAAGTGCCTCCTCCTTTGCATTTTAGTAGACAATCAGAACCAAATTCTTTATTTGTAACATAAAAATAATAAGTACTTGGTAAGTTCATCTTCAATTATGTTTGCGTTACAAAATTCTTATCAAAACCAGCGCATGACGACAAAATATCAGGTGAATTTATAAACAATGAGATCACAAAAAAATAGGGTGCTATCTAAAACATACAAACAGAAATAACTGCGATTACCGCAGCATTGCGTAAACCATGACCGATTTCTTGGGTAATTCAGTCCATATTAAAAGTAAAATAAACTAATATAGACTGTATTGCAACTGCATTACATAAAATACACTTTCTTTACTAAGTTCCTACATTTCCTACTAGTCTGGCACTAATAAATATTTTTTTCTCTCTGCTAATGTATTTTACCAGTTTTTACCGTTAGCAACTTTTTACACCCTACTACTGTAACTAGGGCCTAGTAAACAGAAAATGTATAAAAACTTCCCAGTCTGTCTGACCGACATCTTATCTAGTCAAAAAGAACAGCATTTTTTTTAATTCTTAGATTGATCGGTTGTTTTAATACCACCTAAGTGAGAAAGACTAATCATAGTTTGACAGGCGTCACAGCTCAGTCGGTAATGGCTCTGCCTTCCGTGCTGTTGGTCGTGGGTTCGATCCCCACTGAGAACAAACATTTGTGCGTGGAAAACATATATGTTTGTTCTATGTCTGGGTGTTACTATGTATTATAAGTATGTATTTACAAAAAGTATATATAAGTATTCTATCAGCCATCTAGTTTCCATATCACAAGCTTTGCTTAGTTTGGGAATAGAGGGCGTTGTGTGTAAAGTCCATGATTATTACTATTATTATAGTAAAGAAAGGCTAAACTAAATCGCCTATCTTACCTCTGAGAACATCTCAATTCAAAGTTGCGATCGAAGATTTATTTGCCAAAGTTCACGACCTGTCGCGTTAGTTCATTTCTGATCTGACCTTTTTGACGAACAAAAGGCGCAGTTATTGCTATACTGATTATTATTTTATGCTTATAATTTTGAAACCTAGCTGTAAACGCAACGATGCGAAGACTTGAATGTTGCGGAAGATCTAACACGAAAACTATTTTATTCATTTCACTTACATGCTAAGACTTTTTATTTGAGAAACTATGAGAAATGATAGATTACATTGTAACATGCCGTCTTACCGCCAAGTGTAATGATAATGGTCGTAATTTTTACATCCAGAGCGTTACCCAAATCATTTAACATCTGGCATTCCGGAATTCCAGACACAATAGAAATTATTGAGTCCCGGAGAGGGTAGGACGCCACGGTCCGGTATACCAAATTTTAAAATTTAAATATAGAATAGAAAACCAGCAGTTATTCGCTTGTTTTAACTTATCAACTAAAACACTGTTATTGTAAAAATGGTTTTGATTTCCGTTACACGTGGCGGTAAAGCGGCAGTTTGCTTGGTATTCGTCCAAGCAATTTTTGGTCATAAAAAACCATTGACGTTTGAAAGACTGTCAAACAGTTGCACGCCAGCGTGCGAGGACGACGGACATTAAAAAAAGCTGATCACAAATAGCGATTGCAAATTATATTCGTCCAATCTAATTAAGTCGATCACAATTCTCTAGTTACAAAATGTAATCATTATGACTTTGATCTTGTACACCTTAGTTCGACGCGTATCTATGCACATACCTATCTATTTAGACTTTGTATAGCATGTAATCTGACCTGTTTCGTAATAACGATAGCCCCAAGGTTTGAAATAGGTATATTAAATCCACAGTAGATCGGCTTATTCGTTTACGTAACGCGGCGACTGTCAGATTTCAAAGTCAAAGTCAAAATTTCTTTATTCAATAAAATCACAAGGATCATTTAGAATCGTCTTATATAACTAGGTGATTCTAGGTGACAGTTCCACGCGACCAGAGCCTAGAAGAACGGGTAAGAAACTACGGCCTGGTTCCTAGCGTTTTTTTGTATGATCCCTTTTACAGAGAAATATACATAGAACACAAGAATAGCACTGACATTGCAAGTCGAGTAGTTAGCTGTCAATGGGTGGAGCGACATCGGGCCACGCAGTTTTGTCATTAATATAGTTATCTAATCTAATGTATAATATGCTTTCTTCACGAGATTATTCTTAATGTAGGTTTTGAATTTCCGCACTGAAAGTTTAGTAGCATTTTCAGGCATAGAAAGTTTAGTGGCATTTCTCGTGAGTACCCCTCTGATTTATACCTTTTTCCCCAGAGTCCTATGCCTTGAAAAGCAGAAGACGTTGTACGTGCCCGTACCTCGCTTGGCCACTGGTTTCCTCAGTCGTCTGGAACTGCCCGAGGGTGAAACTGACGTCAATGCCATCAAGAAAGCTGTGTCCAAGAATGGGATGGAGGCCAGTGGAAAACCTGTTGGTAAGTATCGCATCTACTTCCCTTATTAGCACTACCTTTTCTCCACACTACACAAAGGTTGGTTGGAAGAAAATGCTAAATAGCATTAAGCTCGCCTCTGTACTATTTTTATGTGCAATAAAGAATTTTCTAATCTAATCTACTTCATTGAGGTACTTAGTTTCAATAAAATTATCCTGTATGATCAGTCGCATTTCAGCAGACATTTGCAGACAGTTCTAACAGCGCTATCTAGCCCCTAACTGAGCAAAGCCTGCACATACTATGGAATAGGAACTACATTATTTGCTGGGACAAATAAAAATTTATCTTATCTTACATTCTCTCACCTAGCTGGTGGAATGATAAATTAAAATAAAAACGAATAGAATATTTTTTTTAACTACGTCTATATTTATTTACAATACTTTTAAAATACGCATCCCCTAAGCAACAAAATAATACACAATATCCCATCCCACTACTATTATAAATGTCAAAGTTTATATATGTTTGGATGTTTGTGTTTCAATCACGCTGTAACTACTACTGGTCCGATTTGGATGACACATGGAATATATTATATTTCGTAACCTGGATTAACATATAGGCTACTTTGCCCGCTGTTGTTTTTTTAGGTTATATTTTTTTTAGTTTTGTTTTTGTGGACGAAGTCGCGAGTCACTGCTAGTTAATAATATTTTGGACAGGGATTGATTATCACAGATGTTTGTTTCACGTATTCCCCGGACAGATGTTTTAAAAGGTGAGCCCCATACTGTACTGACTATAAAAGTCTGGCTTTGGTCTAGTCTGGAGAATCCTATCCTACTAATATTATAAATGCGAAAGTTTAGATGTTTGGATGTTTGTGTTTCAATCACGTCAAACCTACTGAAACAAATTGGATAAAACTTGGCATATATATAGTTCGTAACCTGGATTGACATATAGGCTACTTTTTATTTCGAATAATTACCAGGATCTACAGGATAAAATGAACGAAAAGGATTAGCAGCGCCAATTGGCAAGAGGATTTCATTGTCATGTCATGTCAGTTTGACAGGGCGTAGTACTACCTCTTTGGTCTAACAACTAGCGTTTGACATTCCAGTAGGTACGAGTTCGGTGTAATGAGGTGTAATGTCAAGTTTCTCAAAGTATCCGCTCGGTACACGCTTAGATAATATAATGTACACGGAAACTGTAAACGCTTACGAAGTCGCGGGTAACTGCTAGTAAGTAATAAAACAAGCTGATAGGATGCATTACCCCAGAGCAAGTACACCTGACGTGCCCTGTGAGGTATCGCACTGCGTCCATCACTATTGAGACATTGTGCCTGTAATTACGACGGCACCCTTCATACCGGAACACAGTAGTGCGAGCATCACTGCTTGGCGGCAGAAATAGGTATCGGCAAAATTTCCGCCTTACCACAGTTGAAACTGTTTGGCTTGCAAGCAGTTAGCTACCTGACCCCGCCTTTTTCTTTTGTCTTCTTATTTTGACCAACCAGAGACCCTAAACATCTATTTATTTTTATGACGGTCCATTGTTTTCATAACTTTTACACCCGAAATAATTTGCTTCTATTGGTGTTCAAAAATTAACGTCTAGTTGGTTTACAGGAAATGCACCCTTTAAGGTGGTAAGGTAGAACTTTTGCTGATGGTACGATGCTAGTACTTCCCCGTACGAACTCTTTCACAAATAGCCCGACTACTAAATTGTATTAATTTTATTTGACAGGTATTGAGGAGAGTGTGATGCTGGATTTGGTGGTAATGGGCTCTGTTGCTGTTTCGAAGGAGGGATACCGCATTGGGAAAGGACGAGGTGAGCTATTGTACTACAAGTAGGTTCTATATGGATATATTTATTTAGACATGTCATCTTCTTTGCGTGTCAATGGTATGACTAGACGAAGTTCGAGTAGAACTTCGCCACCTTTACCCCCTCGTCTGTGGCATCTATGAGGTCATCCCTTGTGCAGGTGTTAGGGCACAAGGGGCAAACGAGCAAATGGGACATCGTTTGGATGGGGACCCCGCAGTCACATTGACTGAGAGCAGGGTCGCGATAGCCCCATCTACACATGCTCTCCCTAGAGCGACCGACTTGGGATGACATGTCATGTCAACAGATAAAGAATTTATCTAGTGTGGGAATTATCATTGTTTATAATAGGGCTAAGATTTTTTTAAATTTCTTTCGTGGTACGGATAATTGAAATTGCATTAATAGTTAGTACGTTGTTTTTATTTCTTGCAAACATTCATTTTTCATTTTCATAAATTAACACAAATCCGTAACAAGTAATTAAATTAAAAATTTAAAAAACCCCCGAATCTTAGACCAATTTTCATCAATCATAGCTAAGAACACTCTCGACTTATACACCTTCCAAACAAAAAAAAAACAAAATCAAAATCGGTTCATCCGTTCGGGAGCTACGTTGCCTCAGACACGCACACAGATACGTCAAACTTATAACACCCCGTCGTTTTTACGTCGGGGGTAATAAAAAATACATACATAAAACAGCTGATTCGCAAAGTTCTACAGAGCACAACGAAGTTCTATTTCACAAAGGCGCTTTGGCTATGTTTGTGTGAGTTAGTTCCGAAGCGCTCAGCATGCCGAGATAGAAAGAGAGGGGGCGTATTCAATCGGACTTCGTGAGATAGAACAACGTCGCCGTAGAGCGAAAAGTCACCAAGTCGCAAAATAGTCAAATTTAATTAAAAATGCCATCAAGATAACAATTTATTTCTGCAAATTTCGGTCTTATAATCATGACCTTAGGTATCATAGTTTTGGTTTTAGAACGTGCGAAAAATCGTTAACTTTTTCGAATCCTATCTCACATTTCGCGTCGAATGACGATGAAGTAATCAAGTGAATACCTATTTAAATACTTATTTGTCATTTTGTCGTCCCCAACAGTCGTCCAGGTGCAAATTTAACTGTACCCATAATTTAATCGATGTTTATTTACAGGTTACGGTGATTTGGAGTTTGGTCTGATGATGCACATGAAAACTATTAAACCGGATACTATCGTCGTCACCACCGTTCACGACTGTCAGGTAAATACTACTCTCCTTGAAATAAAGGCGTCAACTTTAAAAAGATCGGTTGGATTATAAGCACATTATAGTTCGAATGAATGTATGTAATGTTCGAATGTATTATAATTATAGTGTAAATGAGTATGCAAGTAGAGGAAGACCGAAGAAGAAGTGGTTGGATTGTGTGAAAGATAACATGAATGTGAGAGTAGATTCTGAGTTGACGAATGATAGGAGTGAGTGGAAGAAGAAGACTTGTTGTGCCGACCCCACCTAGCGTGGGATAAGGACAGGGGAATGATGCTAGTTCGACCATTTTCGGAAGAACATTAGAATGTTCCTTATCATTGTAATTGATTTTACAATCATCGACTTCAAAAAAGGATGAGGTTCTCAATTCGGTTGTATTTTTTTTAATGTTTGTTACCTCTGAACTCCGCCATTTATGGACCGATTTCAAAAATTCTTTTTTTATCTGAAAGGATGTACTTCCAGGTTGGTCCCATTTCATTTTCATCAAAATCAGTTCAGTAGTTTGGGTTATAAATAGAAATAAGTAACTGAAAAAAAATATGCCAACCACGTGCATGAAATTGCATATTTTGCTTTCCTGTGACTTTTAAGTGGTGTTTATAGTCACTAGAACATTCCCAATGAACAGTCGAATTGAAGTCGGTTTTTCTAGTTTTTTAAACTTAAAAATTATCATTGTAATATTCACAGTTGTTGAAAAAAGTCTATAGCTGGGTATAGACCTCCATAGATTTCCAAGACAATTTATTTTGAATTAATATTTGCGTGTTCTGATTTTTAATAAATGTGTTGGGACTGTAATTATATCGTACGATATTTCCAGGTGTTCGATACGCTTCCAGCTGCCTTGTTTGGACCGCACGATGTGCCGATTGATCTGATTGTCACACCAACTCAAGTGAGTTTAATGAGCCTACCATCAGTTAATTAATATTTATAAGATTAAATAAAATTTTGGACATGTTTAGGCTGATTTTTATTGGTGGAAAGTTGAAAACCGTTTTCAAAATCCTCCTCTACAGAGGCAAGAACTTTATAAAGCTCCGATGAGCCCCGGAGAGGACGTGCAAACGTATTACCAAGATAACTTTCGATTCGGGCATATTTTTACAATATTGTTATATATTTTAGATTAAAATAGTATTTTTCTATGTTCCTAGCCATATACAGCGTGTAGCTACAATGGCGACATTAAATGAACACACGGGTAGAGCTACTTATAAGTATTCATAAAAAAAATAAAAAAATAATTATACTCCAAAATAGAAATTTCGAATTTTTCAAACAAACTTAATAATAAAATACGCAACAAAAATTAATCATCCTATGAGTGTCTTTACCTACGTGTTACCGCGCCCGCGCCCGCGCCTGCCTGCCCGGGCGGCTCGGTGGCGGCGGCGGGGCGCGGGGCGGAGCGCGGGGCGGGGAAATCAAGCGACACCAAGGAATTCAAAGAAATCAAATAATTTCACTTCACCTTGTTCACTTTACTATTAATTTTATTGTGACCTATGCACCTAGCGCCTTACACTTATTAAATCTTCAAGTTCTCAATGTAGCCGCCGCGCCGCCGCCACCACGTCGGACACAAAGATGTAACCGGCGGCGCTGAATATTTGCCCTCGCTTTTGATAATACATTTTATTTTATTTTTGCATGAACGGCGTCTTTCACAAAGCCCCATAAAAAAATCGAGGGGCTTGAGGTCAGGTGACATTGGGCCACCTAAGAGCTCCGTGTCGTGTCGTCCTATCCAGTATCCACTGAGCACCAAACATTTAATTTACCCGCTCCCTAGTCGCAAAGGTAGACAGATAAACAAATAATAAATCAAAGCGTCTTTATCGCTGTACCTACGTAGACCTGATTGGGTACTTAGAATAGAAAAGCTAAACTAACAAAACCAAGCGTCTTTTTCGCGAAACATTGAGAATAGGTAGATAATTAGCAAAATTATTAAAATAAAGTGTGTCAAGGACACCGGCCCGCGTATCACTGGCTAGGCGGCAGGACGAGTCGGTCGAGCGATCGGCGCGGGCGGCGCTCTTCAATAGTTAGCTATCCCTTTCATGCACAAGGTCGCAATTTCGGGTGTCCTATTCTAACAATACTTTCTTGCTCTTCATACGCGGTTACACGCGGTTGTGACCCGTGAACCCGACAGATGACCTCTGCTCTTACGTACAGGTTGCTCCGAGGCGTTATTTAAGAAAATTGATTTATTTCGATAAATCTTATGTTTAATGAAATAAAAAATATGTCTATATTCTGAAAACGCGAAACCGGATACGCTGGTTAATTTAATGTCGCCATTGTAGCTACACGCTGTATTGTTTTAAAATACATTTAATTTCGCGCATTTTCAAATACATGATCATCTTGTTTGTTTGTGGAAATCACTAGTTTTCATTCATTTTTGGTATTACAGAGGGGTTATCTTATCATGAACAAATCTGACAGTCGCCGCGTTACGTAAACCTAACGTATTCGAAACATATTGCGCGTCAACGCCAGCTCGACTGCCGAACGTTGTAGCGTCACCGCGCAGTGTATCTCGGATACGCTAGCGTTACAATACGTTTGCGATTGTCACATTTATTCGTGATCAAGGCACTGGGGCCTTATTCTCACTTCGACAGTGATTTTACTCTAATAGGGATGACGTCAAAATGACATCGAAAAGTCGTTTAACTAGTGGGTTACAAGAGTTTTTGGCCGAGATATGACGTCATTCCTATTAGAGTAAAATCTCTGCCGAAGTGAGAATAAGGCCCCTGAACACGAATTTTATGTCGCAGGAATCTTAATGCAACTTGCCAATGCAATATACCCCTTATTCCTAGGTGATAGAGACGCAACGTATGAGCCAGCGTCCGGTCGGCATTCTATGGCAGCTGCTGTCAGCGCGTCGCATCGGCATGATGCCTATTCTAGGACATCTGAGAGATATTGAAATGCTGTAAGTATACAATAGGAAATTAATGGATATTTTAGCAATTTGTGGAATACTACAAGCAATCACAGCGCACGTCCTCAGTGAACATGCTCAGTGAGGCAATGCATTGTTATTAGGCGGAGGTAACCACTTAACATCAGGTGGACCATCGGCTTTTTCCTACACTTAAATGTAAAATAAAAAAAACTACACTGGCGTGTACTAAAATTAGGGCTCCCGTGTGATTAAAAAATAAGCTAAAAATTTAAACAATTTCTTTGAACGGGTCAATTGTCCAATAGGAAAACTTGTTCCTATTGATGGCCCTTGGATAGTAAATAAAATAAATATTCATGGACATTTGACACAACGCCCTCTAGTCCCAAACTGAGCAAAGCTTGTAATATGGGAACTAGATGCTGATAAATAATGTTATGTTTGTTATCAGCGCTGGCCGAGTGTGTACTCTGAAAGAAGTGGACACGGATGTTGAAGAGCGAAGCAACCAACGCGGCGGACGTCGCACCCGACGTCGCACTCGCTCGCACAAGAGCCAGAGCGAGGGAGAGGTACTGTACCCGGCATGCTACTTATATCATACATCATCATCAACTTATATCATACATCATCATCAACTTATATCATACATCATCATCAACTATCATACATTATTTCGATCGGCGCTTTAAACTACCCACCACGGGGACGCCTCTACACCTTAACTTAAATGGCAGTCGACTACTTATCATCAACTTATATCATACATCATCATCAACTTATATCATACATCATCATCAACTTATATCATACATCATCATCAACTTATATCATACATCATCATCAACTTATATCATATATCATCATCAACTTATATCATACATCATCATCAACTTATATCATATATCATCATCATTCTCCTGCCCTTATCCCACGCTAGGCGGGGTCGGCGCAACATGTCTTCCACTCGCTCCTATCATACGTCAACTCTGAATCTACTCCTCTCACATTCATGTCATCTTTCACACAATCCAACCACTTCTTCTTTGGCCTTCCTCTACTTGCGTACCCAGTCACACTCATATTCATTACTTTTCTCGTAACATGTTTTTCATCCCTCCTCATTACGTGTCCATACCATGAACAACTTATATCATACAATCCTGCTAATATTATAAACGCGAAAATTTGTAAGTATGGATGTTTGTTACTCTTTCACGCAAAAATTACTGGTCCGATTTAGATGTGGAATAAATATAGTTTGTAGCCTGGGTTAACACAGGCTACTGTTTATGTGTGTGTTTGTTTGTTTGTTTGTGCTTATGTTTGAACTAATACATTTTAAGTTTCATCCAAATTAGACTAGCTGTTGCAACGTGATTGAAACACAAATATTCGAACATCTAAACTTAGACCTTTATAATATTACATACACAATACACATACATCTGGGAAAGCATATTTTAAGCCCAGATGAGCTAAAAAACCTCACCTCTAAGAAAATCCTTAAGTTCTTAGCAGCTGCAGGATTTAGTGGTGAACTATGAACGCCCCAAATAGGGGTGGTACTTACACAAGTGGCGATCACAATAGGCCAGAAGGCCGCAGTGATATCATAGCCGCAAACAGCTAATCCTATCCTACTAATATTATAAATGCGAAAGTTTAGATGTTTGGATGTTTGTGTTTCAATCACGTCGAAACTACTGAACCAACTTTGATGAAACTTGGCATATATGTAGTTTGTAACCTGGATTGACATATAAGCTACTTTTTATCCCGAATAATTAACAGGATCTACAGGATAAAATGAAAAAACGGGATTAGCAGCGCCAATTAATAGCAAGAGGATGATGTCATGTCATGTCACGTCAGTTTGACAGGACGTAGTACTACCTCTTTGGTCTAACAACTAGCGTTTGACATTCGAGTACGGGTTCGGTGTAATGTCAAGTTTCTCAAAGAAGTATCCGCTTGGTACACGCACAGATAATATAATGTACACGGAAACGGTACTCGCGTACGAAGTCGCGGGTAACTGCTAATAATTTATAATATCAGTAGTATATCTTCTCCAGGGTGGCAACACAACGGAAGGCGAAGAGGGCAAATCTAAACCTCGGCGTCACCCGCGGCGCCGCAACAGTCACAAGTCTGCCAGCAAAGCTGATAAGGAGAGGTTAGAGGGACCAGAAGGCAAAGATAAGGGCAAGCTTGAAAAACGGCGCAACAAACGCCCGAAACCCATCATCGACTTCTCTGTCAAGGTATCTTCAACCTTATGTTCAAGCTGGTACAGTACACAACGGATCTTTATCCCTCTGATGTTAGGTGCAACAAACGTTTGCGCATGTACTGTTGCGGTAAAATTAACAGCCAATTGGACCCAAAATGCATCGCGCAGATACTTCGGAGAGACAAAGATCCGTTGTGACTACTATATTACTTCTAATGTTATCCTTCATCCTTGGTAAAATTAGACAAACCCTTTAGTTTATTACTGATAAAAATAACCCTGGGGTTTGGGTAGAAAATACAAATACAAATTCTTCATCTCATGTTAACATGACATTATTAGTTGGTACCATTGTTTTATACAGTTGAAAACGTCAATTAAAACAGAAAATTACAGAGTAAGATGTCGGACATTAAAAAAACTGCATTTAATTGAAAAAACGTATTATTTTCAGATTTCAAACATCAGTCCCAACACCAGAGTTCGGGACTTGAAGCAAGCTCTATCGGAGCGTGGCGTCAAACCACAGATTATGGTTTGGAAGGTACGCTAAAACATAAATATTATACCTAATATGTACATACTAGCAGTTACCCGCGACTTCGTACGCGTCTACAGTTCCCGTGTACATTATATTATCTGTGCGTGTACCGAGCGGATACTTCTTTGAGAAACTTGACATTACACCTCATTACACCGAACTCGTACCTACTGGAATGTCAAACGCTAGTTGTTAGACCAAAGAGGTAGTACTACGTCCTGTCAAACTGACGTGACATGACATCATCCTCTTGCTAAATTGGCGCTGCTAATCCTTTTCGTTCATTTTATCCTGTAGATCCTGTTAATTATTCGGGATAAAAAGTAGCCTATGTGTCAATCCATGTTACGAACTATATATATGCCGAGTTTCATCCAAGTTGGTTCAGTAGTTTCGACGTGATTGAAACACAAACATCCAAACATCTAAACTTTCGCATTTATAATATTAGTAGGATACTGTATTAGTCATAATTTTCTGTATTAGTTATAATTTTCTTTGTGTATACCTAATGTATTTATTTACATTATTATTTTATTTTTTATTAATTTGGACATCCAACGTAGAAAACACAAATAAAATACAATAAAAAAGCTGAATGGGTCTTATAACTACGTGTTTCACCAGTTAAAGGATTTACTCTCAATCGCATTGTATAATACTGTAATCACAAATATTACTATCGTTTGAAAAGTTAAAGTTTTGCTTCGATTGTTTTAACCGTGTTTTTGCAGGGCTTCCGGGGATTCTGCTACTTGCATTTCCTGAAACCCAGTCCTCTGAAAGTAAGTAGTAGGCAACATAAGCCAAATAAGTAACCAAAAGAAAACCTGTAGACATACAACGTATAACGTAAGACATACAAACAAGCTACTTATGTACTTAGTACGTAAAACCAAAAGAAAATGTTGATATCAATGTACACGCGGCTACAAGTCAGGTTAAACAGATAGACAGATAGATAGACAGATAGACAGGCATTTATTTGCACACTAAGTAACACACAGTACACTTACAGAACAAAACCAACAAAAATAAAAATAAAGTAAAAAGTAACAAAAAAATGAACATGGACGCTAGTAGGTGTTTGTGTGCTACAGCAGCAAAAGGGTTTCGACTCAGCGTATGCCTCACTACCCGAAGGTAATTAGGCGCTGTTATTCTGTCGAAACCATCAGCCAATAGACCCTGTGAAAAAACCATTGTGTAGTGTTGTGTAATAATGTGTGAGAGTGTCGAGGTGTATGAGTGTCAAGGTGTGAGAGGGTATGTACGAGTATGTCTGGAGGGTTCTTCCGGGACGCCAGTCTCTTGAGAGTCTGGTTATAGGGAAGGAACCCTCCAGTATGTGTGAAAGTGTGCTGTTTGAATGCAAGAGGGTGAGGGTGTATATTTGTTTTATATGGAAAGTGTGCCGGAGGGCACCTAACATAAGCATGCTATACCGAGTGAGCTCTCTCGTCCGCCCTCTGAGGGGAAAATCTTAACGGCTGTAGTTATTGAAAAATGTTGTTATAGAGTTACGAGCTCGATTTTGATAAAAATAAGAATTTAAAAATATAAAAAAAATCGTTTGTTTTTCGAGAAATTTCATTGGCAGTCAGCAATAGTTTTAGTGCTGTTTTAGACTAGTTTATGAAAATGAAACAAGAGAATCGTCATCAATATCCACAATTACAGGGTGAAGGCGACAACGCGCCAGCAATAAACATAGACAGCGTCCTGCAATCTCTGTCGGAGATGTCTCTCGGCGGCAGCGGCGTCGGCGCAGCCGGCGAGGAACCGGAGGAGAAGCCGCGTCTGCTCACCGTCGAACCCGCACCGCCCAGGGCCGAGCCACTGCACACGCACACCGAGCCTGAGGTATCTACTACTCTCTCTCACTCCCCCCCTCTCTCTCACTCCCCCCTATCTCTCACTCCTCTCTCACTCCCCCCCTCTCTCACTCCCCCCTCTCTCTCACTCTCCCCTCATCTCTCACTCCCCCCTCTCTCTAATGTACACACGGCCACAGGTCAAACTAAACACGCTGTATACAATGCAGGGAAAGGTTGGAAAGGGAGCGCAATAGGCGTAGGCGCGCGTCCCACACAAAAACACTATCGCCCTTCTCGCACGATTAGTTCATTAGTTCAAAGTCCAAACAGTCTAGGTCGACGTGTCTTCGTGTGTACTTCAATTGTTGACAGAAGGCTAACTACTGAACTGTGAGCCTAGTCAGAATCGTGACATTTGAATTACACTGCGTGGTTCCCTGTACGTTTTTTGCGATCGCGGAAAATATTGCCGAGTTTCCACGCAGTGTAACGGAAAAATCTTTACTTTGCAGACCACAAACATTCGATTATTCTATTTCAGGTGCTGGCACCGCTAGTAAACTAATACTCCCAATCTCAAAGCGACCGATGCAAAAGCGACGATAATAAAAACGAATTAAATTTTCTACACGCATACGAATTGCTTGGTTGCACACGGTCTGACGGGTCGTCTGTCGCATTCCGACTCTTATTGATATAGTTTTAAGGTTGATTTTTGTTTGCGCCGGTCCTTGTATAAACTATTATGTGGTGGTATTACTAGCTTCAATATACCAGGTACAATTTTCTACAACTATTTGTTTCGAGTGCAAACTTGCTACCCTTGTGCCAAATTATATTTTGTTTGTTTTTCTAAATTCCTTTACTATCTTTCGTTAGATACTTTTTAAGTGAGTTTATGTTGCAAGCCTAATGTATTTACGGTACAATGTTCTAATATACTCTGTGGTCACTGGATAATACATTCGGCACAAAAACGCCGTTCAAATGTGGCCCCAACATTTCACTGCATTTCTAATATAGTTTTGCTAACAAGCTCGTCAAAGTAGTAACTCTATGCGCATTCACACTGTTCCACCAACTGGATCTAGTTCATAGATCTAGTTTAGTTGTGAACTTGACTGCTGCTTACCGAGTGAACTCAATGTGAACGAACTTTGTTATAAAAAAAATAGTAGAAAACCGGTTTTTTTGAGAGGCTTATAAAAAACTTTAGAATATTTTCTTTAGTTTTAATTCAGATTTTCCTTATTGCAAAAGCCCCTTGAACTTTGTATCGATATCTAGTAATATCATCCACATGCACTTTTAACCGATTCAGAAGCGAGAAGTCTCGATTTTAAGTTGTTCGAATTTTATTCGCTCCAAGGTTTTTTTATTTATCGTTGGTACGGACCGGCGCTCGATGCTGTGCTTACACTGAGCGAGTGGTCGAGTAACTCGTGAAAAAATTAATTTATCTTCTACATAGGTTGGTAATTTATGAAATAATTGTTTGTTTTGTGATGAACTTCATTTTTTCATTAATTATTTCATTATTAAATCAATAAGTTTTTGTACACTGGGAATAAAATTATTGTATTGCTTAGCAATAGCACTAGCAATAACTGCTTTGTTATGATATGAAGAGAGATAAATTACTTTCAAAGTTAAATCTACAAAAATGTGCGCTAATGAACTTTGAACTGTCTTTATCTATCTACTTAGATATACCTCTAGTCTCTAGATCTTGCTTATATCGAGAGAATTTAGGTATCAAACGCATTAGCCTTTTTTTAGGCAGTAGTAAACAAGTAAACTCGCCAGTTCACTCGACCAGTGTAAACACAGCATAGTGAGCCGTATTAACGAATCTATTATGAATGTTATAGTTTTCTCTAGTCTAAAGTTAGTATGTAATAATATTTAATATTGAGCAAAGTAACATTTCTCGTCTTTCTAATACAATATATTATTGCATTCTTCCATTCATTTATAACGAAAGAAGCTAATAAAGTATTTAGAATAGAAAAAAAACTACTAAACTATTTTTATTATCGTAATTTTAAGGTGCTTGTAAGAACGAAGTCCCAAATTGTTAAAATTATTTAGATGGATTTGATTAGCAATAAGAGTTACAATCATTTGAAAGTGTCGCACCATTAGATGAAAACTCTGGTAAATCAAAACCCAAAACTTTGAAGAAAATTTGGGGTGGTTTTTGAGTTAACGGGGTTTTAATTTAAGGGTGCGGTGTGTTTTTTGGGTCTTCGTTAGTCTTTGTGGTATGTTTGTGCCAACTTTGATAAAATCTCATTTTTGTTATTGTTTAGCGAAATTTTTTTAAGGTCTGTTGAACGTGGGTCAATTCAATTCGGAACATATCTTGTAAGTTGGTGTGAACTTAAGTCTATTTTATGTCAAAGTTACTTTTTCAGTATTAGGTTACGTATAATTTAAGACTCGAAAAGTAATATATTATTGACAGAATAAGATATATTTTAATTATTCTATATAAACGATTTTTTAAGTCGTATTGCATTGGTCTCCCTAGCGTGTAGTTTTGTATATGAGAATAATATTTTTTGAAATTTTTAGTTTTAAAAGCAGCATAATAATATAACAGCTTGATTGTAAAAGTATATTAGTAGTCTCCGTACACTCGCGCACAGATATTATTTAAGCTTGATTTGTTATTCTTCAGTTAGAACTCACTATTATGTATAGTTTGTTAAAGTTCTCTTTTCATTTATGGTTTGGAGCGGGGCGGGCAGCGTCCTTGTCTTTTGTTTTGTATTTTTTTAATAAATTTATTAAACACTTTTATTTTGTTTCGTTTATTTTATCTTTGCATATACTGAAAGTATTGTTTTAGGCTTAATTTTACGTCATACGTAAAATAAATTGTTATTGGAAACTTAATGTTGTGATTGTACCGGAAGTTTTGCCATTTGTAGGTTGAGGGTAACATTAAATTCTATATTTTTTATATATTTGAAGTTTCATTATAACATCCAAGGTATTTGAATTCTTCGAATTTAGTTTTACAATTCTTTAAAAAAGTTACAAATATCTTCTACATTAGAAGTTAACAATGTTTTTCTTTTATCCACATAACTTTTGTGTTCGTAATCTTGAAATCTAGTGGATCTAAGTACATATAAGTATGTGGCATCTTAATTCGGTTGTGTAATACCGATGTCACTTCTATTAATGTAGGTAGGTACCTACAGAAAATAATTGTGGGTCTAGCTAGCTTCACTATTAGATTCACTGATAGAACTTGTGTAGGTTTCCCTCAGTTGAAAAACCCCATAAATCACTACGTGTTTTAAACTATTAAATGATCGTATCTCAACATTTTCTGATACTATCAGATTTTGCACGCAATATTTTATGTATAAAAATAGGTGTTATGATATTTGAATTGACAAAATGTTCGTGATCCTGTTTATTTGTTTACTGCCCTTCTGTTTTTGTCAAATTGGTGGGGTAAGTTATATGTCATAATATTCATAGTATTAGAATATTAAGTGAGGCTGTAGTAATATCAGGGTGCAATTTTTATTATTTTTTTATGAGATTCTGAGAATATGTATGATATTCCACGTCTTCGTTTTAAGAGACCGATTTATCTACTAGTTCGTTCTTAATTCTCGCGGTTTTTTATCCCACTACTATTATAATGTCAAAGTTAAGATGTTTGTGTTTCAATCACGCTGTAACTACTAGTCCGATTTGGATGAAACTTGGAATATATTATAGTTCGTAATCTGGATTAACGCAGGCTACTTTCCCGCTTTTTTCAGGTTAAGTATAATTATTTTCGTGGACGAAGTCGCGGGTAACTGCTAGTATGGATATAAATAGGAAATGAGAAGACAATTATGTGTTTAAAGGTTGAATAGATAGTTTTTTATAAAACTAAATTATAAGTGGTAATAAGTAGGTTAGTGTTAATATTTTGTATGTCCACAGGAAATCAAATATGTGTTAAACTTCGATTCTCCAATCTACCCGTTTGGCGCAGAAAGTGAAGAGTTTGTGGACTGCTCCGAAGTGTACGTGGAACGGCATAATGAAAGTCATGCCTATATGCACGGAAATATTATAATGAAAAAGACTATTGAGGAAAAAACTGTTGTAAGTACACTGTACTATGTAGTACTGTTTCATCATCATATCAGGGACCTTATTCTCACTTCGGCAGAGATTTTACTCTAATCGGGACGCCGTCATATCTCGGCCAAAAACTCGTTTTCGAAAACGAGTTTTCGATTTCATTTTGACGTCATCCCTTTTAGAGTAAAATCTCTGCCGAAGTGAGAATTAGGCCCCTGGCTGAAAAATGCCACGATGAACCTTAAGCCTTTCTACATTTTCTCGTAAACGGCAGAAACTATTGAAATTCAATCACTAGAAAGGTTTTCTGAATGAATCAGAATAGCTCACCAGATCAATTTATCACATTTCATACCTAATCAAATAAATAAATAAATATTCAGGGACATTTCACACAACAGCCTCTAGTCCCAAACTAAGCAATGCTTGTAATATGGGAACCAGATGGCTGATAGAATACTTATATACTTTTTTTTTGTAAATACATACTAACACCCAGACATAGAACAAACATCTATGTTTTCCACGCACAAATGTTCGTTCTTGGTGGGGATCGAACCCACGACCCACAGCACTGAAGGCAGAGCTATTACCGACTGAGCTGTGACGCCTGTCAAAATCACCAACCACAAAAGAATTAATTTACCTATATATTTTTCGGTGTCTTAAAATTGATGTGTTGTTTGTTGTTATTCAAATAATTTATTTGCAGCTTGAAATAGTAGTGCTAAAGGAAGGGTCTGCTGGTAAATTTGAGGTTATGTTCTCTCACGAAATCTGTAACTTTTGCGATGAGATCGGTGATGAAGGCAGCGACTATAGGAAGCACTTGAAACCATTCGGCCTACCTTCGGCATGTCCCATTGCACCTGTAAGTACCTAATGTCAAACAAATTCTCGCTCGCACAAAATTGGTCACATTGGTGCTTTTTTAGGTTTTGTAGTCAGAAAACGTTTGGATAATATTCAGTAAGTTTATATTTTCAAAAATGTGCGAGCGAGAACATTGTTTGACACTAGTATAGGTACACACGGCCACAGGTCAGGTTATACACCTAATACAACCATAACTACGCTACATACAATGCAGAGAATCGTTGGAAAGGGAGCGCAATAGGCGTATTCGCAACGTTCAACTTCTAATAGTTCCAAGTCCAAAAAGTATAGGTGGACGTGTCTTCGACTGTACTAGAGTTATGATATCTGTGGTGTTATATAGGATGTTATAAAATCTTTGTGATTTGTCTTAGTGCAGGCCAGGCATAAATATAATTTGTTTTTACAGGGTTCTTACAAAATCCATGACATGTGTATGGATGTGGATGACATGGAGCTATCTAGCTCCCACTTAGGAAGATACGAATGTCAGCTGAACATATGTAAACAAACTGGCGATAGCTGCAAAGATCGGGATTGCATGTGCCGTTTGAAAATGGATCTTATGATAGAAGAAGTTATAGAGTAAAATATAATGATAAAGCCACCAGTTGATAGGTGTAGGGTAAGTACGTTTATTATAGTGTTTTTCAAAAAAGTTTGGCGTTTTTATCACGACTTTTTTCTTATCCCTACGAGTTGTTGTAGACCTTCCTACGGCAGTATTTAAGATATATTTTCCAGCAGCGATACCAACTGCTCAATATCTCTGACAACTCTGGTGTACGTTTCTTATCTCCCCGACCGAAAAACAGAAGGGGTGTTATAAATTCGGCAAAGCGTGTCTGTCTGTTTGTATGTGCTCTCCTAGCTCCGAAAGTAGGGCTCCGATTTCAATGCGTTTTTTTTTTGTAAGAGAGCTAGTTGATTTGGGATGATTCTTAGCTATGTTTGGTGAAAATTGGTTTAGCAGTTTTAAATTTATGAGGATATTCATCAGATCAAAACCAGTTTTGAGGAATCAGATTAAAACATTTAGTTAATCTCAATGTAGATTTAAAGAATAAAATTTCAAAATGGCGGCGGGTCAATAGTCTTCTATGCCCTTTTCATAATCGGGGCGGGTTTTGATTTTTTTTAATTTCTCTAAGTAGTTGTTATTGAAAATAATAAATTGCATATTTTTTATCCGGTTTTTGTTAAAATCGGAGCACGTAGCGCTTCTAGTAGGGCTAGTGTTTTCGTCAATAATAGAAAGGGACGAAGTACGATTTGTCTTCTCTTCGATTGAAAGAAACGTCGTTTTTAGCGCTCATGCTAAGCGTGCGAAGGGCTGATCGATTTGAATCTCATAAAACAGCTGACTACCCATTTGTATAAACTAACGTTGTGGCTACTCCATAAATAAAACATGTACACTACTGCTCAAATAAATTCAATTTAACATCACTCCTCTTGTGGTTCGTTTACATTCTCATCTCTGCTCGACTCGTAAAACACTTCGTCTCGCTTCGCCCTGTTCCTACGATTATCTTTCTTCCCTTCTTTATTCTTCTTAGAATGTTTCTTTTTCTTATCCTTCTTATGTTTTTCTGTCTTAGGTGATTCCTCTTTTGGCGCTTTTGTGGTCACTTCGTCGCTTTCGCTGCTGGAGCTTTCAGACTCTTTTTGAAGTGTTGGAGTTTTCTTTTCTTTTGGGACACTGTAAAAAATCGGTGAAGATTTAAATAATTTAGATGCTGGTCTTCTAGTGAGTCCATTATTCTTTGTCATTGTCCTATTTTTTTGTCATTTACACTTTCAAGACGTTTAAAAAAATTGGACCAGGTTTTATCAACCAATTCTTACCTATACAGTTACAGTACGCACAACGGATCTTTATCCCTCTGAAGTTAGGTGCAACAAACGATTGCTCATGTGCTTTTGTGCGGAAAAATTCGCTTACCTCCAAAAACGGATTCTGCGGAGATACTTCAAAGGGACAAAACAGCCGTTGTGACTACCCTAAACAGTTAAAAAATTTGAGGGTGATAAAAATCATTAAAAAAACGTTACCTTTCTCGAAGAAGTCCCTTTTCGTCATCGCTGAAATTCAAATAAAAAAAAATCTGTTTATCAGGCATCCGACCGCTGCCATTTAATTTTTACGATGCATCTTTCGTATTTTGATTTTTAGTTATTTTATATGAAAAAATTATAGCAACTAGCAGAAAACCCACGTGATGCGCTTTGATTTTAAAAAATGATTACGTACCTGTCCGAGCTATCCTTATCATCCCTGTAATTAGAATTAGATTTTATTTGATTAAAACATTTCTACAAGGATATTAAATTCAAATTCTGCCTACTTGTCTGTTTTTTCTTCAGTGACGTCTCAGTAAAGTTACATTTGAAATATCTAAGCTTTAGAAAAAAATCTCAAGGCGTATTTAGTGATGCCCAGTCGTAGCGTAGCACGACATCGCTCTCAAAAAACAAAACAGCAAACAGCAAAAGTCATATTTCTACTACAAATTGAAATTTGCTATAACTTCTGAAATTCAAAATCTTACTTGTCTTCTTTGTCATCTGCTTCGTCGTCGCTGTAAAGTTACATTTATTACATAAGTACTTAAATACCTACCGTCTTTCGGAATTTTGCAATCTAAAACTTCCTCAATATAAAATGTTTACTTTCTTGCATTTTGAAAGCTCATTTCATACAAACAGACTGATAATTAAGAAATCGAATATTTTTTTTAAAAGCAACTTTTGACCAACTTATAAATACTTACTCAACGCTTCTCCAGTCGACAGAAAACTCCTCGTGTGTTATGCCAGTTCTAAACACTCTACGACAGTCTTCCCTGAAACATCACAGTATTAAAATCGTCATTTTTGAACTGATCGTTGGCTTGTCTTTTAGTTGCTTGGTTCACTATTTAAACATGTGCCTCGGATCCAATAGATTTGAATTCCAGATCTCAAAATTGGTATTTGCCTTCATTTGCTTTCAAAAGCAAAATATATCAAAGGTCGGCAACGCGCTATATCGAAGCACCTCTAATGAATCATTAGTACGAGTTCCTAGATTAGAACTCGCTATGTTTTTAGATGCAAGCTATAGATAGATAGATAACTCTTGTTCACCACAGAAATACACAGGAAACACTTAAAAATAGGTAACACAATGGGCGGCCTTATCAAACAAGACAAGCTTTAGCACCGTAGTCAGAATACCAACAGAAATCTGCTGCGGAACCACGAGGAGTGGAAAGAGGGAGTAGAGCTCCTGACCCTGCAGTGGGGCACTTATGCCTGAAAAATAAATAAACTTACTCAACATCCTTATGAATAGCGCAGGATATGAACTGCCGGTTCTTGAAGACGGACGTGTACAGGAATGGTCCGTGACAACTGTGGGATTTAGGATCTATCTTGCAAGCTGATATCACGCCAGTTACGCGCTCTTTGCCCTGGTATTTCACGATGAGAGGACCACCGTGGTCGTTCTGAAAGAAGTTTCACACTGTTATGTCGGTCATCAAAACTTGTTCTGAATTATCTTTCAATCAGTTTTCAATAAGGTTCATTTGCTGGCTAATAACTGTAAAATTTTTATTATCTACCACTTTTTTTGTAAATACACTATATTTATTTTGATCGTTTGAGCCCAGATGTGCAAAACCTTGTCAGCTAGATTGTTGTCATTACAGATATCCCAAATCTCATGAATGGTATGTCAGCCGTCAGCTATCTTTGCAAATGTCGCAGTTCTACCTTCAATAGTTGACTCACTTCACAAAAACCTCCCTGGCTGGACCGCCTTGCAGTGTAATCATCAGGGTCCCGTAGATGTCTCCCGAGGTCCACGTTTAGTGTCTGTGAGACACTGTCAGAAGTGTCCTCTAGATGACGACGTGTTTCCACGTCCGTGCAGTTGGCGTATTTTTTCTAGGAACAATCAGTAAAATGTTTATTCTAATGTTCTTCGAAAACAGTCTGAATTTAAGATCTTTTGAGGTAGGTGTTGATCAACTACACAAAATTGGCGCAGCCAGTAGGATCATGGGATCATTGCAATTTTTATTTCTATGTACTTACGTCACAGATCTCGCTCAACCTCCTCATGACGTCCTTAGTGCAGATCATGTATTGAGTGATGATGCTACGGAAACGCTGCGCCCATTTCTTGGCGCACTGCTCATTATCCATCACGCAGACCTTCGCCTCTTGCAAGCATTTCGCGTTCTCAGGCTTGTGGCCGTTTTGACGACGGTATACTCCCTGATAAAAAAAGATGCGAGTGTGGTCTTCTAAAAATCTTGGATTGATGAAATGAAAATGATATACCCAGAAAATATGTTGTCACTAGCTCAATAGTGTCTCACTTTGACAAAGCTTATTGACCCTCCCGAAAAGCTTCAGTTATTTTACCTGTCGATAAGCTTACTGTTTGTCGAAGACTGACCTCAAGAAATTGCACAGGGCATTATAGTTTGCCTTACTAACAAGGAGTCAATACCTGTGGAACTCTTGAAGTTGCAACATTATTCGCAGGTTTCTTCCAGAAAACACAGGGTTACAAATTCGCAAATATTTTACCTCTCTAAAATTACTGCCACTCCCCCATCCAGCGATATACCCCTTCGTCCCTGGTTTCTCCAGCTCTCGGCTCACGTTATTATAGCAGACGAGATCTGTGGCAAACTCGCAGTCTTTCTCGGTCACTCCCAGTTTGAACGGCTTGTCTACCTTCACGATGGCAATATCGTTGGACGACCATTTGATGCTGTCTTGGAAGTCGAATTTGTAGTCTGGGAAGAAAGTAAGCTCCGATTAACATTACTGGAAGTGATTGAAACGCTGTGTTTATAATATTATGTGTTTATAGTTCCCAGTATGATTGGAATCCTTCCGGCCGTTTCCGCAACTAACTTTCGTAACCAGTTGCAAAAACGGAAATATCATTCATTACCCGCAACTGGTTGTGGCAGAAGAATAAATACTCTTCAACCGCCACCAGTTGCGAATCAAAAATTTTCTGTAAAGGTGTGTGGAACATGCAACTATTATTTGGTCTTTGATTAATTTAGTGAGTATATTAAGCCTTGGAAAAAAGCCTTTGACTGATGACATAAACAAGGCGTGGGCTGAATTTGTTTTAGCAAACTTACTCTTGGGAATACACTTCCAGACGACCCTCCTCCGATGCTTGCAAACACAGTTGTCCTCCTTGTAATCGAAGCTATCAACAAACTTGGTAGTCCCGCTGACGATGTAAAAGTGGTCAGCATCTTCAACGCAGGCAGCTGACGTCAGCACATAGTAGGCGTCGACGATGACTCCGCCGCAGAGCCAGCCGCGGTACTTGTGAGCTTTTGCTGATTCTTTTGTTAATTGGAGGTAGACCTGTGAAAAGTCGGATCTAGAGCCAAAGCTACGTATTATGATGACGTCAACGACAAATGAATCACGATTTTATGTCAACTGCCGTAAGATTATGCCACGTCTACGTTAAGAAAAATTACGTTTGCTATCTCATTGTCATTTATAATAAGAGTACCATCATTTTTTATTTTTGTGCTACCTGTTTTATAGAACTTACCATGTAAGGTCTCTTGCCAGGCTGCACTCTCTTACTATACAATATTCTTCTCGTATCAACTAAGGTTGTATTCTCAAACTCCCAGCCTTCATCTGCTATTTCTCCTACTTCATTTTCCGTTACATTAACGTTGTCGCGTTTATTAAGTTCATTTTTCTCAGGTTCCTTTTTATCCGGTTTGGTATTCTGTAGGTCTTGTGTTGTGTTTTTGTGGTTATCGCCTTCTTGTGTAGGGATCGATATAGTAGAGCCTTTGTAAATAAAATTAACGTAAGCACTAATTTTATTTTACATTCTTATTACTTATTTATTTATTTATTTTAAAATTTCACACAAATAGGTAGTGCTAGGAGGACTTAATGCTAAGAGCATTGTCTGCCAGTCTTCCTGGGCGTGCAAAAAGATGGTGTGGCGTGTTACTTCTATCTATTTTACACTTTACTACTAATGCTCTAGTATCGTAACTATAAAAATATTTGTACTAGATAATTATAAAAAAAAACTTACCAATTAAAAGAAATAAAGAAGAAACCGCCATAAAGTTCGTCATTTTGCAACAAAGGGTGATCCCAGAAGGATCTTTTCCAATTAATTCAATATCTTTTTATGATTTTTGTTTAATTTCACGCCCAATTTTGTTTGATGCAACGCTTCAATGAATTCAATTTGGTACATCCGCTAGGCTAATAAATTTTTAGTATGAATTTTAATTAGCAAAATAAATTGAGCCTTTAATTTTATTGTAAAAATAATGTTCAAGTGAGTGGAACCGGTTTTTCACATAGCAACAATTTGGCCATGATCTATTCGTATGAGTCATTTAGTAAAACCTTATGGATAACTTTGAAACTATAGCATAAACAACTATAAAGTAAAACATTACCTTTAAAGGTCTTATCAATAAACGTTTATGCATGTAGGCCTAGGCAATATGCACCTAATACCTCAATTATGTGTAATTTAAGTAAGGCGGTCAGACTACAGTTTTAGATCTCCCTTAACACCTAATTTTGTAACTACAGAAAGTGCTTTGCTATTTGAAAGGGAAATTAATTTCTAAATGTTGTTTTGAAAACTTTATTTAATCACCACTTTATTTAAATCATAACTACTCCTCTTTCTTAGTTGCATTGACTACTACGGTTCCATTTGTTGGTCTGAGTACGAAACCACTGCCTGAGAAGATTTTATCCGAACTTTCGACTGGTGTTTCTTGAGCCCTATGAACAATTTCCGCAGCATCTTTAGTGTCTGTTTTTTCTGTAACCTCTGACTTCTTTTCTTCTTCCAGCTCATTTTTCGCCGGTCTGTAAAAAGTTTAAAGTATAGTTCGTACCTTGGTACTAGGTACCAAGAATTTTCTGCCGTTTCTGGAGACTGTTGTGAGTTTCTTGAGTCTTTTTCCTATTATTTAGTAATTAAAAAGTTTGATTACCCATCTGGATGGTTCTTCCATGACAAAACCTTCTCTGAATGTGTCACACCAGATCGGAATTGTCTTCTGCATTTTGGTCTGCAATATACAACAATTAATTTCATATTTGTGAGATAGTTAATCGCAGAGAGAAATGTAGATAGAGTTTTACAACTATTTCAGCTGGTAAATATCACAAATACTTACTCAATATCTTTATAAATAGCGCAAGAGATAAACTGCCGGTTTTTGAAGATGCTAGTGTAAAGGAAGGGACCGTAGCATTTGTTAGACCTTTCCTTGACAAGGCAAGCTGAGATCAAGCCAATTACGATAGAATTCACCCCTGTGCCGTAGACTAGAGGGCCGCCGTGGTCGTTCTGCAAAATAAGACGACAAGTTTAGGTCGTATTACTCTACTTAACAAAGTTTCATGTAAATATTGTACATACTTAGTAGTCTTAACAAATTTGAAGCTTTTTCCGAATTCTTAGTATGAATTTTTAGGTTTGCCCAGGGCAGTATTGTCGGACCGTTATGATTGATTACCGCATTTTATAAGTGTTGACATGCACAATCTTTGTCTCAAATACTAACCTCGCAGAACCCGCCATCGACCATGGTTCTTCTGCCGTCCACTAAAGTGGTATGGTGGGATTCATTGTGGTACGCTGAATGCAAGACGAGGTTTGTCGGTATTTTCTCAGACTTATGTACATGGCCATCACGGCGCATGTCTTCTTCATCCGAATAGTTGATATCTTGACAGTCTACGTATTTTTCCTGGAAAAGTTAGACATTTGTTATTACAATACCTTCGTTGATTATCATCTTGTCAATAAGTGAGGTTGGTACAACTACTTCCTCTCGTCATTAGTTGTGTTGACACGAATTAATTTATTGTGCACTTCTTCTTTACGCACAGGATCTTTCACTTCATTCATTCGGATCATCAATTCTCTTACAACTATCCGCAATCGAAATAAAATCTTACATTGCAAATTTCCGACATAGTCTGCCCGATGTCTTTGCTGCAGATCATGTAGTTCTCGATAATGTTGTGGTATCGCGATCCCCAGCGGCGCTTGCATCTGCTTTTGCTGATGATTTCCACGTGAGCTTCTTGAAGATTCTGTTGGTTATCCTTCCTTCGGTTGACCCACTTAGAACGACAAACGACTTATTATATTTAACAGCCTCACATCTTATGCATTAAAAAAACATCGCTTTCGGGAATTTAACTTACGTCATTATATTTACTAGTGGTCCCCCATCCAGCGATAGTCACGACAGTGCCAGGATTCTCCAGAGTCTGCGATTGATTGTTATAGCAAATGGGTCTGGGGATGAAGTCGCACCCTCTGATTCGCCTAGTAAAGTCAAAGCCGTCTTCTACCTTCACGACAGCTATGTCGTTGTTCATCCATCTGATGTTATCGTTTTCGTGGCCGTCGAAAACGTAATCTGTGGAGATGATTCAAATAAGTTTCAAAGTGGAGGAACAATTCCCAGTACATCCTACTGCAGGGTGAATATTTACATGGTCTTCAATTCAAAGTCAATTAACAGGTTTTTACATGATGAGATAAAACAAATCAGTTATAATTTAGTAAGAAAATACATCAACGCTCACCTTCTGCTACGAAATATCAGAGTTTCAACTTTTTAACAATTAATTATACATATAGTTATGTGCAAGTTTAGTCTTTGTAAAAATTGATTTGATACAAAACTCACTTTTAGGAACACATTTCCAAATAGCCTTCTTAGCTCCGTTTTTAATGCAAGGATTGTTATATCTGTCATCATCATCTGCATACCTGTATGAATTGAATTACACTATTTTATTCGCCAAAATTAACGTTTCCCGTATTCAATCTCAGTGCAAGTTTTTTCATCTTTCAGTACAACTTTTTGTTTATTTTGATTTTACTATATATTCTGTTTTGTTGTTTTATTTGCCTACTTTTATTTAACTCACTTATAAGTCCCAGAAACAATATAGAAATGTTCGGCGTCTTCAATACACGCAGCTGATGTGAGGATGTATTCTTCATGGATGATAACTCCACCGCAAAGCCAGGTCCTGTAGTTGGGCTGCTTCTTGTTGCTACGTGGCATTTTCAAGTACACCTGTAAAATTAAGTTATTATGAATATTTTAAACTAGGCTTTACTTTAGTTAACTTTCTTACCATGTAAGGTCGGCCGTCTGTGACTTCATCGCCATTTATAATTCTTCTGGTATCATTCAGAATTTTCTCGACCTCTGCTGGCATTTCGGTTGCTACTTCCATGGCTCTGACATCTAGAAACAAGATGTTATTAGTAGAAATAAGATGAGTATCATTAATATCTCTTAAATTGAAGAAATTTAAAATATTACCTAGAATATAGAATATGCCTATAAAAGTACATAAAATAGACTTCATGTTGCAAAATTGAAAGCAGGAAGATCGTCAATATCAATTTCGGAATTTATTTCTAATCAAAATGCAATTTCACGCTTTTGCCAAATCATTAAGTTGGTTGATGTTTTTGAGTAATTTTAATGTCATTTTAATTGAAAAGACAAGTCATTTAGTAATAAATTTTTTTTTATGTAATATGTAGGTACATATTTACTAAAATAAATTAACAAGGGATATGTACTCTGCAGTTATTCTTTGTGTAATGAAACTACCTACTGAGTTTTACAGTAATGAGGAAAATGACTAAGATCTAAGGGGATTGTAGCAAGACCCCTTTTTTTTAAGTGTTATCGTACATTTGAATTCATTTGTTCTTTTTCTATAATAGATTTTTAAACCCACCTATTGCTATTTCTTTTTCAAAGCAAAACGTATTTCTTCTAAAACAAACACATTTTAATTCAAAATAATATTTATTTTATTAAATCTGACGCCGCAACCGTTACATTTAATGGATTTTTAGTAACATTATCATGTATAACTTTAGATGAAGCATTGAACACACGGACAATGACTCCGCCATGTTGCTCAATTTTGTCCACAGCTAAAACTGGTAATGCTGTGGTCTCTGGAGGCTCATATTTGCTGTCATCTTCTTCGTTTCTTCTTAACTTGTTTTCGTTCTTAGCTGGCCTGAAATGGAAATCATCATATAACAAATTTCGATTTTTATGAATACCTACTTTTCTAATTTTGTAGTATCTACAACTTACCCGTCGGGGTGATCTGTCCAAGTTATGTTCTCCTCTGTATGAGTAATACTTGATCTAAAGAGCTTGTCACAATCAGTCCTGCCAAAAAAAATAAACTGAATTGTTGCTCTATTTTGATGTGCAACAGAAATTATGAAGCCACTTAAAATGAATTGAAATCGAATATTTGTTTGTGCTAAAATTACTAATGAACACATACGCGACATCTTTATAAATGGCACAGCTGATCAAATTCTTGTTTTTGAAGACGCTGGTGTAGAGAAAGGGTCCATAGCATTGGTTGGTGCGCTCTTTGACGAGACATGCAGAGATGATGCCGATGACAACTGCGTTGACACCTGAACCGTAGATTAGAGGCCCTCCGTGGTCGTTCTATAAATACAATATAGTTTATAGTGAAAACAAGTTTCATAAACACTAATCAGTATTTTTGACTGTTTATGATTTACAAAACAGTAAATTAATTACCTCACAAAACCCACCACTACCGGCACCAGCCTGCCTTCTCCCGGATGTGTTATGATGTGCAGAATGTAAAACCAGCTCACTAGGACTCTGAACTCGTCTCATATCTTCTCCTGATTCAGCAGAATACATAACGTCTGTGCAATCAACATATTTTTCTTGACATATTTCGCTAAGGTCTGGTACTAAATCCTTGGAGCAAATCATGTAGTTGTCAATTATGTTGTGGTAACGGCGTCCCCATCTCCTTTTGCATCTATTCTTGGAGATGATTCTGACTTCCGTTTCCAGAAGGTTCTGGGTGGTGCTATCAGCCTAAATGGTAAACAGTTCAACAATATAAAAAACTGAGGGTTGCAAATCATAAATTCAATTACCTAAAAAACTTACTTCATTATATTTATCAGTACTCCCCCATCCAGCAATAAAGCCGACATTACCGGGATCTTCCAATCTACTACTCTGGTTGTTGTAACATATAGGCTTGGGGATAAAGTCGCAGCCGCGGACGCGACGAGTAAAATCGAACTCGTCTTCAACCTTGACAACGGCAATGTCGTTGTTCATCCAACGAATGTTGTCGTTCTCATGGCCATCAAAGACGTAATCTGCAAAAAGGAATCAACAGGTTAGCAATGCAATAGCAGTATTCAAAATGATATTAAGGTACCTTGAATTTCTAAACTTTATGATAGTTAGCTGATTACTTACTTCTTGGAATACACTTCCAGATAGCTTTTTTGGCTCCATTCTTGATACATACGTTGTTATACCGATCATCTCGTTCATCATGTCTGGAAAGTATAAAGTGAAATTCAATGGCTTCACCAAGATTTCAGAGATATTTTCTATTTTTTCTTTCAGTGTAGGCAGGACTTCGTTTTAGAAATATAAGCACGCTTCTATCTAGATGTATTAAGAGGCTTGATATTGTGACATACCTGAATGTACCAGAAACCACATAAAAATGCTTCGCGTCTTCTATACAAGCAGCTGAAGTTAGGATGTACTCTTCATGGATGATGACGCCACCACACAGCCAGCGTCGAAAGTCTTTATACTTTGGATTATTTACTGGTAATTTTAGGTAGACCTGTTGTATGAGAAATTTTAATATCTCAAATACATACCTACTATTCTGTATTTTGTATGCAAATTGTAGGTAGGTATCTACTTTTTGACTATAGTGAATTTATTTAGTTTTTACGCTTACCATGTAAGGTCTGTTTGTCCCCGCTTCTGACCCAACCATTATCCTCCTTGTGTTGTTTAAAATCTCTTTCATTTCAGTAGCGTTAGCATTCTTCAATATCTCTTGTACATTTGTCGGTAGTGTGGTTGCTACATTTATTTTTTCTGCCTCTAAAACATCATAAATTTTTTTTACAATTATCACTAGAAATACATAATTAGTGTGTCAAATTACTCACTTGATTCATAGAATAATATGCAAAAAAACGATATAATGAGTATATATTTCATTTCGATTGCTATATGAAAAGACTTTTCTGTAACATTTGCCTGTGTTTTATTGTTTTTAATTAAGTTTATGTTGTGGTTGACTGCTATAAGTCCTTTTTTATTACTTTTTGCTTCGCTGACGCCATCATTTTTGCATTTTGATTCGTGATTTTTTATCATATCTTCGTTCATGAAATCTCAGTCATTCGGCTACTTGCCAGTGCCACCTGTAGAATGATGGTTGTTCTGTCGACAGATAAAATGATCTAAGATATATTCTAATATTTATTTTCTTTGTATAAGACTTAACGTATGACACCTGTTTAAATTATATTAGGTAGTTACAAGTACTTACTAACTAACTATTTATATTAGCAAGTCTATCTTATACGGATGCTTCTAAATTTTTGATACTTTTTCGATTTATAAATGAAACAACTCATACCTACATAAGGAAGGTAATAATTTTATTATTAAAAAAGCTTTTTATTGAAATAACTAGTTATTTTTCATCGCCTTCATTGCTCTGAAGACTTTTGGCATATCTTGTTGAGAAGCAGCCGGTTTAGGTGGTCTAAAATTAAAACATTAAATTAGTCTTAGCTCCAACTAGGTAAAGAGCACTTGCTTAAATAGGCACTAAAATTTTACCCGTCAGGATGGCTACTCCAATCAAACGACGTCTCGCTTATTTGAGTTTTCATTGTTCTCAGCAGCCGTCTGCAAGTAGCACTAAAACAATAAGCAGATTCGTTCAAAACATATATGAATAGTAACGAATCATTGTGTATTATCACTTTTGCTTATATGCCTTCCGCAGGGCGTTACCCTCGCTCCTGTTTTATTTTTTTACCACATAACAGACAAACATGGAGATTGAGTGAAATAAACTAATACAAATTAAACTAAGATTGAAAACATAAACGTTCTATGCTAGTAATATAAACAGGTACCCATCAGTCTCTTTATCAATGGCGCAGGAGAGTAGGTGACGGTTTTTCCACACACTGGAGTAGAGAAACGGACCGTAACATTTATGGGTGACGTCACGCGTTTGACAGGCAGATATCACGCCTACTACAACAGAGCTTGCTCCTTGGCCCACCACGAGAGGTCCACCGTGGTCATTCTATAAAATGAGATAAAGTAGGTGTGCTATGACATTTTAATGAAGTTTTATGTAAAGTTGAGAAATATTCTAAAGTTCCACGTTACAAAGATATCATCAACATTTTCAGTGAGACCGCTGTAAGCGGTGGCTGGAAAGAGTCGCTCTCATCTAGTGCCTGTATATACCAGTTTGTACTATTTTTTGAGATAGGTACTTGTCTGGAAGATGCCGTCTGTCGTCTAAAAAACATCACTTTTTATCTTACCTAATTAGATCATCAGAACATACGAACTATATTAAACCAGCCGATGTAAAATAGGGATAGAAACTACCTCACAGAATCCGCCAGAAGTAATCTTCGCTCTTCTCGTGTCGTTGTGCATAGCAGAGTGAACGTAAAGCTCTTTAGGGTCTACCATCATTCTTCTACTGGATCGTGCTTCATCGAAATCTTCTTCTTCGGAGTATACCAGGTCTTTGCAGTTTACTTCATGCTCCTAAAATTGTTTTACATCTTGTATTTTTTACCCTATACCTACTTAGTATAGGGTATAAAAATAATAATAATAAATTCATTTAATTCAGGCAACACAGTAAAAAATACAAGGCCCATATTATATATACCTTAAAACTAAAATACATATTTTATATTATTTTTAAATTATTTAAAAAATTATTATTATTATTTTTATTTAAAAATGAGTGGAGGATACCCTTGGTGCATCAATAGGCCTACAAGTGAGCCGTATACTTGGTTGTCAGCCTTTATCATCATCATCACATCGGCCTGTAAAAACCCATGCTATAACACCCAAAAATTTCTAGAAAAAACGATTTTGCCACAACATCTTGCGATGGATAATGTTATTGGTCCATCAGATTTTAGTCATCCTACGTTTTACAGTTTATAAAAAAGAAATAAAACCATAGAGGAGAGTGAAAGAGGAAAACATGCTGTACCAACCCCAATCAGAAAAAAGAAGACAAAGGTAGAAAGATGATGATGGGGGAAAAAAAAACATACAGAGCAAGCGGCACTCATAGCATCGGTATCCAAACCGTCTTTAGCACAGATCATGCCCTCATCGATGATGTGGTGGTACCGCTGGTCCCAGCGCTTCTTGCAGTTCTTTTTGGAGATCAACACCACGTCTGTCTCGAGAAGGACGGGAGAGTTTGATGATGCTCGAGAAATTATCTGAATAAATCAGTAGAGAAATTAATAAAACATACTCTTTTTAACCGTGATTGTAATTCCTCATACCCTTAGATCTTTTGGTTTTCAAACTCTTTGAAGATGTCTAAAGAAGTAAGTAGAAAAATTATATTTGGTTCATGGCCTACTTTACGAAATGAAGCTCTACTAAACAGTTTCCAGAAATAATAAATTTATTGGTAAAAGCAAAACTACAGGTGCTTATAGCGATGTTCTCTTCCAGATCAATCATGGATCGAAAGCCCTCTCCATACACTGATTTTCCGAAGCCTTCTCAATGTCGTCGGTCCATGAGGGCTATCGGCTTCACCTTCCGATTCTCGGTCGCCATTCGAAAGCCAATCCATATCAACGAAAGCTCATAGGTATTCTGTTATTTAGATTTGGTGACTAAACCACGCCGTAGCAGCTGCAGCTGCAACTATAGTTCCTAAACTGGCATAGCTTAGGCAAATAGGTTACTTCTTATCAGAGACCCACATGAGAGATCCGCTGACCTATTGTTCTCTGACTGAAGCTACAAATAATACGAACATCACCAAAACTGTCCGTAGACCCCCATCCAGCAATAGACCCCACCATCCCAGCTTTTTCAAGCTCCGCACTTCGATTGTTAAAGGCGATCTTCTTAGGGATAAAGTCGCAGCCTCTGACGCGCCTCTCGAAGTTAAAATCGTCTTCCACCTTCACGACGGCGAGGTCGTTGGACATCCACCGGATGTTGTCAAAGTCGTTGCCATCGTAGAAATAGCCTGGAAATTCATGCAACCACGGCTAAAGGACTAAATTATAATATGCAGTTAACTGCAAACATTTCACTTCACCTTTTCTAAGCTCAATTTGCCATATTGAATCACCTAGAATTTGAATCATCATTGAATTACTAGAATCACCTATTTATATAAGACGATTCTAAATGATCCTTGTGATTTTATTGAATAAAGAAATTTTGACTTTGACATTGAATTCAATATGGGAAAACTTATAAGTGGTCAAAAGTCGAAACTTTAAATAAGTCATAGTTATTATGGGTACCTACTAGGTAAAAACTGCTTCTTTTCCTTGGAGATAAAATTAAGAAAGTTACACAAGTATTCCGAAAACTAGATAAAAATTACGCAACCGAAATCTAGCGTCTTCCATAGTATCTAAGACACATCCTACGATAACTTCAAAACCAGTTTGTTTGATACAAAGCCTAGGTCAGGGTCTAACACCATTCAGACACGAATTAACTACCCCTAGCCCACAATCACACAGACTAGGTACGCTAGTTCTACAACCGCTACGATTCGTAGACCTTTTCGTAGAGGCTCTACGAGTATCCAAAAAGATATAATTTTTTTTTATCTCAGGACTTTAATATGTTTCAGAATATTATAGACCTATTAGGTATTGTGCAATTTGTGTATATCTAACTTACTTTTAGGAACGCATTTCCACACAGCTTTCTTTGCTCCGTGCTTGATACATTCGTTTTGTTCATCACTCGCTGGAATCCATCTACAATAATGAACTACAAGTTTATTACTTTATCAGCATTGCTATTCAGCGCGGCAATGCAGCCAATGTCTTGGGCACGCTTCCGATTGGTACTGATTTGGATCAGTTGAGCTATCTATAAATCGTTTGCAACGGTGTGTAGATAGCTCAACTGCTTCATGTGTATTTTGTACATATTATAAATATTGTAAATACTGTATTAGTCATAATTTTCTTTGTGAATAAAGTCAGTTTATTACTTTACAAAAATATTCAAGTTTCTTATTTCTAAAGAGAAAATTATCTGACTTTATCGTTAACCCGGTAGGATAAAAGTGAGTTTTATAAAGATCTATCGATTTACTGACTAATTCAACTGAGACACTGCCATTTTTTATATTGAATTTATCGTTAGCAAAGATTTGTAAATAGCTCAACCTGTTTCTTAAGTATTTTATTAATATTATAAATATAGTGTCAGTCGTAATTTTCTTTGTGAATAAATATTTAGTCAAAAATGATCTTCTTCTTCTTCTTCGAGTCGATTGGCTCCCATATGTATTTTTTATTATTTAGTAAGTACCTAGGTACCTACTAAATATCCCGTTTTGCCCAGAAACGGGCCACGTCTATGGCATTTTCCGTGGCGTCACACAGATCCTTCCGGGTGCAGTTGTTGGTGCATTCTGGGCAAGACAGGAGGTGAGGCATTGTCTGTGGGGCTCCGCAGTCACATTGTGCTTGGTCGGAGTACCCCCATTTTACTAAGTTATGCCGGCAGCGGCCCACCTGACTCCGAAGACGGTTCAGAGACTTCCAGGTGGACCATGGGAGTAGGTTACCCATGGTCATGGTCATGGTAAAAATGATCTTGACTTTACTATAGTGTAACTTAGAAACATAGCTTATTTCGCTAAATAAGTTAGCGAACTGCGTCAAAGGTTTTGATATTTGATTAATCTTACTTGTTAGTCCCTGATACCACATAAAAATGCTTCACATCTTCGATACAAGCTGCTGAAGTCAGCACATATCGCTGGTGGATGATCACACCGCCGCAGAGCCAGTTGGTCTCTGCGATCTGAGGCTCTGCTGACGGTGCTGGCCGGAGATACACCATGTAGGGACGCGTGTCGCCTACCTCGTGGCCTTTGAGGATTCTTCGGGTCGGGAGAGTCACTGTATCGCTTATTACTCCTGGGACATACAAAAGGGTAGCTTACAAACTGAAATGATAGATAAGAATTTTTTTTTAATACTAGAAATTTTATTCACAAAGAAAATTATGACTAATACAATATTTATAATAATGTACAAAATACACATGAAGCAGTTGAGCTATCTACACACCGTTGCAAACGATTTATAGATAGCTCAACTGATCCAAATCAGTACCAATAATAAATAAGAAAATTGATAAAAATATTTTTTATAAATTACTAGCTTCTGCTCGTGACTTCGCCCGCATCCCGTTTGATCCTGTTGATTTTCCGGGATAAAAAGTAGCCTATGTGTTAATCCAGGCTACGAACTATATGTATTCCAAGTTTCGTCCAAATCGGACTAGTTAGTTGCACTTTTTATCCCGAATAGTTAACGGGATCAAACGGGATGCGGACGAAGTCGCGCGAAGATGCTAGTATTTACATAATGGGACAAGTAGATGGCCCACCTGATGTTAAGTGGTAACCTATATCAATACATTGCCTCACTAATCGTTACTTGTCCGGTTGTCACACGCAACTCGTAAGATTTTATGAGATTAATAGATCATTACCTATTAGGTATTCCAGCGATAATTAGATGATTATTAAAAAAAATTGACATTCACAAACTTACCACCTTGAACAATAAATGGAAAAAATACCAAAATAATTTTTAACTCAATCATTATTTGTAATACCTAAGCAACATCAAACCATTATTGTCAGCCAATTTATAACGTTTCTTAGAACTAGTAAGAATGAAGCAATTTCGACCAAAATGTGAATTTGTGATTGAATAATGTCTTAATTTCAATTTCATGCTTCAACGATTCATGACTTGCATGAAAGTGTTGTAGGTACTTACGATTTTCAGTACCTACCTACTTTTTCTCATTCGATTAACGACTAAAAGCGACATATTAATTGGATACCCAGTTTTTTATTGGCCATCCTGTACTTGCATACATTTAATATAATATTTCATTGAAACATTTTAATTAGCTCCGCAAACCCAGCTCAAAAAGGTGAAATCGTCGTTTTTCGTCGTTATAGCTACTCGGCACTAGATGTCGCTACAAACGCTAGAAATGAAACGTATGTCCTTCTATTCGCCAATAGATGGCGCTGTACAACTGAAATACTGACCCACTAAAACTGCAAAATTGTGCTTAGTGGTGTGACTCTACCTTACGGTTCTATGGTTGTGGGTTCGAAAAAAAGAAATATTCCGACACGTTCGATGGCTAGATATTATTTTAAGAACATTTTCCATGTGTTACGAAATTCTTAGATAAGGTAGGTAGGTAGTACCTACACCGTATTTTGTTTTTCCCTATAGTCGATTCGATTCAAACATAGTGTTTGGTCTAAGCCCACCTTTAGCCGTTTCACTTGTAAACTCTCTAAAATAAATAAATAAAATAAATAAATATTCGTGGACTTTACACACAACGCCCTCTAGTCCCAAACTAAGCAAAAATTTGCAGTAAGATAAGAATGCTTAGACATGCTCCGAGACTGAAGAATGAACCGGCAGGCTTATTAGCACAACACTTTGACAACCATTTTTACAATAAGTTGTTTATAACCTTTTCATAAATAAATAGTTACAAAATTAGTGAAATCTACGATGTTTTCTACAGCCATCCGCTAGTAACATTCCCTCATTTCAGTATTAAATGATTTGGATAATGCTAAGGATGCAAATACTTGCGAATACTTGAGTGGAGATTGCGATTAGGCAAGCGTAGTGTAGGACGCCCTCCGCCGAGATGGGACTACTTACGAATTATAAGACAGGTAGGTACTTATTACACTAAAATACAGGTTGTAAAAAAACTTTTTTTTGATAACTGAAGATATAGGTGATAGATAGGTACTATAGTTTATATTATCTGTAGTACTAATAAATATCTCATTTTAAAAAAAAAATTGTTATCCATTTATTTGGTTAAAATGTAAAATGTATGTGTGAGTTTGGCAGTAAAACACATTTATGAGAAAATATAGATAAGCATATTAACGACGATTTTGATACGCCACATACAAAACATAGAGTGAAAATTATCTAGCGCTTGAGAGCAAACTCGCCCAAGTCACATAATTCCATAATTCATAACCATAATACATTCCAATAGGACCCAACCATTATTGTAAATGCAATCTCCGCTCGCTTATCATACAAAACCATAATCTAACACCCTTTACTACTCGAAATGTCAGAGGCAATCCTATAAACCAGCTATCTTCAACAATACATTATCCCTACTTATCTATGGGCATGACACGAAACTCCGGATATATTTTATTATAAAGTGCATTGTCTATGGAGAAGCCTGGCCGACCGCCGAACGTAAATAATTTAACTGTCTTAAAAGATTCAAAAATAGTTTCCTAACATTGCCCCCCTTAATATGTACACCATTTGTCAGACCATAACTGGATTTAAACGACGCGTTACAACAGAAATGGCCACGCCTCCTGCCAACCTTCTAGCTGTTCTCTTCTAACATCAGGGACTGCGGATCTGACCGGAGCGTGGGTCTCCTTCCAACAAGTGATCTTGGATCCGTTTACCTCGTTACAGCTTTAGTAAAAATGTGCCAAATGCATCTAAAACGTGAACCATTCTAGACTTTGTTGTGCTTGGGTAGAGTTGAAATTGCAGCGTTAAAAACGACAAGGGGGGACTCAATTGAAGCGAGAAGAACCTCGAAAGGGATGGAACGTATCGTTCTGTTTAAGTTAGTCCAAACGAGTTTTTATGTTTGGAAATCGTATTAAGCTTTTGTTGGAAACTGTTCCACTCAACGGGCTTAGTAAAGGCGTTAGTGTGGTCAAACTATCGCGTTCTGGTGCAGCGGAGGGGATACTGCTGATTGGCTCGTAAGGTCCGATATTTTGTGTAACGATTCGGTCGCGCGCGGTCGACCGTAACACGCCAACTTAAACATTATCAAACAAAACCCGTGAATGTAATAAAAACGTTTAGAATTTGGAACTAACAAACCCAGTGCCATAAAAAATGAAAGGACAAATTCGGTGAATTTTAAAAAATTGTGTTTTGTGAAAAATTAACAATGTCGTCTCATTCTGATGACGACCAAGAAGAGATCAACGTGGACTCCGACAGTAGACTATCAGGTCACTGCGACAGAAGCGTTGGTTCCGAGGACAGAGATTCAGAGCATAGTTACCATGAGAGGTACAGAGACTCCCCCAACGAGCACATGACAGATCCCACGCCGAGGGTGAACCTACCTTTCAGCATATCCCGCCTGTTAGGGAAACAGTTTGAGGATATAGACAAGCGCAGAAATTCCAGGGAGAGTGATGACAGGAGTGACCAGGACACTGAATCAGAGAGTGCTAAAGATGAGATGAAAGATTCTGGGTTACCTCTCAACTTTTCACATAACCCAGGACTTTATTCTAATGGTGGGTTGTTGCTAAGGCCTGGGTTGGGGCTGGGAGGTGGTTATGGGTTCGGGGGTAGTCCCGGTGTGGTGAGAGTACCAGCTCATAGAGCCCTGGGTGCTCTCGGGGCCTGGGGAGTAGCTCTGGACCCGATGAGGCAGGCTGCTGCAGCGGCGTTCGCACATCAAGTTGTGAAAGACAGGTTAAATGGTGAGTCAAACTAAAAATATAAAAAAAAATCCATATATATTTTTATTTTTTGCGCGTATCATCAATGGATCCGTATTAAATCAGTAATTAAATAAATATAAAATGGTAATTTCATCCTAATTTTTGGCTGTTTCCATTCCTTTCACTTTACAGAATTGTTTGCAGTTTTATGTTTCATTTTCATTTGTTTTATAATATCCATACTAACATCTATCTATACCTACAGACGACATTATCAGAATTCCATTCATTGAATTAATTCCTTTAATTTTGTTATTTATGAATTCAAAGAAGCACTAGATTATTAGTGATGATTTTCTAAAACATTTTTAATTTAGTTGTAAACTTTCTTTCATTTTGATTCCAAATTAAGTGTACTACCTACTGATGAGCGAACGAGATACAGATACCTGTTGTGTTGTGTGAATATTGTGATTTCAAACTTTAACATTTAAACTACCTAGGTCTACTCTAGGGCTTGTAGAACCTTTTTTAGTAAAATATTGGTTGGTGAACGTGACAAATAACCAAAGATCTGGCGCTTACCTTGGACAGAGAATTAGTATTGCCATACAAAGAGGTAACGTTGCCAGCCTTTTGGGCACCCTGCCTGCAGTCGGTGATTTGAACTCTGTTTTCTATCTCTAGCATTTAGAATTCAGTTTTTTTTTGTTAAAAATGCTATTTTCTTAAGTATCTGTATATAGTTATTGTTTTGAAACAAATAAAATCTGTACGACTTTTTAGTAAAATCATACATAGATGGCAGAAAAAACAAAAGTTCTACGTTTTAAAAACAAAAGAGATTTTCCTTGATAGCTTCTCTTATCACCTGCTTTTCATCGCTCCTCAAATAAACCGTCCCATCTCCTGTTTGCACAACATTTTATTTTATCCCAACAAAATTGGGTGGCAATGCCCCTCTTGCCTTTGCGTGCGAAGCAATGACACATCGACAAAACTATTTCTTTTTTTTACTTTTTCGTTGCGGTGGGTGAGATTGAAGGCGCCTCGGTCAGTATCTGTCGCGCCGACTGAGACAGGGGAATTTTTTCACACAATTTAACAACAAATTGGTTTCCTGATACCATTTTTAAGACAATTATTATTGGAGCAGTCACGTAATCTTTAGTGTGGGTTTGAGGATAATAGATTTTGGTAACCAATTTGGATTCTGACTTTAAGCATCAAAATATTACGTTATTTTAACACCATCAAAGTGTTTCGTAGTTATACATAAAGGCTTCTATTCTACTAAACTAGGTAGAAAAAAAATTAAAGAAAATCCTACTAATATTATAAATGCGAAAGTTTAAATGTTTGGATGTTTAGATGTTTGGATGTTTGTGTTTCAATCACGTCGAAACTACTGAACCAACTTGGATGAAACTTGGCATATATATAGTTCGTAGCACACTGGATTGACACATAGGCTACTTTTTATCCCGAATAATTAACAGAATCTACAGGATAACATGAACGAAAAGGATTAGCAGCGCCAATTGGCAAGAGGATTTCATTGTCATGTCATGTCACGTCAGTTTGACTGGGCGTAGTACTACCTCTTTGGTCTAACGACTAGCGTTTGACATTCCAGTACGATTTCGGTGTAATGAGGTATAATGTCAAGTTTCTCAAAGAAGTATCCGCTCGGTACACGCACAGATAATATTATAATGTACACGGAAACTAGACGCGTACGAAGTCGCGGGTAACTACTAGTATTAACTATATTCATAAGACTAAGGTCTAAATAGAAAGTGTTTGACTATAAAACCACATTTAACAATACATAGTCTTACGATAAAATGTCGTTGCCTATCAATGTAATAACTACATAGTTTCATTCTAGATATTCTTTGTTATATTACTTATTGTATTGGCCTGTGTCATGTTGCTAAATAAATATTTTCTCTCTTTCTATTTATAAATCTTCGAATGGTTTTTTGTCGCTATAAATACGTGGCGTCATTTCTTCAGACAGTTTAAACAAATTAACAGCAAGCCACACTCCTAATTGCTACGCGTGCGGGCCCCCTGGGGTTTTTTAGGCCACCTTCCGAGGAAGTGTCTGTAATTGAGACAAAAGGATCCAAAAAAAAAAATGGTTCCGTACTAGTGTCGGAAATAGCGAAGCGATGACAAAAAAACGATCCAATTGGCACTAAATGCGAGTTTTTTGCTTCTGCGGAAGCTTATAATGACACAAACTTTGAAATATGGATTTCTTGGAGTTCGTGTTTTGTTGGGTACCCTTTAATTTAAGAAACCTGACAATTTTTTTTTTTAATTTTTGTACGTTGTTAAAAATCCAAAATTATTCAAATAAAGTAACCAAAATACCTATTAAATTGGACCATCACCGTTAAACTAAAAAAGCGTTATAAATATTAATTAGTTTCTACATATCCCATTTTATTTTGTGACAGGCGTCACAGCTCAGTTGGTAATGGCTCTGCCTTCCGTGCTGTGGGTCGTGGGTTCGATCCCCACCGAGAACAAACATTTGTGCGTGGAAAACATGGATGTTTGTTCTATGTCTGGGTGTTACTATGTATTATAAGTATGTATTTACAAAAAAAAAAAGTATTTAAGTATTCTATCAGCCATCTAGTTCCCATATCACAAGCTTTGCTTAGTTTGGGACTAGAGGGCGTTGTGTGTAAAGTCCATGAATATTTATTTATTTTATTTTATTTATTGACCAAAAGTAATATTTAAAAATAATTATATAATGTGTCTAACATTTTCTATCTAATTAATGCAAGTGGGTTAAAAATCTTAATAAAAGCGGTCATCAATTAGATTAAATATCACCAAGACATAACCATAGCAGGACAGACTTACCCACTTACTTAAGATATACCAGAATTGATCAATACTATAGCATTAAAATCTCAATATATTTTAATGTAGTCAATCCAATATTCAAATTAATTTGTTAAGTATATTTGTAAAACAGTCAAATCAAATTTTATAGGAGCTTCAAAATTCGCCCGTTACTAAAATACATTTTTATGGGTAGTTTATGGACGATAGCCACTCAAAGTTACCAATAAAATATTCTACGTTTGTTCGCGTGTGGCCAACTCTTATGACGGACTTAAAACCTCCGTCGTGGCTTAAGAGGGCTATCACAGTTTGGCCGCGATTCAAGGGCTGGCGCGCGTCTGAGTTCGTCTGAGGGTCTGAGATCGCATTTCATGCAGTTTTAAATTACGTTTATTGAATATAATAAAATAAATTGTTTAAATAAAATGTATACAATTTTATTGATTATGAACTAACGTTTATTTTGGTATAATTTTTACCTTATAATATTAATGTAGTATGGAGAAATTAACGGCTAATTCTGAACGTTTTAAGAAATTTTATGGTTTTGAATTGATTTTTTTTTATAGATATCCCATACTTATTTCTGAATTCCGGGGCCGCTACGGTCAATGGCAGTATATAAGAGATATTTGTAGATATTTTTCATTTCGTTTGCTTTGCACAGTAGTTCAATCCAGGAGCTTGAAAAAGGGTCTGCGCGAGTTTTATTAAAAACTTGTTTCGGAATTTTGGCTTTATTTAAATATATAAGGAAAAATTGCAAAAAGCGAGGCCGCTACGGTCAATGCGAATAACTATTCTACACCATACAATAAATCGAAGTTATCTAAGAGTTTCAGATTCAGAGATCTAGAACGTCAAAAATGGGCATTTTCACGGTTTGACCGTGATATCCGCCTTAACGACTACCAGACCCGGAACCGACAGTTTAACGGGCCCTCTGATGCACGGAAGCGCTCAGATATAAATGCCACTAGCGGTCACCCATCTCAATAGTGACCGCGCTGAACGTCGCTTAACTTAGGTAATCGGTGAAGTTTGACTAAGCAAGCCCAGCCACGAGCGCTTTATTCTACGATTATTTAACGACTAGGAAATTATTCAACCGCTCGTTGTTGACAGAAAAATAGTAATAGTTTAGTAGCAATGTTATTCGGAGCGTGTCATCTCAATGAGATAGTTTTCCGTTGTTCTGTGGTAGTCGCGTTTCATTGCACAGCCCCCGTATTCCAATATTTTGCTGTCAAGTTGTATTTCACTGCCTAGTGTAATTTCTTCAGGTCACGTGGTACAATTTTGTACCACGTGATCATTCTTTTTGACAGCCAAATATGCGCGAAAACAAACTAAATGACATCATAATGTCACTATTTAGTCACAGAATAACTATGAGTTAGTATGAACTGACCATGATTTAAAACTTTGCAGTTCAACTGAGATTGGAATACCCCTGCAGAACGGCTTACTTTTCTCTGTTCTGTGTTTCATTGCACCCGCGTCGATATCGTTTGCGATTTGACGTTTTATTATGAACTTTGAAACTGGATTTGAAAATATTATTTATAGGTACCGACACATGTCCATTTGCAACGATAGTGTGACATTTTAAAACCGCAACTTTACTGAAAACGAGTTTTTAACTTTGTATGAAGCGATAGAGTAACTATTAAGGAATTAAAATATTGATAAGAGAAAATATTGCGTCTTATTTAGCTAAATTATAGCGATTGAAAAAAAAAGAGTAAACTTATGACGAAAAGTCGTATTATTCAACAAGTCTGAAATAAATTGTTTCATTTTTATCACTTGGAATATTGAGTTTAATTCAGGGAAAGATAATGTATTAAAATAGCTATATTCATCAATGAACTTTAGGTAGAGATAGGAGATATTGTAGAGAATTGACATTTTCTACAAAACGATTCTAAAATATAAGTGGCTAAGTAGATAGTGATACGTGTATAAGTATTAATCTACTCATAGAAACATTTTCTTAGGTAATAATATTTTTTTTCAAACTTTCACTTACGTATTTCACAAAAAGCATTAGAACTTTCAAAAGGCCTACCAATTAGTGTTGACAAAACTTTAATATTATATGAAATCAATAAACTCAATATTATTGGGTCTTTCCGGTAATAACCAACACCATTTCCGGTGTCATTATGGTGACCGCATAAGCCATAGTTTTATTCCTTACGATTTCTCCATCCGCAATGCTCTGCTCTCAAAATGATGATGAAAAACATTGTGAGAAAAAGCGCGGTTTTGTCAGTTTTACTCTTAATGACTTATTGACCATGTATTATTTGTATCCGAGGTTGAAAAGATGGTATCAGTGCACCTAAATTTCATTTCCCAGTCACTACGTCTAGTAAAGTTACCTACATTGCTTGGCAACGTCGACCAGACTTGCGGAGCGCTACTGTATGTTGCGCAATGTAACTCTTCAGCCTACTAAACTCATCACTTAGGAGTGTGTAAACCGATCAATAAGGGATGTGAGGTTGTAAGTTGTAAATCATCAATGAAATCACTATTTTACAAGTTATACAACGAATTATTATTCTACTTTTACACATTCATACAAAAGACATAAACGCGTTATGCCACTTATAACCTTTTCACTCCATAAGAACTAAAATGACTCAACTCAAATTGGCGTTTACAACCTTCTGTTCTTGGTTCACAGCCACAAGGTAATCACCGTAAGCCTCTGTAATTCACTCTAATTCACTTTGCCGACACGATTTTGACTTATTATTTTAGTAAAGTCGGGTTTTTTTAAAAAGCGGCAAGCGCAAATTGGTGACCGCGATTTCTACGTAAAATATTGCTTGATTTTTCTTATTTCACAGTGTGAGACTCGTTTTGAGGCAATTATTGCTTTAGTCGGAAATCTTGTTGCGATCAAAATAATATTTTTTACTGAACCTTTGCATTGTTATTCTCTTAGATCTTCTTCTTCTCTGTTATATGGCCTCTGTCCGTCATTTCAACAGACAATTTTGCCAGTGTCAAGTGGATTATTTGAAATAAGTTTAGTCAAGTCGAGTCATACGTCAAGTCATTAGATCGTAAAGGTTTGGGATTTTGACATTGAGTGAGTTGATAATCTTCAAAAATGTTGAAATGTGCGAGCGAGAAGGTTGTTTGACGTCACCCATCGCCTCAAAGGTTTACTCTATCTGCCTACATCTTACGTTGTTCAAATGACGTTGGCCGCTTTTAAAAAACAAAGGCTTTAATGAACGTTTGCCAGAATTGGGTCAACAACTTGAATGATTAAACTGACTCATCGGATAGTCCATTGTTTAGAAGAGGCATACAGTAAGCTGTGAGATAATCAAAAAGGATTTTCATTGGAAAACTGCATTAACTGCAATTTAAGATCATACTTTTTGAATTTTTTTTATTGGATTTCATGGACATTTCACACAACGCCCTCTGCCCCCGTATGCCAATCTTTTGCTGTCAAGTTATATTTCACTGCCCAGTGTAATTTCTTCAGGTCACGTGGTACAAAATTGTACCACGTGACCTCACCTCACACCTCATTCTTTTTAGACACTTGACAGCAAAATATGCGCGAAAACACATCAAATGACGTCATAATGTCACTATTTAGTCACAGAATAACTATGAGTTAGTATGAACTGACCATGATTTAAAACTTTGCAGTTCAACTTTGATTGGCATACCCCTGCTGGTTCCAAATTCAGCAAAGCTTGTGATACGGGAACTAGATTGCTGGTAAAATACTTGTATACTTTTTCCTTGGACATACATAGTAACAAGCAGACATAGAAAAAACATGATTATGGAAACATGTTTTGGAATCAAAAGTTGGAGTAATTTTATCACAATAATGCTGGCGATTCTGTTGTTGCATTTTTCTAAACTAACCTAATTTGACAGCACTAAAAATGTTGCCGTCCCTTTCTCATAAACTGAAACGACAAAGACAGCTATAATTTTAACGCTGTCAAATTAGGTTAGTTTAGAAAAATGCAACCACAGAATCGATGCCACTACCATGTTCCGGGGCAATAAACATTTTCTTGCATGCCATTATTGTTAGGTAAAAGTAATTTTATTATCTATGATCCTTAGATTAATATTAGTGTGATATGATTGTCTTTTAGGTAAATACCTAAATATTAGGCTTTAAAATATTTTACTACGTTTAAAAGTCAGAAGTTATCAAATAAATAGATCTGACCAAAATCGAAAGAAAATAAAAAAACTTTTATAGCATAATAATCAGAAATCTCTTAATTTGCGTTCCTTTGATCTGCCCGACCATTCACTTAAATGATATAATTAAAAGCCAAGTCACACCGACTCCAGACTGTGACAAGGAAATCATCATTATCATCTCACCGTGACCACCATGACACTAACCAGAAAAGTCGCTTTTAATAATAAAACCACATTTGATTTTTTTTTCTTCCTAAGCCAGTCAACAAATTTTACTTATCTTTACTTACAAATGTTTTGAGCATAAGCTGAAATTCACTTGTGTAAACGTCATCAGAAATTGATCACTTTTTTTTAAAGTAGTATAATACTACTTTTTGGATGAGATTTAGGTATATTAATTAATCATAGTGGGAAAAATTTTAGCTTTAATTAATAAAGTATACTTAGGTACGCATTTATTCACAAAAAAATCGACGGTTGATAGATACAGTATTTTATAATAATTACGAAATACACATTGAAACAGTTGAGCCATCTACAAATCGTTTTATTCATGAACTAGCTATTTTAAAACTTTGCTTTATCATAACAGCAAGAAACATACAAAAATATGTCATGAATCATGCTAGACAAAGTACGAATAGTTTTTTTAAACTCTTGCTTTGGATATTTCGTCATCCGTATTCGGCTGTCTGTGTGGCAAGATCTTAAAACTTCATAATTGTTATTTTACAATGATTTGTTTGTTTTATTACGATCACGGTCATTTGTGTCCATAAAATAATGCTTACGGCGTTTTAAACGTGTTTGTAAACGATCAAAGCGTAAGACTGCAAATGCACTTGGCGACTAAGTCGCGGCGGCCTGTTTGCCAAAAGATTATTCGTTTGGTCGCCGCGACCGGGCGACTCTACCGTGGCCAAACGTCAGGTGGCTAGAACTGTCAGAATTACGCGCTGCCAACGCTTTTGACCAAGGTCGTCGATATAGCCTGAATTAGTAGCCTGAAATGGCAGTGGGCTGGCTATGTTTGCCGTAGAACCGACAATCGGTAAAGCAAACGAATACTTGAGTGGAGATCACGTTTAGGCAAGCGTAGTGTAGGACGCCCTCCGGCGAGATAGGGCGACGATATGATAAAAAGATAGATAGATAAAAACTTTATTGCACACACAGAAAAAAGAAATTACAGAAAGAGAGAAACATAAAAATAGAGAGTACAATGGGCGGCCTTATCGCTAAAAGCGATCTCTTCCAGATCTGCGAAATGTAGCTGACAGACCGATGAGAAGAGAAAACGAATGAAAAGCTACGATTCCAGCTGCCTTTCAGCCATTTCTTTAATAAATGCTCTCAGATGGCAAGTTTTTTAGAAGAATTGAGCCCCTGGCTGTCTTACGGTTGGCCGCTCGACTACAACGCTCGATATTTTACGAGATTCTCTGGTCGCCGCGACTTGGTCGCTAAGTGCGTTTGCAGCCTATGCACTTTTAAATCTTTAAGGAATAATAGTTTACAATTGCTTAATTTCCGTCAACTTTAGGTAAATGACGTCTTGTATCTTTGTTTTATTTTAATGCTAGTTTTGAAACTATAAACAAAGGTAGTGGCATTTAAAATCTGTTAAAATTACTTTTAAATACCTACGCTATCAACCCGAGTACTTTATAACTACATTTTGTAATACGTAGTGGTTTTTTAAAAGCTGTTCAAACGGAATTCAACAAAAAATAACACGCAATATTTTTATTTTATCAAAATTGAACTTGGACCCGACCAACAATATTTAATACAAATCACTAACTGTTTATAAATTGAATAGTTTTATTATCCACTATATAATTTATTGTAACACGTAATACAAGTTTTTACTTAAATCAAGCACAATTTTAAGCACGGGCCACTCGTGGCTAGGCTTGCTTAGTCAATTTTCACTGTCTAAGTTAAGCGACGTTCTGCGCGGTCACTAATTGGATGGGTGACCGCTAGTAGCGTTTACATCTGAGCGCTTCCGTGTTTCAGAGGGCATGTTAAACTGTCAGTCTCGGCTCTGCCACGACAATTTCGTCATCAGAGTTGGCCACTCGAACGAACGAACTAAGACAAATTCTGAAAACTGTAAAAACACAGTAACCATCTGAACCATCCTCATGACCCTATCTACCTACTTAGTAAAACGGCAAACCAATTAAGGGTGAGTCATAAACAAGGGGAACTTCACACATACAACATAACCCCAGGGCATATCATCGCATATTGGAGGCGTCAAATTTTCATAACCGTATCGCTAGAGATGTGGTAGTAGTACGGAAAAATAATATAAATACGGATACTAATCGGAGATGCTTAAAACGGAGAGAACAGGGATTAAATTTTGAATTCTTTTTCTGAATTTTGAATTAATACTCAAGTCGAATAATCACACAAACAAACATAGTTTTTTTTTTCATTGAGCATTGTTGTAGCACACGTTCCTATCTTAGGCTTTCAATGGCTATTTCTGAACATAGTGAGCTAGATTTTTGAAGATGCTTAACAAAAAATATAGGCACCAGGCAGAGTACTAACCACAGGTACTAACTATTACTATTACTACGATAACTTTTACCATGGAACCATCAGTGTTAGCGCAAAAAAATCTATTCTATTTCTGTTTCATACAAAATTCGACTATTCGACAGGTGTCACAGCTCAGTCGGTAATAGCTCTGCCTTCCGTGCTGTGGGTCGTGGGTTCGATTCCCACCAAGAACAAACATTTGTGCGTGGAAAACATAGATGTTTGTTCTATGTCTGGGTGTTACTATTTAATTATAAGTATGTATTTACAAAAAAAAAGTATTTAAGTATTCTATCAGCCATCTAGTTCCCATATCACAAGCTTTGCTTAGTTTGGGACTAGAGGGCGTTGTGTGTAAAGTCCATGAATATTTATTATTTATTTATTTATTTCATACAAAATGCTGTAGGTAGGTAGGTAAGGCTATGATTTTTCCCGCTAGCACTGGTTTTAATAAGGAAAACTTGTTCATAATTGACTCTACTCCTCGAAGATTACATTCGGTATAAAATCTTATTTCTTTATTGCACACAAAACAGGACATAAACAAAAGGCAGAAATAGATAACATTACAAAAAAGAGTTTCCGAGAAAAAATATTTTTGTTCCGGAACCAATTATTCGTGCCTATGTCACAGTCACATCACTAGTAATATCGCGAGCCTCCTCCCGGGAAATGTGGGTAAAGCTAGGGAGGGACCGTATTTTAGTGTATCGATGATTTTGTGGCACCTATCTTGGGATATAAAAACGGAGAAATATGTTTCGGAAAGTGAAAATGAAGGTTCAAGTCGAGTGTGTTTATTTTTAGTTTACGGTTTGTGTCGTTTTGGTAATGTATTTTTGTATATTTATAATTATTTTTAGCTATATTTTATTTGCACAGATTTGCGAATAACTTTTTAACCAATAAACATTTTATATTCACATGATGCAAAGCAAACATTTATTATATTTGGACTTAGTAACAAGTTACACGCCAAGTGGATTAAATCTATTTTACAAAACTTTTTCCTCTAAATTACTTATAAAGAGATTAGAGAGATTAAAACACATTTGAAAAATGTCTTTTTTTCTGTTGTTGTTTAGTTATGATAATAATTAAATAAAAAGTCTTATTTAAGTACAACTTATGCCTAAACTTGTTTTTAATCTCATTTTACCTTCTTTGTAAAATTACCATTTTTACTAACTCTAAGTTTATGCTTACGGAAATAAGTAATTCCTTATTTATAACTTTTTATAGAGGTTGATTATGTTTAATCGGCGATATTAAGCGGGTTTGTTCTAACGGCGTAAATTAATGATTATATTTTAATTGACTATTTATTACCTATGAGATCTTTTTAAAGTTTCGATTTTTTGTGAATCAGGACTAGTTTTTTGTGTAACTTTTGTATTTACAAGTTTTATAAAAACATACTAAGTATACTTCTCACAAAAAATAGAAAGATTTTTTTATAAGTATAGTTTCTAAAATAGATATGACGTTAAAACAAAATTAGCTACTTGGTAACTTGGTAGAACATTCAGACCGGCGTCAGGAGATTGACAGGCGTCACAGCTCAGTCGGTAATGGATCTGCCTTCCGTGCTGTGGGTCGTGGGTTCGATCCCCACCAAGCACAAACATTTTGTGTGTGGCAAAACATAGATGTTTGTTCTATGTCTGGGTGTTACTATGTATTATAAGTATGTATTTACAAAAAAAAGTATATAAGTATTCTATCAGCATCTAGTTCCCATATTACAAGCTTTGCTTAGTTTGGGACTAGAGGGCGTCGTGTGAAATGTCCATGAATATTTATTTATTTATTAGACCTTGACTCTACATTATACATGTCAATGTAACCCGTCAAATAAAATAAATATTCTGATGATAAAACATGGGTGCAAATAAAAATATATCGACGTATTTTTATAGTCCAATCCATAACGGTTATAAAACGTGCAATATCTCAAAAGTGTAAATATATGGCTTCCCGTCAGTACAACCGCGCGCGTAATATATCTATTATTACTCTTGAAGGTTTTTCTGTTTAGTAGCGTAAAAGTGCTACTAAATTGATTGCTTTTTTTATAATAAATTCTAAATTTTTAGAATAAATAGGTATAGTATAGTAATAGTCGACTTATTCTGTCGTCTTATGTATTATGTATTTGAAAAAAAAGTATATAATGTAAGTACTCTATCAGCAATCTAGTTCCTATATACAAGCTTTGCTTCGTTTGGGACTAGAGGGCGTTGTGTGAATTGTTCATGAATATTTATATTATTTATACTCTGTATGGAAGAAATAGACAGAAGATTTTTTTAAACAAAATGATACATTGTTATTACAATGTTGGAACGGAAATTATTATTTTAAACTGTTTTTTAGTAAACAACAGCACCAGCTTTTATTAAATAAAATATTTTTTTTTATAAAATAAAGGTTTTCAAAACAAATAATATAATAAGTTATCCAAACTAAGCAAAGGTTATTAATAATTAATAATATTTTATAAATCTGATCTGGTTTTTTATCAATAACCACATTTTTTAAATGTATACCAAAACATAATAAACCCTAATCATTATTGTCCATGGTGTTTTAAAAAATAATTTCCATAAAATAAACTTTACACATTATACAGACTAATTGCGACGACATCGGGACATTTTAATGAGGCAAATGAGCTTGCGTGCACATAACAACTGTCATGTCAACATCCCTGAACATTCCACTGCTGCTTAACCATCTGATTTTATTGGAAGCTGGCAACAACAACAACAAGACAAAACAACACGTAAGGGCCAACGCACATCTATCGACAAAACTGTTTTGTCGCGTACTTAGTGACGTGAAAATAAATTTTCTGTTATAACGAAAACAGCATATGATGAATGCTTCCTCGTCATACGCTTTTTTCGTTGTAACGAAATTCACATCAATTGACACGACGCATGCATAAAATTATGTTTACCTATCTATTATAGCATTGTTTAGTACCTACCTATTAAACATTGCTTTATACGCACATACCTAGAGAATGAACTGTGCTTTTTTAATAAATAAGAATATAGTGTAATTATGTAGTGTACTTAATATTATTATTAAGTACTTAGGATGATTCTCATTAAATAAGCAAGTAACGAAAACAGCAAATAAAAAGAAGCATATTGTAACTAAAAAAGTTTTACTGACAGTTTCACATCACTAACTGTTCGACAAGACGTTTTGTTTTCGGTTTGCGTTCGCCCTTAACCATCTGATTTTATCTGGAAGCTGGCAATAACAACAACAAGACAAAACAACACGTTATTGTAGATGAGTTTTTTTTTTCATTTTACTTTGTCAATGAAGCGAACAAAACAATACACAATCAATGGTATCTGAGACTTTACAATTTTAGGGCGGCTTGCACCAGAATCACTAAACGTGTTTAACAGCTAAATAGATTTAAATCTGACGTATTTATATGACTTGACAACTCGCTAAATACTATTTAAGAGTTAAACGCGTTTAACGATTCTGGTGCAAGCCGCCCTTAGAGGTTTAGAAAACAATTGGTTCAAAATATTATTTTCTTTAATATATAAAGATAGGTTTTATAACACATTTTGTAAAATATTGTATAGATACTTTTTTCTATGTAAAGGTTTTTTTAAAATAAATGAATTTATAATTAACATGTCATGATTCACCTTTATGCATTTTACCTAACAAATATTTATTGCATTGATTACCTACAATAGTTTTACTACAATTTTCTTTGAAAATAAGGTGTTGACATGATATGCATTAATAATAAAAAATATTGTTCAATGGAAAAAAATGGTATAATTTAATTTATAAATTCAACTAATTAAAAAATATCGCCGATAGAACGCATTGAACCTTAATTTAATAGTAGTTGAGGCGCACATAAAAGGGTGTGCAAAAGTTAAACCACCTTTTTTAACCTCAATAAGGCGATTTATGTTAGTTACGTGTTTAACAAAAGGGTTTGTAAAAGTTCACAAAGATGCCGCTGTTTTATATGCAAATGTATGCGAGTACTGATTTCAAAACCTACATTGCAATGGCTACAAGACTCCAAGTAGAATATTCTTTATTAAGTAAAGGTAGATTTTTTAAACTATTTGTATCATTAATTTCGCTAAAGTTGTATTGCATTGCATACAAGTAATTAAATTTAAAATTTAAAAAACACCCGAATCTTAGATCTATTTTCATCAAAAATAGCTAAGAACACTCCCGACTAATTCCCCTTTCAAACAAAAAAAACAAAATCAAAATCGGTTCATCCGTTTAGGAGCTACATTGCCTCAGACAGACACACACACACAAAAACGTCAAACTTATAACACCCCGTCGTTTTTGCGTTGGGGGTTAAAAATCACTTGAATCGTCCTAAAAACTAAATGAATCTAAGACAAATAGAAGAACTGAATAACAAAAAAAAAATTAAGTGAGGTTTTTTTAAAATAGAATAATAGAGTAGATTTAGGACTTTTTAACTATGAAGAAGTTCTAAATCTGATTTATTTTTTTAAAAAACCTTACATAATTTGTTTTTTTTCGATTGGCATTCCTCGCTCACGCTTGAAATTCTATCATAATAAATAGTTGTTTTGTTCTGAATTAAACTTTTTATTTATTTACTAGGTTTAGTAATTTCTCGCAAAAACATTACCTGTGTTGTGACTGTGTACCAAATAAAATGTTGTCTAACTCTATCTCTATTTCTCTATTGGCTAGCTTTGTTACCCGACTCTTGCAAAATAATCTAAGAAATCATTCATTCATTCAACTATCAGTATTGCCCATTCGTTCCTCAAAATGCACAACCCTACCACAGCAGTAGGTATAAGGCTGCCCATTATCTCAGAATATCGTTCAGAGATTGCACCGTGCTTCCATATCTCACGAACACCGGTTTGCAATTCGAGTTTCGTTCATTAACGACCTGATAAAGCTTTGTTTTGAAACAATGGATTTAAAAAATAATCTTTGTATTCGAAGTTTGAATGCAACAAATTTAGATATTTGTATTTTAGAGATGATCGAAGTCAAAATAAAAAGTTTCTTTATTCAATAAAATCACAAGGATCATTTAGAATTTTGATGTGATTCAGGTTTTAGTTTAGATTTAAAATAAATTCCTTTGCGATTGAAAATAAAAATCGGCTATTATTTAATCCTGTTAAACCTAGCTGTAATTATTTTTAAATTGGTAAAAATATCAAAAAAGGATTGAAATTCGAAGCTGTAAAATTATAAAACACTAACGAGAAATTATAAAACTTTTTCTTATCTCTATTTACGTAATGATGCACAAACCTCATTTTTTTAAACCTAAAAATGGGGGTTAAGTATATCTATCTAATTATTTATTTATAAGTGTTTCGATTCCAATTTTAAAACCAAAAAGTCTACCATAGATTGCAACACTGCACAGAGCTTAGCAATACACTTGTACACACAAGTGAAAAAGCAAAAAGCCTGCGCATAGCCTTTGTCCTCCGAATGCATCTAAACCGCGCTCGATTGCATTGCGCTTTCAACCCGTGAATATTGTACGAGTCCCGATTCCCATGCGTACTGGCAGCGACAAAAGTCTAACTGAAACCAAAATGTATGTAAAGCTTTTGACTTCTTTGTTAGATTTTATTGGTACATTAATACAGCTCATTGTGAAAGAGTTCATCCGGAAAGTACCAGTTTTGCCCGAAGTGTCGTGGAGCCACATGGAAACCTAGTACAAAGTCAGGACAAAACTAAGTTTAAGTGACCGGAATAAAACAAATCAACCGAAAAAGCTTGTAAATAAGGTAGATTTGTTTTTTTTTCACTTCTAAATTCAGTACAAGAAGGGCTCACTACTGAGAAATAAATTCAGCGGTATCATTTAATACCGATCGTGGGTACAACCGTACACTGCCAACGTTTTTTTGCACGCCCGAAAACATTTTTTTATGCCAAACCATATTGTTTAACTATCAGTGACTGCAAAAATACAAATGTTTGAATTGTAATCGATCAACAGTATTCCGACATCGCCCAACCACTTTTCACCCCGACAGTAGCAGTAGTCCGTAACTAGTGGGAATTGCTCGCTTGTTGCGTGCAAAATGTATGAGATTTTGTCCGTTTATTTTTCGCAGTCGACTGTCCGGAGCGTAATTGAAAAATGTTTACTCGCGTTGTATTGATTTTTTTTGTACAGTGGGCGTGTTTTGTTGTTTGTCTGGCATGCAGTGATACGTTTATGTTTTGGTTGTACGAGTGACTTCTGGCTACGGTGTCATTTTTAACTACTTTTCTCCACGAATGTCCAATGAACAAATATATGGATACGCAGTTTGGTTTTCTTAGTTATTTAGGCTTAGATTTACAGACAGTTTATGTTATAAAGTAAGTCCTCTTCTTCTTATTAATTGCCTCTGTCCGTCATTTTGACACACAATTTCGCCAGTGTCAAGGTGTCATTTCAAATAATAAAAAAACGACTTGACGTATGACTCGACTTGACTAAACTTATTTCAAATAATCCACTTGACACTGGCAAAATTGATTGTCGAAATGAGGGACAGAGGCCAAATCTAAAAGAAAAAGAAGAAGATACTTAGAACGAATGCACTAGACTACGTTGTTCCCATTTTAATATTTAATTCTTATAAAACACTGTAATCCGGTAAAAATAGAGCTCACATCTGGTAAATCCGTAGATATCATTCATCCAAACTTCCTCACGTAGTCATTCAGCGAGGAGTTGAAAAAGAAAGGACAAGAAGACGAATGTGTTCCACATAATTGGGCAATAGTCGCGTCCCGAGGGATTTGTGAGCACTCCATCTTACGGACGGTGGCATTTGTTCTCACTTTTTAACCCCTGATGAAAAAACGACGGGGTGTTATAAGTTTGACGTGTCTGTGTGTGTCTGAGCCTCTGAGGCAACGTAGCTGCTGAACGGATAAACCGATTTTGATTTTGTTTTTTTGTTTGAAAGGTGAATTAGTCGGGAGTGTTCTTAGCTATGTTTGATGAAAATCGGTCCAAGATTCGGGGGTTTTATTAAATTAATTTAATTACTTGTTGTAATACTAGTTAAAAGCCGACAACTTCGTTTGTGTTTCCTTAGACTTTTTTATACAATTAGTTCTACAAAAAAAGTCTTAAGGAACAAAATGAATGATGAAAAGAATGATGGAACCAACCGATGGCCAACCTGATGTTAAGCGGTTATCTCTGCTTATAACAATGCATTGTCTCATTGAGCACGTCCACTGAGGACGTGCCCTGTGATGCATTGCACTGCGCCCATCACTCTGAAACATAAAGATGTTTAGTCTTATGTGCCTGTAATTACGCCGGCAATTAAATACTTATAAATATAATTCATATTATATTATTCAAGGATCCATATATTTTTTCAGGAAAAGCTTCTAATGTTATACTTTCAGTAGGGTTGCCACCGAATCCCGCCGCATTCTTAAATGACAAAAGGTAGTGAGAAAAGCACTAAACAGTAAATGGGCATAACCTTAATCGTGTATTGCATAACAGCTTATTGCAAAGTCATAAAATAAAAATAAATTCACTTTAAACCGAGGGGCGAAAGGGTTTCAAAGGGGTTGGTTGGATAATATCAGAAAGGGAAGCTCTCAAAACTAATTAGCTTGTTAATTTTTCTTCTTTATAATCAGTTTTTTTTTAATTACGAACGATGATTAAAAATGTCGAGATAATTTTAAATTAATCTTATTTTTCTCGTTTCTTTGAGATAAAGTTACTTCATTATTTTTTATTGTTGAAAGGAGAAAGGGCAAAATCGTAAAGAATTTGGTACTCTTTCGTGATCGATTAAATATTATGTGATTATTGGCCCCTATGTAGTTATCATTTTAATATAATAAAATGTAGAAATTTAATAAATTACAATACAAATTAACATATCATGAAATATTTTATATAAAAACAAACAATTGTTTTTTTGTTTTATTTACTGATACATAACAAATAGGCCTTTACATCTATTGAAGATGATTTATACAGCGTCAGGAGGCAACCTATGCCTACACTTAACGGGACACTGTAGTGCCTGGGACAATGTTTAGATGGAGTAGGCTTGCCCAGCACCTATACCATCCTCTCAGCCTAGTCAGCCGTATCCACAGGAAAGACAAGGTCAATACGTGCGGAGCTGACTAAGCCAAGGGTTTCCTCACGATGTTTTCCTTCACCGTAAAGCTCGTGTTAATGCGCATATAAATTTTCCGAACGAAAAATGCATTGATGCACGGTCGGGATTTGAACCCACGACCTTCGGATCGAAAGTCGAGGTACAATCCCACTCGGCCAACACGGCTTTACGTGTGATACATAACAATATTTAAGAAAATACTAAATCCCTGAGAAAAAAAAATTATGGACAAAATTTTATTAAAAATAAACTCGGATTAATAAATAAATAAATATTCATGGACATTCCCCTCTAGTCCCACACTAAGCAAAGCTTGTAATATGGGAACTATATGGCTGATAGAATACATACTACATACATTATATACTATTTTTATGTAATTACGTACATATATATATATTAACAGACAGGACAAATATCTATGTTTTCTACGCGCAAATGTTTGTTCTTTGTGGGGAGATTTCTACCTGTTTGTGAGGTGCGGTGCGGCACGATGACGGGGCTTCAACCATCATCACATCATTTAGGGACCGCTTTTGAGTTAGTATAGTGTTAAATACTCCGTAATATGTGTAGTGCGAGTGCAAACTAGTGCCACCTATAAAGAACACAAAACCAAAGTGTCTTCGCCTTAAGTAAATAGAGACAATAAGAAAAGTGCCAATGGACACATTCTTAGATTAGTTTATGATAAAAATTTAGGACAATGTAAAATTACTAATTAGCCTGCATTGTGGCTAGATCGTAATATAATTAAGGTATTAGTATTATTTATTAGTACATGTACACTAAATTAATAAAAAAAAAAATTTAGGGTCCGCGATCGGAGAAGTTAGAAGATAGAATGCAAAGTTCTAACCTCGTGGCTAGGCTTATGCTTAGTCAATTTTCACCGATTATTTATGTTAAGCGATGTTATGCGCGGTCACTATTTAGATGGGTGACCGCTAGTGGCATTTACATCTGAGCGCTTCCGTACTTCGGAGGGCACGTTAATAGTTAGAAAACCATATCACCGACTGCTGAGTGTGTGCCCAAAAGGCTGGTACAGTAAGTATAAAGGCTTTGAATTTGAATTTAGATAGATATATTCATGGACATTTCACACGACGCCCTCTAGTCCCAAACTAAGCCAAGCTTGTAATATGGGAACTAGATGCTGATAGAATACTTATTATTTTTTTCGTAAATACATACTTATAATACATAGTAACACCCAGACATGGAACAAACATCTATATTTGCCACGCACAAATGTTTGTTCTCAGTGGGGATCGAATCCACGACCCACAGCACGGAAGGCAGAGCTATTACCGACTGAGCTATGACGCCTGTCACTTATTTTAAAGGCTTATTTTACATATTTGCCAAACATAAACATCCAGACCCTTATTACCACGTTCACACACATGTTCAAATTACGAAGTTTTCTACCAAACTCTCCCAAGTTTAAGAGCCTTTGTCTCATAAGGTCTAACAGTAACCATACCATGATCCAAACACATGAATCATATCTCGCTAACTCGATTACCACCCACCAAACCCGGTTACGCACCCTTTTCCGCCCTGATGGGTTGTGACAGAGAATATGTTTATATTTAACTTTGGAAGTATTTGCACTGTTTTAATATAACTTTTTATATTTTAAAAAGTCACTATAGCATTTTGTATGATGTATATTTTTTAGTAGCTTTAAACTTCTTTGGATTCAAGTAATTATATGAAACAAGTTTAAAAAAAAATATAGGGGTCTGCATCTTTTTTGTAATTCGCAGTGTTAAATGTGTTAATTAAAATTTATGTGCTTTTATGAAAAAAAAACATAAATCTTGGAACATATTCATGATTATTAAAACAACAGCCTCCATTGTAGTTTTGATCATCTTTTATTCACAAATAGGTCTTTACTCATGAAGTTTATTATTCTTAGTATTGGCCATAATCAACCTAAGTACAAGACGACTAGGGTTAGTTTCTCCCCTATGAATTTTCCCTTTAAAAATTCTTTTCCGTGGTCTACACCTCTTGTAGCTACAGCGTGGATAGTAGGTAACCATAAAATTATGCACGGAATATAATTATATTTTGTTCGAGTTATATTTCAATAGTTTTTTTAGCTTACCTGCCTAGCTCTATTGATGTTTAACCTTTCGTGCACTTTAAAACCAAATTATAAAGCATAAAGTCACTAACAATATTCTTAAACTACTCCTACACCCCCTCATTGCTTAGTAATTTGCGGTCACGTGAACCAGCCATTACGAGCAGCCGACCAATGGCAGAGCGTCATTTAATACGATTCCATATTTGAAAAGGAAAAAATGAAATATGAGAAAGGGTTTAAATTTAGAATAAGGTAACAAATGACAGAAATGTCGTTTGAACTTTAGGTCCTATGGTATATTCTAATGTATTCTCAAGAAAGAGAACAAAATACGACGCACTCATTATATGATAGGTAACCAACGACAAAAAGCCTAGGTTAAAAAGTTACTTATTGCAAAATAATATTCTAATTCTAAATGAAATCTGCAAAGAGTAATTGAATGTTTTAAAATAACCCTGAAATACATAATACAAATCGTTCCATGTGAAGAGTTAACGTACCTGAATAAATTGCCGAAGTAAATGGCTATAATAACGTTGTCATTACGTTATGATATCGATTCAACATCGAATACAATATCGTTAAACATGATCTCATCTCACGGGCCATTTAATGCAAATCGATCTATTACGGAAAATACCGACGATTACGATCTCCCGACCAATCAAAATGATCCATTTATATGAATGTAATTTATTGAGTTTCAAAATTTTAAAACCATTTAGCCGCCATTTTGTCTGTAATTTGAAAACGTGGTAACCGCTACTCGGGACCATTCTACGGCTTCTTTTTTCAAAAGTTGGTATCGAATATAATCTGTGGTTTGTAGTTTATCGCTCTTTTAAGTCGAAGGAAAATGATTATTATTGTAATTCCGCATTATGATGGATATCTTTGATTATTATTGTAATAACGTATGAATTACAGCGAATACAATGCGTAGGTATGTATAATAATGAGATTTTTATTTATTCATAACTTTGTATGGATAATGGTTACTTGCGTTATTGCATAAATCGTGATTTCAATTACAAAGATAACAATATAAATAAGATAATTAGCATTCATACACACATATTAACATTTATGTAGGTATATAGATTTATCGTTACATACAAAAAAGTTTGAGTAAGCGTACATATTTAGGTATATTTATTTTGACCTAATGTAGAAAAAAATAGAGCGTTCAATGAACTAAACTTTAGTGCCAAATAACATACTAATTTTGACATTCTCCTTTACAATATTCTTTTTTTTTCAGCATCATTTCCCATCACAAGGCGGATCGGCCATCCCTACCAAAACCGAACACCTCCAAAACGCAAGAAGCCTAGAACCTCCTTCACGAGGCTGCAAATAGCTGAACTAGAAAAGAGGTTTCATAAGCAGAAATACCTCGCGTCTGCTGAACGGGCATCCCTGGCGAAGACCTTGAAGATGACCGATGCACAAGTGAAGACGTGGTTCCAGAATAGAAGGACTAAGTGGAGGTCAGAACACTTTGTATTTTTAACCCCCGACGCAAAAACGACGGGTGTTATAAGTTTAACGTGTCTGTGTGTGTGTGTCTGTCTGAGGCAACGTAGCTCCCGAACGGATAAACCGATTTTGAGTTTGTTTTTTTTTGTTTGAAAGGTTAATTAGTCGGGAGTGTTCTTAGCTATGTTTGATAACAATAGGTCCAAGATTCGGGGGTTTTTTAAATTTTGAAGTAAACACTCTTGTAGGCATGTTTGTGACAGAAGTAAACCATCATGCTTGGGTGGGACACGCTTACTCGCACAGATTATAGAAAAGTACAGATGTAATGTATAGCCATTTTTGTGTCACAGTTAGAAGTGCACCATAATGGAGTACTTTGTGTCATTCAGTCTCTGGCCATTGACACGTCCAATGCCAAACATATTTTTATACAATTATGCCGACGTGTGTGGTTCCCACTTGCAAAAATTGGCTTGGGTCTAAAAACAAAGTAGATGGGATAACATACATCACATTTGGGTCTCTATTTGATAAGGAATCGTCTTGGAATCATCAATTTAAAGAAAAATTACCATCAATTCAATAATGTTGCAAACAACACCAACATTTTTTTCCCAACAAAATTTATATTAATCTCTATGATTACAAATCATTAGGCATAGGTATTTCAATAGGTATTTTTAATCATAGAGCGCTAAATTTGTTATTTTGAAAAAATATTTGTGTAATTTTAGGTTTCTTGTTGACATACTCAGACGAGAACAATGGACAAAAATCATTCAAAAAACACGTCCTGAGTCTTTCCTTAATTCTATTAAAATTTATAATCTATTTCAGTACCTCCTACTTAGGTACCTAAGCAGCATTTACAAAAAAATTACCCCAAAAAATTGGGAAATAGTTTTGTAGGTGCAACATTGGGCTGCGCGAACATCATGCGCACGGGAACATTTTTATAGCATTTTGGTGACTAAACCCTTCATACAAATTATGTCAAATGCGGCTTCTAGTGTTTTCTATATTCTAAGCTTACTCGGCTTCAATCAATCAATCAATCAAGTTTTTTATTGTGTAACATACGTCTTACAGCTTATAATTTTATGTCGTTTTGTATGAAACGCATTTCGAATTTCTGATCATCCTTTTCATACATCAATAGTTTTTTGAAAATTTCAGTCTAGTTTAGAGTTTAAAATCTAAATAATTTAAAATTATACAGCAATACTCAATTTATATCGAAGTAGATCTATTAAATTTGCTTGCACTCAACAAGTGCTTGCAAATCTTGCAATACTCAAAGCAGTCTACTTTTCAAGTGCCCATGACTATCAACTATATAGTTATCTAAAAATATTCTATCTTTATAGACTTGTTCTCTGTTTAGACAAACGGACAACTTATGTAAATCTGTTACAAACATTTTAATACCAAGTCGGTACAAGATGTTAACAGTACTTTTTATAGCTCCACCATCGTCTAGAATATATTATTTCTATGAGGTGTCAACATTCTTAGTTTCAACGTATTCAATACCTACATTTCTGTTTACACTGACCTGCCCTTACCTCAACATAGCATAGAGTTCCAGCTCTATCAAAACTGGTCACTTGAAATAATTGACCAAATAACTTGATCTGTAACTCTGTAGAAAAAGTCTGAAGTGGTAGACTTATTGATTATGGTTCGTCTGCTATTTTAAGTGTTAGATTATAAAAACTTAAGTAGTTGCAACAGTAAAGATAAATTTGTCATAAATTTTATTTCTAGAATTCAATAGATTTGTAAAATTGTTTGAAATAAGTAAAAGGTAGGTTAACTTTTACATATCAATCCATTATTTATTATTTGTCGCATCTACAAAATGTTAATATTTTATTCAAAGAGTTTGAACATGTAGTTAAAAGTATTTTGAATTAAAATAGCGCGTCATTCCGACACAAATAGATTTTATTACTAGCTAGGTAAGTATCTTGTTTGAAGACTGAAACAGTTGCCTGTTTCTTACCCATAAATACCAATTATTTTCTGTAAATAACAAAAAATGTGTCTCGATAAAAATTCTAAAAGAGCATCAAAATACATACAGATCCCATGTTTGTATCAATTTTTTTTATTAAACAAACAAACGTATACAAAACCCCAGAATTCTTTCAAATAATCCCTTAAATTCAAAAACAAACGAAGTCTATAATTTTAAATAGGCGATGATACTTAGGTATTACATTTGAAATTTATCGATGCAGTTCTAAGGTGGCGGGCGACCAATCATACTACACAAAAGGGCAGAATGGATACGAAAACAGCATTCCAAATTCAAAACTGCACAATACGTTCGGAAACCGTGTGTTGGTGGCATCAGCGATTGCGTTCTAATGGACAAGCGGTGTTTGTGTTCGGGACAGATAACGCGTGCTCGATACGCGCGGCGCCAAGCCACTGATTTTGTTTTAAAAAAAAACTAGTGATCTATCGTTTGAGGTTTTAATTCGAAAGAGTTAAAAACCTTTGCAGGGATTTATGTTGTTTTTACAAGGATATCGTTTTAAAAAATAAGTGATTACGCAGACTGGGTAGGTCTATAAACTGACTCATATTTGCTTCCATCCTACCACAAAAAATAAACAAGGAATAATTTCACGTAGTCTCTTGTCTATCATTTTTAGACTGAGTTTCGATCAATTATTTCAAAATTTCTTTTTATCAATAACTTAAGTAAATTGCGCACTTATGCCAACTTAATAGCTACTTTTATTATTCGCTAAGCATCTGTTGCTTGGTAAGATATCTGATAAAATTCTAATAAAATTGGCGATTGCTGTTATAAGTCACAAAGTTATCGGAATTTTAAAACTCATGCAAATTACAAACATAAAATAAAATAAAACAAGTTATTAATAAGTTTTGAGCTAAGTTAATTAAGCTAAGTAAAACATTTCTAATTTTTGTATTGAAGTACTATCCTGCATTGAGGACAATCACAAAGATTTTTATAACATCCCAAAAGTTATGACTTGAGCGGGGTTCGAACCCGCGACCTTCCCCATTATATGGGTCTTCTTTTGGGATGTTATAAAAATCTCTAAGTAGACATCTTTTACGGAACGTAAAAAGTACCATTATGAGTAGTACCTACCATTTTATCAGTCTGTCTCTTTCAATGAGACCATTGAAAAAATGTTTTAATCTTTTAAAGAACTGTCTTTTTTACGATCGATTTATCAGACGTCTCTTTGAATTAACTAGTCGTGTTAATGCGTTCTTATCTTCGCTCCTTGGTTATATTTTGTGTTTGTATTAAAAGTTGGGCTATCGACTAACGAGAGATGACGTATAAACCCAATGAAATGGTATTTACATCATCATTATTATTGGCGTAGACCTCAGTGATGGACATAGCAAAAAAACTAAGAACCTAGATAAAAAAAATGTCTCATGATTAATGAAAAAAATAAGGTTGTGAGAATAATTAAGAGTTTGATTCCATTATTAATATTATGGTTTTTTATGCAGTACCAGCAGTTACCTGCGACTTCTTCCACGAAAAAAAAAAGTAACCTAAACAAAAATGCAGGAAAAGTAGCTTATGTGTTAATCCAGGTTACGAACTATAATATATTCTAAGTTTCATCCAAATCGGACCAGTAGTTACAGCGTGATTAAAACACAAACATCTAAACTTTGACATTTATAATAGTAGTGGGATCTATGAAAGATATCATGCCACAACATTCAAACAAACAAATAATTACCAAAACAATTCACAAAAAAATGCTTTGCCTTTTCAGAACCTTCGTCAAGCAAAAGCTTAATTCTTATCAACCCAACGCAAGTCGAATGCAGTATTGAAATATCTTTAAAAACATCCAATAAATCCATGTTTATCGTAATCTCTTTTAAATGAGGCTTTTATTTTAAACCCTTTTGAAAATTCGATAGTGTGTCTAAATTCAAAATTCTTCACTTATCTTAAAACGTTGTAGGAATTTTGGACAGCAGTGTTGTACGGTTTTTGTTATATTCTGGTTGACTGGTACAGATTCTTCAGATATACATTACTGAAAAAAATAAGTTTTAAGAAGGTATATTTCCATAATTAAAAGATTTGAAAGTTTGAAAAAAAAGAGACCATTTTTGCCCCACACTCTTTATCATGACTCTCCTCTTTTCAACTTTTATATTTCTACCGGTTGACAATAGAGATGAAAAGTCAATTAAATTTAAAGAGGGTTATCTATGACAAATGAGGTTCGATTATCATAAAAATAACTTGGATGAGATGTGATGCTACTGAATTAATTTATAAGTTCAGAGTTTTAGTTGGTTTTATGCACTTTGCATAAACAAAAGTTAGCGTACTTCACTAATTTTGTTTGTAATCATTTTTTTATTTTATTTTATTGAATAACTCTTACGAATCATTGTGAAAACTTTCCTAGGTACTAATTATTTTGTTACTAATAATAAGTAGGTACTTTCCTACTAGTAAGAAATAATTTAGTAGATACTTAATCATATTTGTTTTTTTATCTATGTATGGTAACGAAAATAAACAAAAGAAAGTTATAAAAGTATGCATAATATCGATTAAAATATCAGATCCGCCCCTCTCTAGTCAACTAATAATTATTCTACAATCGCTAGAGAAATAGAAAATCCGAGAGATGCCTAAAAATTACAGTTCTGAACGAAGTCACGTGACTAATCCCACTTGGCTAGAAAGGACACCAAACGTCTACAAAATAAATAACAAATTATTCCGACATCATTGATCATCCACTTTCCATTTACAAGAAAGCATAAATTATGCTCAAACACATTAGGCATAGGTAATACAAGTGATACCTATTTTATGACTACGCTCAATCAATTCTGCCGTAAAAGTGAGTCAAATAAAGGCAATATATACATTATATACTCTTTACTATAGCTGTATAATTTTAGTACAGAAGATAATTATAGTATCACGTCATGATTAAAAGAATAGTTTCACTTTAGACTTGGGTGTTTACTACGAAAATCTGCTCTGTGGACGTGCTATTCCAAATATAAAGTCAGTGTTGGTTGGGATTGGGACATGCGTATCATCGATTATTATTTGTATGTTGTGTTCTAACTTCAAATGCGGATGGAGACACTGGCATGTTCTTTTTTCAAATCGAAACAAAATGCAGGCAGCTGTTTTTTTTCTTACTTGGACCAATTTTTTTTTATTTTTATTTGAATGTGGAAAATCTTTTTTGTAATAAGAACTTCGTTCCGTTTGGCTCATTTTGCGTTGAAAGCTGTTTTGCAGTGACGCAAGCCCAGGCCTCAACCAGGCGGTAACACGAGGTAGCTAGGGGGATAAATATTGTATGAGGAACACAACTCCGCAGTTTGGACCATCAATTATTAACTGTGGTGGAAAAGACGTACACTCGACTTTTTACATGTAGGTATTGTTCACGTTCGTTCTCTTTATTGCCTATTTTTGTGACTTTTATGCGAGCTTTAGGTTATTTTATGAGAGCGCGGCTAGAATGTAGATGGGCGGGATTATTTTAAAGGAAGTGGGCTATTGTTGTTTATTGTGGGCTCGTAACTGATGTAGGTTTAGACTGAAGACCGTTATATTTACACTTAGGTAGGTAAGTACTTGGTTTTTGTATATTTTTACACAATTTTTTACTTCGATAGTAGCAGGTAAGTATTGCTACTTTTTCTCAATATTCTATAGCTTTGTAACTCGTTCTAAACTAAAAATTGTCTGAGTTTTAATAGGCACTTTAAAAAAAAAAGTTTTTTGGTTTTCTGTAACTGTTTAAGCTTGATTCACTTGGCAGCCTAGGGGCATTTTTGTTTATTTAAAAAAAAAGAGAACTTATTTCGTAAGAAAAATTACATAAAACCTTCCAACTTTCCATCTCTTTTTCTAAAGAGGCTCACTATCAATCGTAGCAATTTCCAAACTATTTACACATTCTAAAGGCTAGCCAATTTCCTCGGAATCGTGCACCGCCATCAGACAAATCGAATTCGAATCGTAGCACGATCTAACACGTAATGTAGCCAACATGGCGTCTTACTCGCTTTATTTATTCACTCACCCTGCTTCATTTTCTTCCTGTAATTCTTTTCCCTTGTATAAGTGAATATTAAAACTCCCCGAATTAGGGTCTCAGTTTCATTCCAAAAAGACTCTTATGCGGACCGCAAAGGGTTTGGTTTCATTCCGATTGTTTTTTGCGATTTAATTTCGCAAGATGTATAGGCGTCGGGAAGAATAATGGGACGTATTCCGGGGGGATAGGGATGAGAATCGTTTGTTTTGGAGATTAGTTGTGACGCGTTTTCTTGGATGTCTTTTGGATAATTGTTGCTTGTAGGCTGTCTCCTCAGGAATTAAGGAGCAAATCCGTTTGCTGATTGATACGAGGGCTGTTGGGAGCAATAGGGGAAAAATGTGTGTTTTTCTGTCGTTAATTTTTATTGCACACCGTTTGTCTTCCCCCGTCAGAAATATCGTATACTTAAATAAATATGTAATAGTGTTATATACGAAAAGATTAATTTTCTTTCATAAGTCAATAAGTTTAATAAGTCTTAAACAGTTCCAACATCAAAACAAAAAATTACTAGTTTTTTACCAACCTAACCCAAATCAGAACAATTTTCCCAAAAAATGTTATGTCAAGCTATCGTCCTCCTGTTTAAAAGTATCATTAAACATTTCAAAAAGGCCAAACTTCACAAAATAATAACAAATTCAGAGTTCATCTATTATGTACAGAGTTTTTACGAGTTTCAACGTCTCGGAGTTTTAAAACGCTTTTAAGATTTATTTGACTGTTTTGATAACTGCCAGGGTTTGTGAAATGGGTATTTTCTCTTCGTTTATTTGTCGTTTCTATATATATTTATAGTCACAATGGATCTTTGTCTCTCTGAAGTATCTGCGCAGAACCCATTTTTGTCGTTCGTTTGTCGCACCTAACTTCAGAGGGATAAAGATCCGTTGTGCGTACTGTATCCACTTGTATTTTAAGCCATTTTATAATTTTCAAAAATATGTTGCTATATTTTTTTCAAATAAACGTAAAATCTCAAACCTTATAAGTTAAGTGTAATGATAATACAAGTGAAACGTAGTGCTAAAAAACACATAAAAAAGTGTCTTCCCCTTAAATAGAGACTGTAAGAAACTTGCTACTGAGCACCTTCTTAGAATAATCTGTACTTAAAACTTAATTAGAGTTAAATTACTCATTAGCCTGTACTTTGGCTAGATCGTAATAGTATTAGGGCACATTCTATTTATAAACCAAAAACAAAAATTTACCGTATAATTTATAAACGACAGCATAATTCACATAATTAAGACAAAAAATAAACATGAAAATGAAAAACAGGCGTAAGAGAAAAGTGATTAATAAAGCAGATTTTAATTAGCAAGGATAAATTTGTTTTTAACCACCGCACCGGCGCGGCGCGGGGGTGCTTGTTTTGTGCCGACATATGGTATGAAGCTTACTGAAAGTAAAGATTTACTGGTTTTAACTTTTTGATTGGTTTTAAGGTAACGGCACCTGTTTCCGTGGTATTTTCACTAAAACTCGAAAGGATATCAAATATTAAGCATTTACTGTACCTTTCTGAAGGTTCGGCTTCTGTTATCAGAAGCTCTAGTGTTTTTACTTTCGGAAACTACTTAAGTTTTGACGGTCCGACCTATATTTCTATTTGAAATTAAATAAAATGTAAATCAAGTCGAAATCGCCCAATTCCGAGGTGAAAATCCCTATTCCGTGGTATTTGGTACCTAATTGCGTGGTATGAAATATGTATACGAAACGACAGTAACAAACTGATAAAATAATGTTAGAAAGATTAACTTGATTGTTCTCTAGGAATACAGGTCACTTTTGGTGGTAGTACTATTATTATTTAATAAAACTTTAAATGTGGTTTGGTATGAGTGCCATAATGCTATTAATATTATAAATATAAAAGTTTTTAAATACCTCTTTGGATGTTTGTAACTCAACCTATCACACGTCAGCGGTGTCAACTTTGCTATTATCTTCATCCTGTGATTGCAAACCCGGATAAATACACAAAGTGCTGATAACGGGAAAATCTCCCCGTGCGATAAATTAAAAAAATACTTTTGCTGTTTCCTAAGCACACACACACATACACATACACATGCACATTACACATTAACACATTATTAATATTATTATAGTATTTCACATTATAAATACGACATTTCGCGAAGAAATAAAACCAAGCGTGCAAATGGTACAAATATCACCGCAAGACTGAAGCGTGGTGGACGCGTGTAAGGCAAATGAGTGTCGGTGCCGACAAAAGAAACGCCGACAAAGGAAACACCGCCAAAGATGCCGGCGGCGCGTCAAAGACACCGCCGCCGTGCGTCGCTTCGAGGCGGTGTCTTTGACACTTTTGTCACTCGTGCCACCGCCGCCGCAGTGTAATTCGAAGGGCGACTTTGCTTTGACGGCATTTACAAAGAGTGCCGCCCAACCCACAGCTGTGGAGACTAAAAAATCCTAATTTTCAGTACCTAGTAAAAGCCAAAAATTTTTATATACCTATCATTCTTAATGTTAGCTGATGCCAAATTGTTAAAACTTTTGTTAAAGGTTAACTTCTTAATAAAACATGCAGCCAAATGTGTGGAAAATAAATATTTTCGTAACATAATTTTCTATACAACCAATAAACAAAATACATGAGTAGGGTACTTTTGATGTGTTATAACTCGTAAAGATTATTAAAAAGTATACCTCGAAATAAGGTTTTAGTCTCAATCGACTATTTGATTTGTCAAATCTATCGTTAAAATCACAAAAACCTAATCCCAGTTTGTGAAATTCAAAAATAAAAATAGGTCTTTTAAATTGCTATTCCGAGGTACATTTTTCACATACCTCGGAATCAGGTACTAGATTAAATATTTGACTCCTAATGCCGTGGTTTTTTCAATATGTAATTTTACCTCATTATATTTAAACAACCACTTAAACATGTATTACATACGGTAAAGAATATACTTCTTTCGAAAATTGAAAACTAAAAATCATAACCTAGAACAGAAAAAATCATAATAACCCTTATTTAAAAAAGCTTGCTACTCTCGTGCACAGAGGCAAAAATGTATGGAGAGTGAACTTGGACCAGCCACCGCTGCGAATTTAGCCAATTATTTTGGAATGTAAGCCCGTTCTAAGTCTCGTTTTTAGATTTATATATAAAAAAATATATTTCCTAATGACAAATAAATTCTGCAACAAAAAAGAACCTAAGAATAAGAAGTAAATGCTGTTTTTCTAAATACCACGGAGAAAGGTGCCACTTTTGGAATACCACGGATTTGGGTGCCTTTACCTTAGGAATCTATTATGACCCTCAGATTTGAAAGAGAAAAATGGGGTTATATGATTATGTTAGTAAAAGTCGTATTGCAAAGACTTTTTATTTTTGCTAAGCAGTTTGAAAAATATAGTACAAATCAGTACAAAAATGCACTATTTTTATTATTTTTTTACGACAATCTAACAAAAATTTTAATTTATTGATGATTATTAGATCTAGAATGAATAATTCAATTCAATTTGTAAAAACGAACGTTGCGCTTTAATCGTTAATGCATCCTCAACCTGTATAAATAATTATTATCACCATAAACAAAAGGTAATTCCAAAAATAGGTAAGACTGTAAAAGTCGCAGAGCTTACGCATTAATTACACATTTAATCCAGTTACCACACATCCAAGCGACTTATAAAATAATCAACTGCAAATTCCTAATTGCCTCCACGTTTGGCTTATTTAAGGAAAGTTTAATTGTATTCGCTTTATCTAATTATAAGACGCGGCTCAACTCGCTTGAGATAGGGTTGGGCTGTATCGATAAAATAAAATAAAAATATCGATAAAGTTATCTTATTTATGCAAAGGTGAGCTGTATTGCGAGGAGCTTTTAATGTAATGGGTTTGTGCTGTGTAAGTGCCTTGTTTTAAACACGTGTTGGTCTTGCATTGATATTATTTAAATTGCTTACATTACGTTTCAGTTTTTAACTAGTTTCTCTTATCATCAGCGTAATATTAAAGTAATAGGTAGGTAATAATTTTCTAGTTTTTATATTAGTTTAAACCGCATCAAGTAACTCTTCGTACTTAAGTATCAAGTGAAACATGACATGATAATATTTCACACAACAACAAAGTCTAACACAAAAATGCATTCACTCACTTCGATAAAATACATAATGTCAAAAACGAAAAGTAGAAGCGTTCAATGAATTAGGCAGGTTGGTATAGTAAAACAGTTGTATATAATAAAATCACTTTGAAACCTCTTAAAACAGCAAGGGCATCTGGTTCAGTAGATTTTATGACACCTAGAAAGTTATCGACAACTTTCATCGAAACTACCCCATCTCTTTTCGTACATTAACCGTTCTAATAAAGTTCTTGCAACGTTATAATAGACTTAACGCTTTGTTCAATCATTCATTATCCCCGACCAGCGTATCTTGATCCTTCAAGCAACCCTTTCTAATGAGAATTCTCATTGAAACTGAGAGCGGCGGGGTCTTGGTGAATTTGTCGGTTAGGCCGATGGAGGTGGGTGGTCATATATCCTAAACTTTAAATTTCGGGTAACTTTAAATTCATCTGTCAGTTTTAATGAAACGTGAGTTACTAAGTTTTCTTCGTTTGTGCCAGAGAGGCTTTCATTATAAACTTAGAACTTAGAATAAACAGAAACTTACTTCGAAACATTTCAAGTTATTTTCGATATTCTATGACTTTGGTGTCATATAGTAGGGGTACCTATATAAAAAAAAACTTACATTGTGTCTATAGTTCTATGGAAAACGTAATATGAGTAGATAGATAATAATAATATACTTTGACCACATAGAACATACTTTTATACAAATAAATAAATTTATATAAATACTTATCCTAGTTTTCCTCATACCCATTGAATGTAAAAAAAAATTAATTCATCAAAATTATATTTTTATAACAATCAAAGCCTTACGCATCATAACTAACCTACTTACTAAAACACAACCTTTAACTTAACCATTAGGATAACAACCTATAAGTGCTTAATTTTAATATTGCGATAACTTTAAGTACTACATCTCACTTAACTTAAAACTGGTGCATATTAATGAGCGCTTAAACCCTCGATAAATTATCTGCAAGGTCTGAAACTGTAAAGGGGCTTAAGTCCGAGTCCCAAACAAAACAATAACTGTTATTGATGGTGTAAGCAACCGTCAATTGTTTTATTGACGTGAGATTGACAGCGTAAAGCACTTTGTATGAAACCGAAGCTTAACATTATGTGACTAGTGACGGGATACAACACCTTCATAGATATCGATATTTTTATATAATGTGAAAAAAGAATAATTGTTAGTCAAATTGAGTTAGGTTAATTGTAAAAAATTTATAATTCATAGACATAGTAAGGACAGGAATAAAATATGTTCAGACCAGCTTTCTAAAATTATGTTTTATGAAAAAATTGTAGGTACATAATTAATGAAAAGTGTCCATTTATTGCGTATCTTTTTTCAGTAATTAAGGCGACTAGTTTATATGTCAGTACCTACTTATACTAAAATAAATGGTCATTTTATAAAGTAATCGACATCAATTCAAAAGCAACTGGTTTTTCCCTTCACTAGTAACAGTATTGCTATCGACAACTTAGCGATATCATCACGACACTACCCTTTAAAAGCTATATTCATTTATTTTTGGCCCATTGACATAAAGACATATTTAAATTTAAAGAACAGTTTGTAAGAAATTGCACGTGCAAATTAATGTTTAATGGACTAGTCAAACCTCTTTCGATATCTTAATATGTTGGAACAGTGAATTAATTCGAAATAACTTAACCCAGTGGAGCTAAGATATTTTGTCGAATCGTTCTATCAAAATGTATCGTCGTATCATTTTGAACACTTTTTTAACATTATCTGTGGTAATGTTGTCGACAAAACGTGCCTATTATCCACTTCTGAAACTTCTGCGTGAATTGTCTCGTCGTACCTACAGTTTTAACCTATCTGCGACGCACATTAAAATAATTTAAATTGATTTTGGATTGTGTTCGATCAGTTCAATAAATCAGATCAATGCCTTCAGTTCAACGGGGCAGTTCTAAGCTGTGCCTTCCAGTTGAAGAAATTATAGCTACTGTTTGCGAATGACGTAGGTATATCTTTATTATTTTTTATAACGAAAGTGTTTTAATAAACTCGTTTAATAATACATTTCTGCCGAAAGTTCAAGAAAGCCCTTCAGTTATTTAAGTAGGTTCATTTTAAATTATTCAAAAGCTGAATATCGTTTAGTCTAAAGTGTATTCACCCCTTTTAAGTAAAGCGAGGGCGCTGAAAGTTAACTTGTTAGTATTATGACTTGAACACAGAACTGTGTACAATGTTTGAAAATATAGCAATCTAGAGTTTTGCAGGAAGTGCCCAAATTATTGTTGTAGCTTATGACATACCTAGCTCAAACTCAAAATTCAAAATGTATGGAAATCTCCACTGGTGGGGATTTCGTAGTGGGGATTTTTGAAATATACCATTTTATCAACGTAAAAAGTCACGTGATCGTTCCCAAGCTATACCAACGTTTTGAGGTTTTTTTTTATATATGGCCTGTGTCATTTCGATAGTGTCAAGTGAATAATTTGAGTATTTAGTCAAGTCGAGTCATTCATCAAGTCGGCTGTCATTTGTTTTGAAGCCAAAAGTTTTAGAATGTCAATTTGACTATGGACATTTTTTTTTTGGTGTTTTATTTCAGCCAGGTTCATTCAATTCGTTTGATTAGACAGACATTTCACAACGCCATGACACTTGAAGATATAATGAGCGTTTCAACGGAGGGACCATAGTGGAATTTTAGGTTTCTGAGCACCTCAATATTTAGTAGAAGTTCTCAAACAATTGTAAAACTGAACCGCTAATTTGTAAAAGTTACGAATCAAAAGTTATAAGCATTTTAAAGTGGTCCCTCGGTTCCACACATGCAATGCTGGGTTCCAAGGATCTAATCAGTATTCCCATCTTCTTTCACTGTCTATATTTAGTAGAAGATTTGTAAAAAAAAACTACTTAATTTCAGCCCTTCTTCTTCTTGCAGAGAGACGAAAACACGATAACAAAGTGGTCCCTCAGTTCTACATTGACGAAAATGTTTTTGCGGTTTTACAAAAAAACTAACTGGAATTTTAAGTTTCTGAATCAGTCAATATTTAGTAGAAGTGCTCATACAATTTGTAAAATCAATCAGTAATTTGTAAAACTTACCAATCAAAAGTTATAAGCATTTTAATGTGGACTTTCGGTTGAACACTTTCCAAAACGTAAAAGTGACTTTACAAAAAAACTATAAAACTTAGAGACGTGTAATATAGCTTATCATTTAGTAAAAATTTTTACTAAATATCTACATACAACAATAAACAATAGACAGAGCCATTATCGAAATATAGCATTTTTAGTTTCCGGCATAGAGATGCAGCCGCAGGGTGACCACACGGCTTAAATTTTCGGGACAGGGAACAGCATGACAGCCGCGCGACGCAACGATTCCACTCTCTGCTGATGCGGGTGTGACTCAATGAAGTCAGTGTTGGTACTCTAAGTACCTATTCATCCATTGTATTTTCAATAGGTGAGTAAAAAAAATCCGATGATTGTCAAATAAATATAAGATCATACGAAAACGGAACGTCAGCGGACAATCAATACTATTTATACTTAGGTGCTTACCTATCACACTATTCAAACAACTTCGAGAGGGCTTTCGCTGCCCAGTTCAACAATAGAATCTACAAGGTGCTTACCTAAAAAGAACAATCGCTAGGAAAACTTCAATAACCACTATCCCACTACTATTATACATGTCAAAGTTTGGATGTTTGTGTTTCAATCACGTCAAAACCACTGAACCAACTTGAATGAAACTTGGCATATTATATTTAGTTCGTAACCTTGATTGACATATAGACTACTTTTTATCCCGAATAATTAACAGGATCTACAGGATAAAATGAACGAAAAGGATTAGCAGCGCCAATTGGCAAGAGGATTTCATTGTCATGTCATGTCACGTCAGTTTGACAGGGCGTAGTACTACCTCTTTGGTCTTTCAACTAGCGTTTGACATTCCAGTAGATACGAGTTCGGTGTAATGAGGTGTAATGTCAAGTTTCTCAAAGAAGTATCCGCTCGGTACACACACAGATAATATAATGTACACGGAAACTGTAGACGCGTACGAAGTCGCGGGTAACTGCTAGTATATTATAGTTCGTAGCCTGGATTAAGACATAGGCTACTTTTTATCCCGAATAAATTAGCAGGATATAGGTACGGCATTAAATGAACAAACAGAATAAGTGGCGCCAATAAAACAGAGGGCAGCGAAAGCCCTCTCGAAGTTGTTTGAGTAGTGTGATAGGTAAGCACCTAGTATAAATAGTATTGATTGTCCGCTGACGTTCCGTTTTCGTATGATCTTATATTTATTTGACAATCATCGGATTTTTTTTACTAACCTATTGAAAATACAATGGATGAATAGGTACTTAGAGTACCAACACTGACTTCATTGAGTCACACCCGCATCAGCAGAGAGTGGAATCGTCGCGTCGCGCGGCTGTCATGCTGTTCCCTGTCCCGAAAATTTAAGCCGTGTGGTCACCCTGCAGCTGCATCTCTATGCCGGAAACTAAAATTGCTATATTTCGATAATGGCTCTGTCTATTGTTCATTGTTGTATGTAGATATTTAGTAAAAATTTTTACTAAATGATAAGCTATATTACACGTCTCTAAGTTTTATAGTTTTTTTGTAAAGTTACTTTTGCGTTTTGGAAAGTGTTCAACCGAAAGTCCACATTAAAATGCTTATAACTTTTGATTGGTAAGTTTTACAAATTACTGATTGAATTTACAAATTGTATGAGCACTTCTACTAAATATTGACTGATTCAGAAACTTAAAATTCCAGTTAGTTTTTTTGTAAAACCGCAAAAACATTTTCGTCAATGTAGAACTGAGGGACCACTTTGTTATCGTGTTTTCGTCTCTCTGCAAGAAGAAGAAGGGCTGAAATTAAGTAGTTTTTTTTTACAAATCTTCTACTAAATATAGACAGTGAAAGAAGATGTGAATACTGATTAGATCCTTGGAACCCAGCATTGCATGTGTGGAACCGAGGGACCACTTTAAAATGCTTATAACTTTTGATTCGTAACTTTTACAAATTAGCGGTTCAGTTTTACAATTGTTTGAGAACTTCTACTAAATATTGAGGTGCTCAGAAACCTAAAATTCCACTATGGTCCTTCCAGTGAAACGCTCATAAGATATACCTTAAGTTTATCTGTAAGATGCACCAGTCACTACACTGTGACTCGATTCAAAAAATTCAAGATGGTATGCGTAATAATAGATTAAAACACTATCTTTATTGGATACCACTCTATAGTACCTATCTACCTAATGCCTCAAAGTATCACAATATAAAATACAAAGTGGTTCTATCTCCAAAAGCGATCTCTTCCGTACAATCTTTGAATGAACCATCAAGATAGTAATATGGTTTTGTAACTCAATTGATTTTACTAATTTCAGAGATATTGGTTTATCTTTGGTTTTTCTTATGGTTTTTGTCATTTAATTACTTAAAATAAAAGTGATAAAGAATTGAACTTGAAAGCATAAAAAATAAAAATAAATATAAATATATTTATCCGTGTTAACTAAAGTAAAAACAAATATTCGTTCCTTTATTCACGCGCTAAATTAAAAAAAAATTACAAAAAATATATTAAAATTAATTAAACTTATCTAGTAGATCAGTCTCTTTGTTCAAGTATAAACGTAAACCACGACGGGTTGGCCAACCAGTCGACCGTGCGGTTGTGCTGCGGTGGCTTGGCGATTACGGGATCTGAGATCCAAGGTTGATCTGTAACCATAAGTTTTACTTGGCTTATATTATTTCATAGTTTCATCCTCTTCTTTTTTTCTGTAAACTCTAAGGCGTAAAGGCGGTAGAGTTCATCATTCCAGCCGGCAAGATTCTTCTTTCGTTTTTTTTAAGGAACAATAATTTCTTTTAAACGACAATAAAATATGTTTTATGGAACGGTCAAGGATTATATTATAGAAAATCAAGGTAGGCATAAAAGACACCGAAATTACACTAAAATTGAGACAAGATCGGATAAAATTACTAATTATTGTTGAAATTCTAAAGAAATGTTCACTATTTCTAAATATCTATAATACTTAGAAACTTTTACTTTCAACTTACTTTATAAATTACTTATTTATTTGACTCATAAAATCGATCCAAATGTTCCTCTAGGATCTAGAGGAAGTAAACTAAGACTAAGTAAAATAAGTAACGAACTAATCTTACAACCAGTCTACCAACAGATCCGTGCTAAATAATGCAAGCTTTCAGTAAGAGCCTAAAGTTTGGTGTTTTATCGCAGACTCGCAAACACTTGACCTGGGGGTCAATCGTGGTCGTTATTATCGTGTCTTATGATAATGTACTGGAAAATGTCACAACTTTACTCTATTGGTGAAAGGATGCTATTAGCGCGTACAGGCGAAAACCACAGATTATACATAGACTGATAGTCTGTGGTCAACTGTCAAACTAATATTTAGAGTAATCAAATCTAAAGTGCACTAATTGTAAAACACCAGTTTTTATCTGCAACTTTATCCTCGTGGATTTCATAATTTAAAAAGTAATTATTATCATAACTATTCAAAATACTTCTTCGAAAATATGATAATCGTAAAATGAAGTTAAAATAATTTGGCATTATTTGTAATGAAAACCTTTTTGTTTATTCTAGATTCAAATTCAAAGTGAAGAGTCATCCTCCTTAGTCAAATAGATCAATTTTCAAATTCAGAATGTTATATCAGCAGTTATTATTATCTCGGTTGCCTAGATGTCATGATTTTTTAATTCGATTTTTGAATCCTGTTGCTGTTTCAAAACAATATTGTTATTGTTCTTTCATCGTACTTTAATAAATTCAAATTGAGAACGCATGAATTAAATCCTGGACTCAAAACAAAGTAGGTAGTAGAGTCGTTCTCATTGTTCAGAGGTTCAAAAGGAACATTATTGAAATTGAAAACGATTCAAAACGAATCGAATAGCTTCAGTAATCTATTGATTAGCATTTAAGTCAAGCTATCTAGTTACTAATTGACTGTCACCATTGGTTCACTAATTGACGTCAGTTGGCCCATCTCACTGGTTCTAAGCCTCATATATTATGCAGGATCGAGGGCTCGGCTCGACAATGATAAATTGTTTAAAATGTGATATTTTCCACCCTATTTGCAGATTATTTTTTTATAAATGATTATTTACTTATCAGTCATTGATACGTCAGTCTTACAGTCACATACAGATATATTACTATTCGTCAATTATTAATATACGTTAATTGACTGAGCGTTAATTATCTTTAACGTACATCTTTGGGTGTGGCGGTATGCGTCCTTTTCTATATTTTTGTATAGTCAAGAACACGTCTAAAAATTATTTTACATTAATGTTAATAATGATATTGCGACTATCAGACATTTTTTTTTAAAAGCATAGAATTTGTAATGAAGTCTTTGTTAATTTTCAGAAGTAGTTTATGGTCACCCTGTATTTAGTTGGTAGTTTCAATTTAAGTGAACGTTAAATAATGTATAGGCCATTTACGTGTGAAGTAGCCATCGCTGTTTACACACTGCCGTAATTAATAATCGATTTTGTGGTATGTAGCACCGGCCAATAGCGGTAACAGATGGTATAGGCGTGTGTACATACGTATACTGAAAAGAAAATGGTTCGTTACAAATGATAGGGACCATTAGTTAGTACAGTATATTACAGTATGTACTGTATTACAGTACAGTATATTACAGTATGTATTGTATTACAGTACAGTGTATAACAGTATGTATTGTATTACAGTACAGTATATTACAGTATGTACTGTATTACAGTACAGTATATTACAGTATGTACTGTATTACAGTACAGTATATTACAGTATGTACTGTATTACAGTACAGTATATTACAGTATGTATTGTATTACAGTACAGTGTATAACAGTATGTATTGTATTACAGTACAGTATATTACAGTATGTGTTGTATTACAGTATAGTATATTATCATAAGTTGATCAAAATTTAAGTTTAAAAGTAAATAGTAAATAACAACACGCTGAAAATTAAGCTTGATTGTATTTTGAAAGCGATAATACCTAATCGTTGTTTTATAATAAGTGTTTACCTACTAAAGTGTTTAATTTTTATTTTTAAGCCCCGACGCGCAAACGACAGGGTGTTATAAGTTTGACGTGTCTGTGTGTGTGTATGTATCTGAGGCAACGTAGCTCCCGAACAGATGAACCGATTTTGATTTTGTTTTTTTGTTTGATAACTGAATTAGTCGGGAGTGTTCTTAGCTATGTTTGATGAAAATCGATCCAAGGTTCGGGGGTTTTTAAATTTTTTAATTTAATTACCAGTTATTTTATTGACACAAGTTCCCTCGAACATGGTTTTTGTTTTTAAATCTATCTATCTAATCAGCATATGTTCACACATTGGGTATAGGCCTCTTTATCACGCCATCCTTTTCAAATATAAATATTGTGATGCATTATAACCGATCTTCTTTCGTTCCAGGAGACAAACAGCTGAAGAACGCGAGGCTGAGCGCCAAGCAGCCAACCGCCTGATGCTCTCCCTCCAAGCTGAAGCTCTCAGCAAAGGCTACATGCCTGAACCCCCCACCAGTGCTCAACTCACAGCACTCCACTACCAGAACCCAGTGACTACGGTTGCTCAACCACCGACAAACACAGCACTGAGTGCGTTACAGAATCTACAGCCATGGGCTGGGAACCAAGCCTTCATGAACCAACAAGCCCCACCACCGCACCCACCACCGGTTGCTTCACCTATATGTTGAAAAACACTAGTACAGTACGCACAACGGATCTTTATCCCTCTGAAGTTAGGTGCAACAAATGATTGCGCATGTTGTGCAGAAAAATTCGCTTATAAATTACCCAAAAATGAGTTCTGCGCAGATAATTCAACGGACAAAGATCCGTTGTAACTCTATACTTAGATTTTAAATCTCGTTAGGTACTATCAGCAAAAAATCTACCTTACCACCTTAAGGGTGCATTTTCTGTAAGCCGACTAGCCGTTAATTTTTGAATACCAATAGAAGCAAGTTATTTCGGGTGTAAAAGCTATGAAAACAATGGGCCGTCATAAAAATAAATAAATGTTTAGGGTTCTGGTTGGTTAAAATAAGAAGACAAAAGAAAAAGGCGGGGTCATGGTACGTTATGATATGAATACTGAAAAAATGCGTGCGAGTTGATGATATAAATGTGTATAGTTGTTTTAAAAAGAAAAATTTAATTTTATACTTAGGCATAACCCAAAAGAAAGATCAACATCTCAGAATTTGAATCCTTTCAAATGTTAAAGTGTTGGTCCATCCACAAGATTTCATCTTACAGCGCCACGCTACCAGAAATCACCGACAAACACAAGACTCAGTAGTTTATAGAATCTTCTATACTCTGTGGTTGGGATGAATATTGGAGCTTTTTCAATTATTTATGAACAGTGAAAAAGTGTACCTAGATACAATGCAAAGAATTTGCCGTGAATGTATATTAAAAACAAAAAAAAACTTGTTTAAATATAATATCAAAAACTACGAGCGGCTAGCTGGCACTCGGCGATAATAATTTGCTTAATTTGACAGGCGTCACAGCTCAGTTGGTAACAGCTCTGCCTTCCGTGCTGTGGGTCGTGGGTTCGATCCCCACTGAGAACAAAGATTTGTGCGTAGAAAACATAGATGTTTGTTCTATGTCTGGGTGTTACTATGTATTATAAGTATGTATTTACAAAAAAAAGTATATAAGTATTCTATCAGCCATCTAGTTCCCATATCACAAGCTTTGCTTAGTTTGGGACTAGAGGGCGTTGTGTGTAAAATCCACGAATATTTATTAATTTTTTTTTATTATTAATTGATAAAATTCTGCTGTAAATTTGTTTTTGTAACGATAGCAATTATTTTAAGTTTTTCGTTGTTACTTTAATTTAAGTAGTTAAGTACCTAAAATAGTCGAAAAAAACTGTTTTAGTACTAACGTATTTAAAAATTACGGCTATAGCTTTTTGGAAATAGAAAATTAGAATGTATTCCAAACTAAGATAAAAGCTATTTAACTGTAAATAAAACTAATAATCTTCAAACAGTATTATAATTAAATATTAACATGTATTTAGCTTTTAATATGATTATAAGGTATAGGTAAATAAATACATAGACATTAGAACAAAAATCCACGGAGAAAAAGAAATTGAACTGTAAATAAAATTAATATTATGTAAGTATATTAATTTAAATATAATATTGTATTACAGATTTTGTAGATCTCTGATTAGTTATAAGGTTTTGTAGATAAATGGCTAAAGTAAATAAAATAATTATCAGGAATCATTTAAACTACCTAGGTACCTATTTTAATTACCATAACCTAAATTAAAATATATTAATGGTATAAAATATTCAGTTTATACATCAGTTTGTTTAAAATTATCCACAATATCTTGAGCTTTTAGTTTGATTATTTATATTTGAATAAAAAATTATTTATTTAGAATTAGGAAGATATAACATTCCAATCATTAATTCAATTCATAAGTAATTGACTTTGTAAATAATATTTGTATCATAATATTAGTTATTATAGCTCAATTTCTAAAGTGATACATATTAATTATAATAACTAATTTTAGTAGCTGTTATTTTTAGCAGTTTTATTATGAAAACAATAGTAAACATAACAAAGGGCATGCCCACACTTTCAAATATATCTTACTTATATCAAGGCACATAAAACTAGCATTATTGTACACGTTTAAAATGAGCCTATTTTGTAAAAAAAAACCGATAAGATATGCGCCTTTTATAATACAAGTATCAAAATTAAAATAAGTATGTAAAAATTATTTAAAATTAGGTATGTATTGCATCGCGCTCTTCAATTTTATGAATAAAACCGTATCAATCTTATTTTATAGTTTCATTAATCAATTTAAGAACCTCATTTTAACTACCTACAATGTAACAACTATAATACCACGTGAAAGCAATAAATGTATTGAGTATTGAGTATAAGACTTCAAAGCAATATTTAATTTTAATAATAACTGAAATTTTACAAATTAATACAAAAGTTATCGACTGGTTGGCGTTTGAACTGAGGAATGAGGATGAGTACTCAATACAAATTAATTAACATAATTAATAATTTACAATATTTATAATATGTACAAAACACACATGAAGCAGTTGAGCTATCTACACACCGTTGCAAACGATTTATTGATAGCTCAACAGATCCAAATTAGTACCAATCGGAAGCGTGCCCAAGACACTGGCTGCATTGCCGCGCTGAAAAGCAATGCTGATCCGCTGGCCCAGATAATCACAAGCCTTCGGGTCAATTATATCAATTAATTATAGTAATTGCTTTCACATAGTTGTTACATTGTAGGTAGGTATCACATATGAACCCTGTTCAGGGGTAGTTAGGGGGCGTAAGTCATCCTAGCCACGAATGGTACCAGTTCCTAGAAATATTTCATGGTAGGTATGTTGCCGTATCACAAAAATCATTCTAAAATATTTCTGAATGAACATAGAGGTACGCTAAATATCAGGTGTCCCATCTTCTTCTTGCAATATTTTTTTCATAAAAATCCATTGAAGTAATCGAACCAAAATAAAGGAAGAAAAGAAGATTTACTTTATTAAATATTGTTATAAAATGAATTTTTCTAGAGAAAAGACAAAGGTCAAAAAATATGGTTTAATCCAAATATCCCGTGAGTAGGTCGTCTTTTATAACCTGTAGTTGTTTTTAAACTTTGCCTAGGTATGAAAATAACTTACACAGCTGACAGTGTCTGTCTTAAATCCTTACGCATAAAATAATAATATAATTTAAGTTGTAATATACGAATAATAGGTATATCAGTCAAAATGTTGATCGAAAATAAATGACTCTTTACAAAAAAACGAAAGATCTTAAACTGTCTTCTGACCCTAATATCCGTCTAAATTACAAAAAAAAACTTTTAAAACGAAAAACAATTACAAAACTACTTCTAAACGAAATCGATTTTGAGAAAAATACGTATTTCCGTCCTCGAGAGGGATTTGACGTTAATTATGATAATTATTAGTCTAACAGTCGCACTCAAAGATGTATGTCAAAAGATAATAAACACTTAGTCCAATAACATTTCTTACCAATGTGAAATGACAAACAGAGACACCAATAATTTTTAGTAAAATTTAGGTTTAAATGGCATCTCTGAGTGCGGCTGTAATAGTGGTTTAATGGCGAACCTTTGATACGTGACTTCTGTTCTGTCATTATAAAACCTTTTGTTTTATCAACCGCGGTAAAAACTGATCGTTTGAGGGTGCCCTAATTATCCTTTACCACGATAGAGACGACCGTAATTACACTTTGGTATACATTGATGTTTTTTGTTGAATCATTAATTCAATACCAGTTGCTAAAGAGTAATGGTTGATGTGTATTTAAAGTGGTTGTGGAATCGATTTAGTCTAAATGATACATCCTTATAATCGATGTTTAGAAGCAAAACTTTTAAATTATTTTTGAATTAAAAAAACCAAGTTGAAAGAAACGGAAATTAAATTCAATGGCTCATTTAAAAAATATATTTTCATAATATAAAATTTTTGTGAATTCCTGAAAACATTCACGAAAATGTAGAAAGTTACATTGAGAAGAAAAAAAGCCTGATGAAAAAGTATTTTATAAAAGTTTTAAATCATTAAAAAAACTGATTTCAAAGGAATTTTAATATCTTCGACATTCGAAAAAACTCCCATGACAATCTGTATACAACGTGTTATTATTTTTTTACTTTTAAAAACTTTTTTGTAAAGTTTTCGAGATCGCGTGATAAAGTCCATAATTAGTTTCCAAATTATCCAAAGGGCGATTCTGGAATTGGAACTGTCATTTTATAAACACTGTCATGCAATCTGAGTTTCCTGGAAACTATAGTGATGGTAAAGGGCATTGGCGTGAATGACAGAATAAACTTAATAATTCGACTAACTTCTACAAGTTAGATTTAAGGCCCATATCACGGTCAAACCGTGAAAATGCCCATTTTTGACGTTCTAGATCTCTGAAACTGAAACTCTTAGATAGTTTCAATTTATTGTATGGTGTAGAATAGTTATTCGTATTGACCGAAGCGGCCTCGCTTTTTGCAATTTTTCCTTATATATTTAAATAAAGCCAAAATTCCGAAACAAGTTTTTAATAAAACTCGCGCAGACACTTTTTCAAGCTCCTGGATTGAACTACTGTGCAAAGCAAACGAAATGAAAAATATCTACAAATATCTCTTATATACTGCCATTGACCGTAGCGGCTCCGGAATTCAGAAATAAGTATGGGATATCTACAAAAACAAATCAATTCAAAACCATAAAATTACTACTTTAAAACGTTCAGAATTAGCCGTTAATTTCTCCATACTACATTAATATTATTAGGTAAAAATTATACCAAAATAAATGTTAGTTCATAATCAATAAAATTGTATACATTTTATTTAAATAATTTATTTTATTATATTGAATAAACGTAATTTACAACTGCATAAAATGCGATCTCAGACTCTCAGACAAACTCAGACGCGCGCCAGCGCTGGTATCGCGGCCAAACTGCGATAGCCCTCTTAATCGATTACATTTTGATTTAGTAGTAGTAGGGCTCTTTGTGAAAGAGCTCGTCCGGGGAAGTACTATCACTGTACCTATTTCTACCGCCAAGCAGTGATGCTCGCATTGCTGTGTTCCGGTTTGAAGGGTATGGGTGCCGGTGCAATTACAGGCACATGAGACTTAACACCTTTATATCTCAGAGTGACGGGCACAGTGCAATGCATCACAGGGCAGAGGTAACCACTTACCATGAGGTGGGCCATCGACTTGTTCCATCATTTAGTTGTATAAAAAAATGCCCAATAGCCCCAAAGGGGGGCACGGGGGCTTAAACCTCGTCCAAAAGATTCAGACGTACCCAAGGGTGGAACAGGATTGGTCAGGGAAAACCCATAAAACTGAATCAAGCCTTGGATTCACCACTGATACAGCTGGTTACTGAATGAGATGCTAGAAAAAAATGAAAAAAAAAAAAACTAAATTAAATTATATAAATAATTAAATTTGTTAAAAATCTAGAGGTATTTAATTCCCGCGGCAGCGGTGTGTCAATAATCTATGTCTAAGTATTTTTTATGTGAAAAGTCAAATATAATTTTTTTTTAATTAAATTAATAAAGAAGAAGCATACTCAGCAGTGGGTGCAAACAGGCTGAGATTATGATGATGATGAAATTAAATTGGCCAATTTTTTTTAATGATACGTGATTGAACAAGCAATTATTCTTTCGCTAATGTCAATTGTTTTTTTCACCAGAATACCGATTCGTGTTAAACACACCACAGACTTATTACAATCTCAGAATTGACAAGAGTTTTGTGAACAATTTGAGGACACGGCACGCAAACATGGTATAAAATTTTATCTTTGTCTTTTAAGTGCTATATTATTAGTAAACTTAGAGCACGTCTGTGACTTTGGTCTGTACATTTAAATTGAATCTTATTTATCGAAACGTGAAAGTGTTTTTTTAACAAGTAATTAAATTAAAAACTTTAAAAAACCCCCGAATCTTGGACCGATTTTCATCAAACATAGCTAAAAACACTCCCGACTAATACACCTAACAAACAAAACAAAAATCAAAATCGGTTCACCCGTTCAGGAGCTACGTTGCCTCAGACAGACACACACACAGACACGTCAAACTTATAACAACCCGTAGTTTTTGCGTCGGGGGTTAAAAAGTGATGAAACAAGCTGATGACCCTCTGATATGAGTAGATTACCTCTGCTTATAACAATGCATTACCTTACAGAGTAGATAAGTCAATAGAGGACCTACTCTGTGAGGCAAGCACTGCGTCCATCACTCTGAGATATCCAAGTGTTAAATCTAAGGTGCCTGTAATTGCACCGGCACCCAAACCATTCAAACCTATGCGGACCATAGAAACAGTCCTATGCGTTCCGGTTTGAAAGGTTTGGGTGCCGGTGCAATTACAAGCACCTTAGACTTAAAAAAGCCCTGCTACTGAAAATTGAAACTGGGTACCACTGCACCTCAAGAGCTCTCATTAGGTATATTTAACAGCATCGTGTTCAAAGCTGCGGAAAGCAATTAGCACACAAGTGAGCCTGATTAGAGCGCATCAAATATAATTCGAGGCTGGCTCGCAATTTGTGCTACGACTGCTACGTGTGCTACGAACGGCGTAGAGCTGCTACGAGATTATTTTATTTAGATAAAAACACTGGGTATTTATCGCACAATACCATTTAGCCTCAAAGTTTAACTATGGGAACCAGATAGCTGATAAAAAATCGAGAACTCCATTCAGACCATAGAAAATATAAGTCCTATGTTCAGCAATTTATTTATATCAGATATCTAAATTTTTATTCACTGGTTGCACGACCAGATTAAACCAAATAAAATATTTTGGTTCCACTTGCTATTTTATTTACGCCTGTACTTCTGTCGAGTAGCTAATCTGACGAATTACGAATCTGTCCTATTTTCAAATTGGGTCTGGATTGGTCCTATTAGTCCAAAACGTAACAGTTGCCTACTCTACACCTTCTTAAGTCTAACTTAGGCTTAATTGGTCTCATTAGCAACCCACAACCGTATTTATACACGGTGTCACAGCAAACACAAATGGATACGATCAATTTTGGCTCAGCGGTTAAACAGGTTATAAAATCATTCAAGGTAATTTTCCAAAATGAAATAGGGTCCCGATTTTACCATGAGGTACTAGGAACTCAGAACTCTTGCAAATCTAACAAATGTCTCAAGAGGGTAGTCAAGGAATTTTTGAAGGCGTGATTTTTATCAGGGGGCTAGATATGCATTTAATTAAAAATAGGGTTGTAAATTTAGATTTTGATTTGAAAATAATAGTTGTAGTAAAACATTTTTAACTAAAGGTGACCCTTTTTGACTTTCACGTTGTCCAGTAAACAAACAGACTTAACCTAGACCTTCCATTCCACGATCAATACTCCTGCATACTTTATACAAAACATTTCAATGCTAAAAACCCTCCCTTATTATTTTCAACGCCCTGCAGGGGTATGCCAATCAAAGTTGAACTGCAAAGTTTCAAATCATGGTCAATTCATACTAACTCATAGTTATTCTGTGGCTAAATAGTGACATTATGACGTCATTTGATGTGTTTTCGCGCATATTTTGCTGTCAAGTGTCTAAAAAGAATGATCACGTGGTACAAAATTGTACCACGTGACCTGAAGAAATTACACTGGGCAGTGAAATATAGCTTGACAGCAAAAGATTGGCATACGCGGGCTGTATACTTGATACAAAACATTTCAATGCTAAAAACCCTCCCATTATTTTCAACGCCCTGACGTGACAACGCTCTCACACCCCACACTTCCCTAAAAGGGAAAAATGAATGAGTTAAAGTTTAAATTGACATTGACAAGTAAAAACTGACCCTGTATCTTGTGTCAAATATTTAGGGACGTCACCGAGTGATGGAGATAGGTAGCTACTTAGGTTAGGAACTCACAAAGCGGTTTTTAAGCTGCGGTATCCATTGCGTTTTTTTTCTTGCAGAGATACAGCATACCAAGATTTCTTCAAGGCAAGAACTGTCAGATCAGAATATTAAAAATACAGAGACATTAATTACATAATGACTTATATTTTTTAATTATTGTTATTGGAATTAATTATCTTTATGCTTTATCAAAATCTAATCCTTAATTATACGAGATCGGAAGGCGCGGTTGTTACGACCCGGTGCTCTCATGTACCTAACATAGGTACTAGATTAGTGCTTAAAACAATAACTATATACAAATACTTTAGAAAATAGCATTTTTAACAAAAAAAAATATTAAAATGAACTCTGAATTCTAAATGCTAGAGATAGAAAACAGAGTTCAAATCACCGACTGCAGGCAGGGTGCCCAAAAGGCTGGCAACGTTACCTCTTTGTATGGCAATACTAATTCTCTGTCCAAGGTAAGCGCCAGCCCTTTGGTCATTTGTCACGTCCACCAACCTTTTGGATAACTCTTTGAATAGAAGCCACGGTTCTGGACTCCACGGTCCTAACGTTTCTTAAATAAATTTCTTAAATAAGTGCTTAAATAAATAAACTCCTTCGAATGTTAGAAAGATTTTGTACAGTGCAACAAACTGTCCCACGAACAAAGCCATAATCATCAGATCAAAAGTCTGGGTCAGCTCCTACTTTGTCATCCAATATCATAATCGCACTGTCCCCTGACATCACTAAATGATATTTCACTTATAATCCCTTTATCATAGCATCCGATATCTGTGCGAAACTGTATAAACTCGACTATTATATCGTGATACTTCAATTTTACAGCGCCAGTACATATTTTAATAGAGTAGTTTTGGTAGTAAGGGTTGCAGGGATCAAGTTAAACTAGATGATGCGATAAGTTCGTGAAATGATAGTATACTCTAGAGATTATAAAGTTGGTGATGTTTGGAACTTGTCAAATGAATTTGGTACGCTCCCACGCTTCTTGCTTTGTAAAACGAATATTCGGAATGATTATAACGAATATAATTTATAAGTTTAAAAAACTAGAAAAACCGACGTTAATTCAACTAACGGCTTCATCACCAGATGATGATGACGATGGCAGTTCATTGGGAATGTTCTAGTGACCGTAAACAACACTAAAAAGTCACAGAAAAGCAAAATACGCAATTTCGCGTGGACGGCATATTTTTTTTGTTTATATGCCATACTACTAATTCGATTTTAATTACAACTGAATTGGGTGCGTTCTTTTTTTTATGTCGAGAGATGTGATTAGATCTATAGGTACCTACGACTAAAAATATATCTAGATAAGATAAAAATATTTTATGTTATAAATTGAAATTATTTAACTTATTAATTTTTACACAATAAAAAATATAAATACAATATTTATGGCACAAAAATCTAAATGTAATAATATTGCGAATAAAAAAACTGTCATTTGACTAATAAATATCCGGAACAAAGCAGCCTATAAAAACACATACCATATCAAAACAACACACAAAATACTATTAATCACAATAAAGCATTGCCAATCTCACAATTCAAGGACCACAGCCAAATTTCATTCACTTTTGATTAACTCGTAAAGTCGCCCTTTGCTATACAAAACAATAACACGCTTTTTGTAATCCCCGGGTAACAAGTGTGCCTCATAAACTTTCCATCTGGACCCTGATGCTTTGGGGCTTCCGAACCCTTGGGACAACCACACTTTGATATCACAACAACCCTACAAGCAAATACCAACCTTACACTTCCTGTTTCAGATCCTAAAACCGCTCAAGATAAAACTAGCACATACGTTCTCGATGACTCGGGCGGAGTAATTGCTGTAACGCTAAAATTGGTTGCAGAAAAATTAACTGTGAGTGTAGTGATGCTAGGATCAAAACCGTTTGAAGATGGGTATGAAGATATGACTTTTGAAGATAGCAAGCAAGGCGTGATTCCCATAATCTTTGTGCAGTAGTGAATTTTGCACTTGACTGTTTGGTATTATGGATAGCATCTTGTTTGAAGGGGTGATTCTCAGTGACATTACAACTGTGTCATATTTGAGAAATTTCTCACGATAGTTTGTTTTGATTGACTCCCATTATTTACTAAGTTACTAAAGTATACCTATTTGACTTAGAACCACTTAATACTTATACTTAGCTAAGGTAGCTGGCAGACACTGGATGAGAAGAGCCGAAGACCGAGCTCAATGGCGCGTCTTGGGAGAGACCTACGTCCAGCAGTGGACGAGTATAGGTTGATGATGATGATGATGATGATGAAGGTAGCTAGTTTTTTTATTATTGTAGCTTAACATACTCGTCATCTTTCGATTTCAAACATTTTTCACTCTAATAGTATTATATCTTGCCTTGTTATTAATTTACCTATACTATATTTTCTACCACCTTTGTTTTGACAGAGATTTTTAATTAAAACACCCTTATTCGCATTTATTGTTCAAGTGCGGATGGCTGCCGCTGCTAGGTTCTGGCGTCACGGAAGACCGGCGTTATAGTACTCACAAGCTACTCATGCTGAGTGGCGACCGTTTTTGTACTCACGTAGTTAAATTATTATTAAGCCAATTTAAATTGCAACTATTTTATTAGTGACACGAATTAAACTATTTCTTATCTTTTCTTATCCAGACTCCAGCATAGATTTTTGTATGAAAATCTGTACTCAAATCTTTGCCAGTACCATAATGCTCGTATTTTCTAAAAGAACTCGTTACTCGGTTTATTTTTGATAAAAAAAATCCATTTCTCAATCACCATTTATATTAAATTGAAATCTACATGATCAATGGTGCATAATAAAATATTAATATAATAATAATTTAATTGCTCTACCAGACAGTATCAGATGGGCTCCCCGTATTATAATAAGATAATTCAATAATACACGCCTGCCGTTTTTATCGTCAGGGATAAAGTGGTTTTGCACACCCTGTATATTAGGGCTGTCAAAACTGCTTAGCTATATCATAAAAATATTTACAAATTATTATCATAAAACTAAGCTAGTTTTAAAGAAACTGTTTATTTCTATATTTTCATTTAGATTTTTATGTGTGATTCACCAACTTTATGTATATTAGGTATGAAAAGTTTTACTACTTTCATGTGTTTGTGTAAAGTTTCCAACAGTCAACTTTTTAAATTGTTCAAGTTTTTAATGACAAAATATTAATGACTTCTGCTTTTAGCGTAATTATATCATAACAAATCAAGTGATTACAATTTTTTTAGTGATTTTTGCTTCACTGATAATATTGAACTTACCTACGCGAGTTTTCTAAAATAAACACGTGAATGTAGTGGCTCATAGTCATGATTGCCTCCACTCCTATAACACACAGTGTACTAGCACCTGCCTAAGAATCGAGCAAGTGACAGAGCATACCTACCTTGGTTTGGTAATTGATAATAGATTTAATTGAGCGAGACATATTGACAAAACATGTAACAAGCTAAGAGCCATTATGGCCAAGTTCTTTATTATTAAGCATAAAGTTCCTTTTGGTGTACTTTTAACAATGTATAAGACCCTAGTGGAAAGCATTTTGTCGTACGGGTTGAGTAGCTATGGTCGTACCTATAAAACTTACCTACCTAGATCAAATTTACAATATTCAATACAGGTTACTTAAATTTGTAGTTCCTATGAAAATTAAAAACAGATACACATTGGACCCCATGGGGCTTTTTAAGTACTGTGGTATTTTACCTATACACAAAAAAGTTGAACTTAATCTGCTCATTGAACAGTATTTTCGTACGGAAATTCAAGTGCCTAAATATCATGCAGTTACCACTAGAAGCATCACTTCTAAAAAACTTATCAAGCCTAGATTTAGCAATGACTACGGTAAAAGAACCTCAAAATACCTGATCCCTCATCTTATTAATACACTTCCTGTCGAAATTAGAAACAAAATCACTTCGAAAAATATTAAATACACGCTAAAAAAATACTTTTTAAATAACCTTGTTACATGACATGGAGCATCCTTTATAGGTAGGTCGAGTCGAGCGCATGCGCGCTACCGATAGGTGGGTACCAACAGTGTAACCGCCGCCTGCGCACGCGGCCGTCACTCGCTGCGCTGCGCCTGCGCCTCGCTTGTGTTTGTCCGCATCACCTGACTAGAATGTACCTATCTTGTCAGTGTGGTGTGAATGCGCTCGTTCGATCGATTAGTGTTATTTTTACGAGAACCTAGTGCCTAGACAAGCCATACCTTGGCTTTAAGGCACTATTTAATTTTAAGCATGTGGTATTTTTGAAATAATAATAAATAACAAAAAAATAATAAACAGAGAAACCTACATACAACTAAAATAATAAAAATTCTACTGCAAATACACATTGCAATATTAGCAACACAGCGAATTTTCTAAGCTTACGTGACAACCCTAATGTATTTCCAAAGCATGTCACAGCTCTAAACAGCGACAGACAGACAAGTGCATTGTTTGTATATTTTATACAACAGATTGTTTTATTTGACTGTTGTTGTTGTCAAACGATTTGGGAATTTCACGGTTGAAATCACGCCTTTAGTGATTTAACCGTTTCATGTTCAGTCAGCAATTTTATTAAAAAGCTCGAATTACTAATTATAAATGTAAATGTTTGATTCTGAATCACTTTCATCGAGTGGACCAATTAGAATAAAACTTGGAATAATTGTAATAAACAGTTCGTAAACTTGATTAACCTATAGATTACTTTTTATCTCGAACAGAATGGATAAAGCAGAGAGGATGAACGGGATACCTACGAATGAAGGCACGGGCGGACACTATTTGTTCCCATATGATTAATCATTTATTCGATTCGCTTTTCCTTCGCAATCACTTAGTTCTGCCACTGATTAAGATTCCTATCACGCAACTAGATCGATTATAATTCAATCGCAAACAAATAAATTTTATCCCCATCACCAGTGTAACCAGACCTCTGGACCTATTGTAACGTAACAGTGTATTACGACGAAGAGGGGTCAGAGTATGATGGAGGCATTACTTAACCCTCAAAAGCGCGTTAAAACTCAATAGAGTGGGATCCAATAGTGTCTATGGCAAAGATAAAAAGATTTTGTAGATAGTTAACACACAAAGGTTTTAATTTGTTCTTATCTTAATTAATGAAAAAAAAAATTAGTATAAAAATTTGTAAAATAATTTAATAAAAATGTTTTTTTCCTACAATAAATAATTAATCCGTAACATTATTTTATTTTTGTTAAAGATTTCGATTACAATCTTTGGGATGTACCAAAAATTGTAATCATAAATTGTAATTGTAAATTGTTTTTTTTTTACTGACAAAGTTTTTTAAACTGGAAAAAAAAGTTCACGTAGTCCGATTGATCGAACTATCAGGAGTCTCAAGAACACATCGTTCGATTAATCGACCCAACTGGAAAAAAAGTTCACGTAGTCCGATTGATCGAACCATGCGGTCGAACCAAGTGGCCAGAAGCTAAATAAGTAGTTATTCATAAACATTACCAAGTTTTTCTAGCTAGTTAATAATTATTAAGTAATCAATATTAAACAAAACATGTACATTTTTGTTAAATTTGTAACTACTTACATATAATTACGTTGTTGTTAGTATAGCTTTGGTTCATTGTTCTCTATTATTAATAAGTACCTATTTTACTACCATATGTTAACTGTAGCCTATCGTGATGTTGCCCACTAGGCTCTGACAGAATACCAGTGTTGCACTGTTACTCTTGGTCACAGTGCACGTATGCTGAGTCAGGGACCTAATTAACCTTTAATTAGTGTTTAAGTTTTTTATTGTAGTTTAAGGTTTAAGTCTGGGTTAATAAATTCATTTTCTTTCTTTCTTTCTTCTTACAGTATTTGTAATTTGTGGCTATATGAAATAGAAGATTTTGTATATCTTTGTACAAAATCTATTCATTATTTATTTATTTATTTTTTTTATTTATTTTTTTATTTTTATTTATTTATTTTATTGTATGTATTTGTATCTTTTTGTTTTTTGTTGATTTTGTATTTCTTTACGAATTTAAGTAGGTATACATCGGATCTAGTAGGCATTTCACAAGTGTCCCATCTGTTTCTTTACTCTTCATCCCGAAGTGTTGCAATAAGTTAATTGTTCGCGAGGGGTGAGGGTGCGGCCTTAATCGGGACATCGTTAAGTACGGTTTTGTTTTACTGTCCCATCTATTATGTGCAGTACCTACACTGTGGTTAAAATCTATTACTGGTACAAATTTTGATAAGAATATGGTACAGTAGATACAGTATGCACAATGGATCTATAACCCTCTGAAGTTAAGTGTAACAACGATTGCGCATGCAGTTGTATGGAAAAATTAGCTTACCTCCAATTCGACACACAAATGGGTTCTGCGCAGCCCCCGTATGCCAATCTTTTGCTGTCAAGTTATATTTCACTGCCCAGTGTAATTTCTTCAGGTCACGTGGTACAATTTTGTACCACGTGATCATTCTTTTTAGACACATGACAGCAAAATTTTCGCGAAAACACATCAAATGACGTCATAATGTCACTATTTAGTTACAGAATAACTATGAGTTAGTATGAACTGACCATGATTTAAAACTTTGCAGTTCAAATTTGATTGGCATACCCCTGCAGATACTTCAGAAGGACAAAGATTGTGACTACCTACAGTCAGCGTCAGAAATTAATGACTTTTCTTTTCAAAGAAACTGTGCATATGTCTAAAGACCTTTGTAGCAGGTGACTAATAAGCTGACTGTGACAGTTGGTGCAGGTTCGATTTATATGACAGGTTAAATTTTCACACGAAAACAGTTTTTTTTATTACATCTCTCAATCTTTTAACCGCAATTTCACCTGATGTTAAGTGACGATGAGGTCGATGATGAAGAACATTAGATACCTATTCACTCTCCTCCTAAAAACCACCATAAATGGTAAGTGATCGGAAACACAGACGCCGGCAAAGACATGAAAATGCATAAAAATTAAATTGATGAACTTAAGTGACCTGTAAAAGTCATTTAGATTTTTATAACAAAAGAGTTTAATGTCATATTTTTTCAAAATTATCATATAATTTACTTTTTACTAAATCTCCCTGCAGAGGTATTCCAATCTCAGTTGAACTGCAAAGTTTTAAATCATGGTCAGTTCATACTAACTCATAGTGATTCTGTGACTAAATGGTGACATTATGATGTCATTTAATTTGTTTTCGCGCATATTTTGTTGTCAAGTGTCTAAAAAGAATGATCAAAAAAACAACAATGATTTGATGAATGATCGTGGTACAAAATTGTACCACGTGACCTGAAGAAATTACACTGGGCAGTGAAATATAACTTGACAGCAAAAGATTGGAATACGGGGGCTGGATTTGGTAAAAAATAATGTATTAATCTCATAAAAGTATTTTTTCTCCATAATTAGCACCATTTTTAATGATGCCAATAAAAAAAAACTTTTGACACCTGAGACTTATCAAAACTTATACTGTACATGTATGGACAGCCGCATCAAGAGATCCAGCATCGGTGTCTGACCATCATTCAAATCTATCCCCTTTTTAATTCGTCAAACCATAAGTCGCAATACACCCCTCCGATTAACTCAATTATTCGCTCTCTTGATGTTTTTTATAAGTGAATTACGATCGTTGCTCACTAGGTTTGAATGATTAAAAGACAAAATGGTTACCTATAGTTGTAGTTATAACAATGTTATAGTACACACGGCTATACGTCAGGCTAGATACCCTACATCATTATCCTTAAGCTATATACAATACAGAGAATCGTTGTAAAGGGAGTGCAATAGGCGTAGGCGCGCGGCGTAGTCCCACACAAAACATTATCGTCCGTCTCCGTTCAATTCGCAACGTTCAATCCAAAAATATATAGGTTGAGGTGTGGCCATGTGTACCTACTTATACTTACCAAAAGTTATAAGGCATGGCACAGGCGTCACAGCTCAGTCGGTAATAGCTCTGCCTTCCGTGCTGTGGGTCGTGGGTTCGATTCTCACCGAGAACCAACATTTGTGTGTCCAAACATAGATGTTTGTTCTATGTCTGGGTGTTACTATGTATTATAAGTATGTATTTACAAAAAAAAAAGTATATAAGTATTCTATCAGCCATCTAGTTCCCATATTACAAGCTTTGCTTAGTTTGGGACTAGAGGGCGTTGTGTGAAAAGTCCATGAATATTTATTTATTTATATTTATATAGCAATTTTTTTCGATAATTATGCGTTTTAATCGCATTCTTGCTTAGCTTACGAAATGTGACCGAACTACCCACTATACTTTGTGTTACAAAAAATTACAACTAGAAATTCTTACCGACAAAAAAATAATGTGTATACAATTAGCTGTGTACCTAACCTACATAATTTTAAGCAATAGCAAGCAAGTAGATTACCTACATTTAGTTCTATTTCATCAAAAAAAATACATACTTAATTTACAAATCTATAAACAGCAAAACCAATAAACATTATTCAGTTTTAATCTTATTAATCTGCTCGCGTGTCACTGTCAATGCACGATTAAGCTTCGCTGGTTAATCGCACATTAAGCCACTAGCCGGTTAATAATTAAACTTGTTGAAATGAGTTGTCATGTTAGTTGTCAATATTAATTGGCTATGATTTATCTTTGCATACTACGCCATGTTTTTTTTTAAATGAAAAATCCATCTACACTTTATTTAATACGTATTTTATATTTTTACACAGCTAAATGATGATGGAAGAAGCCGATGGCCCACCTGATGTTAAGTGGTAACCAATGTCTGTAACGGTGCATTGTTTCACAGGGCACGTCCACTAAGGACGTGCCCTGTGATGCATTGCACTGCGCCCATCACTCAGTAACATAAAAGTGTGTAGGTAACTTGTGGCAATGCGATCATTACTGCAAAGCGCACGAAATAGGTAGATACGGTGGTCGTAGGTACCATCAGCAAAAGTTCTGCCTTACCACCTTAAGGGTGCATTTTCTGTGAACTGACTTTTTTTTTTTTTTTTATATAATATAGAATGTCCTTTGGCCACAATCTCACCTGATGATGAACTGACTACCCGTTAATTTTTGAATACCAATAGAAGCAAGTTATTTCGGGTGTAAAAGTTATGAAAACAATTAATCCCTTCCTTCTCGCCGTACCTAGTCGTAGTTCGTACAATTAATTGTGTGCTCAGAATGGCATAGTGCATATTTGATTCGCGCTATACATAGTAATCCTAACTACAGCCTAGGACACCAGTCAATCTAGCTGTCTAAAGTTTCTTGTAGTTTGTCAGTACTGAGGGCTAATCACGAACAAATCTGACAGTCGTCACGTTACGTAAACCTAACGTATTCGAATCATATTGCGCGTCAACGCCAGCTCGACTGCGGAACGTTGTAGCGTCACCGCGCAGTGTATCTCGGATACGCTAGCGTTACGATACGTTGCGATTGTCACGTTTATTCGTGATTAAGCCACTGGTACTGATGTGCATCTAAAATTAGGGCATCCTTTGATTAAATCATTGTGGCAGTACCTAGAACACATTTTAACAATGGCTCTGTTGGAAAAACTTTAATTTATGTAGTCAATTTGATAATTACATCGATTTGGTTCAATTTCATGTTTATCGACCAAATTACGAAATTAAACATAATATAAAAAAAAGTTTTCATAACACTGAGTCGTAGAAAATGGTTGACAAATATCGCAAAACTATAATTCTAGTGCTCATATTACACGGGAAACACAGAAAATATTAACAACCTATTTTTTTTTAATTTCACGTCAAATCGAAATGTTCCGCCCTAAATAAAAAAATTAGCTATTTGTGGAGGTACTGGGTATGGCTGTTTAGTGTGCATGAAGTCTCATTTTTCAGTGTGCACTACGGTCTCTTCGTGGCTTTTAATACGCATTTTAAAAATCAAATTTAAAACACAACCACTCCAACAAAACCGTTTGAAACATCAAAAATCAGGTCAATCAATCAATCTCTCAGGTCCTGCCTGAAAACCAGCGCCGCTCTGCTTCTGCAGAGCTGCATTAAGCTGAGGCAGGACCTGCCCAGCCTACCTACCTAGTACTTAGTAATTGTGTAGGTGATTATTGTTTTCTTTCTTCTTTTTATGCTTGTTCTGTGCTGTACCTGTGTTGTAATTGTGTGTCAAATAAATATATCTCTATCTCTCTATCTAAATCCATAACTTTACGTAATCAAATGAACTGGGGTAGGCCCACTAGATAAATTTGAACGGCACGCGCCGAAATTACGCATTAATTGGATTTGGATCCGATGCTGTTAGCGAGATGAATGAGATGAAAGTAGACTGGTTTAGTTTCGCTACTCTAGTTTTACAGCCACATTCAAAGTAGTTCAACCTTTACTTACCACACTTACAATTTCGATATGTTCAAGAAGAGAATGAATAGGTTTCTTCTAGAGAAATGTGCTACATCATCGACCACATCGTTACTTAACATCAGTATTGGTATGCCAATCAAAGTTGAACTGCAAAGTTTTAAATCGTGGTCAGTTCATACTAACTCATAGTTATTCTGTGACTAAATAGTGATATTATGATGTCATTTAATTTGTTTTCGCGCATATTTTGCTGTCTGTACCACGTGACCTGAAGAAATTACACTGGGCAGTGAAATATAACTTGACAGCAAAAGATTGGCATACGGGGGCAGGTGTAATTGAGGTCAAACGTTTGTCTATTATTTGCAAAACATAAAAAAAAATTAAGTGTCAAAGCTGTTGAGTTTGTCAATAATTTTGAGTAGAAATCAAATGAATTGTTCACTCAAATACAATTCGCTTCGAACATTTCAAGCGATGCAAGTGAACAGTCGAGTTACTCCACTAAATTTAATACAGCTATTAATATAAACCGCTATGGTTAATCACTTAGCGCTGAATGTTGCGCATTCGAACGGTTAATTATATTAGTAAAGCTATAGTTATATTATTAACTATCGTATTTTTAGATTAATCATAATCAATTTACTCATAATTAAAAATCATAAGTCAGTATTACCTTTTTTTAAGGGATGAAAATGCCTTTACCTACCTAGCTTCCCCCGTATTCCAATCTTTTCCTGTCAAGTTATATTTCACTGCCCAGTGTAATTTCTTCAGGTCACGTGGTACAATTTTGTACCACGTGATCATTCTTTTTAGACACTTGACAGCAAAATATGCGAGAAAACAAATTAATGTCATCATAATGTCACTATTTAGTCACAGAATAACTATGAGTTAGTATGAACTGACCATGATTTAAAACTTTGCAGTTCAACTGAGATTAGAATCGCCCCCCTTATCAGCTCATATTCTGTAAGAATGATCAAGTTGAAATCAAGACGCATCAAGCATACAAGTTTTTTAATTAAATTCAGTATAAACTAACAATCATAATAATAAATAAATATTCATGGACATTTCACACAACGCCTCTAGTCTCAAACTAAGGAAAGCTTGTAAAATGAGACCTAAGATTGCTGATAGAATATTGATACAGATTTGTAAATACATACTTATAATACCTACATAGTAACACCCAGACATACAGACAGGGGATCGAACCCACGACCCACAGCACAGAAGGGAGAGCTAATATTAGCGATTTATATTAACATTCCATGACAAATAACACCAATGAATGTTTAAAACTGAAAAGTGTGCTTATGCCTTCATTCAAGCACAGTTTTACCGTACTTACCATTTTTAATATTAATTGCAACTGTGATCCCCAGGCACGGTAGACTTTCTCCAGGTATTACGCGTTGGCATAACTTTTAGAATCATTTTGCGGATAATTGTATTGGGCGAAAATAACAATTTCAAGCTCTCATTTTTATTTTGCCCACGTATCACCAGTCATATAAAATCAGGGTTCCGATAAAATGCACGAAAGCCCCCCAGACCGTACGTGCGGAACCCGATAGGAATCACTGCATCACATACAAGTTTCATACTTCGTGCAGTGGAATAGCAATGACTGGTTCAGACTTTATGACATGCCCAATGGTCCGCCTTTGTATATTTTATGAAAACAACATCCAATCGTGTCGAATTCACTCACGAAATCTAATAGCTAAATAACCTTACCTTAACTTCGACGACCAATGGTAGAGGATGGACTTTAGATATTTTGGTTACTGTTTAAGCAACAAATACTGGATCCAGGCCAGGCATGGCGATTAGCGCTGAACCACAGGACAAGTAGACGCACGGCACAATACCATCCATACTTGGTACACATCCCACCCATTCGCACCAAACGTTTTGGATCTACATTCATTATGCGAACTGCCAAGGATGGAACGCGTTGCCGTCTTCTGTCTTTCCTGAGAAATATAATCTGGGTCTTTTCAAGGCAAGAGTAAATAGGTGTCTTCTAGACTGTCCTGCTCCATCGTCGGCCTCATCGTCACTTACCATCAGGTGAGATTGTGGCCAAAGGACATTCTATATAATATAAAAAAAAAAAAACCACGGAGTCCGCGCCGACCGCAAGAGGGCAACACTTTCTTCTTCGACTACTCAAGCGCACGACACGCTCTTTTATTATCATATTTGTCATTATAAAAATATTTTATTTTGTTGAACGAGAATTATACCCAAAGGTTTCTCAAATCCAAGTCTATTTTATTTGGGACCTATCCACAACAGTTACCATTTTTTATCTGAATTTAAGTTGTAACCACTGCCTATAACAATACATTGCCTCTGAGGACGTGCCCTTTGATTACTGCATTGCACCCATCACTCTGAAACATTAAGTATTGTCTTATGTGCCTGTAATTACACCGGCACCCATACCCTTCAAACTGGTACACAGCAATGCGACAGCCTGGCGACAGAAATGACAGAAATGACCGAAATTATTCACAACCATGATAGTTCTAAAAGTAAACCGCCATAAAAAAGAGGAATAAACTCCACCGCTTCTCCATTGTAACAAATAGGAAAACCTTTTACCCGTACATCCTCAACTAAACACAACTTCAGTAAGAAATGATAGCCGCAGTGTCGTAAATGTCTCTGACAAATTACATAACAATAACAACGCTTCGAGGTGCCGGTTTGCAAACGAGTCACGTCTGTGCGACTTACCTTTGCGAGGAGAAACAGACCATCTTGATGCTTGGAAAAACAAATAAATATGGACAAACAACGCCATCTAGTCCCAAACAAAACAAAGCTTCATAATAACATTGCAGCCGACGAACACCTGTCGACCATAATTTAGGGGTACACTGAAAATCAGCGCTACACGGACATAATGTCCGTGCAGCATTCATGCTGAGTGTACCCCCTTTGCCTTAGAGAATTAATCTATGTATCTATCTATCTAATTTTAATATAGCTCGTAATCTCTAAAGCAATAAATGTTTTTTCTTTCTTTCTTTCAATAATAAAGAATCTAAATTTGAAATTTAATTTTTTTTTTTTCGCTTCCGATTGGTACTGATTTGGATCAGTTGAGCTATCTATAAATCGTTTGCAACGGCGTGTAGATAGCTCAACTGCTTCATGTGTATTTTGTGCATATTATAAATATTGTAAATACTGTGTTGGTCGTAATTTTCTTTGTGAATAAAGTCAATTTGAATAGCTAGAGCATTTACATTTTTTCTGTAATTTGTTTTTTAATTAACCTATCTCGTTCCACTGCTGGGTAAAAGTCTACCTCAAAGACTAATTAACTAAATTAAGTAAATTTTTAAAACTAGAACAAGCTGATGGCCCACCTGATATAGGTATATAGCGGTAACCACTGCCTATAACGATACATTGCCTCACTGAGTACGTCCAGTGAAAACGTGCCCTGCGATGCATTGCACTGGCACTGAGCCTATCACTCTGAGACAGAGGTGTTTGCATAAAAATAACAAAAACAAAAGTATCAAAACACACTGGTACTCGAATAAAACAAAATGGAAGCTCTCATAAAAATGATATCTTAGTATTGTCATATCGACTTAGAATTCCAGCGCACATCGCAATCAGTACCAAGTTTTGGAATAAACAAATATTAATCATATAATAAATATTATGAAAATATGAAATAAAGTTATAGATACTTATCTTGGTACAAGTAGGTACCAGCGTAAAAAAAAGCACTCAGACATAATCATAGACAAACTATTTGCACTATAATCATAGAATAAGTAGCTACAAGCTAGCTAAAGTTAAATAAACAATAAGGTAAAACTCAAAAAAAGAAATTAAAAAAACTTAGCTACTTTTTTTTTAAATAAAGCATAACCAGATAATTTAATTTATTTTGTCAAAATAAATCTAAATCTTCCTTAATCAAACAAAAGCAGTATTTCACTAAAGAAATATGTGTCTATTTATTACAACAATTAATTACATGTTTATAACAATTTTATCAACATTGAGTCGAACTTAAAAGGTTTTAAAACGATCAATACGTACGATACCCCACAAATCACTGCAGAGGTATTCCTCACAGATAAGGCGGTGCATCTGTCAGATATTAAATGGTTCCGTACATCTAATTTTTTAAGCTTCTATGAGCTCGAATTACATTTAAACCGTAAATTTCGTGTTGTATACCAAAAACTTGTTGTGTTTTTCACATTTTAATGATAATATGTAGCTTGATGAAAAAATTCTTAACAAAATTAGAATCTAAATAACATCACAATATTGTAGAAATGTGCTCAAATTCAATGTGACGTGTATAAAGTTTGTATGGGAAATTCATAGAAAATCCTTCAGTTCTTAGCAGCTGCAGGATTTAGTGGTGAACTATGAACGCCCCAAATAGGGGTGGTACTTACACAAGTGTCGATCACAATAGGCGAGAAGGCCACAGTGATATCATAGCCGCAAAAAGCTAATAAAAAAAATAAAAAAAAATAATGGGAAATTCATAGTTCGCTGGCCTCTTAAGCAGATACGAGGGTTCGATGTGGAACCCTAAACCCCATAAAGTCAGAGAAGAGCACTGATAAAGAGGCTGAAAGGTAAACACTGGACACGTATTGGACTAAATATAAATGTCTGCGTAGGGCATTAAGATAACGTAAGGAATGTTAAAAGCTACTTAATATTATGTTCGAGTCAAACTTTATTATTGTTTTGGTAGAGGAGGACGTAAGTTTAAAATATATATGAAAATTAAAGAATTTTCACAAAAAAGTTTTGAAAAAGGTTTATTTTTAAAGGTTAAAGGTTTATTTCAGAAATCCTCTCCGTGTTCCCCCTGCGAAGGGGATTTCTAGATTTTTTGTCTTAAAAACCCTTTAGCGTCCCCTGGGACTACTGGCACAGGATTTTTGGACAAGAAGTCTAGAATTCCTTTGATGAGTTTTATTTCTGTAACAAATTGCAGCAAATTAAACCTTATTCTCTTGTTTAGTTGGCTACACAGTAGTCATACTCTGTAACATAGTTTAGAAGTTTTCAGAAGAATAGATAACATTTTTTTATATTATTTATAGGCAAACGTTTGACCGCAATCTCACGATGGTAAGTGACGATGCGGTCGACGATGTAGCACATTAGCCTATAAAAAACCTATTCACTCTCCTCTTAAACACTACAAAAACACATTGCAGCCGACGAACGCCTGTCGACCATAATTTAGGGGTATACTGAAAATCAGCGCTACACGGACATAATGTCCGTGCAGCATTCATGCTGAGTGTACCCCCTTTGCCTTAGCGAATTAATCTATCTATCTATCTATCTAATTTTAATATAGCTCGTAAGCTCTAAGGCAATAATAGTTTTTTTTTTCTTTCTTTCTCTTGAAAACATCCAAATTGTAAGTGTTCGGCAACACAGACGCCGGCAAAGAGTGTGTCTGTTTAATTGGTTTTTTTTACATATGTATACTTTCGTACCCCCAAACTCAGAGTCGTGTTACGAGACGACGTCATTTAAATGAACTCGCGATAAACAAGTATTAATGAATGTGATCTTATTTACAGCTGTATATTGGAGTTGAGTTAGAATAAATAATAATAATAATAAATATTCATGGACATTTCACACAACGCCCTTTAGTCGCAAACTAAGCAAAGTTTGTAATATGGGAACTAGATGCTGATAGAATACTTATATATTTTTTTTTGTAAATACATACTTATAATATATAGTAACACCCAGACATACATAGAACAAACATTTATGTTTTCCACGCACAAATGTTTGTTCTCAGTGGGGATCGAACCCACGACCCACAGCACGGAAGGCAGAGCTATTACCGACTGAGCTGTGTGATGAGAATAGAATCTTTTCAATAATAAAAAGCATCTAGGTACGGGTACGATGCACGATTTTATGGTACCTACCATAACTGATAGATAAGTAGGTATTGTTGTTTTAGTTGCTCCAAATAGAGATTTTGTATATTTTTGTATTGTATACAAAAGTATACAAAGAGAGAATTTGAATCCTAGGATCTAAGATTCTACCAAAAATTTTCAAAGAAAAAATCGCTAATCTAGATAAAGATAAAGCATCTAGGTACGGGTACGATGCACGATTTTATGGTACCTACGATAACTGATAGATAAGTAGGTATTGTGGTTTTAGTTGCTCCAAATAGAGATTTTGTATATTTTTGTATTGTATACAATACAATATTGCAGCACTAGACTGCAGCCTAACACTGCATTTCAGAAAATCAACATACTGCCTTAGATTAAAATATAACAATAACAACCTCTTCCATCTCACTATCGGTACGATAAATCGGAGCGTCGTTACGGAATAAAGTCGTCACGATATCGTATCGAAGTCGACCCACGGTGTGTCGCGACTGATCGCAATATGGCCTCTACTTTTGGTAAAGCTTAATATCCACGGATAGGCGATGATATCTAAGTTTAAAAGTGACTTGGTAATGTGTCGTAAATTCCAATAATTTTGTATTTTTAACCAACTTTAAACTTTTTTTAGGAGGTGGTTGTCAATTCATTAAATAAAATTAGTAATTAATTATATTATTAGTATATTATTAAAAGTATTAATAATTCAATTACCTAGTTTTTTTTTATGGTTTTTTTATATTTGTTACCTCAGAACTAAGTCATTTAAAAACCGATTTGAAAAATTCTTATCTGAAAAGATGTACTACTTACTTCCCAGGTTAGTTCCGTTCAATTTTCATCAAAATCGTTTCAGTAGTTTGGTTTATAAATAAAGCAAGCCGAAACCAACTATAGTAGCCGTAGCTAACTATAATAGTTAGTTCAAATAACCTGACCAATAATAAAAAAACTAGCTATAAAGAAATAAAAATATAGTTTTTATCTATCTATCTATAAACCAAAGCTAGCTATATAGCATAAACACTGCTCCAAAGCCTTTAAAACAATGTCTGCATCAGCCCCAAGTTCAAGTTTATCAGTGCAAATAAATTGTGGCCAGATTAACGCAGTGTTTGCACCGCGCTGATACATACCTGCGCCCACGCCGATTAGATATTGACTTTATCTGAGTTTTATAAGACTTTCAATACTTACATACCTCTGAGGACGATAATACTTGGAATTTTGCACAAGTTTTGGAATGGTAGGCTAAAACAACTAATTCTTTACTAGGTGTCCATTTACTTCAAGATTATTGATACCTCAGCTGATTGACAGGCGTCACAGCTCAGTCGGTAATAGCTCTGCCTTCCGTGCTGTGGGTCGTGGGTTCGATCCCCACCAAGAACAAACATTTGTGCGTGCAAAACATAGATGTTTGTTCTATGTCTGGGTGTTAGTATGTATTATAAGTATGTATTTACAAAAAAAAAGTATATAAGTATTCTATCAGCCATCTGGTTCCCACATTACAAGCATTGCTTAGTTTGGGACTAGAGGGTGTTGTGTGAAATGTCCCTGAATATTTATTTATTTATTTATTGTTTAGTTCAACTCACAGAGGTTCAACTGTGCTTTTATTGCGTGGGTGGTAAAGGTCTGTAGGTGAAGAAACTTACTGGTCATTGTTACGCTATTGTTTTGAGTTATTTTGGGTTGAGTGAGTCAAAATAGCCTTGACTTTTGATTTTATTTAGGGCAACCTATTTATCCAACCTTTGTTTAAAAGGACCGGGTGGCGAAGTTGGTTGTAGGTACTTCTATCAAAGAGTAAGGTCGCGGATTTGATGATATAATCCAGAAATGTCCTCTAAGAAATCCCATCAGTGGAGATCTCAGTCTTTTTTTTTCAGAAATCCCCCTTGGCTACGACGTAGCATGCTACAGTGTAGGAGGGGAATTTGGGATTTTTTTTTTTCAGAAATCCACATGTGGATAATTTTTCCCACGGAACATTTTTTATTACATTTCTCCAAAAAAAAATTGTATGCTGCATCTTATTAATAAAAAATTTGCCAAGATCTATAATATTAGTAATTTCTGAAAAGTAAAAACACTGAAATGAGAGATTATTTCAAAATAGCCACGTCTCCAGCAATAAAATATCAAAGTTTATCACCAATCATCCCAATCAGGTAGAACAGGGAAGAATATAAAAATTAAAACAGCCATTATATTTCACACCGAAGTTATTCCCTTCGTTCGCAGTAAAAATCAATTTAAAATCCATCTGCGCAAATTCAACCAAATTAGACGTCAGAACGAGAGCTGGCAACATTCTATAAATAAAAAAAATAAAAGCTCTCAGGTGAATTTCAAAAATAGAGCGCAAAATCAAAAGTCATTAGCGTCCAATAAGTTAAAAAGTTAGCGACGCGTATAATAAATCATTTTTATTTCATATCTGTACCAATTTTTCTGTGAGTCTTTTTTCATCAATTTAACACGAGCAAAAAGTGGCACTCAATTGTAAGGTTTATGCGGCGATACATTTTTTTTATTACCTATGGGCAACCCGTTTAATAATTTGGGCCAATCGGAGGTGGCCTTTAGCGATCACGCGCCGCCCTCTTGCCGAGCTATTGGTTGGTTGTTTGGTACAGATTGTGTGATGGCGGGAAACGGATTTAAGTCTATAGTATCTCATTCTTACAATCGGTAGTGTTGTGCTTAACTAGTGTCGATGTTGTAGAAATTCATCGATATTTTTAACTCACTTTTAACTGACTTCAAAAAAGGAGGAAGTTCTCAATTCGCTTGTATTTTTTTTATGTGTGTTATCTCTAAACTCCGTCATTTATAAACCGATTACAAAAACTTTTTTTTTATCCAAAAGGATGTACTTCCAGGTTGGTCCCATTCAATTTTCATCAAAATCGGTTCAGTAGTTTGACTTTTAAACAGAAATAACTGGAAAAAAATATGCCATCCACGTTCACGAAATTGCGTATTTTGCTTTCCTGTGACTTTTTAGTGGTGTTTCTTATACAAGTGTCAGAGTAAAATTATGTGAATAAATGTATGTTTTCTGAAAAAAAAAATGGATATTAAGTATTTTATTATTTCTATCGACACTACCCCAGCACTACGGCAGGTAATTGAGATAAGACTCGACTCTACAAAGTTATAGTAAACGACGTCGACTCCCGCCGGCAATTTGCGTGCGTCTATCGGAGAGCTTCATCAGAACTTCTTAGAAACATCAACTTTGAAACTCGATGATCGTATCATTTTTGATGGCAATTATTTGATCAGCAAGTTTCATAAAAATTGGTGATACGGCCCGTTAGGCCTTCCCATTTAGCAGTAAGTATGCTTTTGTTAGTATTGATGAGAAAAAGTTTCAAAAATGTTTCATGACTGAAAACTAGTAACATTCACAGTCTAAATTTTACAGTTGTAAGAACATCCTAGTTTCATGACCTAAAGACTCGTGCGTTCTGTATCATTCTTCCGAAACAGTCCGACATTTCGTTGAATATCTATCTATCTATGACATCACAGAATAGAAGTAGGTAGGTATCTATACCATTCAACATTGTGTATCGTTTAACGCCATCTATTGTTAAGTAGTAAAAACACATAACTAAACAAAAGTTATATTTTTGCTACTCACCACTAGATGTCAGGTCTGTCTTCAAATACGGAATGCTAGTTAACATAAAGTTACATAACTAATATATAGATGTCGCTGTTAACAGATTAAAATTTTGTTGCTTTTTGGTAGAGTCGTAGAGACGATCGAGGTAGAGTCGAGTGCAGGTTCGATTCGTACTGTGATTGAAACTAACTTATTATATCGACAATATTTCAATTTAAATGTGCTTTCGGTTATCACATTCTTGAATACTTCGTAGAGTTGTAAAAGAAAATCCTAATTATCTAAACTAACTAAGTAGGATCAAAATTCCTAAAACTGAAAAAAAATATTGAAAAATTAATTAAAAAGGATACTTGGTAGGTTCAGAAATAATATAGCCTATTTTATGAACTGAAAAAACATATTAATCAGTTATAATAATTTAATCTCAAAGATTATAATTAGATACAATATAATTTGTTGTCAACATGTTTCACAATAAATAAATAGGTACCTACGCTCATTAAGTATAATTTCACATTTTAGGCAGGACTATATGTTATTTCTTATGTACTTAGCAAATTTTTAAATACTTTTCTTTTTAATTCTTAATTCTTTATTGCACACAACACAGGAAGTAAACAAAAGACAGAAATAGATGACATGTACAAATTAATGTACATGTTTTAATTTAGGTACTTAAGTACACATATTTTCTTATTCACCTAGAAGTTTTAAGCTATAAAACTTAGACATTAATTTTACCAATGTGGAGCCGTTAGCAATGCATAATTCCAGCCAAAATATGCATTGCTTTAAAAATCTTGAAGAATATAATATAATATAATTCTTGAATATAATTTTAATTAAAGATAGTAGGATAGCCGGGAGAGAGGGATCTAGATATCTTTGGGGGAGACCTTTTCTCAGCAATAGGACAAACAAAAGGTTACACAAAAAATTACAGAACAAAAAATCTCAGTACTCACTTGAGAGAAAATAGGCGATCTAGGTACCCGGTGTCTACATAAGGGTTAGACCGCAAGAATAGTAATTCTGAGAATCTATGTTCAGCATCTATAATAGTAGATGTCCTAAGCTGAAATGATGATGATGAAAAGTTATAACAATTATATTTTAAGTAAGTAGCTCTACCAGCAGGGGTATTCAATCTCAGTTGAACTGCAAAGTTTTAAATCATGGTCAGTTCATACTAACTCATAGCTATTCTGTGACTAAATAGTGACATTATTATGTCATTTAATATGTTTTCGCGCATATTTTGCTGTCAAGTGTCTAAAAAGAATGACACGTGGTACAAAATTGTACCACGTACGTAGAAATTACACTAGGCAGTGAAATATAACTTGACAGCAAAAGATTGGAATACAGGGGCAGTATTTACAAAAAGAATCGTAATAATCTCTATTTTACAAAACTGCAAGATAAAAATCAATACACTGCTGTAAGTAGGCACAGATAATACAAAAGCTGGTAAATATAAATAACTTAATTACTTACATTATAGGAAACAAGCAGAATACCACTTCAGAATGCTTTTGTTTGAAAATCAGTACAGTCGGCATTAGAAATTGGTCACTTTATAAGAAAATTTTAGATAAAATTATTGATTAGCAGCAAGTAGCATTCCATATTACTACTTAATCATGGTTTTTTGGTACAGTACCTAACTGTATTTATACTAGGTATTTTTCAAAAAAAATTTCTTCTTTTTCATTAGAAAATAAAAAACTGCTATTGTGCATCATCATTTAATTTACCTACTTATGAGTTTAACTGTAGGTCACTAAAATATACCTACTTTCAATTTGTTAATAACTCGGATGTGTGCTTAAACCAAATACAAATAAACAATACAATACAAACGATATAATAAATCAACTGTATTGTTTTTTTTTTCAAATCTATCAAATAAATAAATAAATATTCAAGGACATTTCACACAACACCCTCTAGTCCCAAACTAAGCAATGCTTGTAATATGGGAACTAGATGGCTGATAGAATACTTATACAGCGTGTAGCTACAATGGCGACATTAAATTAACCAGCGTATCCGGTTTCGCGTTTTCAGAATATAGACATAATTTTTATTTCATTAAACATAAGATTTATCGAAATAAATCAATTTTCTTAAATAACGCCTCGGAGCAACCTGTACGTAAGAGCAGAGGTCATCTGTCGGGTTCACGGGTCATAACCGCGTGTAACCGCGTATGAAGAGCAAGAAAGAAAGTATTGTTAGAATAGGACACCCGAAATTGCGCCGTTGCATGAAAGGGATAGCTAACTATTGAAGAGCGCCGCCCGCGCCGCTCGCTCGACCGACTCGTCCTGCCGCCTAGCCAGTGATACGCGGGCCGGTGTCCTTGACACACTTTATTTTAATAATGAGGAAGATGAGTTAGGCATTTTTTCCTGTTTTTATAGCTTAAATCAAAAGTCTAGAAGATTGTAAGGACAACTGTGAAAGAATTTTGGCGATAGCTCAAAAACTGAATTTTCTACGATTTTTTAAAGTTTGGATTTTCAAAATCTGTTTTTAGCCCGGCGATTTCGCGTGTGACGTAAGCCAGGTCCGATCGCTCACCCGCGCGTTTTAAGCGTTTTCTGCCTTTACGTTTCTATTTATATTTCTGATAAATAGGGAGAAAAGTACCAATATTTTTATGTAATATTGTGCCTCTAAGTCCTAAGGACACGTTTAACGCTTCAGATAAACTTTTTAACCACCGACTGAAGAAGAAAGGTGTTCTAAGTTTGAGGCTTTTTTGTGTCTATGTGTCTGTACCTTTCAAGGCTCGTAGCTCGAAAAATCACTCGTAATTTTTTTATAACTATTCTTGAAATGGAAAGCAGATAAATCTGGCATAGTTCTAAGCCAAGTTTGGTAGAAATCGGTGCAGCGGTTTTCAAGTTATGAGGATGTTTATCAGCCCTCGACACGCATTTTGAAGGGTTCTCAGGCATATATTGATTGTAGTTTGAAACATTTGGTTCTTATACCAGTATAACGTGAGCTACTATTTCTTAGTGTTTCATTGATTTTGTATATCAGGTAAGACTGGTAATGAGCAAGATTGTGTTATCGACGTGATTAGCAATGTTTTTAACCCCCGACGCAAAAACGATGGGGTGGTAAAGTTTGACGTGTGTGTGTGTCAGTGCGTGTGCGTGTGTCTGTGCGTGTATGTGTGTGTGTGTGTCTGTCGAATGCGCGCGTTGGTGCGCGTGCGGATGCGGATGGTAGTGTAGTAGTCTAAGTCACATTGTCTACTAAGGACGTGCCTAGTGAGACATTGTACTGTCAAGTACAATGTCTCACTAGGCACGTCCTCAGAAACTAAGGACGTGCCTAGTGAAGCATTGTCTACTGAGGACGTGCCTAGTGAGGCATTGTCTACTAAGGACGTGCCTAGTGAGGCATTGTCTACTAAGGACGTGCACGTGCGGATGCGGATGGTAGTAGTCTAAGTCACAATATGACAATGACAATGTGACTCGCTAAGAAGAAGAAGAATGTGACTTACACTAGGACGTGCCTAGTGAGACATTGTACTGTACAAGTACAATGCCTCACTAGACACGTCCTTAGTAGACAATGCCTACACATACATATAGTGCAATGCCTCACTAGGCACGTCCTTAGTTACGAAGGACGTGCTTAGTGATGCATTAGCAATGCATTGCTTAAGGACGTGCCTAGTGAGGCATTGTACCTACTGTACAATGTCCTTCGTAACTAAGGACGTGCCTAGTGAGGCATTGCACTATATGTATGTGTAGGCATTGTCTACTAAGGACATGCCTAGTGAGACATTGTACTTGACAGTACAATGTCTCACTAGGCACGTCCTAGTGTAAGTCACATTCTTCTTCTTCTTAGCGAGTCACATTGTCTACTAAGGACGTGCCTAGTGAGGCATTGTACTTGACAGTACAATGTCTCACTAGGCACGTCCTCAGAAACTAAGGACGTGCCTAGTGAAGCATTGTCTACTGAGGACGTGCCTAGTGAGGCATTGTCTACTAAGGACGTGCACGTGCGGATGCGGATGGTAGTAGTCTAAGTCACATGACAATGACAATGTGACTCGCTAAGAAGAAGAAGAATGTGACTTACACTAGGACGTGCCTAGTGAGACATTGTACTGTACAAGTACAATGCCTCACTAGGCACGTCCTTAGTAGACAATGCCTACACATACATATAGTGCAATGCCTCACTAGGCACGTCCTTAGTTACGAAGGACGTGCTTAGTGAGGCATTAGCAATGCATTGCTTAAGGACGTGCCTAGTGAGGCATTGTACCTACTGTACAATGTCCTTCGTAACTAAGGACGTGCCTAGTTAGACTACTACCATCTGCATCCGCACGCGCACCAACGCGCGCATTCGACAGACACACATACACGCACAGACACACGCACACGCACTGACACACACACACGTCAAACTTTACCACCCCATCGTTTTTGCGTCGGGGGTTAAAAACATTGCTAATCACGTCGATAACACAATCTTGCTCATTACCAGTCTTACCTGATATACAAAATCAATGAAACACTAAGAAATAGTAGCTCACGTTATACTGGTATAAGAACCAAATGTTTCAAACTACAATCAATATATGCCTGAGAACCCTTCAAAATGCGTGTCGAGGGCTGATAAACATCCTCATAACTTGGAAACCGCTGCACCGATTTCTACCAAACTTGGCTTAGAACTATGCCAGATTTATCTGCTTTCCATTTCAAGAATAGTTATAAAAAAATTACGAGTGATTTTTTGGAGCTACGAGCCTTGAAAGGTACAGACACATAGACACAAAAAAGCCTCAAACTTAGAACACCTTTCTTCATCAGTCGGTGGTTAAAAAGTTTATCTGAAGCGTTAAACGTGTCCTTAGGACTTAAAGGCACAATATTACATAAAAATATTGGTACTTTTCTCCCAATTTTTCAGAAATATAAATAGAAACGTAAAGGCAGAAAACGCTTAGAAAGCGCGGGTGAGCGGTCGGACCGGCTGACGTCACACGCGAAATCGCCGGGCTCAAAACACATTTTGAAAATCCAAACTTTAAAAAATCGTAGAAAATTCAGTTTTTGAGCTATCGCCAAAATTCTTTCACTGTTGTGTTTTGGACGTAAAAATCTATCGATCTACATTAAAAAAAAAATACGCTCATCTTCCTCATTTTGCTAATTATCTACCTATTCTCAATGTTTCGCGAAAAAGACGCTTGGTTTTGTTAGTTTAGCTTTTCTATTCTAAGTACCCAATCAGGTCTACGTAGGTACAGCGATAAAGACGCTTTGATTTATTATTTGTTTATCTGTCTACCTTTGCGACTAGGGAGCGGGTAAATTAAATGTTTGGTGCTCAGTGGATACTGAATAGGACGACACGACACGGAGCTCTTAGGTGGCCCAATGTCACCTGACCTCAAGCCCCTCGTTCATGCTAAAATAAAATAAAATGTATTATCAAAAGCGAGGGCAAATATTCAGCGCCGCGCCGCCGGTTACATCTTTGTGTCCGACGTGGTGGCGGCGGCGGCGCGGCGGCTACATTGAGAACTTGAAGATTTAATAAGTGTAAGGCGCTAGGTGCATAGGTCACAATAAAATTAATAGTAAAGTGAACAAGGTGAAGTGAAATTATTTGATTTCTTTGAATTCCTTGGTGTCGCTTGATTTCCCCGCCCCGCGCTCCGCCCCGCGCCCCGCCGCCGCCACCGAGCCGCCCGGGCAGGCAGGCGCGGGCGCGGGCGCGGTAACACGTAGGTAAAGACACTCATAGGGTGATTAATTTTTGTTGCGTATTTTATTATTAAGTTTGTTTGAAAAATTCGAAATTTCTATTTTGGACTATAATTATTTTTTTATTTTTTTATGAATACTTATAAGTAGCTCTACCCCTGTGTTCATTTAATGTCGCCATTGTAGCTACACGCTGTATACTTTTTTTTTGTAAATACTTACTTATAATACATAGTAACACCCAGACATAGAACAAACATCTATGTTTTCCACGCACAAATGTTTGTTCTTGGTGGGGATCGAACCCACGACCCACAGCACGGAAGGCAGAGCTATTACCAACTGAGCTGTGACGCCTGTCTAAATAAAAATAAAATAGAAGTGAAAACTTCAATTGAGTACCTATTTGATTCTGCGAGAGCTTTGATCTTTGAAATGACCCGAGCGCGTTTGAGTCGAATGGAGCTGATACCGTCACCGACTGAAACGTGACAGTTCGTTCATTTGACAAATGCGCCTAAAAAAGCTTTCAAACTAAAACAAAACATTGCGATTGCCCGTCGCTGACTGTACTAAGTGACGTAACAAAGTTATTCAGTCTCCGTAGGAATAATACTTTGAAAGGAGACTTGTCCATTCATATTCATAGAAATATAATACAATAAACTGTTTAGACGGTGCCAACAACATTTGTTGGATTAATTGAAATCCGATTGTGAAGAAGCTGTAGCTATCGATATAATTAATTAAGTTTAAAAAACTAGAAAAACCAACTTCAATTCGACTACCAGCTTCATCATCAGATGATGATGATGACAGTTCATTGGGAATGTTCTAGTGACTATAAACACCACCTAAAAGTCACAGGAGAGCAAAATACGCAATTTCGTGCACGTGGCTGGCATATTTTTTCAGTAATTTCTATTTATAACCTAAACTACTGTATTGATTTTGATGAAAATTTAATGGGATCAATCTGGATGTACATCACTTCAGATAATAAAAGAATTTTTTAAATCGGTTCATAAATGACGGAGTTCTGAGGTAACAAACATTAAAAAAAATCCAGCCGAATTGAGAACCTCCTCTTTTTTTGAAGTCGGTTAAAAATAGGCATAGGTACATAGGAATACTACAAGCTAATACAATGATGCGATGATGACGGAGAATTATAAATAAGGGCTTGAGTTTCTAACAACTAAATTCCACTAGTAAAAAGTTCATCACCTAGTTTATGTAGATAAGTCAATTCTATATGATCCTTGTGTGTGATTGATTGAATAAACGCTGTTGACTTTGACTTTGAATCTTAGGTATGCGAATGTACTTAGTGGTACCTACTTCAAGATTTCTTGCTTATAAATTATTTGCTAGAATAAATATTTGGCACAGAATACTATTCTAAAACTCAGGTTGTTTGTTTTAAGTTTTCAAATAAGAAGTCATGGTAAAAACTCATTAAAATCAATATCAATAACTATTGGAATACTTCAAGCAGTGGGTCTTGATTTCTTTCCGTCTTGTAGTGCTGTTTAGGGCTGTCACTCTCCTCTTCAGGGTTGTCGCATGGCATGTAAAGCTGAAAAAAAATATTCATGGACTTTTCACACAACGCCCTCTAGTCCCAAACTAAACAAAGCTTGTGATAAAAACAAGTTGATAATCTGATTACCTACTTTTTACTTCTACTGTTTTGAACCAATAGGGCTCAATCAGAATTATAGTCCATTCGAATTCATTTGGAAATTCTTACCGCACTAATATCGAAAACTAACAAAGGAGATTTCAAAAAGCGAATTCAAAATCTCCTTCGAAAGTTTCCGATATCAATTCTAAGGGCGGCTTGCACCAGAATCACTAAACGATAACAGCTAAATAGTTTCAAATCTGACGTGTTTATATGACTTGACAACTCGCTAAATACTATTTAATAGTTAAACGCGTTTAGCGATTCTGGTGCAAGCCGCCCTAAAAGGCTTTTCGGGTGAATCAAAATACGTAGCCAGATGTTCTATATATATATAGGTACCTACCATTAGGATATGCAGTAATGGTTGCAATTAAAAAACAATATCTCCATCAGCCATTATTTAAATGGAGGACATTCACACTTTAATTTGATTATAATTTTCCATTTGTAATACAAAGTCATTGATCTATGATGCCTACAAAGCCGTGAATTCTATCGTTTGTTGTCAAACTTACTCAATCCTAAAACAAACTTTTCTACTCCTACCCCACGAATAAATTTCACAATCATAGCGTAAACTTTACATATTCGAGTTCCAATGCGCGTCAATCACCGTTTGATCATCGAACGTTGCACCGTCACCGCGCAGTGTATAATAACTTTACAATTGTGCTGAGACCTCAGAATACTTTACATACCAACTCGTTGTACAAAGTCTTTCCCTCCAGCACGTATTTGAGCTTGTTCATCTGGCATGGAGTTATAATCTTCTCAAGACTGGCGGATACCCCTCTAGCGATGTCTCTCGCTGGTATATCTCTGACTTCCTCTCTCCTATGTCCGTCTCGCTTGCCGTTTGTCCAGCCTCTAGAATACTGGAAGGTCTGGGCTGTCACTGATGCTATGGTCACGAAGATGAGGAGTAGGGTTTTGTTGGTCACCATATTTGGAGCTGTGGGGGTAAACGGTAGCATATGTTATATAGAAACATATTCCAAGGTAGGCAGAGGCATGTCCAAACGTCTAGCAGGTTATGACTATCGGGTGCAGGTTTTTTGGGATAGGGGGATGGGGTCTATGAAGATAAGTAGATTTTATAGAGTAGATATGTATTTATGTCACTGTTTTAGGAACTGTGAGTGATCCAACCAAGTTCTTGAAATGGGTGAGCGAGGAGTTGTTTAAATGTTGTAACTTATAAGAGGTTTATAGGAAGATTATAACATGAGGGGAAATGTGCATTACAATCACCTATTTTCATTCTACTAACACATCATGTTCAATCATAAAACATGGTACAGTCAGCTACAAAAATAGTTAGTAAAACTTGAAACTATTATCAGAACCATAAAATATTCAATTTTAGAACTAAGCACATTATAATAACCATAAAAAATACCAATAAAAAAAATTCGGAATAAAAAAAACCACAGTTTAAATTGTTTATCTACTTTTGCTGCTGACTGTCCCCAGCGTATTGTAAAGTAATAGGAAAAGTTATGACAAGCATAATACCTTTCTAAATATTCATAGCTCTGGGGGTCTAGATTTAAAATCATAAAAATAAGACTGCATGTAAAATATTCCTATCAGACTGAATATCAATAAAAAAATTAAAGAGACTTGACAACCAAGATAACAAATAAGTGAACTGTAAAAAAATTACATTTATTTTGTAACCTTCGATTTTTAGCATATTTCCTTAAATGTACACGTTAAAAAAAATCATAGTAATTTCCTGGTAAAACGTACCTACTTTGAATCTCGCGGGAAATATTTTAAACTTCCTTTCATCGAGATAGAATAATTATTTTATAGTTTTTCGTGCTGGCAACCCCACCATAGGGAGGCGAAACATATGTCTTTGCAAATAAGCTCTGATGAAGCAAACGTTTTTATCATATCAAGCATTCGTAACTCGATTCCACTTTCGTAGTCATATTATTTGTTGAAATCTTGTCAGTTTGTGCGTTCGTACGTATCTTTTCTTGGTTCTTTAGCAGGAAATATTGTTACAATTTAAACAAATTCTAAAAATTAACAACAATTTTCAATAACAATTTCACGAAGTTATAACATTCGTAGAGCTTCTACGTCGTAGAAGCTCTACGTAGGTGCTTTGTCTACGAACAGCGAACTTTTTGTCGATATTTAGATCGTTAATTATTTTCGAGCTAGTTTGACATAGGGAATATTGATTATTATATTTAATTAAATTGAGCATGATTTATAGGCTCAATATATATTTATATTGATTTATTAGGATATATTCTAATGAAACTCTTTTTTTCTAATTTAAAATATAAACCTTATAAAAAAAATTGATAATATTAGTGGTTAGTTAATCACACGTTCAATAAAATGCCAACTTTATAAAAAACATACAACTTTTTTTTTAAATAAATCTCTGAAAGTAAAATAATAGATATATTATTTTACATTTTTTTACATAGATATATTATTTTATAGATATATTATTTTAAAGTCATTAAACTTATAATTTATATAATCAGTTTTTTAAATAAAAAAATTATAAAACTTACCTGATATAAAAATAATGACTATAAACCAACACTGACTGAAATCAAAATACTAAATTTCAAAATCAAAATTTCAATTTGTATGTAAGATCAGTCACTCTCATCTCAGCACCAATCGACGACTATGCTCCGTGTAGATTTCTGATCGCTTTTATACAGGGTGAGTTGTTCTCGAATGGTCCCACTTTGTAAGGCTGTAGTGTGGGCGATCTGTAGGCGTTTTGTATACAAATTTTATCAATATATATTTGTATCAAAATAAAGTAAAAATGAGTAGAATTTTCGATTTTATATAATGGTGGTTTTATAGAAATATAATGTTATTTCTGTAGAAATATATCTATGATATTGGTAAATAAATAAAGTCTATTTTTTAAATAATAAGTACCTAGGATTTTGGTTTTCATTTGGATTTTTTTTTTAATCTTGTAAATAAGGTACCTATAAAATAATATTTTGAACCCATTGTAGATGGTGTTCATAGATTGAAGTATTTTACGTACATTACTTAAAACTGTAGACACTTTCGAACAAAACATAAAATTAAGAACAAATTTATAATTGATAAATAAATTATTAAATTAATAAATAATTATATCAACTTACTTAATTTTTAAAACGATATTTTGTCTCCTATTCTACCTACATTTAATTTTTCAAATACTTCTATTTATCCTAACATCAGAAATCCTACTAATTTTTTAGTGAAAATTGTTATTTCTTTTATGAAATCCCTTGGTTTTTTAAAGTTGAACTTCCAGGCTACTTAAAATTCTTTTGTTTTAAAAAGTTGTACTTACTTATATCATTGAAAACCATGTGTTAGCTTTGGGAGCTTCACGAACCTAACTCATTTGCATAATCAGATGAGGTGTAAAAAAAGTAATATTTTTGTAAATAATCCTGTAAGAAACTGAAAACGGGTGTTGTTGAATGAAACAATATGGTTATATTGTGAAAACACGTGGAAAACCAACGTATCCTATGAGTCATAAAAATGTACGTGATACAGCGAATTATTAAAAATCAAATGTACGGAGAATCGTTCTTACTTTTATTTGGTTTAAAAAATCTGTCGTTGGACATGAGCCTTTATTTATTTATTTTTCTTTAAACTAGTTTATGTATGTTTATGTATAATCAATGTACTAGTTTTTGTAGTTTAGGCAAGCGTAGTGTAGGACGCCTTCCGGCGAGATGGGGCGACGATCTGCGAAATGTAGCTGGCAGACACTGGATGAGAAGAGCCGAAGACCGAGCTCAATGGCGCGTCTTGGGAGAGACCTACGTCTAACAGTGGACCAATATAGGTTGATGATGATGATGATGAAACTAGTTTATTATGCAATAATTAAATTGCTCGAAAGGCTCAAAAAGGCTTCGGTCTCGATTAAAACGAGCATTGTTTCAGCATTTTTTGTGGAAAAGTATAGATATCTTGGAAGATCAATTTTATAAAAAGTTTTTTATAGTTTCAGCCTCTTTGCGTGATCTTTACAATCTCGTCGATCCATTAGGTGAGGAGTTGCCGTGTGTTTTTATTCCGGTTCAGCGTCGACATTCGAGAGGAAGTCTATGTCTCTCGATTCTACGAGGTACTTGGAGCTATAATAGCTTTTAAATTACTACTTTAACCGCATTTAACATCATGTGACCTAATAATATGTCTTCTTTGGTGACCCACCAAAATGAGAAATATTAGATGTGAGAAAACCCGAAACTGGGTTCTACGCAGATCACTTCAGCCCCCGTATGCCAATCTTTTGCTGTCAAGTTATATTTCACTGCCCAGTGTAATTTCTTCAGGTCACGTGGTACAATTTTGTACCACGTGATCATTCTTTTTAGACACTTGACCGCAAAATATGCGCGAAAACACATCAAATGACGTCATAATGTCACTATTTAGTCACAGAATAACTATGAGTTAGTATGAACTGACCATGATTTAAAACTTTGCAGTTCAACTTTGATTGGCATACCCCTGCAGAGGGACATATATCCGTTGTGTTGTGACTACTATCATGGACCTATACATATTTGTTTGTTTAAGTAGGTACTTCCTTACTTAGTATGATACTTACTTTCCTCCTGGCATCACCAAACTTCAAACCTGCAATTTATGAATATTTTTGTACAATATTGAGGTTTATTAGATTTTATACGTAGAGATAAAGATAACATATGTTTTTATAAAATCATGTATGGTTTGCTATTTTGTATAGGTACTTAAATATACTTACCTCTGACTACCTTCTACATAATATAATGAATGACTTTTCAGAAGGACTTATTTAGTTGATAACGTTTTTTTAATGAGATAACTTAAAGGTAGGGAACATACGTACCTATTATGTTGATGTCTGATGAAATGATTCTTTCATAACAGAGGGGCGAGTACGAGTTTACAATGTCAATACGACTGACGCCCAGGACACAAGTGTGCGCTGATTGGTATGGAAACACTGAGCGGAATATTGACGAGACCAAGCTTCTCAAAAAATCCGCTCAGTGTTTCCATACCAATCAGCGCACACCGGTGTGCTGGACGTCAGACGTATTGCACACTGTAAACTCGTACTCGCCCCTCAGGTGTAGGAACTTATAGCCGATCGGTGCTTTTCATGGAATAGTGCAGGTGCTCTAAATCTGGGTGCTTTTCGAGGAATGCCCTACTGCATTACCTTACACAACTTCTGCCCTAATTAAGTACATTCTCTCTTAATTACTGGGTTAATTAGTTCACTTTCAGGGGTTCACCTTTGATATCAAAATAGTTTTCTGAAATGAGTTTTCGCTCTCCTTAATTAATTTGTTTTCTTTACGAAACCACAGACAGACAAACAGACACACGCAACGCAGTCAAAACTTTGTATGTCGGGGTTTAAAAATAAATTCATCAAAACAATAATAAGTAGTGTCACATCCAAGAAAATAAACCTACGTGCTCCAACTACCACCAAACTGGGCCTTCTAATTTATTTTACTAGATAATAATACCATAGAGCGATAATTAGCCTTAATAAAGGGAGTAGCTAATTAATAACAACGTTGTTAACTACATAGGTAATCAAGGGAGCAATTATATCATAACTACACCATAAGTTAGTTATACAGGGTGTGCAAAGATAGCTGCTGAAAGCTGAATAACATATTTTTAAATAAGTTTGATAAAATCTGTAAAGAAAAACATTGAAACAGAACAGCATTTTTGGCCAATTGATAAAATATACTTAGCTGACTAAATAAATAAAAAAAATTAGATTAATTAATTAATTAATTATTTAATTAGATTTTAGATAAATCAAAAAGTTGCTTAGCTGACTTGAGAGTTGACAATCTCCTCCATTTTTTAAGTCGGGTAAAAATGTCTTGGAATTTCTTCTGATGTCTCTTGCTCTAAATTATCTTCATGTTTTGGGCGCCGAGTTTATAAGTTAATTAAATTGAGCTATCTATAAATCTATGATGGACTTGTCATAGCAGAAGCAAAACCGAAAAATGGGCCAAAGATATTACAGAATGGTACCCAAGAGAAGGAAAGAGAAAAAGAGGCAGACCTCTTCGAAGATGGGAAGACGATGTGCTAGTGCCGGTGCCTTGTGGACGAGAAAAGCCCGCGATCGGAAACTATGGAAGAGCCTGGGGGAGGCTTATGCTGAAAAGCAAAACAATCAATAAGTTTTTGTTTTTTTTGAGCAGGTATCGATGCCTACATTATGTTTTAGTAGAACTAGTAAGTAAGTTGATTGTTGATAAAAGCTAATTGAAATTGAAATCTATAAATCGTTCGTTATGGTTTGTAGATAGCTAAACAGCTGTTGGGTACACTGTGCATTTTGTAAATACTGTATTAGTCCTATAGGTATACCTACTTATTTTCATTTGGAAACCTTTGTGATATTACTCGTTTTGTACACCCTGTAGCTCTGTCAAACACTTGACATTTCCACAAGAATTAAATTCCAAATTTTCTAAATTATGAAAATTTGCCTTTCTTTAAATTAAATGATCAAAATCAATATTTTTATTGTCCAATTCCCTGATCGATTTACATTAGAATTCAGCTCATTTTATTTAATGTTGATCATTTGTAAGGTAAAGTCCCGATCATGGCGACCAATTTATTGTTCTATTTGGCAATGGTTTTGAAGGAGGTTCGAACCAAATTTTTACGCTTTAACGGTAATGCTACGCAGATTTAAGTTACGTTTACGCTACGTAACGCGTAATGGCGTCAATGGCACCCAAAACGACAAAACAAAGTTGGGGTTACCTACATAAATAGCTTTGATTAGATTCTTGTGGGTGCATAACAGCTTTAAAAACTCTCGAAAACCTTCCTGGATTCTCTGGGGACACCATACGATGAAGAGAATAACATCTGATCGCAGTATCAGAATGAAGTAGACGCCGATCCTGAAATTATGAGCCGTCAGTGTGGACTCCCATATTACTATTATCTAAATGCTTTGAGATGAATCAAATGATTGAAACATTTATTAATAGGTAAGTACCTATTCCTAAAATTCCTCAAAACTGGATTTCAGGGCTGATAGATATCCTCATAACTTGGAAACGGCCATTAGAAAATATTGATTGTCGTTCCTAAAAGTCGCTGGTATATAAAACCAAGACGCTACCTTATGGCTTCGTGTTAAAATTCGCGATTATTTTTCTTTGTGAAATTCTGTCTGACACTACTTTGAGGGGACATTAATTCCTTTGTCTAACTTTAGCGATGTTTTATGGGTAGAGTAGAGAGGTTCTTAATCGGGTAGGGGCGCGTGTAGGTATTGTAATGGTACAAGGTGTAAGAAGAAGTGAGATATGTAGGTAGGTATTACCTATGTAGGTAGGTAAATACCATAATATCAGTTTTTAGACGAGCTTCTTAGAATCAGTAAAACATACGCTTTTTAGACTCAGTACAACGGGGTTTGTCTCTATAAATAAGCAAGTACCTACTTTAATTAATTTAAATAAGTCTCAGTAGAAGTCGAACGATCACCACGATTTTATGTCACGCTAAAACACTATGAACACTATGAACATTCTATGAATATTTGTTGTCTACCTGTTTGATAATTAAGTCTTATATAATGCATGCTGTGCTGTGGCATCCTCTAATTGAAGGAACACAATAGTTTTAAGCCCAATGCCATGACATTTCTGCTGTTATCGTGTCACCTTTGTTGGATGTCCTATGAATAAAAATAAAAAAATAAAAAAAACACGTATTAATGCCGTGTATATCGCTAAATATCGCTGGTTATGGCTCATTCGCAATCGAACAACGAACTATCGCCAAATACTTAGGTACCTACTTATGAAAAGCTTTAGCCTAGGTACCTATTCTAAGGTACCTAGTATAGTACATTATCTACCTACTTATAGTCAGTTTCCAAAATACAACTGTCTTGATGGTGGTTTGAAAAACATTTGATCATCGAAACGAGCAGAATAATCATTGATATCGATACTTTTGTATGTCAAAGGAAATTGAATCTCACCAAACGTTGTTATCGGCCGTTTTTCGAAAATATTATTTGCATTCTTTCACAGAATAGAAATAAGTAGGAAATAGGTGCTACTATTTTGTAAAAATGCGTAGGTGTACCTAGGTACTCTACCTACATATAAAAAATATTATAAAATAAATACCTAGGTACTTAGGTACTTACCTAGGTATCTACTAAGTTGAAAAATCGTTTTCAGCGCTCATCTATTAAGTGAGGCAAAAGTAGGTACAAAATTACCTAGGTACCTACTTATAGCAAAAAACCTACCTACCAAAACTCAAAAAAACTCAAAATTAATCATTAGGTACCTACTAATATCGTTCCTCTACTAAATCTACCCGCACAGCCTACCCGTTATTTACTTACAAAATCTAATTATTTATTCATTTAATAAAATAACGTTACAGAATGTTCTAGGGCGACTAGGGGTTGATAAATTTTACACCTGTAATTTGAGAGGTAGGTACCCTCTACCTAGCTATGTGATGGATGCGACATGACTGTGGTGAGTGGTCACGCATATTACGAGTGTGGTGAGTGGTGACGGACACACACGTCCGAAAAAGATGAAAACTAGGCATCTTAGAACTCATGAAACAATGAAATTACCCTTTAATTATGGGAGCACCTAGTTTTATATTTTAAATGAACCTGTAATATTGTGAAGTGTAAACCTGTGTTGGGTATCCAATTTTAATAAAAAAAAAAATGAAATGAGTGAAATAAAGGGAAATGAAGAGAGAAAGAAAGGAATCAAAATATCAATCAATAGCAATTACACCGAGCAAATTATGATTTTCGATTGTTACCTATACTATTCTAATCTGTGGCTATATTTTTTTTTAATTTTGTACTGGCGCGCTGGATTCTGGTCCTTTTGCCAAGTCCTATTTGTTATCTGTGGCTACTCTAAGTTAATGCTGCCAGCTTAGCATTATATACTACAATGGCTATTTTTTTGCTGGGTTAGTGATTGTAGTATAATAAATTTTATTATGCTAATTTGTCTGGAGTTGTTCGGATGTCTGGAGACATGCTCAATTGCCCATTTCACACGCAGTCTGGGTATAAGACTAATGGCGATAATTTCAATTATTTTGCATCTGAATTTGGTTTTTAGAAGCTGAGTAAGTAGTAGTAATTAATTATTGTTTGGCTCCGCCCACTTGATTTTACGAAGACGGGTGCGCTGAGGATGTGGAGTGGAGCAACCAGAGTGCACCCGGATATTTCCAGAATACAGTAGATATACAAACATAGCCAGCTTGTGATTGGCCATGCCATTGGAAATTCGGATGCTATATAGTTCCAGCCTAGTATAACACTTCATTAGTGTAGGTTAGGTACCTACTTTGTTGCTTAAAAACCTTTGACTTTTTTGTAGTAGCAGAGCTGGCAGCACTGTCCACAGATAAAAACACGTGGATTGAGATTGGAATGTATTCATTCATAGCTAATGACAAGAAATACTCTAGTCTCTATTTATCATTCAATTCATTCACAAATGCGGGCATTGAGCTATATCTATGGAGTAGCCCCATTCTTCTATACAAACAATACGTTATACATATATCTATTAAATCGACACATAAACGTCAAATATATATTTGTTTCTTTTTAACTAAACAAATACTGAATGTGTTGAAAGAGATAGACAATATTTTGTCCTTTCGAATTTTTGAAAAAAAATTCTGTGACGTCATGATTTTATGTTCGCATACCCAGCGCCGCCATGTTTGGTTACGAGTTTTGTGGTAGATCTGCTGTCAATTACTGTTTTATTCCGGATGTTTTTGAAGATTTTGTGGAAAGTATGCTAAGAAACTAAATTTCAGTGTGTTATAAACTTTATGTAAGAATAACAATCATGCCCAAGTGTTGTGTGAAACAGTGCGGTGCAAGGAAAACTAATAATCAGCCAACATTATCTTTTCATAGGTTAGTAACCATTTTTCTGTTTTTGTGAAATGATTGTTGTATTTCGAGCTCAATGTTTGGAACAATTGGTGATAAATAAAGAATATGAAGGCTTTTGCTAGTCGTTTGTGACTCTCAAGACGTTATTTTCTTCGTCATACTTGGAGTTGTTTGTTTACTAGTTGAATAGTAGAGGTGTAACTAATATAACCATAACAGGTATACGGAACAGCGTTATTTGGCCTAAAGCGTTATAACAGCTATACGCGTCGCCGCTGCTATGTTATTTTATAACAGCCAAATAACAGTCTCGCGAAAAACGGGTGCAGGCAGGCGGTCGATGCAAAATTTGTCTTCTATAAAAAAATATCAGCGATTTTCATTTTGAATTAAACGCAAATTTTGAAATTTTGACCATCATTTTTCATAGATCGTTCATTTTTTATGAGCTCAAGTCTGGTTGGAGAACATGTTATTAAATAACATGATAACAGCCAGTAACAGGGATAACACTATAACAGCCAAAGTTATAGTGTTAAACTGTTTTACTGTTATTTGCGGAACGGCATAGATTCAATGCCGTTAATAGTTACTGGCTGTTACTGGCCGTTATAGTGTTATCCCTGTTACTGGCTGTTATCATGTTATTTAATAACATGATAACAGCCAGTTTCAGCTTCGACAACAGAACAGACACTGACAGGACATGTGACAGTGATAGTTTCATTTCTTCATCGTGATCGCCGTTTGCTCACACCTCCGCGCCATGCCTCCGGTGGCGTGGCGTTGGCTTGGCTATACGTTGGTTTGTATAAGGCGAGAGTGAAAGGAAAATAATTGAGTCCGGTTATTGTACAACCATGGAATGCACAGCCTGGGAAAACACAACCATGGAAAGCACGACCAGGATTGCACAACCCGGGAATTCATTAATCACTACCTACCTATAGAAATCCGTAGCCTTGCCTGTTATTTGACTGTTATTTTATAACAGGTATGATAACATAGTATCACCAAACCGTTATATTCAATAACACGCATATGAAAATTTGACTGTTATATTACACCTCTATTGAATAGTGATGTGACATGTGACATACCTACTTTCAAGAACCGAATCGATTGTGTGGTAATGTACTGTAAAATTTTATTTTTAACTTACCTACTTCCTAAGTGTAATGCTGCAACTTTTGTATTACAGGTTTCCTGCTAATGAAATTTTAAAAAGAAAATGGTTGGAAGTAATCGGAACGTAAAATATTAACCCCCAACCTAAGATAAAGGTTGTCTGCTCGATGCACTTCGCGGAATCATCATTCAACAGAACTTTAGGTGTTGTAAGATTACGTGACGGTGCATTACCATCATCTTCTCATTTGGTAAGTACCTTTATTTTTACTTACTTTGAAAGTATGTTGATACTTATGCAAGAATAGAGCCAAAAGTACGTCATTATTGTTGTACTAGGTACCATATACTGGTAGCAAAGTTGTATGAAAATCCATTACCTACACGCTATAATAGCCCCAGTCTACAGGGTTGTAAAGTTATTTGAAAATACTTTACACATCGTATCATATAAAATGAAGTCTGCGCAGTAGGCAATTTTATGGTCCATCAGTCAAAAGTACAGTTATGAACAAAATTGTTTTAGATGAGCTGTCGATAGCTGTAGAGTAGTGCAGAGTGTGCCTACAGAGAAATAAATTTTGAAAATAGAGTTTTATATCAAACACTGGCAGATTTATTTATTATTGCATAAGTTTAATACAGAACATGGGTTTTTTCTTATTAGTATTTGTATATAGTTATTGTTTTGATCAATAAAAATATTCAATAATCAGAACATGGGTTATGTATCTAGTGCACAAATTATAAATGAATCAGAACTTAATGAATAAATGACATAGGCACCTAATTGAATACTTAAAAATTAACACGAAATTGCCAATTCTGTTTAGGTTGCTTTACCTACCTCAAAAGGAAAAATTAACTCTTATAATTTTAATACCTACCAGATAATAAATGTGATTAAGGGCCAACGCACATCTATCGACAAAACTGTTTTGTCGCGTACTTAGTGACGTGAAAATAAATTTTCTGTTATAACGAAAACAGCATATGCTGAATACTTCCTCGTCATATGCTGTTTTCGTTGTAACGAAACTCACATCAATTGACACGACAGTCTTTTCTTACGTTTTTTATTAATAGGTTCGCAAACCAGCCGTTAAAACAATTTAATTAATTAATTAAATTGGCCGAGCGGGCTTCTAAAAGTGAACACGCATGCATAAAATTATGTTTACCTATCTATTATAGCATTGTTTAGTACCTACCTATTAAACATTGCTTTATACGCATATACCTAGAGAATGAACTGAGCTTTTGTAATAAATAAGAATATAAATTAATTATGTAGTGTACTTAATAATATTATTAAGTACTTAGGATGATTCTCATTAAATAAGCAAGTAACGAAAACAGCAAATAAAAAGAAGCATATCGTAACTAAAAAAGTTTTACTGAGAAGTTTCACATCACTAACTGTTCGACAAGACGTTTTGTCTTTGGTTTGCGTTCTCCCTAAGTGGTTTTTTAAAAATCAATCATTATTTATTCTTTTCCAGCCGTGTCAAATGCGTCCACAATCTACATAGAGTTGAGTTTGGACTCACAATCTACTGCCAACATGATGGCAAGCTTTTTGAACTTTGTTTTTATTTATTACAAGATTATAAAGATAAAGCCTCCTGAAGTTTTTTTATTATTATTTTTAACTGAGAAAAGTTATAGTTTATATAATAATATATCTCCACTTACAACGTCCAGCACACTGGTGTGCGCTGATTGGTATGGAAACACTGAGCGGATTTTTTGAGAAGCATGGTCTCGTCAAGCTTTGCTCAGTGTTTCCATACAGTTTTTATTTCTTATATTTAGAGGTGAATATATCTTCAACTTCTTGATTTATGGCTTTTGCAACTTGTTGCCACAATTCTGCCAGTGTCGAGTTCTTAGTATTCATTTTTAACAATAATTTTCCTACATTCATTAATATAATCCTAGTATATTAAAATTACCAGTAAAAAACATTTAAATCAGAAAATACGCCCTTAAAAGAAAACACCTTAAGGTTACGCTAGGTCGTAAAATGAGTTCAATTACATAAAAGTTCTAGTAGTAGTTTTTTATTAGACGCTTTTAATCTAACCAATTTTAAATCACATCCGTGCTTTTAAAATGCCATTTGCTTACGTCAAGGGGATAATCGATATCATTTTCGATAATTCCTAGCAATCGATTAAATCGGTATCGGCACATCACTTAAGAAGGCAGCCATATTGTGTTACAAAAATTACCACGCTTTTTTCGTAGGTAGAGCATATCCATTGGTTTTATGAATCAGAGAATGCGGGTCGCTCGAGAAATCATGTCATGATGTCATGCGTGTCTGCCGTTTGTGTTTTTGGTGTAAATATTGTGTAAAAATAACAACTTTACTTGTGTCTACTCAGTGATTTACGGTGCTACCCTGTGTTTCATGATGTGTGTGTTAGTGCTGTGATCTTTTCACATGAGGCTGCTGTACAGATCTGGTCCGATGGAGTCTCTCAGAAAATGGTTCTACAAACCAAAGGTAAAAACAAAAACGTCAGAATCTAGTTCTTTATTTATTCCACCCATAGTACCACGTATTCTACGGAATTTAGTTAATAATTGTTTGATTAGTAACTACGTAGGGTATCGGGGTAGTATCCTTTTCTTTGTCCTCGAACTGTCTCGAAGATGACCAAAATTGCCCTTTGTTTTGTATTTCTAGGTTTGTTGCGATTGCAATGCGTAACTAGTTTATCTAGAGATCCGTATTCAAGTGGGTTGCTATTGGAATTACGTCATTGGTTGTTTATAATCGAGGTCTACAAGTACCTAAGAAATCACCTGTTTCAATGAATAAATTCTGTTTTGGTATGAATATTTTACCTAAATACAAGTAGTAGACAACAATTCTGTGCTCTAATCTTGCAACAATAATTATCTATACCTCAAGTGGTCCAAATAAATAGCATAAATTATTATTGTTGATAAGTAGTTTTGATAACCGTTTTTGTACTGAAACCATTGATGTTTTACAAATCTTTAAATCATTATGACCCAGAAATATACAAAATCTTACCTAAGACTTAGTGGCCAACTCTGGTGACAGGAGTTTTTGGCTGCATTAACACCTTCTTTGTGGCTTTATGTCTACGTTAAAACCAGACCAACAGTTAACGTGCCCTGCGAAGCAAGGAAGCGCTCAGATATAAATGCCACTAGCGGTCTCCCAGCCAAATAGTCATGGCTTGGAACGTTGCTAAAATTAGATAAAATCAGAGAAAATTAACTAAGCTATGCCACAAGCACTTCTTATTTAGTAAGTTTTGTAATTAGTTGTAGTACTTGTACTTACCTATAACACTCTTTGTTTTAATTAAAATTATTTAAACTTAGTCTATAATACAAAGAACTAAAATGCATTAAAATGTTAAATGGAAATTATTAGCTTTTGTACTCGTTTACAATCAGAGTATAATACTTAAATACCTAGTGCAAATGTAAATAAAATACAGAACAATAAACAATATGAAAACCAATGATATAACAACTCATCACCATCATATCCGCCTGTAGAAGATGTAAAAGTACACTGGACATAAGCCTCCCCCATAGTAATGTTATCATAGTTATCACGTTGCAACAAACTACATCTTTGCAAGCGAAACCACAAACGAAAGCTAGTCCACACAGCTTTTTAAACATCAGATGACGTCAAATCCCTCCTTGTCGCACACAGTCGGTGTATCCTATGTCTCGCTCGCTCACTTTCACTTTTTTTTACTGCTTTCCCAATACCAGTTGAAACTCGGCCGTCTTTGCCAAATGTTTTGCGAACTGGGGGGGTAAGCACGAACAAATTTAGTAGTCGCCGCGTTAAGTAAACCATAAGTATTCAAGTCATATTGCGCGTTAACGCCAGCTCGACTGCCGAATGTTGTAGCGTCACCGCGCAGTGTATCTCGGATACGCTACCGTTACTATACGTTTACGATTGTCACATTTATTTGTGCTAAGGTCTCTGACTAGTCAATATTAAGACGTAACGGATTTCTCTTCATTGTTTCGTTACAAAATGCAGGGATTTTTAATTGCCCAATTTATTGTGACACTTCCCGTGGCGGTGTGTGGATTATGAAGTTATGATAATAAACCTGGCCTACCTATCTTTGTTATTTATAAGCAACATTCATAACGGTCAACATTAGGTGTACTCTTCGATCAACTATACCCTACTGGGGTGTACTAGGATGGGTAATGCTTTTGTCTTGTAAAACGGGTCAAGCTGTCAGAAAGCCCACCTGATAAAATATAATAGCCTGATTCGATGTTAATTAGGTAGGTAGGTTCCTACACTTCCTACCTATTAAAGTCGCATCGCACCGCTCCGTCACAACTATTGTTTAAACTAGGTTAGTCTAACTAAAGGCTACTTGATGTTGAATAGAAACCAATTATTATGGTATGAATGAATATGCACAAGGGTCGGTACGGTACCTATAAAATGTCAAACATAACCTACCTAGATACGTAGCTACCTACCTAACTATTCTAAATCCAAAACATCGGATCGGAAGATCTAACAGATTTGCATAATATGCGTCTGACCATAACTCCTTTCAACACAATGAATAATTCTTTACTAAGTAGGGTGACAAGGTCTTTTCAAAACCCAAACATAACATTATTGAGTACTAGACCTACCTACTAAGTACTTATACCTACCCACACCCACCAAATTTTTTACAGAAACAATGCCTAGCTAAACAACTAAAAACTAAATTGTAAGTTTCTAGCAAAGATTCAGACTAGACTAGGTAACTTAAGTGCCCAGATCATAGTGGCACAAAAAATTGCACTATTTTATTACCAGACCCCAGACCCTATCTAGGTACCTAGTTTGTAGGTAGTAAATGACAACAGCTACAAAACCTACTTCAATTTATGTTGTAAATATTTAACATGAGGAAAACGGGGCTTCCCCAAGCAAGAGGAAAAAATTGTTTAAAACTACCTAGGTAGGTACCGTAGTTTAAACAATATTTTCTTTTTTATATTTTTATGGCTAGGTTAGATACCTACTTGAATATTATTACGCGTGGAAACAAATTCCCATTTTACCTTCCTGAAATCTCTTTTCCTGTTTATTTCATGGTTATACGCACGGGTTAGCTAAATCCTATCATGCCCTTATTCAGTCAGTTTACCTGTCCAAAAATATCAGAAACATATAAAACTTAGCCATAAACGTGGCCAAGGTTATAGTGTGCTTACGTGTTGTTAGAATCTCCTGCCATCTGTCATTTCACATCACACGCAAGGGCTGTGTGCCTCGCCTCGTGCATCTTTCAACATATATTCAGTGGTATCATACCTATCGCATGGTACTTTTGTATGGGGTTCCCCTTGCATTACGTACCTAGCGGTTCAATGGCCAGGTCTTGGATTACCTATTTTGTAAACAAATCACTCGTTTTCTTCCGGTTCTGAGTCATATTCATATCACATGTAACCAGGGTCTGGCATGCCCTATTAGGCATAAATACATGTGACGATGTCGTCAAGCCGTGCTATTCCGTTGCATTCTCTGGGAAGAAATTTGGTATTGGGTGGAACTAACCCCTATCAGTATGCCAAACTCGCTCGTCATCATTGTGGTAGCGAGTAGCAATATGGAATTTTCCCACTGAATGAATTGATCTAATAAGGTCCAGTCAAACATCGGAACTTCGGAAGAGCCTCTCTAGAATTTATAAACATTTTGAAAAATCCTTCACCTCGACATTGGCTGCTGAGATTAGGTCGGCTTAATACGTGCTTTTTTATAGTTTCAGACTATGCAATGAGTCAGTGTATGAGCTGAGCACTGATTAAACTAATTAAGGCTCAGACCGGTGTTTATTTTAGTCTGAATAATGCGAAATCGTAAAACCCAAACAGCTCGTGGGAATATTTGTGTTCTCAAAACTCCTGTATTTTGACACTTTTCGTTGGTGGAAGATCATGTGAATCAACTAAATATGAAGAAGACAAAGAACTTCAGAAGTTTTAATAAAACCGAACAAGAATCTTATTGGGAAACAATTCAGACACACTTTTAACCGTGAGAATTTCTGAAGTGGGTAACCTACTTCATTCATCATCATCATTAACCTATATTGGTCTACTACTTATGCGCCACTGAGTCTTGGCTCCTCTCATTCCCTCCCCCTGGCCGGACCCCTTCCTGGCCGGACTTCAGTGCGAATGATAAGTGTAGGTACCTAACCTACCTACCTACTTCCTGGTTTATTTTCCGAAATGACTTACCTCCTTGATTATCTTTCATTTCTAATCATAGGCTAGAGGCATTTTGTTTTGAATTGGTTTGAAGGCATTCATGTTCTATCTTGCTATCATCGATACTGGGAGAGATTGTGGCAATCTTTATTGATAGTGTATATCAATGCTACTTATTGATAGGTGCATGCATCACCGATCTTTCTATTCAAACGATAGATTACAACTTTAATATTTACCAATTTTTTGGACTATAACGAAAGCAAAAACCACAGCTCTTTGATTTAAAAACGTATTTTCCAACTTACATTTGTGCTAAATCACTATATTCATCCTATTGTACTATTTTGTGATTCATATACCTGATGTAATATAGGCACATCATACTGATAAAGCAGTGTCTGTTGAGTGTTGATGGTACGTGTACAATGACTGTGTCAACCTCAGTTACATACAATGGTACGCCTATCGATCTAGTTTTATTGATTAGGTCTATCGCACACTTAAATACTTATTCATGGACATTTCGCACAACACCATCTAGCCGCGAAGTAAGCAATGATTGCAATAATTTGTGATTTAGATCACATTTCCACAAACTGCTGCTGGTGTGATCAAAATACCTTTGAAAACTGAACAGTCCACTCAACCAGTCTATTAATTTTTTTTGGTGAGGCCTTTTGTAACAATGGGTTTTTCGTCAGAATTTACAAAGTTCTGTAAACGCTTCCGATCTAGGGATACCTGGCTGGTCACGGTCTGACGATCGTCACCTAGTAATGCCTCACCCACACAATAGACTTTTTTACGTTATGGTCAATGCAGATGTTTGAAACTAAATCATTGCCTGATTCTAGTATCCAGTTGAATTATTCAGATTCGACACGTTTAAGAATATTTAAGGCCGTATTTTACACAAGCCGTGCTTATCTTCAGTAGGACCTTAATATTTATCGACAGAACAGAACCAATAATATTCAACAATATTCAATGATTCAAAATTTAATGCTGCTGAAATTTAAACCCTGAAATCTACTGAATCAGTGGCCCAGTCCACTCCATTGAACAAACGCAATCGAAGGTCAGAGAAATCAGAAAAGGAACGGCTATTGCCATAAATGAAAGTGAAAGTGAGATCCGCAGTTTGGAGTACTGCCAAATAGTAAGAATTCTTCGCGAATTTACTTAAACCACTACAAACAATAACCCTCTTTCAGAGCTAACTATCCAACCTAGCAAATAGCGATGCGTTTATGATTTGGTAAGTAGGTCAAATTTTTCCATTGCAAATTCGCAGCCTGACCCAACTGATTTGATTCAAGTTGTACCACAAGAAATAACTAGTTATACGCACGAATCTATTATACAATTAGTAAACCTAATTAGAGAACCGTAAATAAGCCAGTTCATGCTTTTGTCAAATGGGTTCGTCATTTTGAAGCAACAATGAAAAAAGTGACCATGAAGACATTCGAGTTGGAAGCATCAGGAATGCAGTTTACAATCAACCAGCTTTAAGAACTCTTCCGTGATTAATGATTATGATACACTTTTGCAAATCCAAAATACCTTAGACTTCCAAATAATAAAGTCAGAGTGGCATTGAGCAGGTCATACGGTTGGCTGACTGCGTTCCGCGAGGGGCACGCTGATGCAAGGCATTGGCCGAGGTAGAAATTAAGGCTTCCTGTCATAAATTGCGATAGGTATTCTCAAACATGTGGGTGACAATAAGTGGAATAAGCTAGGCATTGACATGTGACTTGAGAATAGTGATATAATCTGAACTAAGAAAGCCGCGAGAGCGCGTTCTTCGCTACAGGCAAAGCCTGGTTTAGCATGGTTCATATAGCAGGGTACGAGGTTGATAAGACTGGCATAGAAACGAAGGGAGTCCTATTACCCAGCCGTAAGTATACCGACCGGGCTGATACAATGATGATTTTATCCTAAAAGTAATCTTACAAAAGATCAATTAGTAAACAAATTTAAATTCCAGTAGAACATGATGCCAGTGCCAATATTACCTACAGAATTCTGTTTCAAACGACAGAATGTGGCATAATTTTTTAGATTCTAAGAAAAATAGGCGAGTAAATGCATGCCTGGGTGCATGCGTACAGAACGTGCATCCACTTCGTCTAACTAATGGGAATCATTTAAGCGGTGATGTGACGTGGACTTGGTGACTGGGGTACCGTGTTGTCTGTGAAAATAAACTCATTAGTCGTGTAGCAGCTGTTTTAAATGTACAAATGTGCATTGTTGACTAAACGGGAATGACACAATTCATTAGGTAGGTAGTTCTTTGTAAACTCGTGGGACAGGTGTTCAACTTTTAGGTCATGCATGACTAGTATGAGTAACTAGAACTACATAACAAATCCTTTTTAAAAAACCTTAATTATTCTGAGTGAGATCTACGTCCTTCATTGATACGCTAGCTATATGCGCGTATATGTAGTTTAGTTTGTAGAACACGCACAATATTAACCCAAATCTACCGAAACGCTCCATATGAGATAGCACAAATAGGCGAGTTGACTCATGAGAACCTCTATTTTGGCTTCATAAACTTCAGAGCAAAACTTATCCAGCACGTACTGAAAGAAAAAAGAAAAAATCTATACGCTTTTCATAGACGTGGTTCTGCATTATAATGAAATCGTTGAAACTCGAAATACGGCTAAAACATGCCATGTTTGTGAATGGAGGTAATTTTAATACTTGGACTGACTTTACTGCTGTCTTTTGTTTGATAACGAAAGAGTGCACCCTTGCCAAGATAATAATTTAATCAGATTATAAATTGCTATTGATGCACGCACTCATAGCAATGTAAGGGAAAAAGTCAAAAATATTGAAATGCCTACAGGTCATAGTTATTATTTAAAATGCACCAGAAATACCACAACACGATATTTTTGTTTGCGTTATCACAAACTTGTGGTTTGTCCTGTCTGCATTGCATACTAATGACAACACGAATGATTTTTATCACAGGAGCTTGTGTTCAAGTGAACAATGTTATCTGTGTTCAAACGGAACTAGCAAGTTCCAACGTCATGCAGTCACGTAAGTTTTAGCCAACTCCTGGAAAGGTCAACTTGAACATGCCAGGCAAACTGCAGTAGTTAGTTGCTAAGCATATTATTTGCATTCGTTATTGTAGTATGATAGTGTCAACGAAAGGTTACTGTTTACTGAGAAAAAGGCTCCCAAAAAACATCTGACTTATAATGTCTTTTGTCACACATCATAAATAATGGTTACCACGCTGAACCCGAATCAGGAGCACGAAATAACCACACGCTAGATGAGCGCAAAGATGTTGTTGCTGTGCAGAGTCCGTGATGCACTTTGCATATTCGTAAACGTATGGCATATTATGCAGTGATTTCCTAGCTAAATTGATTAGACATCTACCAATTCCTCACCGAACATCACAAAATAAGAAAAATACTACCAACATTGGCTACATTTCAGGCTTGATGAACCTCACCCTATCCCCAGGGTTATAAGTTCAAACTGTTGTTGGCACCAGTCCAAAAGTCAATCCTGACTCATGACCTAGAACGAAACCCTGATCGCTGTAAATGCCATAATCTGATGAAATTGGATTTAGGGCGAGATAAACTGAGCTGTTAAATTAAAGATTGATAAAGTGTTGAGATTGCTGCTTAGGTCAGGGCGTTCCAAAGTTTTGGTGAGTTAAACCAGCCATCATTATTACAAAGGGTTTTTCTTCTCTCGTACAACATCCAAGAATTTTGATGAATATTAGGGTTGCTGTTCTGCATAATGGATGTCATTTCAATTCAAGACTAACTGCTTCCTTGTCCTTTTTAATCCAGAGCGTACTTACACTCGACATTGACATTTCGTTCATAGGAAGTCTATCCACATACCTTGGAGGTTGGGTGGCCTTGCGCGCACCTTTCGATTTCAGAAGAATCACTTTCACGATGTTATGCGTACCTACTTAGTAAGTCGATAGTATACAAATACTTTCACTGATGGCAAGACCTCATGGTGCTGATTATTTTTATAATCAGTCGTTATTCTACTTTTTAGATAAGGAATAATACTCATTTGATTAACCTTCATTGTTTTCTGACTAGATTTCCAAACTGATAAGACTACCGTTCTCTACTCGTTGTATTGTTTTTATGCTCTGGTTCTGAGATTAGCAGAGTTTCTATTACCACAATCTTGGATTCAGAAGACTTCTCATAAAAATCAAATGGCTTAGGTGGCTAATGCAAATACGGTGTCATTAGAAGCTGGACATTCAGTTTCAGACCAGCCTTTGTACATTTTTGCATATTGTCCTTTATTTATTTCCATAAAAACATGTTCAAAATTACTATCGTTTATAAACGGTATTGTATAGACTTGTATCGAGGTTCGTTTACATTATAATAGTTTATTATGAATTTGTAATTTATAAATACTCAACGCGTTAAATGTTAATTAGGTAAATCTATGGTTGGTTCTTTATTTAATTTAATAGATTTAATTTTATATCGTGTCGTAATACTGTTAAGTTCGTCAATGTCATGATGACTACCTATGCTACGGTTTGATGGAGGGTCAAGTTGTAAAGGTAACTATGGACTAACCATCTACGTTATTCAATTAGGTAGGTACACCTATAATGAAACGGTACGGTAACCATATTATCTGTAGGTATGTTATTTGTAAAATAGGTAGATGAAGAGTTCAGAGATATCTTCCCTCATTCATAATATACACATTTTCCAAAGTCGGAATGCGACCAAAAATTTGGGCCAAAGTCAAAAATCTTTTATTCAGAAAAATCACAAGGATTATTTCGAATCGTATGAACTAAGTAATTTTAGAAGGTAGTTTGGGATTCTGTCTCCAACTCTATAATACCAATTTTATTTGCAAGTTTAGCACCAGTGATTTTCTAGTCCAATTGTTCTGCCTTGCTCCAACTTTTTCGGCCATAAAGAACCGGTAACCTTGGTCAGGCAGGACGTGTAACGTACTTGGCGCAGTGCAGACGCCAAGTTCACGGCCTCCACACAGCCCAGTGTTCAACCCACCTTGTATTTTATGTGCTAGTAAATATATGGCGCTTTGTTTAGCTAATTGTTCTGAATTTGACTTTTACCACTCCTAAATAGGAATATTATTACTCGAAACATTGCCAATATCAATAAAAACACTACGCTAGGGCTTTCCAGAATAGCAATTTCTGCAGTTACTCTCAATATTTACTCAAGTGTAAACTGTCTGGCTGAAAAAAGGTTGATTAATGGAGACGTTTCGAAACCTTTCGTTGTGGTATACCTATTATGTTGACGATTATCGACGCGCGACAACATGACGCACTACTCAATTGCTGCAGAAGCCTTGTAAGAAGTCTCAGTATCAAAAGTTCTTCGTTTACTTTGTCGTCATCATCTACGTGCCCATATCCCAGTTATCCATTACGTGGAGTCGTCAGCACAATAATATACATTTTTCTTTCATATCCACCAGCCTTCAATTCAGTTCACACCACACTCCTTTCTTGCCCATACCATCTTTCATACAGTCCATCCCTGTTTTCTTCAGCCTACCTCTAGTAAAGGATAGATAGAAGGTAAGTGTGAAAGTAGACTGATTACTTTCATACCCTAGGTAGGTATGATGTATGTGTGTTTACCTAGTTTTATAAAACTAATACCTTTGTTACAGAGAGACGACCGCTCGCTCCTAGCTCAGTTCTTCTTCGCCGATGATGCATTGAACATGATCGCTGCTGAGCTGGACTCATTCGACGGTCGCAAAGACCCGGACCGGTGCTCCACGCTTGTTAACCAACTTCGGCATGCACAGGTTAGTATTATCAACTAACAGATACTTTTGAAGTTCGAATTTACGTCTTCTCGAATGAGAACCGTATGTTTCGAAAACATAAATAGGCTAACTGGTCTACTTTTTAGCTGTTACTCATCATTAGACTCTACTGTATGGAACAACGGTCTCTCCTTTTGTTTTTGACGTTGTTGATGGCTGCAGTGTTATGGCCAGTCAGATGACAGTCGACATCATCCTGCCATTTTTTCCGGGGTCTACCTCACCTCAATGGACCTTATGCTAAATGTTTTTCTCGAAAGCTACATCAGCCCAGTTAGTTTTTATGTTTCATTTTATTTTATTACATACCTATCAATAAGAGGAGTGGTCAATGTGGTCATCCAGCTCGTCAAATGTCTGCCCTTAATTTTCAAGGTGTCGAAAGTAGCGAACTGCCCCAAATCTATGCCCTAAATGTGCTTAGATCAATTTACCGAGTTGCTAAGCGATTTCCAGATCACATATATAACCGTTGAATCGTGTACTAGCAATTTTATGGTCCAGTCTAGTCTAGACAGAAAAGTATCGCAGATAATCCGATACGCTGTGTGACATTCTAAGTCTAATACGTAAGGCTAAGTGCGGTGACTCAGACAAGAATCGGATAAATCTAGTATCGAGTCTGTGTCCAGTCCGTCTATTCGATTTACACTCTCATAAGGGAAGTAGTGCTTTTCTGCTAGCATTTTGTGGCAAGTGTGGAACGTCAACTCGATTGCAGGCGAGGAGCAGTGATTACATGCCACATTTCTACTTCATATTATTTCAGTGATGCCACGCAATTCACTTATGAGTGTGTACATTTCTTCTAATATTACCTACTCTTGTGATGCCACGCAATTCACTTATGAGTGTGTACATTTCTTCTAATATTACCTACTCCTGTGATGCCACGCAGTTCACTCACTTGACACTTATGAGTGCGTAAATCGACCATAAAAGTTGGAGTCACTATCTCTAATTGAATCTCACTCGTCTTGACATACTTTTCCGAATTCCGGCGGTGATCTGCTTGATTCCTTATTTCGTTCGATATTTTCAACATTTACCTTTTAATTTTCCACTGTCTCTTACTACCCATACCCACCCAGTTTGATAACAACGGAACACAGATTTACCTCTCGACTTTGTCCTTTTCCGATATTTTCCCACACTGATTACCTCCTCGATCGTTTCCCCTGAGACGATACTTCTCCGCTTATAAAGTACTCCGCATTCGTCTCTAGAATAAAAGCGATCTCTCTCTTATCGAGATCGGGTTCTGCGGTTAAACGTAGCCAATAGAGAGATTGTACACTGCACACTTTCGAGTATAATATCACACTAATGCGAAAGTGTGAAGCGTGGTATAAATTTAAATCCAATCCACTCACGTCTTCAGTCTTCTATACTTAATACTTACCCATTTTGAAAATAAGGAACACATATTGGAACGCGGAAAACTTATTATGGCATTATATTGATTGCTTCTGACGCAAAATACGTACTTAGGTTAGGTATTTTCGAAGCGAATAACTGATTTTCTATTACAATTCTCAAGCTTCGTCATGTTCTCTTTGAGTCCATGACACATACCAAAATAAGTATTTTCCTTATTTATATGCGTTTTTAAATGTCATAGTCCTAATGACATATTACTGCGCATATTATAGTGCGCATTAACACTCCCTATAATGTGTTTTAAACCTATTGTTCTCGTCTCAGTATAAAAATGGTTCCTTTTCCAGAAACAAAATAATTATGTTTTTAATTCCGTTCGATTCAGTTTCGAAATGTAACACTACACTGTCTACACTACACTACCTATGTAGGTATTGTGCATCTCAGCTCTCACTAGGACATACAAACTAAACGTTAATCGTTGGTCCTATACTAGCAGCCTTACCAATGGTTCAAACGGCTACATCCTTGACGGGCACTATTTCTGGTGCATCTTATTTGATCTGGACACTTTATGATGATGTCTGCCTATAAATCCTGTTGGAGATTTCCATTTATGATCTCTATCATCTACATTTACACGTACTTGTAAATGCAGTTACGTAAACGACTTGCGACAATTGTGACTTATGCATTTTCAATGGTTGTGACGTCAAATAACAATATATCACAAGGTACTAGCAATGTGATTGAAGTCTGTTCTAGCTCCTAGAGTAAGAATTCACAAGAAAGAAATGAAACTATCGTTATACTATCAAGTTTGTTTTGTACTGTGAGATACAAACAAAACAGGCGAAAACTTAGAAGACACTTCTTAAGAGACAAGAGATGGAATCTACACAGAGTTGTAAGCGAGACAGAAGTTATCATACTTCTTCGTCTGCTTCTGTTTGATCTTCATACTCTGCTCCGTATCTGTCATATTTCCGATAAAATATGCGATGAGCAAAATAAAAGTAGCCAGGGCCCGTTGTGCTTGTTATGTCCTAGGATGCATAATAATTAGTCAACTAAACGTAGAACACTACATTGTAACCTCTGGCACGAAACCTCTGGTGTTTGCTTTCCACTTGCGGGTCTATGCATTATCTTCGCAGTGTTCATACACACATTCCTTGTTATGTTCTACTCTGTATTGCTCTACACCACACTGAGCATATAACTCGACCCAGTAGACACAGATTAACTAGTATTTGCTTTGTTAGGGACTAAAAACAAAGCTGTTATCTAATCAGTTGAGTAATTTACAATTACTATGTCCTATTTACTTGCAACCATCTTCCCCAGAAAATAGATTTCTGATCAGATGGTGTCGTTCACGGACTCTGTTGGATTTTTTTATGGATCTTGGAATTTTTCCTGAAACTTTTAAATTTTTTCGCTGGCACCTTTTATACAGCGTGTAGCTACAATGGCGACATTAAATTAACCAGCGTATCCGGTTTCGCGTTTTCAGAATATAGACATATTTTTTATTTCATTAAACATAGGATTTATCGAAATAAATCAATTTTCTTAAATAACGCCTCGGAGCAACCTGTACGTAAGTGCAGAGGTCATCTGTCGGGTTCACGGGTCATAACCGCGTATGAAGAGCAAGAAAGTATTGTTAGAATAAGACACCCGAAATTGCGACGTTGTGCATGAAAGGGATAGCTAACTATTGAAGAGCGCCGCCTGCGCCGCCCGCTCGACCGACTCGTCCTGCCTGCCTAGCCAGTAGCCAGTGATACGCGGGCCGGTGTCCTTGACACACTTTATTTTAATAATTTTGCTATTTATCTACCTATTCTAAATGTTTCGCGAAAAAGACGCTTGGTTTTGTTAGTAGCTTTTCTATTCTAAGTACCCAATCAGGTCTACGTAGGTGCAGCGATAAAGACGCTTTAATTTATTATTTGTTTATCTGTCTACCTTTGCGACTACGGAGCGGCTAAATGAAATGTTTGGTGCTCAGTGGATACTGGATAGGACGACACGACACGGAGCTCTTAGGTGGCCCAATGTCACCTGACCTCACGCCCCTCGATTTTTTTATGGGGCTTTGTGAAAGACGACGTTTATGCAAAAATAAAATAAAATGTATTATCAAAAGTGAGGGCGAATATTCAGCGTCGGTTACATCTTTGTGTCCGACGACGTGGTGGCGGCGGCGGCGGCGCGGCGGCTACATTGAGAACTTGAAGATTTAATGAGTGTAAGGCGCTAGGTGCATAAGGTCACAATGAAATTAATAGTAAAGTGAACAAGGTGAAGTGAAATTATTGGGTTAGTCTCAAAATCCCCTTTGAGTTTTCCCTTTAAGGGGATTTTGAGACTTTTAGTCTCAAAATCCCCTTTATTTCAAAATTTTTGAATCAAGGGGATCTTGAGACTAAAAGTCTCAAAATCCCCTTTGGGTAAAATTACACCGAAATAGTCGTATCTTAATTTTACTTTACCTACCTACTTTTTGAATTAAATACCTAGTCCACTGCTACTGAACTATCCATTTCAATGATCAAAATATTTTTTGTAGCAGTACCTACATAAAAATGGAACCTTAACCTCACCCTCCAGCATAGGTACTACTTGTCTTATAAATTATCAACTTAGTTAGCATGGAGTTCCGGAACAAAATGTACCTACTTAACTAGCAGTCATAAAAATTAAGATTTGGATTGATTTGGAGGAAATTTTAATAAAAGTACTAGGGTAGTAGAATAAAGTAAGATGTGGTTCTAATTAAAACTCACCTTTTGCAATCTATCTTTTCATTATTATTAGTAGTCCTTCCTGTTGGATAGTATTTTGCTTTCTTGTACTTAAGTACCTACCTAACTTTTGGTTTACCTCTTGACTAGTTCTGCTCTCCTGGTACTTTTCACAAAATCAACTGAATTATTTATTTCTTGACTGGTTGGTTAGTTGTGGTCAGTGTGACAATACATTTTAGTACCACTAAAATGTGCTATACGGGTCACATTCAAAATGAGGTTTTTTATATGAGATTTTTATTCTGACTCCGGAAAGGAGATTCATTTCGTATTAAATATTTAACTGATGCAACTTCACAATACTAATACAGGTATGCATTATTTATAGCTGAAACTGTAACTGAAAACAAGATAAATATCTATTTAGGGTCCAAATGTTACGGAACGTGTGCGAGATTTTACTATTTCCAACATAAAGTCAGCTTATAATTACGACTAATACAGTATTTACAATATTTATAATATTTACAAAATACACATGAAACAGTTACAAACAATTTATAGATAGCTCAACTGATCCAAACTAGTACCAATCGGAACCGTGCCCAAGACTTTGACTGCATTGCCGCGCTGAATAACTTAATATTAATGAAAAGATAGATTGAAAATGTTAGTTTTAATAATTAGAACCACCTCTTACTTTATTCTACTACCCTAGTACTTTTATTAAAATTTCCTCCAAATCAAGCCAAATCTTCATTTTTATGAATGCTAGTTTAGGTAAGTACAATCTTATAGGTTCCAGAACTCCATGCTATTACGGTGTAAATTTGCCAAAGGGGATTTTGAGACTTTTAGTCTCAAGATCCCCTTGATTCAAAAATTTTGAAATAAAGGGGATTTTGAGACTAAAAGTCTCAAAATCCCCTTAAAGGGAAAAACTCAAAGGGGATTTTGAGACTAACCCAAATTATTTGATTTATTTGAATTCCTTGGTGTCGCTTGATTTCCCCGCCCCGCGCTCCGCCGCCGCCACCGAGCCGCCCAGGCAGGCGCGGGCGCGGGCGCGGTGCGGTTTGCGACGTTGCCGACTGCCGTTCAATGCGAACACGTAGGTAAAGACACTCATAGGATGATTAATTTTTGTTGCGTATTTTACTATTAAGTTTGTTTGAAAAAATCGAAATTTCTATTTTGGACTTTAATTTTTTTTTTTTTTTTTTATGAATACTTACAAGTAGCTCTACCCGTGTGTTCATTTAATGTCGCCATTGTAGCTACACGCTGTATATAAACCTCCGTAGGCTTGTCCGTTAGGTAAAAAACCTTTTAAAACTTTATTGTAAGACCCGTGATATTTAAGATCTTAAACCTTTGGAATTGCTTAAATTCCGAAAGTCGAAGACCTCAGTTCGAGGGAAAAATACTGACATTATCCAAAACTTGTTCGAATAAAACAAATTCGCTCAATAATGTGGACATTGACACAGATTTCAATGCTCAAGTTTCCTGAAAGAAGAACGCTGAAGGTTCATAAAGAAGGTTCGTAAGACTCCTTTATGAGCCATCTATGGTAAAGTAATGAGTATGGTGGCAGAGAAACTCTAAAACGCCCGAACTTCTGTTGCAGCATTCATAGCTGATTGATTAGTCGAGATATCTGGGGTATGTGTGTGTGTATGACGTTAGCCCTGTTTGCATGTTCGACCAAATAGGCTAACAGGCACACTCAAGGAAGAGCATTTTACGTCAAGTTAGGCATGGTCTTAGTTAGATGTTGCACATCGTGTCGCCTGATAGTATTATAGATAGTGCTATCGATTCTGTTGTCGCATTTTTCTAAACTAACCTAATTTGACAGCATTAAAAATGTTGCCGTCCCTTTCTCATAAACTGAAACGACAAAGACAGCTATAATTTTAGCGCTGTCAAATTAGGTTAGTTTAGAAAAATGCAACAACAGAATCGATAGCAATACCTACACAAAACTTGCTATGTAAGGTAAGTCAAATTAGTCGTCAAAATGAAACAAACAAGTTACTTCGATTACGTGTATTACTATGATGCTACGATCAGGCCATTTTACGCTCTGATTATCGTTCTAATGACCTCAATTTTGTTGGAAGCCAATGCAAGTTTGAACCTAACTAAAACAAGTCTTATAAACTACCTAGATCGTTCTAAGGAGTGGCTCAACGAGTACCTGGTGTCATCTTCAGGTCAATGACCAGATTGACCAGGTGCAGGTAAGATTGTGGTAGTCCTAAAGGGTAATCGTGATCACGATGATGACAAATTTCAGTAGGTATAGTATAGTATAGACACACGAAAATGTTAATAGCGACATTACGGACCATCAGAAGATTACTATCGAATTTAGGACTTTTTGGTCTGCATTATAACCTCATTTAGAATTTAATATAGCAGTTTATATAATAACATATTTAGCAGTTTTTAGAACTTTGATGTTTCTGTGAGCTTGTTACTTTACGATTGTATTAGCTCAGTATAGTAAGAGATACTAAGCGGCTCGACAGCAGCGAGGCGTTTTTGTCGCACGCAGTGTACCTCAACCGCTAACTTTTATGAGTGTGTTAATCAGCTCTTTTAGATGCAATACAATTCAACCGGAACGAAATCGTCTTGCAAGATTTGCATGTACCAAACACTTACAAGGTTACAGTATAATAGCTGGTTAAAAATATGTTGATTTTTGTATTTTTAAACAAATCAGTCTTCTCGCCTCGTATTCAAATGGATTAGCGATTCCGAAACTCGATAATAAAAACGAACCATTTCAAGGAGATTAAAAAGGTCAGTCACCAGAAAATAAACATGGTTTTTAAAATAAATATCCACTTCGGTATTTAAGACCTGCCCACAGAACAGCCATAATTACGTCCACTGATACATATGCAGATAGTAGATATACTATCAATAGATTTTCATTATTATGTTAAGTATAACCAAACAAGCTATCTTATCTATAGATCTACTCCATGCAGTGCTTCACGGATACGTCCTACCCTCACAAATCTTGACCTCCTTTACCACAATTAGGTAGGTCAGTAGCTACCTTCAAACAATATCTAGCATCACGACAAGCCATTATCCACGGTACGATTTCCATACGCAAAACCTTGAGCACTCAATCACAACTCATGTGGGATTTGCGTACCTTCTCCCACCTATACCGTATACCTACATTACCTACCGTAGAGTACGTCACAGAATAACTTTACAGTTAGCAGAAAGGTGCATAATGCATACGAATAGTCGATTACAGTAGTCATAGTCACAGAATAAATAACAATTAGTACAACTACTACCACTACGTAAGAATCAAGGCTGTGGTAGGTACTACGAGTCGATTGTAAGTGGATTTTACGATTGGACGAATGCGTGCAACCGAGGCAGCTACGTCACCAGATTCCAGAGTGCCTTGTGGTATCTTACATAGGTACTAGGTACCACAAACACCAACCGCGGTTATCAATGTTTTTCTTTTGGTTTAGGATCCCTGAGCGATATCTTTCTCCAGAAAAACTGTTTTCTCCACACAATTGGGCCTAAACCAGATGTTGAGGAGAGCGATCAAAACACGCAAAGAATGTAAATTGGTTTATAATAATATCACAATTTAAAGTGTATTTTGTTTTTGAACCCTTATTTTGCGATTGAGACTGGCACTTGGCTTGTTTTATTGCTAAAATACGAATAGCATGACTTAAATAGCAGTATAGTTAAGCAGGCGCCATGTTGATGTATTAACTTACCAACTGGGTATTTATTTTATTTTATTTACATTTACCTACGTACTACGTCGTATTTACCTCGACCACACACACACACGCACACACCTCGATTTTAGCACACTATTCTAAATTCATTAGTGTGTGCTCACAAGCTATTAATATATTTATTTGTATGTAAAAACGTGGAGCAATTCTATCGCATTTTTTCCGGTTTTAGCTTTTCAAAAACATCTTTACTGTACATACTTGCATCAGTAGGTATAGGTACAGTCAATCCTAAAAAGTTTGATCTCTCTGCGATTGAGCGAAAAGATACAAATAAATATGAAATCGGATGGTTTAAAGTGAAACTAGTGCGAATTAAAACAAAATTACAAAAAACAAAATACCCCACGAATGTATTCCCTGCTTGGGGATTCCCAGATCAGTCTTTATCACTTGATCTTTATGTATGAACTGTATCATATTAGGGCCAACGCACATCTGTCGACAAAACTGTTTTGTCGCGTACTTAGTGACGTGAAAACAAATTTTCTGTTATAACGAAAACAGCAAATGATGAATGCTTCCTCGTCATATGCTGTTTTCGTTGTAACGAAACTCACATCAATTGACACGACAGTCTTTTCTTACGTTTTTTTATTAATAGGTTCGCAAACCAGCCGTTAAAACAATTTAATTAATTAATTAAATTGGCCGAGCGGCCTTCAAAAGCAAAAATGCATGCATAAAATTATGTTTACCTATCTATTATAGCATTGTTTAGTACCTACCTATTAAACATTGCTTTATACGCATATACCTAGAGAATGAACTGTGCTTTTTTAATAAATAAGAATATAAAGTAATTATGTAGTGTACTTAATAATATTATTAAGTACTTAGGATGATTCTCATTAAATAAGCAAGTAACGAAAACAGCAAATAAAAAGAAGCATATCGTAACTAAAAAAGTTTTACTGAGTTGTTTCACATCACTAACTGTTCGACAAGACGTTTTGTCTTTGGTTTGCGTTCTCCCTTTTTGTAAACAAAATTGAAGTTTTTTAAGGGAGAACGCAAACCAAAGACAAAACGTCTTGTCGAACAGTTAGTGATGTGAAACTTCTCAGTAAAACTTTTTTAGTTACGATATGCTTCTTTTTATTTGCTGTTTTCGTTACTTGCTTATTTAATGAGAATCATCCTAAGTACTTAATAATATTATTAAGTACACTACATAATTACTTTATATTCTTATTTATTAAAAAAGCACAGTTCATTCTCTAGGTATATGCGTATAAAGCAATGTTTAATAGGTAGGTACTAAACAATGATATAATAGATAGGTAAACATAATTTTATGCATGCATGTTTGCTTATGAAGGCCGCTCGGCCAATTTAATTAATTAATTAAATTGTTTTAACGGCTGGTTTGCGAACCTATTAATAAAAAAACGTAAGAAAAGACTGTCGTGTCAATTGATGTGAGTTTCGTTACAACGAAAACAGCATATGACGAGGAAGCATTCAGCATATGCTGTTTTCGTTATAACAGAAAATTTATTTTCACGTCACTAAGTACGCGACAAAACAGTTTTGTCGATAGATGTGCGTTGGCCCTAAGGGCCAACGCACACTCCCTAACTACTCAAAGTTAGGGAGAACGCAAACCAAAGACAAAACGTCTTGTCGAACAGTTAGTGATGTGAAACTTCTCAGTAAAACTTTTTTAGTTACGATATGCTTCTTTTTATTTGCTGTTTTCGTTACTTGCTTATTTAATGAGAATCATTCTAAGTACTTAATAATATTATTAAGTACACTACATAATTACTTTATATTCTTATTTATTAAAAAAGCTCAGTTCATTCTCTAGGTATATGCGTATAAAGCAATGTTTAATAGGTAGGTACTAAACAATGCTATAATAGATAGGTAAACATAATTTTATGCATGCGTGTTCGCTTTTAGAAGCCCGCTCGGCCAATTTAATTAATTAATTAAATTGTTTTAACGGCTGGTTTGCGAACCTATTAATAAAAAACGTAAGAAAAGACTGTCGTGTCAATTGATGTGAGTTTCGTTACAACGAAAACAGCATATGACGAGGAAGTATTCAGCATATGCTGTTTTCGTTATAACAGAAAATTTATTTTCACGTCACTAAGTACGCGACAAAACAGTTTTGTCGATAGATGTGCGTTGGCCCTTAGCTGAACTATCAAAATACAACAATTTACGATAACTTATCATTGGTCGAATGTAACTATATTTCACTGCGATATCATTAGTCACATGACTCCCTCACGCAAAAAGGGCCCACCTGTGCCCTAATCGCGGAAACCAGTCCGCCCTACAAGTACAAGTAGTCACATGACTTACATGGTTATTATGTTTTTTTTTGTAACGGTTGGAATTGAGAATGCCAGTGATCGATGACCGGAATTATTTAAACAGTGATTAGAGAAATGGACCAGGTACAATTATTCACGTAAAGTAAATAAATATGAAGGGCTCTGCGTCAAATTGACGCAGTTACCTTGGTCACAGTGCACGTATGCTGAGTCAGGGACCTAATTAACCTATAATTATTGTTTATGTTTTTTTATTGTAGTCTAAGTATGGGTTAATAAATTCATTTTCTTTCTTTCTTTCTTTCAAATTGAATTCACATTTATTAGTTTTTTTTTACTATACAAATGTCACTGTAGTTTAGAAGGTAAGTACTTAGATTTTTAAATTTAAATTATCTTTGTGATTTATAAATGCATATTGAATTCAAAGAGATCTTATCTTATTACTTTGGTTGATAAAGATACATCAACTGTATCTCTTTCAGTCAGTCTTGCAACAGAGGGATGGATGAAAAAAATACATTATATTCTATATCTTGTAGTCAGTTGAAATAACACGTATACCCGAATTTATAGGGCAAAAGCTCTGTCAATATTTGAGGCAGATGATATAAACTATAATATGTCTCGAAATCGAAGGAGGTCTCGCGATACCACCATGGGCGGATGTGAGTTTAAAGTAATTTACATTTTACTTTATTTCTATCGACTCATTATCATCTATTTTGCTAATTGCTTGTTTATTTAAATGTAAACAGGTATATTAAGTACTTACTAAATACCAGTAAGTACTTACGTACTCATTCTACACGATGATGGATGACTCACATGTACCTTGAAACACTCTTGGGTAGGTACTTTGAACTCTATGTCAATGTGAAATAGCTTATTATTGATGGTATCAATAGATATTATTGTAAGGTATGTATTTAGATAATTTTCGTTTAGAACAGCTGTCCAATGACGTAATCAAACAAAATAATTACATTCGATAGCACGTGTTTGATTTGCTAATCATTTAGAAACGTATGATTATTTTATTTTGATTTGTAACAAACTAAACAAATGTTTGAACTGAAAAGACCTTCGACCTCAAGGCCCTTGTTGAATTATCGAAAGGTTCAGCTTACTTCCTTAGATTAAAAATAACTCATAGTGCTTTCAAGACCAGCGCAGCTTTTGGAGTAGTGGAGCGTGTAGTGTTCGACTCGGTCTTTTGAGCACGCGCTGGCGACCTGTGACTATCAATTTCAATCAATACAATGCACGCTCCGCAGAACACCTGTTTAACCCTCGACTGAAAAACGGAAGGGGTGTTATAAGATTGAAGCGTTGTCTGTGCCCTCATAGCTCTGACCCCTAGCCTAGTTTAGTTTACTTCTAGTCGTTTCATTTAAAAACGATAATGCCTGCTCCGTAATCATCACCAACAAAAAATGTAAATATCTTTGACCGTGAATAAGCCCTAACAAGATGATAAACGTTTAGGAAATGACGATGCATTCAAGGTTGCATGGTTTTACACTTCCTTGTAATGCGGTAAATAAATAGGATCGTTGATAGCCATACTGTGGCCATACAACATTCGTATATGTGGGTCAATCTCATGTGTAGGTATTCTGAGTCAACACACAGGACAGTCTACGAAACTTTCATGAAAACACCAGAAGAAGAGCTTAGACGAGAGAGCCATTAGAACACAATGATGATGTAGAAGACCAGCTCTATATAGAGTCAGAAACAATAGAAATTCTATTGTTTCTGGAATCCTTGTTTTCTACATTAATATGGATAAAGCCTAGGACCATATTTATTTCTGTCATAAAATATAAGCCTGAAATATGAATACCAGTGTCCTCTTCTTATTGACAAAACAATACACCCGGATCGGTGATGCATGTGTATACCGATTGGTCCAAGCAGAACTCCATGATCTGATTAATTACGCCGTCTTCTTGAACCTTGACTTCTACTTCCAGGATAGAGTGCTGAACATTACAAGTCAGATAATAGACCAGTTGCTCGGAGACGAGCGCGTTGCAAGAGGGTTCCGCGTCAAGTTTCCTGAGGATGTGCTGCAGGATAACCTGGCTGGCCAGCTCTGGTTTGGTGCTGAGGTTGGTGGAAGTTCTTTATTTTTCGGTTTTTAAACCAGATCTACTCTAACTCTCTGACTATGGAAATATCTAAATAACCATTTCGAACCATCAATCCTATAGCTAAAATCTATGGGTATCGTAGTAGATGGAAAGTGATGTAGAAGAGGTATGAAAATGACAAATTAAAAGCCATTTTGAGGCTTTTAAAATAATACAATAATAAGGTAGCTTTTAACTGTGAGAATAGAGTTTTTATTTTAAGAGTGCCAGTTTCCTTACTATTTTCATTGTGTTTAGACAACCCGCGACTACGATCAAAACGTGGTAGCTTCTACCACTAAGCCCAACGTTTACATCTATTTCTCATCTTATCTGTCTCATATCAGCACACAGCTTTCTTCTGCTGGATGTAATAGGTTTTATCGTTTTCACGCATTGTCCGATCCAACTGGAATGGACGCAACAAGGAGGACATCTCATGGATCAACCATCGCATTTTCTACCCATACGGGTATGGCTGTAGACTAGAAACTCCCGTATAAATATGCAGAACGACCCTTTAATCAAACAAATACACCAAAATATCTCTCTGATTTGTTGATTCCAGTGTCTATCGGCTGGTTCTTCCATCATGAACCGCGAAGAAGAATCAGCTGCCATGCGTCCTCTCGCGAAAGCCCTGACCAGGAGTTTGGAGACCGTTCGGTTCCTGTTACGGGAGCGATGTTTCAGACCTCGCGGGCTGGCGCTGTCTCAGCAAATTGCCGCTGATGATATGCTGCAAGAGAGTTTAAAGATTTTTGACAGGTATGTGCCTTCCAGCAATGATTTGATGAACCGGGAAAGGATAATAGACAAGAAATCTAAGTCATATTTTTCTGTAAAATCACAAATGCCAGTAAGTACCATATTTGGTTTCTTGTACCCTAAAAATAGACCTTTGTCTAATCAAGATGATCTATACAGCGTCTGCATCTACTTTTTTCCCATTCTCTTATTAGGCGGGACGCTGCAGTGCCTAGAAATGATAACTGAAGTTGGTTTGCCTATTCATTCTCTCAGCCTATTCGGCGTTATCCACAGGTCAACAAACCTTGTCAATACGTGCGGAGACGTGCCCAGGGTTTCCTCACGAGATTTTCCTTCACCGTTTGAGAGCACCTAGAACCTAAAACCGGCACACTTTGTGGCCTAGTTGCGAGAACCAGTCTACGGAACAAGAAGAGCACTTATGTAGCCTAATTTAAGTCTGTTTTCAGGTTGTTCGCCGAATTCGAACTATGCTACGTGAGTGCAATGGTCAACGTCAAAACGCCTCACGAATTCGAAGCGCAACAGCTGATCTGTGTGCTCTTCTCCGAGAGCCTTCGAAGAGCACTGAAACAGAATCTACTGACGCAGGAGCAGGTAATTTGAACATTTTGAACCTTAATTTCTTGAGGCTAAGACTCGGTTTAACTTTACTATCTAGCTTGTGAAGATATGAACTCTGTTATCTAGCTACGTCTGTGCTTGCTACCAAGAGTGATATTGACTGTTGTTGCTGTTTTTGGACCTTATTCCTTTCATGTTAAGGTTGCATGTGTACCAGCCTGTTATGCGTGCTGCCATCTCAGCAAACCAAATGAAGAATAAAGCTTTGTGTGCATAGCAATAAGAATGAAATTCAATTGTTTCCAGGTGGACTCGTACGATCCAGCATTGATGTTCGCAGTACCTCGTCTTGCAATCGTCAGCGGACTTTTGATCTACTCGAGTGGACCGCTGAGCATAGACAAACTACCTGGTAAGTAGATCTAAGGTTTACTTTTTGGACATAGGTTTCCTCCATAATGTTCCAGGACAAACGAGTTTTGAACCTTTTTGGAGAACCTTTATTCTCCAGGGGTTGTCTAATCTGTCAAATCTATTTGCCACTTCAATTTGCTAAATCTAAGCGCTATGTTGGTTCGTGTTCAGATTTCTTTGCTGCAGGTTGTGACGCTCCTAGCATAGTTCTTTCCAAAGCTCGTGCGACTTTATGAAATAACTTCACAAAAAGTTCTGCATTTTTTCAGAGGAAATGTCAGACATGTTCCGTCCCTTTCGCACTCTACTACACAAGATTCGATCATTGCTGTGGACGTTGGAACGGCGAGAGTTGTCAGCTCTAGAACGATTGCTCGCTACTAATGGCGACGTTGCCAGCTTTGCGTCTGTCGAACTACCCTCAGGTAAGAAAAAGCGAGAGCCGAGTTGCTCCGTCTCTTTAACAGTTCATAGCACAAGATCTGGGTCTCTAAAGAATCTCTATTAGGTCTCTAATAGTGAGTAGAGACGTTGCCAGCTTTACGTCTGTCGAACTACTCTTAGGCAGAGCAAGCGGCATGCTCTGTCCCTTGCGCACTCTCCTGCACAAGATGTCTTTGGGAGCTTTTCTTAGCTCATTTAAACTAAGCTCAAACTCAAGTCATATGTGTGTAATGTTTCTTTCAGCATCAGAAGTAATAGACGACCCATCGTGTCCTTATCCGGACATCGGCGAGTTTGTGTCTCGCTTCTACGCAGACCACGCGAATGTACGCGATCTATACACTCCACAGAGGTATGCTCATACGAAGTTGCATTCATTATTATATGCTAAAGTTCTGATAGGCACTACTTATTGAAATACAAACATTTGGGAGTCGGCAAGCATACCTAGATGTTTGTTCTGTATCTTGGTGTCACAATGTATTTTTTTCCAGTATCTTGGGCACGCTTCTGACTGCTACTGATTTGGATCAGTTGAGCTATCTATAAATCTAGGTGTCGTATTAGCTTTGCTTAGTTTGTGATTAGAGGGCGTTGTGTGAAATATCCATGAAGTGTATCGTCATTATTATTATTATGGTAATTATTTATATTCACAGCACAAGCGAACCGACAATAACGGAAGGCGATTACTTGCCAGACAACATAGAAGTAATGACGCCAATATTGGACGGCCTCCGCCGACTCACTGAACTCAGCGAAACGGAAACTGAACCAGACACAGACACATTCCAAGACCGGAGCCGAAAGACCAGCAAAACTGAAGATAACAAAAGCGATCTATCCTCACTCCGCAATCTATCCACCAACGGACTCATGATGTTTGATCCTTTACTTATCAACGCTATGACTGCATCAACGTCCGACACAAACAGACAGTTCCCAGATCACGATCTAGTGACGTCATTGAACGAACAAGTCACGGAAATCAATGACAGATTGTCGTCCATTGCTGGTAATGATGTGGACATCATCGAACCGATACATTCGTTCTCGACAAACGACATGCCGAGTTTAATATCTACGGATGAAGAGGCGTTTGGCTTCACTGCACCGAGGAACGAACAGATCAGTTGTATGCCGTCTACAAGTCACGGGTATTTAATACCTAATGCTATAAGTCACGAACCAGCGGTTTTATCATCTCTATCACAAAATAACTCAACAATTTTCAACCCGGATGATGAAACAGAGAATGTTATGACGAACTCTGGAATGATAATGCCCGATCACCCTATAGACACAGACATCACTACAAATATTACTCTATCTATCGCAAATGCTAACCTTAGCTCTTTACTTCTCACAAACGAAGAGTTTAGAGAAAATTTTGAAACGCGCGATGAATCCAGTTTCCATTCAGCAAAAATGACAATTGAAAATCAGGACGATGATAAAGTCAAGTTCATGCTAGGTTATGAAAGCGACCAATCTCCAGTCGATTCTGGTGTTAGCACAGAAAATACTAGCTTAGATAGATCGCCTGATGTTGAAAAAGAAAACATAATCGATAACCAAAACAGCGTACAAATCACGCCTGTACAAAGTTCTATCAGCAGGCGAATACAAGAAAACACCCGTAGATTTGAAGCCAGCTCATCAATAGAACACAATGACTTGAGTTCTGACGATGACTTACCATCTCCTGTCCCGCTCAGTCCAAAATCAAAAGCGGAAGAGAAACGGAAAATAAAAGAAGAAGCGAGAAAAGTACTCAACGATTGGGGCATGCCCATGCCGGAAAACGAAGAGTTCAAATCTATAGATGACGTCATCGCTGAACTACGCAAACAGAGGCGGGAGAAGAAAGCAGCTGAAGCAAACTCACAGTCCAGCCAATCCAGCTCGCAAAGTACTAGAAAGAAGGACGCTCGAAGGAAGTCTACGTCCAAAAATAAAAGGAAAAGGAGTAAGATGTTTATGGTTATTCTGGAGAGTCAGAATACGCAGAATCAGAATACTGTAAGGCTGAATTTGGATCATTATGTAGACGATGATAGGTGAGTTTTTACTTATAATTCTAATACAGACTCATAGATGTACATCTTTAGATGTACACTTTTAATATCACTAGTACAAACCTTAGTAGGTTTTAGATGCTTTTTAACCTATTTTTGGTTTTTTTACTTGGTCCTACAATTTCTTAGGTACTATCGGCAAAATTTCTTTTTATACTTTTATACTTTATACTACTTTTGAAACTGTTTCGCTTGCAAGCAGTTAGCTACTTGACCTCGCCTTTTTCTTTTGTCTTCTTATTTTGACCAACCAGAGACCCTGAACATCTATTTATTTATTTATTTATTTATTTATTGACGGCCCATTGTTTTCATAACTTTGACACCCGAAATAATTTGCTTCTATTGGTATCCAAAAATTAACGGCTAGTCAGTTCACAGAAAATGCACCCTCAAGGTGGTAAGGCGGAACTTTTGCTGAAGGTACATAGGTAAAAATACACTATAATTGTCTCAAGTTTATCATAATCGGTACAGCTGTTCTCAACCTCTCAACATCTGTCAAAAGTTATGTTCCGTTTAAAACAGTGACATCTCGTTTTCTTTAGATAGTGACTAAGCTGAGAGGTGTTTTTAAGTACGACTGTCTTTTTCTAGACTTAACTTGCTTTAATTATTTGTAAAGAATATCTAAAAAATAACTGTCAATTTGTTTATTTGTAGCAGTATTCCACTGGATATAACGGAATGCGCAGACGACGAACAAATAGCTCTAGCTTTGCAAGCGCAGGAGTTGGCGGCGAGACAGCAAGCTAGGGGAAAGTTCAAGTGAGTTATACATTTTTTTTTATACATATCAGTAGTTACCCGCGACTTCGTACGCGAGTACCGTTTCCGTGTACATTATATTATCTGTGCGTGTACCGAGCGGATACTTTGATAAACTTGACATTACACCGAACTCGTACCTACTGGAATGTCAAACGCTAGTCGTTAGACCAAAGAGGTAGTACTACGCCCTGTCAAACTGACGTGACGTGACATGACAATGAAATTTTCTTGCCAATTGGCGCTGCTAATCCTTTTCGTTCATTTTATCCTGTAGATCCTGTTAATTATTCGAGATAGTAGCCTATGTGTCAATCCAGGTTACGAACTATATATATGCCAAGTTTCATCCAAGTTGGTACTGTAGTTTAGACGTGATTGAAACACAAAAATCCAAACATCTAAACTTTCGCATTTATAATATTAGTAGGATAGACAAACGTTTGACCGCAATCTCACCTGATGGTAAGTGACGATGCAGTCGACATTTGCCTAGAAGAAACCTTTTCACTCTCCTCTTGAAAACATTCAAGTTGTAAGTATTCGGAAACACAGACGCCGGCGAAATCATACATTCATGAATAACGGTCCTAGGCACCTAGAATCGTCTCTCAATAGTTGAGAGACGTATACATACATATAAGCAAACTAGAGAAGCTACTAAATGTCAAAACTAAACAAGAAAAGTGAATAGAGGTAAATAAAACAGCTTGAGAGTGATTCGATTGAGTTCTTTATGCCTCAGAGACGATGGGCGCAGTGCAATGCATTACATGGCACGTCCTCAGTGGACGTGTTCAGTGCACTGCGTTGTTATAGACAATGGCTACCACTTAACATTAGATGGGCCATTGGCTTTTTCCATCATTTAGCTGTATAATAAAAAACATTCTAAACTTTATGACGATTTAAAATGATCAGTGAGATTTTATTGAATAAAATCATTTTGTCTCATCTATGTGTTTGTGTGGTTAAATAAAAATTTATCTATCATTTTGACTACCTAGAACTGGCACCTAGAATCACCTAGTTATAAAACGATTCTAAATGATCCTGGTGATTTTATTGAATAAAGAAATTTTGATTTTGACATTGACGTTTTCAGATCAAGCGAAGATTTAATCCATCGCCTTTTCGTGTGCATCGCGGGCGTGGCCGACCAGCTACAAACAAACTTTGCGGCGGACCTTAGGAACATACTCAAAGCTGTGTTTCTGATGAATCAAACACCGGACGAACCGGATGAACCAGTTCAGGAGAAAGAAAAATCGCCCACCATCGAGTACGAGGTTTCAGAGGATCAGGTTATACAGAATGGTAAGTGATTTTAGACTTTAAGGACTTTGAAAAACCGCCTACTATGTACGAAGTATCAGGTTCAATCGGGTTATACAGAAGTAAGCGATTTTAAACCATAATCAGAGGGCTTAAAAATAAATTTCCGATGAACTAAAGAGAAAAATTTAGCTATTACAGTTAATTTAATTTCACCTTTATGTCTTACTAGCAGTTACCCGCGACTTCGTACGCGTCTACAGTCTCCGTGTACATTATATTATCTGTGCGTGTACCGAGCGGATACTTCTTTGAGAAACTTGACATTACACCTCATTACACCGAACTCGTACCTACTGGAATGTCAAACGCTAGTTGTTAGACCAAAGAGGTAGTACTACGCCCTGTCAAACTGACGTGACATGACATGACAATGAAATCCTCTTGCCAATTGGCGCTGCTAATCCTTTTCGTTCATTTTATCCTGTAGATCCTGTTAATTATTCGGGATAAAAAGTAGCCTATATGTCAATCCAGGTTACGAACTATATATATGCCAAGTTTCATCCAAGTTGGTTCAGTGGTTTTGACGTGATTGAAACACAAACATCCAAACATCTAAACATCCAAACATCTAAACTTTCGCATTTATAATATTAGTAGGATGTATCTAGTCGAAGTGACGCGTGACCCGAAGGCTGTGAGTATCAGCATTGCCATTCAGCGCAGCAATGTAGCCCGTGTCTCGGGCACGCTTCCGATTGCTACTGATTTGGATCACTTGAGCTATCTATAATAGTTTGCAACGGTTTGTAGATAGCTCAACTGTTTCATGAGTATTTTGTAAATACTGTATTAGTCGTAATTTTCTTTGTGAATAAAGTTTTTATTGGATTCTAAAGATTGAGATAAGAGAATACGTACAAACTATTGTTCCCAAGAATCATAACCTAAAAAACTGAGTGTTTTTTCTTAGAGTAGTTTGCAAATTCTGAGATTCGATATATAAATTTACAACAGGCATCACAATCGTTGAAATATTTTTTAATTTTATAACCGATCTTACTGACAGGTTTCAAAGGAACCAGTGTGACAATAAGACCCTTTCTAATATACCATAACTCGAATCTTTTGTTAATACTTATCATTTATTTACAGGAAGTTCATTCGACAGTGTGTATTCAGCTGAAGAAGTATACGCAGACAGTAATTCCGATTCCCTCCAATCGGAGACTGGATCACGTCTCGTTCGAAGAAATACTGTGAATTCAACCACTTTGAACGAACAACCGCCCAGTACGGAAGTCAGAAGCGAAGTGAGAAGGAAATCTGTGGATAATGTGGCGAATTTACAAGCTTCGGTGTCGACGGGGGATTTGACATTGAATCGGTGAGTTTTGCACTTTAGGTTAATAGTTTTAGAGCTCAAAATAGTCAGAAAATAGAACGACTTTCAACGAACAACCGCCCAGTACGGAAGTCAGAAGCGAAGTGAGAAGGAAATCTATGGATAATGTGGCGAATTACAAGCTTCTGTGTTGACGGGGGATTTGACTCCGAATCGGTGAGTTTTGAACTCTAGATTAATATTTTTAGAGCTCAAAATAGTCAGAAAATAGAACGACTTTGAATGAACAACCGCCCAGTACGGAAGTCAGAAGGGAAGAGGAAATCTGTGGATAATGTGGCGAATTTACAAGCGTCTGTCACGTCGGGGGATTTAACTTGAGTTTTTAACTTAGAAACTATGGTAATAGTGTCGATAGCATTTCTGCGTTTCTCATCCTTTTGTTTAAGCATTTTGTTCTAATATTTTTTTTATCATAATAATATTTCAGGGACGAGCGTCGAGAATCGACGGGAATCGAACGCGCACCGGAATGGGTACCGGACATCGCTGCTCCGGCGTGTATGCGATGCTCAGCTCACTTCACGGCGTTCAGGCGCCGCCATCACTGTAGGAATTGCGGTAAGGAATTGTGCTTTTACACATGACATAGATGAAAAAGCTGAATATATAGCGTTGTGTGAAATATCCATCAATCCTATCCTACTAATATTATAAATGCGAAAGTTTAGATGTTTGTGTTTCAATCACGTCAAAACTACTGAACCAACTTGGATGAAACTTGGCATATATATAGTTCGTAACCTGGATTGACACATAGGCTACTTTTTATCCCGAATAATTAACAGGATCTGAAGGATAAAATGAACGAAAAGGATTAGCAGCGCCAATTGGCAAGAGGATTTCATTGTCATGTCATGTCACGTCAGTTTGACAGGGCGTAGTACTACCTCTTTGGTCTTACAACTAGCGTTTGACATTCCAGTAGGTACGAGCTCGGTGTAATGAGGTGTAATGTCAAGTTTCTCAAAGAAGTATCCGCTCGGTACACGCACAGATAATATAATGTACACGGAAACTGTAGACGCGTACGAAGTCGCGGGTAACTGCTAGTATTTATATATATTTTATTTGCTTTCAGGCAAAGTGTTCTGCGCGTCATGCAGTTCAAATTCGTGTCCCCTGCCGCGCTACGGGCAGTTGAAACCGGTGCGAGTTTGCGAAGAATGCTTCAGATCCATCGCTGATATTTGCAGGCGACAGAGTACGCGGTGAATCTTATGTGAAACTAGTGGCGTAAACGCGACTTTGAAGGTCTGTGAATTTATTTCATTTATGAAATAGGCTTGTATGCTAATGCCAATATTCTTAGTTGTTACCATGAATAATACTCTCCTCGACTCGACATCGATTTTGTGCTTTGGTACCTAGTAATTTTGACAACTAACAGCACGATTTCGAGGTTGAAGCGAGGATTGTTCGAGGTAGTGACTAAGAATATGACCCTTTATCTCAAGAATACACTGCGTGGTGACGCTACATTACGTTTTCGAGTCATATTGCGCGTCAACGCCAGCTCACTGTCAAACGTTGTAGCGTTATCGCGCAGTGTATTTCGGATACGCTAGCATTACGATACGTTTATTATTGTCATTGTCACATAATAATGTGAGACGTGCTTAATCCAAGAGTTTGTTTCAAATGTATCAAATAGAAAATTCTGAGAGTTACAGAGCATCCAACGAATCTACATGAAATTACAGCGTGATATCCGCGTTTTACTGTTTTACATTAGACTTCACAAAAGTAGTGTTGTGCCACTAGTTGCATATAAAAGTTTAACGGTTAGAAATGAATAGAGTATTTTAATAGACATTTTTATCTCGTTCGTTACCTTATTCACACTTTTAACGTGATATTTCTATTGTTATTCCAAAATAATTATTTTACTAACCCTACCATATAATTGTTGACAATGATATGTTAATATAAATATGTATATTTTTCCATATTGACTGAGAAAGGAAAATTCGTTAAAATAAGAGGTTTCTAGTTTTGTAGGTAGCTCTCTAATGTTGATACTTGTCTAGTTATTATCTTGAAATATACTGAACCAAAGTTTTATATCACAAAGTATCATCCAAATTGGTTCACTATGTTTCAATTTAGAAATAATGTTGTTTTATTTGTACTTGATTCTTAAATTCTAATATAAATAATTAAGATAGCAAGTCTCAAACAATATAATATTTTTTTATCCAGTTAGCCGGTAATTTTATTACACCTAAATAATACATCACTTATTGCTAAGTAATATGTAACTCTTTATTTTTACTCAAATTTCTTTTTTTATAAATACTTAAAAAGTTAGCTTTTTTTAAAAAATCTTAGAAATATTATTTTATAGAGTTCTAAAATATAAGCTCATTCTTATGATATGGCACTTGTTAAAATCTAAATAAACTCCATTACTAAATCTAATGCAAAAAAATAAAATAAAATCCATTTGATATTAAATCTAATTTCTGATATATATTTAGTTATATGTATTTTATATATATTTTTTACTACAAAATATAAGTGCTAAAGTGTAAAGCGCTAAATTATAATGTTTAAAATGCAATATTATTATGCGGTTTGCACCACACAAGAAAATCCGTCAGCAGACGTTAGTAATACAATAAATTCGGCTAATTATTCGTTTGTATGTAAAATAATATCACAATTTTTTTTTAAATAGCAGGTGTCATGATCTCTCGCCCCAAAACAATTTTATTATAAGTTTAATAAGAAAATAATATAAGATAATCCTTATGATAATTTTTAACATTGGCAACGATTATGTGTAGCATTCATTTTAACTTTATAATTACTTACCTACTTATTTTATATATACTTTATAATATTATTATCAGTGAGAAGTCCACTGCTGGGCATAATGCCTGTCATAGATTTCCTAAACAAACTGACTAATATTAGATATCTGACCAGCCCTTTAAATTCGAATCCGCTCCGCAGTCAGAGATTTATCAAATTTTAACAGTGATTTAGAATAAAATTTGAAATGGTGCTACACGCAATCGACGTCATAATATAATATTATAAAGTTACATAAATCACAAAAAGTTAAATAAAAACTCCATAAATTTTATAACAGACGGTGTTAGAATAGATATAATTGTAAATTTTGTAAAAAAAAAAGACATCATTATGAAGTTCTTAAGCTTTTTGTATATTATAAAAAAAACACGACGCTATTGTAACTAAGTGATATCGTATATTTAACGTGTAAATAAATGTCACATAATAGCCATAATGTTACGTGTTTTTATTAAACTTTCCATTCTTAATACGTCTTCAGTTTTCCATCTACAGTAATCGTCTGAAACAATTAAAAATAAATTCAATGAACCTTTATGGTCTTAATAATTCATATTGAGAGACCAAGAAAAAATAAAACAACAAAGGTCCTTTATAAAATGGCTGCTAAATCTATTCTCATCTCTATTCGTTGCTATGCAAGTGACAATGACAGCATTTTTTAAAGCTATGCTATAAAGGCAAGATATTATGAATAAAGGCTCAAAACACACTGACGTCGAAGCGAAGCGTCAATCTAAAACATAGCATACGTCAATATGATTTAGTTAGATTGACGCTTCGCTTCGACGTTAGCGCGTCAAGGCACACGCCTTGACCCCTATAAGATTCCTTAACCTATTCATAAATATATCTGCTATCAGCTTTTTCCTATTGAGTAGACTTTTAAGTTGTCTAACATTGGTGTACAAAAAAGTTATATTCTATTTTCCATCAGTAATGTAATTTTTTGTACCTCTGAAAAAATTCGTCTGGGAAAGTACTATCACCTATTTTTGTCAGTAAGCAGCGATGCTCGCATTGCTGTGTTCCGATTTGAAGGGTATGGGTGCCGGTTTAACTTCATGCACGTGAGACAACAGCTTTACATCTAAGATGAATGTAATATCCTAGGTGAACGGGCTTTGTGAAGTAATGCAATTGCACTTACCGACATTTATATTTCATCAAACTCCTTGTCCCATTCGACATCACTGTCCTGGATTTCTATTCCTCCCTCCTTTATTTCTTTGGAACATCTTCGTCGACTGGAAAAAAAGAAATTACGACTTTAATCTGTATTACGCTATTTGTTGGTATGATTCTGAATATTTGTAGTACAAAAGCAGCATTGGTTTTCGTACACCGTTCATTTTGTAAATAATATAAATATTCATGTACATTTTACACTACGCACTTCAGCCCCAAAATAAGAAAAGCATGTGACATGAAAAATAGATTGCTGTGCTGATAGAATAGTTTTTTTTAAATAAGTACATAAGTACTTGCTTTTTGAATTGAATAATACATAAAACAAACATGTACGATTGCCACACACATTTTTTTTCAGTGGGGTTCGAACCCACTTCATTACGGGAGGTAGAACTATTACCGACTGAGCTGTGAGCTGTGGGGCCTGTCAGTATTGAATATTGACAGGCCCCTATCTTCACAGCGTTTTAAATAAATATCCCGTACTCAGATGTAGTCATAGCACTGAGGCATTCTATAACTTTCCCAGTGCAATACGTGCTAGTAAAGATAGATGGACTTTCGCAGATCAATGTGTCCCCGTTGGCAATACTGGTAACAGCAACTCCTATTAGAACCTCTTCTACACCTATCCATGTGATGAGTGGTCCGCCGTGGTCGTTCTGCGAACATCAAAATAAATAAATTGTAACGGGAAGACCATGGCAACAGGGGCGTGGCCTATTATCCCGCGACACTCGGCTGGGCGGTGCCGTGCCGGCTAGTCAGCTGACCTAACGTTACGAGTTTGAAGCGGGGCGGATCGCCTGACACTTGTTCGGGCGGTCGGAGTGTGCGGACGCGCTGTCTGCAGTTCGGTTATACATACCTACCTGTTCAGTTTTATATTATTTTTATTCAATTTCGCTTCTGGTCGTTTAAAAAATATATTTACGGACACTTCACACAGCGCCCTCTAGTCCCAAACTATATGGGAACTTCGATTGCTGATAGAGTATTATACGATTGGTCAAGTCTTTCTTTCAAACTGCACTATGTAAATTGCTCTTAAAACATACCTGGCATACAGCCTGTCTTCTCGTAGGTTGATTCAATGTTGATTCTGAAGGGGTCTCTGCATCAGATTTTCTTCGAGATTCAATTTCGTTGCCATTACACTAAAAAATATTTTTAGTCAATTAGGTACTTTAAAAATGTTTCCCGCTGTTTTCAGGTCTTTTCAGCGACCTGTAATAACAGGCACATAAAAATAACTTATCAGAGTGGCTTCGTGCATTACCACATCGTGGACGTGCTCTGTCTGGCTGTTGCAAATGCTATTAGCAAAAGCTAACCGCTCATCATTAGATGGGCCATTTGTTTGTATCCCTTTCATAAAAATAATTTCAAAACTGGCCTGCTTGATTATGAAGTTTTTATATGTTTTGTGGGATAAGTAGCAACCCCACAGAAACAAAATTATATGTAACACCTCGGGGTTATCCTCTATACACCAATAAGAAATAGAAATTATTTATTTTACGCAACACACAAATAGATATTTACTTAATAATAAAACATTCAAATGCGTAAAAACGGAACCCACTCAGCAAATGCTAAAGGTGCACGGTGGCTCCTTTAGCGCTGGTTTTCAGGGGTGCCGAGAGTGGAGTGGCGCACAGCCTCTGCGACACGCGCTTTTTACAAATAAAAAGAAGAATTTTAAAAGTTTTTTAAATTCTAAATAATAAAAGAAGCCGAAATTTAAAAAGAAGCACGTGACATTTGGCGTACTTAGATATCGAGTAATATACATACGAAAAAATCTACAACGGTCTTGAAAAGGAGGTAATTTCTTTAAAAAACTTACCCTACTGTCATTTCCTCTGCCGCTTTTTCGATAACACCCGTTGTTGTTGGTAGACCCAATGCTCTGCATGTTGCCGTCACCATCAAGATTTCCAATACCACTGACGCATATCATGTATGCGTCTATTTCATTTCCCACATTTCTACCGGAGAATCTATTCTTGCAAGTATCTTTGTGAGCTATTAATGAGGCCATTTCGTGGAGGTACTGTACGTTATTGTCGAGAATGTCCGTTTGCTTAAAGAAAATAAAAAATAAGTCCATTATTCAGGCAGACTGCAATCAGGCAAATAAAAACGTAGACTAGTTACTACATGTAGTTTTTGTAATTTTTTTTTGTATTACTACTGGGTAGATGAGGCTTTCCTTTGGAAACGTGAAAGGTAAGGGTCCTACGTACTTAGTAATTGCATGGTTCATAGGTGACAGTGTATATGTACAATGTCACATGTGTAACAGACCGAAAAAAACACCAATAAGTATACGTACAGTCCTCAGATGAGATCCTCCCCATCCAAAAGCTACCACATCCGTCCCCACCTTTTGGAAGTCGATATCGTAGTTAACCCGGATAGGCTTGGGAATGTAGGAGCAGTAATCCAGCCAGGTATCATCTTTGAAGTCGTACGGTTTCTCTACATAGGCCACCCCTACGTCTATTGACATCCATTGCGAACGGTTCTCGTAATCTAATTTGTACCCTGCAAGCGATGACTGAAGGCTTAAATTGGTAGAATAAAAACAGTAGGTTTTGCCAAGAATGTCGCAAATCGAGTCAACACTGAGCTGGATGTCTCTTTTCTATTTAATTTTAGCGCACTGATATGTATTTTCTTCGTAAGAGTAAAAACTGTAGGAATTCCAGTTTTGTGTTTGCATGATCTACCAGTGTGTGTAAGCGAGGATTTAACAAAAGATCATCAACATCGTTTTGCTGGCAATGTTACCGCTAGATATAATTAAGTTGACATCAGCATTTCAGTCACATTAAAATTTTTGGGCTTAGAACGTTGTAGCACCAATTTGTCATCTATCTACTCGTACATCGATAGTCTACCAAACAAATTCCATCCCACTACTATTTATAAATGTCAAAGTTTAGATGTTTGTGTTTCAATCACGCTGTAACTACTGGTCCGATTTGGATGAAACTTGACATATATTATATTCGTAACCTGGATTAACACATAGGCTACTTTTCCATATTTTTATGTATTTTTTTTCCATCAGTTTCCATATTACAAGCTTTGCTTAGTTTGGGACTAGAGGGCGTTGTGTGTAAAGTCCATGAATATTTATTTATTTATTTATTTTTCTTTTTAGGTTTAGAATAAAAAAAAATCCGATTTTTTTTTGTGGATGAAGTCGCGGGTAACTGCTAGTTTAAATAGAGTGGGATTAGTCTACCACATCGGACACCATGGTTCATAAACCTTGGAAGAGTCAATCTTACTCTGCGGCACACAAGTCTTCATAACTCGATTTTTTCTAGTCCTGGTGCAGTCATCGTAGTCAATACCCCGTCCGTTCACGTATTTTCTATAGCCTGCTATGACGTAGACGTGGGTAATTTCGACGAGGCACGCGCCTGCTGTGATAACATGCCATGCCGAGATCAATGCGCCTCCACAGAGCCAGTTGTCCAAGTTTTTCGAAGACTGATTGGATTGTACGATGTATACCTAGAAAGAAAGAAAGAAGAAATACACTGGGTCTTCTTCTTCTCTTATATATGGCCTCTGTCCGTCAATTCGGCAGACAATTTTGCCAGTGTCAAGTGGATTATTTGAAATAAGTTTAGTCAAGTCGAGTCATACATCAAGTCATTTCATACGCTGGGTCTAGAATACAAATTCTAAAATGTATCAGATAATGTTTTGACGTTTGTGACATAAGTACTCGTAGTTCACCGTATAACACTTTTGCTCTAAGTCACGAACTCTCGAGTAAAAACACGGGCTAATAAAAACCATCTTATTTGTGTCACAGACTGTCGAGAAACATCTATTGTTTCATAGTTTATCATATAAATGACTTTAGTAATGTGTTTCAAATACCACGTATTGCTTATCTGAAAATGTCTCTTTTCCTCCCGTTAGTCTTCTTTGGCACAAATAAACTGTTGTAAAAAAATATCAATAAGGATAGACTCATTATCAAGCAAGAATTTAGTAGGTAATCAAAAAACACCTTTATCATTTTTATACTCAACATTTCAAACAAAATATCAAAACTGTTGAAGTAAATAAATGAATTAGTTGCATTATATCGAGACTGGGTTGACATTGGAGTTTTTTTAGACAATTTCTAGATTCAATCACCCATGAGATTGATTGCATTTCTTTGATGAAAAGTCAATCTTATTATCATGTTGTTTTACGATAACATTATTTAAAACCGTTTTTCTTATCAACATAGACTCAGGCTCATAATATTTTTTCAATAGATACCATCTCAGATTCTAGACTTCGAGTCAATGACTATGACCTTAAAGACGTGCCCACGTTACCAGGTGACTTTAAAAACCCAAAATTATATAAATACTAAAATATATAATAACTAGCTTCCGCCCGCGACTTCGTTCGCCTCCCGTTTGATCTTGTTGATTTTCCTACGAACTATATGTATTCCAAGTTTTCTCCAAATCGGACCAGTAGTTTTTGCGTGAAAGAGGAACAAAAATACATCTAATACATTATTACAAACATTCGCGTTTTTAATATTATGATAATGATTCTCTGGTTTTGTGTAGGCGGGCAAGAAGTAAATGATGTTCGGTAGATCATCATCACATCACCATCACATCATCATCACATCACCATTTCAACCGTAGGACGCCCCTGGTGACCATTGGTCTCTCCCATAGATTTATTGACTTATTTTGTGTCAACCTAAACAAAACTACAATCTATAGGGCAAATAAATGTCGGTTATTTCAGCCGATATTTTATGAAACTTTAATTAGAGGTTTTATCATGAAATTTATTAATGTAACTTTTTGATGTTGAATTCACAGATCTGCAACAAATAAAAACAGTTATTTAATGGACTTTGACAATTACTTCAGAACTGGTTTGGATCAACATATAGGTAACTAATAGGTACTTTAGAATATTATTACTAACCCGAAAGCCTCGACACTTTAAACTAATTCACTGTGCTCTGCAAGCGTTGTCAGCTTTGAGCGACAAATACAAATATACCAGTCAATATCTACTAGACCACGAAATATCGCTGCAAGTAGCTGCGAAATCGTTATAATTTTGAAGTGACGCTTGGAGGGAATGAGGGGGTGAATTGACACTTCAAGCGTGACAATGTTTTAGTGGCTCAGAGGTAATACTACTATGAAGTCAACAAGGCAGAGTTTTACCTTCATTAATAGCCATCATGCTGTCTCCAATCGACGTCATTGTCGTGGATGCTTACACCATCCGTCTTCAATAATTCAGCACAACGTCTCCGGCTAGAAATGCAATCATTAGCATAAAACATATGAGCGCCGTTTTCTTCGGAACTCTTTTACGTATCAGAGAGCACAACTTGCTAATCCTAGCGAATGTCAGCTGTTTCATCACCATAGTAGGCACTCAGCTCATTTCAAATTACCTTATGGCAGTCATAGCTGTTAGACACGCCACCACCTTCCCCGTGCAGTAAGTACTAGTGAAGATCGACGGAGCGATGCAAATCTGTGTGTGTGCGTCGACGATACCAGTGCAGGCTATTCCAATCAGAACTTCCTCGGAGCCGACCCAAGTCACGAGGGGTCCGCCGTGGTCGTTCTGGACAAAATATATTAATCATTAAAACGTATCGGTACCTAAGAGATAACTTATCTATTCCCTTCGTCTCAGCCACGGAAAAAAACTCTGAAAATAAATTATCTTACCGAGTTGTCGTACACTGTATGTGGTTATGATCAATCTGAATTGCTGGACCTAAATCTCCCCTATTTTCCATGTCATTTTGAGCCTTCCCAATATCACAGTACACTTACACAATGTTATATCGATTGATATTATTACTACCCGTGACTTTTATTACACAAAGTACGTTCTTTCGTAGTATTAGACATTTCGCCGTGATAAAAAGTTCTGCATATCTGATTTTTCAAACCTTTGGTAAATGAATTCTCGACCACAATACGAGTATAATTATGCATGAACAAATCGCGACGGACTAACTTTCACACTGCTCTTTCACGCTAGTGTGAAAAATATTAACTTCCATTCTAATTTGAAAATAATTATAATGAAACTTTAACCTGGCATAAAGCTTGTCTTCTTGAAGGTACTCGTTTGTTCAGTATCACTTTTTGTGTTTCGTTCGAAGCAATATCAGATTTGCACTGAAAATTAAAACTAAGGTTTCAATTTCGCATATACTTAATGTGAAATAAATGAGTTAAACTCACAGCTTACCTATATATTCCTGCATATTTTGGTAACGGATAATGTTATTTTACTTAGCCGCTACTAATTGGTTAACTTAAGTAGGTACCGTAGGTGACATAAAACTAATAAATGCCAAGACGAATGAAGTCTTCAACTATTTTCGTCATCGACTTGAGATGTACCAGGTAAACAAGGAAAAGCGTACCGCACTATCATTTCCACTTCTCCTACAGCCTTGCCTAACCGTTGACCCGATGTTGATCAAAGACCCAGATCCATCCAGATTGCCTTGGCCGTCGACGCAGACCATACTCTCTAGTATTACTCGCTTCACGTTCTGTCCATCGAAACTATCTACACATGTCTTTTTATTAGAAATTAGAGTTGCAATTTCTTGAAGTTGGTCTGAATTATGGTCTAGGACATCGGTGTTCTGCAAGAATATTGTAGTTTCCGTTAGATTTTAAAGAGGTACTTACTTACTTGAAAATTATGTAGCGTTTGGCTAATTTTATAATAGCCCCAAAATAATTATTTTACCTAATTGTTATTCGGATTTAAAACTTTCACTCTCTCTATCGATGCTTCTCTTTTGGTCTCTGTTGGTAGCATTGTGAGAGCATTCACTCATGGTGGAGTGTGTAATCGATTTGATCAGATCTGATCATCTGGTCGGAGAGCGACCACGGGATCTCTTGCTCTCCATCCTGCCTTGTACTACCAGGTGCTCCATTGAATCTTTTAAAATAATAAATCCAATACATACAAGTCTCCAGAAAGTCCCACCCCATCCAAAAGCGACCACATCTCTCCCTGGCCGCTGTAAAGTTTCATCGTAGCTAATACGGATGGGCTTCGGGATGTAGGAGCAATCGTGATGCCATGTCCGGTCAGAGAAGTTGTATGGGTGTTCCACAACAGCCACGCCGATGTCAACAGTCATCCACGGAGCTACTTCTGTGTACGTTAGCTGGTTAGCTAGAACAGAGAAAATTCCATAGTAATTGCGAGAGAGAACTTGTCGGAAGCTAAAACCCTGATTGGTGTGGGTGTGACACGTTGGGAACCCATCAATTAAATAGGTACACTCGAATAGGCATATTGACGTCGAATCGAAGCCTCAATTTAATTTTACATAGCATATTGACCCCAGAGCTCCACAGCGTACACATTTTATCAAGATGTAAAATTCACGCGAATGCGTGCAACTTCGGTTGCGTTGACGCTTCGCTTCCACACAGCTTCGGTTGCGTTGACGCTTCGCCACGAATTCAGTGTGCCTTGACCCTTAGGTACCTTTAGGTACACAAGTTTTCACCACCCGATTTTTCCTCTTCCTTGTACAGTCATCGAAGTCAATACCCCTGCCGTTGACGTATTTTTTGTACCCAGCTATGACGTACACGTGGGTCATCTCAGTGAGGCAGGACGCTGAGGTTATGACCTGATATGCTGAGATGAGTGCACCTCCACAGAGCCAATTGTCGTAGTCATTGGATGACTGGTTTGATTTTACGATATAAACCTGAAAAAATATTCTATCAGCGAATTTTCTTATGTTACAAATAAGAACGCGTCCTACTTGAAACACAGAACAAACATTGCTTATGTTTAATATCACACAAAATGTTTGCTCTCGATGGGGATCGAACCCACACACCCACAGCGCAAAAAGCAGAGCTATATGATCAACTGAGCTGTGATAATTATAGAACAGCAAACGAGTTTCATGCTTATAAAAGTTATAACGACCTTGTTATAATTTTCACTAGGTATACTACTAGGTATACCTACTATAAATACAAAATGGACTTACAATAAATGGCTTATTTGCGTGAGTCTTCTGTGCACCATTTAATTTCCTTTGGCACAAACATGCTGTTATTAAAAACACTTATCAATTAGTTGATTTATAACACCTATTTTAAGGACCGTACGCGAAAATACGTTCATGTCTAAATCCAGACTCAAGCAAAGATTTTTTTACAATCGGAGAAGTGTCACTATCCTTGAGTCCTTCATTGAGACTTGAACAATGTTTCAGAACACGGGCCTAAATCGATACTCAACAAGTTAAAGAAATTAAAACGACCAAAAGATACTGAATGAGATGCATTACTGAGAATTTTTTTCTTTGAACTTCAATTTTCAGATTTTTTCACCCGTGAGATTGCATTTCTTTGGTGGAAAAGCAATAAATATTTTCATGAGATTATTTGGAAAGCGGTCAAACCTATTTACTTAGGTTAAAATTATAAACAGCTGCACTCAGATGTACTTAGGTAATGTCAAAAGATAAATAATACCTACTTAATCAATGCTTACTCTATTGACATCTCGTACCTATAAGACCAATATATAGATGACACTGCTAATGAGTGTGGTTGTCATTGTTACTCACTATCCTACCTATCTCGCTAACACATCCATGTAAACCTGTTTCAAGTAATGTAAATTATATAAATAAAAATAATATATCAAATATATACATTCAAATTATAATAGTTCAAAGTTCAAACAGTGGATAGGTTGATGTGTAGACTATTTAGTTATTCAGGGAGGGCAATCATGTCATGTTAAAGTAGATATGTTATATTCGAACTTTATTCACATTGTTCTAAACTCTAAAATAAAAATTACTTTAAAAATCTTCTGTCGACCAATCTATCTCAGTTTCGTCTATCTGAAAGCCTCTAATTAAGTCTGGATGATCGCAATACGAAGGAGCTCTTCGGGTCTTCAATGTATTCCTGTAAAACAAGAAATTGAATCGTGGTAAGTACCTAAACAAAACCGTCAAATGCGAAATTTTCTTGCCCATTGAGGCTTCCGATCGGAAACTATACTTGGATTTTTGATTCAAAAAGTTTTTATGTAAAAAGTGTTGGTTTTTTGTTTTCGAACTATTGAAACATTTTGTAAATACACAAGAAAGGATTATTGGTGCATTTTACAAAAAAATCTTCGGGTGGCTGGAATAACGGCCGCCACCCATCACGCAAAAAGGGCCCGCTTGCGTCCTAATTGCGGAAAATGGTCCGCCCTACAAGTACAAGTACAAGTACAAAAAAATCTTCGTCATTAGCACAGATAATATAAACGTAATTAGATATATTGTGTCAGAACTGCGTAAGTAACGCCGACGTCAGTCCGATTGTGACTAGAGGACTAGAGCTTGGACTAGAGCCAATCGTGTGACTGGAACCTGATTTGTGCGCTTCACGCTCAAGAAATCTATCACCAATCTTGTGTTTACTAATATCGTTGGTTAGAAACTTACTGCTCGCGCATAATACAGTGAATAAAGAGGCTTGTACAAGACACGCTAGTGTACAGAAAAGGTCCAACGCACTGCATATTATGCTTGCTCACTTGGAAAGCTGTAGCCACTCCAACCACGTAAGGCTTCCCGCCGATCCAAAGAATTAACGGGTCGCCGTGGTCGTTCTGAAAGATACTTAAGGTCACTGGTAAGATAATAGATAGATAATACATTACATACTGCACATAGATAAACATATATATAACTAAAAGCGATTTCTTCCAGACAACAGTATAATGATAGCTGATCTACTTGCAACTTCGAACCCTGTTCAGGAGTATTAAGTGACTTTCAGAATTCATTCACCTGACAAATTCCATGTCTTCTAGTGTTCCCATTAGTAACATTCAGCATATCTATATTTATATCTGTTTCAGTGGGGTTACTTTCTGAAAAACATTTTGATCTACGCGTATCCGTGCCATCAAGGTCCTGAAAAAATGTAATGTTTTCTTTATTCTGAAATAATACTCGAGCATCAAAATGTGCTTCAGTGGAGATTTGTGTTGTATTTTCGGAATAAGAACATGACCTGGGGCTTTATTCTCACTTCGGCGGAGATATTACTCTAGGATGACGTCAAAATGACGTTGAAAACTCCTTTCACCAGTGGGTGAAACACGTTTTCGATCGAGATATGACGTCATCCCTATTAGAGTAATAGCTCCGCCGATGTGAGAATAAGGCCCCTGTGTCTCGATTTACGTCGGAATCTGTAGGTACTCTGCTAGTCTGAATCAGGATCAGTGCTTGAGCAATGAGTATGAGATCCTAAGTAAGCTACCAGGGACCTTATTCTCACTTCGGCAGAGATTTTACTCTAATAGGGATGACGTCATATCTTGGCCAAAAACTCGTTTCACTCACTAGTTAAAAGAGTTTTCGGTCATCCCTATTTAATTAGAGTAAAATCTTTGTCGAAGTGAGAATTAGGGCCCAGAGCGCTTCTCATTTATACTAAAAAAAAGCTTCAAAAAGCTTCTACTTAGTCACTATTCACCCTTATAAAAGAGTTTATTCTATGGTTAGGTACCATGTTAGGTATATTACTATTTATTTTTTTACTTAGTTTAGTATCTATTTATGCGGTTTAGTTTGTGAAATGTAGTCTTTGTTTTTTGCACCGTCACTATCGTACATTTAAAATCCAGTCCATCCAAAGGTTGCCTGGAAGAGAACGCTCATAGCGATAAGGCCGCCCATTGTACTTCGCTTTAATATAGAACTATGTCTAATATCTAATTTCCGGTGCAGTACAATAAAGAGTTTTCTATCTATCTATCTAAAATACTGGATTAGTCTACTTACCCAGCCACTCCTTCTATTATAGTCTAGGTCACACTTATCTCTAACTGGTTCACTGTGACTATGGTGTTTTCCTGCAGCATCAAAACTCCCTTGTTCCCCATCAGTGCATAAAAAATTTTTGCCAATACGTTCCTGCACGTACTCATCTTTGAAATATTTCCGGCATTCTTTCCGGGGTAAGATGATCGAGGATGAGTATCGGAGCTCGGGCGAGTTATAATCCGTATTATCTCCGTCCTGGGGATCACCATCATTAGTTTATATTAATACTAGCAGTTACCCGCGACTTCGTACGCGTCTACAGTTTCCGTGTACATTATATTATCTGTGCGTGTACCGAGCGGATACTTTGAAAAACTTGACATTACACCTCATTACACCGAACTCGTACCTACTGAAATGTCAAACGCTAGTTGTTAGACCAAAGAGGTATGAAATCCTCTTGCCAATTGGCGCTGTTAATCCTTTTCGTTCATTTTATCCTGTAGATCCTGTTAATTATTCGAGATAAAAAGTAGCCTATGTGTCAATCCAGGTTACGAACTATATATATGCCAAGTTTCATCCAAGTTGGTTCAGTAGTTTCGACGTGATTGAAACACAAACATCTAAACTTACGCATTTATAATATGAGTAGGATAGGATGTACCCTGTATACAGGATGTAACATAATGTCCCTATAAGTCCGAAAGGGGTATATTCTACATGTTATGGCGAACAACATTAGTTCTACGACAATATTTCGAAGATTTTCGTTCATGACAAGCATCTTTAAGTTTCCTTAAAAATAGCATTGCACCCGTGCTAAAATATATAGTATAGTATAGTATAGTGTGCATCAACCCCAAAGTGGGTCTCTGCTTCCGACACCATAAAACGCCACCATTCTCTGTCTTGCGCCACTTTTCTACAGTCCGATGCTTGGAGACAGCGGAGAGGAGCGAAGGTCTGCTCTTACTGGTCACACAGTACGTACAACAGATCTTTATCCCTCTGAAATTACGTGCAACAATGATTGCGCATACTGTTATGCGGAAAACGGAAAACGGAGTCGGTAAGTTTAAAAACGCGATCATTGCTAGTCTGTCGGATAGACTTATACTGACGAGAGTCTATAGACGCTGGGTGCAACGTGCATCCTAAGTAGGTAGACAACCTAACCTATGTTACGGGTATTCTAGGTACTTACTAGATTATATTATTAGTATTTTTACATTTTAGCTACCTACCTATGTTATTTTATTATGTCATAATGGATCATGTGTCTGAAATAAAGATTTATTTATTATTATTATTTATAAAACCTCGCTTACATCCAATTCGATCCAAAAATTCGTTCTACGCAGATACTTAACGAAGGACATAGATCCGTTGTGATTACTATACTTACTGGTCTATAGAAATTAGTGTGCCCCCAGCCAAACACCACAACATGAGCCGGGCCGACTTCATACTTCGAATTGTAGTTAATATTAATAGCAGTCGGCTTATAAGAACAGTATTTCGTCCAATCGCTGTCAAAGAAGTCTATAGCACTGTCAGTTCTTGCGATTCCTATGTCGTACTTTGTCCATTTATATTTACGCTCACTGCTAGTCCATATGTCTTCACTACCGTAATCTGAAAGTAAGTCCGATTGAGAGCTAATTGACCGCCAACCGAGACTTCCGAACTTATTGTAACTTTGTTCTTTGGTTATTTTAAGTTTGGTTTTGGTTATCTCCCAAGAACTGTCAAAACACCATAGTTTTTGACAGTTCTCGGGAGATATACTTATCCATCCCCCCCCCCTATCTTTGTCTTTTTACCAATTACCTTTATGCAAACAATATGAAGAAATCTTCTTATGCATATTCTTTGTGCAATTATCTTCCAGTATATTATCGGTGGTGACATACTTCGTGTAACCAGGTACAACATACATCTTCTTAGGGCCGGTTTCTAGGCAGGCTGCGGATGTTAGAATGAGAGATGGGTGGATGATGCAGCCTCCGCAAAGCCACCCAGGGCTGTAGGCGACTGCTTTTACTATGTAAACCTAGAAGAAATATTCATTTTATGTATAGTAGTCACGACTGATCTTTGTCCCTCTGAAGTATATTCAGATCTCTCAACAAAGTTGAGCAATTCATGTATGTAGGTATTTATATAGGTATTTATTAGGTAGTATATATATATATATATTTGGTTAGTGTTTTATTATTTTAAATAGGTAATTTTTATATATTTTAAAGACGTTTCTCCCTACCAATTTTTCCATAATTTAAGCACTACCTTGTTCTCCACACTACACAAAGGTTGGTTGGAAAAAAATGCTAATTAGCATTAAGCCCGCCTCTGTACTGTTTTTTAAATGTGCAATAAAGAATTTTCTAATCTAATCTAAGTATCTGCGCAAAACTCATTTTCGGGTAATTGGAGGTAAGCTAATTTTTCCGCACAACAGTAAATACGCAATCGTTTGTTGCTCCTAACTTCCGTTGTGCGTATTGTAATTAGGTTATCAAATATAGTAAAAAAAGTAAATGTTAAACAAAAATGTAAATATTTTAATTTATTTTGACGAGTTCAATAGATTGGGCTTGGGACCAAAACTTACCACAAAAGTAGTATCCGCTTCATGGTCTACACTAGAGCTGTTGGTAATCCGTCGCTGACACGTTGACACTAAAAAAATAAAAAAGCTCATCGATGTTATCAGCTACAAAGCAATACTTTTTAAAAGTCTCAGCTTTAGTACCTAAGTCCAATACAGTACGCACAACGGATTTTTGTCTCTCTGATGTTAGCTGATACTATGCGCATGTAGTGCTGTATGGAAAAATTCGCTAACCCCAAATCGACCCAAAAACCCGTTCTGCGGAGACAATTCAGCGGGACAAAGATGCGTGGTATGGTACTACCAAACAAGCCTTTACCATCATAAAGGTAAGACCATCTGTCCGCAACTTCATCAATTTACAAATATTGAGATAACGCATTGTAAACATTGGTTTACATTGGTTTGGTTTGTGAGAAGTATTGACTTCTCACAGTAGGTACGAAATTTCTTACGACTGTCACAAATATTATATTAGAATCGGTTCAGTACTTTCAGAGGCTACCTACAAACAAACAAAATACAAAATTTACTTCATAAAAATATTAATAAATTACCTACTTCATTGCTATAATTTTTGTTTTAATAATAGTAAAGATAAATGTGTTACCAACATTTAATAATTAATAGTAATAATAGTAGAGCTTTAGGCATGTCTTTTATCTCGACTTTTAAAAATGATTTAGGGGTCTGTGTCAAAAAGAAAAACGGAACACTTTTTTCTCGTTAATAAAAATAGCAATATATTTTGTGTTCAACTGTATTATTTCAAGATATCTAAGTACTTAGTAGGAAGCTAAGTATTCGTAATTTTTTTTTAAGCTTTTCTAGAAGATTGTACGGAATCCTATGAAAGTTGTACTCGTACTTTTCCATGTTAGTTTATAATCTAAACCTAATTTAAGATGCTAACGAACCGTGTTCTGCTTCTAAAGCCTTGAGAGTTTTCAGAATTTCTATTATGAAACTAATTTGAACGTATATCAACCAGAAAAAAAATGTTTTTTTCATTACAGTTCTGACAAACGTAATATAGCAACCGTTATCGTCTACATTACCATCATCATTACCTACAGCCGTAGGACGTCCAGCCAATAAAATCACAAGGATCATTTAAAATCGTCTTATACAACTAGGTGATTCTAGGTGCCAGTTAGGTACACGCGACCAAAGTTTAGAGAACGGGCAAGAAACTACGGCTTTTTTCCTAGCGATTTGTATGATCCTTCATGCTAAAATATCGAAAGCGAACAATCTTCAGGCATCACACAGACAGACAGGCGTCACAGCTCAGTCGGTAACGGCTCTGCCTTCCGTGCTGTGGGTCGTGGGTTCGATCCCCACTGAGAACAAACATTTGTGCGTGGAAAACATAGATGTTTGTTCTATGTCTGGGTGTTACTATGTATTATAAGTATGTATTTACAAAAAAAAAAGTATTTAAGTATTCTATCAGCCATCTAGTTCCCATATTACAAGCTTTGCTTAGTTTGGGACTAGAGGGCGTTGTGTGTAAAGTCCATGAATATTTATTTATTTATTTATCTTGTGCGGTACCTAACGGCTCTTGCTTAACGGTATTTACATCTATTCCATGCCTGTGACGACGTTTTTCGTATTCATCTCTCTCTGTGGTCGACACATATCTGAAGATATCAAATGGATCTCGTTCTTGTTAATGAGTGGACAATTTGTCTCCAGTGATTTCTGTTCGTAGCCATTCTATCCACGTCATTGAATTTGCCTCTACTCTTTTGCTGATCAGTTCATCTGGTTTGGGATCTAGATAATCTTTCATAGATCATTGTAAAGTCAATAATGATGGCAATGTAAATCTCCCAAACACAATATCCATGCCGCTTTTTAGGAAACCGAGACTTAACATCTCTTATCTCAAACTGCGTATAAAAGGCAAAGAAACGCAGCATTTTTTGTGATTGTTATCTCGACTTTCAGCTAGAAAGTTTGTTAGAAGTTAGAAGCAACTGGTTAGAGCTTCAATAGCCACTGTTTGAAGTATTTCTTGTATCGGCTAAATTTTATTCGTAGACAAATCTTGCTATGAGGGATCAAAGGTTAATATTATGGTTTACGGATGAGGCCGTGCTTATTACGTACTGTATAGACAGATATGTACCTAACAGACTGCTTTTACGACTGTCCTCGTTTAGTTTGGTCACAAAATATGTAAATGTATGCTCGTGAATTGGAGTGAACGAAGTCAGACTTGGAATTCTCCTTTATACATTTTAAAATGTCATATCAATTTGTAAACAGCATGTCCCCATCCGTAAACCATAATAATACCTTTAGCTTCCTAATATCGCGTTTTTACGCGAGTAGAAATAGGTAGAAAGCAACTTTAAAAAGGCTGTAGAAGTTTATCAGTTGATTCGCTTCTTACAAGGTTTCTAGTTTAAGGCTGAGGTAGCAATCATAAAATTAAACTGTATTATGCTCTAGACAGAAGTGACTCACTTCTCCCTCCTATCTGACTAACTAGGGGTATAACTGTGACACTCACTGAAAGGATGATCTGATGATCTTTCTTTTAGAATGTGGAAATACCCTTAAAAGGTGCGGCATGGGGCAAATATAATAAAATAATGAGTTTTATTCTATGCATTATAAAGTATCAAATTGAAGAGTACTGCCTTATTGTATTTTATATGATCTGGTAACCTTGTAATATTGATGACTCATTTAATGTTACGAACAAGGTTACAAAGAATTTTAAATTTTGAGCAGATTACTTATGATAATATTACTTTTTTTGGAACTTTGTTCGCATTTTCAAAATATATAACCAGCAGTTTCAATAGTTTTATTAACAAACAATATTTTTTGTCTTTATTCCTTTTACAACCAAACACTCTAAACTTTTTAACCTGTTCAACCAAATTACGATGATTTCTTCTTCAAAATCTTAAGTGAACAAGTCTTCATCTGACCAATCAATTTCAGTTTGCTCCACATTATAGCCTTTGTCTGGATCATCACATTGCGAAGTTCTTCTCGTTTCTTTTGGAACCGTATATCTATAGGCATAAAATCGATTTTGTATTATCTGCCTACATCAATGGTGAATTTACTAGTTTCAACATTATTTGTTGGTGGCCCTAGGTCATCTTCTGGCGTTTCAATATTTCAAATTTCGATTCTACTATCGGTGGCCTTCATTAGAGCTTCCTAATTACGGGTTGGTATTGCCTGACCCCGGTCCGGCCTCCCCCCGATGTAGATTACCAAATAGTTACTACGTCATCAGTGAACGGTACAACAGCAGACAAAAGGTTACTGTTGGCTCTAAGTAAAATATCTCATAGTTTAATACTATGAAACCCAAGATTTGTCTAACCTACCAAAAGTGGGCAAGCGCTAAATGCTTGGACATGGATATGAACAACCTTGAATAGTAATGTCTTACTGTTCTTGCAACATGCAACTGATAAATCGGCTCGTGCACAAGATGCTGGAGTACAGATATGGACCAACGCACTGCATCTTCTTGTTCACTTGAAATGCTGATGCTACTCCGATCACGTATGGACGCCCACCAATCCAACGCACCAGAGGACTGCCGTGGTCATTCTAGAATTTTGGTAATATCATCAGTATGAAAACATTTCTTCTATCTTATCAGCTAGCAGCACCCAATGCTGAGCAAAGACATTTTTTTCTTTCACACATCTCTTGATCCTTTTTGGTTTGATCCACTGTTATAGCACTTCGACCAGTTAGAAAACTGGCCCCATTATCGTCACACAACTCTTGGCTCTTATTTGCTAATTCTGCTGCTAGCTCAATCACCAACTGGTCTTTAACAGGACGACCATTGAATAATCGAAAACTCTCAGCACCGGTTAGTGCAGTACCTACATTTGGGTTTTCTCACTCTTTCAAAGCTTTCTTTAATTATGATGCGGATAGTGACTTCGAAGGCGAGTTCTTCTCATCTAAACCCAGAACAACTATTTTCAGTTGCAACATTTGGTTCTGCTGAGAAAATTGGATCCTGTTGTTTGCTGCATTTTTGATCCTGTTTCTTGTCGTCCTTTTATTTGTCTTTATTGACCTGTACTGACCTGACAGATGCCATTTCTTCTTGTGTTTGTAGAATGTATAGGAACTGAAGAAGCATTATCACTGATTTTATTGTACTTGTTTACACATGATGTGCCGTTATTATCAATAGCCTGAAAGATATTAATGTTTTCTTCACTAAGCAGCTACTTGATATTTCAAGCTTGATTTACCTAAGAACATCAATAATAATTATATTTATCGTCGAAACGTATTTTCCATGTAATGCTTACCGATTTGTTTGCACTTCGTCTTCCATAACAAGTTCTCATAATCGGTCTGGCTTTAACTATTAATCTACCGGCAGAATCGAAAGATCCTTTACCCTCGGTGCAAATGAAATGGTCCATAACGCGAGTAATGACGTACTTGCTTCGAAAATACGTCTGGCAACTTTTTCGAGATATTATTTTGGAGGCAGCATATTTGAGGTAAGCTTCGTTGTAATCAGCTAAATCTCCTTCCTGAAAAATAGTATTGCGCTAATAGTATAGAGCAACCGTATTTACCTCTATCTGACAGTGATCTTTCTGTAGTCTTGTAGCCTAGCCCCGGTCCTTGCGTTCGTCTTTTTCACCTTACCTTTCCTTTTTACTGTCTTTGGCAGATCATCTTTCCTCTTCTGTTTTGAGTGTATCTATCAAAGCTATTTTTTTATTGGTACTCGATACTTTTTTATTATTTGTGCGATGGTCTTACCGGTCTATAATAAATAGCATGACCCCATCCATAGACAACCACATGACTGTCCGGGTCTTCATATCTAGAGTTGTAGTTGGTTCTTATAGAACTGGGGATATAAGAGCAGTACTTCAAGTAATCGGTGTTGTATAAGTCGATAGGAGAATCCATCTTCGCGATTCCGATGTCAAACTTTAGCCATCTGTATTTGTGTTCGTCGCTTTTATTCTCATCATTAGTATCAGTTGCATACGCTGAAATATATGAAATATAAAATAGGCCCAAGGGTTTGTCTCTTCAAATTCGATAATCTTAGCGTCGGTATAACCACGTTTCAATATGTGACGTGTGCCTGGAACCATTTTAGATGGACTATGATTGCCCAGCAACTTTGTAGTAAGACTGCCCATACCATCGTCTCAACCTAGATGGCCTTGTTCACCTTTATAATAGGTTTAGCTCCAAATTCGTAATGAATTTGAAAATATATTCACTTACATTGATGTACGCAATACGATATGATTCTCTTCTTCATATTGCGCGTGCAACTATCTAGCTCAAGTCGCTCAGTCTTGACATACTTTCTGTAGCCAGCTATGACGTACATCTGTTTAACGCCGGTTTCCAAGCAAGCTGCTGACGTCAGCACCAGCGAAGGGTGGATGATGCTCCCTCCACATAACCAGCCTGGGTCTATGCCTGTTGTTTTTGCTGATATTATGTATACCTGTTAAAACGTGAAACATGAACCCACTAAGGGAGTTCCGATAATAGCAAAGCCCGGGCCTCGACTTTGTTTTGTTGTATTAGCGCTGGTACACTAAAACTATAGGGTTTTTAGAACAGGCCCTTTTTAAGCACCCTCGCCCGTGTCTTGACTCATGTTCAGTGACGTGCCTTATCCTCGAATTCAATTGAGATGTAGAGGAGAATGCAGGTGCTGATGCACAAGGCGAATATTGGTTTAAAGAGTTTGAACTATTCAGTCTCTGTTTTGGTAATAATAGTCGCGGCTTCCTAGGACCTCCGGCTGACTTACAACCATGACCATGGGGAAAGGTTGTGGCTCTGTTAGAAGTGGCAATGTTTTGCTCTTATTGAGTGAATCTACACCTAGTCTAAAGGTTGCCTGGAAGAGATCGCTCATAGCGATAAGGCCGCCCATTGTACTTCGCTTTAATATAGAACTATGTCTAATATCTAATTTCCGGTGCAGTACAATAAAGAGTTTTCTATCTATCTATCTAGTCATTAACAGCAAAAAAGAACTGAAATGAAAATGCGGTCTAAATAATGCATCTTGTTTGAGATACAAAGGCATACGTCACAAAACATCTTAAAATTATACAAGGTTAGTAACTACTTACCACAAAACTAGTGTCTGCTTTGTAATCTACTAAAGTACCATTTGTGATACGACGTTCACATGTAGCCACTGAAAAAAAGACAGACAAGGGTACTTAGATAATGTGTGGCTCAAAAATGTATCATTGCAGATCGATTAGAGATAAAAGTAGATTGAGCTGAGCGATACTCAAGGAAATTTCCTACCTTGCACATCTCTTATAGTCACGATAGAGATGTGCGAGGTAATAAAAAGAGAGATAAAAAGGCTGCTAAAAAGGGTCTATAGTATAGTGGATACGCAGCCTTCTAATGTCTCTCTATAAAGACTTAGTTTTATAAATAAAGTTCTAAAATAACTTACTAACATTTTGTAATTAAATGCAAATACAGTATTATTTTATGCATTGTCGTATCGTAAAATTTTAAACAACAAATATTTAATTAACTGACCAGCTTAATTGTAATTAATAACAGTTTAAGAGTTCCGCGCCATACATATAAATTGTGAAATCCTTTTTGTGTCGTCTGTCATCTTCGTCTATGGAACTGAAACTAGCACCGTAGCTAGCCGTAGAAATTATTGATTTTAGTTTTTTGAAAAATAGCTCAGTGAATAGCTCTATGCTTTCTTTTTTTTTGGGTGTGTTAGAGAGAGGGTGTGTGTGTGTCTCTCCCTAAAACAACCCCATCGATGTTATATATTATATCGACGTCAAACCACATGCTTATAAAAATACAGAACCCTTTGTACCAGATTCTAACTCTCACTTTAATCAAATAATTTCTCAATCTGTGACTTTATTAACTTTGCTAACGAATCGTGCTATTTAATTTTTAGTGCGTTTTATAAATGAAAATAACTAGAAAATTAATTTTGTAAAATACAATGTAACTTTTTTACTTATCTTTCGTATTTATGGTCAATTTGATACAGTTATACTACTAACTGGTGAAGTCTCCCTGAGATTTCACCTAATTAAAATGCTTATAGAAAACCACTCATAAAGAATTTCAACTTAGTTTGGGACAGGAAAAAATAATTTAACTATCAGGGCATTTAAATTCGAAAAATTTATTATCGACGAAATTTCGGTATGACATATTTGTGTTACACTACGCGGCCGCCTTGTACGTTGGCGCGGGCTTTTGCGAAGTGATAGCGTCACTGCGTAGTGTACCTAACCCAAACCGATACGACGAACCGTCGAAAATTGATTTTTATAGTAGCCACTCTGTACTGACTCTACTTATCTACAGACAGTTCATTTCTTCCACATATAATTTTCTACCTAGTAGCTTCCAAAAGGTAGGATTTTTCGATTCAGCTAACTGGTAACCGTAACGTGTGATCTTTTCCCTTCACCACCGGTTCATCATCATCATCATCATCAACCTATATTCGTCCACTGCTGGACGTAGGTCTCTCCCAAGACGCGCCATTGAGCTCGGCCTTCGGCTCTTCTCATCCAGTGTCTGCACAGCTACATTTCGCAGATCGTCACCACCAGTTAGATACAGTTAAAAAAACTTATAACTTGTTGTATTATTATAAAACTTATTTTACTTTAGTGAATCTTCATGACTATCAACTATTTTAGAGTAGTACAAGCCGTCATCAGCTGGTTTAAGTTTAGGTTCATCTAGGTCATCCAGTTCATCTAGCTCATCTCTCCAATCTACGTAGGCTTTTTCAATTGTGTACCCTCGTTCGATATCCCGGGCATCGCAGTATGTAGGAATTCGTCGGGTTTTAACAGATGTTCTGTAAGTAATAAAAACGTTAATATTGGTAGGTAGGGTACCAACTACCTACTCAATGAAGATTCACCCCATGAGGCTCTTTTGCTTATCATCCACTGTCCGACTTCCCCATTGCTGGGTAAACGCCTCCCTTAGTTTGTGCAATTTATCATGATCCTGTACTATTGAACCGATTTGAGCAAATATCTAGGATAATATTTATTTATAGCTGTTATTCATTTTTGATTTCGCAGACATCCCCTAAAATCCCTCGGTATTCTAGGTCTCTAAAAGGTAGTAAGAACTAGATGAACGTTTGAGATTACCAGTAATAGCCCAAGATGACAGATCTGAACCCACTATTATCACTGGAAAATATCTAAAACTTACTGCTGCATCAGTATGCAATAAAGGAATTTGCTCGTGCAATGAGTGCTGGTAAAAAGTGATGGTCCCATGCATTCCATCTTTTTGTTCACCTGGAAACCAGACGCTACTCCAACGATATACGCACGACCACCGATCCATCGAACCAGAGGACTGCCGTGGTCGTTCTGAAAATTACTTCTATTAGTAGTTTTAGAGCTACATTGAAAATTTCTTCCAAAGAAGTAACCTAGCAGCAGCAAGCCGTAGTGCTCGTATAGTCTTGTTCGGATTTGAAGGGCATGGGTGCTGGTGCAGTCATAGACACATGTTTTTTACACCTCTACGTCTCGAAGTAATAAATGCAGAGCATATGGATTGATTACACCTACGAGTACAGTGGCGAGACAGTACTTGGCCTAGTGAATAAGTCGTGATTCTAGTGACTCTCTCGGTGACTTCGTTCGGTTGGACACTTGGCTGTGGGACTGTCTCGCTACTGGTACTCGTTAGCTTTAACGAACCCAAAAGCTATAGAAGGCTAAAAGGCCTACTGGACTTATAGAAGTTGTACCTGGCATATACCGTTTCTTCTTGTATATTTAGCAAAATCATCGTTTTGTGTCTCGTTATCCAATTTATCTTTGTTTGAAATCGCATCACCTAAACATCCTGTCTTCTGCTGTAAATATAACAAGTTTAACAATAATTTTAAAACCTCTCAAACTGAAAATCTTTCTAAATCCTCTTCATAATGTGCTTGTCATCATCAGACACGCCCAGGTCTGTTTGTCTAGATGTGGTTGAAGAATTGGAGGCAATACGCTTTACCGTTCATGTGGTTTGGCAGTATTTCTAGTATGTGGACAAGCAATATCAATGTGACTGCTTTTGCCCAACATAAAAAACATTTTAATTATAATTTGAACCAAACCACAGCATGTCCTGCTTGTATTGCCAAAAAAGTGCCAGGGCGGCCGATATCGTGCAGTAGGCACCTGGCTCCTGGTAATTTTTACAAGGTCGTCTTATAGTGCAGTAGGCACCTATCTAATGGCTCCCGGTAACTTTTACAAGGTCGTCTTTTCATCTGGAGCGTGCGAGGACTTCACGTGATGAATGAAGTGGTACCATTGCTTGATTTTTTCCTCGCATACCGCTGATCTCTCTGGCATCTTGTGGATATATAGATTCGTATTCTTTCGAATAATTCCGTTGAAAAACTTACCGAACTATTGCTTGATCTTCGATAACATCCGTACTTTTCTGGCTTCTGTTTTTTAAGAAGTATACCATGCTCATTCATATTGCCTGCACCATCGGCGCAAATATAATTAGTGAAGATATTAAACCGTATGTAAATGCTTGCGAACCTGTTCTCGCACTCTTTCTGACCGATGAGCTTGGATGAGGTGTAACGTAGAGTTGCTGAGTTGTAATCATGATTATCTTTGATCTAGTCAATGCAACAGTTCATTTATTTTTAAATAAAAGAAAGTTAGTGGCAGTAAAAGAAGGATATGAAATCGGATTACCTAAAGAAGCAGTTTTTGTACAAATATGGTTTCAGAATCTCAGGATCTTCACAGTCTGTACCATGTTTACCATGTGTCACGACAACATGGTAAACTAGAAAGAAGAAAGAAAGTCACGTGACATATCTTCATGCCCACAAGTTTTCTTCTGTAGAGACTGTAGGATGTCAAATTGGTTAGAGGAAAGGGAGTCGCGAGCTGATTCTACCTCAGAACTTTTCCCATTAAATTCTTGTGGCGAATCCAGCATTTTTGTTTGCAAAGGGTTTGACCCAGCTATTTTGGGTATTGGGTAAGTCCTGGTCCATCCAGTAGTAGGTAAATCTGAAGCTTTGGGAGATGAAGAGAGTGTTTGCGCATCCTAGACCACCTGGATCCACTAGTCGAAAGCTTACCGGTCTATAGTAGGCAGCATGGCCCCACCCGTATACCACCACATCAGCCCCTGGTTCCTCGAACTTTCTATGGAAGTTCAAGCGGATAGATGAAGGCAGATACGAGCAGTATTTTAAATAGTTTTGATCGAAGTAGTCGAAAGGCGTGTCGACTCTTCCTATGCCGATGTCGAAAATCGTCCATTTATATTTACGCTCTTCACTTGTGTGTTTGTCGTTTATGTTCGCCTTCAGTTTTCCATATTCTGTGAAAATTCACTAGTTATGCAAGCTACGTCTAAGACGTAGTACATTGTTATAATTTATAAGTTTAAAAAACTAGAAAAACCGACTCCAATTCGACTACCAGCTTTGTAGAAGCTGGGGATCGTATTTCAGAGCACAAACACCGATGGATCGATATAATATTTTTATTACAAACTTTTCGTGGCGTAAACGCATGGATTGTTGGCCTAGACTACATTTTGTTTTTTCTTATCTTTCTAACTTCAATTTTGACAGTGACATTTACTTAACCTAATTTGACATTGACATTACATGTATAGTTTGAGCGTCGCTAACAAGCTTCATCATCAAATGATGATGATAACAGTTTATTGGGAATATTCTAGTGACTATAAACACCACTTAAAAGTCACAGGAAAGCAAAATACGCGATTTCGTGCGCGTGGTTGGCATATTTTTTCAGTTATTTCTATTTATAACCCAAACTACTGAACCGATTTTGATGAAAATGAAATGGGACTAATCTGGAAGTATATTCTTTCAGATAAAAAAAGAATTTTTGAAATCGATTTTACATTAAACATTAAATATATATAAATAATTATATGTATAACCGAATTGAGAACCTCCTCCTTTTTTGAAGTTGATTAAAAAGTATTTAGATGTAAATGTCCTCTAGAAGACGATACAGGCGTGCCAGGCGAATGCTGATTGTAATCGTTTGGTGGACAGTTTAGGCTCCGTTTACGAATTCGGGGGTAACCTTAAGTTAGTCTATATCTATTAGTCAGGATGGTGTAGTTAGGTCTTAAGCAAGGCTAATGAAAAGGCATGTTTAGCTACTTAGTCTGTGGTCGTAAAGCGGCTTATTTCTAAAATTCCCTGCGAGTTAGCCCTGCGAAGGGGATTTCTGGACTTTTTGTCCCTTTACCATTCCCTGCGACTACCGGTAGGTTATTTGTAAAGCCTAGAAATCCCCTGATAGGTTCATTTACACTGTGCGCCCCTTCGATCAACTGTACTTCTTTGACGTGTGTGTGTGTGTGTGTTTTTTTTTTTGTTTGAAAGGTGAATTAGTCGGGAGTGTTCTTAGCTATGTTTGATGAAAATCGATCCAAGATTCGGGGTTTTTTTAATTTAATTACTTGTATTATTTTTATTTTAACTACCATTCGGCTACCAGCTTACCAGCATGCATACAAATTTCAATGATTTTCTTCTTCATGTGCTTCGAACAGTAATCTTTTTTAAGATTTTCTGTGCTCACGTACTTTCTGTATCCAGCGATGACATACATTTTTTTGACCGTATGAAGACATGATGCTGAGGTTAGCACCAGGCTAGGATGGATAATGCTACCCCCGCACAGCCATCCTGGGATGATACTTGATACTTTTGCACTTACTATTGATACCTGTAAAAATACGCACCGGAAATAAACTTCTTCGCATTGCACACTGGCGTCACAGCTCAGTCACAAGCTACTATAGCACATGCTGAGTGGCGACCGTTTTTGTACTCACGTACTCAATTTAATATTAAGCCAACTTATATTGTAATTATTTAGTGATACGAAATAAACTTTTTCTTTCTTTCTCTCTGCCTTCCAAGCTGTGGGTCGTGGGTTCGATCCCCACCAAGAACAAACATTAGTGTTTGCCAAACATAGATGTTTGTTCTATGTCTGGTTGTTACTATGTATTATAAGTAAAAATGTCATGTGAAATGTTCATGAATATTGCTTTTATTTATTTATATTTACACTGATCGATCCCGACACAAAAAAAAACAAAAAAACTAGGAAAACCGATGTCTGTGATCACGTGATGAGAGTAACGGAAGACCTTTTGCTTCTCATCTCAACAAATAAGGCAGAGCTGCTAAAATAGTAGGTACTCAATCTACAATCTTGTTTTGTTTAGACAGTGACCATAGAAAAAAGAAAACACAAGAAGGAGCATTTGACATAATTTGTATGAAGGTTTTTGTCACCAAAATGCTATAAAAATGTTCCCGTGCGCATCATGTTCGCGCAGCCCAATGTTGCACCTACAAAACTATTTCCCAATTTTTTGGGGTAATTTTTTTTTTGTATAATGCTGCTTACCTAAGTAGGAGGTAACGAAATAGAGATTTATAAATTTTATTAGAAATGAGTACAAACTTTAATAGAGATTTATAAATTTTATAAGAATTAAAGAAAAACTTTTTAGATGATGTACCTATAAATAAAACACAATTTTTTAGTTTATATTTCTACAATATTTATTTACTTCTATATTCTTTCTATACTATTTATATATTTATTTGATAGGTACTTAGAACTTTGGTACTTATTACATAATTAAGTACGAACTGTACTTAATTATTGAAGTATTTATGAACTGATCACTTTTCCCAGCCGAAATCGGTTTTCAACGGCGGAAACAGGATAAGATAAGAAACTGTTCGTATTTGTAAAATTAATAAGTATACAAAAGACTGCAAAATTAATAAGACTTACCTTACTTGGAAAAGCTTCTTTCGTAAATCGTCTAAATGATAATTTCGTAAAATAAAAATATTTTTCCTCAAAATGCGCCGAACAAATAATACTCTTATCTGACGGTACCCAATACTCAGGACGTGTTTTTTGAACGATTTTTGTCCATTTTTCTCGTCTGAGTATGTCAGCAGGAAAGCTAAAATTTCACAAATATTTTTTCAAAATAACAAATGTAGCGCTCTATGATTAAAAATATCTATTGAAATACCTATGTCTAGTCACATAGTAACACTACACTGATGTGTAGTCACATAGAGATTAATATAAATTTTGTTGGGAAAAAAAGTGTTGGTGTTGTTTGCAACATTATTGAATTGATGGTCATTTTTCTTTAAATTGATGATTCCTTATCAAATAGAGACTCAAATGTGATACTTACCGATGAAATGTAATCCCATCTACTTTGTTTTTAGACCCAGGCCAATTTTTGCAAGTGGGAACCACACACGTCGGCATAATTGTATAAAAATATGTTTGGCATTGGAGGTGTCAATGGCCAGAGACTAAATGACACAAAAGCCTCCACTATGGTACAGTTTTATCCATGACAAGAAAATGGCTATACACTTCATCTGTACTCTCTATAATCTGTGACAGTGACGAAGTTCAGTGTAGTTGAGAGGCGATTCTAAGTATGACCGTAAATGTTTGTTTTACCAGGAAGCCTGTATTGGCACTGTAGTCCACGTTCGAACCATTCGTTATACGCCGTTGGCAGGTCGACACTGAAACCAAACGTACTAACCCTCGGCTGAACATCCACCTACAAGACTTACAAAGACTAACGTGTGCCTAAAGTGTGCCTCAATAAGTAATTACTCCATAGGTAATACTGAAAACTCACCTTATGCCCGTAGATTTAATAAATTTATTAAATTCAAATTATTAACACGGTGTTAAAACCAATTACATTAATTAATACTAAAAGCGGCTTGCACCAGAATCACTAAACGTGTTTAATTAACAGCTAAATAGATAATCTGACGTATTTATATGACTTGACAACTCGCTGCTAAATACTATTTAATAGTTAAACGCGTTTAGCGATTCTGGTGCAAGCCGCCCTTATAAAAATAGATTACGAAATATGTCAAGATTATACATTAGATTAGAATTATTAATATAATAAAATCATTGTGTATCGCAATGTAATACCAGAGGACGTGTTTTGTGAAGTATTGTACTGCGTTCATTACTCTGAGAAGTGGGTAAAAACGTGTAATGGTTTATACAGCATGTAATTAAATTGCTCTCGAAAACTTTGGGGGGTTGAAGTAGGTACCTATCTTTATCAAAAATTTTTTATGAAACCAGTATTGTAAGCGCAAAAGGAATTGAATTTGCGCGGGTTTTATAAAAAAATATAGATTATTTTTCTAGTTATAGTTTTTCTGCATTAACTTACATTCTGAAATCAGTATCAGCATGAAAAATGTATTCATATTTGGTTTTCTGAAAATTCAAGTTCAGTTAAGTATGTATTTTATTATCAAAGCTTAAATTAATTCGGTAAAGATTGATGAAGTTATTTACTTTTCCACCGAACCGTGGTTTAATGTTTCAGTGTTGTTACTATGAAATCACCCAGAAAATTACGAAAATGCGTGTGATAAGAATAAGCTACATCGTTGCCTTTTGGTGTTTTATGCATCGTAAGAAAATCATGAATTATCTTTATATTTTTAACCTCAAGTCTAGACTTGAAGATTCTAGACAGGCACAGTAGATTGCTTATCTTTTGAATAGTTGATAAGGACGAGACGTATGAAGAGAAACTTGAAGCTTTCTTTTGTTTATACTCAAAAAAGCTTGAACTTCAAAATTCTTGATAAACATTTTGAATAGTAGGTACTATTTAGTTACCGCATAAACACAGTGACTTGTCACTGCGTCTATTCCTTGCGACTCTGTGTTTGTATTAAAATTGTCGCAACGACGCCGTGTGTACGGGTTTTGAACCAAATATAATTGAAACTTGCAGTCGCAGCTTCTAGTCGCAGATCTGTCTCAGAGACATAACGCTGTATTTGCGCGGTCACTAAGAAAGGTCTTAGAATTTACTTGCCACAGTTTCCATAAACGGATTCATATATTTCAAACTATAACTAAAAAATAGGTTTAAATATTTACATTTTGGCTGCTACAGTTATTGGCCCCAACCATCCCAGCGGGTCATATAGTTTTAAGATCTCAGATAGAAGATGGCGTAGTTGCTTACAATTTTTTATATTGTCAAATTTTTTAGCAACTTTATCACAACGCAGAATACATAATGGACAAGAAGTGACTAAAGATATGCCATTTGCCGTAAGTATTGTCTGTCTACTTTCTCTCAAACAAAATGTCCCAGAACAAGAATCAATCCAGCACTTTTACCGCGAAGCTTATGAAACGAAAGATCATCAGTTTTCAATAAATGTTTACCTACCATTCTAGTAATATGCAAATCTTTGGAAATTAAAAACCTAGGTGATAGTTAATTAAATCTTGACGACAATATTTAATATATCAAGTTAAATATTAGGCTTTCCAATTTTCTGAGTTTTTCAATTAGGCTTCGCAACTGGGTACTGCATGTTTGCATTTTCCTAGGTCTACTTCATCAAAGCTGCTCCATCTGACAAGAAGTACTTAGGCTGGACCTGCGGAGGCTCACTCGTCAGTCCAGAGCTCATCATCACATCAGCAGCGTGTGTGGAAGACGTTAAGCATTTGTACGTTATAGCGGGATACAGGAACTTCGTGGAGGCTGAGAAAATTGATGAAAATAAGTGCACTAAAAGTCGGAAAAAGAAAGTGGTGTTCACTTGTGTGCCCAAAGGTGATACCTACATTACTAGCACACAATTTTTCTGTAGATGAGGTAGATATCATGAGTTTTCACTTGATAATCTACTTACCTTATCTACTTATCCTTTGCTCAAGTTGGCATTCGTTAGAAAATAGAAATTGTTCAAAATGTATGGGATGACGTTCTCATCACATGACGTTCTCATCAAATTCGGTCTTACTTAGAATCTTCTTCTTCTTATCTTATATATGGCCTCTGTCCGTCATTGCGACAGACAATTTTGCCAGTGTCTCTCTCAACCACTGTTGATTCTTCTTGTCTTGTCACTATCTAAACAAAACTGACTGACATGGCACTATTTTAAACGGTGATTAACTTTTGACAGAAGTTAAGCGGCGATTCTATGTAACTATTCTATGTAATGTTTCAAAATTAGAATTTTCAAAAAACCCATTCACTTCAGACATTTCAAAATAGTCTTCAAGTCAAAATTATTTTATTCCAGCATATGATTTGGAGTTCACCAAGATAGAAAAATGGGCGGTCACAGATATAGCTGTGGTCCAAGTGGAGTCTCCTTACGATTTCGAAGACCAATCGTATTTAGACGATTGCTCGTATATCCCAGCTGCAATCAGAATTAACTACGAAAAGAAGTACCAGGAGTCAGGAGTTGAATCCATGGCTTTAGGGTGGGGACATACTGCGAAGTGGCGATCTGTAAGTTGGAGCACTGTTACAATAACAAATATACAAGAAACCGTTGAGCACACACAAACATTGCAAACGATTGAGACGCTTACAGTCTTATTCAAATAGGTTGGTAAAGTATCTAATCTTTGCTTGTTTTTATAGAAAAAAAAACAATGACTGCCTCAACCTTATCAGAGTGAAATTTATTTGTGCGCTGCATTGCGTTTCACATTTTGCCTGCCCTAAAGTTTGTAGACTGTTTTAAGCTACTATCTAATACTATTTTACTTTGAGAGATCACACTTTGTGGTCTGCGGTGAAGTTGCTAACTACACCAGCGAACTCAGTTGAAAGTTTAAGGGCGGCTTGCACCAGAATCGCTAAACGCGTTTAACTCTTAAATAGTATTTAGCGAGTTGTCAAGTCATACAAATACGTCAGATTTAAATCGATTTAGCTGTTAAATACGTTTAGTGATTCTGGTGCAAGACGCCCTAAGAGTTGTTTAAGTTTTTCACTTGAATACTATTTCTAGCTAAACGATTATAAATCCTACAACTCTGAAAAACTGCGCTACGTCTCTACCTCCATACTAAGCAAATCTGAATGCAAAAATGAATACAAAACTGAAAATAACACTGAAGAAAACAGAGAACTCCTAAAAGTAATAGATAAATACATGATCTGTACGCTACATGAAGGTAATATTGATGACCACGGAGAAATAGTATCGCCATCTCCACCTGATCTAGAAGGGTGTATTACACAGGTCGAAAAATTAGCAGGAGCTGTTGGTGCTACTGTAAGTTTTATCGACCATCTTACTCCGTAATTTGTAATTTTAATATAAACTCAAGTCGGAGACATAGCCACAGAATAAAAAACATTTAAATGGCAGTGAACGAGGTAGGTATAGCTTGGATCCCTGACGGATGTGCATAAAGGGGGGATAGAGACCTCGAAACAAAAAAGGGCAGTGTATGATGATTTCTCATTCGCTGAACACCTAAAAAGTTAGTTGGGGTTGAGAGTCGCTGGACAAAAGTCACATTAAACTTCGCTGGAGGATGCCGATGTTAAGCAGTGGATACCCTACGGTAGTTGATGATGATGACGCATAATAGGGGTCAAGATTGCATGTAAATTGTAGGTAAACCATTATTATACAATATTTTTAGTGTGAAGAGCATAGTAAATCAGAAGAAGAGGTCCCAGAAGAAGAACCAGAGACTGTAACAAGCTCAACTGAAAGTTCAGAAACCACAGAAAGTTCAATAATAGTACCAAACATCACAGAAGTAAGGCAAGAAAGTTCAGAAGAAGTGGTTGAGCTTGATGAAGGAAAAGGAGAGATAGTAGTGATTGGGAGAAGGAACAATTCGAATATGAATGAAAAGAGTAGAAGAAGTTTTACTAGGAGAAATGGAATCTGTCAGGTGAGAGCTATTGATCCTCTCATTAACTCATTATGAATAGGAAAACTTGTTAAACTTGACGTAGCTTAATGGACGGTTTTCCAGAACGACCACGGTGGACCTCTAGTAACCTGGGTAGGAGGACACGAGGTTCTCATTGGAGTGGCATCAGTTTTCAAACTGGTGAACGGCACCAAATGTGCTGGTCCATACCTGTTCACCAGCACTCAGTGCAACGGGAAGTTCTTGGACTGTGTTATAAATAACATGCTCAGTGCCAGTAATAAGGATAATAAGTAAGTATCGTATTTTAATCATGTTCAAGAGTAGCCGCCATACTAAGTGTCGTAATGGAAATCAAATTTTGGTTGTCAATTTTACAGTGAAATCTACAATATTTTTATCAATTGCTTGTTACGTAAAAGATCATTGATTGCTTGTCACTGGTGACCGGTTTTACTTGATAAGTTTATAACAGTCACCGATGATTATTTCCAAATAATAGTAAGACTTCAAGAAGACAAAATTTTTGAAACCTAATGCCTCAAACTTGCCTCGTGGCTCAGCAACTAATGCTCTGATCTCAATGCGTTTTGTAAGAAAACTTACAAAACTACTTACTTTTTTTTTGTTTTGATAGTTCTAGATAAAACTATGGTAGAAATCGATGTAGCCGTTTCCACGTTATGAGAGTATCTATCAACACGGAACCATTATTGCAAGCATGATTGCAGTTTGAAACATTTGGTTCATGTCAAAGCATTTGAAGCTTTTACATTTGATAAATGAATGTCCATACTCCAGGATCTGATGATGACCAGCAATGATGAGAAGGATCTATGGAGTTTTTCCACATTGTTTTAGGACGCGTCGAAGTTGTGATGCTCCTCCATCCGAAAGAGGGTTTTACACAGTCGAGAGAAGAATATCCTGGGTTGACCATCCCGATGGGTAAGTAACCGAAAATCAAAAATACATCGTATTTTTAAAACGTAAAATAAAAACTAAAATCTTATTAGGCAAATTTTAAGTTGTCACAGCAACAGAATATATAATAGAATATAGTTTATCTAGGACCCAGTACATGTATATCAAAACTAAATAATGTCGACCGTGGTCTCCATTTGGATGTCCCCTAGTGTTCAAACATGTCTTGTTAAATAAATAAATAAATATTCATGGACATTTCACACGACGCCCTCTAGTCCCAAACTAAGCAAAGCTTGTAATATGAACAAACTATATAGAACAAAATGTATGAAAATTTTCGACCGCAGCTTCTAGTCTGGAGTCTAGTGGAACTGGCACCTAGAATTACCTAGTTATATAAGACGATTCTAAATGATCCTTGTGATTTTATTGAATAAAGAAATTTTGACTTTGACTTTGACTTTGAGTCGCCGAGGTGTCGCAGCGACAAAACGCTGTGTTTGCGCGGTCACAGTAGCTGTGCAATGATTTATTTTGATTTAAAAATTATTGCGTCTGAATTCATAAAAAATTATTTTATTTGTTTCAAAACAATAACTATATACAAATACTTAAGAAAATAGCATTTTTAACAAAATTAAAAAAAATATTAAAATGAACTCTGAATTCTAAATGCTAGAGATAGAAAACAGAGTTCAAATCACCTCGTGCAGGCAGGGTGCCCAAAAGGCTGGCAACGTTACCTCTTTGTATGGCAATACTAATTCTCTGTCCAAGGTAAGCGCCAGCCCTTTGGTCATTTGTCACGTCTGAATATTTGATTAAAAATTATTTTATTTGATTTTTGCAGACCAGCTGACAATGAAATTTTGGAGACAAGGCCTCAAGTACCTCTATTTCAATATCACTATGGTTAAAATATGTGTTTAATAAAATTTAATTTTTTGATCATTAATATTTCTATTAGGGTTTGGTTCCAAAAAATTTAATACAAACATGAAGTGTGATGCGAGTGTACCTGATCAATAAAAATATAGTCTCAGATAAAATATCATTGAATAGTGTAAACTTTCCTGAGACCGACAACGCCACTGAAGATACGAACATTGGATCAGCTTTTTGACCTGTTGAACCCTGCCTAATTTTCGAGCATTCTGCTCATTCTATCGGAAAACTTTTATACGCCCTGAACAGAGCTGGGCCCTCGGATAACATTCAAACCGTTTGAAAGCTCCTTAAATTTTATTTTACGAAAAATACCGTGGAAAAATACTCTTTTAGATTTTTGTAACGAGGTCTTTTTTTTGTGAAAAAAGTGATGGCTGATGTTAAGAGCCATAATAACAAGATCAGAACACGGGGGCGAACTACTAGTTTTAAGACACGTTATTATCATTTATGAGCAAGATCGCAACATTCTTTGAATTGAGTAGGGACTACTTTTACATCAACTATAGACAGTAGCTACCTATAAAAGTGTTCTTCTCTTGTCAGTGCTCGCTCTCTGCAATAAAATGGATAACTAGAAGGATGTAAGGTCCAAGGGGTCCAGTTTGTACCTATTGGCCTTAGGTACAGATAGTAGATAGATGTTGCACTCACTGCAGCTACTTCTAGGTTTACCAGTTAGGTGGAGCACGTAATAACTGAACACAAGATTCACTTTAGATTCACGTTTATTCCCGTTTAAGTTAGTAAGTACAGGGTAGGAAAGGGTGGCGTGTCTTTTCTATTAAAAATTATAAGGTGATATTTATAATATGTACAAAATACACATGAAGCAGTTGAGCTATCTACACACCGTTGCAAACACTTTATAGATAGCTCAATTGCTCAAAATCAGTACCAATCGGAAGCGTGCCCAAGACACTGGCTGCATTGCCACGTTGAATAGCAATGCTGATACGCTGGCCCAGATATTCACCAGCCCTCGGGTCACGCGTCGCTTCAACTAGACGACCTGAAAAACTTTTGAAGGTTGAAAGAATAAGGTGATTAGAATAGGTATAATGCAGCGCTTGCGACAATAAGGTTAAACGCCTCATGCGCAAATTGCCAATGTTCGGGTGAAACCGTACAGCGTCCTCTAAAAATAAAATCTGAATTCGCAATTCAACAAAAACAAACAGGAAACAGGAATTTCGCAGGTAGCGTGTTTTGCTCTCAAATTGTAAAGTGCAGTTGCCAACTGTTTTTGAGCGACGGAATTCTCTTTCAATCCTGATTTTACAATTTGAAAACAAAAGAACTCTGTAGATTGAAAAATGTTTGTTCGATTTGCATTACGTACTTTGAACACGACACTCAATACTGGGTTTTGGGTCTACTATAAAATTATTTATTGAAGTTTTTTATGGGCAAGTGCTAATATAACGTTTGGACATGTCTCTAATTACCTCTTGTTGATATTTTCAAATGATTTTGAGTTCTATGTCCGACGGTGAAAGAAATTAAAAGAGTCTACGGTGCCTGGTGGCTAGTCATGTCTGTGTAGAGTCATCTTATTTCCTTATTCTTTTTAAAATGCTCAAAAGAAAAAGACAGAAGGCCTATATTTTATAGAAAAAAAACTCCAGTCCATATAGAAAGTCTACTTTTTTTTCGTGTCAATAGTTCTTTTCCATCCTAGGTAACATATTTAAAGAAACATCAGTACGTCTACGACTGCTGCCATAGCAAATTGATCCATATCTTGTGTACAATCTGTTGTATTAAAACAATAGCTCATTTCGGTACTTTGAATTTCCACTGGCAGTTTTTCCACTTTAAATAAGTGCACGGACTAACTCCCCTAAAGTATTCTCTAGAAACAACCTCACTAGACCACACCTAGCGGATCTAGGGGGCGAAGGGGGCCAAAAGTTCCGAGTAATTTGTATATTTATTTATTACTAGCAGTTACCCGCAACTTCGTACGCGAGTATCGTTTTCGTCTATATTATCTGTGTATTATATTATCTGTGTGTGTACCGAACGGATAGTTTGAGAAACTTGACATTACATCGAACCCGTACTCTTATGTCAAACGTACTACGCTATGTAAAACTGACGTGACATGACATGACATCATCCTCTTGCCAATTGGCGTTGCTAATCCCGTTCGTTCATTTTATCCTGTAGATCCTGTTAGTTATTCGGGATAAAAAGTAGCCTATGTGTCAATCCAGGTTACGAACTATATATATGCCAAGTGTCATCAAAATTGGTTCAGTAGTTTCGACGTGATTGAAACACAAACATCCAAACATCTAAACTTTCGCATTTATAATATTAGTAGGATTGTTTAACCTTATCAGGTTTGTCTCAGTATCTACAGATACTCGAACTGTTGCATCTACGAACACAGATAGGTACAATACGTTAGCACTACGCTAAGTACTAGGAAGGGCTAGGAATGCTGGTATAATCGTTTAACTATTGTCGACAGCGTTACCAGACTACTTTAATGCGGCGACTGTCAGATATGCTCGTGATTACTCCCCAGTTCCAAACGACTTGACATGACTCCACTTGACTAAACTTATTTCAAATAATCCACTTCACACTGGCAAAATTGTCTTTCGAAATGACGGACAGAGGCCATATATAAGAGAAGAAGAAAAAAAAAGAAAACAAATGAAGAGCTACGGTTTAGCTGACAAGTTCGTTACTGTAATGGCCCTCCTGGATCCGGTACTGCCAGACCACGTTGTTGGGATCGCGAAGAGTACAAAACATCTGGAAGTAATCCCGTGGCGCACTGGTTTTGGGACCTCGTTCACCAAACTAGATGTAGAATGAGGGGAAACTAGAACCTTCTCAAATAAATTGAACAGACTGATATTTATTTGGATTCTTGAAAGTCAATAACCAGGGCAATAAGCGTCTCTAGTAATATGACGAACACTTTCTCCATACAAAAACTGCGATCCTCAATTCTCAAGAAAGAAACTCTGACACGGCACTCTGTCATAGACTAGATATAGTAAATAAAAGAATAAAATAAATATTCAGGGACATTTCACACAACACCCTCTAGTCCCAAACTAAGCAATGCTTGTAATATGGGAACCAGATGGCTGATAGAATACTTATATACTTTTTTTTTTGTAAATACATACTTATAATACATACTAACACCCAGACATACTACTAGATATACAAGACATAGTAGTTACTAAAGTAGATAAAAATTGATTCACGGTAGACTTACCCCAAAGGTTTTTTATGTATACGTAAGTATCCTATTTTTATCTACGCTATCGACAAACACAGTTCCTCAAAAATCTGGAAGTTATAGGCAAAAACGAGAGACCACTTTCAAAAAAATTGAATTTCCGATTTCAGATTAGCCAGCTTCAACATTTTTGCGTAACGCTAAATCAGGATAAACCACGAATCAATATCCGTTTAATTTTTCGTTTCTGGCCTATATTCGTAGATTATCTGTTAGAAAATCTATGTAAGTATAGTAAAAGCACGTTTCCGTATCATTTTAAGTTTTTGCCATGTCTATAATATTGTTATATCTACGCCTAAGCTCCTTTTAAACCGAACGTTAAACAAGTCTGAGATGGGGTCGCCGTGCAACTGCTTACTTTGGACTTAGGGTACCGCTGCCCTTAGATACATGTCCCAGACAGCTTAGGGCAAGGGGCAAACCAAGTACCTACATACAGTTAAGTAGATACAGATAAATAATGTTGATGGGAATTTCAAAGAATTGTGCAGACTATAAAGTCTGCAAAATTCTTTGAAAAATTCTTCAAATTTAAATTTTTTTTTGAATTCTTCTTTTTTCTTTGTTTTTTTTTAGTATAAGAAAACTAAGCAAGTTTTGATTCTCTTTTTTCGACTAAGGTATTAAAAAATATGATTAAAATAAGTAATTAAAAATATTGAAATTCCGATAAAGGTGTACCACTTTTGATGCTGATTGTATCTATTTTTAATGGTGATAAAGCGTTTTTTAAACTTTTATAAGTTTTGAAGAAGTGTTTCAAGCTGGGTTTTTATACTACGTATTGCATATTATGTATTTTTATACTACGTTTTTTATACTACGTATTTTTATACTACGTACTTTATACTACGTATTGCGTGACCAGCCTGTTACTAAGTGATAAGGAATGTCTGCAGTGTTATATTATTACCTATTCGTCCATTTCTTTTTTTCTTGCGTCACTTGGCATAGTGGAAAATTCCTAAACACTCTTTTGATGTCTACAACGCTTTTTCTGAACTTTGAATTGCCTTTCAGAGAAAAACCCGATAGAATTAAAAGTTTTAAATCCTCGAACAAAGGAATAAAAATCCGATCCCATGTGTATTTGAAAGGGTATTTTTAATTGAAAAAGTTTTATTCGTAATGTGTTACTTGTTTTGGCGAAGGAAAAGATAAGAGAAAATCGGCATGTTCGAAATTCAAAAATTCTAACCTTGTATAAACGTCAATCCGCTAAACAGTGTTACCGGCAATGTGTAGAATGCCTAGACATTCTATAGAATGCCGGATTATACAGATTGCCGGTAACAGATATAACATAAATACATATAACATGAAACAAAAACACAATTAGTTAGGTCGTATGGTAGAATGTAGAGTCGAGTCTAATCTAACAACGTGAATTGCAAGTACTTACTGCAACTTTGCTTCACATACCTACAAGTATCATTTTAGTTCTATGGTAGAGACATCGATACTACGTTTTCTATGTTTTCTATGATGTTTAAAAATGATCTTTGTGTGCATCGACATAAGTAACGTTTCACTTAGCTGAAACGTTACTCACGCTGTAGGTTTATTTTTAAATTCGATGGACTACCGTCAACAGTTCAACCTACCATCATTATCAGAACACGTCTGATTTTATTCACATATCGATTTCACACGCTCTCGATTCAATACGAATCGATTTGGATGCATTCAGTGTACTCGCTTATCTCAATAGTTACCTATATGTATATATATTTATGAAGTTTACCAACCTCTGGAGTCCATAAACTTTTGGAATAGGTATCTGACGTCCTATCAGCGAATTATTTAATCAGGATTGAAAGTCATAGAACGCGTATGTCATCGAATGAACTTTGTCATGTCATGTCACGTCAGTTTGACAGGGCGTAGGACCTCTTTGGTCTAACGACTAACGGCTAGTATCAAATAAATAAAAAATCTAGGTTTGGTAAATGATCCGTAGATAGGTAGGTATAAAAATTACTTTCTTTGTAAAAAGGATCATACAAAAAACGCTAGGAAACAAGCCGTTCTTGTTTCTTGCCCGTTCTTCTAGGCTTTGGTCGCGTGGAACTGGCACCTAGAATCACTTAGATATAATGATGATTCTAAATTATGCTTGTGATTTTATTGAATAAAAGATGTTTGACTTTAACTTTGACATCATCATCATCGATCCAGTACTAGACGTAGGTCTCTCCCAAGACGCGCCATTTGCGCCTGTGTAAGTTTCCCAACTACATTTTGCATAGGTTTATTTTTAACCCGCGACGCAAAAACGACGGGGTGTTATAAGTTTGACGTGTCTGTGTGTATGTCTGAGGCAACGTAGCTCCCAAACGGATGAATCGATTTTGATTTTGTTTTTTTTTGTTTGAAAGGTGAATTAGTCGGGAGTGTTTTTAGCTATGTTTGTTAAAAATCGGTCCAAGATTCGGGGGTTTTTTAAATTTTTAATTTAATTACTTCTTACTGACATTTAGTCTAGAAGCTAAAACCTCTGTGATGTGGAATTGTAGAATGATACCGACTCTGATGCTTTTATTCGTTATGTAAATGAAATGGCAACTCGATAGTGTAAATCGGTGGTACAACGATACCTATCAGTCGACACTGAATGTAAGAGTTTTTAGAATAAGCGTTGAATTTACTGTTTTATTTGGAGGTTTGGTTTTTGGAAACACGTTCTTATTAACTTTTATAAGTAAAATAGGTAATATGTTTGTTTTTATTTTTATTTATGTTTAAATTGCAAATTACACATAAAATATGAGTTATCTACAAATCTTAATTTATGTTGAAAGCTTTAAAGGTAATTTAACTAGATTAACGCAATTTCAATGGAAGATATTCTGTAATGTTTTTCAATGAATAAATGAATTCTTAACTGAATTCGTAAAAATTAATGGGGCCTAAGTATATTTTAAGTTTAGCTGGCATTTATTTATAATTATGGCGATGATATGGATTTATGTCCAATACATTGCACCGTTTTTCCATATTTTAATTTGTTTTAAAACTACAAAGTTTAAATCTAGGTTGTCGCATAAAACGAGACGTAAGTACCTAATACTGAAGCATGCTCGCAACATTGTAGACATGACATGTGGAGGTCTCGTTCTCTTAAAAACGACGCTGGACATAGTCCTTTAATAATCGGTCAGTATTTTGGTATGCTGACTATAACATGATGCAGTCTGTGACGCTTCAAGGAAGCTTTTGTGCGGAGATAGCTTTCGATTTACACCCTGTTTCCATATGTCGGGTATTGGGTCCGACAAAATGTCGTGTGTCGGATCCGACAAAATGTCGGATGTCGGATCCGAATTCAAATATCGGGTGCTCTATAAGCAGAGCATATTTTATTAAACGGTTGACATAGTTTCGAATACGGATCCGACACCGACAAGTTGAAAAGGGGTTTAACCAGAAGACCTCTCCCTCGCACCATAAGTACTCTCATTATCAATAGGTACTTAGTACATCACTACTTCGGACACTCTTTTTGTGAAACTGCAGCTGTAGGCCATTATAACAATATTTTTACGACGTGCTTTTATTGTCAGCGGACCTTGCTGATATTTTTATAGATTTCCATGGAAATAATATTCCATTTCCTATAACAGACACGAAGCTTAAACTATTCATAAAAGTTACGTCTTTTGTAGTTTTTTATTTAGCAAAACGCAAATTGATTATAAAATAAAGTTTCCAGCAGGGGTATTCCAATCTCAGTTGAACTGCAAAGTTTTAAATCATGGTCAGTTCATACTAACTCATAGTTATTCTGTGACTAAATAGTGACATTATTATGTTATTTAATTTGTTTTCGCGCATATTTTGCTGTCAAGAGTCTAAAAAGAAGGATCACGTGGTACAAAATTGTACCACGTGACCTGAAGAAATTACACTGGGCAGTGAAATATAACTTGACAGCAAAAGATTGGAATACGGGGGCAGGGTGCCTAGGGAGTTGTACTGAAAAAGGAATGGATAAAATAAGAGAGACATTACACTAAAGCATACTAACACGCTAATGTTAAATTATTTGTTAGACCACTAAACGGAAGACGAAACGTAAGAACGTAAGTACGTTGTTACTCCTATTACCTGCTGTCACCACTCACCACCTAGTACCTACCTACCAATTTATTAAACCTACTACTACCTACTTATTAAACTTAGTTTTCCTACCCCAGACTTGTAAGAAATACAAACTTACTTACACAATTAGGTTGCTCATCGTCCGTTGAGTCACTCTGGGTTGCATCTGAAAACCAGCGTCACTTCACGATCTGAAGTGGCATCAAGCTGAGATGCAGCCCGTTTTGACTCCCGCGCACACCGGCACAATGACGATTACACCGTGCACCCCATCTTGCCCACACGATTGTTAGTGGTTGCCTGCCTCAGGTGCACGTACCCCAACCACTACCTTAGTTAGTTTTGTAAGTTAGTTATTATATTGTTAGTGTGTCAGTGTACTGTTAGTGTGTTAGTTTGTTAGTTTATTGTTAGTGTATATTGTTGTGCTGTTGTGTGTGTGTGTTGTCAGAATAAATGTTTTTTCTTTCTTTCTTTCTTTCTTTCTAAGAAAAGTTTCATTCTAGAAATCTTTCAAGGGGAATGTCAATAGGCGACGGTAACCGCTTACCATCAGGTGGGTCGTAAGCCTGTTTGCCTAACCATGGCATAAAAAAGGCTTATTTTCAGCAGTGTACTTTTTCAGGTTGATGATAATAAATGTCGTAGAAAGTAAAAATAAGTCTGCAATACAGAGCGTTATTATTACATTTTGATACAATATTGATACAATTGACACTATTGATACAATATTCCATCTTTTTCATTATACACAATATACCTCTATGAGCTCTTCCGTACCGAACAGTGCCTCTAGCACGAGTTAATAAGTAATAAATAAATAAATGAATCTTTATTGCAGACACTGTCCGTGTAGGTAAAATGAAGTACAAACTAAAATAAAATAACACTAAAATAAAATAAAATAAAATAGGGATTCAATGATAAGCGTCATCGCCTCGTTACTACTTTAAGAATTTTTGATAATAAACACATGCTTACATGTTTTAATTTTATATGTTTTCGTATGTTTTTTTAGGAGTAGTGATTTGATGAAGTCAGAAACTAGTGCTAACCTCAGACTGACACTGCCAGTTTTCAGAACAATACGAACCATCTCTCGAGAGAGTCTGACAAATATATAAGCCAATTGTTCTTCCTTTGCTTTAGGTAGGTACAGCTTGTTTTGTCGCTGCCAATGCAGTATTTACAAATAATAGGGCATAGGAGAAAGTAAGAAGTAGATCTTGCCACATCCAGAATACGATTTTATGCTGATTCAAGATTAGTTGAAGTGGCAATGGACCGGCCATAGCTCGTAGAACTGACAACCACAGGTGCTGGGAAATAAATCTGATTACGAACGGAATATGAAGCGTGCAACGCAAACCCTATAGCTTCCGATACGTAAAAACGAGGAATAGTGATCTCGAATAGCAATTACTTTGACGATTTGCAGGAGATCCAATTCATAAAAAAACACGCGCCTATCTCGCTGCGAGTGGAATTGCTGCGAGTGGAATTCTCCGCGAATCGCCATGCGCCAGTGTGATAAGGCTCTTGACGGTCCGCAACTAATAGACCGACATCGGAAGAACTTGGTGTATGAAAGGCACCATTATAATTCCTAGATTTCTTTGACAGGTTTAGTAGCTAAACAATAAAGGGGTTATGCAAACGAGGTCGAACGAGACCTTTTAGTGCTCGTCAGTGAGTTGCAATAGCTTACTGTGTATACCTTCAAAACAGCTTCTCAAGTTCCGAAGTTGAGCTCACTATAGCTCAAGTATCAGTGTGCCTTAGTTCACAAGGACAACATGTGAGCGTTCACTAAAGTGCAGAGCTTCTGAAAAGCGGCGGCCGGTTTAGAGACGTCCGTATTTTTAACCGACTTCAAAAAAAGACGAGGTTCTCAATTCGGTTGTATGTTTTTTTTATTTTTTATGATTAGAAGAAATTGTTTACCTATCACTTGCAAATTCAAGCGAGGATTGTATCTACTGTGGTGCCTGTAAGTAGGTACTTATTGCTTCATTGTCAAATAATTTTTTTTAATACCATAGTGCTCTTTGCTCATATCAAAACCCCCTGTTTTGTTTCATAAACACCGGTGTTGGTTGTAACACCCTGTTAATTAATTGAATTGAATAAATGAATGATTAAAGTGATAGTGTGTATCACTATAAAAAACTAAATCATATAATTTATAAGTTAAAAAACTGGAAAAACCGACTTCAATTCGACTACCAGCTTCATCATCAGATGATGATGATGATGATGATGAACTGTCATCATCATATAGTGAGTATAATGAACTGTCATTGGGAATGTTCTAGTCACTATAAACACCACTTAAAAGTCACAGGAAAGCAAAATACGCAATTTCGTGCACGTGGTTGGTGTTGATTCTTTAGAGGAACAACTGGTGGGTTTTTGCTTTTCTCCAATTAAATGCGGTTTGAATGTACAAACTGGGTTCATTGGCAAATTTAGAAAAATGTTAAAATTTAGGTGTGCACAAAGAGTCATCGTTGCTAGCAGTAAAATGGTAGGCGCTACGCCGCAACTTGGCATATTGCATTGTTGCTAGCAGTAAAATGGTAGGCGCTACGCCACAACTTGGAATTTTTTTTAGTTATTTCTATTTATAACCCAAACTACTGAACCGATTTTGATGAAAATTAAATGGGACCAATCTGGAAGTATATCCTTTCAGATAAAAAAAGAATTTTTGAAATCGATTCATAAATGACGGAGTTCTGAGGTAACAAACATTAAAAAAAAAAATAAAAAAAAAAATAAAAATAAAAAAAAAAAACATACAACCGAATTGAGAACCTCCTCCTATCACTATCACCAATTATTATCTTCCTACTTCTCACCGTTTTGGTTGTATGTATGTATAGTATAATAGTATAATTATTACATATGAAATATTTATATAGGTATTTATATATATATATGTTGATATATCTTTTGTGTTCTTTTTCTTTTTTATGTATAGTTATGTATTAATTTAAATTTTTAACTTTTAGTACCTTTAAAAACACGCCACACCATCTTTTTGCACGCCCAGGAAGACTGGCAGACAATGCTCTTAGCATTAAGTCCTTCTAGCACTAACTATTTGTGTGAAATTTTAAAATAAATAAATAAATAAAATTTATACTTAGTTACAGTACGCACCACGGATTTTTATCTCTCTGAAATTACGTGCGATTTCTCATTTACAGATGCTGAAAAATTAGCTTACCTCCAATTCGACCCAAATATGGGTTCTGCGCGGACACTTTAGAGGGACAAAATAAAAAATCCGTTGTCACTACTATAGAATCAAACGAACTTACCTGTAAGTGACGTTCGATGATTATTAAACTTGTGATTCGCCTGAGAGATTACACATATTATTTACTAGTAGTAGCACGATCATGTGCTGCCATCATACACACTTTAAAGCAATAAAATAAAAAAAAATTAGAATAATATTTTGTTGTGGGTACTCATACACGTTTGACCCTAGTGGCTATCGTTAACTATTTCGTGCCAATTGGGCGTTGTTGAAAAAATGTTAATTTTTGCTCCTAGGGTCAGGGTGGGTGTGTAATCTCTCAGGCGAATCACAAGTTTAATAATCATCGAACGTCACTTACAGGTAAGTTCGTTTGATTCTATATTAAACATGTGATTCGCCCTTCGAGATTACACATATTATTTACTAGTAGATGTTTAAAGATATACCTACACGAAATAGGTTCTTTGAAAAAACTATGAAACTTTGTCATTAATAAATTTAATAACAAGTTAAAGCTTACGTTATCACCATAACCTTATTATTTTAATCAAATACAATGATTCCAGTGACAGTTTACTGAAAACAATTTACTCCCTGTCTGATAAGGCAGACCTGCAAAGAGAGCGCGCGAAAGATTCAGTGGAATTACAAGATACCTCTCTATTGTAAAATCTAGCAAATGACTCCGAGTTGCCTGTCCAACCGGCGGTCTTTTTAATGAGATCAATATTAACACCGAGTCTACGAGCGGCGGACGTAGAAGAATGTCTCGTGCTATGGCTGCTAAATATTGTCGTATCTATTCCACTCTCTTTCAAGGTCTCCTTGATCCAACGGCTTAAAGACTGTGAACACACACTCTTAAAAGGTTTTTTGATACTTATAAACAAGAAATCACAATCAGGATTCCGTTTTTCAGCTGATTTGCTTAAATAATGTTCAAGCGTCCTTGCAGGACATATGGCTGGTCGCTCGTCAAAGTATGGAAGCATCAAGGTAGGCTGTAGTCTATTAATAGCTGAGGTCTTAATCTGATCTGATATTTTAATAATATACTTTTGACTATTAATTTTATGAATATTCGTAATTCGTATTAATGACAGCGTTTGAACCCGGTGTGCTGTCACCAACGCTAAGAGAGTTACAAGCTTCTTGGATAGTTTATCGAATGTTAGATCTTCATTAGGAAACCAGTTACCCAGGTAGTTCAATACTATGGACGGGTCCCAGGTCACATTGTACCTGGGCAAGGGAGTTCTTAACTTATACACGCCTTTCATAAAGCGTTTAATAATCGAGTTATTCATACATTCCGAACCGAGGATAAAGTAAGCGCAGACTTGACGCTGTTAATCGTTCCATATTTACAACCTTTATGGAATAAGGAAAACAGAAAAGTTTGTACCTGGGTAACTGTAGCCTTATATATATCAACCCGATTGGTGGTGCAATACGAATACCATTGTCGTAAGCAAGGATCATACTGTTTTATGGTGCTCTCAGCTAGCGATGCAATCATCACGTCTGCGGCTTCGGAAGAGCTGCCTTGGATGACAAACGCCGCCCTGAGAGCAGCCCGGCAACCAGTGTAAGCTTCTGTTGAAGCTTGTGCTCGGAGCTGTAAGGGGAAGACAACCAATTTCTGTCAGGAGAGAAAATTATAGTGTCAGATATAAGTAACTTTTTGTAAAGTGGATACCACGGCTGTGAAGGCCATAGTGGCACGACCACTATTCCTTCTCCTTTGTCATTTACTACTTTTTGTAATACTCTCAAGATTAAACAAAACGGAGGAAAGATATAGAAATAGCAGTCTGACCAAGATAGGGTAAATGCATCAATTGCAAATGCTTCAGGGTCTCTATGCCAGGAGACAAATGTGCGACACTTTTTGTTGAGACGGCTTGCGAATAAATCAATTTCAGGTTGTCCGAAAACACTGCAAATTTTATTAAACGCATCATCAGCAAGCTCCCATTCTACGTCAACATTAACACGACGAGATTCTCGATCAGCATCATAATTATCCGTAGAACTGATATAAGACGCGAAAATGAAAATATCGCGCTGTTCACACCACTGCCATATATTTCGACTTAAGGAATTTAAATGTGGAAATTGAATTCCGCCCATTCTATTTATAAAAGAAATAGCAGTGGTGTTATCTATGCGGAGCAATACCTCGCAACTACTCAAATCCTTCGCAAAAATTTTGATTCCAAAAAACGCCGCCATCAGTTCTAAATAATTAATATGATGAACAAGTTCATCTTGTGACCAATGACCACTGGCGGTTTGGCCTGAGCAGCTGACACCCCAACCCGTACGAGACGCATCCGAATAGATCTCTAGACAATATTGATTTGAACGTATTGGAGCGGTACAAGTATCAATATTAGACAACCACCAGCTAAAATCTTCACCTAAAGAATCCGGTAAAAATATGTATTGATCATAATCGTCACGTTGCTTAAGGGGATAGTCTATCTGTGCAAAACAGAAGAATCGAGTTGTCATGACATGCGCGGAAAGCAATTCGTAAATTTTATCGAATACTAAACTAAACTGAAAAATGCTTTACTGCGATCTTTATATTTATTTATTTAGTTAGTTACACCAATGGCATATTCACAATTGTTATTTAGGAGAAAAATATTACTTATAACATTCTACAGTGTGATATACCATTACAGGCATAAACAGATTTGATGTAGGTAAAATATGTCTTAAAAAATTTAGTACTTATTTTTTAAGGAAAAAAAAAGCAACAACTTATAACTAAGTGTGTGATTGGATTCCAATATACGAGTAATAAGTGCTCATGATAACAAAATTAAAGGAACGCTATTGTTTGTGTCAAATAGTCAGTTAATTGGATAAAATCTGCCAAGATTGGTTTTAAATCATACAGGAATGAAAGTATTTATTGGTTTTTTGTTACTTTTGAATAATCAACTTTTTTGAAAATATGTGTGGCATATTTTTACCCTTTTAACATTTTTTGTATCATTACATTTATATCATACATTAATTATAATATCTAATGCAGGGTGATGAGGATCTAACTTACTGAGGGGTAGTTTATTTTCACACTCCGTTACACCACTAAAATTGCTTATCACTAAATCTACAGTTTTTTGAACAGTATTTTATAAACTACATAATATTTACTATTATTAGGGTTTGAATTTTTGTGTCCTTCACTAGAGGTAGACCGGTCAAAATTAAAATCTGCAACAAATTATAGTCTCTACTTATATCACTTGACTGTGTCACTTTATCTACTGATATTATCCATGACGAGAAACAAAGTCTGTATAGTCACTGGGGTTTGTTTGTATACTGCACATATCTAAATATTCTTGGCAGAGTATTATTGAGTTTTAGTGAGATCTATACTTCTTCATTTTTACTTCGCAGAGCCTGGTTTCATATCAGTATGGAGTTCATATCAGCCAGTGCCTCATAGTTTTTGACTTGCTTTGCAGGAGATTGGTCATCTCTGCGGATGAATATGCGACCATTCCTAGTCCACACATATTTTTGCGACGAGAAGACTTGACGGAGTTTCCCAAACGCAGCCCAGCCCAGCTGGATTCTCCGGTTTAGCTCTTTCTCAAAGTTGTGTCTACCCAAACGCAGGGTCTGCCCGAGGTAGACATACTCCTGCACAACTTCGAGAGGCATTCCGGCGACAGTGATTGGCTCTGGGGTTATACGATCATTGATCATAATTTTCGACATAGCTCAGAGGATTAGCAGGCTGAAGTGGCAGTGGGCCGGCCATGTTTGCCGTAGAACCGACAATCGTTGGAGCAAACTAATACTCGAGTGGAGACCACGTTTAGGCAAGCGTAGTGTAGGACGCCCTCCGGCGAGATGGGGCGACGATCTGCGAAATGTAGCTGGCAGACACTGGATGAGAAGAGCCGAAGACCGAGCTCAATGGCGCGTCTTGGGAGAGACCTACGTCCAGCAGTGGACGAGTATAGGTTGATGATGATGATGATGATGGTTGTTAAACTCATCCATCTTTCTGACTCTGGAGCATGAAAGTATGTCCGCATTATCAATAGGGAGTTATATGACTGTGTCTAGTTGTTTAATTGTGTTCAGTAGATTTTCGGTCTCGTTTTCTGACACTCCATTTATCTCCAAATTGTATCAAATTTAAATTTATTTATCAAATTGTATCTTCAAATTATATCCCGTCTTGTGAATCCAAAGTAGCTGGGCGTAGACATAAGTACATTAAGTGGGTATGTTTGTTAATATTTAGGTCATAGTAAATTCTACGGAAACTCTCAAATCGATAAATAGTAGATAAGCTTAAAAACTAAAACCTTAGGTACTACTGAAAAATAACTCTCTAAATAATATGAAAAAGGATAGGGAGGGTACTGCTCCAAACTCATCTTTAACATTAACATAATTATTGCGGAGAGTTTAACACAAATTGTGAGAGACAGATACAGATCATTGATACAGAATTGGATGTAAGTAGGTAATTTCAGAAGAAATAAGTATTCCAAAATATACGTGCAATAAAAACCAGCAGTATTTATTTTAGTTTTTTTGCATAAATATTGTTAACTGGCAGTTACCCGCGACTCCGTAAGCGGGTACAGTTTCCATGTACATTGTATTATCTGTGTTGTATTATTATATGTGCGTGTACCGCGCGGATACTTTGTGAAACTTGACATTACACCGAACCCGTACTTGAATGTCAAACGCTAGTCGTTAGACCAAAGAGGTAGTATTACGCCCGGTCAAACTGACGTGACATGACATGACAATGAAATCCTCTTGCCAATTGGCGCTGCTAATCTTGTTCGTTCATTTTATCCTGTAGATCTTGATAATTATTCGGGATAAAAAGTAGCCTATGTGCCTACTGGATTGGATTGAGTTTTAGGAAACTTGGCATATATGCCAAATTTCATCCAAGTTGGTTCAGTAGTTTAGACGTGATTGAAACACCTAAACATCTAAACTTTCGCATTTATAATATTAGTAGGATAGGATAGGATGTGGTTCTTTGCGTTCTGGCAAGATAAAATGGTAGATTTTGTCTTGCCAGAAGGCAATGTCTCTCTCTATGTATTCTACTTTCATCAAATGTTCCTCTCCGGTCCATGTTAGATCCTTCTTTAGAATAAATAAGGTTGTTCACCAAAAGGTTTTTACAAAAGCAATAAAATAGGTTGAATTAAATGCAATACAAGTATGAGCAGTAGCAAGATAATAATTAGGTACTTACTTATCCTAATTTAATTGGAATTAGGATAGAAAAATCTATTTTCCGTGTAAACAAATAACAGCTACTGACTGATTGGCGGAGTTGACTTAAAAGAAATAAAAACTAAGTTTACATTGGTATGGTTATTGTTGGATATTGTCATGTATACAAGAGAAAAAAGTAAAGCCACTTTCAATGCGTATTAATTGGCAAACCAGGAGTTCTACTCGATAAAATTTTATTGTGACTGTTCGTAAATGTCAAATGAGCTTATTACGCGGTCTGCTTACGCGTTACGCGCAGCCGCGAGAAAAACTGCCATGTTGCTACGTAGTGTACTCAAATGATACAATAGAACCATGATTTGTAGACTTTTGTCGAGTAGACGTTTGCGTGTTCTTCATTTAAAAATCCTGAGAAATTTGGCGTGGGCCTGACGTCCGAACGTTTCGGCCGCCTAGAGGCCACTGAAGAATTTTCTTGCGATATTTGGTTAAAAACTAGTCTCAGCAATTATTAAATATTAAAAAAAATAAGACTATTTAAGTAAAGATTTTACACTTTTTATATACTTAAATATTTGGCCTATACGTAAGTTTAGTTGTTTTGTAGATAAAACAAGGGAATATTGTGGAATAGACCATTTAAAATCCAAAATTTCGAAGATCTTCTGCCACCTGGATTAAGGAAATGAAAACAAAATCGCAAAATGTATTCAGGGCGTTTTGGAGACAAGGATATGTACATCAAGACGCGCTGAGTACTTTTTGCGATTTTGTTTTCATTTCCTTAATCCGAGTGCACAAACTTGACTCGAAACGGTTTGGGCGCGAGAGAGCTGTGTTTGATCCCAGATTTATCTATTATAAACCAGCTAAATGAAGCTAAATTAAATATGCAATTGTTACACATATCCTGAATATTGATTTGCAACAAAAATAAATGAAGTTACTATCTTACTTTTCTTTTAAACACACTTTGAACTTCGCTAGTTTTGGCAATTTGGCAGATCCCCAGCCTTAAGACTCAAAAACTTTGTTCTTTCAAACTTTTTTGTATGCAACCATCCATATTTAATTGCTGGGCAAATTGAAACAAGCAAACCAATTAGATGAGCAAAATTACGCAATCTGCATCTTTTCAGTTTAGAAAATCGTAGAAGTTCTTCTTTTATTTTGCATTTTTTACTACTCGGAATGCTAATTGTGAGATCTTCAGAGTTGAAAACAAAACCTAAAAAAGCTATTTCTTTACAAGGAGTGTTTACGCTTTTCTCTAAATTAATTGTAAATCCCAATGATTCAAGTAAGTTTCTTGTAAACATAAAGTCTGATTTACAATCTTCCCAGCTATTGGAAAATAATAATAAGTCATCTAAGTAAATGACTGACATTATACCATTTTCACGCAAATACTGCATTACTGGACGCATAAGTTTTGTAAAAATATACGGGGCTATATTAAGCCCGAATGGTAGGACTTGGAATTCCCATAATTGACCTTGCCACATGAAGCGTAAATACTTTTTGTAATCACTATGAATAGTGACAGAAAAATATGCATCTCTAAGATCAATCGAACACATATAGGCATCCTTAGAAATGAGTCGCATAGCCGTCCTATAATCTTCAAGTTTGAAGTGCGGTGCAGATATGAACTTATTTAACTCCTTAAGATTTAAGATAAACCTCTTCTTGCCATTACTTTTTTCAATAAGAAATATGCTAGAACAAAATTGATCGTTACAAGGTAAACATTGCTTAATGGCACCTATGTTGACAAGGCGAGTTATTTCCTTGTTCATATCAACGATATCTGCATCGGATTGTGGGTTATTGAGAGGAATTCTATATGGACGAACATTATCTGAGACTGGAATACGTAAACCAGATACCCAAGATAACACTACAGGATCAGATGTCACCATCGACCAGTTTTTGTAGAAAAATTGGAGTCTACCAGCCTGAGTGTCGTCGGTTAGCGGCGCCTCGTGTGCTGGTGCTGCGGGCGGGCTGGCCGGCGGTACTGCGCGGAGCGGTGTGACGTCACCGGCGGCGGCTGCCTGCGCCCACCAGGCGTCGAGCTCGGCCTCGTTGACGCGTGACGAGGCGGCGGCGGTGGCGGGCCCCTCCAGTTTAAAGCCCGGGACGTAGACGCTTCTGCTTGTCTATTCCTAAATGGAGTTTTAGGCTTTGCCGCAGGTGGTGCGGCTTTCATTTCAGCACCCGTCTTGGAAATGGCTTTCATTGAACGAAGTTTTTCGGAAAGTTCTGCACCAAAAAGCCATTGATCTCTCTTGATGTCTTTAATATTATCTTTGACATTCTTGCTTAAGCCCGACATTAAAAACTGTTTCCGAGTATTGGTTTCAGAGCTATGTAAATGACATAGAAGGCGACCTGCGTCGCTCAGCTGTTTTAATGTCGTACTAGCTTGGTCGTTGTTTAACAAGGCTTTGTCATGTAACATATTCGACATAAGGCTAGCTAAGCAGGATATGACGCAGGCTAGATATTTTTGTTTGTCAGTAAGGATATCATCTCGCTTAATAAAACTTTCATTAACCGCTGCCTTGATCTCGGGGTTCAGCAGAGGAGGAAGTGCAAGCTTTAGGTTTTCCGGGACATCATATGATTGCAAAATATCCTTACTGGTGTCATTCTTCAACCCGTTCAATAATATCTCCGACCACCTTACAGCAATGTCGTTATGTATGCTGGTGCTGAAAGTATCTTCCTTTGCAGGCTCATCTCCTAGAATATTTAAAATATTCTTGTCTAGAGGTACATCTGCAACGATTTCTTGCGATTGGTCCGGGTCCAATGTATCCATGATCAAAGAAGGGACAGTCTCTGCGCAGGTGGGATCTATAAAAAAATAATAAACCGCTGCAGTACAAAGTTACGTGAAGATACACGTACGTACCTACTTCTTGCACATAGGTGTAAGTATATTTATGTAGGTATACTATGCTCAGCAATTAACCTTACAGATTAATCTGAAGAGCCAAACCGGGTCTAATAGACTGGGTAAGTAGGTACATAGGTACCGAAGTCGTTCACAAAATATTCATGATATAGTCTTCCAGACCATATTCTAGAATAGTATTGGAATAACCAAAATACAGCGATCAATCTTGCAGATTGACCTGAAGTAAGTATAGGTTGGTATGGCCTTACAGACCATACTCATTTCCATACGACTCTCTATCTATGTAGGTAGGTATGTATAACGACAGCTAGGAACCATACAGAACGCATAACCTTGATAGGCTTTGATATTTCAGATCACCAACAGTATTTAGGTATACGGTTTATTTACCTTCTGTTTGTTCAACCTCCGAACACCAGACACTATCCACAGATTCTTCAGTGATTTGGTTTTGTTCCTGGACTGACGAGCATGACGATGACGAAAGTCGTTTACGGCGAATTTTTGCCATCTTTCGTTCTAACTTCCTCATTTTCCTTTCCAAATGTTCTTCTTCGTCCTTATTTTTACGTTTTCCCATGTTTTTTGCTGAAAAATAACACTAAAAACACAATAAACTTTCAAAGAACGAGAAATATACGTGTACGATGGCCGCGACACAAAACGTGTATGAGTACCCACAACAAAATATTATTCTAATTTTTTTTTATTTTATTGCTTTAAAGTGTGTATGATGGCAGCACATGATCGTGCTACTACTAGTAAATAATATGTGTAATCTCGAAGGGCGAATCACATGTTTAATTACTGTTATGCGTCACTCGGCTTTTAAACTATAATGAGTTGACAATGATGACGCCGTCATTGTGTTTTATCGTTTCCTCGCCGTAAAAAACGCCACGTCTGCGCGGGTCTTTAAGGTTGTTGCACAAAAACCGTGGCAGTTAAATTCCACGGTAGGCTCTCGGGAGATCGTTAATTGGCTTGTCGCGTCAAACGGAAGTTTTTTAACGAAGCGATCCCAGAAGACTTAGAGCCTGTTTCACCATCTCTGAGTCGAAACGTTAAAAAAATATTTCTATTTTTGTTTTTGACTAGTCTAAAGTTGAGATGGATTATTTAGAATCATAATCATGAGATGGTGAAAATGGCAGCTACAGACTCGAAGGAAACAAGAAGAAAACTAACTTTTTGTGCCAAAATAAATTTATTTCATTTTCAAGTTGAATGACCGCAGGTTTTTTCATGAATTCACGATGTTTTCCATCACCGTTTGAGAGTATTGGCATTGTTATGATAAGATAAAGAAAAAAACTGAAAACTATTCACAGTAAAAGTCTTAGCTAATAGGATTAGATTATATATTTTTCATCCGAGGAAAAGCAATAAATTAAGGAATAAACTTTATTCCCCGGCCTCAGTATGCCAACCTTTTGCTGTCAAGTTATATTTCACTGCCCAGTGTAATTTCTTCAGATCACGTGGTACAATTTTGTACCACGTGATCATTCTTTTTAGACACTTGACAGCAAAATATGCCCGAAAACACATCAAATGACGTCATAATGTCACTATATATTTAGTCACAGAATAACTATGAGTTAGTATGAACTGACCATGATTTAAAACTTTGCAGTTCAACTTTGATTGGCATACCCCTGCAGGATGTCAGTTCAGCAAGGGAGTGTGACAGTTCAACTTGCTAACTATTAGAGCTACCTCTACATCTTTACTGAAAGGAAGTAATTTGGATAATGCAACAGCCGTGTGCACGTAAAAAGGCTTATTCAGAGCTTCACCAGTTCATTGAATGAAGCGTTTATTGTTAACGTTATCGAATTTGGTTTTCGATCACGTTTTGGCGAGATTATAATATTCCGCGCTCGAAGCGATGGTATTTTTATACGCACACCGCTTTTAGAGAAAATTGGGTAACTGCTCTGAAGATTTTTTTTATTGAAATCTGTAAGTTAGCTGTCGATGGGTGGGAGCGACATCTGAGGCCTTAGTACAAGTTTACAGTGTATAAAGCCGGTGTAAAACGTCTGACGCCTACTGAGCGGATTCTTTGAGAAGCTTGAAGGGCTCGGTTTAAAACAAGCTTCTCAAAAAAATCCGCTGTGTTTCCATACCAATCAGTGCACACTGGGCGTCAGACGTTTTACACTGGTTTTATATACAAAAACTTGTACTAGGACCTCAGGCCATGCAGTTTGTTATCTAAGGTATACTTGATCTAATTTATTTATGTGATTAAACTTAAACTTATACTTACTTACTTATTGTGATAGGTTTTGAATTTGCGTACTGTTTTTGTAATATTTTCAGGAAGCTTATTATAAAAACGCACAGTTGCCATAAATGCTGGGTGGGTAGTATCCTGGTAATGATCATCTGGGAGACAATGGGAAGGTTAATTAGCATACTCAGCCACTATCTAGGCTGACCTTAATTGGGTCAGTGTAGTGTTGATTTAATACACAGAGCTATAGGTTACCTAGGTAATAATAATGGTCATTGAATTGATAATATCGTATACTATCGTATATTAAATGTTTAGTCAGGCAAAGTAAAACTAAAGCTTTCAGATGTTGACAACGCTGAAAGTTATACTTAGGCCAACGACATTTTATACAACATTGGACCATGCATTAGCGTTCTCAAAACGGATTGGTATAACTGTGCTCAGAGCATAGTTTTTAGGGGCTAGATGCTAATGTAATGCAGCATGCATAACAGACTGACAAACGTGAAAGCATAACATTTTGAAAGTGCCAGCTTTTACTGTTTTACAAATACAATGATAGCTCCATTATGTTTTACTAGCTACTTTATTGTTTAATGTCCAAAGAACAGAACTATAGGTAGGTACAGTCGGCTACACATCAATCAACGGTTCGAACTTTGAACTATTATAATTTGAATGTTGCGAATCATGCGAAAGGGACGATATGTTTTTATGTGACTCGCTGCTTGCGCGCCACGCGCCTACACCTATCGCGATCCCTGATTCGCAACATTCGAATTATAATAGTTCAAAGTTCAAACAGTGGATAGGTTGATGTGTAGCCGACTGTACCTACTACCTACCTATATCACGAGGCGAACCAATCTCGTTAGCTTTGCTATTTCCTGGCGCAAATGTTTTCATGCGGGATTTGTTTGTTACCTCCGTTCTGTTTTTCGAAACTGTGACACTGGAATTTGATTGCGTTGCTGCGTCAACAGGTTGTGTCGATAGTATTTTAATGGTAAGTAAGTAAAAAAAGAAAATTATGACTAAAATAGTAAGTATTTACAATATTTATAATATGTACAAAATACACATGAAGCAAGTCATCATCATCATCATCATCAACCTATACTCGTCCACTGCTGGACGTAGGTCTCTCCCAAGACGCGCCATTGAGCTCGGTCTTCGGCTCTTCTCATCCAGTGTCTGCCAGCTACATTTCGCAGATCGTCACCCCATCTCGCCGGAGGGCGTCCTACACTACGCTTGCCTAAACGTGGTCTCCACTCGAGTATTAGTTTGCTCCAACGATTGTCGGTTCTACGGCAAACATGAAGCAAGTATTTTAATTGAATTTGCATTTTTAAAACTAATTGCTGAATTTGGAAAAAACAAATCTAGTAACAAAGTGATTTTAAAATCTGCTTTTTTATGAAGTAAACAATGTATTAGGTAGGTACCTAATAAGTACGTTGTTGTCTGTATTTCCGAACACTTACAATTGGGATGTTTTCAATAGGAGACTGAATAGGCTTCTTCTTCTTTTAGGCTAATGTGCTACATCGTCGACCGCATCGTCACATACCATCAGGTGAGATTGCGGTCAAACATTTGTCTATAAAGTATAAAAAGAAAGTTATAAAGATGATAATATACCTAAATGATGATTTGTAATTTCTATTTTCTTTATTTCTATTTACTTTGCGTAATCCAGCCTGTTATTAGGTACTTACACGCACCCTTCTATCACGTCGCACCCACACATAGGCACTTTATAGCGTGTGCAATGCTATTTTTAAAAAGTTTCTTTAATAAAAAACGTCGAAACTAAACATTAAGGGCGGCTTGCACCAGAATCACTAAACGGGTTTAACAGCTAAATAGATTTAAATCTGACGTATTTATATGACTTGACAACTCGCTAAATACTATTTAATAGTTAAACGCGTTTAGCGATTCTGGTGCAAGCCACCCTTAAATTCGTAGAACAAACGTTGTTCGCCATGACGTGTAGAATACTCCCCTTTCGGGCATATAGAGACATTAGGTAATACCCTGTATAACCATCTTTTCCAAGCATGTAAAAGAAGACACAAACGAAGCCACGAGAACTGAGCACTTTACTAGCTAGAGTACTTATCTTCTTTTTATAAACGTGTGTTGAATGAAGCGTAAATAAAAATATCCGTTTTCTCTTCGATGTGTATTTTAAAACGATATAGGGTAGGTACAATTTTATTCTTGACCGGTTCAATTCCGGTGTGTGAGTGGCTTGTTGAATATCGGAGGGCAGAGGAAAATCGTTACCTGTCTGCGTTATCCAATAGTGATGGGGTAAAGTTACTGTTATTGTTTGTTTATTATAGATCACGTAGATGCCAATCTAAGTAGGTATACTTGATGGGCGAATGAGATGCTGATAATATGGTGTATGTATTTTTTGTAATAAAATATTCCTAATTTAAAAACAGGTTTTTAATTTTAAAACTAGGATCTCCGAGCTCTGATCAAATGCCGCCAGTTCCAAGCAACTATTTTAAAATCAAGTTCAACCAAAATGTGACCGAATGTGACAAAATGTGACTATATTAATAAGTACCTATGTAAATTAGAATATTGAGTAGAATATTGTAAAGAATATAAAAATGTTATTTAATAATTATGTTAGTAATATGGTTAAAATACCTAGTGACCATTTTTAAATTGTCGTGCCCTAACTGGGCTCATGTTGGTAGCATAAATATATTTAAGACCCTTTTGTACAACATGAACGCAATAAAATGTTGAGTATTGAGTATTGAGACCGAACTCCGTGTTTTGTAATTTATCGTTTCTGGAAAGCGCCGAAGCATCCAAAAAACTGTTCCAAAAATGCAATTTCCAACAATAAAAGCAGGTTTCAAAATAATAATCTCATATATTCTGTAACAAATTCAAATTTATTCGTATTCCAAAAAATCTTTAAAGTGCGCATAAAAGAACCTTACCTTATCTTACGACCTTTTTGAATCGATCCTTTTTAATATTGTTCTCGTAAACTATCGATAAAGCAAACGATAGGCATCGACTGTCCCATCCCTATGCAAGGAGCCACCTATAACCTAGTTGTAGAGAGGGGTCACCTTCAATCTCGTGGATAAATCTTGAACCACCTCGCTTGATAACCCTGTTTGAGATAAATTGGTTGCATTTGCAATATTGACAGGGGATAAACAGAAATAAAGACTTAGTGGTGTTTCTACACCATCTAGCTAAGCATCTAGCATCCATATTAAGCAAAACTGGTAATCACCTCTGTTGAGAACCCTGTTTGCGATAAATTAGTTGCATTGGCAATAATCAGAGGCTAGGTAAAACTATAATATAAAAAAAAAACAAAAAAAACTAAACTATATGTAGGTTTTATAAGCAAAACTAGCTTATTATAAGTACTAAGTTTATATTATATGTGGTATTACAAGTAATAAAAACTACAAATTGATGATTGAAAACCCGATTAAGTTGCAATCCCAAAATAGTTCAGCAGGGGTATGCCAATCAGAGTTGAACTGCAAAGTTTTAAATCACGGTCAGTTCATACTAACTCATAGTTATTCTGTGACTAAATAGTGACATTATGACGTCATTTGATGTGTTTTCACGCATATTTTGCTGTCAAGTGTCTAAAAAGAATGATCACGTGGTACAAAATTGTACCACGTGACCTGAAGAAATTACACTGGGCAGTGAAATGACAGCAAAAGATTGGCATACGGGGACTGGAATACTTACTATGCATGGGGGAAGCCTATGTCTAATAGGCTACAGGCGATGTGATGATGATCGATAAAAAATGCATCAAAAGAAAAATTCAATAATAATGCAGGAAAGGAGGGTAGTCAAAAGCAAGTTCAATTATAAACACGGTAAAAACGAGCTTCCAACTTCGCCGAAACTTTGTAAAACTCCGTTTCTTCTTGTTTGTTCTCATTAAAAGTTTCCAAAACTAGTCCCTTTCTTATTGGGAGTAATGTTTTTAAGAATCTTATCTATCATCATCATCAACAGCCTGTAGAACCTGTAAAACCAAGATCACTTTTGATTCCAGCATATTTCTACAACAGGTATTGTGATATTATCAAAATGAGAATAGTTTTTTTCTGTGTTCCTATATAGCCATATTTTGTTAAACATACTTACCTATACCTACCCTAAAATGAATTTAGCGCATTTTTACATGCATTGTACACATTTTCATGTTGTTTGTTTTTTGAGCTTCAGTTGTATACCTACTACTATTATATGTACCTACTTAAGATAAGTTTAAGCACCCAAATATAACATTTTGCGATACCTGAAAAGGGTGAATAAGTTTTAAAGTGCCTCTGACTTTAGCATAAGACCAAATTGTAACACTTATTTTGGCAAATAAATGTATCTTGTATCTTGTACTTACCACCTATAACAATACATTGCGCATTGAGCTCCGTCGAAGACGTGTCCTGTGAGGTGTCCATCGCTCTATCTCATATGCGTGTAATAGCACCGGCACCCATACCCTTCAAACCGGAACACAGCAACGCGAGCATCACTGCTTGGCGGCAGAAATAGGTGTCAGAACTTCCCAGGATAAACTTTTACACAAATAATCCTACGAGGTACTGCAGGGGTATGCCAATCAAAGTTGAACTGCAAAGTTTTAAATCATGATCAGTTATACTAACTCATAGTTATTCGGTGACTAAATACTGACATTATGACGTCATTTGATGTGTTTTCGCGCATATTTTGCTGTCAAGTGTCTAAAAAGAATGATCACGTGGTACAAAATTGTACCACTGGGTATTCCACCAGAGCCTTCAGCTCCAATCCCTCGCACATTGACATCAAGCTGACGACCAAATCTAAAAGCAAAATCTCACGGTAAAAGGAAATTTATAAAAATACCAGTAAGCCAACTGATTCGAAGTAATCGTACCCTAGTTCCGTAGCACCTGTCGACCATCCCGCCTGACGAGGGTAGGTACAAACGGTACATTATATTTCGCACTTATTTGTCGTAGTTCTGATGTGGGGACGACAGTATGCAGGACCTACATTATTCAATAATAGAAATAATAATAACTTTTTATAATTGATATTATTCATAGTTCAAATATTTTGGACATTTCACAAAGATAATTTATATGTTTAAAAAACTAGAAAAACCGACTTCAGTTTGACTATCGGCTTCATCATCAGATGATGATGATGGCAGTTCATTGGCAATGTTCTAGTGACCGTAAACATCACTAAAAAGCCACAGGAAAGCAAAATACGCAATTTGGTGCACGTGGATGGCATACTTTTTACAGTTATTCTTATTTATAAGCCAAAGTACTGAACCAAGTTTTATGAAAATTGAATGGGACCAACCTGGAAGTATATCCTCTCAGATAAAAAAAGGATTTTTCAAATCGGTTTATAAATGACGGAGTTATGAGGTAACAAAACATTTAAAAAAAACTTAGAACCGAAATTGAGAACCTCCTTTTTTTTAAGTCAGTTGAAAATTACTATAAAGAGCTAACTTTAGCAACTTTTTTATACAACTTAATGATGGAACAAACCGATGACCCACCTGGTGTTAAGTAGTAACCACTGCTGAGCATGTCCACTGAGAACGTGCTCTGAGATGCATTGCACTGAGCACATCCCAAGTACTAAAAATAGGATGTGCTAAAAAAAAATCAATAAAAATATGTTTTCTAAATTGATTTTGATAGGTACCTCTTTCTACCTACATAAACCTCCTGAAGTCTTCATGATTGGCTTTATTTACACCCTGCAAACTATTATCTGTACAAATATTTCAATTTTTTTTAATAAACAATCAAAGACATCTATTTACTTAGCACTTACGTCTTTAAATACCTACAATTTTCTCATACAGCGAATTCATTCGACAATGACATTAAACCTACTACTAACTATTTCCCATCTTCAACTGAGCACGACCAGAGAACTTAGATCTTCCAGAAATGTAGGCAACCAAACATTTTCTAAGAGCATGTGCCTACCGATGGCTCTAACTTAACTGGTGGGGTGTAAGTTCCCGTTTCTTGGTATAATGCGATCCATTAACCTCACGAAGTTAGAGCTAACTTTGCTAAGTTGGTACAGTAGCATTTGTGTTGACCGAAACCGAAATTTGGCTAATCTATGTCACTATGCGTTTTTCACTTAACTGCCTCCGTATTCCAATCTTTTGCTGTCAAGTTATATTTCACTGCCCAGTGTAATTTCTTCAGGTCATTCTTTTTCGACACTTGACAGCAAAATATACGCGAAAACACATCAAATGACGTCATAATGTCACTATTTAGTCACAGAATAACTATGAGTTAGTATGAACTGACCATGATTTAAAACTTTGCCGTTCAACTTTGCAGTTCAACTTTGATTGGCATACCCCTGCTGATCCTGAAACAACGAGCTTTTTTTTATGGCTTCTATCTGTTTAGACAATTTTGCCAGTGTCAGGTTTATGAATTATTTGAATTCAGTTTAGTCAAGTCGAGTCAAGTCGAGTCATACGTCGAGTCATACGTCGAGTCATTTGTTTTGAAGACAAAATGGTGGATTTTCCCTTCAAAACTTGGAAACAAATTCTATCAAATAATAAAAACACATAATACACATTTATTCCAATGCCTCACACTGTATGCTATGACTGCAAGTATTATTGGTTAAAATTCAACCAAAATTAATGAACAATAAAACCAAGAAAAACAATTAAAATAAATGTGCTATGTTGCTTTTACAAATGACAGAGAGATTAATGGGTTAACTGTCTTTTTATTTGTTTGACACATTTTAAAGGCAGTGAAATGAAAACTTGAGGAAGGCCGAAGAAGAAGTGGTTGGATTGTGTGAAAGAGGATATGAATGTGAGAGCAGTAGATTCTGAGTTGACGAATGATAGGAGCGAGTGGAAGAAGAAGACATGTTGTGCCGACCCCGCCTAGCGCGGGATAAGGGCAGGGAAATGATGATGATGAAATGAAAACTTGTCTAATTATGTAACTAGTTCCTACTTACCTAAATAAATAAATAAATAAATAAATATAAATATTCAGGGACATTTCACACAACACCCTCTAGTCCCAAACTAAGCAATGCTTGTAATATGGGAACCAGATGGCTGATAGAATACTTATATACTTTTTTTTTTGTAAATACATACTTATAATACATAGTAACACCCAGACATAGAACAAACATCTATGTTTTCCACGCACAAATGTTTGTTCTTGGTGGGGATCGAACCCACGACCCACAGCACGGAAGGCAGAGCTATTACCGACTGAGCTGTGACGCCTGTCAAATCTGAGAAGAGCTTAAGTAATTATTCGAAAAAACATTCAGAAGCGAAACGAATTTGTCCCCGCACTATGTACCTACCTATGTAGGTACACTCTAATTCCCAAATTGCAGTGATGACACCATCTAATTCACCTGGAACTCAAACTTGGGGTGGGAAATGTCAAAGTTTCCAACAAATTATGCAGATTAGCTCCATCTCATTAGCATGGAGTATCTGGTACTAATTCAGCCAGTAAAGCTACTAACTAAATCATTTAGCTACTGACTAGGTAACTCACTCGCCTTAGGGTGTGCGCACATGGAGTATTTGTGAGCCGTGCTACTGATGTTTGATTTATACATTCCTAAATACATTGCGCGGTCACGCGATAAGGCTTCGCAGTCGAGCCATTATTGCCACACAGTGTAACTGATCCAAATAATGTGTGTAGGTATATGATGCTTTAAAGTCTATATGACCCGGGTTTAAAATCTCTAAAACATAAAAAATACAATAAAGAAAAAAATAATAGCAATAAAAAATATATTTTTTTTTTTTTTTTTTTTTTTTTTTAATTAACCAATACTGTCCCACTGCTGGGCAAAGGTCTCCCCCCTCGTCAAAACTTTATTGCACAAACTAAATATAGAAATTACATGTAAGAAAGAGACATAATATACAAAGTGCAATGGGCGGTCTTATAGCTAAAAGCGATCTGTCATTATTTCAGTAACCAAATTACAGACTTGTTGTTGTCTAATAGATAGATAGATAGATAAGATAGATAAGTTTTTATTTCACACCAAAAAAAACACATAAATTTAAACTAAAAATAGAATAACAATATAGATAAACTAAAAAATAACTAAAATTATAACTATAAATATATGTACATATAATGTGTCTCCGTGGTGGTGAAAAGGCCTAAGCCAAACATATTCTGTAAGGCTTACCGCACACTTTCCAGCTTTTAGCTAGTAGAAAAAGTCCCGCACTCTATTATTTTCCCGTGTGAATAGGTAGGTACGATTTTCCACTCATAAATATGTATAACTAGCCGACCTGCCCCAGTTTTGCCCGGTTAAATTATACGATAGAACTTTACCGGAACAGCTATCTCGTGCAACCCAAAGTACTTAATCCGTTCAATACTATTTTATTATAACAGAATAACATAAAAACACTTATAAAAAATTTTCTTTATGTCTTACCAGATATAAAAAAATTGTTAAATTCTAAAAATAAGATTAAGAATGATTTATTGTGAAACTATGTAAAAGAGATCAAAAGTTTTAACGGCCTACCCATTTCGAGTATACAATGTTTTATACCTAAGTATAGGTTATGTATATCTACTTAAAGTAGGTACTAGCTTCTTAGTGCATCATACTTATAGGTAATGGAAGCAATATCAATATACCTAAATATAATAGTGAAGTAAGCGACCGTACCATAAAGTTGATTAAAAACATGCCTATCACCTCAACAGTCTACCGTAAGTCAAGGCCCATATCCGGCTCGAAGGAACATTCTTTTTGATCTAATTTCTTCGTGAGTGTTATCGACAGGCGCTAATTGCCATCAAAGCTTGGGTCCTTAAAATATTATGTTAGAAATTGGCAGCGAAACGAAGTTACTATAACGCTTTGATCAAAAAATTTGTTTTAGCGTGTTATGAAAAACATTTTTGAGGGTATTTACATCTTAAATTACCAACTTCTGCTACTAAAAGGGAATTTACACTAGGGCATGTTCTGATGTTTGTAATACAGCTGGGCGCTTACCAAATCAAACAAACTGAATCAACAGCCCATTTACACAAATTGATAAAAATCGGAGGTGACTCATTGAATTAGTTTTCACTGTGGATCAGTAAAAGTTTTGTTTTTTAAGAGTTATTGAAACTAATTGTTTTAGACACAATTCATTTATTGAAATTATTAAAATGTAGGCACTGAATGCGTACGAATACAATTTATGTAAAAGTGGTAAATTAATTGTAATTTTACCAAACGATTTTAAAAATGGAGGAGAGTTTTTCATTTTACTTATCGTATCAAAAAACAGAATTCTATGAATACTTATCTTTTAAACTGAAACATTGGTTTGAAGCCAGGCGGGTCAGCCATTTTCAATTTTAGGATTTCAATTTCAGATAAATTATTCTGGAATTAGAAAATAGAATACGACTTTATTTCGTTTTAAATGGATTTAGAGACAATAAAATACCATCTCGCTGTTGAATTTTCACGTGGTATTTTTTGTACACAATAATAGTGATTCTGTTGTTGAATTTTTCTAAACTAACCTAATTTGACAGCACCAAAAATGTTGTCGTCTTTTTCTCATAAACTGAAATGGCAAAGACGGCTGTAGTTTTAGCGGTGTCCAATTAGGTTAATTTATAAAAATGCAACCACAGAATCGCCTCAACACCCTTCGATGATTTCAAGGTTTGATAAATTGCACAAAATTAACTAATTAAAAAAGAAAAATAAGTGCAAAAAAGCGATAAAAAATATACCTACTTAGTAAATCTGGTCTGTAAAGAGTACCTATAATTACAGTGACTTGTTAAGTATTCCACGCTGCCACTACATAAATAAGGTCGGTTAACTTCAGACTATTTCATTTCTACTAATTGTAGCGCAATGCATTTTATGAATAAGCTACCAGCTGCCTTATCGCCAAGTCTAATGGTAATGGAGTTCAAAAACTTTCTAAATCCTGGTGGTATAATCATATTTTTGTTATATCGATTTTTGATAGCCGTCTGTGAACTGCTCACAGCGTAATACAAAGATCACTTTTAATTACTTTTATTACCTTTATCTACCTAATGTATGTTTTGCGGGAAATAAAGATTTTTTCATTTTCAATTTGAGCATATTTCTACTTTTAATAATCTAGGTAGACGGTAAATTAAATTGTCGTGGTCACAACCACGACTACCAAACCTTTACTTATATTTTGTGGAGTAGAACCCCCAGAAACTGTATTGACCGAGCAGCACCATGTACTCTGGGGAATTCCACTATGTCTCAAGTCCCACGCGATGCCTTTTCAGATCCATTTGTGATGTTGGGTTTTCGAACTGACAAAGGACAATTTATTGGAATACAGTACGTTCTATATTTTTTTTCTGCACGTTTTCTATGTAATAGTAATCTAGCAAAGTGCTAATGAGGAGCTAATTCCATATATTTAGTACGAGACGATTTCACACCGTGATGTGGACGATCACGATATTTTTGTATCGTGGCCGGTGTGCAAATGCGGTGAGTTAATTCAAAAGTTCAATAGTTATGATAAAAGGGCACTAACAACGACACGACACAAACGATATCCTGGGGAGCTAATTTCATACATTTAGTACTAGACATTTTATATCGTGTCGTTGACGACAACGACATTTTTTCGAGCAGCTACAATGACGTTATGTCAGTATCGTGTAGGTATCGTAAACATGGTAACAAGTAGGTGTTAAAGATTGCAAAAGAGTGTAAAACACCGTTTTTTAACAGCCATGTGCAAAAGGCGCTTAAAAGCTGACTCTTGCAAAGTTAGGAAAACATAAAAAGCATTCGATCTACCTTCGATAGAAATCCACTTGTTAGGATAAAGTAGACTAGACTAACAGGATTGCACCTCGCGCCTCGCGCTGCCAATTAGAAAGCTAATCCACTATTGCTGGTCTCCGCTCCAATCTACGTCGAACGGGAACAAGGATCATTCTTACTGGATATGAATTTGTGTAGTGAATAAAATTGGCACGGTTACAATGGAACTGCATTCGTGCCACCAGTCGGGGCGAACGGGAATAAACGTACTGTGTAAATCCTGACGAATGTATCTAGACCAACCTATTAAGGTTTTTAAGGTGCAATATATTAACAAAATTGTATTTATCAATAAGTAGTTATTAAATAAAAATAAATAATAATTGTAAAGAGCGGTAAGCAGTGATGCTCGCATTGCTGTGTTATTTGAAAGGTAAAGTCACTGTTCAGCATTTTATTTTCAGACTATTATTTACTTGCTGTTTTTTTCCTGGTCAAATAACTTCCATCATTAATAGTAATGTCATAGTGATCACATTATTTTTACCTAAAAACCATGACAGAGTTTTTTGGACACCATAGTGCATGTCTTAGACAAGAAAACCTATTGATATTTCTTTCTGGGCGTCTAGTAAGGGAACCCAATAAGTAAATATTTATTTTGATAAGATATTAGACGATTTGAATAAATAATTATCCTTGCCAATGCTCTTGACCAAACTGACAGTGCCAAAACCGAACTAAGACAGAACTAAGACCCAACTTTGTGCGGGGTTGCCATTCTAAAGTTATTCTTGAACAATCAGATTGCAGTTAGACTGCTTGATCGATTGTTATTCTAAGGGGAGGTTGGAGAAAAATGATACCAAGAGGCCTTTTTGTTATAAAAATAAAGATATTTTTGACAGTAAATTTGTAGGTACCGAGATTTTTCTTACCTCAACTACACCTGAATTGAATATTAAAAACTCAGTTTTCTTTTGCTCGGTACATCGAAAAATTATTAATATGTAATTTTGGATGACTACCGTCATTAAAATTATGAGCTTTTTTTTTAATATAGGCGTATTAGCAGCAAGCCTGTACAGGTAAATATTTTTTTATGTGAAGTTTAGTTATAAATAATTAAATCGAACCACCCAAACTTTGACTTCAATTATTTAGAACAAAGTTCAATAGACAATAATATTAAATTAAATTCTAAAGTATAGATTACGTGTCAAAGTACTCGTAAAGTTTCTTATCGCAGACATTAAGATTGGAAACTGACGGAGTTTTACAAAACAAGCTTTGTTCTAAACGAGTGGGTGGCTAAATTAATTTGACCCCCTTTTGTGACACTTTTTTTAATTATATAAATCTCATTAGTACTTCAAGGTGTTTTAGAAAACATATTGTGAGCAATACCAAGTTATTGTGAACGTAACATTAACACCGTGTGGCAACTCCGGAATTTTATTTAATATTTTCACTTATTAAAAAAATCGAAAGTATTTTACAACCCTTTATCAGCGGTATTCTCATTGAATGTTGTTAGGTTATATTATTTTTTCAGAAAACATTTGCATGAATAATAAAAATAACAATATTCTATATTCTCTAAATTAAATTTATAAAACCCCCGAATTGTGGACTGCTTTTCATCAAACATAGCTAAGAACACTCCCGACTAATTCAACTTTCAAACAAAAAAACAAAATCAAAATCGGTTTATCTGTTCAGGAGCTACGTTGCCTCAGACAGACACACACACAGACACGTAAAACTTATAACACCCCGTCGTTTTGGCGTCGGGGGTTAAAAAGTTGTAATTATTTAAAAAAAATTAAACACATAGATAGATAGATAGATAGATTACATAGGTACTATGATGTAGTAATAAGCCATATATTACGCGGCCATGATGTTTAATATTCGTCCAAGCGATTGATACTTTGAATATACGTTAGTGCCCCTCTTTCCCCTAACTACCGAAGTTTGAAGTCAGTTACGAGCGATTCAAGTGACTTAATCGTATGGAAAATATTGATTTTACATATGCTCATAACTTTAACGTCGGAACGTTTAATATTTACGATCTATGTAGTACTAGGGGTCGGGTGAAACATTCAAACACGTTGAGTAAACTTTACCCCAGAGTAAAATTTACTTTACACGAAATTATGGCGATGGGTAAAGTCACACAACCTTCTCGCTCGCACATTAAGATAAGGTTTATTTCAAGTCACTAACAAAATAGTTACAATTTATGTTGGCTTAATATTAGATTGACTACGTGAGTACAAAAACGGTCGCCACTCAGCATGAGCTATAGTAGCTTGTGACTACTATAACGCTGGTCTTCCGTGACGCCAGAACCTAAGTAGCGGCAGCAACAGCGGTACACACACAACTTCTCATACAACGTGTAACGCATTGTCCCTATAATCCAAAAAGGGGCTGATTCAGACCAAGCACCTGAATAGATTGGCATGTGCAAAAGTTGAATACAAATTGTTGGAAATTTCCATTTTTTTTTTAATTTTTTTTGTCTTAGATGTTTGCGACCACTTTTAGTTTTTATTTACTTTGCGTATGTATTCAGCCTGTTAGTACACATGCTCACGCACCCTCATATCACATCGCACCCACACATAGACACTTTAACACGTGTGCAATGTTTTTTTTTAAGGAAACTTTAAGACGCTATTCATGAATGAGAAACTTAGAAATATTAAAAGTCGTAGAACAAATGTTGTTTGCCATGACGTGTAGAATAACCCCCTTTCGGACTTATAGGGGCATTATGTTACACCTTGTATATATATGTTAAAAATTCAAAAAGAAAGGTCTGGTAAAACACATTCAAAAGTTAAAATTAAAAACGAAATTACATTAAACTAAATTAAAACAAACAGAAAGGACATCGGTACAAACAAAAACATTTCAACAGTTTATAGATATAATACATAATAAACTCACTGAATGTAGTAATGCAAAATTGCAGCTTCACGGCTTAGAGAATAACATTAATAAATTGTGAAATATGTTAGCTGAGTAATGTGTTGCATATTTACTTAAGTACCTAGTATTAAGACTATCAACCTTCCTACCTACTTACGAAATTATAGTTTAAGCTCATTATAAGTGGACTGTAAAGTTCTTCGATGAGTATAATAAAGTTATTTAAACCGACAATGCAAAAGTTCAGCAAAAAAGTATAATTTTGATCCAAACGAATTTTCTGACAAAAAAATGTTTGCACATTCGTGCAAATTTTTGGTACACATTTTTTGGTCGGAAAACTAATTATTCCTGTGTATTTCCACACGTGGAAAGCCCGTTTCACGAGTGTTGAATCATTTCCAAATTATAGCTTGGTCGAAAGCTATTTCCGAAGTGAAACGGCTACAGCGACCTACCATAGTATAACTAGTAGAAGTAAATCAAGTTATGTCATCATCATCATGAGTCAGCAGAAGTTCACTACTGTGTAAATTTTTTCAGAAAAACGACTGAGCCTCCTCTATCCACCGCTTTTCCGAGATCTAATGTAATTAACGAGAGGTCCGTTCTACGCTTTGCCTTCCGCTTCGCAGTCATCATTCGAGAACCTTTTTTCCCAACGGTCAAGTTACAGAAAGTGAATGGGTGCCAAAGTTAGGTTAATGTTTAAAAATAACCTGGATTAAAACTTCTGGTAAAGACCATATAAAACAAGCTTGAAATAGTCCATAAAAAAATTCACTTGCTTTTAATTTAAACAAAATTATAATGTAATTTTCAGTTTTCTTGATACTGGGGCTAACTGGGAACGGTAAAATAGCATTCCCAATTGTCACCAATCGGAACATCACCAGTAATGGCAAATAGGACTCATTCTAAAAACAATTCCCAGTTGTCACCACTGGGAACTGAGAAGGTACTGGGAATGACTCTTTTATTTGTAGATGAAGCACTGTCTGTAATTATACTATGGCGTGTCGGCCCGCGATGACTAGTTAGAGTTTGACCCATTTATGACACGTTGGTACATAGTCTGTACCCGTGGCTATGGGTCAAATACGGGTCTTATTTATTCAGCAAGAGTTTCAATCGTTGTGGAATTAGTTCATAAATATTTATGGATTTTCGCAGTGTTGTTCAAAAATGGGTTCTGCGCAAATACTTCAAAAGGACCAAAATCCGATGTGACTACCTAAGCGTGGTCTCTACTGAAACAGTAAAAAACTATTACATACCTAGAATTTATTAACTTAAATGAAAAATACTTGAGTAAATGCAAGGTAAGTTAAAGTTGCAAAAGCTATTTCAAGGAAGGTGGTGAATTTCTCAGTCGACTGTCTCGTCCGCAACAAATAAAACTCAACAGAACAAAGAGAGGAAATGGTCTTCAGTTTAAGGCGTGGTCTGACAGTAAGAGATTTTTAATGTGTAAAATGTAAACAATGTTTTGGATAAGTAGGACAAAGTCAAAGCCGATATCAGACTGGGGCGCCGGGGAATCCGACTATACACTTCTCTGTCTCACTGGTATGGACAAAGTTAAAGATAAGATTTAGACAGGCGTCACAGCTCAGTCGGTAATAGCTCTGCCTTCCGTGCTGTGGGTCGTGGGTTCGATCCCCACCAAGAACAAACATTTGTGCGTGGAAAACATAGATGTTTGTTCTAAGTCTGGGTGTTACTATGTATTATAAGTATGTATTTACAAAAAAAAAAGTATATAAGTATTCTATCAGCCATCTGGTTCCCATATCACAAGCATTGCTTAGTTTGGGATTAGAGGGTGTTGTGTGAAATGTCCCTGAATATTTATATTTATTTAATGATTTCAGGTAACTGTCTTATTATACTTAGTTCGATACAAAGTATATCTGCCCCCGTATTCCAATCTTTTGCTGTCAAGTTATATTTCACTGCCCAGTGTAATAATTTCTTCAGGTCCAGTGGTACAATTTTGTACCACGTGATCATTCTTTTTAGACACTTGACAGCAAAATATGCGCGAAAACAAATTAAATGACATCATAATGTCACTATTTAGTCACAGAATAACTATGAGTTAGTATGGACTGACCATGATTTAAAACTTTGCAGTTCAACTGAGATTGGAATACCCCTGCGGTATTTCCAATGCTTACTTTTTTTTATCTATGTGTGGGGTAGCTCATCTTCCAATTACACGAGAGTCGGGATTACCCTTGCTCCGGTTTGCAAAACGAAGGTATCTAGTTCACATTATTCCAAGAAAGCATGGTCAAAATGTGCACAGTTGCAGAACCCGTTGGTTGTATTTGGGTTGATTACATTATGTCAATGTGTGAAATGGTAATATTTAAGCTATCTCCGTAGCACTCAGATATATCCAGATAGAAAGAGAGGGACGATGTCTCTATGACGTGTGCGAGCCACAAACAATATTATAGCACTTTGCTACGACGTGCTACGGCGCTACGCTTGTAGGCACATCGCTACGCCGAGCTACATTCCAGAATAAGTTACCCGCTATAATTCAAACCAAACTAAACACTGAGGGCCCCTTGGAATTATTAATACCCCACAAGTGACCAAGTGACGTACAACTTTACGGTAAATGCCCTCTTTGTGTCGGTGGGATATATAATTACCTTTGCACTTCAAGGGATGCATTTACACCGAACGTTTTAGATCGAACTACTTAAAACAAAGTGTTACAGATGGGCTTATTTAACCACCTTTTTAATGTAAAATTATCATTCTACTTAAAATAAACATAGCAAAAAAAAAAGTACTCGCTTATAAACTTTATCGTATGCTTCAAAAACCCATCAATAAATTTGTTAACTTTTATTAACTCTATGTATTTTGATGTGAGCACTAGGTCTGAAGATCATTTCGACGAAAGGTAAACCACCCCTAGAATTCCTTGATTTTATTAAGTATCTAAAAAAACCTAATAAGCCTTTATAAAACTTATAATAAGCAAGTCCAAATAATATTTGACACGTGTTTTGTCTGTAATTTTTTTTTATAATTTGTTACAAATTACACATTCATAATAAAATATATACATATATTAAAATAACTCTCTTAAAATGCTAAAGAAAAAAATCTACATCGCCTGTAAAATTCTAATTCTAAATTCAGCGTTTACATCAAAATATATCTTGCCTATTCCCGTTGTGAAGAACAATGTAAGGTATCCCAATATTACCTCGGGATCTAAACCAGGAATTTGGCCTTTCGTGGTAACGCTCAAGTATGCTGACTGGGAGTAATAAATACTAACCAAGGGTCCCTATAAATACCTATCCCACGCAATGGTTAGTCTTGCCTTTCTTCATAATCTTATGTAAATAGCGGCTGTATAAATACTGTCATTAAGGGTCAATTTACTGTAAAAATAGCAACGGCTTTGTTGCTTTTTAATCCCACTAATAGTATAATGTGAAAGTTTAGATGTTTGGGTATTTTTGTTTCAATCACGTCAAACTGAACCGACTTGGATGAAACTTGGAATATAACCGTTCATAGCCCGGATTAACACTTGCAATTTTATCCCAAATAATTAACAGCCCCCGTATGCCAATCTTTTGCTGTCAAGTTATATTTCACTGCCCAGTGTAATTTCTTCAGGTCACGTGGTACAATTTTGTACCATGTGATCATTCTTTTTAGACACTTGACAGCAAAATATGCGCGAAAACATATCAAATGACGTCATAATGCCACTATTTAGTCACAGAATAACTATGAGTTAGTATGAACTGACCATGATTTACAACTTTGCAGTTCAACTTTGCAGTTCAACTTTGATTGGCATACCCCTGCAGGGCGTACAGGATAAAATAGACTAACGAGATTAGCAGCGCCAATAAAACATACTTTCACCACATGAGAGGACGATATCACGTCAGTTGCTTCACAGGGTCTAGTACGAGTTTTTGGGTAAAAAACGGTACACGCGTATGAAGTCGCGGTTAACATCTAGTCGTAAATATAAGTAGCTAATACCAAAAATAAAAACAGGCACTGAAAATTCATTATACTCGAGGTCTCTGTTAATGCAAAACACAACAGAAAAATATTTCCTCGATAAAAAAGTCTAAATTTATATATTTTTATACCATCAAAACACAGGCTGTTTTCGCTTGACTTCAAAAAAAGTTGACTGATCCGATACACTTTTTAAACGAACCACTCGGCCGATGCAGCTTTTTCCGCTTGAAAAATTGGAGAGAACTCCCTGAGGGTAAAGAGGTAACTTTAAATGTTTATTTTTTACTGGCCTCATCGTTTGAAACGGTTTGCAAATAGCTCAAATGTTTCACGCTATTCATAAATATTTTTTACCAAAATAAGAGGTTCTCAAATCGTTTGTATTTTTTTAAATGTTTGTTACTTCAAAACTCTGTCATTTAAAAACCGATTGAATATTGTTTTGTTTGATTGGATATTTCAAATTGGTCCCATAGAAATTTCATCACAATCGGTCCAGTAGTTTGATTTTTTTATCCAAATGGATAGTGCCTAGACAAGCCATACCTTGGCTTTAAGGCACTATATAATTTTAAACATGTGTAATTTTTGAAATAATAATAAATAAATAAATAACAAGATAAATATGCAACGACGTGCACGAAATTGTGTATTTTGTTTTCCTGACTTTTAGTTGTGTTTACGGTCACTAAAATATTCCCAATGAACTCCCATCATCATCTGATAATGAATTCAGAAGATTCAATTCAATTCAATTAATTAACACGATGTTAAAACCATATACATTAATTAATACTAATAGTCAAGAAATAGATAGATAGATAGAAAATACTTTATTGCATACCTTAACCTGGGGACTACTATAACATACAAAACAAAACTTAACAAATGGTACAATGGGCGGTCTTATCGCTAATGAGCGATCTCTACCAGACAACCTTGTACGGTTGTCAAATTGTCAGATAGTCAAATTGAAGACGGTTTTCCAAATTATTTAAATTTGTATATTAAGATATTGATTATATATTTTTAAAACTCTAATAAATAAAAAGAAAATTATGACTAATACAGTATTTACAATATTTATAATATGTACAAAATACACATGAAGCAGTCGAGCTATCTACACACCGTTGCAAACGATTTATAGATAGCTCAACTGATCCAAATCAGTACCAATCGGAAGCGTGCCCAAGACACTGGCTGCATTGCCGCGCTGAATAGCAATGCTGATTCGCTGGCCCAGATAATCACCAGCCCTCGGGTCACGCGTCGCTGCGACTTGATATTGATTAATTTTCTATAAAGTAGATTATAAACTTGTCTAGGACCCTATATTTCCCTTATTCAGCGTTCATAAGAGTATGGCAATAAAATGCCTATTTGCTTGCTTACCGATTTCCCCCGAATGTCTCGGAATTTCCTCAAAGTGAGCACGTGCTCAGAATAAGCAATGACGTCACAGTTCATTGCACACACAGAAATAGGTTGGGTTCAAACGTTTGACAAAGTTCGATTTCCTGCAGTTAGATTCACTATAGCAATGGTTTTACCTGCAGGGGTATGCCAATCAAAGTTGAACTGCAAAGTTGAACTGCAAAGTTTTAAATCATGGTCAGTTCATACTAACTCATAGTTATTCTGTGACTAAATAGTGACATTATGACGTCATTTGATGTGTTTTCGCGCATATTTTGCTGTCAAATGTCTAAAAAGAATGATCACGTGGTACAAAATTGTACCACGTGGCCTGAAGAAATTACACTGGGCAGTGAAATATAACTTGACAGCAAAAGATTGGCATACGGGAGCTGGTCTGAAGACCGTGGGTTCGAATCCCGATCGGTCAACGAAAGATCTTGTCTCTAGGGAGGAACATTCGGTAATAGAAATAAATTATATGGATATATTTTTTGAACCGCCGACGCAAAAACGACGGGTTGTTGTTATAAGTGTGGTGTAATTTCAGTGAGGTCATCGTTATAGGCAGTGGTTACCGCTTGACATCAGGTGGGCCGACGGCGGGTTCAACAATTTAGTTGTATCAAAAAAACATATATTTATATTTGGTTGTCTGAATCGCATGGTTTAATAAAAATTGTAGACGCGTAGAAACACATGAAACCTGTTAATTTTTTTTTCCTTTAAACTCCTAGTATAAGTTCTTAGCTGTAAGCTTTGTTGGACACTGTACCTTATTTATGGTAACTAACGAAATAGTTCCAGAACCGTTTCCAAGGTAATAATTCAACAAGTCCTAGGGTTTAATTTCGTCATTCTACCTCACAGCGCAAAAGGTATCTGCTTCACTTCTCAAGAAGACTCTATTTGGGGTCAGCAACGCGTTTGTAATACCTCCTGTATTGCAGGCATCTATAGGCTACGGTAACCGCTTCCCATCAGGCGGGCCGTATGCCTACCTAAGTTATATAAAAAAATATTATCAAAAAGCAAAACAGTGGTTGTTTAATGATCGCGAAAGAAACATAAATCAAAGTCGAAGTAGCGGTTAACAGCTAGTTTAATATAAGTAGGACACAATGACAAGAAGAAGACTAGCCACAGGCCACAGGTCAGGTTATACACCCAATACAACCAAAACTACGCTACATACAATGCAGTGAATCGTTGGAAAGGGAGCGCAATAGGCGCTCGCAGCTCATCCTACACAAACGCGCTGTCGTCCCTCTCGCACGATTCGCAACGTTCAACTTCTACTAGTTCAAAGTCCAAACAGTATAGGTCGACGTGTCTTCAACTGTACTCAGAAACTTGAAGCAGCTATCTTAAATAAGCTGTACAAAGGGACCCAACAATATCCAACAGCATTACAGCTACTCCGTTCCTCTCGGTTAATTATGAATAAATCTCGTCTTCTGCGATGCTTGTCACAAAGGGGCGACTATCTATGGAAGGCACTATCTATACTTTCTGGTATCTTCAGTCACTACTTAAAGGATTTCAAACCGGGTCATAAGATCGTCGGAATAAAAGATAGAGATAGATAGAGATAGGGCAAATGTTATTTGGTACTGACATCAGGTGAGCCCGATGGCCCACCTGATGTTAAACTTTGTGACTTGTTCCAACATTTGGTTGTATAAAAAAAACAGATTCAAACTTTCATTCACTTTCATAGGGCAATGTGTCCCTTTTAGCTTCCCTTTGAAGTACGAGGTATTCCTCAACAGATAAACGCAGGAGGTACGATTTCACGCCTACTTACATACGCAAATAATATCTAACTTTAGCTCAAACAAGAATTTACGCTAAGTAGATTCAAAGTATTCAAGTTGGAGTAACTTGAGTATATTTTGCGGGAGTTGGGTTAATATCGGGGGATAACTTGCACTGAAAGTTAAATCTTGTTTAATCAGGTTTAACCGCGGACTTGAAGAATTCTTTTGCGCGATCGAGCGCCAAACTCATATTCTATAATTATGAGGATTATTACGTCGAGTAATATCCACGCATAGCGTCTTTTCGTATAGTCAGTTATAAACGAACGAACTCTTTTTTATATTATATAGAATATAGAATATAAAATGTCCTTTGGCCACAATCTCACCTGATGGTAAGTGACGATGAGGCCGACGATGGAGCAGGACAGTCTAGAAGACACCTTTTCACTCTTGCCTTGAAAAGACCCAGATTATATTTCTCAAGAAAGACAGAAGACGGCAACGAGTTCTATTCCTTGGCAGTTCGCATAATGAATGTAGATCCAAAACGTTTGGTGCGAATGGGTGGAATGTTTACCAAGTATGGATGGTATGACTCTTTCACCAAAATATAAATAAGTAATGCAATTCTAATTGCGTCTGTGAGAGCAGCTATTTAATTAGACATTTTTACGGAGTCTGCTTTCTGTACTTGTACTATTCTGTGGTAAAAACAATTGTGGTGCAACTTGGTCGAGCTTATTATAACTTCAAACTGGTTCGTAATTTGGACGAATTGACGAGTTCTAACTTTTCACATTTGCTAAGTGATTTAAAAAGTTCAAGTTTTTTTTATTGCGCTTTGAAATCACAAAGCGAATTGTTTTCTGCCGAATACATTATTGGCAATTTGTTCACGAAATAAAATTATTGTGTTTTGGCAATGTTTTAAGTCAAAACAAATTCTATTACACTTGTAGCTACTTTGTCCGCAAGCCATTCTTCATGTAAATTCGGGATAAAAAGTAGCCTATGAGTTAATCCAGGTTACGAACTATATATTTATTCCAAGTTTTATCTAAATCGGACCTGTAGTTGCAGCGTGATCGAAACACAACATCTAAACTTTCACATTTAATATTATTAGGATAGGATTAAAAGTTATTCAGAATGCCTTATGACAGACTTGAGTTTGTATAATGAGGCAATACATTGGGTACCACTTAACATCAGGTGCACCATCTGCTTGTTTCATCACTTAATCTCATAAAAACTGTAGTAGATAAGGAAAGAAAAATACGCGTGGAAACGCGACAGGTAAGATCGTCGGAAAAAGGTAGTTTTTTGAGGGTATCACGTCCTTGAGTGGTGTTCAGTTCTTGATATACCTACTCACTCTGATCCGCCAGTATTTTTACAGAATTAGGATGAAAGATAAAGGCTAGTTAGGTACGCGTAGAAATTGAAGAGAGCTTACAATAAAGATTGTGTAGGTATTTATTTATCGCAAAGTTTAAAAGGTTGGGTGTAACAGATGTTTGCGTTTCAATCACGATGAAACTGATGATACGATTTAGATGAAACTTGGAATATTTGGAGTACGTTTTCTGGATTAACACATAGCCTACTTTTTATCCCGAGAAATAATAGGACGAACGAAACGCGGACAAAATCGCGGGTGGAAGGTAGTTGTAAAATAAATATTTATACTTTGTTTTGTTTTAACAGAGCGCACAATATAAAATAGTTTAAGTAAATAAGCTTGATATTTTTCATCAATTTTAAAAGTAAAAGTTACTCCTACCTATCTTCACAAAACAAACACGTCTCAAAGTTTGAAAATAGCACAACGTAAACAGCTCGTTTTAAAAATAAACAACGAAAAAGATCTATCCAATCATGACTTGTATTTTTGTTATAAAATATATTTTTGTTATAACTGTCGCATGCGAAGGATTTTAGTAACCAAATATTTGATGTCTTATTTTACGTAAGGATTCATAAAAAATATTCTAGCTTTTGTAAGTTACCAAAAACACATTGCAGCCGACGAACACCTGTCGACCATAATTTAGGGGTACACTGAAAATCAGCGCTACACGGACATAATGTCCGTGCAGCATTCATGCTGAGTGTACCCCCTTTGCCTTAGAGAATTAATCTATGTATCTAATTTTAATATAGCTCGTAAGCTCTAAAGCAATAAATGTTTTTTCTTTCTTTCTTTCTTTCTTTCAAGTATAACAAAATAAAAAGAGTGGAAGTAGGTACATCTACATTATCCTGTTGATAATTGTTTAGTTTACATAGATTATATGTATCAGCATGGATAAAGCAAGATAGTCACAAAATGCGAAAACATCAATACAGACCTTAACCTATAAAATGTCAAAGCTCATGCTAACCCCCCGGGGCGCCATCAACCCGAACTTAGGAAGCTATTACAACCTTATTGAATCAGAGCGGTCGGAGGTGACAACCCTGTCTCACAGTAAATGCGAGTTTGATGGCTACAATTTTCTTATCAAACTAGATAAGTTTCGAAATATATCAGAGTAAATGGATTAGGTCAAAAAAATGTCCCTAAGTGAAAAGTTTTGTAGAATTTACGTATTCGTCTTATTTCTTCTTCTTTTTTTAAATATGACCTCTGTCCGTCATTTTGACACAATTGTGCCTATGTCAAGTGAATTATTTCAAACTAGCAGTTACCTGCGACTTCGTACGCGTCTACAGTTTCCGTGTACATTATATTATCTGTGCGTGTACCGAGCGGATACTTCTTTGAGACACTTGACATTACACCTCATTACACCGAACTCGTACCTACTGGAATGTCAAACGCTAGTCATTAGACCAAAGAGGTAGTACTACGCCTTGTCAAACTGACGTGACATGACATGACAATTAAATCCTCTTGCCAATTGGCGCTGCTAATCCTTTTCGTTCATTTTATCCTGTAGATACTGTTAATTATTCGAGATAAAAAGTAGCCTATATGTCAATCCAGGTTACGAACTATATATATGCCAAGTTTCATCCAAGTTGGTTCATTAGTTTTGACGTGATTGAAACACAAACATCCAAACATCCAAACATCTAAACATCCAAACATCTAAACTTTCGCATTTATAATATTAGTAGGATAGGATAGGATAAGTTTAGTCATTTGTCAATTCGGCTGTCGTTTGTTTTGAAGACAAAATGAATTTTCCCTTCAAGACTTGAAAACGAATTCCATCAATAATAAAATCACATATTATACACGTTTATTACAATGATTAAAATATATGAGCTATGTTGCTTCTGTAGATGACAGAACTCGAATCATGTTCCTACGTCAAAAGTTTTTTTAGAAAAGTTGACGTATAAACAGTAAAAAGAGTTATAAACGTTACCTATATTATAGAAATGATAATTTTGACTTTCTTATGTTATTGTAGATCGGAACTTTATGTTGACTACATATTGTTAGAAGAATTGTGTTAAGGTATCAACAACAGAAAATATTTCAGGGCGATTTTTTTTTCTAACTTGAATAATACCTCAGAATCGATAAGAAAAAGAATTCAAAAACTGGCGCCAAAAACTAGAAACTACGTTCTGGATTGGTATGCCAATCAAAGTTGAACTGCAAAGTTGAACTGCAAAGTTTTAAATCATGGTCAGTTCATACTAACTCATAGTTATTCTGTGACTAAATAGTGACATTATGACGTCATTTGATGTGTTTTCGCGCATATTTTGCTGTCAAGTGTCTAAAAAGAATGATCGCGTAGTAGGTACAAAATTGTACCACGTGACCTGATGAAATTACACTGGGCAGTGAAATATAACTTGACAGCAAAAGATTGGCATACGGGGGCAGTTCGAAAATTGAATGTAAATATGAATCGCTAGCGAGTTGCAAATATCAAATATTGGACACAAAAATATAAATAAAAACTAGTTACATACTGTTATTGTTTTTTTTTATTTGCAATTCGGTGATTCACGTTTCGACTACGTCCGTACGTTGTTTCCGAGCTTTATATATCAAGTAAGTAATGACAAATGCTCGCAAAAATTTCAATATTTTGTATGGACTCATATTTCATAGACTTACATTTATTATTTTTAAAAATAATAAGTATTTTTTATTAATTGAAGAAAAAACTGAATGTGACATAATATATTTTATCAAAATACGGAAGGAACCGCTAGTTTTCAGTCAAAGTCAGTCTATATTCATCGGTGCTGAATGAGATTTAACCAAGAAACGACAGGCCCTAATGAAATTTGTCTCTCAAACGTGGGTAAAGTCTGACTACGCGAAGGCTGCAACGGAATACAGTTCTTAAAACGTTTGAACATGGGTTTTTATACCTCAATAACTTTCGTGGTCAAGCAATATCATTAGTAAATGATGAGACAAAGTTTCAAAAATGTTTTATGACTGAAAATCTGACTAATATTATAAATGTGAAAGTTTAGATGTTTGGATGTTTGTGTTTCAATCACGTCTAAACTACTGAACCAACATGGATGAAACTTAGCATATATATAGTTCGTAACCTGGATTGACACATAGGCTACTTTTTATCTCGAATAATTAAATAAATAAATAAATATTCATGGACTTTACACACAACGCCCTCTAGTCCCAAACTAAGCAAAGCTTGTAATATGGGAACTAGATGGCTGATAGAATACTTATATACTTAACAATATTAATTAACAGGATCTACAGGATAAAATGAACGAAAAGGATTAGCAGCGCCAATTAGCAAGAGGATTTCATTGTCATGTCATGTCACGTCAGTTTGACAGGGCGTAGTACTACCTCTTTGGTCTAACAACTAGCGTTTGACATTCCAGTAGGTACGAGTTCGGTGTAATGAGGTGTAATGTCAAGTTTGTCAAAGTATCCGCTCGGTACACGCAGAGATAATAAAATGTACACGGAAACTATAGACGCGTACGAAGTCGCGGGTAACTGCTAGTTACAAATATAACAGTATTTCAAAACTCTTTGTTTGAAGTAGAGCTATGATTATGATCCAATAATATTAGATCATTTTGTAATTCTGAAAATGTGAGCTGTGAAAATGTGTGCTTATGATTGTAAATTGTCAAATCATTTTCGCAGTACTTTCTGCTCCGTAACTATAAAACGCCTTTTACTTAGATTTTCAAATGCTGCTGTTTTGACTGATGCGAGCTTAGCGTGGTCAAACTATAGCTCTAAAGCTTCTCTTTGAGGAGACTGGGTAACCGGATTGGCCTCTGACTTTTCGTCCCGTTAGTTTCCAATGTATTTTAACTTTCAAACACTCATGCTTTTCGTGATTTACCGAATGTGGAGTTTTTTAAACTCATATATTTTTCACTAAAGGTTTGACTTAGGTTTTTTTTATTTTAAAGACAGTGCTATTTAGCCAACTTGTGCTGTGAAAAAAAAATAAATGGTAAAATATCTATCTAATTAGCTAAGTATATTTTATGCTATTAACAGCAGAAAATATTGGAGTATTAAAATTTATACATTGTACAATAGCTTTAATTGTTTCTTTTGTATCCTGTTTCTTCTTTGTGTACAATAAATTGTTTATCTATCTATCTATATTTAAAATACTAATAGCATCAAAAGTAGGTTATTCATAATTTCTAAATAATAATTATTATTAGATCTGCATTTGCGTTTTTTTCTAAAAAAAAAACTTGCGTTAATTAATCAGTCAAACGTTTGATATTTCTATGTCTGAAAGATTTTCTACATGAAGTAAAAGCTTGTGAAAATATTATCATTCAGAATTCCACATTACAGCCTTTCATCGTCGAAGCGAATTGGTTGCGTGAATAAATATTAAAATGTATTTACATAGCTATCTACGCGAAAGGAATTTGTAATTCCTAGGAAATATGCTTCATTTCTTTGAAGTTTAATAAATAGTTGGAAAAATGTCATGGGTAATTTTACATGCTACACTATGTTAGTAGTTTTCATTTTCTTTTCAGTAAATTGAATATTCTGCGCGTATGTTTCAGTGCATTTTCATGCAAATACTCTCCGCCATATCCTTACGGATTGTATATTTCAAGCATTCCTTTCTTACTACAAACTACAAAAGGGTCTAGCTTTTTAGAACGACAAGGTATTTGTGTGTTTATCACAAAAAGGCGCATGATATTTTTTAGAACGGCTGTCATTGAATCTATAGATATAAAAACAAGAACATGACTATTAAATCACTTTTCCTCGTAAAATGGAACATCCCTCATAAAAGTAATTCCCCTGCCTTAAAACGCAAGGTAATATTTTAAGATCTTATCTCGTAATCCATTCATTAGTCTTGGAGGAAATTACGAAGCCTTTTAAATCTATACGGAACATTTCAACTTATTTATTTCGTCTCATTTTTTACAATCCGTGCTTTAAGGCGGGCAATAGCCGTAATGCATTCATAGAAAACACGCAAATATTATTTTTTTTTTTATTTATAAATAAATATTCGTGGACTTTACACACAACGCCCTCTAGTCCCAAACTAAGCAAAGCTTGTAATATGGGAACTAGATGGCTGATAGAATACTTATATACTTTTTTTTTGTAAATACATACTTATAATACATAGTAACACCCAGACATAGAACAAACATCTATGTTTTCCACGCACAAATGTTTGTTCTCAGTGGGGATCGAACCCACGACCCACAGCACGGAAGGCAGAGCTGTTACCGACTGAGCTGTGACGCCTGTCAATATTTTAAAAGAGTGTACAAGTAAAACAAAAAATTTACTACAAGAATCTCTTTGAATTCTCTTAATTAGCCCAATTATTCCATTTTTAAAATTACCTTGAAAAGTTAAAGTTGTCAAAGTTCTTCTTCTTTTCTTATTTATGGCCTCTGTCCGTCATTTCGACAGACATTTTTGCCAGTGTCAAGTGAATTAATTATTTTATGTTTTAACTGATTGAGAACCTCTTTTTTGAAGTCTTAAAAATACGGATCCGAAACCAACAAATGGTAAGAGGGTCATCTTCTATTAACATAATATACTTGACTAGCAGTTACCCGCGACATCGTTCACGAAAAAAAACCTTTAAAAAAATAGCCTATGTGTTCCAGGTTACGAACTATAATATATTCCAAGTTTCATCCAAATCGGACCAGTAGTTACAGCGTGATTGAAACACAAACATCCAAACATCTAAACTTTGACATTTATAATAGTAGTGGGATTCTCAGCCGATCTATATCTCATTCTATACCTCCATCGATCGTTTAATCTCAAGATTTCCCAGAGCCGGGTATTGTTCTGCGAGAACTGCCGCTGCATTGTTCGATGCAGTGTTCATCAGTTACTTGTTGGTATTGTCGCTTCAAAGGAGGTCAATCACTTGTATAAACATGTTTCGATTTAATTTAAAATATAAAAAGCCTGGTACTAAATAAAAAATTACAATAAATGTTAGTTTTTGGCGGAGATCGAACTCACAACTACGAGTAATCTATATAGTAAAAATCAGAGGTACAATAACCAACTAAGAGGCTATTCAATACTGTTTAGCATCCATAAATCTACGCGAAAACGCAAAATGTAAAGATAAAAGATAAAATAAAAGAAATGGAAAAGAAATAAAAGATAAAATTTATTTGATACTGATAACACACATAAAAAACAATAAAATGAAAGTGGGTAGGTATTATGTGACTAATAACTAAACTATGAAAATAATTTAAAAAACAAGACGACGTGGAAAACCATATTCTATAACAACTAAATTACTGTAGGTATTTAATTTTATAGTCAGTATGAACATAGTATAAACAATCATAAAAACCTTGGTTTACCCTGAAAAACATTCAAAATAACAACAATTCAATTCATATTCAATTTTCATAAAAATCGGTTCAAATTCAAATTCTTTATTGCGCTTTTATGTTGCATAAACAGGTGTTAAAGTATGTAGAGTATCAAACATAAACCCTGTTAGGGCACAGCAATTAGGTAGGTAGGTATAATTTTTTTTTTTTTTAAATAAAAAAAAAATTAGGTATAAAAATACCTAAATATTAGGTGGCACATTTTTGCAGGTATCTAATGTATATAATAGGTATTTTTAGTCTTCCAGAAACTCGTGCAACGAATAGAAACAGTTTTTTGTGAGGTAATTTTTTAAAATATTTTTAAATTTTAAAGGTCTCTCTTCTTTTTTAATGTCATTAGTCATTTTTCAATGTTCCCTGGAAGAAAAAAGAATTTTTCAAATCAGTTCATAAATGACGGAGTTCTGAGGAAACAAACATAAAAAAAAACACAACCGAAGAACCTCCGAGAGAGAGTTGTCCATACATTTAGACGTGTCGATGCCGACATCGATATTTTTGTTTGAGTCTCATCGGTTTCAATGAGCACGGGCAGACTCGAATACCTTTCATAATATTTGGTTATTGCAATATTAAATTCTCAGAATTTCGGCAAGATGACAAAATATTTGTGGTGGATCTGGTGGATGCTGTAATAAATTAATAATTATACTGTTTTCGTAATTGAGTATCGAATTATACAGAAAATAATATTGGTGTAAGGATTTATCGGCTTTGAATATGATAATTTTCAGTTTAGATATGGTATTTCAGAACTGAGGGGCAATTCCAATCTCAAAGTTGAACTGCAAAGTTTTAAATCATGGTCAGTTCATACTAACTCATAGTTATTCTGTGAGTAAATAGTGCCATTATGGATGTCATTTGATTGGTTCTCGCGCATATTTTGCTGTCAAGTGTCTAAAAAGAATGATCACATGGTACAAAATTGTACCACGTGACCTGAAGAAATTACACTGGGCAGTGAAATGTAACTTGACAGCAAAAGATTGGCATACGGGGGCTGTCGGCAGTGTGTAAACAACCATTCGAGTCTGCACAAGACGTCTGGTGGCTGGAGATATAAAACTTCGCTTTGAATATCCCTCCAAAAGCCTTGTTGAAACTTTCATAACAAGATTGAGAGGGAAGTATTGAAAGATGTTTGTGATCGCATTGGTTGACTTTGCACAAAATATCGAAAGCAATTTTTTTAAAAAATAAATAAACACATTCCGTGTGCTGAAGAAATTTCAATTTATGCTTTTAAATCATATCAATTCATGTAATTTTTTCTGCTCAAAGGCCAATGGGGATGGTAGCCATTTTGTTTGTTTACAAAATCACTTTTAACTTATGTATACGTGCGTGGTTAAGAGCACTACTCTACTTAATACCTATTTTTATGTAAAATCTTTTGTCATTACCTGTAGGTACCTGTACGATTAAGAGTGTTTAGTTATCTCTAAGGATAATTAAATTAGGACTTTGATTAATTCCATTAATTCTAAAGACGGCGTTCATTAGGACATCAAATGAAATTCGAGGAACATTGGATTAAGGACAAGGACCTCTTAAGTTAAGCTGAGGGATTTGTTAAAATGTATAAAACTGTTCCGAATGACAACGAACAGAAATTCGACTATATCATCATCATTATCAGCCTGCTGAAGAACAGAACTCAACCCTCCAAGGGTTGGGTTGTATCAGATGGGATTGAAAAAGTGCGAAGGTACTTTTTTTAGTCGTTTTCCTTATCAATATTCGCCAGCGTATCATCAGTTACTCTATCCCGAGTTATTAGTGTACATGCGCACTAGACGACCAAAAAAAGCGATCAGCGACCGGAGCTGTGAAAGAAAATCATATGGCGATTTAGTTTTCCGTTTCCGATTCAACGAATGACCAAGGTTGCTTTAGTCTGAATTGAAAGCTTAAAATGAAAAAAAAAATATATAATTATATTTTGGCAATGTAAGTAGGTACTTACATAAAGGAAAATAAAATTACACAGAACAACAACCAAGATACAAAGATATTTTTAGGTAAAGGTTACAATTACAATTTGCTAATTTTTTTTTTCATGGACTTTACACACAACGCCCTCTAGTCCCAAACTAAGCAAAGCTTGTAATATGGGAACTAGATGGCTGATAGAATACTTAAATACTTTTTTTTTGTAAATACATACTTATAATACATAGTAACACCCAGACATAGACAAACATCGATGTTTTCCACGCACAAATGTTTGTTCTCAGTGGGGATCGAACCCACGACCCACAGCACGAATAAATAATAATAATAGGTTGATTAAATAATCACACTAATCACACTGGTTATTCGAAACACTGCGTTTTGTTTGGCGCTAAGCGCAGCGATGTAGACTCCTCGAGTGAAATCGCTCGCGAATCGCCAGTATGATAAGACTCTGTCGCGACGACCACGGTCGCGTAATGTGCAAGCCTACTTAGTAATCACCATTGTCATCGACTGTACTGCCCCCGTATGCCAATCTTTTGCTGTCAAGTTATATTTCACTGCCCAGTGTAATTTCTTCAGGTCACGTGGTACAATTTTGTACCACGTGATCATTCTTTTTAGACACTTGACAGCAAAATATGCGCGAAAACACATCAAATGACGTCATAATTTCACTATTTAGTCACAGAATAACTATGAGTTAGTATGAACTGACCATGATTTAAAACTTTGCAGTTCAACTTAGCAGTTCAAATTTGTTTGGCATACCCCTGCTGACGGATCTGTGTAATTACGCCTGGATCCAGACGAATTAATTGTGTATGAGAACGCTTTTACTTGTATTTCTTTTATAAACGACTTTTTAATTAAGCTACTTTTGTGTCTCATTACGTGAAAAACTATATACGCTTTTAAGACCGAGGCAAAAGAAAGCTGAATGTCGAAAGTCTTGAGATTATTTTGTGAAAGTTTATTAAAAAAATAATACTTAAATTAAAATTATTTAATTTAACTTTAGTAGCTATTAATTTTAAAACTATAAAGTATAAACAGATTAAATAAATACTTAACTATGGTCAACACGAGCTAGCCACAGAAAAAGTAATATTATAAAATACCGGGCTACAGACAAAAACCTTTTTGAGTCTTGAAAAAGGCTCTCGACTATAATAAATCAAATTGATATTTTTGACAACAAATGCAAGAACACAATTACATAGTTCTAGATAGAAAACTCTACACTTCACAACAGAAACACATACCTAACTTAAAAATAAGTAACCAATGGGACAATTCACATTTTCCAACACTTTTCAAAGAAATGTAGCCAACTGGGTGACGCTCACCGTACAGCGAGTAGGTCGTAACCACTGGCCTGTTTGTGCAGCCGACTGCGTAAACCCTCGCACATGAAGTAGGTATTTTTAGATACCTCTCAGTCTCACATTCAATGACTAATTTTACTCGGAGACCCTTACCGGTTCTACAGAAACCTTGTATCATCATCAGCCTCGTAAAGCGCTTGTGGGATAGCTTATAGGTACTTTTCACCATTATCTACGTCAAGCGATGTTCTGCGCGGTCACGGTTTGGATGGGTGACTGTTAGTGGCATTTACTGAGTGTTTCCGTGCTTTGGAGTACACGTTTAACTGTCAGACAGACATACACACACACAGACACGTCAAACTTATAATACCCCGTCGTTTTTGCGTCGGGGGTTAAAAAGAAGAAAGAAAAAGGTTTTGTGGAAGCATCAATCTACAAAACATGTTAGCGTGCCTTGACCGTCAGTCTATCGGATATAGGGACCATCCTATGCTTCGTTCGCAAAAAATACCAATACTAAAAAAATTCTGTTCAATTTGAGCACAAATTCACGCTTCAGCTGAAAAGTACGGATTTTTCAAATAGCTTTTTAAGGATTTACGTCGCGGATCAAGTAACTCTTTTATAAATAAAAAACTTTGGGGACTTAAGAGACAGTTTTGTGTAAATTTTTAAAAGACAAAGCCCTATTTTATGGTCTTAAAGCGTTCGTCTACATCTTTTTTAAAAGGACGTGAAAATTATATACCAATTTGTCAAAAATATTGGTGGTGAAGCCACAGGTTAACTACTCTACGTTCTGTTTCACACAATAAAAAAAATCCCACTAATAATATGACAAAAAAAGCACATTTGTTAGTCGGAAAATTAGTTTAGATCAAAATTAATTATTTTTGCTGAAACTTTCCATTCCATTGTTCTAATCGAAATCATCATTGTTATGAACAAATATCGGGAAACAAACTTGTTTAGTTCGTATGATGATAATGTTACCTTGACTTCTCAGCATGATAGGATAGATGTTTATGCAAACCAATTTCAATTTACTACCACAACACGGGAAGCTACACAATCAAACATCGGTTGTTTCTATACTGCTACCGACACGACACAATAAATAAATAAATAAATAAAATAAATATTCATGGACTTTACACACAACGCCCTCTAGTCCCAAACTAAGCAAAGCTTGTGATATGGGAACTAGATGGCTGATAGAATACTTATATACTTTTTCTTTTGTAAATACATACTTATAATACATAGTAACACCCAGACATATAAATAGACAATAAATAGATAGATAATACTTTATTGTAAATCTCATAAAATTTTACAAAATGAAAGAAACATACAAATAACGACAGTGGGCTAAAACGGGCAGCCTTATCACTTAAAGCGATCTCTTTCTGACACGATGTCGGTGGGAAGGGCTAATCTGGGAATTAACCCTCGATTTTTATATTGTAGAATCAAAGGGGATGCTAAATTTTCGAATTCTTTTTGTCTCAAAATCCCCATTGGGCAAAATTAGCTCTTTAAGGGGGAAAACTTAAAGAGAAGAACTTAAAGGGGATTTTGAGACTAACCCGATATTTTAGTACAAACCACTGACTAAGGGTGGCTTGCACCAGAATCGCTAAACGCGTTTAACTCTTAAATAGTATTTAGCGAGTTGTCAAGTCATACAAATACGTCAGATTTAAATTGATTTAGCTGTTAAACACGTTTAGTGATTCTGGTGCAAGCCGCACTAAGTACCTATCGTACAGGCGTCAGTATCGGTGAATGTGCAAATAGCCATAAGCATTATGTATGAGCCTCCAATCAACGGAGCTTTGTCTCAAGACGCAAACTACGTAGCTATGCATCCCAAAGAGACAAACTTCGATTGTAAAATCTGAAACTACGGAAAGCACCTTAAGTACAAGTAGTAAGGTTTGAAATTGAAACGCATTGAAACTAAAGGCGGTGTTTTGAGAAGCGCGACAAAAGTTCGCGGATAAGTTATTTACCAGAAATCTTTATTTATCTCAGAATTTATGAAAATATAGTGGGACGATTGGTGAAAATTTCTCGATAGTATATTTTTTTGAATAAAAAGGCGAAAAGTCTGCCAAGCTAATATGGGATTGGGCGGGGCATATCAGCCGAATGCATGAGGACAGGTGGGCAACAGTCGTCACACAATGGGTGCCTGCAGATGGGCGACGTAGCCGGGGCAGGCCGAGGAAACGTTGGCGTGACGACCTCGACGCATTACACGGAGCCTGGTGGGAAGCAGCGGGTGATCGAAGGAATTGGAAGGATATGGGGGACCTTTGCCCTTTGCTCAGCAGTGGGAAAGTACAGGCTAAAAAAAAAATATTTTTTGAAAAACACATCAAAAGTATGGACATATTTTGCTATTTGTCTCAAGAACAATCAACTATTTTTGTTGGGTTTTTGTTCTTTAAAATAATTAGAAATATTACTTCAGTTACATCTTGTAATTTTTTGATTGCTTGTTTAGTTAACTTGTAATTTGGTAAAAGCCGTTTCGGCAGGTAAAAACGTTGCGCTCTGTCCTCACTCACTATAAAACACCATATCTCGTCATCTCGCTCTATGCTCGACTTTATGGCATACTCAATTCATTAAAACTTCTATCGCGCAACCAACACTGATTATGCAAAGAGTCCAGTATTAGTATGACTTGATGTATGAAGTCTAAACGTGCACAAATGAAAAGCTACGACAAAACAGGGGGGTGATTCTAAACCGATAGACTTTTTTATCACGATAGATATATCTCCCAAGAACTGTCAAAAACTATGGAGTTTTGACAGTTTGAGGGATATATATATCTATTGTGATAAAAAGTCTATCGGCCTAGAATAACCCCCCAGATTAGAGAACGTTATCGAACCTAATGCTTTGTGGTCCATTTGATGATTTGTTGACACACGACCGGGATTAGCATGACAATAGCATTCTAGCCGCAATGCATAATGAGCTTTGCTGAAATGATTTTAGGCTTATTATACAATGTTTTGCGTCGTGTTGTATTGGATGAAAATGTGCCTTAACGTTGTTGAATGTTGCATGCAGCCAATGTTGGTTAATCAGCAAATGATGCTACGTTTACGACTATTGAGTGGAAAGTAATATACTTAGGTAGTGAATTAGAGTATCTATATTATTATGCCAATACCTACATTACACTGCTTATTAATTATAAGATTAGAATGCACATCTCATAATTGGCTTATTCCAGAAATCCTCTGCGTGTTGCCCCCGCTAAGGGGATTTCTGGACATTTTATACCTTTTTGACATTTTGGACATTTTGTCCAGAAATCCCCTTAGCGTCCTTTGCAACTGCCGGCAGGGGATTTTTGGACAAAATGTCAAAAATCCCCTCATGGGTTCATTTACACCGTTAATCCGACCGTACCGATACACACGGCGCTCTTTTAACCGACTTCAAAAAAGGAGGATGTTCTCAATTCGGTTGTATGTTTTTTTTTATATATATTTTTTATGTTGTTATCGCTACAAAACGAGAAGTAATGAGTAGATTAAAATTTTATTTATTTTTAAGGTAGTTAACATATACAAGGTTTCACTGTGTTTCTCTGTACTGTGGCAACGGAAAAGCCGGCGGCAGTATAATCAGATAGAGCGGTTTATGCCACAATAACCATCCAGCCCCCGTATTCCAATCTTTTGCTGTCAAGTTATATTTCACTGCCCAGTGTAATTTCTTCAGGTCACGTGGTACAATTTAGTACCACGTGATCATTCTTTTTAGACACTTGACAGCAAAACATGCGCGAAAACAAATTAAATGCCATCATAATGTCACTATTTAGTCACAGAATAACTATGAGTTAGTATGAACTGACCATGATTTAAAACTTTGCAGTTCAACTTTGCAGTTCGACTGAGATTGGAATACCCCTGCTGGGCTTACGGTACGCGATCCTGGGTGCACATTTAGAAACGACGAAGTTATATGAATTTAGCAAATAATTAGAAAATTGTTTACATACGTGTTTGTAATTTAATTGTGTGATTAACAAACTATTCAAGTAAAATTAAATATTTTTCAACATCCTGAAAATTATGAGGTTCGTATTTTTTGAGATAGGGACGTCGAACGGAATTACTAATCTATGACGAAGCGGTCAACTATACACAAACAAAGACGGTCATGGGTTCGAGGAGACATGCATAAAAAATATTCATTCATTCATAATTATAATAAACTGGTTTTGGTGAGTCACAGTGTCATTGGATATGGTATGACTTGTTAAAATCCCCTCTGTATTTATGCATAGATATGATTCTATTTCTGCACTGTGACATTTTTTCTTTCTTTATTCCATAATAGTACATACACATTTATGCAATCCTATCCTGTCCTATCCTATCCTATCCTACTAATATTATAAATGCGAAAGTTTAGATGTTTGGATGTTTAGATGTTTGGATGTTTGGATGTTTGTGTTTCAATCACGTCTAAACTACTGAACCAACTTGGATGAAACTTGGCATATATATAGTTCGTAACCTGGATTGTAATAATAATACACAGATAATATAATGTACACGGAAACTGTAGACGCGTACGAAGTCGCGGGTAACTGCTAGTACTTGTATATAGAGGCGAGTACAAAGGCGAGCTTAACCCTTTTTGCATCATAAGCAATTACATATTTTGCCACCTCGTTTTGTAGCAATTATAATAAGTAGAATGGTTTATAGAACGGTGTGATAGCTCAACTGCTTCATATGTATTTTGTATATAATATAAATATTTTAAATACTGTATTAGTAGTAATTTTTTTTGTGAATAAAATTGTTATCCAATGGTTTATTGTCTTTCATCTGTGTAAGAAAGACTTTTTTTGTAATTTGATTATTTTAGTTACATAGAATTCTATTTTAATTTTAATCTAATGTCATTATGACCTAACCGGCATAAAATAAATTATTTCGATTTGTATAATTTGTTTTATAATTCTAGAGAGCACAATGATATACTACAAATTTACACTTCAATGCATCAAATCAGTCTCAAACAGAGCGTGTTGCACAAATAGATTGAAACCCGATGATAAGCAATGTGGCTAAGTCTAGTGATCCATGTCCAGGCTACTGTGTGTACTATGTCGCTTCTACGTACGTAGACTTAACATTAGTTAGAACTTCATCGAATTTCTTTACAACTTAGAGATGAGGAAGTACAATACGAAATTATCATTCACTTTTTTATTTACTAGCAGTTACGCGACCACGAAAAAACAAAAAAGAATGTAACCTAAACAAAAGCGAAAAAAGTAGCCCATGTGTTAATCCAGGTTACGAACTATAATATATTCTAAGTTTCATCCAAAGCGAACCAGTAGCAGAGCGTGATTAAAACACAAACATCCAAACATCTAAACTTTGACTTTTAGGGCGGCTTGCACCAGAATCACTAAACGTGTTTAGGGCCAACGCACATCTATCGACAAAACTGTTTTGTCGCGTACTTAGTGACGTGAAAATAAATTTTCTGTTATAACGAAAACAGCATATGACGAATGCTTCCTCGTCATATGCTGTTTTCGTTATAACGAAACTCACATCAATTGACACAACAGACTTTTCTTAAGTATGTTTACCTATCTATTATAGCATTGTTTAATACCTACCTATTAAACATTGCTTTATACGCACATACCTAGAGAATGAACTGTGTTTTTTAATAAATAAGAATATAAAGTAATTATGTAGTGTACTTAATAATATTATTAAGTACTTAGTGTCGTGATTTGTATAATTTAGCAATTTATTTTATACCTTATTAAATATTAATCGAATTTATTGTTTGCGTCGTTTCTCGGCGGAAGTCTGTATTAAATATTTTTTAGTATTTTTCTGTAGGTAATGATTTCGATAATTTTGTAAACTATATTATAGCTGATTAAATGTGAATCTAATTTATAGATTATATAATAGTTCGGCGGAAGCCAGAATTAATTATCTTTAGTATTTTTCTATGCATTTTAGTTAGTGAGTTGACCACCAAGTCATGACTGTTTTGTGATTGGTCGAGGTAATGAGGTAGCCATTTTGTGCTTGAAAAGGCTGGTTAGGTAGTAAAATATGGAAAGAGCGACGATTCGGAAATGTGACTTGGTGGAGAGAAGTAGTATGGTAAATTGTGTACTGAATAAAGTGTAATTCTTGGACGAGCTGGTATCATTCACTTCAATTCAGAAGTGGGATGAACGGTATGTAAAGTGATAATTTTATATTTTTTAGTGCACCCCTGATATATTTTAATTTCATTATAAAGTTATTAGTATATAAATTATTCAGCCATTTATGTTAAATGGAATGAAAGATTTTGTTGGCATGTGTCGGTCGGGATTGCCCCGAGACTATCCGATCGTGCTAACTTCTGATTTCAAAAAAAGTATAGGTGCCTACCTAATATGTTCTGAAAGACCGAAACTTTGTTTCACGGATCAGTCGGGAATACTCCGAGACTATCTGGCCGTGCAAACTTATCTCTCTTTTGGAGTTGTGAGTACCTACCTATACTGTCCATTGAATTTTAGATTGGTTGAATACCTACTGAGATATTTTGTTAGCCAGTACCTACTAGCCTGAAACGTACAGAGATTCATAGATTGGGGTGGCATTAAATTCATTTAGATTTTGGGCACCTACTGACTACATTTTTTTTTTATATACGTTTGAATCGCTGTTCGCATTGACTGGTCGGTAATACACCGGGACTATTCGGTAATGCAAACACCCTTCGATTAATGGTTTACTTATTTTGTAGGTCAGTAGTTGCCTTATATTTAAAATAATTTTAAAATATTATGCTACCCGCTGATAGCTATGATTTAAGCTAAGTGTGCTAAGTGAGAATAAAATTAAAATAGAATGATATGGGCTAAGTAAATACTTAGCTACCTACTTAGGCCTCAGATAAATTAAATAAAAATATATATTCATGGAAATTTCACACAACGCTCTGTAGTACCAAACTAAGCAAAGCTTGTAGTATGGCAACTAGATTACTGATAGAATTATTACATAATACCTAGGCTATGTATGCCTCTGTTCAGCAAAGTGATTATTACTAAATGATTTAGAAGCAAGACTGCTATGTATGCCTCTGTTCGGCCAAGTGAGCTACATTACTTAATGATTGGGAAGCAAGCCGGCTATGTATGCCGTAATTATTTCCAAGCCTCGTTATTTATGCCATGTGTGCATTATTTAAGATTCATGTAGCACTACGCACAAGACTTGTACGTGACTAAGTATGTCGCAAAAATTACATGGACTGTGTGATAGTTTTACATTACTTAATGATTGGGAAGCAAGCCGGCTATGTATGCCGTAATTATTTCCAAGCCTCGTTATTTATGCCATGTGTGCATTATTTAAGATTCTTGTAGCACTACGCACTAGACTTGTAGGTACGTGACTAAGTAGGTCGCAAAAATTACATGGACTGCGTGATAGTTTTAGGCCAAGTGTGCCATTGAAGATTAAAGAAAAAAAAACACGAGATTAGTTCAGTCTGGTTTTATTTAGTGAATGGTTATGTAGGTAGTTACCCTACTAATTACAATGATTTACTTCTGTTTCGAGTCCATGGATTCTAATGGTGCGATGATTCCTGACGAAGAACTTCCTGTAGCGCACGAGCATTCCAGATGGAAATTGAAAACTTCAGTCTTAGGAGTGCTGTGTCGTCGTTGAAGATCACCGAACCCCTCATTGGAGTGTTGAGTGGTTTAAACAAGGTTAGATCCAACCATTTTTATGTTTCAATCTTTGGTCGTAGTTTGCATGAGTCAATTCTTTGTGCGAGGTTAAACGAGTGCGTAAAATTAAGTGCTCCCGGATAGCAAATTGCTTGAAGGGCAATGTTTTTAGTTTATAACCTTTCAAACCTGAGTTGAAACTAAATTTTTGCTCGCACAGAATCGATAATATTGCAAACTTTATATGAGGTTATGCGTGCTGACAGTATGTAGACTATGCCCTACACTCTGACGTGCGCCTGTGATGTCAAAACATCACCATAATAGTGAATACGATGGTTGTTATTTTTATAAATGGAATAACTGATGCATTGTATTTGTAGATACATAGTTATGTGACTACCTTCCTACCTGGAAACCTAAACCTAAAGTCCGAAACTATGACCTTAGCATTAATTTGCACAAAGAAAATTATGACTAATACAGTATTTACAATATTTATAATACGTACAAAATACACATCAAGCAGTTGAGCTATCTACACACCGACCTTAGTAGGTTTCCTGATTGAAAATTGAGATAGATTGGTAAATAGATCTTTATTGATTACTATTAAACGTAGGTTTTACAAACATAAATACAACATAAAATAAAACAAGTAGGTACCCGTTAGTAGCGAAAAATTAGATTTGTTTTTTCCGAAATGTTTATTCCATGGTGGTGTTGATCATCCCCAGCACTTGTGCTATCTGACAGACTGAAAGTTTTTCTAGTGCTTAGTACATTTAGTATGTGCGCAGGTAGTAAAGGTTTGAAAACATCAAAAGAGTTTTATTTGTTCTGTAAGTAGCTAGGCCATGGCGTCACTGTTTGTTTTACCAAACTACGAATTATCGCAACAAAACAGATATTATTTTATGTAAAGTTAAAGTGTGCCTCGACCAAATATATAGGCATTGGACTGTGGTCGTGCTTCTTTTTTATGCACATTGAATACCTACTCAATACATTTATTGCTTTCACGTGGTAACATAGTCGCAAGTCTACTTATTGTTATAGACTTGTAGATAGATAGCGGACGTGTTTATTTGCGAAATAGATGCATAACACTTTAGATATTTACAAGTACCCACCGATTAGGTTTTAGAAGATAAAAGGTAACCAAAACTTCGAGTTAAGCTCCTTAATTATTTTGTTTAGCAATCTTCTAGAGAGGTTGACATGTTTGTCACCCATCGAAATACATACACGTGGGTCGGACACCACACCACTGAAGTTTCTATTTGTTTGTTGACAATATGTTAACAAGATTAACTGTCAAATGAAAGCGAGATGAATCGTTGGTGTAGATAGTGTAGTACAAGTAAGTCTACTGTGTGTACTGTGTATCTACTGTATAATCTGATGTGTCGTTCGTTGCACACATCTTGCTGTCACGATCACGATTTTCGTTCGTTCGTATGGGTTAGTGGCCAACTGTGGTTACGTGAGTGTTTAGGCCGCCTTAAGGCCTCTGTCGTGTCTTGACGACTCCTAAAGCCTGAACTGAAAGTTTTACGTGCCCTCCAAAGCATGGAAGTGCACACATTAAAACGCCACTAGCGGTCAGCCATCCAAATAGTGACCGCGCAGAACGTTGCTTAACTTAAATAACTAGTGAATATTTATTAAGCAAGCTGCACTCCTACGCCACGAGTGCAGTCGATGTAGAGTCGATGTAGAGTCGATGTAGAGTCGATGTAGAGTCGATGTAGAGTCGATGTAGAGTCGATGTAGAGTCGATGTAGAGTCGATGTAGAGTCGATGTAGAGTCGATGTAGAGTCGATGTAGAGTCGATGTAGAGTCGATGTAGAGTCGATGTAGAGTCGATGTAGAGTCGATGTAGAGTCGATGTAGAGTCGATGTAGAGTCGATGTAGAGTCGATGTAGAGTCGATGTAGAGTCGATGTAGAGTCGATGTAGAGTCGATGTAGAGTCGATGTAGAGTCGATGTAGAGTCCATAAAGATTCGATGTAGAGTCAATGTAGAGTCGATATAGAGTTTCATGTAGTCTTGTAGAGCCTCAAGGTAGAGAATTTAATTATGTAGTCTTTAAGGTCCTTCGTCATGCGAGTTGAAGTCGCAATATTTTATTCGAGTATCACAAAGAGTACGATTTCAGTCTGATGGAGCTTTGATCTATCATTGGTGTGTTGGTGTTAGCATCATTTTTAGACAAGCTACAAAGAACGTACGAGAAGCTCTATTCAAGGTTTATAAGTGCTGGTTCCTAATAGTTATCCCAACTCCTTTGACATTCCAACCGGACGTTTTTGGTTTGGTTTTAAACTTTTGATGATCTGAAGTACCTATATAGGATGACTAAGCTAGTTGTTAAACTTGAAGGTTTGTTTACTACTAACGTGTTCGTTTTGTAACCTGAACGGAAGCTGGTCCAATGGTGTTTGAGATGAGGATTGGTTTGATGAGATGATGATGGTGGAATGGAGTAAGATGAAAGCGATAGTATACTATTTTTCAGCATGACATAAACAGTTGTAAAATATCTATATAGTGTATCTAGATAATGCCATCAATTATAAAATATAAGAATGATGTTGGTTGACTCAATTTAGCTTTGATTAAGAGCTTGACCAATTTGTGTATGACAGTTCGTTCACTTTAGTTTTGTTAGTTGAGCTGTTTGTAGTAAAGTCAAAGTCAAAATTTCTTTATTCAATAAAATCACAAGGATCATTTAGAATCGTCTTATATAACTAGGTGATTCTAGGTGCCAGTTCCACGCGACCAGAGCCTAGAAGAACGGGCAAGAAACTACGGCCTAGTTCCTAGCGTTTTTTTTGTATGATCCCTTTTACAGAGAAATATACATAGAGCAGAAGAATAGCACTGACATTGCAAGTCGAGTAGGTAAGAGAAAAGTATTGTGGTCTCAGAAGCAGTATCTGACTGTACAGTTTTTGAAGGTTAGGCTAGACTGAGCGAAAGAAAGCTGAATGTCTTTTGCAGACTTGTTCGGCGATAAACGAACGTGAATCACGTAACGGTTTTGGTCAAGATGTAGGACTTGTATCGTGTGACATAACATCTGCTCCATGGCTGATTATTTGCTGCACTGACATGATTTATTTCGAGGACATTAAGACTTTATTATTGTTATTTATACATTTTTTTTGACATTTTGGGTAAACAGACGAATTGATATTAATCGTAGGTAATTAATCTTTACAGTTAGTTCTCTGACGTAAACAGACATTATTCATTCACTAATTTCGTTTATAATTGGTGACAATATTGTTGGTTATGGGCATTTTTGTAATTTGAATCTGAATTTCCAGGTAGCATTGCCATGACATGCAAACTTGCGTCTCTGCCTCGCGTTGGATGTAAAACACGGGTACTACAGTCACTGGTATTACGTAAGCTGTGTGACCGTTCAAGGTGATCCGTAAGATTTTGTTAAAGGCGCTTATGCTAGATAGTGAATTAAGATTTAAGTAATTGTGCTCTGGCATGGATTATTTTTGAACACGTTTCTTTGATGAAAATGTGCAAAGTCTCGATTCAGACTTGAGTAACTTTGGAGCATACGAACCTGAAACGTGCTAATTCGGCACCTCTGTCTTACTTTAATTCATCTTAGCTTATCTCCAGTCAGACACATAAATTTAGCACCTCTGTCTGTTATCGAAAGATATGCAAGTTATCTTAACTTTGTGTTTTCTGTTCTGCAGTTGAAGTAAATACCCCAGGTTCAGGCACCTTTGATGAAAGGCGCTCGAGCCCAGTACATGATAGCGTCATCCCCGCAGTTCGTGCCTGCAGCCCTGTCAACCTGCTGAGCGTCATCATGATGACCGTACCACTGAAGGGAATCTCCTGGAGCTGTGATAGATTAACGTGGCCGAGGTCGACCACCTGTCAGAATGCCCGAATCAGCGAAAACAGTATTCACGATAAAATCCTATAAGAGCAGAGTGCTCGCCTGACTCTCTCACTTGTGTTTTAAAGCCTTTTGCACCCACCAATAGTCCGGTAACGCTGTCAGCAATCGTCAGACGATTACAACAACGTCCTAGTTCGTCCGAAAAATTCGCCCACTTATGTTGCATTTTGTAAAAATAGACTGATACCCTCCCAAATTATTATTGAACTGTTTTTCTTGGCTTAAATTACTTAGATTTTTAGATTTCATTTTGAAATGATTTCGTTATATTTTGCTTATAATTATTTGGTAGAAACTGCTCACTGTATATATATTATAGTATTAGGTCATGCGTCAGGAGATCGCATGATGACGGATGGCCGAATGTCGTGATTTGTATAATTTAGCAATTTATTTTATACCTTATTAAATATTAATCGAATTTATTGTTTGCGTCGTTTCTCGGCGGAAGTCTGTATTAAATATTTTTTAGTATTTTTCTGTAGGTAATGATTTCGATAATTTTGTAAACTATATTATAGCTGATTAAATGTGAATCTAATTTATAGATTATATAATAGTTCGGCGGAAGCCAGAATTAATTATCTTTAGTATTTTTCTATGCATTTTAGTTAGTGAGTTGACCACCAAGTCATGACTGTTTTGTGATTGGTCGAGGTAATGAGGTAGCCATTTTGTGCTTGAAAAGGCTGGTTAGGTAGTAAAATATGGAAAGAGCGACGATTCGGAAATGTGACTTGGTGGAGAGAAGTAGTATGGTAAATTGTGTACTGAATAAAGTGTAATTCTTGGACGAGCTGGTATCATTCACTTCATTAGGATGATTCTCATTAAATAAGCAAGTAACGAAAACAGCAAATAAAAAGAAGCATATCGTAACTAAATAAGTTTTACTGAGAAGTTTCACATCACTAACTGTTCGACAAGACGTTTTGTCTTTGGTTTGCGTTCTCCTAAGGGCCAACGCACATCTATCGACAAAACTGTTTTGTCGCGTACTTAGTGACGTGAAAATAAATTTTCTGTTATAACGAAAACAGCATATGATGCATGCTTCCTCGTCATATGCTGTTTTCGTTGTAACGAAATTCACATCAATTGACACGACGCATGCATAAAATTATGTTTACCTATCTATTATAGCATTGTTTAGGTAGTACCTACCTATTAAACATTGCTTTATACGCACATACCTAGAAAATGAACTGTGCTTTTTTAATAAATAAGAATATAGTGTAATTATGTAGTGTACTTAATAATATTATAATAATAATATTAATACTTAGCATGATTCTCATTAAATAAGCAAGTAACGAAAACAGCAAATAAAAAGAAGCATATCGTAACTAAAAAAGTTTTACTGAGAAGTTTCACATCACTAACTGTTCAACAAGACGTTTTGTCTTTGGTTTGCGTTCTCCCTAAGGGCCAACGCACATCTGACGACAAAACTGTTTTGTCGCGTACTTAGTGACGTGAAAATAAATTTTCTGTTATAACGAAAACAGCATATGATGAATGCTTCCTCGTCATATGCTGTTTTCGTTGTAACGAAATTCACATCAATTGACACGACGCATGCATAAAATTATGTTTACCTATCTATTATAGCATTGTTTAGTACCTACTTATTAAACATTGCTTTATACGCACATACCTAGAGAATGAACTGTGCTTTTTTAATAAATAAGAATATAAAGTAATTATGTAGTGTACTTAATAATATTATTATGTGAAACTTTCAGTAAAACTTTTTTAGTTACGATATGCTTCTTTTTATTTGCTGTTTTCGTTACTTGCTTATTTAATGAGAATCATCCTAAGTACTTAATTATAATATTAAGTAAACTACATAATCACTCTATATTCTTATTTATTAAAAAACACAGTTCATTCTCTAGGTATGTGCGTATAAAGCAATGTTTAATAGGTAGGTACTAAACAATGCTATAATAGATAGGTAAACATACTTGAGAAAAGACTGTCGTGTCAATTGATGTGAGTTTCGTTACAACGAAAACAGCATATGACGAGGAAGCATTCATCATATGCTGTTTTCGTTATAACAGAAAATTTATTTTCACGTCACTAAGTACGCGACAAAACAGTTTTGTCGATAGATGTGCGTTGGCCCTTAACAGCTAAATAGATTTAAATCTGACGTATTTATATGACTTGACAACTCGCTTAATACTATTTAATAGTTAAACGCGTTTAGCGATTCTGATGCAAGTCGCCCTTATAATAGTAGTGGGATTTAAGGCACTTTATTTCCCATTTTTTTTTAATTCTTATTTCAATTTGTTTCTTGGGTCGCCCATTTGCGGATAAACTTTCCAGTTTTCCCTGTCTTGTGCTAGTCACACTGAAATTATCATTAGCCACTTTTATTTATTTAGGGAGAATTAAATTGCCTACCAAACACAATTCACTGAATTTAGGATTCATGGTTTCCAAAATTTTTAGGTTTTTATAGATGACCCGGAATCTTTGTTTTTGAGTGTATTTTGCAAAAGCAGTACATTTGCTTTGTTATAGCTAGTAGCAATTAAAAATGTTCAGACTTGTGCTGAAGGTTTGGGGTCCTACACCGTCTCAAGATGATGGGGTTTCGGGGTTTCAGCAGATTGTATTGCACAGACTAAACAATCCAGTTGGACGAACTGAACAATCCAGCTCCTCTTGTTCGTTCGTAGTGGCTACACTGCAGAACACAATTAAGCTTTATGTAGGTATGTCCTAGAATAGGTAGATAGCGAATTTTTCTTCTTAGGTACCTAGTTGTTTAAATAATGCGTTTGTAAATAAATAAAACTTTATACAAAAATAAGTTTTAAATCAATTTTTTTCGTTTACAATACTAACAAAAAACGAGAACTTTTGGAGATTTTACTAATTGTTTTAGATAGGAAATTCATAAGATTTATTCACAAAGAAAATTATGACTAATAAAGCATTTACAATATTTATAATATGTACAAAATACACATGAAGCAGTTGAGCTATCTACACACCGTTGCAAACGGTTTAAAGATAGCTCAACTGATCCAAATCAGTACCAATCGGAAGCGTGCCCAAGTTTTCTAATCTAGCCGTAGAAGTGCTACGATACTGCTACGCCGTAGCTATTGCGTAGCTTCCGTAGCAAATGCTCGTTCACAATTTATGATCGACGACAAACATTATTTGCTTAAAAATAATTTAGTTAAAAGGAATATCGAACAACAGCACTCGACTTGTCCCAAAGTTAATAACAAAGCCTTTTAGAAAATAAACAAAGCGAAAGCAAATAACAAAGTACTTGGAATTCTCAACATTTAACTAAACTTTTACAGTCATACTCAGAGATGCCCATTAAAAACTAATCAACGCTTATTCTATTCACATCTCATACTGATAGGTAATGTCAGACAGACAATCAGTCAAAACAGACAGTCAGACAGACAAAAAGACAAAAGTGAAAATCGCAATCTGCTTTTCGTTGGTAATCCGTGAATGTAATAAAATAAAAGTAAAAAGTAATAAAATAAATAAAATGCATAAAATATTAAATATATGCATAAAAATGCATAAAATGCAAAGCTGCATCGCGTCACCTCTACGGCTAGATGAGAAAACTTTACCTAATATCTAAAACCATTACAAAAATATCCAAAAATTCTCGTTTTTTGTTGGTATTGTAAACGAAAAAAAATTGATTTAAAACTTATTTTTGTATTAATTTTTATTTATTTACAAGTAATAAAATAAAAGTAAAAATAGGTAGATAGGTACACAAAATTTGTTATGCATAAATATGTATACCAAATTTTGTCGGAAATCCGACCTTTGCTTTTATCTCGAAACACGATAGAAAAATATTCACTGGATAGAAAAAAAACCAAAATTACCTCTAATTTTCTAAGATTGTGTCTGGATTTTAAAGACAGCTCTAATTATTGAGTTGGAAATTAGGTAAATGCATGTACAAACAGTTTTTGAGCAATGTTTTATCTGTTTTTTTTTTAATTGTTTTTGATTTGCAAGATATTACCTATCAAAAACTGCTAATTCACGCATTTTTATGACGCGGCATTCACTATATCCTTAAGTAAGTTCTGTTTAAGTGACGTTTCTAAGTGCGGCTGTTAGAAAGTTAATGTTAATAAAGCTGTAAGTACCTACTTCCTTAATAGCGGAGCGACCATTGGCTTTACAATCGAATCAGTGAACTTACAAGCTATTTTCGTTTATATTTAGCAAGCAATAAAGATGACATTCTCTTATTTTGACATGCTCCCGGTACCTATTTCAAATTTTAGTATTGAAATAGCCAATGATTTGAATTCAAATGTAATAGATTTAAAACTAAGTGCATCCAACTAATATTATAAACTAGCAGTTGCCCGCGACTTCGTACGCGTCTACAGTTTCCGTGTACATTATATTATCTGTGCGTGTACCGAATGGATACTTCTTTAAGAAACTTGACATTACACCTCATTACACCGAACTCGTACTGGAATGTCAAACGCTAGTCGTTAGACCAAAGAGGTAGTACTACGCCCTGTCAAACTGACGTGACATGACATGACAGCATCCTCTTGCTAAATTGGCGCTGCTAATCCAGTTCGTTCATTTTATCCTGTAGACCTGTTAATTATTCGGGATAAAAAGTAGTCTATATGTCAATCCAGGTTACGAACTATATATATGCCAAGTTTCATCCACGTTGGTTCAGTAGTTTAGACGTGATTGAAACACAAACATCCAAACATCCAAACATCTAAACATCCAAACATCTAAACTTTCGCATTTATAATATTAGTAGGAAGGAAGTAGGATAGGATAGTAGGATAGGATGCGAAAGTTTAGATGTTTGGATGTTTGTGTTTCAAAGTTTTAAATCATGGTCAGTTCATACTAACTCATAGTTATTCTGTGACTAAATTGTGACATTATGATGTCATTTGATGTGTTTTCGCGCATATTTTGCTGCCCAGTGTCTAAAAAGAATGATCACGTGGTACAAAATTGTACTGAAGAAATTACACTGGGCAGTGAAATATAACTTGACAGCAAAAGATTGGCATACGGGGGCTGGGGTAGTTAGTAGTAGGCCTATTTGTGAAAAAACTCGCCCGGGGAAGTACTAACACTGTACTTATTTCTACCGCCAAGTAGTGATGCTCGCACTACTGTGTTCCGGTTTGAAGGATATGGGTGCCGGCGTAATTACACGCACATTAGACTTAACATCTTAATGTCGCAGGACGTGCTCAGTGAGGCAATGCATTGTTGTAGGCAGAGGTACCCACTTAACATCAGGTGACCCATGGGCTTGTTCCATCATTTAGCTGTATAAAAAAAAATTGTATTTCCTACTGGACGATAGATGTAAATGATATTATCTAGTCCAGCACTGGACTGGATTGATTCATTGGGTTACTGTATTGGAATAATGTGAGCCAGTCTTAATCAGTATTTGTTTGTAAACGTTAGTTACTTTAGTTCAAACCTCACAAAACATAGATTATCTAAGTAAACTTTCTATTGTAAAATTAATTTCAATACTTATAATAAGTTTTCGATATTATTTTGAAAGTTTCGTGTAATCAAGACATGTTTTGGATTTTAGCTTTCATTTTAAATTAATTTTCCAAAGTCACTGGTTTACGATTCGATAATTGAATTTGTTTTGAACTGAAAACACAAAAATAAACAACAGAACTTTATTGCTTAAAACTTTATTATGTCCAAATGCAGAATAATTATACAAATTAATTTCACATGACTTTGGAATTGTAATAAACGTGATTGCATTTAAATAAACTAAACATCTTTGTGAGATCGTAAATATATATATATTTTTTTTAATGTTGAAATGTGCGGTTGCTTTTTTGTTTGACGTTATCGTGGTCTACAGAAGACGTGTCCTGTGCAGTATTTATACATTTAGTTAGTTACTAGCAGTTACCCGCGAATTCGTACGCGTCTACAGTTTCCGTGTACATTATATTATCTGTGCGTGTACCGAGCGGATACTTTGAGAAACTTGACATTACACCTCATTACACCGAACTCGTACCTACTGGAATGTCAAACGCTAGTTTTTAGACCAAAAAGGTAGTACTACGCGCGGTCAAACTGACGTGACATGACATGACATTGAAATCCTCTTGCCAATTGGCGCTGCTTATCCTTTTCGTTCATTTTATCCTGTAGATCCTGTTTATTATTCGAGATGAAAAGTAGCCTATGTGTCAATCCAGGTTACGAACTATATATATGCCAACTTTCATCCAAGTTGGTTCAGTAGTTTAGACGTGATTGAAACACAAACATCCAAACATCTAAAATTTCGCATTTATAATATTAGTAAGAAGATAAGTACCTAGTTTTGTAAGTTAGTTAGTGTATTGTTGTGCTGTTGTGTGTGTGTGTGTTTCAGAATAAATGCTTTTTCTTTCTTTCTTTCTTATTTAAACTATTTTTGAATGGTTGTTTCTCCATATTTTGTGATTGTACTTTATCTACTTTACAAGTGAAAACATAGACCGAAGCTAGTACTAGTACATCTGCGTATGTACCGCCTGGTTTGTCGAGATAGAACCACAATACCCATTGTTGTAGCTGTACCATTGTCACGCGAAAATCACCCTTACTGTTAGCTTATCCATTTGACTTGTTATTGAAAATCGTTTAACTTTGAACTGTTTTATTTCGCCCTATTTATAAACAAGGTTTGATTAATTTAGCTAGGTAGTTATATGCTATTGATTTCTGTAAATTGTTATTTAGGTCGTTTGTCTTTCGGTTGAAAAACTTTAATTTCTCTTACAGTTTGAAAGTTGGTTCAAAATAATCAGTTTATTGATTTTAATTTTTTTTATATTAATATCCTTTTTCTGAGGCAATGCATTGTTGGCAAAGGTAACCGCTTATCATCAGGTGGGCCACTGGCATGTTCTATCACTTTTCTTATAATAAAATTAAAATCTAGATTACTGATAATACTTAGGTATACGTACCCATATAGATATTTTATAGTGTAATTTAGCTATCAAACTCTGTTGTTGATAAAGGTGTTTGACGCATAACACAGTAGTTCCTAACAACTAGTTGATTGCGTTTCAAGCATGATATTTCCTCAAAGGTTGATTTAATTAATCAATTTGCGTCGTCTATACGTTGTCAATCACTAAATTCACTTAACAGCCACACTCAAAGACGTCACATAAACATAAGTTTTACTGCATTGTCTCTGTCCGTCCATTACTCTTTAGTAAACTCAAAAATATAACATTTTTGCGATACCTGAAGAGGGTGAATAAGTTTTAAAATGCCTCCGACTTTAGCATAAGATCAAATTGTAACACTTATTTCGGCAAATAAATGTATCTCGTATCTTGTAGATAAATAAACTCTTTATTGTAAACAAACAAGAAACAGGAAACACGGAGAAATGATTAAAGCTATTGAATACAATGAACAGCTTTATCACTAAAAGTGATCTCTTCACGACCACATTTTGGTTTGGCCAAACAATTATCTTTTAACGTACTATTCTGACTGCGGCTGTAAGATTATCATAACGTATTATGCGATTTCTCATCTGTCAAAATACGGCACAAGAATTACCTACGACGGAATAAGGATCATCAACCGAAATACATACCAAACTAATACATACAGATAAGGTGTAAAGGGTGTAAAAATACTAACAACTCCTGCAAACAAGAGCTCATAATTTCTCCTATCATCGAAAGAAAGGTTCGGAAAGAAAGTTGATGGAAATCTCTCGGTTTCAAAAATGAAAGTAGTTGTTTTTCAAACCATTGTTTAGCAACCCCAAACCCACCCCATTAAATAAATAATAAATAAATAAATATTCAGGGACATTTCACACAACACCCTCTAGTCCCAAACTAAGCAATGCTTGTAATATGGGAACCAGATGGCTGATACTTATATACTTTTTTTTTTGTAAATACATTATTATAATAGATAGATAGATAGATAGATTATGCCCTATGCCCTATTTTAACTTGAGACTACACTGTTTTTGTAGGTAAATAAATACATATTTGAATCAGAGTGTTACCAATATCATGGATTTTATCTATGGCAACATTAAGAAAAATCAATTTTTTTTCAAAAGAATTAGGAGTCAAAAAATTCCCATCATAGAGTTTTTTTTTCTAGATATCGCCACTAAATAATGTGGACCATATTTTCCTATAAGGTAGTTTTGTGTTCACCGTACCGAGCTTTACGGTGAAGGAAAACATCGTGAGGAAACCCGCGGCTTAGTCAGCTCCGCACGTATTGACCTTGTCTTTCCTGTGGATACGGCTGACTAGGCTGAGAGGATGGTATAGGTGCTGGGCAAGCCTACTCCATCTAAACATTGTCCCAGGCACTACAGTGTCCCGTTAAGTGTAGGCATAGGTTGCCTCCTGACGCTGTATAAATCATCTTCAATAGATGTAAAGGCCTATTATTAGTTTTGTGTTTGAGAAGTGTTGTTTTTCACACCCTTTACTCATAAATTGTCTTACCGTATCATACCCAGCTAATAATAACCCACAATCACTCACGAAACAGGAGGATAGGTTCGTATGAATAAATAAATGGATTAACAAAACGATCCTGGCAGCTCAACCAACCCGAGGAAGATTCACATAAATAACTATAATTACCACATTAGTTAGTTATCCTGAAGGAAAAACATAGTGGTTTAGTGGATTCACTTCAGTGATATAGGAGCTCACTAAAAAAGTTTTTTTTTAAATGATGGAACAAGGCGATGGTCCATCTGATGTTAAGTGGTTAACTCTGCCTATAACAATGCATTGCCTCACCGAGCACGTCCACTGAGGACGGGCCCTGTGATGCATTGCACTGCGCCCATCACTCTGATACATAAAGGTGTTAAGTCTCATGTGCGTGTAATAGCACCGGCACCCATACCCTTCAAACCGGAACACAGCAATGCAAGCATCACTGCTTGGCGCACGAAATAAAATGATGAAACTTTTGCATCTAATCAAGATGATTTATAAAGCGTCAGGGCTCACTTTCGACTCATGCCCCGATGAACAGGACGCTGTAGTACCTGGGACATGACTTAGATGAAGTAGGCTTGCAGTACCTATACCATTCTCTCAGCCTAGTCTGTCTTACCCACAGGAAAGACAAGGATAATACGTGCGGAGCTGACTAAACCTCCATAAAACAGGGTCTAATAGGACCAGTCTCGAAACACTGAAAAAAAAATTTGGGATAGGTAATTCTCTAAAAAATATCATTGGAGTTTTTAATTAATATTTAAATTTTTAGCCTGCTACTGGAACTTTCAGCGTCCAATATAAAAAACATGTATTTGACCGATGCTTTACCCTCGAAACATAGGCATGTCATGTAAAATTAATTCGTTCACGTCTGAAAATAAGCCAAAAGCGGTGAACTAGTTTTCTGTACACTGCTGCGCAGTTAATGTTTGTAACAGGTACGGAAAATCACAGAATAGGTTATTTAGCACAAAATAATTTCTATACAGCAAATTAATGCCAGTAATTATCTTGAACAAATTGTGAAAGCAGCTATTCTGCAGGGGTATGCCAATCAAAGTTGAACTGCAAAGTTGAACTGCAAAGTTTTAAATCATGGTCAGTTCATACTAACTCATAGTTATTCTGTGACTAAATAGTGACATTATGACGTCATTTGATCTGTTTTCGCGCATATTTTGCTGTCAAGTGTCTAAAAAGAATGATCACATGGTACAAAATTGTACCACGTGACCTGAAGAAATTACACTGGGCAGTGAAATATAACTTGACAGCAAAACATTGGCATACGGGAGCTGAACACTTGGTAGGTGTAATTACAATCGTGACTTGAGTGTTTATTGTATGCGATTCCATAGCTGCTGCTTCGTTATTGAATTACATTTTGGTTATTATTTATTTTCTGAATGTACCACGGTAAACAAAATAATATTATTTGCAATGGTAATTACCATCGGTGTAATGGGACGACGGCCAACAATATTTGCTGCAGTACCATCGATGGTACTGTTTAAGGGTGAACGCAAACCGAAAACAAAACGTCTTGTCGAACAGTTAGTGATGTGAAACTTCATAATTTTTTGACAAACCTTCTCAGTAAAACTTTTTTAGTTACAATATGCTTCTTTTTATTTGCTGTTTTCGTTACTTGCTTATTTAATGAGAATCATCCTAAGTACTTAATAATATTATTAAGTACACTACATAATTACTCTATTCTTATTTATTAAAAAAACACAGTTCATTCTCTAGGTATGTGCGTATAAAGCAATGTTTGCTGCATGCTGTGTTCGCTTTTTTCGCTTTTTCGTTATAACAGAAAATTTATTTTCACGTCACTAAGTGCGCGACAAAACAGTTTTGTCGATAGATGTGCGTTGGCCCTTATGGTACCACGGTAAACAAACGCTTCTGTGAACACACGTGGAATACACCCACGGTATGTACAGTCAGCAACAGAAGCGAATGTCAAAATTCTTTGACAGCTTCTTTCACTTCACCCATAGGCTGCTTGTAGAAACTTTGACAAAACGTTTTAATATTGATTTATAGCCCGATTTGTTTGAACCTTATTATCTTCATTGATGTTATTACTAGAAAATTCATCAACTGTGGTACTTATATGAGTTTTTGATATAAAGGCATTGAAAATTAGTTAAGCTTTTGCTAAACTGACTCTCACCAGCGATGTTTGGATGAAAATAAAATGGCGGTGGGGCTTGCGGTGACCTGAATATTCAGTCTGTATTATTCTGCGTCCTTTTACTATCCTGCATCATAATACCATGGTAAAACAGACATTTCGTCTTTAAGATAAGATAAGATAAATTTTTATTTGTCCCCAATATAAATACAGTAAGTACAGTTATAAACATAAAGACTTTGTGGTTGTCTTTGCAGTTTACGCGCCAGTTGAAACGTTCTATCTTTGAATCAAGTCCCACCACAACTTTGATTACGCGACCTAATATGAATGGATGTCTCAAACAGGCTGTATCACTCAACTTACTCGTATTTTACAAAGAATACAAAAGCCCTTTCAGAACTTGATTAGGTTCGTATACAGCTTCTCATTGAAATTTGAGCTACTGAGCTGAGCTGATTAAAAAGTTTGAGAGCTCGTATGAGCTTATAGCTTATTCTATATATCCTATCCTATCCTATATTCTACTAATATTATAAATGCGAAAGTTTAGATGTTTGGATGTTTGTGTTTCAATCACGTCTAAACTACTCAACCAACTTGGATGAAATTTGGCATATATATAGTTCGTAACCTGGATTGACACATAGGCTACTTTTTATCTCGAATAATTAACAGGATCTACAAGATAAAATGAACGAAAAGGGTTAGCAGCGCCAATTGGCAAGAGGATTTCATTGTCATGTCATGTCACGTCAGTTTGACAGGGCGTAGTACTACCTCTTTGATCTAACAACCAGCGTTTGACATTCCAGTAGGTACGAGTTCGGTGTAATGAGGTGTAATGTCAAGTTTCTCAAAGTATCCGCTCGGTACACGCACAGATAATATAATGTACACGGAAACTGTAGACGCGTACGAAGTCGCGGGTAACTGCTAGTTTGTTTATATTATAGAATGTCCTTTGGTCACGATATCACCTGATTGTGGCCTACCACCTGTTACCTCATTAATTTTGACAATAAACTGAAACAAAATATATCGTTTAAGGCACAGAACAGAAAAGTCTGTTCTGTGGTTTAAGGTGTGGGTACTACAGTTTATTGTAGTCACAACAGATCTTTTGTCTCTGAAGTATCTGAGCAGAAACTATTTTTGAGTCAAATTTTAGGTAAACGAATTTCTCCGCACTTGTAATGCGCAATCGTTTGTTGCACCTAGCTTCAGCAGGGGTATGCCAATCAAAGTTGAACTGCAAAGTTGAACTGCAAAGTTGAACTGCAAAGTTTTAAATCATGGTCAGTTCATACTAACTCATAGTTATTCTGTGACTAAATAGTGACATTATGACGTCATTTGATGTGTTTTCGCGCATATTTTGCTGTCAAGTGTCTAAAAAGAATGATCACGTGGCACAAAATTGTACCACGTGACCTGAAGAAATTACACTGGGCAGTGAAATATAACTTGACAGCAAAAGATTGGCATACGGGGGCAGAGGGATAAAGATCCGTGGTGCGTAATGTACAATGACAATGAATAGGCGGTAAATAAGCTCTACCGTAGATAATATAATTCTAAAACAATACTGATTGTCATAGTCAAAACGCCGTAGAAGCTACACATGGGTCTAAGTTATGGCATTAACGAATTCTATATCTCATAGATATATATTCTACAGGGATAGAAATAGGAACGGCAATATTATTTCCCGGACGAGCTGTATCACAAAGAGCTTTATCTATGTATTGCAACTTGCATATTTATAAGATTAAAAACGCTTATGAAAAATCATGCCAAAATAATCCTTATCTCCTCCAGGGTCACATTCTCTATATGGAAATGCGAAAGGAAGTTGGTGTAAAATTAATAAAGTTAAGCCCTTCATTCAGAGTAGAAATCAATGAATTAGAGAGCTCAATACATTCACCAGAGTTAGATATCGGTTCATGTTCGTACGACGTCATAACTTGCGTGTTTTGATAAGTACAAAAGACTGTTTCATATGTTTACAAAAAATACTTAGGTACCTAGTTCCTACGACTTTTGTGACAAAAAGTTGTAAATTTCCATCAGTATATCTTAATTTCTTGGTGGGGATTTCGGGAATGATTGGATATTTTTGTGATCCTGATATTTTTTACCGGTTTTCGAATTTCATGATTCCTCAGAGTCTTTGCGGAGGTTTGTGGGAAATTAAGATCATGTCTAAGCATATATAGATCTTACAAATTCACAAAAATTCATTTTCAAATTCTTATTTAGATCTTTTACAAATTGAGATTCCGGCTATTGTATTTGCTTACTTACTTATCATGTTCATACTCACTTATATTTACTACAAACTTCTTCTATAGTCTGCTTGTTACTGTCCTAAGCGTTAATCCAGAAAACAATTCTTAATTAATTTCCACTAACGGCGTTAGAAATAATTTTCTCTCTGAGTATTATGGTAATAACTCGTTTATATTACAGTTTTATTAAAATTCGTCTCATTTGTTTTATTTAAAAAAAATTAATGTTTAGTTTAAATAAATAAATATTCATGGACTTTACACACAACGCCCTCTAGTCCCAAACTAAGCAAAGCTTGTGATATGGGAACTAGATGGCTGATAGAATACTTATATACTTTTTTTTGTAAATACATACTTATAATACATAGTAACACCCAGCCATAGAACAAACATCTATGTTTTCCACGCACAAATGTTTGTTCTCGGTGGGGTGGGGGTGGGTGGTGGTGGGGGTGGGGTGGGGTGGGGAGTTTGATATAAAGGTGGGATAGAAAGTATTGAAAACAAAGCATATTTTAATACAAAGCTAGGTATGACTAGGTACCTAAAACACACCAATAATTGCTTTTTACAAGCCATTTTAATATTCTTCTTTTCTTATTTATGGCTTCTGTCCGTCAATTCAACAGACAAAACCGAATCTACAGAAAAAAAAACAAAATGTCACAAATGTGTAACAAACGTCATTGTGACTTATCAATCTGAGGGGTAGGCACAAAAAAATCTGACAGTCACAGAGTTACGTAGGTAAACCCAATGTGTTTGAATCATATTGCGCGTCAACGCCAGCTTAACTGCCAAACGTTGTAGCGTCACCGCGCAGTGTATCTCAGATACGTTAACGTTACGATACGTTTATGATAGCACATTTATTCGTGATCAATGTCTTAACCACACCCCATACCGTAAAGCCGGCATAATGTCGCTAACTCATTTATCTTGGTAATATTTTAGCGAAATTCCATTAATATTGATTTGACGCCTTCCGGTTGAGCGTGACGGCTGAAAAATTCGATAATTATCATAATGGGTATGGATGTGGCATTTTTCATCATTGGGGAAACTTTTGACACAAAAACAGTGGGTTTTTAGACAAGCTCGTAATTTTAATGTTAGTCTTGTAAGTAAAGTATAAGTAAAGAAAATCAATAAAATAAATCTACGATGAAAAGTTAACGCTTTTAGAAGTTAGGTAGGTATTTAAAACTTCGATTCTCTTTTTATATTCAACCCTGTCCATCTGATTGCCTGGTAGTGATAACTTTTAGCGATAAGGCCGGCCATTTTATTTTTCAAAAGCTAAGTAGGTATTTAGCCGTCAATAAGGAGTCTTATCTAGTTTTCATATAATGTGTTAGTGAAATCCAGAAAACTGGTTTGAAGTTTTACGTAGATTGCTTTGAAGTTCTGAAATTCAGGAATAATTTTACCTCCACGTTGCTTCATTCATGGTGAAATTCAATTATGTGCCGGGTAGAGACTATTATAGAGTACAAACGCATTTTGGTATAAAATGGAGTTTCCAGCAAAAGCCCATGTTTTTAAGACTTTTCCTTAAATCTTTTCGACCAAATTTGTCCCCTAACTAAGTTAGACTGTTTGTTAGACCTACTTATTAATAAAAACCCCTGAAAAAGAGTTAGCCCCAATACTGAAACTTTAGCCTAAACCACTTTAAACTTTACCTTTTTTGAAGCTATCACGTGGGTAATGTCAAACAATTTTTCGCTTGCACATTTAATTTTTTTTTAATAGGTAGGTACATAAAATTACTACTTAGTGTTCATAGTAACATTTACTGCTTAAGACCTACACAATCGATATCTAAATAAAAATAGTGTTAGTTTTATTTTTCAAAACGTGCAGGTTCGATTCCCGAGCAGAGTAAAAATTTTTGACATGTATGAATGCAGTTTTTGTTACTAAAATCGATGACAGGTTCTTAAGAACAGATTTTCATTTGTCTTATAGTCTCAGACTTTCCCGTACTGCAGGGGTATTCCAATCTCAGTTGAACTGCAAAGTTAAACTGCAAAGTTTTAAATCATGGTCAGTTTATACTAACTCATAGTTATTCTGGGACTAAATAGTGACATTATGATGTCATTTAATTTGTTTTCGCGCATATTTTGCTGTCAAGTGTCTAAAAAGAATGATCACGTGGTACTAAATTGTACCACGTGACCTGAAGAAATTACACTGGGCAGTGAAATTTAACTTAACAGCAAAAGGTTGTAATACGGGGGCTGACCGATTTAAATGTATACCTACCCTGTATACCTACTAATAATGTACAGACCTTTGGTAGGGATAGGTCCAGTTTGCACTAACTGGAGGGAACGCGTTCAGACACTCCTATTTTGATTTCACAATACAACCAGCTACTGGTGGTACAAATTCCCTGTTTTACATGTAAATGCGAATTAGAAACAAAAGCGAGTGAGAATTTAAATTTGATGATTCAAACTCGTATCACTTGAGACAGGTACTGGGTTTTCCACGAACACAATTTGAATTGGTTAGGACAATTTCGTCTTTCTATTTGCATATTTTGGTCGAGAGATTCTTAGAATTGAATTGTGTTTGAGATGTGTGTATTGTAATGTGTGCTAAGCATTTTCAATCTTTGTTATTTTGAATAATAAGCTAAGAGCCTTTGATAAATCCAAAAATTTCAATGTCGTCGCAATGTTGTCTATATTTTAATGAGTGACTTTTATCGAGGGCATATTATTTCCATATAGACAATATGCCCTCAAGGATCTAATAGGATTCTTGTAACACCCTGTATGGTTTCGTTAAATTCTATAGTTTCGTAGTCTCTCAGCCATTTTTATCTATTGATCTTTCATTCCTTCACGTATTCTACAGATGATGATAAAATAATAAACAATACAATAGTTAATTCCATTTATTTGACTAGAAATTCTCATTACATTCGACTTACAAACATTTTCATTTTCAAGACAGAGATATTATTATAAATTATTTACAACATCAACTAGAGTATAACGAGAAACTAACATTGCTTTTCTTGTTTCTATTTAATAATTTATTTATTACATTAATTATAATAACAGTCCTAACATACAAAAAGAAAAAGAGCTACATACTTAAGTTTTTTTGAAAATTGCGTTACAGGACGCAAGTTTCAAAAGAACTTAAGTAAAACTTTGTATAGAATATTCAGGGAAATGTAAGACTATAATAATTATTTTGGTTCTAGGGTTGTAACAAACTAAGATTTGACTTGTTTATCAACAACTATGGTATTTAAATATGAATTATGATAAATTATAGTTTATGAATTTAACTATGTACATGGTTCCTATAACAAAATTTATTCAAAATGACATTTGATATGTTCTACGATATTGTAATACTGTTTAAAGATTAAATATACATTATCAGCCTATCTTTTAAAACATCAAATATACACAATTATCATTTATCAATTACAAATTAATTGAATAAAATTTAGTAGCGCTTTTTCCCCGACAAATTATACAATTTGCTATTAATTTTACTATTTTATAATAATTATTTAGTTTTATGAATAACATCAAAATATAATTTATTATTTCAAATGGTTTTCTAAGGAGTATTTATAGGAATACTTTACAACAGGAGAAACTATTTTTTTATTATAATACAAATAAGTAAACACTGCACAAAATTCTCAATGTTTTTGTTTTATCATAGGTTTACAAAAGATATTACTTATAAAAAATATTTTGCAATAACCATGGTTCAACTTTGAATTTTTTATGCACAAACAGAGCGTAGTCATCATAAACTTTGGCTGTTGAAGTAAAGTTCTTCTGTCTAAGGACTAAAATAATATTATTTTATTAAAGTTTACAAATTATCACAGGGCTTAAGTGACTCATTTATTTGGAAAGTTATAGTAACTAGATAATTCTAAACTTGTGTATAAAGGGACTAGTTTATTAAACTTTGGTTAAATATTTGGATTGAAATCTATTCCGTACGCACTATTCATATTTTATTTGCTAATAGTAAATTATTTTACTTTATACGAACTATCATTATTTTTCATTTATTTTAATGATGTTCTAAGAGTATGAGTATTTTCTATTCAACCTTATACAAACCTTATACAATTTCTGGAAATTGTTTTGCACACAATTATTTTCAAGATCAAAGGTTTTTTAATAAAAATTTATTAGTATACTTTATTATTTCTACTTTCTCAGGAGTATTACCAACATTTGCTTTGGTTTCATCATGAATCGAATACTTATTTTAATTACATTTTTATTCTATTGCTTTTTCATACATAGCACTATCTTCTTCACCACACACGATTTTTTTGAGTTTTCTAAAACCAAACTCACCTTGAAATCAGCCTTTGCCAATTTTGCTACAGTTCATGAAACAGACTAAGAAAATGTTACGTGATTTGATCAGTTCAGTTTATACAACATCACTCTTATCATTTTCCAGAAGCCCGTCATTGCTACCGACATCTTCTTGTCACATGTGATAGTCCCGAAGTGGTCTCACCGATTCTGCTGATGACCTTGGAGTCGGATCTACTCCAGACAAGCCGAGGGAACCACTGCGTTTCACTACTAAAGTTTTCGTGCCATAGTCAGTGACAAAATTTTCGTTTCTAGTAGGTGTATTTGCGCGGACACTCTGGTAACCACAACATAGAGGATACCTGGACGTGAGGATTCTTTTGAAGGCTTCTCTGAACTCAGTGTTGAAGATGGAGTAGATGATGGGGTTGAAGGCTGAGTTGGAGTAACCGAGCCATGTCAGGATTTTGAAGGCGAGATCTGAAACAAAAATGAGCTTGAACTTTTGACATTTAGGCCGGCTTGCACCAGAATCGCTAAACGCGTTTTACTCTTAATAGCATTAAGCGAGTTGTCAAGTCATACAAATACGTCAGATTTAAATCGATTTAGCTGTTAAATACGTTTAGTGATTCTGGTGCAAGACGCCCTTAGACTAAACGGCGGGGCGGACATTTTATTTTATTTTTCTTGTGATATGGGTCTGTGTACATTGTTTTATTACCAACCGTGGCTGAAATAAACGAATTTTATTTTATTTATTTTTTATGTACCATAAGAAGGTACTTAGCTGTGGCAAAGATAATGATGAAAAAACAGACATTAAAATTATCTTAATTCTTTACATTAAAATATTTCCGTCCTTGTTTTTGACAAGTTTAAAGTAGAGACGAGTAGTATTTTATCTGACAAATTCAAAGTTGTCGATGTTAGAATATTGTCTATGATTATTGTTTATAGTCTGTAGGTACGACTACAATGGCTGAACCGTACTGTGTGAAAATAAGATCTACGACCGTGTGCTCAAAATGTAAAACTAAAATAAACAGATTATGAAAATAATGCTTCGCCTATCTTATTAAATATATAAGATTCTCACAGGTTATGGGCGATAAGAGAATCATACAAAATTAGCTTGGTGGGTAGTGGTATTAGTGGTGAACAATAAGTTTAGAAACAAAGCTTATTTTTTCACACAGCATAGCAATAAAGATGGCGACTTCGGCGTACGTGCCGACAAATTTTCCCCAGCTAAAAGCAGAAGCATTTGATAACTGGTTGTTCCGTGTACAATGCTTATTGGAAGAAAGAGGTTTGAAAGAAATCTCAAACGCAACTAAAATTGAAGATGAGAAGAAACTATTGGATTCAAAAGCAAAAAGTTTAATCGTACAATGTCTTACAGATAGACATCTGAATTTAGTAAAAGATGCGTCCACATCTAAGGAAATGCTAGATGTTCTAAAAAGTTCATTTCAAAGAAAGTCCGTCATATCCAAAATAACACTTAGAAGAAAATTACTGAGCTTGAAGCACACTGAAGGAAGTCTTGAGGAATATTTCGCTAAGTTTGACAATATAATAAGAGAACTGGAATGCTCTGGAGAGAAAATAGAAGAAACAGACAAAGTATGTTACCTACTTACAGGACTTGACGAACAATATAATAATATAATAACAGCAATTGAGACGGTTAATACCGATGTAAAATTAGAGTTTGTTAGGTCAAAACTGCTAGACCATGAAATAAGAAACACAAAGTCAAACGATCAAAGAACACCAGAACAAAGTCAAACATCATTTGTGAGTCAACCGTCAAATATTATATGCTACAAATGTAAACGCAGAGGTCATAAATCATATGAATGCCGAATGAACAGTAGAGGCAGAGGAAGAGGCTTTAGAGGTCCAAGAGGCAGAGGTGGATCTGCAAATTCAATTGAAAATGAGAATACAAAGACATTTATTGCTATGGAACAAGCAATGACAGTAAAGAACATACACGATGACCAAATAACATTTATTGTTGACTCGGGTGCCACACACCATTTTATTCAAGAGATTTATGAAGATTGTATGACAACAGTTGAAGACTTGCCACATGAATTGTATATAAAAATTGCTAATGGTCAAATACTTGTCGCAAGAAAGAAAGGAATTATAGAGGCAACTTACAATAATGAAAAAATAAAAATTGAAGTTGTTTTGGTACCTGGCTTGAGCACAAACCTAATGTCAGTTGGAAAACTAGTAGAAAACGGAATGGAAGTAAGTTTCAAATATGGAAAGTTGATAATAAAGGCAGAAAACCAACTATACTATGGTGCAAAAGAAGGGAAGTTATATACATTCAAAGCTAGAATAAATAAAACAAAAATGAGAGAGAATGCTGCGTGCAAAGTAACAATTGAAGAAAATAATATATGGCATAAAAGGTTTGGACATATGTGTAGAAAGAATTTAGCAATATTGAGATTGCCCTACAGCAATACGATGTGTGATGTATGCATGAAAAATAAAGCTACAAGATTGCCATTTAGAAGACTGCAAAACCCAAGGTCAAGTAAAATAGGCGAATTAATACACACAGATATAGCAGGTCCTATGAGAACACCTACTAAGGGGGGAAATATATACTACCAGACGATAATAGATGATTTTTCACACTTTACCCAAACATACCTATTGAAAAACAAGTGGGAAGCAACAGAAAACCTTATAACATACATAAAAGAAATGGAAAGACAAAATGAAGTAAAAGTTAAGAGAATTCGATGTGATAATGGTGGAGAGTTTACAGCAAGAACACTGAAAGAATTTTGTTGGGATAACGGAATAAAAATAGAATATACCCAAAGTTATAGCCCACAGCAAAATGGTAAGGCTGAAAGGATGAACAGAACCATATATGACAAAGCAAGAGTAATGTTAGATGAGTCATGTTTACCTAGATACCTATGGGGTAATGCTGTATTGACAGCTACATATTTGATAAATCGATCCCCATGTTCTGCGATAAATAATAGAGTACCAGCCAAAGTGATAAATAGAGAATTTAATCTGGAAAAGATAAAGGTTTTTGGATGTAAAGCATGGGTGCATATAATGCCTAGACAAGACAAGCTCTCGAGCAGAGCAACACAGGCTAGAATGATAGGGTATGCCGCAAACGGTTATAAATTATGGGACCCAATGACAGATGAAGTTATAATTTCAAGAGATGTTCGATTTGATGAGACAGATATAAAATATGAAGAAAAATTAAATATACAAGAACCTAAGAGATACATAGTGGAAGAAATAGTTGATGATACAGCAGAACAAGAGCAAAAGAAAGAACAGGTGGAAATAGAAGAAGAGAGACAGATAACTGAGAAAGAATGTACAAAGAGAGGTAGAGAAGTAAAGAAACCTCAACATCTAGATGACTATAAGTTATATGAAGCTTATTGTTTATTTTCAAGTGAGAATGATCCGACAACATACAAACAAGCTATAGAGCAAAGTACAGAATGGAAAACAGCAGTAGAGAAAGAAATAAAGTCATTAGAAGAACAACAAACCTGGATAGAATCAGAGTTACCAAAAGGATGTAAAACAATTGATACAAAATGGATATTTAAAACAAAATCAGATGGAACAAGAAAAGCAAGGTTGGTAGCGAGAGGATTCCAACAAGAAGCAGCAGATTTTGTGTATGCCCCAGTGGCAAAAATGACTACGATAAGAATGGGACTATCTCAAGCTTTAAATAATGATTGGGATATCAAGCAGTTGGATATACCCACTGCATTTTTAAATGGAAAGTTGAAATCTGAAGTATTCATCTCAGTTCCAGAGGGAGTAACTACTGAGAAAATGGGAACTGTTCTGAAACTAAAGAAGGCCCTCTATGGATTGAAAGAATCACCAAAATGTTGGAATGAAAGATTTAACGAATTTTGTGAAAAAATTGATATGCCAAGATCAAAGAATGATATTTGCTTATACACAGGAAAAGAAATATGGTTGATACTATTTGTGGATGATATACTGTTAATGGGAAATAAGGAACAAGTTGAAAAAGTGATTAAATTGTTACAAAGTGAATTCAAAGCTAAAAATTTGGGAAATTTGAGAAGTTTCTTAGGCATGGAGATAATAAAGAATGAAAACACAATAAAAATATGTCAGAAAAAGTTTATTGAAAATATATTGGAAAAGTTTAATATGACAAACTGTAAAGAAGCAAAGACACCAATGGAGAGTTGTCATGTACCTGAAAATGAAGAAATTATTAGTAATGTACCATACAGAGAGTTAATTGGATGTCTGAATTACCTGGCTACAATAAGTAGACCGGATATTACCTTTGCAACCTCATATCTGAGTAGATATCTGGACAGGCCTACAAGAAGCTTGTGGACTGCAGGAAAGAGAGTACTGCACTATCTGAAGGGAACGCAGCACTATGAGCTGACTTACCACAAGAAGAAAGAAGATAATAATAATAATGTTTCTATTATTTCAGCGTTTTCAGATGCAGATTGGGCTGGTGATAAAACTGATAGAAAGAGTGTCAGTGGCATGGTAATTTATCACCAAGGCAACCTGATCTCATGGTCTTCAAAGAAACAACAGTCTGTAGCACTTTCAACAGCTGAAGCTGAGTATGTAGCTGCAGCAATGTGTGTCAGTGAGCTACTGTTTGTACGAGGACTATCTATGGATTTTCAAGACCAGTGTTGTGTGATGTTACGAGTGGACAATCAAAGTGCGATCAAGATGATTATGAACAGTGAAAATACGAAGCATTCAAAACATATTGACATAAAATACCATTTCATAAAAGACATTATTACTAGAGACAATATGATTACAGTGAAATATGTAAGTACAAGTGAAAACACTGCAGATAATATTATGACAAAACCGTTGTGTAGCACAAAACACAGCTATTTTCGTGCAAATTTGTTAAATTTAGGATAATAAGATTGTTATTGTTTATTTTGAAGTTAGGTAGTAAGTATTGTCAGATTAGTTGTCAAAGTTGTGAAACTGTCAAAATGTTATAGTAATGCCATTTTAGTGTTGCCATGTTGATACAATTTCAATTTATGTTTTTGGTAGTTTTTGTGTAGAAAATCATTGACTTGAAATTGAGAGGGAGTGTTAGAATATTGTCTATGATTATTGTTTATAGTCTGTAGGTACGACTACAATGGCTGAACCGTACTGTGTGAAAATAAGATCTACGACCGTGTGCTCAAAATGTAAAACTAAAATAAACAGATTATGAAAATAATGCTTCGCCTATCTTATTAAATATATAAGATTCTCACAGTCGAACCCGGTTGTAATCGATATAAATGTCATTGGGATTATGTCGTTATGATTATAAACAGTTGTAAGTTAAAAGCAAAACAATACCTATTAATTAATCGTATAAATATTTTAAGGTACCTAGCGCTACCTAATAAGATTTTACTATGAACCTATCGTAGGCATATTTTTAATTTTGTTTGACCTCTTTTTTAACCCCCGACGCAAAAACGACGGGGTGTTATAAGTTTGACGTGTCTGTGTGTGTGTGTGTGTGTCTGTCTGAGGCAATGTAGCTCCTGAACGGATGAACCGATTTTGATTTTGTTTTTTTTTGAAAAGTCGGGAATGTTCTTAGCTATGTTTGATAAACATCGGTCCAAGATTCGGGGTTTTTAAATTTTTAAATTAATTACTTGTGTTTTATTTGTTTTAACTTCTCACCTAAAGTAATTTTATTTATTTAAAACCTAGTATAAACCGACTCCTGTCTAATGAACATAAAAGAAAATTCTTCAGTATAATTTACAAGCAGATAACTTTCATCCCGACAGCGGAACGTTGAGGATACTTTAAGCTTTTTGCTTGCAATAAAATATTACAGTATAAAAACAGGAGAAACATTAACATATCTTTCAAAGCTAGATTTACTAGTACATGAAAATAAGATTTTATTTACAAAATAATTTGGTTAACAACTAATGATTCTCATTGCTTTTTATTGAGTTTATTACTTTTCTAAAAACTCCAGTGTATGTGCATTGTTACAAATAAAGTTCCACTACCGAGTTTGCAAAAAGATGGAAACTGGGCTTCATACAATTTTACCCCAGAACCTTTGTCGAAGCCAGTGGCATCCACTCGTATCTCCAGTGATATAATGTGTGTGTGAAAGCGGCTATCATTGGACTGGCCACTTAAAAAACCTAACTCAAACAGCTTATTCCCATTAAGCTCACTGACTGGTACACGCGGCCACAAGTCAGGCTAGACACTCAATATAATTATAACTACGCTTTATACAATGCAGAGATGTAGGAGTGCAATAGGCGTAGGCGCGTGTCAGGCGCGTCCCACACAAGAATACTATCGTCCCTCTCGCACGATTCGCAACGTTCAACTTCTAATAGTTCAAAGTCCAATCTAGGTCGACATGTCTTCGTGTGTACATACCTGGTATACAAGTCTTGCAAAAAGCCGCTACAATGTTCACACAGAAGAACGGAACCCAGCATAGTAGAAACACTCCCATTATAATCCCCACTGTGATAGCAGCTTTATGATCGGACACGTGGTACGGTGATGACTGGACGTGAGTGTGGACACGCGTCCGGACGGATTTTGTCCGGTTGTCCGGAAGTTGCACCGTCCGGGTCACCGCCCGGATGGACTTTACGTGCTTTTGTGCGTAACAGTACAACCTGGGGACAAGAGTTTTTATTACCAGACTTTCGAAAATTCGAAGTTAAGCTGTCAAACGTTTCTGAATTAAAGTTCGATTCAGGCACAAAAAATAACAATACATTTTTGAGTATCGACAAATATCTAAAGTACTTTCATGAAGATTATTCAAAGCTCTCAAAAAGAATTTGAATACCGAAATCATTCATATTTCTCGCGTAACCAATAACGTCGTCAAAAAGAAGACAATGAGGTATTTTCTCAGTACGCAGATGAAATAAATTATTTTATCTGTGCCCATTCGTTTTCCTGTTATAGGATTTTTTACCGTACCACGTATTTTCGAATCAATAAAATGTATTCAATGCCCAAAATGAATCGTTTCCGGTTGTTAGATTCAATGACTTATTTCGTCGTAATACAGCCCAAAATGATGTTAGATATTTTTTCATAAGCAATGGTGAATACTCTTCATCTTTTAATCCCATCTTGAGCTATCTCAATGTAAAAATTAGTTAAAAAACAAAACAATAATGACGGTAAGAAGACGTTTTTTCTTTTTTATAAAAGATCATGGTATGGGCAGAGTCCTTTTTAAATTTTATATCGGTTGAGTATTTATATTACGTTATATTCTTTTAAGCTGTTTTCAATGTAATATTGGAGTTGGCGTAAAGTTTTATTTTATCAAAGGTATTTTTGTATTATCCGCGCAAAAAAAGACAGAAAAAAGTGAATATTGAAACATTCTACCGACCCTTACCATGTTTTTGGAACTTGGGAATCGCTTGCTTACATTATTTTTTTACAAAACATTGCGTAGAATAACTGTGAGTATAAAATTATAGGTATAGTAAGTTTTCTTTAGTACCTACTTGTATCTAATTCAATTACATAAGTACTTTCTGATCATTTTAGAGAGGAAGCATATAAGTTTTACCCATACAATTTCCCCAGCTAAAGTACTGAACAAGAGAGATGTCGCTTAACTCCTCGTGTCCTCAAACTTTGTGAACTTGGAACACGTCTCCAACATTAATGATGCAATCTACATGAATTGGCACTGATCTAAATTTCCGTAAATGATCTTGTCTACTCAAGTTTGTAGTACTGATTCCACATCAAATGTTCTATGTAATAAAGTTTAGAACTTAGAAATCATTTGAGATAAGGGTTTGAAGGGAATCGCGTTTCAGTCTACCTAGATCTTCCCTTATTACGTAACTCGCGATAGATCTGCAACAGGTGTACCAAATTAGCCGTCAAAACCTATTATATAAATAAGCAGTCGCTGCTAAGTTCCTGTTGTGGTTAATCGAGCTATTTCTTGCCTGTACAAAGGGTAAATTCTTAAGCTTCTACCCCATTTTTTAGGTAGTGAAAAGGTGTATTAAGATGGCTCAAAACCGTTCTTTTTGGGAATCTCAGAACTATGTCCAGCAGTTAATTCCTACAGGCTGATACACTAGCAGATCTAGGGGGCGCTAGGCCCCCCTAAAGCCCCCCGAAAAGCACTGGGTGGACCCAAGGAGGACTGAAATCCAGGATCTACCACTGGGCTGGTATGGGGACTTGAGCTTACCCATTGTCCTATCTGATGAAGCCAACTGCTTAATTGATTCCAATCATTCCATTTGCGTAATCAATGCACAATGGACTCTATTCTTAGAGCACAATGCACTATTCACAATACATTACATTCAAAGCTACAGAACAATTTCATAGAGGATGTAATCAAGGGGCTTGCATTAGCAGAGTAATTCTCTTAAATCTGGTAAAAATATCATTAGTTCAGAGGTCATAAATGTCATAATGACTGCTATTTTGTGATATTTCAACTTCAATAATATTTTCTTATTTATAATGCCACGATAAGCAGACTTATCAATTACATCCATCGGACTTTCGCATACAATTTTAACTTGTCTATTTAGCTCTGAAAAATAATTTGTGTAAAATTTGACCTAATTTTCATAGAATCTAAAAATTCTTTATAGAAAATATTTCTAAGCTCATCCATCAACGTCTACTTATCCTCAACGGACGAGAACGACCTTTGCTAACAAATAAATCGATCGCTTCTATAGCTGACACTAAAGAGTTTGCTATAAATTCCTTGAGTATTTTCAATTTAGGAACGTATTGTTTAGCTATTTTCCTTTCAGATTCTGTGTTAAAGTGACGCTTTAAAAAGCCATGATCTTGAAATTTTACGAGAAAAGAAACGTTTTAAAATCTGTGTGCTTAAAAACAGGCTATAATTATTTAGCGTTGACCCGATACATTCTTTAGACGTGTCCAACTTGCACCATAAAAACATTGGCAGAATCATAAATCGATTGGTAAAATTCTTAATGATGTCCTTGGTAAATAACGATTATGTTTGTTAGGTAGGTATAGTAGTCACAACAGATCTTTGCCTTCTGTAGTATCTGCGCAGAAACCATTTTTAGGTCGCTACTGACACGGAGGCCGAATTGGAGGTAAGCGAATTTTTCCGCACCTGTAATTTGTTGCACCTAACTTCAGAGGGATAAAGATCCGTTGTGCGTAAGTACTGTACACCAACGAAAGTTTATCTGATTAGTAAAGAAATATTATGTAAGTAGTTCTAATATTACTAACCTACAGTATATACTGATCATCACAATACAGGGTAGGTAGAACGATATACAGCTAGACACGACAGCGTAGGTTGGCGTCAAGACCAGCGCGCAAGTGGGGTATCTCGGGGGTTTCTGGGTCGCCAAATCCTCTTCATCAGGTCGGTGAAGACCGAGAGAGATGGGGAGGAAGCTGATCAGTCCGGCTAGCAGCCAGATCATGGCTATTGTGATGATGGCGACCCGACGGGTTACCCAACGACCGTATCTGGAAAAAAAAATACTATAGCTTCTTCTTTTCTTATAATATGTGGCCTCTGTCCGTCATTTCGACAAACAATTTTGCCAGTGTCAAGTGGATTATTTGAAATAAGTTTAGTCAAGTCGAGTCATACGTCAAGTCGTAAAATTAGACCTTTGCATCTAATCAAGATGATTTATACAGTGTCAGATGTCACTTTTCACCCAAACCCCTATGAAAGGGACGCTGGTAGTGCCTGGGTCATGATTCTAAATGGAGTAGGCTTGCCCAGAACCTATACTTGTACCATCCTCTCAGCTTAGTCGGCCTTATCCACAGGAAAGACTGACTAAGCTGCGGGTTTCCTCATGATGTTTTCCTTCACCGTTTGCGTACATAAATTCAAATAGAAAAATCCATTAGTGTACGACCGGATTTGTACCCACGACCTTAGGATCGGAAGGCGATGTTGCTACCACTAGACCACCGGGGGTCTAAAATTAAGTATTTGGAAAAGGCATCATCAATTTATTAATAATAACAGCCAGCTGTCCCTATAGAAATCAAAAGTTCACCTAAATGGACTGGATATATTTTACCAAATATTACTTTACCATATTTTTACCCTATTTTTATCCGTTTAGCGCCGCTCCAATAACCAATACTTTGTCATCACTATTGATACTTGAATGGAAGCTTGAATGTCCTACTAAATGTCTGCTAATGCTGCAAAGGTTTTATAGGTCCATGAATTTTCTATCTGGCATTCATAAAACCACAGATAAATAAAACCGATGGAGTAACAATAAAATCACTAATGTACGGTGATATAGTTTTATCTGTCGAACATGTCTGTTTTATGTTTCATTTGTGATAGGTTTACGATCCCTGACCACTATTAAATCTACCTACTACGTTTTAGTTACAGCTAGCTATTTTTCTTAATAATTATAGGTAACTAGATACTTATACATGTAACAAAAAAAATGCTTTTGCAAAAGAGTTCGCCCGGGCAGCGATTCTTGTACTATAATTTTATTGTTACTTCTATTTTTAGGTTATGGAAGCAATAAAATACATATTATTATGGGCACAATATGAGATCTAATCTAACTCTTTCGTCTCAGAGTGATCACTAATCATGATCGCAGTGAAATGCTACTTGGGGCTAGAGGAACAAGCTATGGGTTCAAGAAATTATTATCTAGGTATAGGCAATTAAGCAGAAGTACGTAGTACGTGTAGTACTGGCTTTGATCTACGTTTTTTATCTGGCTCTCATAAAAAGGCTTACTTGTTGTACACACGGCTACAGGTCAGGTTATATACCCAATACAACCATAACAACGCTACATACAATGCGGAAGAATCGTTGGAAAGACAGCCCGTCCTACACAAACACACTGTCGTCCCTCTCGCACGATTCGCAACGTTCAGCTTCTAATAGTTCAAAGTCCAAACAGTATACAGTATCCAAACAGTATAGGTGGACGTGTCTTCGACTGTACATACATTATTTAAAATATCCAAACATAAATGTTTCAGTATAAAATAATTTCAAGTTGCCTATACAAATTATATAAATTCTTACCTCAAAGGGTCTTTGATGTGGATGTACCTATCGAGGGATATGGCGCACAGATTGAGGATGGAGGCAGTGGAGCACATGACGTCACACGCCACCCACGTGTCGCAGAACTGCTCACCAAATACCCAGTATCTGGTGACAAAGATGGTCAAACTAGATTTTAATAGAGGTCAGATTAACCCCGACTCAAAAAGAAGGGGCATTGTGTTTCTATCTCTCATTTTGTAACTATAAAACAAACACTCTAATTTCCGTAAAAAAGATAAGATCAATTCTGATAATGTCGTCTGTATAGATAGATGTTAGTATGGATATTATAAAACAAATGAAAATGAAACATAAAACTGCAAACAATTCTGTTAAAGTGAAGATAAGAAGACTGTTTGTTGATTGCTAGCTGTTTGGTTTACCAAAATCGTTACAGGACATTTTCAAGATATGAGGATATATTTCAGTCCAGTTTTGAAGAGATGTCAGGCATAAAATTGCAATATCAAACAATTGGTTAATATCAAAGCTATTGGTCCCTATTCCATTCTGAATTCTTCCGAGACATGAGTATGTGGGTGAACTTAGCAGATCATTGTCCAGCAGATCAAAATTAAATGAGTTCTGTTTCTACCTTAGTTATAAGTAGTTTTGTAAGTTAGTTATTGTATTGTTAGTGTGTTAGTGTATTGTTGTGCTGTTGTGTGTGTGTGTTGCAAAAAAAATGCTTTTTCTTTCTTTCTGTTCGCATGCAGAAGAGTTCTATAGTTCCTTAAAATGACGGTAACCGAACTTACCCTAACAAGTCGTTGACTCCAGCAAACGTCATCACCGCGGCAGCCACCAGCATGTCAGCAATAGCCAGCGATGCTAGGAACAGATTTCCGATCCTTCGCAGACCCCGGTCTGTGTATATCGCGATGCAGACTAGGATGTTGCCAGCTACGCTCAGGAATATTAGGAGAGAGAGGAATATACCTGTAAAAGAAAGGGGATTGTAGACTTTGAATAACACACATGGCTTTTCCCACTGCTGGGTATGGCCTCTCTAAGATCGTACTGTCAGAAGTAGGTAGATCCCTTTTTCAGAATTTCAAAACTATTTACATAACAAAATATTTTTTTTGCGATCAATTAATATTAATTTACAGGCGCACACATAGGTAACCCATAGGTACCTACATAATATTTATTTAAAAAAATTATTTATTTAAATTATACTAAGTCATGATACCACTAGATGAGTATAGTTGGCTTTTTTTTTCAAAATAAATCGGTGTAAAATGTACCTAGTTTTTTATAAATAACTAACTAAAAAATTGTAATTCAGATGAACATCTTTTTTCATTTTGTCAGCTTGATAAAGCGATTGCGTATTGTAATTTATTGGTTCAATTGGCTAAAGTCTGAAGCAATGGAGGTGATCTGTGAGCTCTCTATCCAAAACGTAATCTAGCCCACAATTTGAATAGCAAATGGGATTTTAGATTGAAAATGAGCTAAGCTTAGGCTCACGCTGAGAATTGTTAGCTTAGATTTTCCGATTGATTTTGTGATGATACGCGATTTAGGGTGGCTTGCGCCAGAATCACTAAACGTGTTTAAGAGCCTACAATACTCCAGCTCAAATCCAAGTTTCACGGCCCATTCGTGCAGATACCGCACCGCGCACTCGCAGCTATCTCACTCGCACGCAATAGTATAGGTAAAGTATTGACTGACTTCTGTGGTTTCTTATTCTTAGTAAACCGCAGAGGGAAGTTTGGGATTTTTTTCTATCGAGAAAATTTTTAGTAATCGTGTTTTCACATCTTATGATGTATCACAAATATTCTCAACTGTAATATATATATTTTTCAAAATGATTGATTCAATACTTTTAATGATATGCGGGATCAAAAATGAGAGATTATGGTACTGTAAGCTCTTAACAGCTAAATATATTTAAATATGACTTGAAAACTCGCTAAACACTATTTAAGAGTTAAACGCGTTTAGCGATTCTGGTGCAAGCCGCCCTTAATCTAATAGGTACCTACCTAGCTATTATAGTTTTTATTTACAGTCTTCGATCAACTTTTACAGTCCACAAAAGTGGTCACTGTTAAGATAAGGATAACTTTGGATTTTTTTCACATATTAGTTTATGGATTCGGAAACGTGGGCTCAAGGAGTCACAGGCTGGATAACCCCAGGGGGTAGGAGACGTCGCGGCCGCCCGAGGAAGCGCTGGCATGACGACCTGGACTCCTTCGAGCGGAAATGGACGGAACTAGCCAAGGATCGCGGAGAGTGGAAGACGAGGGGGGAGACCTTAGCCCAGCAGTGGGACAGATAAGGTTAATCAAAAAAACTTAGTTCACCTCAGGCGAGATGAGCTCGCGCCTGTACAGAGAGTAACATAAGAATAGAAATCATCATAAACATGAGGAAACCCCTGGTCATCGATTTACTCACCAACTAGTAATATAGAGAGTAGGGTCACCGCGTCCGGGTCATCTGTGTCGTCATAGTCCGCTGTTTCGTTCAACTGTACCACCTGTGGGCAAACGTTACTATTAAAACTCTGTCCCCATGAATGTAAACCCCAACAACACAATGTTTATTAAAGTTACTCGCCTATTAGCGACTAAAATAAGCGACCAGCGAACAGTTGGCCTGGGATGCGCAGTGATATTTTATCTACTCGTTCTATCAAAATCTAGACATTTTTCATCATTTTTAGAACTATTACATTACCTGTGGTAAAATGGCAGCAGAAGTGGTATTTGATTTAAAAAAGCCGAAAATCAGTTTACTTTTATTTAAAAAGAACACTAATAGTAATCATGAAGAGGCACGAGATACCACCAGCTTACATAAACTACACAGCAGGGGTATTCCAATCTCAGTTGAACTGCAAAGTTGAACTGCAATGTTTTAAATCATGGTCAGTTCATACTAATTCACAGTTATTCTGTGACTAAATAGTGACATTATGATGTCATTGAATTTGTTTTCGCGCATATTTTGCTGTCAAGTGTCTAAAAAGAATGAAGAAATTACACTGGGCAGTGAAATATAACTTGACAGCAAAAGATTGGAATACGGGCGCAGTTCGCATTTAACCACCAAAATAGTCCTTGGAGTAGGTATGAGTATGTCAGCATTACGGTAAAGTAAACATCATTATAAGATACTTCTTATTTATAAGTAGCGCGTATTCGGTATTGCTTGGCTCGCATATAATAATAGACCAAAATATGGACAATATACAACATAATACTCATTGAATTTGTCAGGCGGAAAATTTAATCGCTACAACCCTTTCTAATACGACCCTTGCCTTGCCCGCTGGAGGCTTGACCAGCCTAGTGCGTTGTAAGCTTAAATATTCAGCCGTTGTCGGCAACTAAAGGCCGATTTACATAGATCAAGTGTTTAGTGAAGTAGATAAGTGTAGTGGTGTAAATCGGCATCTTTCCTTGACCAATGTAAATCGACTCTAAAGGTGTTAAAAGTGTCTCTTAAAACGGAACACAGCAATTCGAGCATCAGTGGTAGTTCCTCCGTAATAAGTGTAGTGCGAGTGCAAACTAGTGCCACCTATAAAGAACACAAAACCAAAGTGTCTTCGCCTTAAGTAAATAGAGACAATAAGAAAAGTGCCAATGGACACATTCTTAGATTAGCTTATGATAAAAATTTAGGTTAATGTAAAATTACTAATTAGCCTGCATTGTGGCTAGATCGTAATATAATTAGGGTATTAGTATTATTTATTAGTACATGTACACTAAATTAATAAAAAAAAAAAGTGGTAGTTCCTGTGGTAATTCGGTGGTAGTTCTTCGGACGAGCTCCTTCATAAAGAGCCCTAATGTGTTCTTTATTGAAGAATTCAACTGATTATGGCGGTTTGCAAGCCATGCCCAAATGTTTATATTATCTGTGCCCAAATTAAGCTTATTGGGTAAATAAGCGATAAATAACGAAGAATTATTTCGAACTTGCTGCTAATTGGACATTGATTGGGATACAGAGAAACTGGAGGAATGTTCATTTACGAGTTGTATTTTACAAAATGAACCTTTTAAAAAGATTCCTCTCCTCACCTTTGTTTGAAGAAAAATATTTTAAACTAGCAGTTACCCGCGACTTCGTACGCGTCTACAGTTTCGTGTACGTTATATTATCTGTGCGTGTACCGAGCGGATACTTTGAGAAACTTGACATTACACCTCATTACACCGAACTCGTACCTACTGGAATGTCAAACGCTAGTTGTTAGACCAAAGAGGTAGTACTACGCCCTGTCCAACTGACGTGACATGACATGACAATGAAATCCTCTTGCCAATTGGCGCTGCTAATCCTTTTCGTTCATTTTATCCTGTAGATCCTGTTAATTATTCGGGATAAAAAGTAGCCTATGTGTCAATCCAGGTTACGAACTACATATATGCCAAGTTTCATCCAAGTTGGTTCAGTAGTTTAGACGTGATTGAAACACAAACATCCAAACATCTAAATTTTCGCATTTATAATATTAGTAGGATGTAAATTGTATTTCATCATCAGTCATCATCTTTTCCCTGCTTCTATCTCACGCTAGGTGGGGTCGGCACAATATGTCTTCTTCTTCCACTCACTCCTATCATTCGTGAACTCTGAGTTTACTCATCTCACATTCATATCATCTTTTACACAATCCAAGCAATTCTTCTTCAGCCTTTCTCTACTTGCATACCTTTCTTACCGTGTAATTCATTTTTTTACATTTAAAAGACCATCCTTTGACTTCAGTCTTACCTGATGGAAAGTGACGATGAAGTCGACGATGGAGCAAGACGGTCTAGAAGACACCTATTCACTCTTGCTTTAAAGAGATCTAGATTGTAGTTATTAAGACAGACGCAGGTAAAGGGTTGTGTCCTTGTTATGATTACCTAGCAGGTACTTACATTGTAGGTAGTAGGTAAAACAGAGGTAACCTCCATTTTAGAGTCTTGTGAGTCTCATGATCAAGTGTTGGTGTCTGCTTTTAGCAGGATGCTCTTCAGCTGTCCATGAGTGCGCCAAGCAATGTGTAGCGACGCCATTGTAGATTAGTCACATATCTGAAAAGAAGAGAAATATGGTATACTGAAATTGTCATCATCATATAACTTTAGAAGACGGTTAGCAGAGGACCTAAGAGAAGTGGTTTGTCCACCGAAGTGATAAAAATTATTCATCTCTTTCTTTTTTTGTTTGAGGAAAAAGTCGACAGAAATAGTTTTTTTTTCTCTTTCGTAGACAATACGATGTCTTGAAGTTTGCATAAAATATTAGGCATGGATGTCGCCATAGATTTTTAGAAATAACAATTTTCTGCCCCCGTATGCCAATCTTTTGCTGTCAAGTTATATTTCACTGCCCAGTGTAATTTCTTCAGGTCACGTGGTACAATTTTGTACCACGTGATCATTCTTTTTAGACACTTGACAGCAAAATATGCGCGAAAACACATCAAATGACGTCATAATGTCACTATTTAGTCACAGAATAACTATGAGTTAGTATGAACTGACCATGATTGAAAACTTTGCAGTTCAACTTTGATTGGCATACCCCTGCTGCTTTATTTATCTATGATTTCTTCACCCACAGTCCTCAGTGAACATGTTCTGACTAATGTAATGCAATTTTTATAATACGGAGAAATTAATCGTTGGTTTTTAACCCCCGACGTAAAAACGACGGGGTGTTATAAGTTTGACGTGTCAGTGTGTGTGTGTGTGTCTGTCTGAGGCAACGTAGCTCCCGAACGGATGAACCGATTTTGATTTTGTTTTTTTTGGTTTGAAAGGTGAGTTAGTCGGGAGTGTTCTTAGCTATGTTTGATGAAAATCAGTCCAAGATTCGGGGGTTTTATATTTTTAATTTAATTATTTGTTCACAGTTGACGTGCTTTGTGTGGTAAATAAAATTGTTACTATGAAGAAGTCACCGCTAAAAACTTTAGTGAACCACTAGCTTTTATCACTTTTTTTCACTTTTTCCCAAGAAATAACGGTCGGTGTTTCGTAAAAACCAAAGCTTTACCGAAAACTTCAATTTGCAAAGACAACAAACCGATACAACGATAAACTTACTCAAATCCTCGGCAAAAACAATGTTCGAGATTTAGTAACTTTGTCTCACGGAAATTTCCATTATTTCACAATTTTACTTTATCTAGTAATGTCAACACGTGTGAGATAGAATCGCTCTATTCATTTAGATTTCAGTTTTGAAAATAAGGGTAGAATTCATATTACTGACTAGACAATAAGTAAATATTCATGGACTTTACACACAACGCCCTCTAGTCCCAAACTAAGCAAAGCTTGTGATATGGGAACTAGATGGCTGATAGAAATGAGCTTCTATAGGGCTTTTAAACGTTATATCGATATCATGTAGTTGTTATTAAAAAAACCTACAATGTACAAACACCTCGCTACGGTTGGTTGGCAAATTTCAATCTGTTTTTAATTTTGCAAAGTGAAAATCCAATATTCACAATAATATTTTTTACTAATAAATTGAGGCATACTTGTAAAAGGTCAGGCATAAATATTTATTTGTAGGATATCACCAAAGAACCGAATAACATTAAGAATTAAATGCGCAGATGCGTAATTTATTTCCCGAAAATTACATAATTCGTAATTTCACCTTGTTCATTTCGCTAGGAATTCCGTTGTAGTAGGTACCTATACCTACGCAATTTAATATAAGCCAGTTTTGACTTCGTAATTTTAATTTTGGCTTCGCCTCTTCTATTAAACAACTGTCTATTTTTAACCGACTTCAAAAAAGGAGGATGTTCTCAATTGGGTTGCATGTTTTTTTTAATGTGTGTTACCTTAGAACTCCGTCATTTATGATTTGAAAAATTCATTTTTTATCTGAAATGATGTAGGTTACTACCTACCTACTTTCAGGTTTGTCCCATTCAATTTTCATCAAAATCGCTTCATTAGTTTGGCTTATAAATAAAAAGAACTGAAAAAAAACATACCACCCACGTGCACGAAATTGCGTATTCTTTTCAGTGACTTTTTAGTGGTGTTTACGGTCACTAGGACATTCCCAATGAACTATCATCATCATCATCTGATGATGAAGCATTTAGTCGAATTGAAGTCAGTTTTTCTAGTTTTTTAAACTTATTAATTATGATAAGGAAAACAAAACTCATATCTTTACATTAGTAATTATTTAGTTCAGAAAACCCAATTTAATATGCTTGAGATTTTATATTATGCGATGTTTCGCTAGCGTGTTGTATGTAGTTTTGTGTGAAGACCATCTTATTTCTGTCCATTACCAAGATTTCAATTGATGCCTCGGAAACTAATATCGGTAGGCTTTGACGGGTCAGATGGGTTTTGTGTTTCCGGGAACTGGTATTGGTTTCTGGCCGTGATTGACAGTTGTGTGTGGTCGTGGCAGATTGTAGCACAAAGGATACCTATCAAAAGTTGTACATGGTTTTATACATTGGTATTTTCATCGGCTAGGTCAATAATAGGAAAAAATAAGAAATGATATAAATCAAATCGTTAGTATAAATCGTTGGAGCAAACTAATACTTGAGTGGAGAAATTGTGCCCTATAGCTATATTATATTTCATATATAGCTACTTAGTTAATTTATAACCTAAAAACCATTTTTTCATAAATTGATCATAGTCAAATAGGTACTTATAACGCAATTATTATTTTTTTAATTTACAATTTTAAATTAACAATCTGGAAAAAACAAATTAACATCCCTAAATAACGCAGACTCCAAATCGTAATTAAAGCAAAGTTGGGGGTTTTATTTGTTTGGGGAAACTTTTCTCATTTCGTACCTTGCTCCTTCATACCCTTTACAAAGCTACCTGTTTTGAATACTGTCTCTCCATTTTAAAGAAATAATTGTAGGTGTCTTCAAACAGATATAAAGTCGCAATCATCATGTCACAATGAAAAATAGTTTCAAGAAACTAAAACTATTTTTGTCCATACAAAATTTGCGAATCACCTTTCGCAAATCAACTAAAACCCAGACTAAGTTCTCACAGAGTTTCAACTTTTTACAGTTTTTACAGTTTAATTATCAAGATAAACATTTTAAACAGTTAAGCGAAAAGCAACCACTTTACTAACTGCATATTTAAAGCTAACTCCTGTACCTCTTAGACTATGAATATTTTAAGCCTTTGGGTAATTCTCTCGTAAAAATATTGAGTCCCGTTTCTCTTTCATTGACCAAATATATTGGACTTTCGTTGGAATGTCATAAAAGTCACAAAATTGAATACCATCTTGACATTTTAAATCCCAACAAAATCTATACCATTACTAGATTTTATTAAGAGAATTACCTTCGTTGAGGTTACGAACCCTCAAGTGAATATCTTCGAAAGTAAAAGTTTTACCGTCGATAAAACAAGGACTGAAACGGGATCGCAATCGTTTCAAATATCAGGTTCTTAGTCAAATCCTAGAGTAGAGAGGATTGTTTTTATGTAAATTACGGACTCCCCTTACTAAGGCCGCTGTTCAACACATACTTACTGCAGGGGTATTCCAATCTCAGTTGAACTGCAAAGTTTTAAATCATGGTCAGTTCAAACTAACTCATAGTTATTCTGTGACTAAATAGTGACATTATGATGTCATTTAATTTGTTTTCGCGTATATTTTGCTGTCAAGTGTATAAAAATAATGATCACGTGGTACAATTTGTACCACGTGACCTGAAGAAATTACACTGGGCAGTGAAATATAACTTGACAGCAAAAGATTGGAATACGGGGGCTGACCCAAACTACTTCGCACCCCTTCGCACTTTGCTGTGAATCTTTATAATTCGTAAGTTTAAAAACTAGGAAAACCGACTTCAATTTGACTACCGTCCGACTTCATAATCAGATGATGACCAATGATAATAAATAAATGTTCTAGTAACCGTAAACACCACTTAAAAGTCACAGGAAAGATATACGCAATTTTTTGTACGAGAATGGCATATTTTTCCTGTTATTCTGATTTAAAAGCCAAACTACGGAACCAATTGAGGTGAATGTATGGGACCAATCTGGAAGTAGCTTATAGGATATATTTTAGATAAAAAAGAATTTTCACTAAAATTAGGCATTTTTTACCATTACATTAGACATTTATCAGAATAGCTATTCAGCAGTGTCTTGCACGCTTCCGATTGGTACTGATTTGAATCAGTTGAGCTATAAAAAAATCGTTTGCAACGGTTTGTAGAGAGCTCAACCTGTTTCATGTGTATTTTGTAAATATTGTTAATACTGTATTGGTCATAATTATCCTTGTGAATAAATTATTTCTTACTCATTCGTATCAATACGTATCTATAGAAGGTCGTCCCGAATATATTACTGTTTGCTCAGAAAAAAGGTCAAAAGAATTCTATCTATAAGTAAAACGAAAACGGATATCACACATCGTTTCTTTATTTTGTTTCTAAAAGAGACTTACACGCGTAACCCTGACTTATCGATAGATTTTTTATCAATTTTTTTTCTGAAGCGCGTGTAGTGGTTGACTATTTGGCTGACAAACAAAAGGTCTAGGTTAGATTCTCGCGGCGTGACATATGTTCGCATATCCTAACCTTAGTGTTTTGTTGTCAAGGTTGGTTTAGAAAGTTTATTATTCTTGCTTTGAAAATTATCTATTACTAGCTTCTGCCGCAACTTCGTACCGTTTTATCCTGTGGATTTTTCGGGATAAAAATTAGCCTATATATTAATCCAGGCCACGAACTATAAGTATTCCGTTTCATCCAAATCGGACCAGTATGTACGTTTATTTCGCAATTAGATACCGGTTGCCAGTTTTTCTAAAACTCCACTCTCCCCAAAACTCACAGTTTCGCAAATTGATTAGTGCCGAGCGATTACTCCCCGGGGGAATTACAGTAATTGACCCACCAAGCTATCCATCGACGGTCATTAGGAAAGTTGTCCAAGAAAGTTGTATTCTTAGGAAGAAAACGGAGTATGAAATTATTTTATTATTGCCCCTTTTACTTAACTAACAGCTACACTCAAATACGCATGATAGTCAATGCTTACTCTATTGATATTTATACCAATGAGAGTAATGATATACATTTGTTTAAGTGATATAAATGTTACTAGCGGTCACCCATCCAAATAGTGACCGTGCAGAACGTCGCTTAACTTAGATAATCGGTGAAGATTGAGTAAGCAAGCTACGTTACGAGCGTTTTAAAGTGAAGTAATGCATTGCTATAGGCAAAGATAAACTGACTTTGCCGTGAGCCTATGCAATTTTATATTCACGTAGGTACCTATTCGTTTCAACCTAATAACTTTAACCCTATTTGAGGATTTTATAACCTCAAGCATGTCGTAAACTTCGTCGGGCTTAGTGCAAACTCACAGTAAAACTTTAAGTAGGTCATAAAATGTTGACTTTGTAGGCTTATGAAACTTTAAAACTGAAAAAATCGAATAAAGCTACTCGAAATTAACAAAATGATTGATGTAAATTGAAATAAGAGTTATAAAAATCTTTTTATCTCATAAATTAAATAAATTAAAAATATGTGTAAATTTCCTTGTATAATTTTATAACATTTTATTAAAAGTGATAATTTAAGTTCGGTAGGTTTCGATTATGAAGTTCTATAAAGTTTTCAATGTTTAACGATTCTTCGTACACCAGTCATCATCAAAATCAATCGATTTTATCAATCAGTAACAAACCCACTTAATTGAGAATTTCTTAGTTTTTTTTTAAAGTTGGTAAAATAATTTAACCTACAATGTACCATCAGCAAAAGTTCTGCCTTACCACCTTAAGGGTGCATTTCCTATAAACCGACTGGCTGTTAATTTTTGAATACCAATAGAAACAAATTATTTCGGGTGTAAAAGTTATGAAAACAATGGGCAGTCATAAAAATAAATAAATGTTCAGGGTCTCTGGTTGGTCAAAATAAGAAAACAAAAGAAAAAGGCGAAGGTCAGGTAGCTAACTGCTTGCAAGCAAAACGGTTTCAAAAGTGGTAAGGCGGAAATTTTGCCGATAGTACAAGTAAAAATCTGACTCACTGGGTCAGTTCTTATAGCACAATAACTATTTCCACTGGCTAAATTCACTCAGAACAAAAGAGTCCAGTATCTTACCCCACTATGGAGTATCTGCTATTCTACTAACTTGTATTTATTCGTCGCTAAGTGGCCATTGCGTTCGGACGAGCTATTAAACGTGTGTGGGGCTACCGATAAAATACATAATTGCTATCCCGACGTAAGTTTATAGCTTGTGAGAACTTATTATCGACGTAGCTTTTCGTAGACCAACCACGACAAGTTTACAGCGCTTTGAATATGACATTTGAAAGCTTATTTGGGAACACAGCAGGGGTATGCCAATCAAAGTTGAACTGCAAAGTTTTAAATCATAGTCAGTTCATACCTACTCATAGTTATTCTGTGACTAAATAGTAACATTATGACGTCATTTGATGTGTTTTCGCGCATATTTTGCTGTCAAGTGTCTAAAAAGAATGATCACGTGGTACAAAATTGTACCACGTGACCTGAAGAAATTACACTGGGCAGTGAAATATAACTTGACAGCAAAAGATTGGCATACGGGGGCAGAATGTACATTGGCTAAGGCCTCTGTACAGTGAAAAATTACTACATTGAGTAAAAATATAGGTACAACTCTTTTTGGGGTTGTCCATTTTCTTTTTTAGTTTGGGACTAGAGGGTATCGTGTGAAATATCCATGAATATTTATTTATTTTATTGCAAACTTAACCTGGTCAGGCTATAGCATAACAGGCGTCATCGCTCTGTTGGTAATAACTCTGCCTTCTGTACTGTGGGTCGTGGGTTCGCACCCCACTGAGAACAAACAAAACAAATATACAAACATAGATAACAAACAAACATGTATGTATGTATGGTATGTGGCAAACATAGATGTTAGTTCTATGCCTGGGTGTCGCTATGTGATATGTAATAAAAAATACCAAAAAAAATATGTATTCCATCAGCAATCTAGTTTTCATATTACATGATATATAGCGTTGCTTAGTTTGGGACTAGAGGACGTTGTGTGAAATGGCCGTGAATATTTATTTTTATGGCTGATCAACCGAAAGTCATACCTGCCATCCAGTTATTATTTCGTCCAGAAATGATATTTTTATACATTTTGTTTTTTTTAATTCTCTAGCAACTGTAGAATGTCAACATGGCTAAAAGACTGGACGCTGTATTCATGTTCCTGGTGGTAGGTAGTTTAATATTTTACTAAAAATTAACCTACCAACGTCGGTGTCTATAATCATAATACAAATTATTTAACAAAACCTAATTTCCTAGTGCGCGCGTAAATTTGAATTTTAATTAGATTGTTAATTAAGCACTTCATTGTTGTAACATAATCCCTACGATACAATTTTTTGAAATAAAGTAGCGTTCATTCTGTAAAATAAATTCTTCAATACACATGATCTGTTAAAAAATAGAGCCTAGTGCTTATAGGTTACATTTGAAAACTATAGGGGGGATATTATTATAATGCTCTGCTGTAGAGATCCTATGGTCTCAAATATGGTGATGATGAATTTAGGTTCAATTTGGAACAGCAATAAAAACATGCTAATAGGTATACATATTTTTTTTAAAGATTTTTTTATACAAGGAATTTAATAATTATGCCAATTCTTATAATCCTCGATCCAGGCTTTACCAACATTACCAGACACGGGTTTTAAGTTAACCGAGAAACGTGCAGATTATCAAATTATAAAGGTCCAGAACCCGAAACCTTTTGAAATCTTACCCAAATTATATTAAGTGCGTGTGAAAGCTCGTATTTAAATTAATTGAATATATTTTAACGCCGACGGGTCTATTGTGACGAGAGGGCTTATTATCATGAGCTCGATGGTATGGAAACCACTTTTAGTTAGAATTTATATTAACTAAAACCGGCTTACCTACTTATAATCGCCTTTCAGCTTCTGTCAAAAGTTTATTGCCTTTTGAAGTAATGCCATCTCATTTTAATTAGATAGTGATAAAAAGTGACAGGGATAATGATAATAATGTTTTGCTATATCGTGTAGATATCGTGCTTGTGTGGAAAACGCCCAATAGAACAATGAATAAAAAGCTAGATTTAATTAAATTCTTTCTGCAGGATATTATCAAGGTCTTTAACATAATTAGACTCATTTTGATTTTACCCATGCGTTTGACCCTACCCTAAACAAATAAAGAAATTAGATTTGCGGAGTGGAAAATTTGTTCAAAGTGACGGCTGGGGCGAGTAGAGCCACTGGTACGGAATGGGTTTCCACTAGAACGAACATCAGGCCTCATTCATATGCGTGCTATCGATTGATTGCTATCTAAGATAGACTTGGAAGAGACACTGAGGCGATGAGGGCTTGTATACGTTGTTAATAAATAACGTACAATATTTGCAAGGGATACGTTCGCGCGATAAACAATTGAAGAACGTGTGAGAACAATTTGAACTGTGCTTTTGATGACTGTATTTGCTAATCTTTAATTTCAAAATTAAAAATAAAATAGGCGTCACAGTTTTCAAAAAACATTGATCTCTATTTTAGACTTTTTAGGATGAAATTAGAAGAATAGAATAGAAGAAGAATAATTTATTCACAACTTAATTAAACAGTTTATGTAGGTGCTACTTAGGCCAATATGTTCCACTTTTAATTACTTAGGTATAAGATGCCTGTGAACGTTATATAAATCAAAGTTATTATTTAATTAAATTTTGTGGGTAGGTATACAAAACAGTAGAAGAACCCATACCTTCCGCGCTTATTCTCTAATAATAATTTTCTCAAAATTCTAGCATGCAGCTTTAAACTTACCGCAAGAGTTTAAGTTTTTACTTTATTTTTAGTTTAAATATGTACAATTTAGAAAGAAAAGAAGAAGAAAGAAAATAAATTTATTTGCTCACACTTAACACTATCGATACCTACCAAACAATCACATTATTATTATAAACTAGTTTAGGTATAGGCAGGTACTCTAGGCCAGCGTGGCAAATCGGACCCTGACTCAGCATGAGGTTAGTAGCTGATGATGAGCTACTAACGCTGGTCTTCCTTCAGGGCCGTATATTTCATATTTTTCTGTCTATTTCGGGTGCGAAAAGCCCTTTTTCTCCTTTGACACAATAATGATTATTTTACAGTTCTACGCAGCTGGTATCGGTGATTTTAAAATTATGTTTGCGTGACAGCCTAAGCTCGGATCGGCATTGTGACGTCACTAACCGTACTTACAGCAGCTTTGAAGATAAACGTGAAATATTCAGATATCTTCGAGAAAGGGTATCGCTTCGATTTCTTGTTTTAGCTTCGTGGGAGTTTGAACTTTGACTTATTTATATAAACTTAGGCTAAAAACATGGCTTGTAAATAAGGTATACTATTACTAAGGGCGGATTGCACCAGAATCGTTAAACGCGTTTAACTCTTAAATAGTATTTAAGAACAAACCAAGAACAAACATTTGTGTGTAGAAAACATAGATGTTTGTTCTATGCCTGGGTGTTACTATGTATTATAAGTATGTATTTACAAAAAAAAAGTATATAAGTATGCTATCAGCATCTAGTTCTCATATTACAAGCTCCGCTTAGTTTGGGACTAGAGGGCGTCGTGTGAAATGTCCATGAATATTTATATTTATTTATTTTAGTATTTAGCGAGTTGTCAAGTCATACAAATACGTCAGATTTAAATAGATATAGCTGTTAAACACGTTTAGTGATTCTGGTGCAAACCGCACCTAGAAGAATATTATAATTCCAATTAGCTACGATAAGTAGATTTAACCTAATCCACCTTGGTATAACTTAAGTGTATGCCCGAAATGGGCTGTTGAAACTTTCCATTTGATTAATTCTTACTAGGCATCGAACCCACAACCAACTAATTTGTGACTCCTGTCTGTATTAGGTAAGTAGATTTTTTTAAATTTCGGAAACATTGTTCCAAAGATCTGAAGGCTCAGTAATTACCCATTTACGAGGTGATTCGCACAATCCAAATCGCACTTTCATAGTCGGGAGAAAATGGCGAACGGTTTGGGTAATGATGATTACATAATTAGTTACCGTAATTTAATATTAATTTTCCGAGGCGTTTAGTCGTCTGCGCGAGTTATAAGGGAGAAGTGTAGGCTTCGGAATTTTGCCACATAGAAATAGATAACGAGGTTTAAAAACCGGTACTTAGTGAACCTAGTAACTTATATTTGAGATTAAACTAGTTAGTTTAAAAAACCTGTTTATTTTTCCTAAATCTATCATATAAACTCATGCATTGCACACAGTAAAAAATAAAGCGTATTCACATTGTCATGTTTTTGTGATGGAACGGATGGTTCATCTGATGATAACCATAACCTCTGCCTATACCACACCAAAAAATATTAAATACTAGCAGTTACCCGCGACTTCGTACGCATCTACAGTTTCCGTGTACATTATATTATCTGTGCGTGTACCGAGCGGATACTTTGAGAAACTTGACATTACACCTCATTACACCGAACTCGTACTGGAATGTCGAACGCTAGTCGTTAGACCAAAGAGGTATTAACTACGCCCTGTCAAACTGACGTGACATGACATGACAATGAAATCCTCTTGCCAATTGGCGCTGCTAATCCTTTTCGTTCATCCTGTAGATCCTGTTAATTATACGGGATAAAAAGTAGCCTATGTGTCAATCCAGGATACGAACTATATATATGCCAAGTTTAATCCAAGTTGGTTCAGTAGTTTAGACGTGATTGAAACACAAACATCCAAACATCTAAACATCTAAACTTTGTGATGCATCATGTAAAAGAAACACAAAAGATTAGAGAAATTGTACCTACTTACTAAATATTTAATCGAAAAGTCAGTTAAATAAAATTCATTCCTGATTTTTTTTGTTTCCACCAAAACAAAAAAAAATCTTCATTTAAAAATCTTTAAAGGTCTTTAAAATAAAAACGACCGGGGTTCCTATTGTACAATGCAGTGCAATTATTGCAACGGCTGCAAATCCAGATTTACAGCGTGATAAGAATTTATAGTCCTTTTCACAACCGAAGCTATTAGGCTGGCCTGATTCGAGGACTGTCGATACGGCGGACCGAATCAATGTATCTTGTCACCAAATATATTTGGAACCGATGCAAGCAATCTTGGAACTCAATGCCTTGCAGGGTGATTCTCTAACAGATCTTGTGAAAATACCATTGGAATTTGGTTTAAATATCATAAAAGATGAGGGCATTTTACTACATACCTATTGGTATACCTATTGGTATTGGTATATTGACATTTTGTCCCTTACATCAATATCGTATAACTTTTACCCAAATACGACAAATCAAAAAGGAGGGTTATGATTTTGACCCGTACCTATGTCTGTATGTTTGTGGCTGCCATTTTATAACTTTTGTGACATCCCAACAGAATCCCAATCATACTTTGACTACATTTTATTAGAAGAATTACCCCTTTGACTTTCCTTTGAAACAATTCAGTGTTTTAAAAAGTTAAAAGCTACCCACAATGTTAAAAGACCAAACAGAAACGCTTAGTATTCAATCTATCAAGTAACATAGTTGCGAATAAATTGCACCACGATGTGCGCTCCACATAATACGACAGCTGACAGACGGTAGTACAAACTTGAGTGTCTATAAACAATCCGCCGTAATGCGTAGCAATAAAGTTGAGATTGGCTCATCAATTCAGCAATGTAAAGTGTTCGGTAACATGCCATAAGTCTTTGTTGTGGTGCATCGAGTGCGAAGTAAAGGTGTTTGTACACTGTTTCGTCGACATTGTAGTAATGAAGGAATACACTTTAGTCCAGTTTATAAAGGAGTTGTTGAGTACGTGAGCATTCCTAAGTCATTCCTTCAGAAACTTGTTCAGGATACCTTGTTCGGAGGCTGGTCAAAAAGCAAGAAGCGTTTTTGCTCATAAAAGAAAGATTTTGTCATCGTTGCAAAGCCATTAAGCATTTTAATGAACTTAGGGCGTCTTGCACCAGAATCATTAAACGTGTTTAACAGCTAAATCGATTTAAATCTGACGTATTTGTATGACTTAACAACTCGCTAATTACTATTTAAGAGTTAAACGCGTTTAGCGATTCTGGTGCAAGCCGCCCTTAGTCCCCTTCGGCTCTCCCAGGAATCAGAAACAATAGAAAATCCATTGTTTCTAAAATCCCGGATTTTATGAGAATATCCCGGTATTCAGTAGTTTATCCCATAGGTTTAGCTTGCAAATATACCTAATATTACACAAATCCTCCGTCAACCCAGACACGTGTTAGGTGACCCGGATGAATGCGGTGGCGACTGTCTCATTAAACTCGACAATACACTTCATACACAATACACCTTCACACTTCATACACAATACACCTTCACACTTCATACACAATACACCTTCACACTTCATACAAACGAATAATTGACGGATTCACAAGAATAATTCAAAATTCACTCACGTTGATATTTTTCACTTAACTGCTGCTGAGTTCCGCAAGAGCATTGTAGAGGTAGTTTAGCCAATGACTAGTTTCAGATTAATTTAATTATTTTTGTTCAAGTTTAGGTATATTTGGTTATTTCAGTTTTGGTTTTTTTTTTTTTTTTTTTTGTTTAGGTACTTACTTAACTTTTAGGTATTTACTTCTTAGTATAAGTTTTGGAGTCTGTTCACACGCCTTAATTGTAAAATGTTACGGTGGAAACTTCACTGGTTTTAGTGTTACCTTAAGCTAATTATTTTTATTTAACCCTCGGCATGCCTGGTGGCAAAAAGTCACACTGTATGCCTGGAGGGTCTGTCAAACCCGAATTTTTAAATTGTGGTTATGGTTATAATTTGTGGTAAATATTTTATCTAATTGTTATTGTAATAAACTTAAGAATATATATTAGCGTTTTAAATGAAAAAATATAACAAATCAACGACTTTTATTACTTTTTTTTCTAATTAAACTCAAGTCACGTTTTTGAACAAGAAATTAAACATTTAAACTTTCTTAACATAAATTATTTATCAAAACTAAAGAGATCTCTATCAAACTTTGGGATATGTAAGGCACTTCCTTAAACTTAAAACGAATAACAAAATAATTAGTCCTCGTCACTTCCATCAACATGTTCTTGACCTCTGGTTTGGTAGCACGTTGCACATTGAAAAATTGCATGATCCAGACATAGGTGACTCTTACATGTTTTTAGATGTATTTTGTTTAGCGATCCTTTTTTGATGGGCAAACGTAGCATCTGCGCTTTATACCAGGAGCTGATTTTTTCACCGGCGGGCTATCCTGGTCACCAATACGATTGGCAATAAGTCCTTGATGAAACTTCTCCGTTTGTTCTTTATTTCTGGACAGTTGAGCATTTGAATAACTATTGCATTTACGCACACGAGCGCAAGTAAATTTCAGAATCCGAAGAACATTCATCCGCAGCAAACGCTTCCACAACGTAGTCGTCTGCTTCTGAATCAGCCGCACTTCTCCTCTCTTACTGCTCTTGGTCCGACTCTTCGCCACTTGAGCTGAATACAACAGTATTTTCTTCCTCTTCCAGTAATAAATTACTGATCCCCTGATCGCTAAAACTAAAAAAGGTGAAAATAATAATTATCTGCATAAATAATAAGGTAAAATAACAAAAAAGAACAAAGTAAATACTTACACAAAAAAGTTACAATGTATGCCTGGTGAGGTCTGTGAGACCCGCGCGCGCTTTACGGACGTCCTGCTAACACGGAAGCACCTTCCGGGCTAAGGTAGCAGGCGGAGGGCGTCAAGTAGTTCAAAACGGCCAGCTACTGAGAGCGGGTACGCACAGAATTCAAATTTGAACGTAATTCAACGGTTTAACTGCTGTGGTGGGTCTGTCAAACCCTACCAGGCATGCCGAGGGTTAATATAGTACTGTTTGTTTCTACAATAAATATATTTAAAAAAAAAAAAACTTAATACAAACCGACCCCGCCGGCGGAGTCGAAGGAAACTCCCATTGCCGCCCAGTTGAGCCTCTTTGATCATTTTCCTCCCAATCTGGCACAGGGCGCAGCCCAAGCCGAGGTTAAAAAGTTTTGTCAGAAAATAAACGTACAACATAAGGATAAAAGAATACAATACAGAGTGTACCTACGTAGATGTCGTGTCTTCTTCTTCTCTTAAATATGGCTTCTGTCAGTCATTTCGACAGACAATTTTGCCAGTGTCAAGTGGATTATTTGAAATAAGTTTAGTCAAGTCGAGTCATACGTCAAGTCGTTTGTTTTGAAGACAAATGGTGGATTTTCCCTTCAAAACTTGAAAACGAATTCTATCAAATAATACAAATACACACATTTATTACACATTTATTATTTTATTAATGACACATTTATTTTAATGGCTCACACTTTATGCTTTCACTGCAAGTATTATTGGTTAAAATTAGAACAATACTCACTTTAGTACCAAGAAAAACAATTAAAATAAATGTGCTATGTTGCTTTTACAAATGACAGAACTCGAATCATGTCGTGTCGGTGGCAGTGTAAACCCAGCCATTCGTATGTGACAAACAAATAGTCAGTCTGTTACATATCCGACACATTCCGACACCTAATTTATTCGGAATTTATTGGAGTTCGAGATCAAACGCGACTACAGTCCCTCTAGCCAAGTTGACGTTCGAAAATCACTAAGGAAGAATACACATCAAAATTATTACATTTGTAAACGATAATAAAAGTAGGTAAGTGTTATATGTTTCTGTAACACTGTTTTAAATATTACGTAAATTGGAAGAATATTATTTTATTATGCTAGAAATAAATGTTAAATGATATTAAGTACATTATTACAAAATTGAATTTAGCAATTTCAATATTTGCGCAGCTGATGAAAATACAAATATTTTAAATCATGACATTTTAGTTTTGTAGCTTTTAAACCTGTAATTTAACCACCGATAGCATATTTTAGTTTTATCTATGTTAATAATAATCTTAATATAACTATGTACCTACTTACAGCTGACGGACGTACGCTGTGAGGTAATACATTGTTCATTAGAGAGGTAATTTGAAGTAAAACATCGTGAGGAAACCCCCGGCTTAGTCAGCTCCGCACGTATTGACCTTGTCTTTCCTGTGGATAAGGCCGACTAGGCTGAGAAGATGGTATGTGCTACAAACCTACTCTACCTACATCTAAAATCATGTTTTAGGCACTACAGTGTCTCGTTCATCGTGGCATGGGTAAAAAGTGGCCCCTGACCCTGTATCTAAATTAGATGCAAAAGATCTGATTATTCATGTCATCCTAACAAAATCCCAATGATATTTTTACTAGATTTTATTAAGAAAATACTCTGATAATAAGAGGCACTAATTTCTATAAGACCTTCGAATTGTCTCAGAAAGTCATGGCTTAATTTCAGCTTATTCAAGACAAATTCTAAACTAATTCTCTCTGTTTCAAAAGTATGATTATATTTCGACATAATAAACATTTTGATTCAATAATCCGGGCCCTCGCCTCGTTAGGAAATCAGAATAATAAATATTGACAGTCGAGACGGTAAAATTAATCAAATTTAACACGATATTTCGAGCGGAAATACAAAATCTTTTGATCATCCATCTAGTAATAGTAATAGAATCTACAGAAGAACAATATAATTTTTGAAATCCAAAGTCGAACATTGAGGCATTTACATTTTTATTTTGACAGACGTTTCATGTCAAATTTTTATATTTACGCTATGGTATGGTACAGACAATAAAATAATACCATCTAGCTATAAGTAATAAATTAATGACAGGGGCTTTTAAATTGATGCTGTACGATCGCTGGACAATGAAAAATAAATCGAAATCGACATCTTATACAGTGGACTTTGTATTAGTACTCTGAAAATGGAACGGTAAATTGTGCTCAGACGAGGGCGTGAGCATATTTCTTGGTTATACATTAACGGCTTGATTATCGAATACTTTGAAGGGCTAGAGAGCCAATCTGCAATGAACGACAAAAAATACTACAATCGTAAAAACGTAACATTTCTTTCGGCGTTATTCGAATGATAATTCAGTCTTGTAGTTCAATCTTTTTCTCACTTGACACAAAAGAAGAAAAGACGATCTCCTCGCTACGACCACAAAAATATGATGTTGCCACAGATAACAATAGTAAAATATTCATTGACGTTCATTTTTCAAAAAATTATGTTTATTGCTATGTTGTTTGTCTAGCATTGATCCCATTAAACGCTTAACCCGTTTTAATTAGCTAGCAAAAGTGGTTGCATGTCACGTACTGTGGTTTAAGAAGGCTTAGGCGGCTATTAAGCGTTTACCAGTTGTATATTGAGGGTTTAAATCGTGTCTAGGCAGAGCACTGCTGGTCTAACGATCCAACCCCATTTTCTAATCCGTTCGAATTCAGTCGAGCCTATGAGTTTTTTGAGTATCACTTGTAGAAAATGTGAATATGTCTTCTAGACTGTCCTGCTCCATTGTCAGCCTCATCGTCACTTACCATCAGGTGAGATTGTGGACATAAAACTTATTTGAATTAAAGTATTGTAGTGATATAATTTTGTTTTAATATGTGTGTTTTTCTAATCGTGTGTGTTATTTTTAACTAGAAGTAGTAGGCTTTCTACTCTTAGTTTAGGACAAATATTTTAAGGCAAAACAAAAACCATTTTATCATCTAAAAAAATTCCTACAAATTGTCCGCCATAAATAAAGGCATGTCCCCCGTAACTCAGTGCCCCAAAAATGTGAAAAATGTCCCCCATGCTGTATAAATCATCGAAAAAGTGCAAATATTTGTGTTACTTTACATATTTTGTATACAATAGCTTTGTAAACAATATACAATCTCGTGATATTTTATGTGGGTATCCGTTGTAAATATTCTAAAGGCGAGCCCAAAGTAAGCTCGTAACAAATCTATTTCACTCAGCAACGTAATATAAACAAGTGTACCCCGATATACGTAATGAGGTACAGAATTGCATACGTATACCCGCATACAGGCTGTGCCAAGTGTTAAGTGGAACTAGTCATCATCATCGTCATCAACCTACTCGTCCACTGCTGGACGTAGGTCTCTCCCAAGACGCGCTATTGAGCTCGGTCTTCGGCTCTTCTCATCCAGTATCTGCCAGCTACATTTCGCAAATCGTCGCCCCATCTCGTCGGAGTGGAACTAGTATAAAGTACAAAACTATACCTAGTATACCAGGGTAAGTATTTCATTTTAGGCAACCGGAATCACGGTGTGTTTTATGACTTTTAAGATTTTTATCCAACTTCAGAAACGAAGGAGGCTCTCAATTCGGTTGCATTTTTTTTATGTTTGTTATCTCAGAATTCCGTTATTTATAAACCTATTAGAAATTTTTTTTTATCTGAAAGAACGTATTTTCAGGTTAGTCCCATTCAATTTTCATCAAAGTCGGTTCGGTAGTTTGGCTTATAAATTAAAATAACTGAAAAAAATACGCCATCCACATGCACGAAATTTCGTATTTTGCTTTTCTGTGACTTTTTAGTGGTGTTTAAATTCCTTCTACGTAGCTGGTTACGAAACTTGGTTACGTAGACGTACTAAAGGGTGTACGGCCCTAGCGGTCACCCATCCAAAGAGCGACCGCGCAGAACGTTGTTTAACCTAGATAATCGGTGAAGATTAACTGAGCAAGCTATGCCACGAGCGCGTTTTGTTAAGCGCTACATATACCGCACCCAGTGTGATAGAACCCTTAAATATTTTTAATCATTAAATAAATCCTTTTTTTTCACAGACTTTTACTTGGTAGCAGGTATACTTGGGACACCCTGTACACAGCCGTAACACGAGTCATTACTTGTTGAGTGTGTCTGTAAGCCCGCCGCACATAAAAGTGTATGCTCAAGTAAAATCTGAAAATTTTATTGCCAGAGACGTGATATAAGGAAAAGTCCTCGTCAGAAATAAATTGTATAGAGGGTTTAGCTTACTTTTGCTGCATTTTTTTTATTTGAATACTGGTAACAATACAACTCGAATAAATATATAATAGTAACTTAAGGGGGCTTGTTCAATTTCTTGTATTTATAATTACACTAGCTGTTACCCGCGACTTTGTCCGCATGTACAGTTTTAGTTTTTCAAACTTATTATATCGGTTTTATACACCTAAACTCGTACTAGGCTCTCTGAAGCAATAATTGTGACGTCATCCACTTGTCAAATTATGTTTTATTAGCACTACTAATCCCGTTCATTCATTTTATCCTGTAAGCCCTGTTATTCAGGATAAAAGTAGCCTGTGTGTTCATCCAGGTTACAAACTACATCTATTCTAACATCCAAGTTGGTTTAGTAGTTTCGACGTGATTAAAACACAAACGTCCAAACATCTAAACTAATAATATTAGTATGATGGTATATTATTTCTAAAAGTATTATTATTATATTCTCATATGTCACACGCTATTCCACAGTTATGTACACGCGGCCACAGGTCAGGTTATACACCCAATACAACCATAACTATATACGCTACATACAATGCAAAGAATCGTTGGAAAGAGAGCGCAATAGGCGCGGCCCGTCCTACACAAACACACTGTCGTCTCTTTCGCACGATTCGCAACGTTCAACTTCTAATAGTTCAAAGTCGAAACAGTATAGGTCGAGAAGTCTTCGTGTGTACCATACCAACATTTATTAACATTGCACGCTCGGTTACAAAGTAATACTTTCCCTCCCCTGTGCAAGTATTCCAGCAAACACATTTTTCACATGACTTTGACAAATAACAGATTGTAAAAGTGAAATTAAGTGGTTTTGCATGTTCCTTCCGCGGAAGGTTTTTATTTTATTCCGTTATCTTTGTTTTACATCGTGGCTTGAAGGGTTTTTTATTGGTGAAAGACAATTTTGAAACCGCTAGCATTCTGGAACTGGATTTTTTGATTTAGGTTTAATAAAAACTTTACAAATGACTTTTGACTTCTACTGTACTGTGTTTTGATCACAAATAAATGTGATCAAAGTACCTACGAGTACAATACAGCCCCCGTATTCCAATCTTTTGCTGTCAAGTTATATTTCACTGCCCTGTGTAATTTCTTCAGGTCACGTGGTACAATTTTGTACCACGTGATCATTCTTTTTAGACACTTGACAGCAAAATATGCGCGAAAACAAATTAAATGACATTATAATGTGACTATTTAGTCACAGAATAACTATGAGTTAGTATGAACTGACCATGATTTAAAACTTTGCAGTTCTACTTTGAGATTGGAATCGCCCCCCAGTAGAAGTTTAGAGCGTTATTATATATTTTGGTATCCGTAAGAAAGTTGCAGTGTCGACATTTATCATATCCACTAGAATTCAAATATTTTTAACCTTATAAATATGCTGTTTTCTGTGGATGAACTTTTTAAAATCTTTTTATAAAAAGTAATGTAATAAATATATGACCTACTTATTTTGGTGGGGTTATCTCAGCTTACCAATTTTCAATTTCTTCATTTTATTCCATCGTCCAAAACCTTTCAGATCAGTTAATTAGCTTGAAACGGCCATAACCACCTATACATCTTTGTAAAGGTCTAAATGACGTTCTTTTGTGTTTTATCGACCCTCCAAACTTGGTAACAAGGGTCTTTTTACAGCCTTCAATAAAGTATAAATGATTTTTCGGGTCTACGGAGCTACGGCGTAGCAGTTTCGTAGCTTTTCGTAGCATGATATATTGTAGCTTACGAAGGAAACTTGAACTTGTGATTTTTTTGTTTTTTTTTTACACATTATAGGCAAACTTTTAATCGCAATCTCACCTGTGATTTTGTAGCACATTTTCCTACAAGAAACCTATTCAATCTCCTCTTGAAAACGTCTAAATTCAGTAATATATTGTAAGGAGTAGACATTCAATCATCATTTACTTAATTACATTTTTGTTTGCCCATATTGCAGACACTGAATTTATAAAAAAAACAACATAGGTAAATAAGGAGTGAATGAATATTGTTTGTTTTATTCAGATAACAAGATCCATTGCATAAAGATAAACAGCCCCCGTATGCCAATCTTTTGCTGTCAAGTAATATTTCACTGTCCAGTGTAATTTCTTCAGGTCACGTGGTACAATTTTGTACCACGTGATCATTCTTTTTAGACACTTGACAGCAAAATATGCGCGAAAACAAATCAAATGACACCATAATGTCACTATTTGGTCACAGAATAACTATGAGTTAGTATAAACTGACCATGATTTAAAACTTTGCAGTTCAACTTTGAGATTGGAATCGCCTCCCAGGCAATAAATTCGGACGTGAAGTGGCGAGCCTTTTATTCATATTTTGCATATATTTGCATGAAAAATAACGTTTTTTTTTTCATTTTATGAGCTTTGAAATATTTACATAAGAAATATACAAACAAAAGGAAACCAAATAATGGTATTAATTCAAGTAAAGTAAAAATAAGAAGGACTAGGTTTAATTTTGTTTAACAATAAGTTAACAACTCTTAAAAAATTCTGCAATTTTAAGAAAAAGTACAAATTTACAATGACCTCTAAGGTACCGTAGCTGCACAATAAAATACATTAATCTCTTAGAAAGCTCTCCAACTTTAGTGCACTTTCCAAAGCGAGAAATGTACATCACAGTCGTGACTTGCATCACATCCTTACCTCGGTCGTAGAAGCATTAGAAGCCTTAGTGTCAGGAACAAGAAGAATTTAGAAGTTTTCAATTCGAACATCGCGTTGTGGTGAATTCACATTTACAATTTGATTTTCAAACAACGAAACGTGTTTTCAATGAAACGTTCTTTCCTATATATGAAGGTTTTTGGCAAACCAAACGTGTTTTTAGCAAAACGTTCATTGTAGCGCCTCTTTTAGTCAAGTTGATAGACACTAAAAAACAAATTAAAATGTATAAAGGTGCATGACATTTTATGTTTTGGTATCTCTTCAAATTTTTTCAAAGGCAGCTTAAGCAAGCTCTAAGTATTGTTTAAAATAAATTGTCCGCACCGGTCGGCTGGTCACCACAAATGCACTCGCAGGCTAAACGTGACTTGACTGAATCGTTAAGCGGGATCAACATTGAATAAGTCATATTGAGCAAAACTTCAGCAATACCAAAGTTAGTTCTGCTCAATTTGACCCGTTTGTAGACGGCCTAATGGCTCCACCATTTTATCAAATTCAATTATAAGGGCACCTTCAAACGAATGGCTATTGAGTTCGTACAAGTTATGACAAGTGTGAGAGTTTTTGTATCAGAAAATGTTATGAAATAAGGAGATGGCCCACTTGATCTTAAGCATCTGTGCCTTGATCACGAATAAATGTGACAATCGTAAACGTATCCGAGATACATTGCGCGGTGACGCTGCAACGCTCGGCAGTCGAGCTGACGTTGACGCGCAATATGATTCCTATACGATAGGTTTACGTAACGCGGCGACTGTCAGATTTGTTCGTGATTACCCCTCTGATGATTTTTAAACTTTTCATAGGCTGAGTCCTATAATCTGAACTGAGGAGGTATGAATAATGACAAAAGCTTTAGAACCATTCATAAACTAATTTGTCAATTAACGTTTGAAATGTAGCGGAGATTTCAAAAAGGTTCGACATTGTTGACTCGTTTTAAAGGTCAAAAGATAATTGTAGCCTGAATTCACTGACTTAAGTAAACATGAAAGTTAAAATAAAACATGTTCGAACAGACTCAATAGGAACAAGAACGGATTTAATTAGGAATTCGTGGATAAATTAAAACAAGCTCTATTCTGTAATTGAAAATTAAGAATTAATTTAGATACGCGTCCGCGAATTCGTCCGCGTAATTTCATCCTTTCTGATAGAAAAAAGGTAGATTTAGGATTGTACCTAAATCTTCCTTTTTTCCACCTAAGTTAAGTTGAATCTAAAGAATTAAACAACGAATTACAATAATAAGAAAAAAATCCTACAGAAAACCAGAGCTCATTAAACTAAATAAGAAAAAACCGCGGTTAAGCAAGTAGCAATTTCAAAGAAACCTTAGCTAATCCAACCAATTTGGAACTCTAATCCCTAGTGTTAAAGTCTAAACTAAGTCCAAGCAACAGAAAGAAAAAGTCTGAGGTAAAAAAAACTTTGTCAAGGAATTATAATTTCTCAAAGAAAGATTATTTTACGGTCAGAGGCTGATTAGCTTCTATTTTACGCTTTGATGTTTTTTGTGTACAATTAGGACTTATTTTGCATATTAAAAACGGTAACTTCATATAAAAAAAACCAAACATACGTAGTGAGACATAAAATAGTTTTTTTTGATTAAGTTTAAACCCGCGTCGACGTAAACTAAAAAAAATCCCCTAAAATGCATACTAGGCAGCCAGGGAAACTATTACGATTTCATTTTACGTTTTACAGATTCAATGACTTATACCATTGTGATAAAGTCCATATTTCCATACACAGTTCGTTTTTGATTTAATTTTTTAAGACATCTAATCATTGCATGGCCGCAAAATCTGTGCCTTGAAAAGACAATTGTAAACGCATCGTAACGCTGAGCGTATCCGAGATACATGGCGCGGTTATGCTACAACGTTTGACAGTCGAGCTGGCGTTGACGCGCAATATGATTCGAATTCGTTAAGTTTACGTAACGCGGCGACTGTCAGATTTGTTCGTGATTGGTAAACTCAGGGGTTTTCAGGGTCCGATAAATATGTAGGTATTTGTTATTTTTACAGAATGGTATCCTTTACAAACATGAATCAATATTTGCCAATATGGCCTTGGGATAAATATCCACATACGCAGAAGTGATTTTACCTTCTAAAATTCACAGAAAACTTCACCAATTCCTATATCTTTGACGTTTGAATAGAACGTTTTGGTCTACGAAGATTTCGATCGAATAACAGATTAAAAATTACCTAGCATACATGGGTTCAATTCTACTAATTTACAACGGCTAACATTCTATTCAGTTCCAACTGTGACTCAATTGATCTTCAGCTTAGCTGAAATGTCACTGTAGAGCTGAATAATTGTTCACTAGTCGAATACAAAATTGACTAAAACAGATGAAAAGCTACGATTCAGTTGTGTTTCAGCTCACACGTTTTTTGAAAGAATTGAGCCCCAGGAAAACACTGCTCAAACTAACACAATTTGGTTACGTTTGGTTTAAAACCAAGTGTATTTATGCGGAACCTTATTTACAAAGGTTTCCATTCAATAAAAATAATAAATCTTTTAAACACCCGTTTGTTTAGTATTAACAATTCAAATTGAAACAGGTCGATACTTCACTAAACACGTCCATCGTACGGCGAAACGGGCCCCATATTTTAAAAGGCGTTTGCATAGAAGCTGTAATTCTAAGCAGAGAAAGAGTTATAGGTCAGTGGCTATAATCGTCAGGTAATAGGTATCAAATCAAAACATTTATTACGTAGTTAAAGACAGTTTCATAATCCTTTATTCATAATCTCCTGTTATTTTAGCGCGGATTTAAAAATGCCCTAACATTGTCACTTGTATGACAGTGAAAAGAGATGGCAACAAATGCAGTCATTACAGCTAGCGTCGCTTTTAAGGGCGGCTTGCACACGAATCGCTAAACGTGTTTAACAGCTAAATAGATTAAAATCTGACGTATTTATATGACTTGACCACTCGCTTAATACTATTTAATAGTTAAACGCGTTTAGCAATTCTGGTGCAAGCCGCCCTAATAGAAATAAGATTATTATACTACAGAAACCAGGCGTTAATTAATAAGGAGTCAAGTCCTAACCAAATATACGGAGGGAAACAATTCTTGTGTGAATGCTTACAGCGCTAAATAAATGTTCGTGTTTACACAGAAACAAATACCCAATCGGGTATTGGAAAAGTTTAACTAACCAATAGATTTTTTTATTATACTGTATGTATATATATAAATAAATATTCAGGGACATTTCACACAACGCCCTCTAGTCCCAATCTAAGCAAACCTTGTAATATGGCAACTAGATAACTGATAGAATACTTACATAATAATATATTTTTTTGTAAATACATACTTATAATACATAGTAACACCCAGATATAAAACAAACATCTATGTTTTCCACGCACAAATATTTGTTCTTGGTGGGGATCGAACCCACGACCCACAGCACGGAAGGCAGAGCTATTACCGAATGAGCTGTGACGCCTATCATATATATATATATATATATATACATATATATAATATATGCTGAAGGGTGATATTAAGGTTCTAATTTCATATATGTATCCACAAATATGCCACTCAAGTGCATGCTGTACTATAGATATCAACACAAAGCAACAAATCCTTAAACTCTGTCCGTTCCGACGCCGTGGACCTCTACCATAAGTCGTAATTTTCATAGTTCCTTCATGTATTAGGTATAAATACCTAAGTGATAAAATATATTTATTCACAAAGAAAATTACGAATAATACAGTATTTACAATATTTATAATATGTACCAAATACACATGAAGCAGTTGAGCTATCTACACACCGTTGCAAACGATTTATAGATAGCTGAACTGATCTAAATCAGTACCAATCGGAAGCGTGTCCAAGACACTGGCTGCATTGCCGCGCTGAATAGCAATGCTGATGCGCTGGCCCAGATAATCACCAGCGCTAAGTGATTACTTATAACTCCAAGACGTGATAGGTTTAAATAGATATTGATGAATGATGTACGGTTTCTCTAAAAATATAGCAAAAGAAAAATGGCTGTCATCAGTCATTAGTGTCTCATGTTCCGTTTTTATGTATTTACGATAAATTCTTTTTACGATACAAAAACATTTTTAGAGGCAATATTATTTTGTGGCAATTCATGTTTCATTTTGTTTCAGAAATATAGTATTTCAACAAATGTTTCCTGGTAGTTCAAAGTTAACTTAAAACATAGTGAAACACATTTTTCTGTCATAAAAAAACTATATATAATTTTGTTAGCATCATAGCCTTATAAAAACAAAGAAGTTAAAAATATGTCTCATCTCATTTCGATCGATTGAGCTATCTAGAGATCATTTGCAACGGCTTGCAGATAGCTTAATTGTTTCACGTATGTTTTAAAGATAATACTGTATTAGCTGTTTTTTTGTTAATTCTATAGCTTACTATTCTATCGTTAGAAAACGACCGTTACTGACGATCATTGCTTTTAAAAGACTGGTTTAACCCGTTTTACCCTACGTTTTATTTTACCGTGTACATTGCGACTGCAACGTATGTAGGGCGCGTCCGGTGCAAACTTTCTCAATACCACTATGACACTGCTGTTACGATTTTTCTGCACAAAACGTGACATAATAGTTGTACTTTTCTGTCGTCACAGTTCATGCATTCTATCTTTAGGAAAATCGGGGAGCGATACCATTTTTTTTTACAAGTTATCTGCAAATTGACACCACAGACAGGCAGCAAAAAATTTAAACTATTTACTTCCACGTTGTTCAAGTTTGCACAAGATACTAATACTAACTAAATTTTGTAGGACTAAGCCTAACTCTGTAATCCAGGAAAAAATCTACACGCGATACGAAGCTACCTTTCTATCCCCTTTTATCCACAGCCCCATATAACCGAGTTACACATAGCTAAGGCTGTTTTTACAACTTCACCGACACGATACCTACCGGATATCGGCAGAGAACTAACCTCTTCTTCTTCTTCTCTTATATATGGCCTCTGTCCGTCATTTCGACAGACAATTTTGCCAGTGTCAAGTGGATTATTTGAAATAAGTTTAGTCAAGTCGAGTCACACGTCAAATCGTTTGTTTTGAAGACAAAACGGTGGATTTTCCCTTCAAAACTTGGAAACGAATTCCATCAAATGATAAAAACACATAATACACATTAATTCCAATAGCTCACACATTATGCTATGACTGCCAGTATTATTGGTTAATAAAATTCCACCAAAATTAAAGAACAATACTCACTTTAACTCCAAGAAAAACAATTAAAATAAAATGTGCTATGTTGCTTTTATAAATGACAGAACTCGAATGAGAAATAATCTCGTTCAGTACTAAATACTTTTACATTGTCATGGAGCCGACATCGGTGTTTTTGTCTGAGTCACTGACATCTCAGTATCGTGCAGTTGTCGGTCTCGTGCAAACACTCTACCCTATCTAACTCCTACGCCCTCGTTAAGGGTATCGAGAGCTACCGCCGACGCTTTGCTAGGTATATCCGACGAGCTTTTAGACCAACGAACCGAATCTGGTTAATTTACTTAGGTACCTTCTTCTTTTTGAAGAGTATATTGGTTAGGTACGCCCCTGTGATTTTAATTCATGAAAATCATTTCAGATTTTTATGAATTAAAATCACAGGAATCATTCTGTGATATATTTTAAACTAAGTAAAAAATCAAAATCTAACGGTTTTGTGAAAAAATTATTGATGGTTTACTAGAATCAAAAAATGAAACTTGACTCTTTTATTGAGTCTAAAAAAAAATTCTCATTTTTCCAGCATGTCCACAGTTAAATACTAAATATGCTGTACTTTACATTGCATCGTTATAGACCGTGGTTACCACTTAATATCAGGTGGGCTATTGGTTTGTTCCATCATTAGGTTGTATAAAAAAAATTACGATTTAAGAGATCTGAAAAAATGTACTAAGTACTGGACAAATAATACCTCTTCACAATTTCAATGTCTGTTCTAAAACAGAAATCCCTGAGCTAAACAAAAACAGGTGGAACCAAAGGAAATGCTAGTGGCATTATTAACGTGACTTCTACACTGCCGGATCTACACGACATTACTTTGCCAAGTTTATTCGCTTCTTGAGCTTTTACTCAGACCAATGAACTCACTTTTAGCACGAGTTTGTTTAGTAGTTTGGTCAATTTCATAATTGGTGTCAAAACCTTAGAAAATAAAAAAAATTACAGGTTTAACAAAAAAAACTATATGATAAGTATTGACTATTGATGAAAATCGGTTCAAGATTCGGGGGTCTTTTAAATTTTTAATTTAATCACTTGTTCATTAAACATCTTTACAAAATGCCACAATATCAGTACGAACTAGCTATGTTTTAATTACGGACACGAATAGTATAACCATAGGTACTTTGCCAAAACTAATAACTATACCATCCAAGTTAAGCCGTGGTTAAAATACCTGATTGAACTTTCACACAACTTGCCCTTCTATTTATTTATTTATTTATTTATTTATTTATTTATTTATTATTATTTCAAAAATAACACATACTTAAATTTAAATAGTGCCTTAAAGCCAAGGTATGGCTTGTCTAGGCACTATTACACTATTAGATAGGAAAATTGAAATCTAATGTTGTTTACGTCAAAATTGAGGTCGTGTACGACGTAGTACGGTTTACGTTGTGTCGTCACTTGACAACAGAACGGAATGGAGATAGTTTATTTATGTTTTGAATGTTTAGAAATCAAAGATTTTTTTTGTGAGTTGTAAAAAGTGTGGATAACAAAGTGGCTCATCTGATGCTAAGTGGTTACCTACGCTTATGTACAACGCATCACCTCAACGTCCTGTTTCTATATATATTTATACCAAAATGAAAAAATGGTGAAAAAAAAAATTTTATAAGCTAAAAATAACCAGACTTTTCAACAACAACATGGATCATCCTATAAAAAAAATTTAATTAATCTCTATAAAGTCTCAATATCCCAAAAATATATACGTTCACTGACGTACAGTCAACGTCATAAGTAAATGATTAAAAGATAATTAATTATCAAAAATGTTTTACGACAGAAAACTAGCATTGTTTTAGTTACGCTATTTTAAAAGAAGTATGTATAATAATATATTTTTATAGTATTCGTTTTTAGATTATTTAATTCAGGTGTGTCTTTGCGAAAGTCCAATTTAATAGACAAAACAAAAATATATGTTTTAGATCTAATATATTAGTTTAACAAAAAATATGATTGTAGCTAAAAAAAAATTTGAAATAACAAAATGTGAGCTGACGATGACTGTACAAAAATAAGCCTCTGATTAATGATATCGACCCACACGCTGAGCCTGGGGGAAAACATCAGGCTCCATCCCAGTTTAAGGTACTGGCGACATTTTTCGGGACGATTGAGCCACTTGTTACTGCTCAAGATCCTTGTATAATCACAGACAAAAGTAATTTATAAAAGAAATCACATCTTATAAAAAAAATATACCTTCTACGCTATATAGATAAATAAAAACCATTTATTTCAAGCCTTTTGCTCATATTTCATACCTGTCGACATTAAAAAATTGTATAGATTGGAACCAAAAATAAAATAAAATGCCATCTAACTAAAATAATTAAATTACAATAGCTATGTTAGTTTAGAAAATAGCATTTTTAACAAAAAAAATTATTAAAATGAACTCTGAATTCTAAATGCTAGAGATAGAAAACAGAGTTCAAATCAAATCACAAAAACAAAAAAATGATAGTTTAGTTTTCTGTACTTGCTGGGGGAAAATAAATAATTATCTTATCTTATCTTTTATTATTTCCCTATATTTCGGCATACAGTGACTATGGGGCTTATACAAGGCTTTTGTGAGTAGTTTCACCCGTAACCTTTTTAGTTTTAAGAGCTTTGCAGTGACCATCAATTTTTTTTAAATAAATAAATAAATATTCATGGACTTTACACACAACGCCCTCTAGTCCCAAACTAAGCAAAGCTTGTGATATGAGAACTAGATGGCCATCAGGTACAAACAAAAAACAAATGCAGATCAAACGGTAACAAATGCATTTACTTCACAAAACATATCAATCGAGGACTCTACTACTAAAAAAAATGGTTTATTTTACTAACAACTTTTTCACTAAAACACTTCTCTCGGCGAATGTACATACCACTATGCTACTCAGACCGTAGTGAAGAAAAGTCTATCCTCATTACGAGTAAGGAGTTCGGAAGTGTTCTTAACGTCTGAACATTTTTTATTTAAAGTGTTCTTGGTCGAAGGTTAGTTAATAATTCAAGACCAATTTAGTAACTTGAAAATACTTCGGCCCTTCGGATGAAAAAGTAGACTAACCATTCGCTGATGGGTTTAAGAGCGCGAATGAAACCACTGTATCATTCTCAAGGCTATACGACTATTCTTCTATGTTTAGTTTCGACACTTTAGCTTCTCAACGTTGGGACAGGTTTATGGGAGAGGATTTTCCTGATCATTTGCTTACTGTCAACTTTTGAATCTTAATTTTATTTTTATCCAAAAAAATGTCAGGAGATAAGAGTATTAAATTATTGCCAGGACACAGGGCAGTTTACCTACAGTAGGTAATATTAATACAGCATTCATATTGAATGAGCAGGAGTATAAGTATCGAATCCTCTAAAATTTTCCCAATTGTTAATTTTAACCGACCTACCTTTCTGGCAGCTAATTAACAAATTACCTACATTGCATTAGGAAAGAAGGAAAATTATAATTTCAAAATAGTCTAACTTATTAAAATATGTAATAGTTAAAACGTCCTTATTATAAAGTTCATAATCTACAGTGAAGTTTTACGACCATTATTGTGTCAGTATTTTGAATTTTCCCTAAAACTTAAGTACCTAGTGTTTTGGTAATAGATTTCATCGTTCATATTCATATCCCAAACTGTCTCTTGAGTGTAACTAAATGATTCAACGCTAAAACCACTTTATACATGAGCTGAGCTGTAATCATTCTGAATGTCACGATAAGAAATACATAGCTTGTTATTTTTCTGGCAAACTTTAGCGTATATTTTATTTTATAAATACAGTACTATTATTTTAGCTTATAAAAATAAAATGGAATCAAAAATACTCTTGCCTTGGTACAAAACCAAGTAAAACCAATTATTCCAACAGTGATAGTTGAAAATAAAGTTGCAATCGCTTCAATGTCATATAATATTATGTCATCAAAGTCATCATTATATTATTTATTGATCAAAACAAAACTATATACAAATACTTAAGAAAATAGCATTTTTAACAAAAAAAATTATTAAAATGAGCTCTGAATTCTAAATTCTAGAGATAGAAAACAGAGTTCAAATCACCGACTGCAGGCAGGGTGCCCAAAAGGCTGGCAACGTTACCTTTTTGTATGGCAATACTAATTCTCTGTCCAAGGTAAGCGCCAGCCCTTTGGTCATTTGTCACGTCCACCAACCTTTTGGATAAAAGGTTGGTCATCATAATTATTTTATTCAATAAAATCACAAGGATCATTTAGAATAGTCTTACTAGGTGATTCTAGGCTCCAGTTCCACGCGACCTAGAAGAACGGTTAGGAAACTACAGCCGGGTCCCTAGCGTTTATTTTAAGCCAACTTCAAAAAAGGAGGAGGTTCTCAATTGGGTTGTATTTTTTTTAAATGTGTGATACCTCAGAATTGCATCATTTATGAACCGATTACAATATTTTTTTTATCTGAAAGGATGTACTTCCAGGTTAGTCCGTGCACGAAATTGCGTATTTTGCATACCTGTGACTTTTAGTGGTGTTTATAGTCACTAGAACATTCCTAATGAACTGCCATCATCATCATCTAATGATGTAGCCGGTAGTCGGATTGAAGTCGGTTTTTCTAGTTTTTTAAACTTATTATTATGTAAATTATGTATGATACAAAGAAATATACTTATATGTGATTCTATCTTTTGTTGAATAAAGTGGGGGGTTTCACAAGAAGCTATACTAGGTACTCATACCTACTAATCAGCGGGGGGGGGCTATATCATATAAATATATTTTTAGGAAAGGTAGTTTTACGGAGGGTGCTAAGGGTTAATGTGTATCTATAGGGTTGTAACCAACCAGTTCAAATCCTTTAAATCGCAAGGTCTCTAGAGCTTTTTTGGCCAAAGCTTCAGTTACATGCTCCAGTATCAAAAACATAGCGAACGCTTTATTACGACCGCTATAGTAACGACAATCAGAGTCTAATCGAAAAAATATATTAAGCAAATCAGTTCTGGCAATGGCGATGGGTTTGCCACTAAGAATTTAAACTACTGCGATTAGGTAATTACGAGGGAGTTAACCTTTAGCAATTGAAGAGAGAGACATACTACTATTATTATTACTATAGTATTTGGTTTGACAAGCACAATAGAACTGGCACCTAGAATCACCTAGTTATATAAGACGATTCTAAATGATCCTTGTGATTTTATTGAATAAAGAAATTTTGATTTTGACTTTGAATAATCTCTAACAATCTGTGGTCGCCAGTATTTTTAGTTAAAATGTTTTATGACTAAAAATTAGGAACTTTTCATTTTCTTTTTCTAATTATGATTGAGAAGTAAAAACCCTATCCTATAAGTAGAATTTAAGTAAAAATTTTACAAAATATCGAAATGATAAAGGTTTCTATTTCTGCTAATAACTGAACCATTAAATTTGGATTGATATCCTACCTACCGTGTTTGATGAGTACGTTTCATTTGAGGTGTAATAATTCAAATTCAAAATCTTTATTGCACTTTTATGTTGCAAAAACCGGTGTTATAAAGGTATGTAGAGTATCAAACATAAACCCTGTTAGGGCACGGCAATTAGGTAGGTAGTACTTAAATATTAGGTGACACATTTTTGCAGGTACTTAATGTATTTGGGCCTCTTTATATATTCTATAATATAAATTCTAAAACCCCCAATGATATATTTAGTTTTTATTAAGAGAATTGTCCCAGTTTCAAATAGTTCCGGTCTTACTGCGAGGCTCCGCACTCGTGTCCGCCGTTTTATAGCGATCAATGTTTCATAGCAAACCAACGTTACTTCAAGTCTCACTATATAATGTATTGTTGTACTTATTGACAGTGTAAAGCCAGTGTTGGTATAGGTATATCCAAATAACCACTAGGGACACATTCCAGAATATAATAGCTTTTACACGTGTATATACTCTTAGTATTAATGGTGCATATATTAGTATTAACTATTAAAACCAAATGTCGCTATGATTTTAATCTAAACCAAAAATCATTATTATAAACTTGCAGTTTTAAATAATTATAAGTTTAAAAAACTAGAAAAACAGAATTCAATTTGACTACCAGCTTCATCAGATGATGATGATCATGGCAGTTCATTGGGAATGTTCTAGTGACCATAAACACCTCTAAAAAGTGTCATATATTTTTTAAGTTATTTTTATGTATAACCCAAACTACTGAACCGATTTTGATGAAAATTGAATGGGACCAATCTGAAACTACATCCTTTTAGATAAAAAGATTTTTTTTAATCGATTCATAAATGACGGAGTTATGAGATAACACGCATTAAAAAAAATTAAATTGCAAAAAAACATACAACCCAATTAAGAACCTCCTCCGTTTTAATAAATTTTAATAAATAAATGTTAAAATTCCTTAAATTACTGATAAAATCAAAGCTTAGTTATTAGATACTGTCCAGGTGTTTCGTAGACACTTTTAAGCGTGTTCCGAATTTCAGTCGAGTTGAATCCTAATTTAGAAGTTCTGTTTTAGTCTAGTTACTGAAGTTACTACGAGTAGTTCTATTATTTATCTTACTTAGTAGCTGTTACATATTCTGTAACCTAGGTACACTCAGTTACCTATATTAATTGAGTTACTTAATGAAGTGTTAAATATGTCGTAGAGTGTAAAGTATAAAATCATGTATTACTATTTGGCTAAAACTAAATAGATAAAACATTTTCATTTTGGAAAAATATGAAATTGAGTTGGTAATTCGTTTATCTAAATACTCAAATACCATGCTAAAAACCATCATATTTCAAGAGTTTTTGCTACAGTATGCATTATTTCACACATCATGCGAAAACCCCATAATTAACTGCTGCGTCTGAAACTGAAAAACACCCACGAACACATTTTAAAACGTTTAAACCTCCATTTTTCCGTTCTGCACAAAATTGAAACAAATGTCTAAAACAATAGATTCTATTTACCTGTGACACGAGATGTCTCCTTTTAAAAAGTTCAGCCAGCAAAGTTGCGACCACACGACTTTACTTCACTCACTTCACAATTCAAATATCGAACACAGAAAAAAAAAGTAAAAATTCTATTTTCAAAAGTGACAGTTTTTTTTTATTTTAGAATGGAAGTGACAGTTGTTTTTTTTTCGAACTTGAACTTGTAATGGCGGCAACTGGTGGGCGTTCCGTTTGACGTCCAAGAGTCTACTGAACGCTGACGCCCGCTCGCCCGCGACTTGACAATACAAAGTTAGGTGCCTCTAGATTGGAACTCGATGTTTTAGCTGTCTTTCTTGTATAATTTCTTTTTCAGAGCACTTTTCTAAAATATTGTACCACTTGTCGTAACATAATCTTAAAAAATATATTTGCTAACACAAAAGTTAAGTAGTTTTAACTTCGAGCGTAAAATTAAAGGTAAATCAAATGAAATAAAATAGTGTTGCATGTTATTCACCCCACACACTTTATTACTTTTAAAAAGGTCTAACTAATCTACTGTATAAGCCTTTATTTTGATTGACGTTCGCCACGTTCAGACTTTAATTACTTACATCACGCACGGTGGATTAATTAAAATCATTTATTGTCAAAATGGCTTTTTATAAAGGATTTTCTGTGAATATGTTTAAACTATAAATGAACAGTTTTATTGTAATAATGTTTTTATTTGTATAATAGGGTATCACACTAAATTAAAACATTTGATTTAATATCTCATTATGTTGTGCATAACTTTAATTTTGATTTGAACACACCTAATTTTATCACTTATTTTACTTAATTATATTAATTTGTCTCGTAAGCTGTGTCCAGTCTAGACCACGGACCATGGTTCAATTAACTGGACTATCAATTTTTATAATATTTTATGAGTCCGTTTTAATAATGCCCTATTCTTTACGTACTTACTCTTCTATCTGTATTTTTAAGGTGACTCAAAAATCCTTTGTTTTCAATTCTAAAATTATTCATATGTTTGCATTTAAGCATCTTTGTGCATTATTATTTACAATGTTCATAAGCGTAGTTCGAACAAGCATTTTCGCTAGATTCTCCCGTTGTTTGATAAAACTATCAAACATTGATTTGTGAAAATGGCAACATTTGTTATATTACACAAGTTGATATATTGTTTGGGGGCAAGTTGAGCTGATCCGTGACAATACGATTATTATCGTTTGTTGTAGCTATCAACTTTTATTATTGGCAATTGGTAAATACTGCCACACTCAGAGATATCACATTACTTACCATAACCCTCCTATTTGCTTTTTAAATTCACTGTTCGTCGTTACTTATATATTTATTTTTATTTAACAACTACTTATAGCTACTACAATGTTCATAAAATATTGCACCTTAAAACCTTAAGAGGTTTGTCTAGGTACTCACATTTTTTTTTCAAAGAACAGGCAGGTATTGGCTAGATAAAATATATAAAAAGACATATTGACTATTTTTAACGTACATCTTAGGGTGTTCATAGCAATTTGTGAAAATGAACTCAAAGTTTAATATTTGTTTGTTCAGGTGTCGTCATATTTTTAAGGGGCTTATTCTTCGTCTTGTACATTTCTCATCACGAATTAATTTGAAAATAAAACCCAGAATTATATTATAAATCTAATTTTGTAGAGCAATGACTCTGAGGTATAATTCTCTTAAAATTATCTACTAAAAATATAATTACGATTTGGGCTCTCATAAAAGTCACAAAATGGTGGCCAAAATGAATGAAAATGGAAATTATCCCAACGTCATTCCAATTATATTTTTACTTGATTTTAGAGGATTTTACACCTCTGGAAATTTATGTACTTCTAATTTGTGTACCAAACCTAATTTTTTAAACGAAAAAAAGCCACTTTTGGCCATTTGACAAGGAAGAATAAAAAAAATTTGAAATAAAATCATTTGCTTTGTACTTCTAGAAGCGTACCCAAGAACGTTCAACATCAATGTTTAAAAGCATCGTTAGACAGTTTACGGTCAAACTCTGTAGGATCCAATTATTTTCACAATAGCCAATGTTGTGGCATCTTTCAGAAGGAAAATAAACGGAGAAAGTTGGAGAGTTCGCTCAAAAGTAATAAATAACAATAACTATATTATTCTCTTTCAATTTAATATCTCTGAAACCTTTGGGTGCACAAATTGTTTGGTCCTCAAACGACTAGCATCTATTTTTCTATTAGTTAATAGAAAAATATATAACTAAGTAGTTATATCTACTTATTAGTCGGAAAACGACCAAAGTCAAAGTCAAAGTCAAAATTTCTTTATTATTCAATAAAATCATAAGGATCATTTAGAATCGTCTTATATAACTAGGTGATTCTAGGTGCCAGTTCCACGCGACCAGAGCCTAGAAGAACGGGCAAGAAACTACGGCCTGGTTCCTAGCGACCTAGACCTATTTTTTAAACAAGTTTTCAGCCTAATTATTTGCACTGAATATCTAGAGAGGTCTTTGTTTAGGCTAGCTTCGTCTTAGAGTTAAATTTTTTGTGATGAAAAATGAGATTATGGTACACTTTTAAGTACTCAAATACCCAGCCGTGATATGCTAATAAAAATCTTATCTAAATACAGTAATAACAAAGATCACTATTGCAACTATATTTATTCCAAGTTTTATCTTAATCGACCCAGCCATCACGGTGACACGGAGGCCTTAGTTATACAGGAAAAGTGGGTTCTAAACAGGAGTTCAGTTAAATAACCAAAGTTTTCGTTTACGTACAAAATACAGTGAAATATACCATCAAAGTTGTAACGACTGCAACCCTTCTAACAAAGCCATTTACAGGTCACCCAACCAATTATCGCCACCATAAAAACTCATACATACCAGTATTACTTTGTAAGGGAATAATCTCATTTTCTCTTATAGTTCCCTCGGTGCCAACTTACGCGCACATCAGTCAGTATAAAATAGTAATGAACATAGGTACTCGTAGGAGAAATAATTAATATTAGCTAGTTCTGCAGGGGTATGCCAATCAAAGTTGAACTGCAAATTTGAACTGCAAAGTTTTAAATCATGGTCAGTTCATACTAACTCATAGTTATTCTGTGACTAAATAGTGACATTATGACGTCATTTGATGTGTTTTCGCGCATATTTTGCTGTCAAGTGTCTAAAAAGAATGATCACGTGGTACAAAATTGTACCACGTGACCTGAAGAAATTACACTGGGCAGTGGAATATAACTTGACAGCAAAAGATTGGCATACGGGGGCAGGGAGGTTAAGATTCCACGGAACTTTTTTGCTTTCTAACTGTATTACCTAGAATTGCCTCTCAAAAGTTGAGAGGTTTAAACAAAAGATCAAGAAAATTCTCAACTATAAACCTGTCTCAACGTTGAAAAGCTACTAAGTATTAAAACTAAACAAAGAAGAAAGGTCAAATGTCGTACAGCAACTTGAGAGTTATTCAGTTGAGAAGTGGCTAAGTATCAACAATTTTTGGATACGTAACACCGTTAGTGTTTAGTTTAGGTATAAATTGGGCGCAGGTAAAGCGACGAAAGTAACGCAATATTTTTAGCTTATTTGTAACTTCTGACGAAAGTAACGCAATATTTTTAGCTTATTTCTAACTTAGTTTTTCAAAGTGCTCTGCCCCCGTATGCCAAACTTTTGCTGTCAAGTTATATTTCACTGCCCAGTGTAATTTCTTCAGGTCACGTAGTACAATTTTGTATCACGTGATCATTCTTTTTAGACACTTGACAGCAAAATATGCGCGAAAACACATCAAATGACGTCATAATGTCACTATTTAGTCACAGAATAACTATGAGTTAGTATGAACTGACCATGATTTAAAACTTTGCAGTTCAACTTTGCAGTTCAACTTTGATTGGCATACCAATGCTGGATAAGTATGAAAACAAGTTATTAAATTAAAAATTTAAAAAACCCCCGAATCTTGAATCGATTTTCATCAAACATAGCTAGGAACACTCCCGACTAATTCACCTTTCAAACAAAAAAAAATCTAAATCGGTTCATCCGTTCGGGAGCTACGTTGCCTCAGACAGGCACACACACAGACACGTCAAACTTATAACACCCCGTCGCTTTTGCGTCGGGGGTTAAATACAAACAATTTGAACTTTAGTTTTGATGTTTTGGTACAATTTCTTACGTGATACTGAGATAAAAAAAAGTAGTGACGCAACTCACGTGTGTGTCCTCACGTGAGCAACGAAAGGGAATGTTTTGAACCCATAACTGCGAAGTAGGTCCCAAGTAACGAATGGCTAATAAACGAGTGTGGTAAACGATGTCCTGGGATAGAGACGTGCCCTGTTTTTGGAATGAAGTGCCCTTTAGATGTAAAGGCTTGCTCACAGTGGTACTCGTGCAAAGTGCTGCCATAGAAGTTAATGTAGGTACCCACACTTTCTTATTTACAGTTAAATTGTTTTATGAGAGTGCCAAATTCTTTTTTAAGGTCATATTCGCACTCCTTTTTCATAACACTTAGTTACATTTTTTTAATAAATAAATATTTTATTCACAAAGAAAACTACGATTAATACAGTATTTACAATATTTATAGTATGTACAAAATACACATGAAGCAGTTGAGCTATCTACACATCGTCTCAAACGATTTATAGATAGCTTAGTTACATTGTCTGTGCAGTTCAAATATTTATGAGTTTAGAAAAAAAGTAAAGGATAATCCCACAGTAATATTGATAATCGAGCTATTTTGGCGTTTTTACAGTTTTATAATAGTATAGATAGAAAGATAAAAGATGGATAGACAATCTATAGCTTGGCATACCGGGATGACGGGTTAATTCTTGATTGATAATCTCATTTTCCGTACGTGAAAATGTTTTTCCATTTATTATTCACGCAAATAAATGGACTGGTGTCAAGTGCTCGCGTACAAGTCTAATTTATCTTCAGCAGGAAAACTGTTATTTTTTTTTAAATACTCCTGCTGTTTTTGCGTTAAATTAATTTGTGTAGGTATTGGTTACGCCAACAGCACGTTTGCGTGTAATTCATACTTATTTTAATTATTTTTGACGTTGTATGGTTAAAAATCCCTATAGGTACAAAAAGGTTGGTTTACCTCTCTGGTAATTCTATGCAATCTTATAATGGGGTTTCCCGCGCTGCATTTGTACTTTCGCGGGCACTCATCAGTGTGAACTTCTTACGAAACGTCAAGTTCATGCCATCGCATCGCGCGCCTATAGCAGCCTACTGTCTGGGTGCGAGCTTCCGTAATCTGCCTCCGCGCCGAGTGGATCGTTCTCGTGGTCTTCTCGTAGATCAGACCCTCGGCTCCCCGCGTTCTCCAGCTAAGTTATTGCTGTCGAGATCAAACCGCATCGCGAGCGATAAATCATCGTTCCATCGCAAGGATTGCCATTGCTTTTAATCATACAAACTTCTCTGTGCTGTGACGGACATTTTGGATTGCAGTGCATTCGATATAGGCCCCCTTGGACCCGATTGTTGGCGTTGCTGGTGAGTAAACCTTCCTACATACCTAGGGTTTTAGCTCTGCAGCGTCATAGGTCACCGCAATTTCTAGATTTCATTTTAACATTTGAACCAGCGCACCGCACCGTAACTTTTGGCGGCTAATTATTAGCTTTCTTTATCGCGTGCTGAAGGTTACGATCCATTTGGTCCTAACGAACCGGATAGTATTTGTCCTATAATCTATAAAAATCTAGAATTTTAATTACGTATAATTGCATATCGTTATAGGAAACTCGTCCTTATTGCGTTGTACGTAAGGTCCATATTGGTCTGCATTCTTTATCGCAGTCCCGTTACTTTTTGTGAATTTAAGTTATTAATTTACACTTTATATTTCTAAATCTTAACAAAGGTATATACGTTACTTATAACTACGGTGATTTGTGTCGTAAAATAAGTGTTTTCCTAGAACTACGCATCAAAATTCCATCATTGGATGTATTGCGGGTAGTTTCGTGGGAGTGGTTTCGCGGCATACACGTACGTTGTACGAATCCTTGGTACAAGGTCGAGCAAGTGTACACCGAGAAACGTGGTTGGGGTTCTCACAGTCACGTCGGTACATTGCGTTGGTTGGTCAACGTTTGTTGAATCCATTGAGGATTATACCTACCAACAGCGATTCTATTCTATGTCCCGGGATTGCATTTCTGACCGATCATTGATAACTTTTGTTAGGTATTTAGACTTATGAGAAGTTTTGTAGGTAATTGTAATCCTATTTCATCGCCTCGTATTGTACGAGAAATAAATCGCAATACAGTCCACACCGCATTCGAAGTACTTAATCGCATTGAGTTCTTTATAGAATTTAATTTTGTCTTTAGGTAGGTAACTTTGTTAACTACCACCGCACCTACATTTGCGCTACGGTTGTAAGATCGGATAAGTTAGTTCCGTATCTAAACCTACGTTAGTGTTAGGGTTCCGCATGGTTGGATATTATTTCCATACCTATAAAAACATTGTGTTTTGTCATAATTACCTTTCTTGCGAATTACACCTATAAGTTATTTAGGTTTCGTATGGTCTACGGGAAAGTACAGTTACTTATATATCCGTACCGTACTGACTCTGTAATTCGCACCGCATCGCATCGCATCGCATCCTTTGCATACCTATACATAATATTTGTTTGGTTGTATTGGGTTTTGTAAGTGGCCATAGAAGTTTTCGTTAGGTATAAGTTATTTACCTACGGAAAGTGGTTCCGTTCTTACAAATTATACCTACTGTAGGTTTTATTGTCTTGCCTTCGCTAAGTTGTTGTGATAGGTACCGCAAGGTCGGGAAAATAATCCTGTACCTACTTTTGTCATATTGTCATCATAATATATCTTTGTTGCTCCTTTTGTTGCGCGTTCCGTTAGGGTTCCGCACGCAAATAGGTAGTCGCGTGGACGGAAAATTGGTTCCGTACACAATTTATTTAGAATTTAATTTATTTTAAATTATATTTCTTCTTACGCATCAAGTATCTAATTTGGTACTAGGGTTCCGTCATCGGATATATAAGTGGGTTCCGAATCAATAATTTTGTATAGAGATTTTTATTTGTTAAAAAATACTTCTCATTTAAAATGGAGGATTTCCAAAATAAACTAAAATTATATGAAGGCAAACGCGCCGCTTATTTTGCTCGCATACAAAAATTATATGATTTGATCCCCAACTTAGATAATGAAAAATTGCGGAACACTTTTATTGCACAAGCTAAAACAATAGATATCATTCGTAATGAGTACATCTCTGCGATTGATAATATAAATATTCTTTCAATGAAACTTAACCCCAAGTACGAGGTTAATTATGAATCGCTGTCTGCTTTTGACGATCTTTCGTGCGAAATCAAAAATGCTTTGAGTTCTTTAGCCACAACCGCAAAAAATGATTTTTCAGATACTTCGACAAATAAGTCAGGTACCCCGCATATTAAAATACCTCGCATTGAACTACCTACCTTTGATGGTGACATTCAGAACTTCCCGTTCTTTTATGAAACATTCAAACGGGTTATTCACACAAATCCCGATCTGACGGATTCGGACCGCATCCATTACTTGTTAGGTCACCTCAAAGGCAAGGCGAAAGGCGTGGCAGCCGGGATTGTGCCCGCTGCAGAAAACTATCGTGTTATTTGGAATGCGCTTATCGCTAAATACCAAGACACGCGCGCGCTAGCCGTAAACTATTTGAATCAGCTGTTTTCTTTGAAGTCAGCTGGTTCTTCGCCCGCTAATGTTGAAAAAGTGTTTGATAAATATACCGCAATTGTTGCTGGACTCAAGCAATTAAAAATAGATAATATGTCTGATTTTATATTTATGTACACGGGTCTTAAGTTAATAGATTCTGACATTGCAAAACATTACGAAATGTCGCTTCGCAATATGAAAGATCCTCAAAGCGTGGACTATGATTATTTCGTTAAGTTCGTTCGTGAACAAGTAAAGATATTGTATCGCACCGCGCCGCAGCGGCCTGAGCGGTCGACTGCTGGCACTAGCGCTAATAGTGCGTCTTCCGCCGCGCCCTCTAGGGTCTCGCAGGTGTACGTAGCTACGTCACCTAAATGTTCGCTATGTCAGTCGACGCATCCCAACTTATATAAATGTGGTGTCTTTTTGAAATTAAACGCGACTGATAAATATAAACATATAAAAGACAATCGTATGTGCGGTAATTGCCTTAGTAGTCAACACACTGTGTCTAAATGTCAATCCACGACAACATGCAAAACATGCAATGGTAAACACCATTCCCTTTTTCATTTTGATCGACCGCTGCCGCCACAAGCGACAGAAACGCCATCAGATGACGCCGCGCCGGCTGCCAGTACTGAAGAGAAGCCCCCTGATGAGGAACATGTTTCTTTTTGTACTCATTCAGCTATGGTTCAAAACAGTACTCGCACCACTGAAGTTTTAGCTACTGCGAAAGTGTTAGTAGTAGGTAAAAAAGGGAAAGATGTTGTCGTTCGCTGTCTTCTGGACCCAGGTTCTCAGAAGAACTATATTACCACTCGATGTTGCCGTATGTTAGGGCTACCTATTCGTGACGATTCTATAGTCACGGTTAAAGGTATCGGTGGTACTTCTCAGTCGGTTCGTGGTTCCGTTGACTTCACCTTTAGCTCGCGCCTTCGTGCGCAACCTAAGTACACCATTGATGCACTAGTGCTCGATGAGATAACAGGACAGCTTCCATTGTGCTCGATAGATGTCGCTGATCTCAATCATATCGACTCGCATTTATTCGCTGATGATACTTGGGCTGTGCCTGGAAATATTGACATTCTGTTAGGAGTCAAACTGTTTGCTAAGTTATTGCAACCCAGTAAGATTACCTCCACAGCTGGATGTCCAGACGCATTAGAGACTGTGTTAGGCTATATATTCATGGGAGAAGCACCTGTCTTAAATCTTCCTACCGCTACGTTGTCATTCTTCGCGACGTCCTCTTCTAACAGCTGTGACTTGTGCACAGCCGGGGAAACAAAAGAAGTTGTTGCTTCTTATATAACTAGTGTAGACGATAAGCACTGTGAGCAGTCTTATTGTTCCTCCACCCCCCGCTCCTCCACTGGCACGGGTGTCGTTGCTTTGCCGCTGAAGACGGACGTCTCTGCATCAGAAATTATTTCTGAAACCGCACCTCGTAGGTTTCTTAGCCTCGAGTGTAAATTAAAACCGCATTCTAACTTCATACTTCTTTATAGTGAAGTCATTAAAGATATTCTGAAAAATAATCTTACTTCCCTGCTGGAAGGAGTTCTTCCAGATGAAATCGCATTTTATAACCCGCACTCTGCCTATCGCATGGACGAGACAACCACTAAGTTACGCGTGGTTCTCAACTCTAATGCGAAGCCAGTCGACTGTCCCAGTAATATCACTGTGTCACTGGCAAAGTCCAAACTCGCACCTTTTAAGGGGTTTCCGCTTGCTTGTCAAGACATTTGCACCGCACTCCTTTTATCAAATGTGATAAACCGAGTTTTCGCGCTCTACTCTGCTCGATACGCTATTGAGGCTATCGGAGCTTTTTCGGATTCAACTGTATTTTTGAGTTGGATTCTCGCATCGCCGCATCGCTGGCTCACTCACGTCAATCGCATCGCTAAGATTCAAGAAATCTTATCGGTAGAGCACTTCATTCCGCAAGATACGCCGGAAATGTTTGCTGCTCTTCATTCAGTAACTGCTGGTTCTGATATAGATTCCAGTCTTTTGACAGAAATAATTCTGTACAATCGCACCAAAAGGTTTTCCTTTTGGATTCTGTCCGCGCGACGTCACACAAAATGTTATAGCATTATTTGCTCCCGCACTCCGTATTCGTCGGAACCTACCGCTCTAACTCCTGCGCATTTTCATAATACGAAACCGCTGTTGTTTCTACCCGCTCGCGAAGCTGCTGAAATGCGTTCACACCGTCTTTTGCGACATGAATCACCTGAGCAACTTGTCCAGTCTTTCTGGAAGCGGTGTTGCAATGAGCACACCCTTCAATCAAGACTAAATTGGAACACTCCTTCTAACCCAGTACGGGTTGGTATGGTTGTAGTTTCCATGCAGGATAATATCATGCCTTTGCATTGGCCGTTAGGTTTAATTACTGAAATCTTTCCGGACAAGAAAGGGATCTGTAGAGTCGCATCTGTCAAAGTCCAAGGTGGAATGCTTCAGAGCAGACCGATTGTAAAATTGTGCCCTCATCCAACTCAGTAAATAATGACTAAAATTGTCTTAGTTTACTTAGGTTAGGGTTAGCAGTTTATTATTTAGCATAATTTCTTATATAAAAATAACTTAGCATAATTTATTTGTTTTGTTACATCGCTTATATGGTAGAGTTTCGCGACGATATGCAATTATTATATTTTCGCTTTCTTTGTGTTTTGAAAGTAGGATCTTTCAAGCCGGGGAAAATGGTTACGCCAACAGCACGTTTGCGTGTAATTCATACTTATTTTAATTATTTTTGACGTTGTATGGTTAAAAATCCCTATAGGTACAAAAAGGTTGGTTTACCTCTCTGGTAATTCTATGCAATCTTATAATGGGGTTTCCCGCGCTGCATTTGTACTTTCGCGGGCACTCATCAGTGTGAACTTCTTACGAAACGTCAAGTTCATGCCATCGCATCGCGCGCCTATAGCAGCCTACTGTCTGGGTGCGAGCTTCCGTAATCTGCCTCCGCGCCGAGTGGATCGTTCTCGTGGTCTTCTCGTAGATCAGACCCTCGGCTCCCCGCGTTCTCCAGCTAAGTTATTGCTGTCGAGATCAAACCGCATCGCGAGCGATAAATCATCGTTCCATCGCAAGGATTGCCATTGCTTTTAATCATACAAACTTCTCTGTGCTGTGACGGACATTTTGGATTGCAGTGCATTCGATATAGGCCCCCTTGGACCCGATTGTTGGCGTTGCTGGTGAGTAAACCTTCCTACATACCTAGGGTTTTAGCTCTGCAGCGTCATAGGTCACCGCAATTTCTAGATTTCATTTTAACATTTGAACCAGCGCACCGCACCGTAACTTTTGGCGGCTAATTATTAGCTTTCTTTATCGCGTGCTGAAGGTTACGATCCAGGTATTTCATGATGTATAAGAACGCTAAGATTTTTTTATGTTTGAATGGAGTTTTTAAAATTACCTTACATTTTGAACAAGAATAACAATTAAATAAAAATTAGATGAAAGCACTTTTTTACCTGAATTTTAATTTGTGAGATAAAAAATACCTAGAGTCACTACATAGATAAAATGAATTTATCTTAAACTAGACTTTCTGGTGCTGAAAAAAAAACAAATCGTTTTTAATGTATTTTTTTTAATACAATATGTTGGAATTTTTTATTTTAAGTAAGAGCTAGGAAAAACGTTTGAAGGTATCAGAAACTAAAATTACCACCATACATAATATTTGCAAACTTTTATCCTGCATCTGGAATCGAATACGCACCTCAAGCTTCTCATCGTTACACGCTGTATCGCAGTGATCGTCAAATTGTTTATTTTTTTCTTTGTAGCTATAAACAAGCCCTTACTATTCTCTTCACCCCGTGTTTCTCACGAAGGGTTAAAATCACGTCCGTATCTAATCTTATCTATTTCGCAAGGTTGAAAACCTCACCGCTATTTACAGTATAACGGCGTGTACGTTTTAGGAAATCAGTTATAACTTCTTGCTGCAAATGTAAATAAGGCGAGCTTTCTACGTCAGTGTTGCCAGCTGCACTAGGGTTGACAAAATCTAGGTCAACGGAAATTGCAAATTCGAGCAATTTTTTGTTACTGAATTTATTAGATGATTCCGACTTTTAGTCTATATTACTATACTTAAGAAAGTCTAATATTCACTAAGTAATTTACACTGACAATTTTGTTCTAGATAAACTTTGGAATACTAGTGTACTTAGTGTTCCAAAGTTTCAGCTGACGCGAGAATAATCACTGTCCGTACTGCAAAAACGATTTGACAACATATATCTGCGTAAAAAATTTTGGTAAAATGATACTTTGTGTCTAAATCATTCAAAGGTATACCCATGTTGGTATTCCACTGCATGCTTAGTGTGGTTAGACTCAAGTTATTTAATTCTGATCATCTGTCGACAGTAATTGGGCACTTATTACTGTACAATTTCATCACGATTGCTTCTCTTCTTTGAGGTCTATTTTTAATTGGATCAGTAAGGAATTGAAAAAATCCAAGTAATTATTAGTGAAATATTTAAGACATATGTAAAAGTAAGCTTTTTTTAACTTTTGAGAGGTATAATTACGTTTGAGCTACAACGTTTTTTTTTAGCTGTTTTAATAAATTGACCAATTATCTCAAAAGCGGAATATTTAGAAAACGAATTAATATAAGACAGTGTTCGTGCTATTTCTATTTAAAAATGTATTCAATATTAATTTTAATAAAAATATTACACTTTTATAATAGCTACGTATAAAAGATTTATAAAGTCAAAGAACTGGTATTCAGTAAACCTCACTTTCTTTTGAGCAGTGAATTTTTTATAATCGGCGTTTTAGAAATTCTGGAGAAAAATTAAAATGCTTCCATACTGTTATGTAGGTACTCGCTTGTAGCGATATGTGTGTGTACCCTCACTAGTCAGTCTGGAAATAAATGTCCTTTTGATCACATCATACTTACTTTATTTTATCCAAATAAATAGTAATACAGACCAGCTGGCGACGAGGATAACTTTTTATCATTATGTCAATCGGGAAGATTGGACAATTCGATGTGGATAGTGGAAATTGGACACTTTACTGCGAGAGGGTCGAGTTATACTTCAAGGCGAACAGTGTGAAAGATGAATTGAAGCTGCCAACACTTATTACTCTAGCTGGTGACCGTATGTACGAGCTCATGGTGAATTTGGCAAGCCCTAAAAAGCCAAGTGAACTAACCTATACAGAATTGGTGGAATTAGTGCGCGGTCATTTACAACCGCGACCATCGGTAATGGCGGAGCGGTACCGGTTTAGACAACGGCGGCAGTGTAAAACAGAGAACGTCACTCAGTACATTGCGGCACTAAAGCAGTTGTCTCGATACTGTGAATTCAATACTACGCTAGAAGACAATTTGCGAGACCAATTTGTGTGTGGCGTAATGAGCGACCTAATTCGTCAGAGGTTATTCGCCGAGGAAAGTTTAACTTTCGCAAAGGCTATGAGTCTTGCGAACACTCTCGAAGCTGCGGAGAGGGACGCCGCGTCAGTCGAGTCATCGGCCGTCAAAGGAAAGAACGGTGAATCGGACATCCAGACTCAAGGAATCAATGCGATGAAGTCGTCGGGGCGTGGGCAGCGGTACGGGGCCACCAATACTGGGGCGAAGGCCGCGTCCAAGAAGTCATGCTCAGCCTGCGGTAGCCAGGGGCATGAGGCCTCCAAGTGCCGGTATCGTAATTTTGTGTGCGATAATTGTAAGACGAAAGGGCACTTGAGGCGCGCTTGCACGAAATCATCCAGGGCCGGCGCTAGGGAGCGCGATCGTGGGGAAGACCAGCGGAACTTCTTCGCGAGCGAGACGTTCCAGGAATCCTCATCGGAGGCCGAGGAAGAGCCGGAAGATGCTATATTTCAAATGTCTTTAAGTGAATATAAGCCGGTGAGTCTCACGGTGTTAGTGAACGAGATACCCTTAGTGATGGAAGTAGACACTGGAACCCCCGCCTCTTGTATAAGTAGGTCTACGTACGAAGCGAAGTTTAGTGATATGCCTATTGAGAAAATTAAAACTTGTTTTAATTCGTATACGGGTGATAAAATTAACCCAATAGGAATTATATCACCTATTGTGTCTTATAAAAATAAAAGAAAACGCTTAGACCTATACGTTGTAGAAAGGGGCATCACCACCTTGATAGGTAGGCAGTGGTTATCTAATTTTGATATTCAGATACCTAGGTTTAAAACTTATAGTGCCATCGATGTAAACAATGTGTCTACTTATGAGAAGTCACCTACTTCTATAGCTCATAGTAATAGGTTGGGTAATTTGTTCGACAGATATAAGCATGTATTTGAAGCGGGGTTGGGCCGGTACCTGGGCGGCACAGCCAAGCTGCGGGTGCGGCCGGATGCGCAGCCCGTGTTCCACCGCGCGCGGGCCATGCCGTATGCGCTGCGGGAGCGTGTGGATGCTGAGCTCGATGCGATGCTGCGCGAGGGGGTCGTGGAGCCGGTCGACTGTTCCGACTGGGCGACGCCGCTGGTGCCCGTCCACAAAAAGGACGGTGGCCTCCGGGTATGCGCTGATTTTAAGGTAACCTTGAACCCTGTTTTATTGGTCGATAGGTACCCGCTGCCGAAGATACAGGACGTTTTTGCTAACTTAGCAGGGGGGGCTCAGTTTTCGAAAATAGATCTATCGCAAGCCTACAACCAAATATGTTTATCGGAGGACTCGAAGCCCTATACTGTTATAAATACGCACCGCGGTCTATTCCGTTATAACCGTCTTGTCTACGGGCTTTCGTCTAGTTGTGGTATTTTTCAGAGAATAATCAGTGATTTGATTAAGGATATTCCCTTTACACAAGCGTTTTTAGACGATCTGATCATTACGGGCCCGGATGAGGCTAGTCACTTGCGTAATTTGGAAACAGTACTTGCACGGTTGCAAGATAACGGGTTGAAGGTCAAGACCAGCAAATGTGTATTTTTAGCTGACGAAATTCAATATTTAGGTTATATAGTTAGTAAGCAAGGTGTTAGGCCGGATCCGGGCAAATTAGAATCGGTTAGGAAAATGCCAGCCCCCACCAACGTATCGGAATTGCGATCATTTCTAGGTATGGTAAATTTCTATGCGAAGTTTGTACGTAATATCAGCGATTACCTATTTCCGTTGTACGAATTATTAAAAAAAGGTAAGAAGTGGCAGTGGAACACTAAATGTGCTACAGCCTTTAGAGAAGTGAAGGAGCTGCTATCGTGCAGCAGTGTGCTGGCGCATTACGATCCTAAGGAGTCGCTAGTGCTGACGTGCGACGCGAGCTCGCACGGCGTCGGCGGCGTGCTGTCGCAAAGGGACGCGGCGGGCGTGGAGCGCCCGCTCGCCTACGTCTCTCGTAAGCTCAACAGTGCTGAGAAATCTTATTCTCAGATACATAGGGAGGCACTCGCGATCGTGTACTGCGTTAAAAAATACCATCAGTACCTATACGGTAGACATTTTTTATTAAGAACCGACCATAAGCCGTTGGTCAGTATATTCGGTCCGCAAAAAGGCATCCCTTGCATGGCCGCCAGTAGAATGCAACGGTGGGCTATAATTCTGTCAGCCTATGACTACGATATCCAGTATGTAACATCGAACGATAACGGAGCCGATGCGTTGTCTCGATTACCTATAGATGGCCCGGTCAATGAACTGAACCCGTCGGAACAGTCATACTTGAACTTCGCATCTACTGCGTTACTGTTGGATTGTGAGGATATTAAGAAGCAGACCCGACATGACCCGTTAACGAGTAGGGTATTGGGATATGTCGAGAACGGTTGGCCTCAAGAGCTCGAGATAGAAAATTTACGCCCCTACTGGAATAGACGGAACGAGCTATATACGGAGGTAGGTTGCATAATGTGGGGACATCGCGTCGTGGTACCTCCGGCGTGCCGCGAGAGTGTGCTGCGCGAGCTGCACGAGCCGCACATGGGCATCGTCAAGACGAAGGCCATGGCGCGCAGTTACGTGTGGTGGCCGGGCCTGGACGAGGAGCTGGAGGCGCGCTGCCGCGCCTGCGCCGTGTGCGCCGAGTGCGCCGCTGCGCCGCCGCGCGCGCCGCCCGAGCCGTGGCGGTGGCCGAGCCGCCCATATGATAGGGTGCACCTTGACTTTTTAGATCCGATAGACGGGGCAACCTATTTAGTTACGGTCGACGCTAGATCGAAATGGATCGAGGTTTTTAAAATGCAGCGGACCACCGCGGAGAGTACGATAAGGAAGTTGCGGGAGTCATGGTCACGGTGGGGGTTACCCAGACAGGTAGTGTCGGACAATGGCCCTCCGTTTTCCAGCAAGGAATTCAACGAGTTTCTTACTGGTAACGCTATTAAACATATGTATTCTCCTCCCTATCATCCGGCCTCGAACGGAGCGGCTGAGAATGCCGTAAAAATAGTTAAAACTGTTATTAAAAAAGCCAAGGTAGCGAAGGAAGATCCGGATACAGCGATCTGTAGATTTTTGTTAAATTATCATAACACGCCGCATACCACCACGGGCGAGACACCAGCGAAGCTATTGCAAGGGCGTTCATTGAGGACTAGAATGGATGCACTGCGACCGAATCTTGATATGCGAATGAATGAAAAGCAGGTCGAACAAAAAGATAAGAATATTCATCGATCCGGTAATAGTAGGCAGTTAGAAGCGGGCGATGCCGTCTGGTATAGGAATTATAATGCGCGAGAAAAATGGTTGCAAGGCCGCGTTATAGATCGTTTAGGTAGGAACAACTACAACGTATCTTCGGCAGAGGGAGGCGTTCAGCACCGTCATGTTGACCAATTGAGGAGTTCGAGGCGTTCCACGTGCGTGTATCCGGGGCCGACCGAGTCTGAGGACGCTGGCGGCAGCGGCGTCGGCGGGCCGGTGACGACGGCGACCGGTTGTACGACGACGACGACAGACCTCGAGCAGCAGCGCGACGAGGCCGGCACCGCCGAGCAAGATGTTAACCCTCCGTTGAACTTAGACCACGGCAAACGAGAGGTGAAGCCGATAGAAATTCCCTCGGCACTGCCTGCGCCGATACCGCAAGACCAACCTTCGCCGCGTAGGGTTAGAAAACCGGTTAGGAGATACGGTTTAGAGTTCGATTAGTTATTATTTTTGTATCACTTTATTATCATTAGTTGAGTAGCTACGTGATTTGTATGTTGATACACCTATATAGTCTTAAGATTTATTCCATGTTACATATTTAGAATATAATTAGAATATAACTACCTATGCTGAAGCACTGATATGTAACTTAACTAAACAGGAGGAGAGGCAGAGTTAGTAGGTATAAATTTAAGGGTGGAGGTGTTATGTAGGTACTCGCTTGTAGCGATATGTGTGTGTACCCTCACTAGTCAGTCTGGAAATAAATGTCCTTTTGATCACATCATACTTACTTTATTTTATCCAAATAAATAGTAATACAGACCACATACATTTTAAATTTTACATTTCCATACATTTTTCCCTAGAACTTTTATTTTTTGTATGATATGCTACGTGTAACATTTTTTATTCTCTGGGGACTAGAATGTCAGCTTGCCCTGATAAATTTATAAATTCTTAATAAATAACAAAATTACTTATTCAAGGTTTATTCCTATTTTTAGAGAAAACCAAACAGATTCTTACGGGAAAATAGAAAATATCCAGGCTCAAATTACTAACCGATTTTAATGAGTTCCACGTGGACGGCGGCGGGTATTCAGTCTCTTTTATAAACTTTATAAATTCCATCTTAATTTTATTCTCAAAAGGTTTTCGGAGTAGAAACTTAATGAAGTAATTACTTAACAAGATTGCTTTTACGTGTGCCTAATCTATATCTACAGGGTGTATAGAAAGATTACCCGCAAAATACTAAAAGTGTAATTAAAATGTGTACGTGTAATATTATAAATATCTTCCATTTATTTGTTATCAAGACAAAAGGTGACAAAACAAGGAGTTGCTTACTTGGATTAATAAACTCATTTTCTTTCTTTTCTTTCTCACCTCATTTTGAGCGATTACTACTGCTTGCTAAGTATCATTGAATTACCTCATGAATCACGTCCATCAAGGGTAGGTACAATACAATTAAAAAGTAGCTGTGGTTTCCAGCTACGTTGGGGCCAACCAGAGCGTCCTCAATCGACGTGGTTTGTAAAGTATGCATTGTTATAGGTAAAGGTGGCCGCTTAAAATCAGGTGGGCTATCGGCTGGTTGCATAAATGTATCGCTGATACTAAATCGTGATATCGTGATATCGTTTATCGTATATGCGCGTAGTAGCGTTACGATTGTCAAGTGTTTTTACAACGAGTAGGTATTGTTTTGGATTTGTGTTTTGCTACCATCAAACGAGGATATAGGTACTAGAAATAGATAGATAGATAAATTATTTAAACAAATAACAAATAACAGCCCCCGTATTCCAATCTTTTGCTGTCAAGTTATATTTCACTGCCCAGTGTATTTTCTTCAGATCACGTGGTACAATTTAGTACCATGTGATTATTCTTTTTAGACACTTGACAGCAAAATATGCGCGAAAACACATCAAATGACGTCATGATGTCACTATTTAGTCACAGAATAACTATGAGTTAGTATTAACTGACCATGATTTAAAACTTTGCAGTTCAACTTTGCAGTTCAACTGAGATTGGAATACCCCTGCAGCTCTTTGATCGTATGTCCGAATTGTTCAGCGCTCATTAGTAGGTACCCCTGATGTTTAGGTAATTTATCTGTCTGTTGTTACTCACTGTACCTATCTGCTGGGTTTGTACCTATGTACCTTGCCTACCTATACCTACCTACTGTAGGTATGTTTTGCTGGAAATACCTAAAGATTTTTCATTTTCATTTATTTGGTTCACAATCACAGGTAGGTACAGTGTATAGTGTTTAGAAATAGGTAGGTAATACAAATAAGTATTATGTTTCAAATGAAACATAATAGGTACGAGAAAAAGTGAATTTCATGAACATCATCGAAATGTTGATTTTTTTGAATTGTAGTTCAATGACTTTACATTATCAAACCTACAACGGAGAAGGCAGAGCTACTACTAAGCTTGTGGAGCCACACGTTAATTGTCATACTTTTAATTTATAAGGAAAACACTCTTACGTAATTACGAGTCTTATAAATTATAAAAATTAATTTGTAAGATGAGATAAAACGAGAACTGAGATAAAACGCCTCTACATCTCTACCGACTATTAAGCCATTAAAAAACACTAATAAAGATGTTAAATAAATAGCAAAATGTTTTCACTAAACAATATAATCATATTATATTGCAAAAAATCCCGATTTTCATAATATTAAAAAAACACCAACAAAAAAGTATTGAAATCGGAGCAGTTTTATAATGAGGTCACAAACGCGTTGACCTCAAACTTATAACACCCATTTTTTAACTAAAAATGCCTTTTACAGATAATTTACAAACCTTCCCCCGCATAGAACAAACAACACCAATTTAATACGAAACCCCAAAAGAGATACTTTAGTAAGTAAATGAAGAAAAACTTCGGTAAGAAGCCGCGTGCATTCGAAAAAAACGTGTCTCAGACTTTAACAAATATTTGTCCAATTTACATCCCATTACCGGTGTAGTGTAAGCTCCGGTTATTTAAAAAAACCTTGACATGAAGAATGCTACGAATTCGTAGCAGCGTAGACACTTCGTAGATGGTCTACGACGTAGTACTTCTACGACGTCTAATTTTGCCTGAAGAATTCGGATTTTGTTTGGGGCTGCATAAAACACTTTATAAATCAGTAGACCATTGTAAGGGTTTTATATTTAGCTTAATTATTCTTTTTATTATGCTTATTATTATGTATAAACAAATAACTATTTGTATTTTATAGGATATAGGATTCTTGTATTTATTTCTACTCTCGTTTTATTATTTTCGCCATTTCAAATATATAAATACGCTAAACTTATACATGTTATAAGTATTTTTAACATAGCTTATCCAAATCTGAATGATCCTATATAATTTTATTGGATAAAGGATTTTAGACTTTGACTTTGTCTATCGGAGAGTCGTACAATAAAGTTTTAATAATACTGAGTGATATTTTTTAGCTCTAGAACCTGTTTTATGTAGCAGTTTAAATAAATCCAGGCGGACGCCTCTAGCAGATTTCTATTAGCTGGTGACGTCAGAAATCGGGGACTTGGGATGATGAGGTTTGAAAGTTCACAGCATACCGCAACGTTTACGGAGTAGGGACCAAATAAACCGCTCGTATTTTTAAACGGTCCTTAATCATAATCATAAATACTTTATTTACTTCAATGTGTATACATTAAGATCTTAGGAACCAGCTACTTAAAAGTGGCACACATTCTTCGCTGCTGGAATGCAAATGATTGAACATAAAAAATTCATTAAACATTACAAAATAAACGATAAATTACTGGTCAATAGAAAAATTATAATGCTAATTTATATGAGTATTCAATTTCAAGCTAAGTTTATGTACCTATCTGTCTATTTAGGAACCTTAGAACATTGTCTTTAAATTTTGGATATAAAGTTAGTTACTATACTTCAACTGAATGGTGATGATGTAATGACAGCCACGCATGTTCCAATTTTGAGCATGCCTTGGATCAACAATTTATTTGAAGGTGTGTGAGCGTATAAGGCTGCAGGCGCACTTGTAATAATGGATGCTGAGACAGGCTCTGGCTCCTCTCATCTTATCTAAAAGTATAAATTTTTGCTGTCAAAATGAAAATAGAGAGGCTTAGAATTCATTGAATTTATCAAACGAAAAATAAAAATTTCAACGACCCTTAAGTCCATGGCTGACTGTTTGGCAGCCAAGTGCGCGTGTAGCCTAAGGATATAGATTTATTCGTAGATTTTTCTATTTGAAATATGTGTGCAAAGTCATAGCTCTCTAGAGGAAACCCGCGGATTAGTTAGCTCTGCACGTATTGACCATAATTTTCCTGTGGATTACGTCTAGGTTGAGAAATTGGTATATAGGTGTTGGGCAAGCCTATCTATTATAATGTTTCATACAGCGTTTAATAAATCGTACTAATTATTATTAATGTCAAAGTTTAGATGTTAGGATGTCACGCTTGCAACTACTGCAGGGGTATGCCAATCAATCGGGGGCAGCCCCCGTATGCCAATCTTTTGCTGTCAAGTTATATTTCACTGCCCAGTGTAATTTCTTCAGGTCACGTGGTACAATTTTGTACCACGTGATCATTCTTTTTAGACACTTGACAGCAAAATATGCGCGAAAACACATCAAATGACGTCATAATGTCACTATTTAGTCACAGAATAACTATGAGTTAGTATGAACTGACCATGATTTAAAACTTTGCAGTTCAACTTTGATTGGCATACCCCTGCAGGTCCGATTTGAATGAAGCTTAGAAAATATATAGTTGTAACATGAATTTACACATAGGCTACTTTTTATCGTGCACCACAAACAAAACAAAAGAGCTAAGTTATGTAGCTTAGTAGCTCTGGTGAAAAAACACCCTTAGGTTGCTTTTAGTCTGTGGTGAACGTAGTGAAGTCAGCAACTGACGTCCGCCATACAAAAAGCAACCTATAAATTATTTACTAGTCCCGACTTACCCTTAGCCAAATTATGTAGCTATTGTGACTGTTTACAAACCGCAACGCGTTGAACATGGCACCACACTATAATTGCGTGTACACATCATGTTTGTGGTCTCCCCCTTTCACCCCCTTCCCCCCCACCACAAGCTCATGACAACCTGTACCCGAGGCAAGTTATTTTGACAAATAAATTATAATCAGGTGTTTTTGTTCGTTTTGTGGTTAGCCTAATTTGAACATGTTCGAATTCGGATTTTTTTGTTAATGCTAAATATAAACAGATAAAAAACGTTTTTTCACAAATCGGTTCGTAAATGACGGAGTCCTGAGGTAGCAAACATTAAAAAATAACTTAAGAACCTCCTCTATTTTTGAAGTCGGTTAAAATAAATATTCAGGGACATTTCACACAACACCCTCTAGTCCCAAACTAAGCAATGCTTGTAATATGGGAACCAGATGGCTGATAGAATACTTATATACTTTTTTTTGTAAATACATACTTATAATACATAGTAACACCCAGACATAGAACAAACATCTATGTTTTCCACGCACAAATGTTTGTTCTTGGTGGGGATCGAACCCACGACCCACAGCACGGAAGGCAGAGCTATTACCGACTGAGCTGTGACGCCTGTAAATAGGCGTTTGCATCTGATTATAACGATACGCTGCACAGGGGCCACTTTTTACCATGTCCCTATGAAGTGAACACTTAAGGGGACATATTTTCGATGGAGTAAACTTAACATACCACACCAGTCATTTTTGGTTAAAAAATCAGTCGCTAACCGTCGGTCGAACGTACCGACGAACACTATGTTCTATGAGGCACTGTGGTAATAAAGTCAACGGGACTTATTTGTCGAACAGTGCACACGACCGAGCGATGGACTCGACCGACGTCAACGTAAGACGAACCCAAGATTTATTTCATGAAGTGAAATGTTTTTAAAACTTTGAAGAAGTTTTATCCTGCACCACTTTTCATAAATTATTTTCCAGTCTTGTTTAGGTAACTTGAGTTTATGATCATACTTTATTTACGTGCAAGCACTTTTATGACACGGTATAAACTTTTTAGTAGTTCCCTTAGGCCTCCTGCGACAGATACGACTTCTACACGATATTAGCGTAGAGTTAATATCACACTTTAACATTTAGTAGCTTTCAGTACCGACACCGTTTTTTTTCAACCATTTTGGTATCGTGTGAGTGTCGATATCGGTCAATGTGCAAACTCTCCTAGGCTGCCCCCGTATGCCAATCTTTTGCTGTCAAGTTATATTTCACTGCCGAGTGTAATTTCCTCAGGTCACGTGGTACAATTTTGTACCACGTGATCATTCTTTTTAGACACTTGACAGCAAAATATGCGCGAAAACACATCAAATGACGTCATAATGTCACTATTTAGTCAGAGAATAACTATGAGTTAGTATGAACTGACCATGATTTAAAACTTTGCAGTTCAACTGAGATTGGCATACTAATGCTGTATATCATTGCGTAAAGTGTAAGCATAAAACAACTGTCGAAAATAATTTATTAGGCTAAGGTGTGTCGAATGACCTAAATTTTTTCACGGGTAATTTTTTCACTATCAAGATAAAATGTGCAAAAGATTTTAAGCACATTTTTTGGTCAGAAAACTTTTTTCAAATGATATTTTTGCTAAAGTTTGCGTTGTTATTCTGTAGAGTCTGAAGCTTTGGAATTTTGGATAAAATAAAATATACAACTAAATGATGGAACAAGCTGATGGCCCACCTGATCTTAAGCGGTTTGCCTATAGCAATGCATTGCCTCACTGAGCATGTCCACTGAGAACGTGCCTTGTGATGCATTGCACTGCGCCCATCACTTTGAAATATAAAGGTGTTAAATCTCATGTAGTTGTAATTACATTTAATGATTTTATATCTTCAAAAACCATCACCTTAATACCGTTTTTCAGACAATTTCTAAATTTTTAGTTTTCTTTTGCTCAATTCGCTAAATTAATCTTTATTTCACCCCTAGAGCATTGACAGAGGGTAGAACTGAGTTTTTTTTTCATCACAGGGTTGTCGATCATTGAGGCTATTGTGTTTTTAACAAAGGCGCACTGAGTTCTACAAAATGAGCAAATTTTTTTTAGCTCTTTTTTCATAAAACAAAAAATCTCAACTAAGATTTTCTGTAAATGTTATTTCTCTATTTCCCCCTTATCTATGTAAGTCAACCTCTCATACGTCATTACAGCTTTCTAAACTTACTCGTTTTTATGGAAGAAACCTAAAAAAGAACAGAAATAAGTGCATGCAAAAAAAGTGTTTAACCTTTGGGTTGCAAATAACCTAACTGCATACTGTACTAGCTTCTGCCCGTCACTTCGGACGCGTCGCGATTTATCCAGTTGGTTTTTCGGGATAAAAAGTAGCCTATATGTTAATCCAGGCTACGAACTATATGTATTTCAAGTTTCATTAAAATTGGACCAGTAGTTTTTGCGTGAAAGAGTAACAAACTTCTATACATACAAACTTGCGCGTTTATAATATAAGTAGGATATTTGATGTTCTCAAATGTGTCTCCAAAGCTCGTGGGTATCGCTCGTTCGTTTAAAAATAAAAAAGAAGATCAATAAAGCAACGAAGCGAGCAGGCCGAGCCGAGTTCACTCTGCCGCCAAAAATATTCAGACCTTTATTGAAATAACCCTGCGGGGCGATTCCAATCTCAAAGTTGAACTACAAAGTTTTAAATCATGGTCAGTTCATACTAACTCATAGTTATTCTGTGACTAAATAGTGACATCATAATGTCATTTGATTTGTTTTTGCGCATATTTTGCTGTCAAGTGTCTAAAAAGAATGATCACGTGGTACAAAATTGTACCACGTGACCTGAAGAAATTACACTGGGCAGTGAAATATAACTTGACAGCAAAAGATTGGAATACGGGGGCTGTTTATAGAATAATAATGAAAAGCAAATAGGTTGGTACAGTCGGCTACACATCAACCTATGCACTGTTTGAACTATTATAATTCGGTAAATGTTTTTTTATTTATTTAGGTATTCAAACAATATCCCAAAAATACGTGAATTTTTTTCTACGATTTTCAACATTCATGTGTTCACCCAAGATAAGGCAAGTTGCACAATAAGTTTAGTTGATTATTCTAGTCGTTAATGTAGCTGTACCCCATACGTTGTCTGGAATCACCCCCTTGGGGGCAATACGTCAGCCAGCGTTTTATCATAACAATTTTATCAGCGGTTTTGAAATAGTTTGCCTTGGGCTTTTGACAAAGATATTTATGTTATGACGTTTGTTAAGAATTTGAGTTGGTATTCCGATTCTAAAGGCGGCTTGCACCAGAATCACTAAACGTGTTTAACAGCTAAATAGATTTAAATCTGACGTATTTATATGACTTTACAACTCGCTAAATACTATTTAATAGTTAAACGCGTTTAGAGATTCTGGTGCAAGCCGCCCTTAGTATGTCACTCAGTTTTCAAGTACATAATTTATAAGTTAAAAAACTGGAAAACCGACGAAAAATGTAAAAATTTAGGTGTGCACCACAAAGGGTCCATCGTTGCTAGCAGTAAAATGGTAGGCGCTACGCCACAACTTGGCATATTTTTCAGTTATTTCTATTTATAACCCAAACTACTGAACCGATTTTGATGAAAATTAAATGGAACCAATCTGGAAGTATATCCTTTTAGATAAAAAAAGTATTTTTGAAATCGGTTCATAAATGACGGAGTTCTGAGGTAACAAACATTAAAAAAAAAAACATAGCACTGAATTGAGAACCTCCTTTTTTTTTAAGTCGGTTAAAAACAGCATAAAGTCTTGTAAGAAGTTTCGACGTAGTTGAGGTATCGAAGTACAAGACCTTGTTGCCTTGTGTTCGTGGCTTCCCTTGGGGCATAATTATGGATATTAATTTTATAAGACTATATTTATAAAGTTAAGCCACTACTTAAAGTAATTTACAAAATATGGGTTTAAACCCCACAACATACTTATTTCGTGGTCATAGTCATAATTTCTTTATTCAATAAAATCACAAGGATCAATGCACATTTAAGGGTTAAGAATCGTTTTTAACCGAGTTCAAAAAAGGAGGAGGTTCTCAATTCGGTTTTTTTTAATGTTTTTTACCTCAGAACTCCGTCATTTATAAACCGATTACAAACATAATTTTTTTAAATGAAAGGATATACTTCCAGGTTGGTCTCATTTTATTTTCATCAACATCGGTTCCGTAGTTTGGGTTATAAATAGAAATAACTGAAAAAAATATGCCAACCACGTGCACGAAATTGCGTATTTTGCTTTGTTGTGACTTTTAAATGGTGTTCATAGTCACTAGAACATTCCCAATGAACTGTCGTCATCATCATCTGATGATGAAACTGGTAGTCAAATTGAAGTCGGTTTTTCTAGTTTTTTAAACTTATAAATTATATATATATATAACAAGGTGATTCTAGGTGCCAGTTCCACGCGACCAGAGCCTTGAGGAAGGGACAGGAAACTCCGGCCTGCTTCCTAGCGTTTTTTGTAAGATCCTTTTTACAAAGAAATATACTTGTTTCTATCCGTACGTAAAGACAAGTGGCAACACTTGTCCACTTGTCTTGCAATATGCAAATATTTTAGAGCATGCGGGGCCACTTTTACCCATACCTATATGAACGAAACACTATATTGTGCCCATCTTAATAAAACATATCCACTTCCATGTTTTTAACTTACCCAGTGAAAACATTATACTGTGAAAACATTATATAGTGTAGTGTTGCGTCAAATAAATAATATCTATTTCCAATAAGTTTTATGAATTTTAGTAAGTAAATAAACTTATTTGTATTTTTTATTCAAAAACAACAAAATATTGAGTAAAACGGATTCAACCACCAAATACTTGTGTGTTCAGTTCGTAATGAAGATAGATAGATAGATAAATTAATTATTTAAATGAAAACAGCAAACCATTGATTAAGCGAACGTTATTCGTAAAATATTGTGGCTTTTATTAATTAATATAGATCGTGGTAAACCACAGTGACCACATGGACTCACTTCATTGTATTTCCTCACACACTAATAGGTACCTACTGTTGTTACAAATACTATTTCAAAATATCCACTTGACTCTGGCAAAATCATCTGACGAAATGACGCCATAAATAAGTAAATAAAATATATATTCTTGGACTTTGAACACTACACCATCTAGTCCCAAACTAAGCAAAGCTTGTAATATGGGAACTAGATGCTGATAGAATACTTATATACTTACTTTTTTTTTGTAAATACATACTTATAATACATAGTAACACCCAGACATAGAACAAACATCTATGTTTTCCATGCACAAATGTTTGTTCTTGGTGGGGATTGAACCCACGACCCATAGCACGGAAGGCAGAGCTATTACCGACTGAGCTGTGACGCCTGTCATACTAAACAATTATTCACTCCTTTTCCTTTCATTTGAAATCGCAACGCATCACCGTTTCAAAGCAAAGGTTCAAGTATCTATTTAGGTTTATTTTGTTTAAAAAACGAATAAAAAGAACCATTTTTTTACGGAAAATAGCTTTTATTATTTTATTATCACTTAAGGGCGCGATTCGCGTATTTCCACAATACTCATGCTTTTGTTTTTTTACACAAAGACCTATCTACATCATAATAGACGTCTTGCACGTCACCGGGGACTTGATATTGCAAGGAAATCGCTAGGAAAGTTGAAGTCACGACTTTAAGACGCTATGGCAAAAGCACATGGGTGAGACCATCACAGTATCGACAGAAAAAAGGTTTGAGTTATGCGACCTCATTCAAAATCATTTTTCTTAACTTATTTGAGCAAAACTCGAAAATTGTCCAGAAATACGTACATGCTCGATAGTTTAAGATTGATATTATTGTAAATACTTCTAGAGGCACTAGTGGTCAAAAACATACGGCGTTTGTTAACAGCTCAGTATCATTAGGTAATTAAATATTCACATGAGTAAAAAAAATCCAGTAACTAAAACGATCAGTTTGCAAGTTTTGTGCGACTAAAAGTCGCGTCCGATGTGACACTCGTTTTAAACAACGTTCAGCTGGCGCGTGCCAAAAATTCTTTACCCGACGAATTTTCATGCGAACCTCCTGAAACCTTTTGTTCAGTTGATTGGAATTATTCAGCAGTTTTTCGTGATTTGGTATAGAATGGCAGTAAAATTGCTAGCACGAGTTTTTATTGAAGGTGATGGATTATAGTAGGTAGATTTGCATAGCCTTTTGTTTATTATGTAAAACTATATTTTGTTCGTTTAATAAAATGATCGATTATTTATATTAAGCGACGTTCAGCGCGGTCACTATTTGCATAGGAGGTCTTAAAACACCGTTAGCAGAGTTAACCACTAATCCATACAAACGTATAAAAAACTGTACATTTAGAAAGTCAATCGAGAATTTACACACTTGGCGAGATTTAGTGGTAGAGGCGCGGCGACAATGCTATTTGCTATTTATAAAAATATTTTTTTAACCGTTAATAGTTAAACTAGGTCATATTTACCAATAGTTTCGTCACCGACTCTCTAACCCTTTTTTTCGAATGGCCTATGCTGTTTTAATCGACGATTGCTAACAGTGTCACTGTGTGTTGATCACGAATAAATGTGACAGTCGTAATCGTATCGTAACGCTAGCTTATCCAAAATACACTGCGCGGTGACGCTACAACGTTCGACAGTCGAGCTGGCGTTGACACGCAATATGATTCAAATACGTTAAGTTTACGTAACGCGGCGACTGTCAGATTTGTTCGTGCTCACGTTTATCTCTCGGTCTACTACGTTACCTACTTTCCAAACAGAACTAATGCTTAGCTATTCACGCCCCAGGTTTCGATAACAGAATCGAAACTGCTTGAAGGTCAGAATTATTGAATACCATGACGTTGCATACTGTATGTTATAAATTGAACAACTCTCAGATCGATTTGACTTATAAAATCGAAAAATATTTGCTGACTGTAAATCACCAAGTTTTGTTTATGACTGGCATTTTTTAACCGATTTTATTGTTGGTTTTTTTTTCAGAGAAAGATATCGTTTTCATGGTCTAGTGAGCAAAGAAGACGTTCTTTTGAACGCAGAGATTTTTTTGTCGCAGCTGAACAATTCTTGCGGTGTACCTAGTACTTTGTTTTTTAAGAGCTCATACAAACGTAATAGCAAGATCACTTGATTCGAGCATATTTCTACAATATTGTGATATTATATTACTATGTTCCTAGCCATGTTTTGTTTTAATTCATTATTTTTGGTATTACGGGACCCTTGAAGAGTACTTTTCCATAATTTTCGTCTCTCTCCAATCAAATACGATTTCAATCATTAAAACCATTTTGGTACATTCAACTCATTTGCCTGAGGGATTGATACCACGTTCGTCAAGTTCTTCTTTTGTTATTTACTGCGTTTGAGAATACGTAGCTGTGAACTATTTTTTTTTAATTACCGGTACATCTTTGTTGAAACACTACGACGGATAGTTCGTCCAACAACGAACTCTCCTCTCGCCAAGAATAAATTAATTAAGCTTAGGCGGTATCGAGCCTCGGCTTAATGAACGAGTCTGATGTTTAGTTTATGAGCTCACTAGAGGGCGTGGCTGGTTTAGGGTTTAAGTGCAAACTATGCAGTCTATGGATACAAATAAATTAGAGACCATGTGGCGAAGCACTCGGGGCGTGGCTTGCTTAGTCAATTGCGCTCTCACTGTTTGGATGGGTGACAGGGTTTGTGGCATTTATGTCAACGCTTCCGTGCTTCGGAGAGCACGTTAAACTGTCAGTCCCGGCTCTAGCAGTCGTTAAGACACGGCCTTAAGGTGGCCTAAAAGCTCCGACAACAAAGTTGGCGAGTAACTCATACGAACGAGAGGCCAACTCCGGACTAGTCATAACGCAGAATAGATAAATGATAAGATTCTAAGTGATCCTTGTGATTTTATTGAATAAAGATTTTTTACTTTGACCAGCACTTTTTAGGATCCTGCAGGGGTATGCCAATCAAAGTTGAACTGCAAAGTTGAACTGCAAAGTTGAACTGCAAAGTTTTAAATCATGGTCAGTTCATACTATAGCTCATAGTTATTCTGTGACTAAATAGTGACATTATGACGTCATTTGATGTGTTTCCGCGCATATTTTGCTGTCAAGTGTCTAAAAAGAATGATCACGTGGTACAAAATTGTACCACGTGACCTGAAGAAATTACACTGGGCAGTGAAATATAACTTGACAGCAAAAGATTGGCATACGGGGGCAGCACTTTTTAGGGTCCAGAAGATATACACAAAAAGCTCAGTGAGTCTGGCACAAGTAAGATTAAGAATAGTTAATAAGCTTAAAGTTATCATTGTACCAGGTGTCTGCGCTTGATAATAGTTGGACAAAAGTTATCTTGAACAAGTTAACAAAGATAAAAGTGAATAAGATAAAGAATCATTAAGAAAAGACAAAGAATCATCAAGAAAGTGAATAAGATAAAGAATCATTTATTGTAAACTGTAAAATAATAAATAAATAATTATTCATGGACTTTACACGCAACGCCCTCTAGTCCCAAACTAAACAAAGCTTGTAATATGGGCACTAGATGGCTGATAGAATACTTAAATACTTTTTTTTTTGTAAATACATACATATAATACATAGTAACACCCAGACATAGAACAAACATCTATGTTTTCCACGCACAAATTTTTGTTCTCAGTGGGGATCGAACCCACGACCCACAGCACGGAAAGCAGAGCCGTTACCGACTGAGCTGTGACGCCTGTCACAGCTTATAAGCTTAAAAGAGATCTTATATACCTATATAATAGTTTCAACAGTCCCATTTGGCGTAGGTAGTGTGAAGTGAAAACTTAGGCACGTTTTGCGTGGATAGTGCCTTGATCACAAATAATGTGACATCGTAAACGTGTGGTAACCCTTGCTTATCCGAGATACACTGCGTGGTGACGCTACAACGTTCGGCAGTCGAGCTGGTGTTGACGCGCAGTATGATTCGAATACGTTAGTTTTACGTAACGCTGCGGCTGTCAGATCTCTTCGTGTCCCTTTGTAAAGTGAAGTGAACCGTCACGCTCGAGTTTACTCGCGACATATTGCGAAAACTACTCACCTGGGACTTCTTGTTCCAAAACTAAATGAAAGGTATAATCAAGGTCTACATTATTTGATGACAAAAGATTTCACTTCTATTGTGTGGTCTGTGGTCTGTCGATCTGCGAAATGTAGCTGGCAGACACTGGATGAGACGAGCCGAAGACCGAGCTCAATGGCGCGTCGCGGGAGAGACCTACGTCCAGCAGTGGACGAGTATAGGTTGATGATGATGATGATGATGTGTGGTCTGTTTTGAAAATATCACTGTTTTCACATATTACTCACTAAACCCAGCAAGCTACCAGCTTTTAGTAATGAACTTATCTTATCTTACTAATATTATAAATGTGAAAGTTTAGATGTTTGGATGTTTGGATGATTGTGTTTCAATCACGTCTAAACTACTGAACCAACTTGGATGGATCTTGGCATATATTATAGTTCGTAACCTGGATTGACACATAGGCTACTTTTTATGCCGAATAATTAACAGGATCTACAGGATAAAATGAAAAAACGGGATTAGCAGCGCCAATTTAGCAAGAGGATGATGTCATGTCATGTCACGTCAGTTTGACAGGACGTAGTACTACCTCTTTGGTCTAACGACTGACGTTTGACATTCGAGTACGGGTTCGGTGTAATGTCAAGTTTCTCAAAGAAGTACCGCTCGGTACACGCACAGATAATATAATTACACGGAAACTGTAGACGCGTATGAAGTCGCGGGTAACTGCTAGTACATTTAATAAAATGGGTCTGTTTTTAACCAGTTTTTTAGCGCAAAACAATTTTCGCTTTGTACCAACACAAGCTCTTGCGTTCAATGCAATGCTTTGCGGATACTTTGAAACCTTGCAAGTTCGCTAAAAGAATAACAATTTAGAAAAGTTCTACGAACAGACACGTAAAGAAAAATATTATTTGTGAGAATTGGTTTCTACAAGAGAAAATTGTATTCGCGTTGCAGATAGCGATTGCAAATGCATTTTTCATGATAAAAAGAGGTATAAACGATTTTAATATCACTAAAAGGTGCCAACGGGCTGTGGAAAAACTATACTTGGCATTTTAAAATGAAATCAGAATCACAGATTACTTTTTTTTCACTGCCCCCGACACGATATCGATAAAGAGGATTTTTCAAGTCGTTTTCAAAAGGAGAATTAATAGGATTCTGCTAAGCAAATGCTACATCGTCGACCGCATCGTCACTTAACATCAGGTGAGATTGCGGTCAAACGTTTGCTTACAATGTATAAAAAACAAATCAAGAACTAAATAAACATTTACTTTTTTTTATACAACTTAACCATGGATGTGTTAGACCCTTTGACACCCGTTTCAGCTACTGGAATGTCGGTATTGTATAGGAATTTGTATTGGCCAGTAAAAGCTCAATGATATCTATAGACAAACTAAAGTCTACCACTATTTTGCAAGTTAAAGTGGCAGAGAGCGGGCCATACAACTAGAGAACTTATGGCCATGGTAATAGGGCTCTCGAGTTGAGACCGCACACCACAAAGCGTAGCTTATAACGGCTATAATGAAAAGACAGCCAAAGATTGCTTTGATCTAGATGTCATAAGATTGCTCCTAAAATTACTATGGGCAGGCTTGTTCACGATGAGGCGTCTGCGGATGAAGTTTATCCAGCTTCGCTTGCCTGAAAGAGATCGCTCTCAGCGATAAAGCTGTCCATTGTGTTACCTATTTATAAGTTAAATGTTTCCTGTACTATGTCTGTGGTAAAAAAAAATTAGTTATTTTTGTTAATTGAAAGCTTAATTAGGCTTGTTGGTGATTCCTGTTAAGGGGTTGTACTACTAAGGGCGTCTTGCACCAGAATCACTAAACGTATTTAACAGCTAAATCGATTTAAATTTGACGTATTTGTATGACATGACAACTCGCTAAATACTATTTAAGAGTTAAACGTGTTTAGCGATTCTGGTGCAAGCCGCCCTTAGTATAACTTTCTCGTGAGTATTGAATTTCTTCTTGCTTTAGGTATCTATGGAATAGGAGAAAAAACACTGCCTACTTATTATATTAACAGTTAGGTAATCTTATAAACAATGGTCAAAGAGCATAGAAGGAATAGAGTACGTAATAAATTTTTTCAAAAAAAAAGAAAGTTTTTGTAATATTAGTTTAAGCAACATTTGCTTAACTTTTTACGATGGCTTTACTTAAGTAGGTACTTAGTACGAATTGATTACATTTTTTAAACAAATTCAGTCTAAAAGTAGCAAGATCTATAAAGTTAATTTATTGAAAAAAGAGTTCAAAAAACAGCAACTTAGTCGAGTGCAAGACGTTGCCTGGTTCTTTAAAAATACATCTAAGTACATTGCTTGTCTGACACTACCGCAGTGAAATCACAACAAAGCTTGAATAGTAGTAGAACTCTTTTTGAAAGAGTTCGTTCTGGGAAATACAGTCTCTAGCCAAGTTGACATTTTACAAAAAAACAAAATCAAAATGCTAAATTTAGTTATATTTATTTATTTTAATTTTCAACCAAACCAAGAAGAGCAAATGCTTTAACTGTTTATCCAAGACTGTACCTACAATCTTACTATGTAGATCTAAAGGAATTCTTTTAATAGTTCATTTGCAACTTCGTTTGATAGCGCGAGCTCTCGCAGAAATGCAACAAGAATTTTACTCGGTTAGTGTTTTGAGATGGTCTATTTTATAAACTGATAATATAGAAGCTAAGTCTAATATCTAATTTCCGGTGCAGTACAATAAAGAGTTTTCTATCTGTCTATCTATGTATCTGATATTTTATTTTGTTTTGTTATAAGTAGAGAAAAGTTTACAATACTGGCAAGAAAGAAGAATTAGATTACCCAATAATTTATCGTCACTTTCCACCAGATGAGATTTAAGTCAAAGGATGGTCTATTAAAATGTACAAAAATGGGACCGGCGAACTACCCATAGTCGAGGTCCGCTGTCAGTTCAACCGTCATACCAGATACTCCACAATTCGTTAAGCCTGTGCTTCATAAACAGATTACTAAGTATAGAGCCAGCAGCCAGGTGTTAAAATTTCGAGAAACAACTTGCAAAATCCTTTCAGAGTTTGTTTCGTGTTTCTGAAAATTATTCTCGGTGGGTTGAATTTAAACTTTGAAGTTTGAACTCTACTACCCTAGAAAATAGGGATTTAATAGCTTGAAATCCGATTTATATTTTGGAAACACTTTCATTTCTTTTTGAACTACAACTATAAATATTTTCTAAAGAGTTCCTAAAGATTGTAGATACTTATGTTAATATTTTAAAATATTTTGAGCATTGTTCCGGAAAAAATTAGGTTTAGACTTTTGACAATATAAATAGATATTTCAATGTAATACTTGAATCTCAATTCAGATTTATGAATCGTGCATTGCGAAAATAAAATCTTTAGATATAAGTGGCATATTGTAAAAGTTTTCTCGAAATAAATCACGTCTCACTTACTATTCACAAAACTATGGGCTTATTTTATTATTTCTAATTATATTTCTAAAGATAAAAATACAAAGTAGTAAAATTAAAAGGAAAGATATACGGTTCTTTTCATTTTCTCTCTGACTATTTCAATTCCATCCTGAAAATAGTTATTTCCGAGTTTCTAAAAAATAAAATGCTTAGAAATAGCTAACAAAAAAAAACTGACTTATGATTTCATATCTTGGCAGAAAAGGCGTCCAGATGTTGTAACTTGGCCACTTTCCAAATCAAAAACGATTCCTCAAAACGTGAGAAACGGCAATCGAGAGTAGTCGATTCGTTGTTCAATTTATTAAAAGTAAAATGTTTACTCACAAATATAACCTAACACTACTCAAAACTAGCTCTATGTACGTAAGTACAGTACGCACAACAGATCTTTATTTTCCTGAAGTTAGATGTAACCGTGTATGAATTTACAAAAAATTATATAAGTATTCTATTCTATCAGCAATCTAGTTCCTATAGATTTGCTTAGTTTGGGCATTGTGTGAAATGTCTACGAATATTTTAGTATAACTATATATTTCTACAAGAATTAATATGCCAACAAATGACATTAAGCCGTAAAAAGCCATTTTAGCATAACAAATGAACCGTAAAAGCAAAATGGCGGATTTGAAGATGAGTCGCGTTTTCATTGTGCACTAATTGTCGTGGCACAAAAACTAATGGACGAAGTTCAAATGAAATACGGTGGGGCTGTTTTGTTTTTGCCCGATTATATAGCAAAAAGAATGTTATGAGTTTAGTCAACTTGCTTGCAGTTTTTGCGTGTGTTTAATAAAATTATTTTTTATTTAACATAATAGGTGAGTAGTCCGTTTGAAAGCCCAGCATTGGTATGCCAATCAAAGTTGAACTGCAAAGTTGAACTGCAAAGTTTTAAATCATGGTCAGTTCATACTAACTCATAGTTATTCTGTGACTAAATAGTGACATTATAACGTCATTTGATGTGCTTTCGCGCATATTTTGCTGTCAAGTGTCTAAAAAGAATGATCAGGTGGTACAAAATTGTACCACGTGACCTGAAGAAATTACACTGGGCAGTGAAATATAACTTGACAGCTAAAGATTGGCATACGGGGGCTGTAGTCTCTCTCTTTAGTATTCTCTTCTACAACGATTAAATTACTCTAGAATCGTAATCTCATAAAAATCGCGTCACTCAATTTGAGTAGAGAATCTTAAAAAATCTATCACTCAATTCAGCAGTAAATGCGAATATGGATCTAAGTGATGCATATGATTTTATAAAATAAACGATTGAAGGAAATCGTAAAAATATGTCTTATATTATCTACGTATGCTAAGCTCTGGAGGGTTTGAGTCAATCCCGACCTGTCATAACTTCGCAGAGATGGGAAAGGGTCTGAGATTCGATTCCATTTTATAAAGCTGCCGATTGATAATTGGTTTCCTGAGTACAGTTTAGTGAAATCTGACCGACCTACAAGGTATCTTTAAGTGTTCTTCTAAGTTGGATCAGGGCACGTATTTTAACTGGAACTTAATTTCAAAGTTGAGCGAATGTTATAGAAGTATGAATTATATAATCACATTGCAGTAATTTATGAGAGCAGCTTAACATCTTGATATTTTTATGACATCGAGACATGATCAGAACATTATTTTGACTAGGTTTTTATTACGAGAATGTTGTTTTTCTGTCACATCGTCAATAAGGCTTTGTTCTTGAAAAAGTCACGATTCTACATCACAATACAAATAGCTCAATAAACACGTCTGGAATGAATAAGTAGACACCTAGATCTGCAGGTCCCAAAACCTCTTAAGTACGTGATACGTGCTGTAGAATACTTGTTACCTTTTCACGTGTACTCCGTTGACGTAACAAGCGGCACTGACTAAGATCGTAGGTTTCTTCATGATGTTTTCCTTCAAAGTATAGATAAAATATACTTATTATGATTCTAAAAGATTCTTGTGATTTTATTAAATAAAAGATTTTTGACTTTGTCATGTGCCGCTTTCATACCGGACAGAAATAGTTGTGAATATTTCTAATTATCTACCTACTGTTTTACATATTATTATTTTAATTTGTATTATTTTAATAACCTCTCAATTATTTAGAAGTTAAAGAAGTTATGTCAAAGTTTCGCGTCAATACTAATGATAAGTTTAACTTTTCCATCAAGTTTCCAAAACTTTGTCAAAACGACTTACCCACCTCAATAACTCCGTAACAACTTGAAAGAGATAAACATTATACATACATTACATTATACACAGAGAAACCCGAAAATGTGCCGGTTTTTGAATATCATACGAATGATTAAGTTGATATTTGGGTAATAAAAAGATATTCGTTGCTCAATAAAGCTTATTCAGCTGAAGAAGAAGAGAAATGTATGATAATCTCTTTTCGTTTATAATGAGAAATGCCGCAAGCCTTTTGGGGACACTGAGCTGTGTTATACCTTCTATACATACCTAGCTTGTTCCTTTACGCACGCTGTGGTACCCTTTAATAAAAAAAAATCATTTAATTTCATCATGGGAGCACCTATTTTTATAATTTGAAAGAATCTTTAATCGAATTTTAATAAAATAAATAAATACATAAACCCGTAGGCAGTATAAATAAAACGTTTTTTAAATAGCAATATTATGAATTTTTCAAAACGGTGAAATAATAACAGTCTTATTTATATTGATTTAGCGTTCTATTCTATAAACGCATAATATACGCATTCTAAATGATCCTTGTGATTTTATTGAATAAAGAAATTTTGACTTTGACTTTGACAATAAGCTCACTAGAGTATTGTTTCAAAAAAAATATATGCTAGTTTGCCACGGGCTAGTTTGCAGCTCGCTAACTTTAGCAAACCCAGACATCACGGCACGTCCTCAGTGAATATGCTCAGTAGGCAGCAAGATGCCTTAAATCAGGTGGGCCATCGGCTTGCTCTATCACTTAGTTGTATAAAAGATCCAATACAATTGGTACTTTTTTTGACATTGTCCAGCTGGGTTGATTTGTTTTAGTTCCAAAAGCGTAGCATCTACGCTCACGTAGCATGTCTCTACGTCATGTAGCAAGTCTTTAAGCCGCGTAGCAAATCTCTACGCTACTGCGTAGATCAAACTTTACCGCGTAGGTACCTACTCATATTTAAAAAGTACAAATTACTCAACAGTCAAGGCGTTCATCATAATTCCAGTATTTATATTATTATTTTCAAATAATACTGACGCCACTTGCAGATTGACAGCAACGTCCAATATCTACTTATTAGCCTAATAATAACAAGTCAAAGGACCTACTCACAGAATAATTATACAGCCTAGATATATTAATAACTTCTACAAAACGTTTTTAGATTTATTGTGAATTCTAGTCTATTGTTTCAAGAAAATACGCGCCAGGGTTGCCACTTTATAAATGTCTTTGTATATTTTTCTAATAGCAATAATTCAAACAAATAACATTTTAAAACTATTAAATTACCTTGAACAAAGCCGTTGATTAAGTACGCACTTGCTATACTTATGATTTATACAGCATATTTATGGCGCTCTAAATGGCTTTAAGTTTCTGTTTGGGAAATTAATCTCATTTTGTGTTTACGAAGTCTAGTAAGTAATGTAATAGTAAACAAATTATTTTTATTTGAGTAGTAGAATATATATAAATAAATAAAAATGAAATTATAATAAAAACAGTTTTTTTTTTTTAAAGAACCGAATAATGTATTCTTCTAGCGCCTAGACAAGTTGACATATTATAATCGCTAGAAAATAGAAAAATATATGCAAATGACATAAGTAGTCAAGTGAACATTTCCATATATACCTACCTAATGTTTATATAATTATGACTGGTCGACTGGACTAAAGAAACGTGTAAACCTACTAACATACCTTGTAATGCAGCTTCCATAAACAATAAATATCTTTATCTTATCTTTATATTATAAGTTATCATAATTATCACAAAAAACGCGATATTTACCAACTGCGCCGAAATATCGAGGATCAAACTCACAAATCAAGGTAAATATCACGTTTAGTGAATATTATTTCCATATTATCATATTTTGTGACGTTTTCTCTTCATTTTAGCGAGGCTTTAAAAAAATATTCTCTATATAAAAATACTGTCATTATCACTTACATGACAACGAAAAGAGGTGACAACTAATTTGCTTAAGCAGCCATTTTGAATATACCTACCCTTTACTTACTAGTTCTTTAACAAAGTCAAAGTCAGAATTTCTTTATTCAAAGAAATCACAAGGATCATTTAGAATCGTCTTATATAACTAGGTGATTCTAGGTGCAACACAACGTTTGAGTGTAAATACGACAGCCCTAAGCGCATAAGTAAGGTATTCCTGCTACCTACAGGTAAAGAGAATAGTAACAGGTCTCATGGCGAATGTAGGGCAAATGTACAGTCAGTATAAGAATTTAATGGCTTTTTGAACTGGCACTTCGATTTGCGATCCTGGTTTTAAAAACGTAACCATAGTGATTTTATGGGAAAAAAAAATGTTCTGCATATTATGTTCTTTGTTAGCAGAGAGAGAGAAGAGAAAAACATTTGGTTACCAACAGTTACGAATCCATGAATTCGGTTTAACCAGTTATTAGGCCGGTCGCACACGTTTGGTTTCCTGATTCGAATTCCGAACACGGAGAAGTGATTTGAAAATCCGTGAACCTGGCGCACACGTTCTTTTTTTCCATTTGTAATGTAGCTTCCGAATCGAACGTCAGCAATTTTTTCCGAACAAAAGTAACGAACACGAATCGAACGTGTGCGACATGTAAGTTACTTTGTATAAAATGCGTGTATTCGGGTTTCCGAATTAGGAAAACGAATTCGGATATCGAATCAGAATAACGAAAATGTGCGGTTTGCCCTGACAAATCCTGGTCTACCCTTAGACTCGCGTTTTTTTTTTGAGGGTTTGAGCCCCTAGGCCCCATTTTGGATCCGCTAATGCATATATTTTTTTTATTTTTTGCCAACGCATATATTTTTTATATATCCTCATATCTGATGCTGACTGTAGGTACTAGGTACGCGAGAATTATTCAGGAAGCGATTTCATATTAGCCGACTCATGTGCCATTGTAAAATAAACACACTGACTTTGATAAAAGGACGAAATTACATTGCAATGGTAACGGACGGGGTGCGATTTTTACGAGAATTCCACGTCGACACTATTATTGACTTGAATGGATTATGAATTGCTATTTTATAGTAAACGTTTGGACATTTTTGAGCACCTATTTTTTTCATCGAGTATTCTCCTTATACAATATTATAATTATTAATTATAATAATTTAAAATTATTTACCGCAAAAATTGCAGAAAAAGAAGAAGACATGCTAGCAGATGTGGTTTAAGCGGACGGAAATCGAATAACTGGCTGAATTCAAGAGTATTGTGTTAGTAGATTGTCGCTTGCTTTTTGGGAGTTTGCAAAGTTGGTCTTGACTTCGCCACTTGACATTCAATCTAAGCAAGTGGACCAATGTTCTGACCGCCAAGTGTATGGTAATGAAAATCAAAAACGTCGGTTACCATTTTTATATTAGTGAAATCTACTTACAATGTTTTTGACTTTACAAAATCAAATAGGTAACTATCCTATAATTTTTTGTAGCCTAAGTTAAAGTTTTCGTTACCATTACACTTGGCAGTCAGACCGCAGTTCGGAAATCTCTATTGTCCCTAGAGCTCTGGTGGAGTGGTAAAGCTTTCCAATTCAATCAATCATTTGTTCAATAGAATCACAAGGATTAGTTTGAAAACTAGGTGCACTTAAGTGCCATGAACTAAAGCTTAGAACAGGCTAGAAATCTACGACTTGGTTCTATTTGTCCATTACAAATTAAATTTATTTATTGAGATAACAGGATTAATTTCTTACAAATAAAAACATATGTATTATTAAATCAGAAGTCTATAGGCAGCTACATAGAACATAGGTAAGTAAGTAGGTAGGTAGGTACATTTATATAGTAGTCAATTTTACAGTTTCATCATATCCGTCTGTCTGTCCTTAAAGACATTTTCTTCGTAAACCATTAGTGCTGTTTGCATAAGTCAGATGGGAAATTGGCTTGTCCCATCTGACTTATGCAAACAGTTGTTAAAAAAACTTTTTTTATTTCAGAAAATATCTTCAATTTTTTTATGAAAAAAAAACAGAAAGGCGTTTCTGAGAAGTTCACAGAAGTTTATGTAACATAATAATAATGCGTTGTACGTGTCTATGACAAGTTTTTTTAGGTGAAAAAGTGGTGAACTATCAAATTACTCACCTGACGTACCTAATTAGACCTCTCTTCTGCCTAACCAACGAAATGTTCTTCGAGGAAAGACTTTTTGACGAACCAATCGATGAAGCGTTCTTTCGACGAAATGTTCATTGACGAAGCGTAGATAATTCAGTGAACCGTAGCAAGCTTACGTAGGTAATGTAAGTAGTAGTAGTAGGTAGTGTTAGTAGTAGGTAATGGACTGTCCACCGAGGACTTGCTTGCAGTCCATAGTCGACCAGCCCCCGTATGCCAATATTTTGCTGTCAAGTTATATTTCACTGCCCAGTGTAATTTCTTCAGGTCACGTGGTAAAATTTTGTACCACGTGATCATTCTTTTTAGACACTTGACAGCAAAATATGAGCGAAAACACATCAAATGACGTCATAATGTCACTATTTAGTCACAGAATAACTATGAGTTAGTATGAACTGACCATGATTTAAAACTTTGCAGTTCAACTTTGCAGTTCAACTTTGATTGGCATACCCCTGCAGTATCACTTAGTACCTTGTAGTGCAAGATTATTGATCACATCGATACAACCACAAGTTAGATAAAAGTTTGCAGAGTAAACCTGTCTCGTGTCTTTGTTTGGTTTCCACTCCAGGATTGATTTCCCAGATGGTGCTTTCAGTTTGTTCACTCTCAAGTTTCAAGATGTTCTGTAAAATGAGAAATTGGGTAGGCTTCAAAGCTCGATAAGCGGGATCTTGCAGTACAAGGGGTTTCAAGGGGTTTGTATGTATGAAGTAGGTAATGTAAAAACAAGAACTAAAAAAAAATGCGTTTATTTAAACTGGTCCGTGGTAATGAGAGGTAATATGGCATGATTATGGCCCGGTAGTGGATAGTCCTTGTGAAAATGGAAGAATATTGAAGTATATTTTATATGAATAAATAAAATGCAAACTACAAAAATCACGCGCAAAAGAGCGCTCTTGAATAAAATGTTCATTGATAATTAAATACGGTATCCTTCAAAAAGTCTTGAAACAACACAAAATAAATAAGCTAGGATTGCAACCTACTTTTATAAAGAAATACCTACGCATTCTTTCAGTTCTTATTGTTAAAAACATTTTTTCGCATGGCACAACCAAGTGGCAGAGACAATATTCTACCATTGATCCCAGCTTATAAAAAAACCATTCATTTCAATTTAATGAACGCTTCGCAGTTCAATAAAATCGAACCTTCCAGAGGACAAACGAGTTTCTGCAAAAAAAAACGATTGACGGACTGCAATTTGAAAACGTACACTAAAATATCGTTATATCCAGATAAGTGACGATAGAGCAGGATACATATTTTATTTTAGAAAATGCCCCTAAATACCTACTGTTTCCTCGAATAACTCCAAGAAGTTTTAATCACAAATACAATTATTTTCTTTTACCGTTTCTTGGTTAAAACTGTTTTAGACAGTAAAACTGTAACATGCACCAAAATAACATTAAAAAGACAGTAACAACAAAAAGTAATAAGTTAGTTAAGTAAAATTAATAAAATTTCAGTTCCCACAACCGCTTGTACCTTTTCAATAAACGGTAAGATCCTTAAGCGATCTAGAAAATTAGTTTTAGCAAACCCATTTCTGAGGCCTTACCGGGAGGTATTGGATGTTTTTACACTGTTAGCGACACGACACAAACTATCGTGCAGAACCGATATCGGGGAACTAATCTCATTTAGGCTTGTATTCTGGTTGACAGGCATCACAGCTCAGTCGGTAAGCTCTGCTTTCCGTGCTGTGGGTCGTGGGTTCGATTCCCACAGAGAACAAATATTTGTGTGTGCCAAACATAGACGTTTGTTCTATGTCTGGGTGTTACTATGTATTATAAGTATGTATTTACAAAAAAAAGTATATAAATATTCTATCAGCGTCTAGTTCCCATATCAGAAGCTTTGCTTAGTTTAGGACTAGAGGGCGTTGTGTTAAATGTCCATGAATTAAAAAAAATGAAAAAAAAAAAGATTTCAGTAGAGATATAAAAATCTGTGCTTGAGTTTGGATCAGAGTAAGTAGTCTAAGTTTTGTTGTTTATTTTCGAAAACTGAGAATCGAGTTACTCTCAGTATTTGTATAGAGAATAATGGTTTGCTAATCTCCCACTAAAGACGCTTATCGACGATATAGATAAATAGATAGAAGATAGAAAATACTTTATTGCACACCCCTACTACTACAACATACAAAACAACACTTAACTAATGGTACAATGGGCGGTCTTATCGCTAATGAGCTATCTCTACCAGACAATCTAGGACGGAAAGGACTTCGAGGTGAGGTGCTGATATATCGGTACGAGTAATTGTCTGTATCGTCTAGTGTACAAACGCGCGTTGGCTGTGTAATTAAAACTAGCTGCCGCGCCGTCAAGATTATTTCCTGCCAGTTAAATTACCTGCCGAGTGCTGTAGTTGCCTTTCACCATCAAAATTCGCGACATATTGAAAGCTTGGAGTGTTCAAACGATTTCTGTTTGAATAATATCACACCTATAACACGATACACGACGTACCTACCTGTCAATAAATCAATCTTGTCAGGTGAGTAGGTACTTTACTTTGCGTAGAAGCTTAGTGTGTTTTATATGTTTTTAACCCCTGACGCAAAACGACGAGGTGTTATAAGTTTGACGTGTCTGTGTGTGTGTCTGAGGCAATGTAGCTCCCGAACAGATGAACCGATTTTGATTTTGTTTTTTTTTTGTTTGAGAGGTGAATAAAATTAGTCGGGAGTGTTCTTAGCTATGTTTGATGAAAATCGATCCAAGATTCGGGGTATTTGAAATTATTAATTTAATTACTCGTTTCATTATTGTCACAGTAATGTACTTACTACAAATCAGATTTCGTCCTAGTTTGACCGGGATTTTCGCAGAAAATCTGAAGCTAACGAGAAGAAAATTGGATCCGAACCCACTTTCCATACTACGAGTTAGTGTTTTCACCTGTGGCTACGGACGTTGTCCCTTTTCCTAAATGCTGAAAGAAAACATTACGTAAATTCTCTGCTATAGGGAAATCCTCTGAATAAAATCTAGAAAGAATATCATTGCTATTTTGTTGGGATGTCAAATGACAAAGGCTCCCAGATTTTATGACAGTCTAATAACCCCTATTTACAATTTTTACTAGATTTCATCACAATAATTTTACTAAGAGAATTGTCCCTTTTCTGTTTGTGAGTTTCTCATAAATTATCTACCTAGTTGTGTTTTGTTACAAAACAGACTTTTGTAATGGGTATAATTTCCTACTTTTACGCTAGTTGATGGGGTATGTAAGATTTAGTGCCACTAGATAAAAACACTGGTCTGTTCTTACAAGATAAGTGCCTGTTTATTAAGTTTTTCCATGCACAAGTAACCGCCAAGAAAAAAAAAAGAAAGAAAGATTTGTTTTATAAGATCATAAAAAAAACGCTAGGAACCAGGCCGTAGTTTCTTGCTCGTTCTTCTAGACTCTGGTCGTGGGGAAAAGGCACCTAGAATCATCTAGTTATATAGGACGACCTAAAATGATTTTTGTGATTTTATTGCATAAAAGATGTTTGACTTTGAACCATTCCAATAATAGTGACGACTTTCTATGTTGCTAAAAGATCCTCTCTGTACTGCCTAAACATAAAAGCCCCAAAAATATATCAGTCGCAATAATATTTCGGGACAAACAGATGTCTACAGTATATTCGATTGATCACCATCATTTGTGGACCGCAAGATCATACCAAATTGAATTTCATACGAGGCATTGAGGTAACCGATGTTATACTGATTGCCAACTCAATTTTACGTTATTTATTCAAGAGCCTTTGTAGATCTTATTTATGGAAGGTCGTTTAGTGACTTATTTTACTTACTTATTTTCTGGCTGTTGGTAATATTGTGGAGTATTTGCATTATTCATCAAAAACTAGGCTCGCTGGAGTTTGAATCGAAATTAACTGCAAAGTATAGATTTTTAAAATAGATTTTTATTGGAAAGTACCAGTTTCTGAATCTGGAGGTAGACTTGAGCAATCTTGCAGGACCAGTTTGCGTCCTAAAAAACTGGATACCTAATTACCTATCCCCCAACAAAATACTAAAAATTTAACGCGGAATTTTCGTGGTAATCCATGATTTCAGACAATGCAAAGAGCTGTAATATCTCGTAGAAATTCTGAAAGAAAGAAAGAAAGAAAAAGCATTTATTTTGCAACACACACAACAGCACAACAATACACTAACACACTAACAATACAATAACTAACTTACAAAATTACTAATAACTAACTAAGGTAGTGGTGGGTACGTGCACTTACGAGGCAGGTAACCACCAACAACCGTGTGGGCAAGGTGTCGTCGTTGTGCCGGTGTGCGCGGGAGTCGAAACGGACTGCATCTCAATCGTTCTCAAATCGTTCCGGCATACCGGGTAGCCAACCGTGGTAGGTACCTACAAATCTTATCTTACTTCTTACTAATATTATAAATGCGAAAGTTTAGATGTTTGGATGTTTGTGTTTCAATCACGTCTAAACTACTGAACCAACTTGGATGAAACTTGGCATATATATGTTCGTAACCTGGATTGACATGTAGGCTACTTTTTGTCCCGAATAATTAACAGGATCTACAGGATAAAATGAACGAAAAGGATTAGCAGCGCCAATTGGCAAGAGGATTTCATTGTCATGTCATGTCACGTCAGTTTGACAGGGCGTAGTACTACCTCTTTGGTCCAACGACTAGCGTTTGACATTCCAGTAGGTACGAGTTCGGTGTAATGAGGTGTAATGTCAAGTTTCTCAAAGAAGTATCCGCTCGGTACACGCACAGATAATATAATGTACACGGAAAATGTAGACGCGTACGAAGTCGCGGGTAACTGCTAGTACAAAATAATTGCCTCACACAGCACCGGAACCCTCCATTTCGAGGGTCACAGTCCTTCTATGAACCTACTACCTAATATTATCACAATTCAAACATTTTACTAAGTAGATAAACATTATCAACTAATGGACTCCGGAATTGCCACAGACATCGTGATCCTCAAAGATGTTTTAAGAGCTTAGGGTGTTTGTCCACGGCGGCCGACACGTCGATACCGTCATCATCACCCTGAAGATGTCTACTGACGGAAATTGGACCTCCAAGTAAAAATATATTTTCAGGCTACTACCAAAGATTATTTTAAGGCTATTGTAGCTCTACTTTGAACGCTCTGATGTCGTCGGTGAGTCGTTGAACAATTGAAATAAGTCCGTCATAAAAAAATAGTTGCACCACACAACTCTTTGCCATCCGTTACCGCTCCGCTCGTTACTTTCCATGCTACAGTTGCCTGGAAGAAATTGCTATCAGCGATAAAGCCAACCATTGTACTACGATAAGTTAGTTTTTAGGATTTTGTATGTATTTCTTGTGTACAATGAAGATGTACATATCTATCTATCTAACTTTTAAAAACTGCAATCGCTGTGTTTGTTATGATCAGTGGACATGGGAATTGACAATCAATAAGATTAGGTAGGTACCTAATTGAAGAGCCTAATTGAAGGGCCTAATTGATAAGACTTTTAGGTAAAATGTCCATGCCGTTCTGAATCTATTTTCCTATTCAATGAAATACAATTACTTTTTTATTCATTTCAAATATGTAAGGTTATAACTTTTTATTCTTAAGTGTTTAAGACTATTTTGATCGGGTTTTTTAGAGGCATTTTTATTCAATGGAACATTTATTCAATGGAATGGGCCGATGGTCCACCTGATGTTAAGTGGTTACCTCTGCCTTTAACAATGCATTGAGGACGGGCCCTGTGATTTTTTTTCAAATAGATTTAAATTGTCTTACAATTTCCGATTTACCGAGCTGATCAATAAGTGCAGAAGCCTCTCAATCATATAAAAAAACTAGGTTGCGTGGTGCGCGAGCTGCATGCAGCTCGCGAAGTGTTTTTTTTAACTTTTTTTTTCTTAAACCCCTACAAACCCTACAAACCCCTACAAACCCCTACCAACCCCTACAAACCCCTACAAACCCCTACAAACCCCTACAAACCCTACAAACCCCTACAAACCTACAAACCCCTACAAACCCCTACAAACCCCTACAAACCCCTACAAACCCCTACAAACCCCTACAAACCCCTACAAACCCCTACAAAACCCTACCAACCCCTACAAACCCCTACCAACCTACAAACCCCTACAAACCCCTACCAACCCCTACAAACCTACAAACCCCTACCAACCCCTACAAACCTAAAAACCCCTACAAACCCTACCAACCCCTACCAACCCCTACAAACCCCTACAAACCCCTACAAACCCCTACCAACCCCTACAAACCCCTACCAACCTACAAACCCCTACAAACCCCTACCAACCCCTACAAACCTACAAACCCCTACAAACCCCTACAAACCCTACCAACCCCTACCAACCCCTACAAACCCCTACAAACCCCTACAAACCCCTACAAACCCCTACCAACCCCTACAAACCTTCCAACCCCTAAAAACCCCTACAAACCCCTACCAACCCCTACAAACCCCTACACACCCCTACTAACCCCTACAAATCCCTACAAACCCCTACCAACCCCTACAAACCCCTACAAACCCTACAAACCCCTACAAGCCCTACAAACCCCTACCAACCCCTACAAACCCTACAAACCCCTACAAACCCCTACAAACCCCTACAAACCCCTACGAACCCCTACAAACCCTACCAACCCCTACAAACCCCTAAAAACCCTACAAACCCCTACGAACCCCTACAAACCCCTACAAACCCCTACAAACCCCTTCAAACCTACAAACCCCTACCAACCCCTACAAACTCCTAAAAACCCCTACAAACCCTACGTCGTATTATGTAAAAAAGGGGGGCCCAAACAATTCGGGGTCGAAAAAATTTGGGATAAAAAAAGGGGGGTCAAAAAAATTAGGGTCAAAAAAGGGGGTCAAAAAAAATGAGGTCAAAAAATGTAGGATAAAAAAATTGGGGGTAAAAAAAATGGGGGTCAAAAAAAGGGGGGTCAAAAAAGGGGCTCAAAAAAATTGGGGTCGAAAAATTTAGAATAAAAAAATTGGGGGTCAAAAAAAATGGGGGTCAAAAAAAGGGGGGTCAAAAAAGGGGGGTCAAAAATATTGGGGTCGAAAAATTTAGGATAAAAAAATTGGGGGTCAAAAAAAATGGGGGTCAAAAAAAGGGGGTCAAAAAAATGGGGGTCAACAAAAATATTGATGTCAACAAATGCTATGGGTCATTTTTGCTGAAGCACCTTGTGCCTATACCTACCATGAGTGAGATAGGAGATACAACCCCTTAATTAATTTTGTTAATAGTACTGATGCACCTTGTACATGACAAACCTACCTATAGAAAGATCTATCCGTTTTAAACAATATTTACTGAAGCACCTTGTACCTTCCTACAGTGGGAGATGAGATACGATCATTTATCGAATTTCAACATTAGTACTGATGCACCTTGTACATGTCAACCCTACCTATAGAAAGATGTATAAGATTTTAGCAATATTTACTGAAGCACCTTGTACTTACCTGTTTTTGTTTTAAGAACCAACCCTCTAAGGGAGAACGCAAACCAAAGACAAAACGTCTTGTCGAACAGTTAGTGATGTGAAACTTCTCAGTAAAACTTTTTTAGTTACGATATGCTTCTTTTTATTTGCTGTTTTCGTTACTTGCTTATTTAATGAGAATCATCCTAAGTACTTAATAATATTATTAAGTACACTACATAATTACTTTATATTCTTATTTATTAAAAAAGCACAGTTCATTCTCTAGGTATGTGCGTATAAAGCAATGTTTAATAAGTAGGTACTAAACAATGCTATAATAGATAGGTAAACATAATTTTATGCATGCGTCGTGTCAATTGATGTGAATTTCGTTACAACGAAAACAGCATATGACGAGGAAGCATTCATCATATGCTGTTTTCGTTATAACAGAAAATTTATTTTCACGTCACTAAGTACGCGACAAAACAGTTTTGTCGTCAGATGTGCGTTGGCCCTTAGTCTTACCGTTTAAAAGTTACGAGCTAAAACGCCAAAAGGGGGGGGAGGGAGGTTAGGGGGGGGGGGGGTTCGTATTTTTCCCGTTATCTCCCTCCAACTTGAAATGGATACACCGAAAAAAAAATTGTGTCAAGAACCAACTCTCTAAGTCGTACCGTTTAAAAGTTACAAGCTAATACTCAAAGAAAGGGGGGGTTAGGGGGGGGTACATAATTTTCCCATGATCACCATCCCCCACGAAGTTGATTTACCGAAAAAAAAATTTTTCAAAAACCAACCCTCTATCTCTTATCGTTTAAAAGTTACGAGCTAAAAGTCAAAGAAGGGGGGGGTGATAGGGGGGGGTTCGTATTTTTCCCATGATCACCATCCCCCACGAAGTTGATTTAACGAAAAAAAAAATTTTCAAAAACCAACCCTCTATCTCTTACCGTTTAGAAGTTAGGAGCTAAAACTCAAAGAAGGGGGGGGGGTTAGGGGGGGTTTCGCATTTTTCCCATGTTTATCCCCACCCCTAAAATAGATCCACCGAAAAAAATTTTGAAATATACCAGTGCAAGTGGGAGAACCAATCGATCAACCAGTGTTAGAGTGAGACAGAAGATACGGGACCCTACCATCAGAAAGGTACGGTCGCCTGCTTCAACATTTGCCTTTACACCATACTCCTAACTCGAGTGAGACAGGAGATATGAGTACCTACATTATGTATCAAGCCAGCTCAAAGTAGGTATGAGCGCCACGCCGGCGCGCCGCCGCCGCCGGGGTATTCACTCGCGCCGCCGCCGCCGACCAAGGCTGTCGGCGCGCCGAGCGAAAGAAATTATTCAGTTCAAACCTAAATGAGGCATAGTAGGTCCCGGTTCTGGCCTCTTAGATATCAGAGCCTAGTCCTTTATAGAGATTTATGAATGTTTGATTTACACATTCACCATCCAATTACCATCAGCAAAAGTTCTACCTTACCACTTTAAGGGTGCATTTCCTGTAAACCGACTAGCTGTTAATTTTTGAATACCAATAGAAGCAAACTATTTTGGGTGTAAAAGTTATGAAAACAATGGGCCGTCATAAAAATAAATAGACGTTTTGGTCTCTGGTTGGTCAAAATAAGAAGACAAAAGAAAAAGGCGAGGTCAGGTAGCTAACTGCTTGCAAGCGAAACAGTTTCAAAAGTGGTAAGGCGGAAATTTTGCCGATAGTACCTACTAGGTACTGTGTTTTATCAAATAAAGTTTGACATTTCATTTAAAATCAGGAATTCTTATTTAAATCCTAGTACGTACTGTTGCTATGGAGCAAGAGTGTCGTTGTGTTGTTTATCAAGAAAGACAACAAAGCTTTATTGATAAACTATAGACCAATCTCACTCTTGAGCCATGTCTACAAACTGTTTTGCAGGATTATTTAAAACCGTCTTGCGTGGAGACTTGACTAGTTTTTAACAACGGAAATGCTAATTAGCATTAAGCCCGCCTCTGTACTGTTTTTTAAATGTGCAATAAAGAATTTTCTAATCTAATCTAACGGAGCAGGCTGGGTTTCACAGCGGATTTGGCACCATAGACCACATTCACACAATGCGGCAGATCATACAAAAATCAGAGGAGTATAATCAGCCCATGTGCTTAGCGTCTATAGACTATGAGAAGATCTTTGACTCTGTTGAAACCTGGGCTGTTCTACAGTTCTTACAACGATGTGATGTATTGGCATCGCATCGAAGAGTTGAGATGCTTTATATATCGATGCCACTATGTCTGTCCAAGTCCAGAAACTGTTTAAATACGAGCGCGCTGGAAAATTGGTTTAAGACTCTGAGTTGGAATGGAATGGACATTAACGGCAAATATATCTCACACTTACGATTTGCTGATGGCATCGTCATATTTACGGAATCGTTGCAGGACTTACAACAGATGCTAAACAGCTTAGCTGATGCTTTACGACAGATTGGCATGAGCTTGGATAAGACGGAAATTATGATCAATGATAGTATAGCCCCAGAGCCAATCACTGTCGTCGGAATGTCTCTCGAAGTTGTGCAGGAATATGTCTACCTCGGGCAGACCCTGCGTTTGGGTAGACACTTTGAGAAAGAGCTAAACTGGAGAATTCAACTGGGCTGGTTTGCGTTTGGAAAGCTCCGACAAGTCACCCATTCCTCAATGTCTGAAGACGAATGTCTTCAATTAATGCGTCCTACCTGTCATGACCTATGCTGCTGAAACGTAGACACTGACAGTACGGCCGGTCCATCAGCTGAAAGTCGCTCAGGGGGAACTATGGAGAGAGCTATGCTCAGAATTTCTCTCAAGGATAGAATCCGTAACGAAGTCATCCGACAGAGAACCAAGGTTGTCGCTACAACTCAGAAACTTATCAGGCGGAAATGGCAGTGGGCCAGCCATGTTTGCGAATTTTGCGATAGCACCAACAATCATAGGAGCAAACTAAAACTTGAGTGGAGACCACATTTAGGCAAGCGTAGTATACGACGCCTTTCGGCGATATGGAGCGATGATCTGCGAAATGTTAATGTGTCAATATTTCGGCAGACACTGGATGAGAAGAGCCGAAGACCGAGCTCAATGACGCGTCTTGGGAGAGACCTACGACCAATATAGGTTGATGATGATGATGACTTGATGACTGTTGCTATGCATAACTTCGCATTTACGTCAACAGGGATTTTTACTTCCTTTGGCTTGGGGTCCGAGGACCAATGGATGGTATTCGATAGTATTACTTATGTTCAAACTCTTGTAATAACTTCGATTGCGCAATCTAGGATTTGTCTGTGTCGATTAGGGCGTAGTTCTAGTAGTTCTTATGTAGGGCGCTAGGTGGCGCTATAGAGTCACGCCGCGCCGAAAACGCCGCCGCCGCCGACCCTCAGAGGCCGACGCGCCGCCGCCGACCGACTTGCTGTCGGCGCTCATATCTAGCTCAAAGAAAGGGGGGGGGGTTAGGGGGGGGGGGGGTACATATTTTTCCCATGATCACCATCCCCCTAGAAGTTGATTTAATGAAAAAAAAAATTTTCAAAAACCAACCCTCTATCTCTTACCGTTTAGAAGTTAGGAGCTAAAACTCAAAGAAGGGGGGGGGTTAGGGGGGGTTTCGCATTTTTCCCATGTTTATCCTCACCCCTAAAATAGATCCACCGAAAAAAATTTTGAAATATACCAGCGCAAGTGGGAGAACCAATCGATCAACCAGTGTTAGAGTGAGACAGAAGATACGGGACCCTACCATCAGAAAGGTACGGTCGCCTGCTTCATCATTTGCCTTTACACCATACTCCTAACTCGAGTGAGACAGGAGATATGAGTACCTACATTATGAATCAAGCCAGCTCAAAGAAAGGGGGGGGTTAGGGGGGGGTACATATTTTTCCCATGATCACCATCCCCCTAGAAGTTGATTTAATGAAAAAAAAATTTTCAAAAACCAACCCTCTATCTCTTACCGTTTAGAAGTTAGGAGCTAAAACTCAAAGAAGGGGGGGGGTTAGGGGGGGTTTCGCATTTTTCCCATGTTTATCCCCACCCCTAAAATAGATACACCGAAAAAAATTTTCAAATATACCAGCGCAAGTGGGAGAACCAATCGATCAACCAGTGTTAGAGTGAGACAGAAGATACGGGCACCCTACCATCAGAAAGGTATGGTCGCCTGCTTCAACATTTGCCTTTACACCATACTCCTAACTCGAGTGAGACAGGAGATATGAGTACCTACATTCTGAATCAAGCCACCACCACCAAGGAGCGAGCAGTGCAACAAATGAAACAAAAGAAAGAGACATAAAAATCTTTCCTTCAAAATTCAAATAAAACAGACGGCGGCACGGGCATCGCGGAAAAAAAAAAAATTAAAAAGAAAAATTTAAATGATCATCTTTCTTCAAACTAATTTTCAATTGTTTTGCGTTCCAAGTTTAAAAAAAAGTGGCCAAGTGCGAGTCGTCGAGGTGCGAGGTGCGAGCGAAAAAACTCGACCACTTTCGATAAAAATCTCGATCACTTTAACAAAAGTTGATGAAAATTTTCATTTTTGAATGAGATTGACCGAGATTGGCCGAGTTTGGCCATGATATGACCATGACAGTCTCTGCTGGTCCAATCCTGACCATAATAAGCACCGATTGATGGAGATTTAGCAAAAGTGGTCGAGATTTTTAATAATTTACCAAAATAGCCAAATATCAACTACTTTTGATGTTTTTTTGGACTCGGTCGACCAGCACTAAATAATACAAACCATTCGAGACTATTTACAACCCTAAGCGACATTAATTATCCATTATACACAATGAAATCAAAAAAAAATTAAAAAATCGTTCGAATTTATCTCTACTAATGCCGAATTGACCGAGAACCTCTTAAAATGACGACTCACCCTTGACCGTTTTTCAAAATTTCCTAAAATCAACCATGTAACCAGCGCTTTTTACGTTTTACCAACCAAACCGTTGATTTGAATACTATTCCAATACAATTTGTATGGAAAAAGAGATGGTTTACGATTTTTCGGCATATTGCCGGTATAGCGATTTTGGTACGACACACACTTGACTTTTTTCTTAAAAAATATTTTTTTTGGGAAATTACTAATTTTTTTTTTGGATTCGGATGTAAAACTAAATTCTAAACACTTTATTGTATGGCGCCAACTCTCTAACTCTTACCATTAAAAAGTTACAAGCTAAAACCCAAAGAAGGGGGGGGAAAAGGGGGGTTTTCGGATTTTTCTGGGGGGTTGTGGAACCTCTAAAAACGATCTGCCGAAAAAAATTCTTCAAAATGTAAGCGCAACAGGGAGAACAATTCGATCAGTCAGTCAGTGGTAATCGAGCTAGTATAAAACTGGCAGAGGCGCCACTTAGGTACGAACCTCGAGGGGACGGGGCTGTGGTGAGCTTGCCAGGGGGAGATTATATTCAGAGAGTTATGATACCAGGAGGAAATGATCAAAGAGTGAATGTAAATACTTACTTAGCTTTTACCTAGTACCTACTGAAGTACTCTAAAGAGACCACCGATGGTCTAGCAATGTGCACAAAAAGGTTTTTCTACTCGGAAACTGTATACAATACAATACAAAATATTTATTTCCAACAACACAAAAGACACATACAATAAAAAACACAAACTATAATTAAAACACGTTTTTTTTTTTAATTAAGTAAAAAATTAAACAAGTACAATGTTGCAAAAAGGTCCCAGGTCAGCATGTGCAGGCGTTAAACCTGCGCTGGTCTTCCTCTGGGGCCTTTGAGGATCAAGCATGATAGACATAAAACTTAGCGGACGCATGTATGTGTTCTCCAGTGCTCTCAAACGGTGAAGGAAAACATCGTGAGGAAACCCGCGGCTTAGTCAGCTCCGCACGTATGGACCTTGTCTTTCCTGTGGATAAGACGTACTAGGCCGAGAGCATGCAGAGAGGTGGTGTTACATCCGAGACTAATTTCTGAAATGTCCAGAACCCAAAGTTCAATTCGGGGATTACTCTCGGATAACCAATAGCCTGTCAGGGAGGTGGCTTCTCCACGCGTCCCTCTGATGAACAGTAAGCGCAGTAGATGAAGATAGGGCGTGCTCGGCGTGCACTCACACTCCCACCGAGTAGGCACTGGAGAGGGAGAGAGGTTCTCCTTTGCCAACGTCCAAAAACAAAAAAGAGGTCGGTAAGACATCCATCTAGATATCCCAGGCACTGCAGCGTCCCATTCATCGGGGCATGTATAAAACGTGGCTCCTGACGCTGTATAAATCATTTAGATTAAATGCAAAGTCCTGATTATTGAGTACCCTGAAAACCTGTGCGCTAATTACTACCCACAAACTTACCAACTTGAAAACCTATCTTCATAATATCCTCAGGTAGATACTTTCAATTACCGATCGAACTTTGATCATCGTCTGCGTCTGACTTTTGACAGTTCATTAAACTTTTCAGGTGCCTGAGACTGATACCTTCCACGGCATGTCATGTCATGTCGACTTCTATGTGAGCACGGGTTCATTAGCGAAGTTTTAAATTAGGTATTTTGGCTACAAGACTAGACCAAATGACGGATAAAAGCAAGTCTGTGACCAAAAATATCGGTGGTTATATTTCACACATTTTTAAACACAATACAATATGATTTGACCTTGAAAATCTTCTTAGATTCTCTTCATCATTACTGGTCATCATCAGATCTTGGATTATCAAATCTCAATACTTAGGTAGGTAGGTACTTTGAGATGAACTAAATGTTTCAAACAGCCTAAGATTCCCAAAAATGGTTTTCAGAGCTGATGAATACCTATCCTATCCTATAACTTGGAAACGACTTCACCAATTTTCACCAAACATGGCTAAGAACTCCATAAACCTTTTTACAAAAAAAACGCTTTCAATTTGGAGCCCTACTTTCAACACTACTAGACAGGCATACAGGTATCTTTTTCCTATTGAGCTTTTTTCCGAAAAAATCTTCTGTTCTCTTCAGACGGCCGTCTACAGCCGTAAGTGCAAGCTAGTGAGAAAACATTCACCATTCATGTGGAATTGGAATGGAAGAATAGAATGATAGGATTTTGAGTGCAAGGAAACGCAAGGAATGAGTGAGTGAGATCGATGAATGAGTGAAAGGGAAAGGAATGAATGGTATTATGGAGGCAAAAAGAGTAAAGGACAGTCGGTGTAATTTTGCAAAGAAATAGAATAAAAGTGTATCCTGAAAATTACTACTGGTTTTCTGTCAGTCCGCTCCCCTGTCCTACATTCATGTCTTTGTTCGAGTTTCCTAATGTATAAAACAAATAGGTAGGTACCTACTTCCTAACAATACAACCCAACATCAGAACCAATCTGCCCTTTCGCTTCTAAGAATTAAATTAATTTTAAACTTGAATCAAATCCGAGAAAATGTGGCGAGCTTTATTATCACAGAGACCTTGCTCATACTTTTAATGAACTTTCTGCGATCTGGTAATAAGGGGAGTGGTTGACGAGACGGTGCGACAACGGTGTGATGCAGTGACAGACACTGCAGAGGATTTTTTTTTTAATATTCATAGTTTATTTTACACAACGCTCTCTTCAACTAAACAAAACTTTGTTTGCTGAGATCATTTTGAACACACCGACTGCTCATATTAATATGAATGAGTATCTACCTACCTACTTAATAAGATATTTTGAACACCTTGTGTGCTTACAACAATATGATGATTCGAACTGCGTATATCAAATTGCATTTGTTTTTCAGATCATTTTGACTACTCCAGACGCTCATATAAATTTGACGCTGACTGTACCTACCAAATACATATTATTAATAATTCTCGAATAATCCCTCACCTCGATCTCGAAATCGTGCTTTAGGGTGGTTTAGTTGTCGAAATTATTACCAATGCACGTTACGATTATTTTTTTTTTTTAATTTTATGAGTGTCTTGCGATTTTAACCGCACCGTATTGTTTGTTTTCGCTTACAATCCGGTTATTCTCCATACCATCTATCTGATCTTGTTACTCGTTAATTTCAACTTCTACTTTGAAGATACCTAGGTACTTTTGTAATCTTAATGAAAATGATTCTAGTTTCACGGTCGCGGGAGTTTTGATATAGGTAGGTAGTACCTACTTTGAATTGCTGTGGATGATAAACAATTATACTACAACCATTTTGGTGGTTTGATTTTGTTTTGAGTTTGAATTAGCTAAGCATCTAAACGCGTGTGCGGGTCGGACGCGGATCGGGTGCTATTTTGTGTGTATCATATGCCATTTCAAACTGCTGTCATAAGGTCTTATGAATATGGTTCGAAACCGCGTGCGCTTCGACGTGGCGCTTGCCATCACCACAACATTAAAATTGAAGTAGCAGTTTTTGATATCTTGTAAGCTAAAGGTAATTTAGAGAAAAAACAAGGACATCGCTCAAGGGTGTAGAGGCACCAACTATTAATATTACTAATCTGATTTGCAATCCAATTAGCGCTGTCTTCGAAATCCATACTGAAACTTGGAAAAATACAGGTGACTTTGGGCTATTTTTTATCGAAAATATATTAAGTTAACCTAGAAGGCTGCCTCTATAGTCACCTCTCTCTAGCCTCAAAGGTTTGCTCGAAGAGAACTCTTGTTAGGGTTAAGCTCGCCTTTGTACATGTCATCTATTTCTGTCTTTTGTCTATGTCCTGTGTTGTGTGCAATAAAGAATTAAGAATTAAGGCTGCATTTTAGTAAATATTCTGTTAAAACTCTACCTATATTACTCCAACAACACAATAAACAGGCTTATTTGAGTAGACTAAAGTTTGGCTGCAAATTGCTATACTTATGTTTGTGTTGCCATCTCACTAATTAAGTGTAGTTTATTGCCAGCTGTACAATGCAGCGTTACATAATTACCAAATAGGTACGGTTAGTGCTACGCTAGTGTTTGCAAACACTAGGGTCTCTCAAAGTCTACGGTTTCGCATAAGTGTTAGCACGTAGGTACAGCGGTAGAAATCGACATAGAAAAGTTTATGGGCAACAAGTCGCAAGTGCCCAGGTTTTTAAGAGCCGTATCGCACAAAAAACTTAGGACTCAAGGCTAATAGATTTGAGAGTGAAAACAGAAGCTGTCCCGTACATTTATACCAATAGGTAGGTATCGCATTTTGTTTACTGATGAGGATATGTCGTCGCTGTTTTCACTAAGTGACGTATCTGATATTTTGTGATGGTTTCGCGCCTCAGAAACCGGAATTCGGGCGCGTCCAAAACTGTGATAGGGCTCTTAACGCACAGACCATAAAACTGTCTGTGCGTTAAGAGCCCTATCACAGTTTAAGTACCTATTTAAAATTATTTTATATATTATTTAAGTACCTATTTAAAACGGTACCTACATTACGCGTAATTTATCCTTATTTTGTCCGCCGGAGTTGCACACACAAAAACGGCGCTATAATATTTAATTATATAAAATAAGAAATATAGCAGGACACACGTGAATTTTAGGTAGCACTCTGGAGTACATTTGTCGGATTTTAACTGTGAAGGCTGTGTATTTAGCCACATTGTTACTCTTTATTACACTCATGTACGTTGTATGGTTCACACTGCGTCGCATATAGTGCCGTAAGTCAGCCTTAAGGCCGATGTTACTACTTAAACTGCTATTATAATGCTATTATACAGCTAATGTACAGCCATAGTGAACTTAAGGCTGTCTAATTTGTGCCCAAACTGGTTCTTTAAGAGCATTATAGCAAGCTATACAGCTCTTATACAGCTGACTTACACAGCTTGTGGAGTACATGTGAACGACTAGACATCTTTTAGAGAACCCTGAATGCTACTTGGGTTGTGATGCATTGAGCTGCGCCCATCACTTTGAGACAAAGACAGTAGGTTAGGTACCCTTCAAACCAAGATAAAGCTTCAAGCTCTTTCACAAAAAACTCTTATCACTGCATTTAGTAGTCGTAGAGCTACTGTTATTAGTTACACTATGGATGTTACTGAAGAAAAATGTAAAGAAACAACTATGTTTTGTTTAATTCTATATTTTACTGTGTATAGTACCTACTTAATCATAATTATTCTACTTACACCTATTACGAACTAATTAGTATAATCTCTTTCAAATCACAAATCTTTGTATCAAACCTTACAAGGGTTCTTGTCCCAGACTCGATTGTAACCTAGCATCAGGGACAACTTTTCACCCATATTTACAAGACATTTATAAAAGCATTTCTCTGAAAAAAATGACAGATGAAAATGTTCAATGCTTGAATGATACATTTAAAACTTGGCTGAACTCTAAAATATTCGACACGCAAGCAACGTTTTGGAATAAAAGCTCGACTCTAATCAATGTCAAGCATATCCAGACTTAAGTAATTAGTAAGCATACGGCCCTTAGATCGAGAAATCAGAGTCTTTTCTTAATAGAAATATGGTGACCCGCCACGGGTCTTGAAAGGATCTCAAATGTTTGCACCAGCTGTGTGACGTCCCCAAACACCGTGTACTTTCGGAGGAAAGTCGCAAGGTATGTCTTCATCAGCATCATTGTAAAGTTCACTCCTGCAAAATAAAATTAAACAATAATAAATAGGTATAAACATTTATTTAATTTTATCAATACCATCAGGCTTTGATACCTAGTTCTTTTTTTTCGAAATCAAATCCAACATATCTTTCATTATACAGGGTGTAACATAATGTCTCTATAAGTCCGAAAGGGGGTTATTCTACACGTCATGGCGAACAACATTTTGTTCTACGACTTTTAATATTTCGAAGTTTATCATTCATGAAAAGCGTTTTAAAGTTTCCTTAAAAATAGCATTGCATACGTGCTAATGTGTCTATGTGTGGGTGCGATGTGATAGGAGGGCGCGTGTGCTTGTGTGCTAATAGGCTGGATACATACGCAAAGTAAATAAACACTAAAAGTGGTTGCACAAATTTCTAAGACAAAATTTTAAAAAAATTGAAATTTCAAACATGTTGTATTCAACTTTTGCACATGCCAATCTATTCACGTGTTTGGTCTGAATAAGCCCCTTTTCGGTTTTAGGGACAATATTATGTTCCACGTTGTACATCAAGGTGGGATAGAACCTCTTCTGAAAGCATCCAGGGGTTAAAGTTTCCATCCATATAATTATTTTATTCTTTATTGTTCACACACATTATACAGTTTTTACATAAAAGTGTTATAAGACATTTACGTAACAAGTAATTAAATTAAAAATTTATTAAAAACCCCGAATCTTGGACCGATTTTCATCAAACATAGCTAAGAACACTCCCGACTAATTCACCTTTCAGACAAAAAAAAAACAAAATCAAAATCTGTTCATCCGTTCAGGAGCTACGTTGCCTCAGACACACACACACAGACACGTCAAACGTCAAACACCCCGTCGTTTTTGCGTCCGGGGTTAAAAACTATATAGGAACTACAAAAATGTATTGAAAGAAACGAAATTATTTTCCTAGCTTAGACAATTTATCCTGTAATTTAAAGACACATAGCTAATACCTATTATCGTATTACCGCTACGCGTATTAGCTATATGAGCCAAGTGAAGGCGAAGGTAGATGTCATGTCGTATAAGGACGTCAAGGAAGCTGCCCTGAAAAGAAGAACCTGGCGGGAAATGCATACATTACGCCGACAAGAGCAAAGCTCTTAAATTAGAAGAAGAGCTAATACCTAAGTGACTAACCTACACAACTCCGCTTGCCCATGCCAAAAGCGCCGAACACTTTATGGTTGGAAGGCAGTGAGCCGTCGAGCCAGCGCTCAGGCCTGAACCGAGCCGCGTCGGAGCCCCATACTGGATGACGTAACAACCCATATAGAACTAAGAAGCATTTACTGTCAGCTGGGAGGATGTAGTTTTCTGGAAATTAAATTGGATGATTAAAAATCCTTCCTACTAATATTATAAATGCGAAAGTTTAGATGTTTGGATGTTTGTGTTTCAATCACGTCGAAACTACAGAACCAACTGTGATGAAACTTGGCATACATATAGTTCGTAACCTGTATTGACACATAGGCTACTGTTTATCCCGAATAATTATCAGGATCTAAAGGATAAAATGAACGAAAAGGATTAGCAGCGCCAATTGGCAAGAGGATTTCATTGTCATGTCATGTCACGTCAGTTTGACAGGGCGTAGTACTACCTCTTTGGTCTAACGACTAGCGTTTGACATTCAAGTACGGGTTCGGAGTAATGTAAAGTTTGTCAAAGTATCCGCGCGGTACACGCACTGGTAAATAATAATACACAGATAATATATTGTACACGGAAACTGTACTCGCGTAAGAAGTCGCGGGTAACTGCTAGTAATGTATAAATATGTAATAGTAGTCACAACAGATCTCTGTCCTGAAGTATCTGCGCAGAACCCATTTTTGGGTAATTGGAGGTAGGTTAATTTTTCCGGACAACAGTACATACGCAGTCGTTGTTGCACCTAACTTCAGAGGGATAAAGATCCGTTGTACGTACTGTTTGAAACATTTGGTTCATTTCAAAGTATTTAGAATTGACAAAGCGAAGTTTATACACCAAGATTTGATGACGACCAGCATTTTGATGAAGAGGATATAGGAAGACTTTCAGATACGGGGATTTCAAACAGGAGAATTTTTACTCAATTTTAAAATCTCGATTTTATTGATTTATTTATTTTATTTTAAAATTTCACACAAATAGGTTGCTAGTAGGACTTAATGCTAAGAGCATTGTCTGCCAGTCTTCCTGGGCGTGCAAAAAGCTGGTGTGGCGTAATTTTGTAGAAGTTTTATATATTTTATATAAAAATCACTCACTTATCTGAAGATCTTTATCCAAAGTCCTTCCTATCAGTTGCACAGACGGATACAATCTCATGGTTTCCTTGATCACTGCTTCCAAATACTTCAGTTGAGGCAAGTCCTGCTTTTCAACATCCCTGTCTGAACCCCCAAATACGGTCTGCAACCTGAAAAATACTTTAGATATAATTAAATAAAATTTGAGTCCAGCTTTGATTCCGAAACGTTGCTTGAGTGACGAATATTAAAAAACAAATACATTCATGAACATTTCACACGACGCCCTCTAGTCCCAAACTAAGCAAAGCTTCTAATATGGGAACTAGATGCTGATAGAATACTTATATACTTTTTTTTGTAAATACTTACTTATAATACATAGTAACACCCAGACATAGAACAAACATCTATGTTTTGCCACGAACAAATGTTAGTTCTTGGTGGGGATCGAACCCACGACTCACACGGAATGCACGGAAGGCAGATCTATTACCGACTGAGCTGTGACGCCTGTCAATATGCCAAGTTTGAAATGATAGTCAAGCATCAATATACCGTGTTTGAGCATAGGTTCCATTTGTCATTATTGTAAGGAGAACGCGTAAGTACGTGTTTTTGGAATACAAACGTGACTTGAGTCTCAATTTATGTCTCAATCTGTATATTTAGATAGATTACTCAAAACCACCACAATAATAATAAAAGACAAAAAATATACAGTAACAAGCAAAACATAAAACTAAAAACAAAAGTTAGTAATCCTATCCTATCCTATCCTACTAATCCTATCCTATCCTACTAACCTACTAATATTATAAATGCGAAAGTTTAGATGTTTGGATGTTTGTGTTTCAATCACGTCAAAACCACTGAACCAACTTGGATGAAACTTGGCATATATATAGTTCGTAACCTGGATTGACATATAGGCTACTTTTTATCCCGAATAATTAACAGGATCTACAGGATAAAATGAACGAACGGGATTAGCAGCGCCAATTTAGCAAGAGGATGATATCATGTCATGTCACGTCAGTTTGACAGGACGTAGTACTACCTCTTTGGTCTAACGACTAACGTTTGACATTCGAGTACGGATTCGGTGTAATGTCAAGTTTCTAAAAGAAGTATCCGCTCGGTACACGCACAGATAATATAATTTACACGGAAACGGTACTCGCGTACGAAGTCGCGGGTAACTGCTAGTAACTAAATAAATCTAAGACTAATATTAAGTTTTACTCTGTGCGGTGTGGTTGCCATACTGCAGCGCTGGTACCGATCAAATCGGTACACAGCAATGCGAGAATCGCTACTTGGCGGTAGAAATGGATAGGATCAAGTACTATTCCGGGCAAGGCATATTTAAAAATGAAAAAAAAAAACAAAGCGTTGAAAAAAAAACTTACTCTTCAAAAATCCGTTGTTGAACTTTTTCATAACTCCCCACACACAGAAACACGTGTGGAAGCGCTACAGATATAGTGTCGGAGCCCGCCGCAATAAAAGTATTCACTTGGTCCGTTACATCTTGGTCCGAGAGCTCGCCGTTTTCTGCCAGCTCTAAGAGATGTTCCATCAATGGCTTAAATCGGGATTTGGAACTAAAATCTGAAACAAAAACCGTTTGATAGCTATACGACTTCGTGTTTTAAGGCGAAGAGTAAGCCCAAACATCCTTCTCGCTCGCACATATCAAAAGGTACCGCAATGCTTCGCGATCTAGAGAACAATGCAAAGGTTCAGTGAATATATAATTTTGATTCAAACAAGTTTTTTGATCAAAAACTTTGCACGAATGTGTTTTTGTTTGACAGGCGTCACAGCTCAGTTGGTAATGGCTCTTCCGTGCTGTGGGTCGTGGGTTCGATCCCCACCGAGAACAAACATTTGTGCGTGGAAAACATAGATGTTTGTTCTATGTCTGGGTGTTACTATGTATAATAAGTATGTATTTACAAAAAAAAAGTATATAAGTATTCTATCAGCCATCTAGTTCCCATATCACAAGCTTTGCTTAGTTTGGGACTAGAGGGCGTTGTGTGTAAAGTCCATGAATATTTATTTATTTACTAGCAGTTACCCGCGACTTCGTACGCGAGTACCGTTTCCGTGTACATTATATTATCTGTGCGTGTACCGAGCGGATACTTCTTTGAGAAACTTGACATTACACCTCATTACACCAAACTCGTACTGGAATGTCAAACGCTAGTCGTTAGACCAAAGAGGTAGTACTACGCCCTGTCAAACTGACGTGACATGACATGACAATCAAATCCTCTTGCCAATTGGCGCTGCTAATCCTTTTCGTTCATTTTATCCTGTAGATCCTGTTAATTATTCGGGATGAAAAGTAGCCTATGTGTCAATCCAGGTTAAGAACTATATATATGCCAACTTTCATCCAAGTTGGTTCAGTAGTTTAGACGTGATTGAAACACAAACATCCAAACATCTAAACATCCAAACATCTAAACTTTCGCATTTATAATATTAGTAGGAATAGGATAGGATTAATGTGATCAATTTTGGTACACATTTTTTGTAAGAAAACTTTGTCCGATTAAAAAAAAAATAATATATTTTCTAAACCTTTGCGTTGTTATTCTCTAGATCGCGAAGCTTTGCGATTCCCTTTAAAATGTGCGAGCTTGAAGTTTGTTTGACATTACCCCTCGCCTAAAAAAATGTCAACTTCCTTCTACAAGTCTTTAATTACATATTATACAAAGTTTTTTTTGTTGGTTGTTGATATTTACCTTCTGGTTTCATTTTCTTTACCATGAATTCTTGTTTTTTCTTTTTCAAAATCTAAAAAAAAAAACAAAAATAACGATTTAGCTGGAGTAAAATGAGACTAGAAAAAATCCTAATGCATTAAATCACATGTAACCTAAATACTTACCTATAATAATAGTGAAAAAAGAACGTTATTGCAAGATGCTACACAGAACCGTCATCGGTGGACGTGCTTTGTAAGGTAGTGCTATTACTTACAGTGCGCGACAATTCCGTCATAGATTTAGCATACACATCTTCTCGACTCTTCAGACCAGACAAGGCATAGATTATATCACTTTGCAGCCAAAACTTGACAGCTCGTTGGAGTAAACAGTTGTAAAATTTTATTTTAGCGTTCACGAAGCTGTCTTTGTTTCGTTCATCCTCTTCATCCGTTACAAATCCAATTGTGGTGTCTGAAAAATATTGGGTGCATGCGATTGGTCTGAGGTCATTGTACTAACTTATAATAGTACAATGGGCGGCCTTATCGCTGAAAGCGATTTCTTCCAGGCAAAGATTCATCGTATCGTTGCAGGTAACACTACGCAGTGACGCTGTCACTTTCGTAAGAGCCCGCGTCAACGCACAAGGCAGCCGCGTAATGTAACGCAAATATCATTACCGAATTTGAGAAGTTCAGTTATATTTTACACGTCATGCCCCTATGAAAACGGTTCTCTGTGGTCAATCGATTTTATACTGTCAAAACTACAAGTAGGTATTCATTATTCATGAATCATGGGCCATAAATTAATTCAGTGTCTGTTTATCAAGATTTTATTATTTGGGTGCGGATGTTTAAATTAACATACCTACCTAACGTGTTTAGTTATAGAATGTAGCCGTATTAACATATATCTAGGATCAATCTAAGCAACAAAGTTCGGAGTGACCGACTGACTGACTTTCCAATGTCAGAATTCTAGTTTCGGGAAAGTACTACATCGCGCTATTTCTAAATTGCTATATATCTACCTACCGCAATCCGAAAACACAGCAATGGGTATTACATGGGTTTTTAGTGATGGACGCAGATCAAAGAGATTTGCTCACATGACACGTCCTCAATGAACTTCCTTTTATAGACAAAGGTAACCACTTTTATAGACAAAGGTAACCTCTTTTATAGACAAAGGTAACCACTTTTATAGACAAAAGCAACCACTATTATATAAAAAGATAACCACTTTTATAGACAAAGGTAACCACTTTTATAGACAAAGGTAACCACTTTTATAGACAAATGTAACCACTTTTATAGACAAAGGTAACCACTTTTTATACTACTAAATGATGGAACAAGCCAGCCCAACTGTTACCACTGATTGTAACAACATTGCCTCACAGAGAACGTCCACTGAAGACGTGAAGACGTGCCCTGTGATGCATTGCACTGCGCCCATCACTCTGAGACATAAAGGTGTTAAGTCTCTGTTAAGTGCCTTTAAATCAGGTGAGAGATTGGCTTGTTTCATTCATTTTTATCCCAACGACATTTTATAAAAGTTCAATGCTTTTTTAATCGACTTAAAAAAAGGAGGAGGTTCTCAATTCGGTTATATGTTTTTTTTAATGTTTGTTACCTCAGAACTCCGTCATTTAGGAAGCGATTTCAAAAATTCTTTTTTTTTGTCTGAAAGGATATATATACTTCCAGGTTAGTCCCATTTAATTTTCATCAAAATCGATTCAGTAGTTTGGGTTATAAAAAGAAATAACTTAAAAAAATATGCCAAACACGTGCACGAAATTGCGTCTTTTGCTTTCCTGTGACTTTTAAGTGGTGTTTATAGTGACTAGAACATTCCCAATGAACTGTCATCATTATCTGATGATGAAGCTGGTAGTCGAATTGAAGTCGGTTTTTCGAGTTTTTAAACTTATAAATTATTATTCCATAAAAAAATCTACCTATCTAAGAAGGCCGAAGAAGAAGTGGTTGGATTGTGTGAAAGAGGATATGAATGTGAGAGGAGTAGATTCTGAGTCGACGAATGATAGAAGCGAGTGGAAGAAGAAGACATGTTGTGCCGACCCCGCCTAGTGCGGGATAAAGGCAGGGAAATGATGAAAAAAATCTACCTATCTGATATGAAAACACTAGAGCTAAAACTCACCACAGACAGTTGACAGAATAGAATGATCGAAGTAACTGTAGTGGTCGAAAGCTCCCTTTCCAACCTCTCTGTTTAACACTCGTACCAGCTCCCTTGCACTTTTGTTGAACTCTGGCAAGTAACCGTCGAGAACTTGCTGGTTGAAACAAGGGCTGAGAAGTCGACGGTGTGCGAGCCATTTTGCACCTAGGTCATAGAATAGAAATAAGTTCTAGATATGTGTCAGATTGTAAGCGATCGAGATCTTTATCCCTCTGAAGTTAGGAGCAACAGACGATTGCGCATGTTGGTAGAAGTTTTTGGAAGAAAATATCAAAATAAACAAACCATTTGCCGTGATAAGTCCTTCTCCAAAATACGGTTTCAGCAAATCGTACAAGCTATCCTTTGTAATGCACGAGTTAGCGACCAATAGACAGTCTTCTGGATCTATTAACACTGAAAATTATTAAAATATTATATTCTCTCTGCATCGATAATATTACTTTGTATGTTTTCTTCTAAGCTCGGATTGTTAAATGCTAATAAATGTGACATTCGTAAACGTATCGTAACGCTAGCGTATTCGAGATACACTGCGCGGTGACGCTGCAACGTATGGTAGTCGAGCTGGTGTTGACGAGCAATTGTTTCACAATTACGTAACGCGGCGACTGTCAGATTTTTCGTGATTACCCCTCTATGGAAATAGAAAGACGGTGAGTTTTACCAGTTATATCCCAAGCACCAAGTCTTATTGTGGCAGCTCCAACTCCACGTTTCAGGCTGTCGTTGGACACTTTTTCCATAAAGTATTGCAGGTCTGCAAGTAAAAATTTATTTATTTATTTTAAAATTTCACACAAATAGGTAGTGCTAGGAGGACTTAATGCTAAGAGCATTGTCTGCCAGTCTTCCTGGGCGTGCAAAAAGATGGTGTGGCGTGTTTTTTTAAAGGTAGGTACTAAAAGTTAAAAATTTAAATTAATACATAACTATACATAAAAAAAAAGAAAAAGAACACAAAAGATATATCAACATATATATATATATATATATATATATAAATACTTATATAAATATTTCATATGTAATAATTATACTATTATACTATACTTACATACAACCAAAATAAAAGAACGTAACAACTGGTAAGCAGAGACCCATTTAAAACTACAGTTATTTTCATAGTGCACTAGAAAAGTCTTGAAATTAAATCTCCCACTGACGAACAGGGTGCAAAACATTTCAAAAAATAATTTTTGGAAGATGACAGAAAAAAAAATACATAGGTAGGTAACTTCAAAAATATTATTTATATTTATATTTAGCCCTCTGTGTCCCACTGCTGAGCAAAGGCCTCCCCCCATTCTCTCCACACACTCCGATCCTGGGCTATACTTTGCCAATCTGATAAATAACGGTCAAGCTCGTCGCGCCACCTTCTTTTTGGTCTGTCGCCAAAAATATTATTTATAAAAAAACTAAACTTAGGTGCCAAAAGGTTTGGATGGAATTTACAAAAATTCAATTAATTTAAAAGTACTCATATACGTAAAAAAAAGTTTAAATATAAATAAATGCAATTTAATTTACCTTTAAGAGCCATAAACGAGTGTCCAATAATTGGCCAGTGTCCATAAAGTAGTGGCGGTCGGTTCTTCAGCTTCAAACACTGGTATAAATGTAAAAGACCTAATGCCAACAAAACTAACCAAATAAAAATCATTTTTTTATTTCACTTCGCAGTCGGCGCGTCTTCTTCCGAAAGAAAACTAACTTAGATTAGAAAGATCTTTATTATACGCGACTGAGAACCTAAAACCAAAACGTATCTACTTATATTTGCGACCCGACTGGTTATACAGCGTCAAGGACGAGTACAGCGTGGGTGATTCAGGAAGTCAAGAGAAGAAAGGGACAAAAAAGGGTTTAGGTAGGTACCTACCGGTCCGAAACAGAAGGACTGTATTATGTATTGTCATAATAAATTTTGTGTTGATGTTATAATATCACTCTATGAATATTTGTTGTCCACCTGTTTGATAAGTCTTATATAATGCATGCTGTGGCATCCTCTAATTGAAGGAACACAATAGTTTTAAGCCCATTGCCATGACATTTCTGTTGTTATCGTGTCACCTTTGTTGGATGTCCTATGAATAAAAATAAATAAAAAATAAATAAATAACCCGTCAAGGTAACACATCCTACTGGAGTCATCGGCCGGTAAAAGACGAATTTAGCCGAACGCCGGACGGAAATAGCCGAACCTCTACAAAATGCTTTCTGCAAGCTTTGGTGCGGTCAATGGCGATGAAAGTCTTGTCGGATGAACAACATATAGGTACTTAAGTATAATAATTATAAGTTTAAAAAACTAGCAAAATCGAATTCAATCCGACCACCGGCTTCATCATCAGATTATGATGATGGCAGGTAATTGGGAATGTTCTAGTGTCCGTAAACATCACTAAAAAGTCACAGAAAAGCAAAATACGCAATTACGTTCAAAACAACAAATCGGTGTATCGTCAAAATCAGGCGCTTGCGACCACCGCTACATAAAAAATGCATGAATAAGCGCCAAAGATAATTTTGAAAAAACAGTTACGGCTGAAGAAACTGTTGGTACCTACATGTATTTATCTAATTTTCAACCCGATAATTTAAAACCCAGACATATAATTTAGAAAATTAGAGGTAACTTAGGGATTTTTTTCTGTCGAGAGAATATTTTTCTACACCACTGGAATAATTTATTTATTAATTTTTATTTAGAGCATCCAACAAGGAAATCACAATTAATAGTAAATTCTTAAATCTAAAGTAGTAATTATTTGTGTTTCCCTTATAATAGGCGTCACAGCTCAGTCGGTAATAGCTCTGCCTTCCGTGCTGTGGGTCGTGGGTTCGATCCCCACCAAGAACAAACATTTGTGCGTGGAAAACATAGATGTTTGTTCTATGTCTGGGTGTTACTATGTACTTATAAGTATGTATTTACAAAAAAAAAGTATATAAGTATTCTATCAGCCATCTAGTTCCCATATCACAAGCTATGCTTAGTTTGGGACTAGAGGGTGTTGTGTGTAAAGTCCAAGAATATTTATTTATTTATTCATTTTATTTTATTTTATATAATAGAACGCCACGGCGTGCGCATAAACTCAACAAAGCAAATTATATAAAACAATAATGATCTAGATACTTTAGTACCTACTTAGACCTATTATAATTTTTTATAATTTATAGGCAAGCGTCTGACATTTATCCATTTATTTTTTTGTTTATTTTGTGCAATATAAAATTAGCTATTTCATAATACCTACTTGGCAAATATGGAACCATTGACATTGAAGTACAAAAAAAATGACTGGCTTCATTGTTAGGACCGCGAGAAAGCGATTGAAAAAGGATCAAAACTGTTCTTTCATTCTTCCAGCAGTAGACTTTAGGCTGATATGACAGACGTCACAGCTCAGTCAGTAATAGTTCTACCTTCCATGCCGTGGGTCGTGGGTTCGATCCCCACTGAGAACAAATATTTTTGTGTGGCAAACATATGTTTGTTCTATGTCTGGGTGTTACTATATATTATAAGTATGTAATTATAAAAATAAATATATAAATTCTATCAGGAATCTAGTTCTCATATTAAAAGTTTTGCTTAGTTTGGGACTATAAGGCGTGGGAAATTACCAAGGATATTAAAAAAATTATGAACTTTTATCAAATATTTTTGGTGAACATTGACCTTAACAAAAGAAGCCTTAGCAATATAATACATATTTATGTAGTTTAACCGGTTCTGTCCCTAATTTGTAAAGCAATATGGTGGCCGGAAACTGGTTTAAGTAACGGATCTACTTTCAGCTTAAGTTGGGTGATGTCAGAGTAGATGCGATAGTGACGCAGTACGTGTATTACAGTTGTTTTCATTGACATCATTGCGTAGTTTTTACCTGAAAATAATTTATTTATTATAGGAAAATTACAGCACTATTAAGCATAATAAGAAACACTTAAAATCACACCGGTATTTTAATAGCATTTCAGTAATTTTTGCTAACACTCCAGTGGCACTTTAGTGAGGGACACATTTAAGATACTTTAGTGACACTTTTGTGGCACTTTTGTAACGCTTTCGCCATACACTTGTGACACTTTTTTGACACTTTAGTGACACTTTAACATTAAATACGGTTAACTCATCCATACAAAGCACTTTGCTCACTCCAAAGCCATGTAAAGGCGTTTTCAAAGGGTCCGCTATTGCGTCTACTTCTATCTCTCAGACTTGAACGTCCAGACCCCATATAGAATGGTACCTTGTGAATTCACTGACGTATGACTACTTAGTTGTTGTTGCAGCGACGTTTCATGTCGCTTAAGTGACACTTTGGTGACAGTTTGGTGACACTTTAGTGTCGGTTTAGCAGCAATTTAGTGACTTTAGTGGCACTTTAATTACAGTTTAGCGTCAACTTCAACTTCTTGGCCATAAACCAAGAAGTTGAAGTTGACACTTTCTTGACACTTTTGTGACACTTTCTTGACACTTTGGTGACACTTTAACATTATAAACGGTTAACTCACCTATACAAAGGCGTTTGCCGACTCCAAAGGCAGTAAAGGCGGTATTCACAGCTGCCTTGGGGTCCGCAATAGCGTCTGCTTCTAACCATCTCTCAGGTCTAAACTCCTCAGCATCCGGACCCCATATAGAATGGTAATGGATGCTGCAGTTGAAGAGAAGGCAATTGCTTCCCGCTGGTAATGTGTAGTTTTCTAAACAGAATAAAATAATGTTGCATTGAATGGCTTGCAAAAAACAAGTGGGTTCCAATAATTTTAGGCATTTATTGTTAAAAAGAATAAATGTGAGTCAAGCATAGATTTTTGGATGTCGAACTATCTATATCGTTTGCACAGACTGCTGGTAGCTCAACTGTTTCATGTGTATTTTATGAATAATGTATTAGTCGTAATTTTCATATTAATAAATATACAGGTTGTAATATCTATGTACTTGGCAAAAATGTATGGGCTGATTTATTTTTTTAAGCTAACATTGTTGGCCCATAAGGCAAGTTGTTTACACCGAAATCTTTGTCAGTGGTGATATTACACTCGGTCAACGACATTTTATACAATGGACAATGGACTATGCATTGGCGCTCTAAAAATGGAATGATACAATTGTGCTTAGACAAGCGCTTGAGCACATTTCTTAGTTATACATTAACGGGTTGATTAGCGAAGACTAAGAATGGCTTGAGTGCCGATCTGCAATGTACAACAAACATACTACTGACAAGCGACAAAACATGACATTTCCAAAGTGCCAAAATTCTGGCGTTTTCGTAATGAAATGATGATTCCTTTGTATTGTAGTTCAATGCACTTGGTATTAAACTTTTTTTATTTATACAAATAAATGATGGAACAAGCTGATGGCCCACCTAATATTAAGTGGTTACCTCTGCCTATAACAATGCATTGCCTCACCGAGCACGTCTACTGAGGACGTGCCCTGTGATGCATTGCACTGCGCCCATCACTCTGAGACATAAGTGTTAAGTCTCATGTGCCTGTAATTACACCGGCACCCATACTTCAAACCGCAATGCGAGCATCACTGTACACACGAAATAGGTACGGTGCTAGTACTTCCCCGGACGAACTCTTTCACACAGAGCCTACTACTACTAAACTAAAAAACTTACTTAGTTTAAGATCACTGTCTACTGTTCTAAGCATGACAGGCGTGATGCAGTACAATCGCAGACTCTCCTTAAGAACAGCTTCGAGAAATACCAGTCGCGGCAGGTCGTGTTTGGTTATATCTCTGTCTGAATCACCGAACACTTCTTGCAATCTGTTAAATAATAAATATAATTATGTATGAACATTGCACATAACGCCATCTAGTTCCAAACTACGCAAAGTTTGTACTTCTTCTTCTTCTCAAAGTCAAATTCAAAATTCTTTTGTGGTGGTAGTAATATCTCAGGTATTACCTATCGTTGCAAGCGGGTGCAGCAAACAATAAAAAATGCCAAGATGATCCACTCACTTTTATAGTTTATTTTATAGCACAGTTTTTAGAGGAAAGCACACAGCAAACAGTTCACAGTATGGAGATGAAGAACAAGATATGGAATTAGGAAATAAGTATGAAAAAAAAGCACAGGATACAGGTTTTGGTTACAAAAGCAAAAGCCTTGCTTTATTTTCATACTTATTTCCTAATTCCATATCTTGTTCTTCATCTCCATACTGTGAACTGTTTGCTGTGTGCTTTCCTCTAAAAACTGTGCTATACTTTATTCAATAAAATCACAAGGATCATTTAGAATCGTCTTATATAACTAGGTGATTCTAGGTGCCAGGTTCTCTTCTAAATGGCTTCAGTCCGTCAATTCAGCAGACAATTTTGCCAGTGTCAAGTGGATTATTTGAATAAAGTTTACGTCAAGTCGAGTCATACGTCAAGTCATTTGTTTTGAAAACAAAATGGTGGATTTTCCCTTCAAAACTGTAATAGGGGAACTAGTTGGGTGTTACTATGTATTATAAGTATGTATTTACAATAAAAAGTATATAAGTATTCTATCAGCAATCTAGTTCCCATATCACAAGCTATGCTTAGTTTGGGACTAGAGGGCGTTGTGTGTAAAGTCCATGAATATTTATTTATTAGTTTGCTGATTGTGTTGACAAATTAGACTTGTCAATTTCATTTAGGTAGGTATTTAATTCTTGATACTGGCAAAATTGTCTGTCGAAATGATGGACAGAGGCCATATTTAAGAGAAGAAAAATTAAAAAAAAAATCATGTGATTAAATAAATATTTTGAGATTTTTTCCGTCCTTAATTCCATTTACATAGTCTGAATTACCATAGTTGTACACCCTATAGAATCTACAAGTTGTCCCGAAACTAAAATGTAGATAATAATCGGCTGAACATAACTGATTGGATAATTGGTCTTCGTTATTTCATAATTGGTTAGGCAAATCAATACTCTATTTCCAGGGACATCAACAAATAAATAAATAAATATTCATGGACTTTACACACAACGCCCTCTAGTCCCAAACTAAGCAAAGCTTGTAATATGGGAACTAGATGGCTGATAGAATACTTAAATACTTTTTTTTTGTAAATACATACTTATAATACATAGTAACACCCAGACATAGAACAAACTTCTATGTTTTCCACACACAAATGTTTGTTCTCAGTGGGGATCGAACCCACGACCCACAGCACGGAAGGCAGAGCCGTTACCGACTGAGCTGTGACGCCTGTCAAAAGATGTCAAAAAAAGGTAACTTACTCTTCATAAACCTTATTCTGCACATTACCATGAGATCCCAGTAGTAGTAAGGAGTACATGAGGGTATTTCCCGTGGTCTCAAAACCAGCTAATATGAATGTGTTCATTTCTTCCCAAACCTCCTTTTCTGTAAGAGCACCTTTGTCTGCTAACTCGAGCGCCAGATCCAAGAATGCTTTAAATCTGCCTTTATATGAACAATTTACAAGTTTAAAAAACTAGAAACACTGACTTCAATTCGACTACCAGCTTCATCATTAGATGATGATGATGACAGTTCATTGGGAATGTTTTAGTCACTACAAACACCACTTAAAAGTCACAGGAAAGCAAAATACGCAATTTCGTGCACGTGGTCGGCATATTTTTTTCAGTTATTTCTATTTATAGCCCTACTGAACCGATTTTGATGAAAATTAAATGGGACCAACCTGGAAGTATATCAAAATCCTGTCAGACAAAAAAAAAATTTGATTTTTTTTTTGAACCAGATCAATTTATTGGGGCAAAAAATTATAGGATAAAACTATTTTTGACCATGTGTTTGCGGGAATCGAACCCACCATGGTAAGCGTCAATAAGAATATAATTTGATACTAACCATTCATGTTCTCATCGTGAGTCAACTTTTTCCGATTACTTTTGAGAACCTGAAACCAAAAATATATAACTCAAAAATGAGAGTGCGAAGAGTATTAGATACCTACTTATTTGTTGAGCCGGTTCGACTTTAGCAATCATGCTATTTCTCTTTTAAAACTATGAACTTTTCTGTGACTGTGTGATCAGCCTTCAGAAATCCACTGCTGGACAAACAGACAGACAGACAGACAGACACCGGACTGAGACCACAAGTGCTCCGTTTTCCCAAAACTGTGCCGGAACACTATTATTTATTTACTAGCAGTTATCCGCGACTTCGTACGCGTCTACAGTTTCCGTGTACATTATATTATCTGTGCGTGTACCGAGCGGATACTTTGAGAAACTTGACATTACACCTCATTACACCGAACTCGTACCTACTGGAATGTCAAACGCTAGTCGTTAGACCAAAGAGGTAGTACTACGTCCTGTCAAACTGACGTGACATGACATGACAATGAAATCCTCCTTCCAATTGGCGCTGCTAATCCTTTTCGTTCATTTTATCCTGTAGATCCTGTTAATTATTCGAGATAAAAAGTTTATTATCTCAATAAAGTTCATTATTTAGCTTACCTGTTAGCCAGTGTCTTGGGCACGCTTCTGATTGCTGCTGGTTTGGATCGGTTGAGCTATCTATAAATCGTTTGCAACGGTGTGTAGATAGCTCAACTGCTTCATATATATTTTGTACATATTATAAATATTGTATATACTGTATTAGTCGTAATTTGCTTACCTGTTTACTTATTTTATTCAAGTATTCAACCACTTTGCTTTGTTCCCTTTTCAGTGCAGAGAGACTAAACAGTACATCACTATGCCTCCAAAAAGAGAATAGTCTCTCCGCAGCGATGTGTAACATTTGCTCTGCTGCCTTCATATACGACTTGGTATTGAAATCTGCTGTCATTCCAAACGCAGTCTCTGAAAAGAGAACCCAAAAGAGTCTTGTATAGTGAACTTTATTCGTAACTAGCACCCGCGACTTTGTTCGCGTCTCGTTTGATCCTGTTGATTTTCCGGCATAAACAGTAGCCTATGTATATCCAGGCTACGATCTATATATATTCCAAGTTTCATCCAAATAGGTCCAGTAGTTTTTGCGTGAAAGAGTAACAAACATCCTTACAAACTTTCGCGTTTATTAGTATGATGGGTTTAGGTTCATAGCATTTTTTTATACCACAAATGGTGAAACAAACTGATGGCCCACCTGATGCATAACATCAGGTGGGCCATCAGCTTGTTAGAGAGACCAAGACATTAGAAAATTACAAAATTTTGACAGGTTAACAAAAAAAGTAACTTTTATTATACAACTATTATGATGAGACAAGCCAAATGCCCACCTGATTTTAAGTGGTAACCACTGCATATAACAACGTATTGGCTTACTAAGGACGTGCCCTGTGATGCATTGCACTGCGTCCATCACTGAGATATAAATGTGTTGAGTATCATGTGCGTGTAATAGCACCGGCACCCTTTATACTGTTTCTGTGGGGGTAAACAATGAGGATATCTATTAGATAGGTACTTACTACAGATGCCTTCCAGCGCGATGGAGTCCAAGTACGGAGAGTGATCAAAGGGTCCATTCCCTACTTCTTTCTTAAGTTTATGTACCAACTGACGGGACATTTCGTTGAAGATAGGCAAGAAGCCATCAATGACGTGCTGCCCAAAAGCAGGGTTGAGGAGTTTACGATGCCTTCTCCACGTCATTGTATCTATGAAGGATATAAAAGTTTAAAAAACTAGAAAAACCGATTTAAATTTTCGACTACCTACCGCCTTCATCATCAGATGATGATGGCAGTCCATTGGGAATGTTCTAGTAAACGTAAACATCACTAAAAAAGAGTGAAAAGCAAAATACGCAATTTCGTGCACGTGGATGGCATATTTTTTTTCCAGTTATTTCTATTTATAAACCAAACTAATGAAGCTATTTTGATGAAAATTGAATGGGACCAACCTGGAAGAAAAACAAGAGTATATTCTTATGTATTCTTTTTTTATCCTATCAGATACAAAAAGATCCTTTCAGACAAAAAAAAAAATTTAAAATCGGTTCATAAATTAATCATGGACTTTTTTCACGCAACGCCCTCTAGTCTCAAACTAAGCAAATGAGAATAAAATGTTGTAAGAAGCAGACGGCCTACTCCATATTCAGATAGATAGGTAGATAAATTATTTATTTGGTTCACAATCACAGGTAGGTATAGCACAAAACAAGCAGAAAGAAAAAAATAACAAACAATAAGTACTAACACAATAAAATATAATAAAAAAGATATATAAAATTCAGCGGTTACTTTTCCCTATCCATTACCTCACCAAGCCCGATTAAATTTGGTAGATTTAAAATTAAAACTAATTAATATTCATATTTACATACCTTTTCCTGTGACCAATCCACTGCCAAGCCACGGGCTCAAGAACTGATAGGAATAGTGCTTTCCTAAACAATGGTTTGCAGCCACGTTGAAGTCTTCAGGGTCTGTCACGACTGTAAAACAAAAATACTTGTCTAGTAGTAGTAGTAGTAGTAGAATATCTTGTGAAAGAATTAGTCCGGGGAAGTATTACTACCGTACTTATTTCTGCCGCCAAGCAGTGATGCTCGCATTGCTGTGTTCTGGGTTGAAGGGTATAGGTACCGGTCCAACATTGCACCTACTAGTTTTGGCCTAAAGTTAGACCACTCGATATACGGCCACAGAAACACTGCACAGATCCCATAGTCTTGAGTTTTATTTTGATTTACCGGGATAAAAAGTAACCTATGTGTTAATCCAGGCTACAAACTAATGTATTCAAAGTTTCACCCAAATCGGACCAGTAGTTTTTGCGTGAAAGAGTAACAAACATCCATTATTATTACCGTTTATGACTGTTTGTTGCAAGAAAATAAATAAATTAAATTAAACATCCATACAGATACTTTTTTGCGTTTATAATATCTTATAGGATATATTATCTGTGATTTTGCTCACCATAATAATCATCCCAGAAGACTTTCAGAAGTAAAACACCACCATTTTTATTGCTCTCTTTTCCAATCGAGTACATTAGCTGGCACATATCTGAAAACATGTTAAAAAGTAATCATTTGTTGTTCTTACTAAATCCCTTGGCGGGACCATCGTCACACATTTAAATGAAGTTGTGGGAAAATGTTAAGGTATACATATTAAACGCTCCCATCTGTCACCTTGCTGTTACCTTAGGGGGCAGATGGGACCAAAAAGTTTGATCTGTCCCCCTTTTTGCAGCGGGGTGAAAGATGACACATTCAAAAATTGAAAAAAGTTCTATCTGTGCCCCTCTCATTAACAGGGGGACAATAAAAACTATTCAAAATAGATTCAGATTCGATCCAGAGACGAAACACGGTGTAACTATTCCAAGCTATATAAACTTACTGAACGTAATTATGCCAAATCGCAAAGTTTCACGATCTAGAGAACAACAATGCAAAGGTTCAGTATAAAATATAATTCTGATCAAAACTTTTGTAACCAAATCTGCACAAATATGATCAGTTTTGGTACACGTTTTTTGTTACACTAGTTGTGTAACTAGGTTGGGTAACTAGGTTAACTAGGTGGTTGACAGTCAAACCGTTGTAACTTCTTAGATAAATTATTTAGATACATCTGATTATGCGTTGTATCTACATTATCATAAAGGTCGATTCGCAATGAATACGGAATACGGAAGTTATTCTAAAAACCCTTGCGTGCCCTTAAGTTTATTGACATTCGTCTTGCCCTTGATAGAAGTTACTCTTGGCCTCAATATTATTGACATTCTTTAATAACGGAATCGTTTTACTCCTCATAAAAATCGTTGCATAAAACATTAATAATGCATAAATTTGTGTGCATAATTAAAAATGCATTGCATAAATTACTTATTAGCATAAAATGATTAAGTAACGTCTGAAAGTTTCAGATAGGTATAACTAATGTTTTATTAGGTAGGTATTAGATACTTAAATTTTTTTATCAATTTAATACTAATTTTAAAAACTAGAAAATTACTACATGCCAATGTCATCGTCAAATTCACCTACGTGATGCATTATTGAAGGTAGTTAAACCAATGTTGGAGTACACGTTTTACTCGATACTGATCAACCTATTTTTGATGCTGATTGTACCACAACTCCCAAGCGCTAAATAAATATTTTGTAAAAAAAAATACCCAGAGACGGGAAACGAACCAAACACAGCTCCTTTTACGATCATGCACTAAACACCTACTAAGTAAAGGTTTTTGAAGATGATAGTCACTGCAAGACGCAGGTCTCTCCCAAAACTGAGCCCAGTCTTCGGCTTATCTCATTCATTGTTTGTTACGAGCACACCCCCAAGGTCATGCTGGAGAATGATAAAAGGGGATCAAAATCTTTAATTCGTCCAAAAACAAAATGTTAAGGATCGACAATGAGATGGGAAAAGTGTTGAAATGGTAAAATGAAGGGTGTTATCTACTCTAGATAAGTACAGTAAGCGTCAGCAATTGGTTACCTCCTTCTTGTTTTAAACACTAAAAGAAAAACGTTAGAGGGCTTACATGAAAATCAATGAAAGCACATCGTGCAGAAAAATACGAAAATAAAAATTCATTTCGGTATTTTTAAAACATGTTGAGGAAAACTAGTTGATGCACCTAACTGTACCTCAAGTACTTACATTCATTGTCCCCCAAAAGCTTCAAAGTGTGTCCAACAACGGGCAAGGCTCCAGTGTATAAAGCTGGTTTTGGATATTTCTTCTTTTTCAAAATCCAATTCACATACATACAAATCAACACACACGATAAAAATACTATTATTAACATTTTTCGTTAACTTTTTCTTAAGAAATTAATCAGAATTACTCTTGTCTTATTTATTCGTACTGAAATTAGAGTAATGAAGTATTGGCTGAATAGTTTTCTATAAAAATTTAAATAGTAATAAGTACTTGATTAAAAAATATAATAATTAAATAAAAACTGCTACCCTAAGTAAAGTATCGATTAGAATTAAGCTCAATCAGACTTTTTAAGACACAGTTCAGCCTCAGAATGAGGTCGACAAGAAACTATAATTATAAATTTATAGTTAAAATGATGGAGGTCATTGAGTTTTCTAAACAAAACAATAATATTTTTCTAAGGTTTTTCAATGTTCAATCAATGACAATTTTATCTTCACTTCCTGGGTCCACAGAACGCTATAGATAGACGAAGGTTGGTTATGTCATTTGATTTACACTGCGTGCCAATGCATTCACATCGCAAGATAACATAAACATGGCATAAGGCGACCGCGTATTGTAACTTATTTTATTATTCTCCTTGTAAACGATACACAAAGCATGTTTTTTTTTCTATTTGATGAAATATAATGCATTTAGAAATTTTACATTTTTGTCACTTAGCCCGTAATGATGTCATAATTTTACTGAAGTTAGTAGAATCTCAGCCGCACCGTTTGGATTCGAATAAAGGGCCAAGTTTTAAGTATTTTTCAAACAGAAAGAAAAACAAGGAAGCAAATTACAGTTTTTCCCAAGTACTTATAGTTTTTGCCCTTATGAGCCTAGACAAATATTTGTTTGCGAAAACCAAAAAGGACCTGCTTACTTCAATCTACCAATGTAACAAAAAATCAAAAAAGCAAACACCAACTAAAATATCAGACCATTTATTAGAATACATTTAATCTCAAACACAACACACATAATTTATTTAAATACTATCACTGGATTCAACAAGAAATTCAAAATATACTTTGTAGACACCATACAATCATTTACAACAGTTTTCAACAATTCAGAAAGTTTAGAATGAGATGGCACTCTCGAAGAAATAGTTCCTCTTGCTTCCTTACACTCGATACAATTTATCTCATGACCTTTAATACTCAGAGCCTTAGTTCCTATAACGTAAGGTCCGTTTTCGTTTGACAGGATCCCTTTGAATGTTACTTTGTCGTCGAATCGTAGCAAACGAGTAAAGTTCGTGAAATAATGGTCGAATACGACCGAGATCTCTGCGTGGCGTTTCAATAAACCCCCACTAGCTTCCATAATGAGTTTAACTTCATACGTATACCTGAAATAAAGAAAAAATGTTTAGTAAAACAAACTTTAAAATAGAACCTTATTTCTTTAGCTGATTAGGTTCAAAATCACTTACTCATTCAAGTTATCCAAGTGGCAACTCTTTCCGCTTTGCCGCGCGATATTCGTCACAAACTCGCACTCATCAACCGATTGCAAGCCTTCCGAACTACGACACAGAGTCGAATATTCCTCGCCGTAGTAACACTTGAAGTACTCCTGCAGAAAACCTGGCATCCACGAAACGAAATCATTCCACATGTTCTTTACGTTTATCAAGTTAACCTCTTTGATGTAACCCTCCCAGTTTACGTTGGCACCGTCTAGGACCGAACATTTTATTTGAGTGGCGGCCATGTTGTAATCCGACCAAGATGGGTTGTTGCAGTTACTATAGTAATCGTCCCAGGAGATGTGGTAGTTTTCTTCGTAGTCGTTTATGAATTCGTTTTTGAGGAGGTTCTTGATGCTGGATTTGTCGTGGGTTACTAGTTCGATGAGCGTGGATGGAAGCCCATCGTCTTGGACTTGAACCGCGATTTGGTTTCCGAAGTAGAACAGTGTTAGTAGACCGATAATCAGCTGAAATTAAAAAAAAATTAGTACAGTTAAAAAATTGTATTAGTATTCCCATTTTATCAAGGATTTTAATATACACGTTTATTTGCGTTTTATTTTTAGCTATAAAGGTTATCAATCAGGTCGATAGTGATTACCTGGAATGGTGTGACGAACTTCTTCGTAGCCTCAGATTTAGCCAACACACACGTCACCCCTAAACTGACCCCGAGGAAGAAAACAACAGAAATGGCGTAAATAACTCTCGATAAAGAGATATACTGCAGAAAAGCTATCACAGGCAATGTTATCGTCACCACACCAATAAGAGGGAGGAACAGGAATGAGCAAACCAGAGCTAGAGTCCCACGAATAAGGCCGTATGTCGTACAACCATGGGAACACATTATAAACATCTGTAACCAACTTAATGTAACACAGTGAGGTAGTGTAAACTTGAAGAATCCCTGCCAGTTACTCCGCTTAGCCATTACTATCAAAATAACAGGAATAAGTAACGAGAAAAAAACCCGCGAGTTCACGCAAAACTCGATGCTATTCCCCAGAATATAAGACGGATAATTCGATATGTGTAAATCGAGAAACCTCCAACCTTGGTGGACCACTGTATCTTTCTCGTACGGATATTTCGCTAATACGTTTATACCGAAAGACAGTAATGCTAAAAAGTCCGGGTAAGGTTTCCCGCTCGTACCAAAAGATAAAAGTGTTAAAAACATTAAAAAGAAAGACAAAACACAAAACTCTGAAAAAGGTACCCATTGAGTAGCGATAAACGGATATAGGAATAGATTTATGAACAGTGCGACGAAAAACTGCAAAAACGGTCCCAAATTATTCCTCACAAACAAATTCTCGCTCTGATCTGGTTGCAAATTCCCATCGCTGTACCGGAGGAAGAGTCCAGACCATTTCCTAAAGTCAACGAACTGACGTTTTGCGTGCAACATTTTGAACGAACAGATAACCATAGCAACGAAACTGATATAGTAAAACACCAATGGCACAACATGGTATAAACTTTCACTATTAACAGATAGATATCCCACCAGGAATACGGATAACTCAACATTCGACAATCGAAAAGAAAACGATCCAAAATGATACAGAAGTTTTAGATACAAAACTTGGATAAAAACTATGGGATGTAAGAACGCTTGATGTAACAAAGGTATGTGGTCTAGGGATTTGAGACTAGGATCAGTTAGGGTGAGTTCGTGTGAGACTAGGGGCAATTCTCCTTGGCAATAGTCCACGGCAGCTGACACTAAGTTATCGACGGTTAGATTGCGAATGTCGTCAGCGGTACATGTTTCTTGGTATTCTGGGGATAAAGAAATGCTTTAAAAGAACCACATACTCAGTGGGGATTTCTGGAATAAAATCCAGAAATCCCCACTGGTATGGATCTCGTAATGGGAATTTCTGGAATAGCAAAGAAAGTATAGTGACCACTTAATTTTACTAATTTCTAAAACCTTTGATTAAATATTCTGCATTGTTGGTAATAATCAGACCTTGGAGTAACCTTGAATAACTTCAGGTCATCAAAACTCATCAAATATTTCATACTGCAATTGGATGAAGTTAAGCAGAAAGGTTCCAATCCACACATTGGGCAATTTGTTAGGTATAGCAAACGGTTGCTAAGGTCTACCTTTATATTCACCAAAAAAGACAGGCAAAAATAATCGTAATACATTTGTTTGGTATAGCAAACGGTTGCTAAGGTCTACCTTTATATTCACCAAAAAAGACAGGCAAAAATAATCGTAATACATTTGTTTAAGACCTACCCAAATGTATGGCAGGGGGTCTTAATACATCAAACCACCCGTATCTCAAATGTGATTTGATGTGGGTTGGATTCTTTTTGAGTAACTACGTCCAATTAAATCTGAGATATTTTCAAAATCGAGTTTCGAACGCCTCAAACTTATAATTATCTCTCTTATTTCAATCAGGGGATAAAACTTACCTTCTTCAGGAGTATGAGTCCTTATAGTACCGTTGCTGTGTAACGTGTCTCCTGCTTGTAATTGTTCCAATGCCTGACCATCATCCAACGCGCGGGCTTCCTCTGAAATATAGAAGAAAAAAAATATTCATGGACATTTCACACGACGCCCTCTAGTCTCAAACTAAGCAAAGCTTGTAATATGGGAACTAGATGCTGATAGAATACTTATATACATTGTTTTGTAAATATTTTTTAAATTTTTTACACCACACGGAAACATTGCAGAGAAAAAAAAGTTTATAAAGTAAGACAATAGGAGGTCTTAGACAGATAAATAGAAAATACTTTATGGCACACCTTAACCTAGGGATTAAAGCAACATATAAACAAAAGTTAATTAATGGTGCAATGGGCGGTCTTATCGCAATCAGCGATCTTTACCAGACAACCTTGGACGGAATGGACTTATTAGAGAACCATCTCTTCCAGACAACCTAAATATATCAAAACACTTAGTCAAAGTCAAGGTCAAAATTTCTATATTCAATAAAATCACAAGGATCATTTAGAATCGTCTTATATAACTAGGTGATTCTAGGTGCCAGTAAAACAAGCTTTTCTATTGAGTGAGATGTGACAGGCGTCGGGCAATTACCTTACTTTTCGCTTACCATTTATACATAGATCGCATGTGTAAAATATTGTAAGAGTTCAATAGCTGGGTTCTAAGTACCTGGGGAGTCATCATCGGGTGAATCACTATCTTCACTCTCTTTCCTTAGCGTCGTGTTGCATATCTCTCGAATACGTCTCTCTAATTGAGCCGTGGTTATGTATTCTTCTCCGTTAGACAAACTGCAACAATACCACATTATCAATATAATAGTGGTCAAAACGATACAATCCAAACCGAAAGTTCCTTGCCAGTTTTTAGGAGTAACCGGCACTTAAGAATCGCGTAATAAGACCGACCACAAGTTATGTGTAGCTACATATTTGTTGTTGGTCACACCGGAAGCAGCGATGACGCGGTATCAAGTGCGGTCATTCTCTTATTATCTCAGTTTAATTATGTTTAATCTTAAACAATCCCACTAATAATACCCAAAAATTAATTAATACATGGGTGAATCAACTTTTAAGGCACTCCTTTTTTGTCCCTGTCATGGAAATAACGATAAAATCTGTATTTCAGTTTAAAATAAGATTTTTTAAATGTAAACGTAAACTTAGATTCTCCGCTAATATGGTAATTTCATACTTTTTATAGTTTATAGCAAAATTTTTGCTTTTCCTATGGTAACTCAGCGGAACTCCATACAAAAAACAGGTGTCTTTTGACGAAGGTGAAGTAACAAAGTACGATGTTACTTAATAAAAACATATGAAGACACTGCATTTTCACACATTACTACGCTTCAGAAAAGGTAAGGCTTACGTTTTAAGTAAAAATTAACAAAAGTTTGACTTAAATTGTGTATTTTACATGCACCTCAACTTCTTGTCCCAAACGTAGATTAAATCATCAGGTATACTGAGTTACCGATAAAAGTTCTGAGTAATATCAAGAAATGGCGTCTAACTTGGTATCATCAGAGGCTATTAGTATCTAATATTTCGTTGGTATGGTCTGACAAGGCCTACCTCGCTTTACCCGCCTCTCAGCTCGCAGTAAGCTCTCAACTGGTGCGCGTGCGTTTATTAGCGCTCTGCTGCGATGTTTATTAGGCACACTCATCAGGTTTTCTACAAAAACTCGTTTAAACTAGCTTAGATGTGATGCCACATAGCAAAACCTAAAGATAGAATAAATAGTGCAAATGTTAACACTATATTTGCTTAACATTTCGATAATTCATTTTTATTTTGAGCTATTCACAATGTTGTCAAAGGAGTGCCTTAAAAGTTGATTCGCCCACATGCCTAAATAGTTATTTGATATCTATAGAACATCATATTATACATCATATTGATGTCCTAGTGAATCCCAATGTGTATCCCAAAGTATAAGAGTGGTCTACACTCTAGATTAGTTAAAAGTTTTTAGACTTTTTGTTTCCCAAGGAAATAAAATAAATAAATCGCCCTAAACAGCTATTTGTCTACGGAAGAATAGACTAAAGGTAGTCCTGACTCTGTTTTCGTCAAACAAAAGAAAGGGACCAAATATGATTTGTCTTCTCCTCGATAGAAAGAAACGTCGTTTTTGGTGCTCATAATGAACGTGCTGGATGTATTACCTGGCGAATAGATCCCTAGCTGCCTTTCTAGCCACAGTTTCTTGTCGGCTGGCGGCGAGACACGATTTAGCGCGAACAATGGCCGCGCTGTCTTCGTCAACCACGCCGCTACGGATACACCTAAAAAAATTAAAAAATAAAGTCATAAACAATATAAATGATATTCAATTTGGATTTACTCAGGGGCCACGGGTCTCCCATACCAGTATTTAAACATGTGCCTGGGACATGTTTAGATGAAGTAAGTGAAGCCTCAATATTGTTGAATTATAAAGCACCTATACACAAAAATAAAGCACCTATACACAAAAATAAAAATCTATAAAAAAAAGTTTAAAAAAGGGGTATCAAAGGGTAATAATGGGGTAACTAGACGGAACATGATCCCCGTGGAAAGAAGAAGTGCTCGCTGCAGCCCCCATCCTACAAGCCCGACTGCTTACCTACACCAAACCTGCTCATAGTCTGAAGACTAATCGCAGATGAAAAGAAACCCAAAAAAAAGCTATGTTACCTTTAGATTGAGAATTACAAAATGTTTTTATTCGCTCAATGATATATATACAGACATAACTGAGAGTTACAAACTCTATATTGTTACAAAAGATAGCTAGGTATTTAGATGTAAACTACACTCACATACCTTGTAAACTCGAGAGTAAAAATATACACATCACTTATCATTACAGGGCGAGGGTGCCAAGGGCGTAGCGATTCCCGATAACACCCCTGGGGGTGAAATTGTGGGGTGTCTAAGGGTATGAAGGGTAGAATCTTACACTGAATGCTGCAACTCATCTCGAACTTTATCCCATCTCATCTTCCATACAGCAAAATCATTGACATTCATTGATAAACCCACAAAAATACAGATATTAAAAAAAATCTAACATTACTGAACAGAATGTACACTATTTCTAATTTAATATCACCCATATCCAGAGCGCTGGTATTTAATGTTTACAAACTGTTATGAAGAATTCAACACAATAACATTATTACCTCATTGCATAAGTGAGAAAACAGCATATTCTCAGAAACAATAGTGTTGTTGTGAAAAGTGATGTTTTTCTTTTGCCAGCGATTGAAGGTTAATTTTTCTGTCAAGTTTTTTCTTGATTGCAAAGAGTTTTTAATGTTTTTATAGATTATGTAATAGAGTTTACCCCTTAAGTGGAACTTTTAGGATAAGTACTAGGATGGTAATCTGAGCCTTTAGTACCTAATATGTTATGTACTTGAAGAGCAACACTGGAGATAGAATGTTAGGAATACAAACACAAAAAATTTTGTTTACCAAAAATCATACAACTTTTAGATTACTAATGGTCCCCGCACTAGGCCAAGACTGTATCGCGGAACACCAGATCACAAAATAACAGCGGAATCTTACCGTCGTAGCATTCTTCTAGCTTCAGGGTGTGCTTGCTCTGTGGCACAGATCAGCCAATCCAAGGCTTGCTTGAAATTAGATATTTTGTCAGCTTCCAATTCTGTAAGGAAATTCAACCATAAAAACCTATTATTTCTCATACAGTAGTGTATGGGGACAAGTCGTAAATTTAATATTTTTAATAGGTACATAGAATCTGTTTTGTTCTGGGTGAATGTTATGATACATACTCTTATACAACCTAAATTTAGCAGCATCCTTTCTTTTACATAGGTACTTAACAATTCTTAGCTATTCAGAGCAGCTATACAGCCAGCGTTACGCGTACAGCGATTAGTACTGATTTGGATCAGTTTAGATATCCATATAATCATTCCCAATGGTTTGTAGATAGCTCAACAGTTTCTTGTGTACTGTAAACTGTGTTAGTCCAAATTTTCTTAAGACTTACTAAATGATTATTCTTAGCTGTTTAGCTATTTTTGTTAGTATGTAACATGGTATTTTGCATTATAATAGTGACTATGGTAAGTATATAAAACTTGGCAAAACTACACAATTTTATTTGGCCATGAAGTGGCATTTTAGGTCTACAAAGTCCGATAAAAATAACTTACCTGTATTTTTGCAACAAGTCAAGCGGTTATTAGACTATGCAATCTCAAGTCAGACTTACTGATAGAGATGTAACGTGATGAGTTGAGTTATTTTGAACTCAAGTTATTTGAATTTACTCGCATCGAGGACTTGCATGCATATAAAGTCATACAAGTGAAAATCTAGCAACAATTTCTCTAACCACTTACGTTGCATACGGACCTAGTTGAGTCAACCCAATTGGCGGCTTGAGTCAAGGTTCAGTTTAACTAAAATAATTCGAGTTCGAAATAATTCAACTCATCACGTTACATCTCTATCAGTAAGTCTGACTTGAGATTGCACAATCTAATAAGCGCTTTAGCGAATTTCTAGATTACGTGGGCAAGGACTTACCACACTTTTCATCCAATAATTGTTTAGCAAGAACAACTTGTGACTCCGCACACCCGTCTTCAGCGAGCTGATTGCGAAGCCTCCTCAGGGATCCTTGAGGACCATCTGAAGCAAACAAAGTTCCAAAAAGAACACCATCATACTCTTGCGTACAGCAACACAAAACCTGATGGAATGGGCAACAACTTATTTTGCTAGGTGTTCAACATATTATACACATTGTTGTAATATAATTATATAATTATTTTATAAATTATGAAGAAAAGAACCAAGGACAAGGTGTACCTGCCCAACCTGCTAAAAATATTGATTAGCCCTTTACTTACCATGAATGTTCCAACGTTTCCGGCCTATTGGCATTTTATTATGGTCCTACACTGTACTATTTTATATAACTTTCTGACGAAATCAAAATAACGTTGTAATACTTGTAATAGTCCTATCAGAAAATATTTTTTGTTTTCATCTTTCGCGATTTCCATTCCACAAAACAACAAAATCAACAAAAAAAAAACAGCAGCTGCATATCTTCTTCTTCTTCTTCTTTTTCTGGCTGTTCGGTGGCTAGGGCTTCCACGAATTTGCCTGTCAGTGTTTATTGGTATTTACTAGTTTACTAATCTTCTAATACAGTATAATTTCTATGGTGAAATAAACTGGACAAGGCGCAAGTTTTATTTGCGCATGCTAGTGTCTTTCACTCGGAACACTATTACACTATATTACTAGAGAACACACGGTGTCGCTCGGCCTAGTTGGCCGAGTGCTTACAAGCGCCAACGTATGGACAGTACATTAGAAACTTGAGTGAGGATCTGGTTATTGTTAAAGCCCCAATACACGTTGGCCGAGCGAATGCCAACGCGAGCCAACGCGAGCGTAAGCAAGCGTAAGCAAATCGGAGTGCTACCATCCATATGTTTGGCAAGCCTACGCAAACTATTGCAAGCGGCCAACGTAGACGAGCAGGCCAACATGTTGACACGGTTGGCCGAGCGCCTTTGATTTGTGCATAAAAACCGACACGGCTCCGAAGTGAGGCGAGTGGCGGCGAGCGACCGCGAGCGACCGCAAGCGATGACAAGTCACTGCAAATGTTCTGTTCACACGTTGGCGCTTGTAAGCACTCGGCCAACTAAGGCGAGCGACACCGAGCCATGGCAAGGCAAGGCAAACATGCCGTCCACACGTTGGCGTTGGCCTTCACTCGTCGACGTTGGGCCAACATGTATAGCGGCATAAAGTGGCAACACTACGTGCTCTCTCGCTCTGCGTTTTATTTTTGCTCGTTTCAAGTCATCATCAGTCACACGTAAGATTTACAAATGTTTTTATGCATTATTTACCCTCAATTTAGCTTAGTATTTTTATAATTTGATACTAACACCAATTCACAATATAATTTTGATTAATATTTCAAGAAACATTAAAATAATCGGTTAGAATTCATTCGATTAATCGGTCGTAGTAGCCGAAACGAAACGCATCCCTCCCTATTAGAGTAAAATCTCAGAAAACAACTAAGACTTGGCAAAAGGACCTCGTATCCAGCCCAGCCAGGGCCAGAACAAAAAAAAATCTAAAATCTCTGCCAAACTGAGATAAGGCCCATTCGTGTATTTCTTGTTTTGTATTATTTCTCAGAAATACTCAGAATTTGTATACATTTATATAGGATTTAATCAATAAAGTTAGACTGCAATAATTGTGGCCGTATAGCGTGGGGATTTTACCTAAATGCTCGTATTGCTCGTGCTCTACAAATCAAGATGTTGACTCCGCGGTTCAAGCTATCACAGGACGAAAACCATGTTTACATCAGTGTGCATGCACCGTACACCAACGTTGGAGATACGGAGATCGATGTGGATGGCGAGAACTTCCTCTTTGTGTCTTCACCATACTTCCTTCGTCTGCGGTTACCTGGTAGAATCGTCGACAATGAGCGCTCAAAAGGTTCCTACATCTGTGACTCTGGAGAGTTTAACCTCACATTTGTAAAGGAGACTCCTGGTGAACAGTTTGAGAACCTTGATATGATCACTAGTTTGCTAGCACCTCGAGACATACCCGATTTAAACCCTAACTTAGTCGAAATGCTAGAAGAAGATGGCATAACTTTAGATAATGATAGCGAAATCTGCACAGAGGCTAAGTACACGTACGGATTCGCAAACAAAATATCAACAGAGTTCACTAATATTGGCACTGAGTTCCCTCAGATTTTTGAACTGAAAGCTCCTGAAACAATAGCTGTTGAAGAGCGTACTGAACTGCGAAAAAAACATGAAAACCACAAGTTCTCTTCAGACCATTATTTAGCGGATTTCTTCGATGATGAGCTATTGGAACCATATCTATCTTTATCACCACCATGGTTAAGTCCAGACTTCAACAAGGAAATTCAATTCACTGATGAAGAAGTAGGCATATTGAAAGAACTACCAAATAAGCACTATTTGCTCACTAAAACTGAATACAAAGAAGTTATGTTTGGATTGGTTGATATTCTGTATGGTTATTGTTATGATAAAAGGACTACACTAAATGAAAGTACGGTAGAATCAAGTTGGACAATTAACAAACTATCATCCACAATGAGTTGGTTTTGCACATTCAAAGACTTGAATGAAACTCTAACAACATGCTACAGAAGGGCTCTAATCTATCCCATATTTAGAAACTTTGAACTATGCCATAAAGTTAAAAGCGATTTGATTTCGTTACTAAAACGAGGCAAAAAATTTGTTGTTAAATGCATGATTGAAATCCACCAAATGTTTAACACGAGTAATGATGCTCGATACATTCTTAACCAGCTATACATCAAAGACTATTTAGTGTTCTTACAGAAATGTAGGAACGAAGAGATAGATGAGCTTTGCAATAACATAGTCAATATCGAAGTATCAAAGAAGGACCTATCCTTAGAGCTTGTGGAGTTAGAAGCGGCAGCCCAGATGGTGCAACAAGAAGAGACGGAGATAATGGAAAATGAAATGGCAGTTAAAATGGCTTCTATGAACCTGCTTCCCGGTTTGCGAAAGCATGCTTACATTGATGAGAGTGATGAGACTGATTCATCTTCTGATTCAAGTAGTGATTCTGATTCTTCTGAACTGGATTCTGATGATGACCCGTTGTGACTAGAAATCTCTGTACTGTCTGCCTTTAATTGACTGAGATGATAAATGGTGGGAAGACCATTAAAAATGTGATAGTAAGTGATTTTATCTATCTTTACTATAAGTAGGTAGGTTAGGTACTATGTATCTGTACTATTATCAATTTAAATGATTAATTCTAAGGTTGCTTTTATTCAGATTTCACCGTAGTTGTAGTTAAAATCAATCATAGTTATAAAATAGATATCTGTCCTGTTTCTAGGTATGAAAAGTAAATAAAACATTGTGTCTACGAAAATAGTTTCATTACTAACTAGGTCCATAGTCTGTTCTTTAAAACAGTATTTAATCATATTATTTAAAATAATTGATGTTCTTTTCTACATTAGAGTTTGATACAATGCAGAAAGTTAAAGTGATCATTTCCTCATTTCAATAGAAATTTCATGCCCTGACACGGGTTTTGTCGTGATATAGAATTCTTGAATCATCTGCGTGATGTCACTTTTGATGGAGTATTTCCGCAGGAAACTGGCTAGGACTGTCTTCATGCACATTACCGCGAAGTTCGCACCTGAAAATAAAAAAAAAAATCCCGAAAAAATTCTGGCTGGAATGTTGACTCGGCAAAACCGCGTACACGTAGGTACCTATCACCGTACTCGAACCGCGCCCTGTGTCTCTGACACTAATGCTGGCTACAGAATAGTACAGATAGGACGAATGCAAGCGATGGTTAGCGTGGGTCTTCGCCGATGGGAGCTGCACGCTTGCGCGCTTTCTCCCATCCATCGCATCATTCGCATCGGCTCATCCATCAACCACGCAGGACCGATCGGTGAACCTCCTCGCTAGCCTTCGCTTTCGTTCGGCCTATCTGTACCGATACTTGCGTACTGCGCAGATATTTCACGCAGTTCAAAAATCCTTTGATGACTAGCAGCTAGAACTACCTGCTCTCCTCTAGCAGCTATGGTAAAGTCGGTTCAACGGTGATCCTATAAGCCTCGGACGGCCTATTTTAAACTCTAGCTAACCTACAAACCTAACCTACAAAAACGGGTACCTACACAACCTTCTACTTTGCCTAAAGCTAGTTTGTTCTTATACACACGGCCACAGGTCAGATTATACAACCATAACTACGCTACATACTTACAATGCGGATAATCGTTGGAAAGCGAGCGCAATAGGCGTAGGCGCGCGCCGCGCTCGCAGCCCGTTCTATACAAACACTGTCGTCCTTCGCTCGATTCGCAACGTTCAACTTTTAATAAGTAGTTTAAAGTCCAAACAGTATAGGTGGACGTGTCTTCGACTGTACAAACCTATGCAGCTTCTCTTCCCTAAACTGAATGCAGCGAATCCTTTCATGTTAGTAGGCACCGAGCCGTCCAGCCATCGTTCTGGTCTGAAGTTATCTGCATCGGGTCCCCATGTCCAATGCCGTAGGAGTCCGGATATGAGGATGTAGCATTTACTGCCGGCTGGCAAGCTATAGCCTTCTGTAGGTAAAAGAGAGGGTAAAAAGTTCAAGTTCGTACATAATGTAGTTTCGTAGGTAGGTATATAATTTATAAGTTAAAAAACTAAAAAACCGACTTCAATTCGACTACCAGCTTCATCATCAGATGATGATGATGACAGTTCATTGGGAATGTTCTAGTCACTATAAACACCACATAAAAGTCACAGGAAAGCAAAATACGCAATTTGGTGCACGTGGTTGGTGTTGATTCTTTAGAGGAACAACTGGTGGGTTTTTTCTTTTCTCCAATTAAATGCGATTTGAATGTACAAACTGGGTTTATTGACAAATTTAGAAAAATGTAAAAATTTAGGTGTGCACCACAAAGGGTCCATCGTTGCTAGCAGTAAAATGGTAGGCGCTACGCCGCAACTTGGCATATTGCATCGTTGCTAGCAGTAAAATAGTAGGCGCTGCGCCGCGCCGGGCATATTTTTTTCAGTTATTTCTATTTATAACCCAAACTACTAGACCGATTTTGATGAAAATAAAATGGGACCAATCTGGAAGTATATCCTTTCAGATGAAAAAAGAATTTTTGAAATCGGTTCATAAATGACGGAGTTCTGAGGTAACAAACATTAAAAAAAAAAAAAAAAAAAAAACATACAACCGAATTGAGAACCTCCTCCTTTTTTGAAGTCGGTTAAAAACGACGAATCACGTAAGGCAGTGAACAAAAGCGATTTCTGAGTAGAAGTGCAAGATTGAGTCAATTTACATTTTCGTAAGTGATAATTAGCCGTTTCGAAGCACAATAGAGCTTTTTCGAACAAAATTGTGCTTGCGCATTTCAAACGACTATGCACAAATGACGAGTCCGCCGACCGTACTGCACCTACTCATTTCAATATCTTTATCGGAAATCCTTGTGATCACCGGCACGACGGGGTACAAACGCAATGTCTCTTTAATCACCGCCTCCAAGTACTTTAACTTCGGTAGGTCTTGTTTTTCCACATCTCGATCTGATCCCTCGAATACTTCCTGTAATCTACAAAAAGTATTTTATAAACTGTGATTCACAATTTTGCAATAAAAAAATTATTATACTTAGGTACCTAAACCTTTGTGCCTGCTTTTTTACTCGTATTGTGATTATTATGAAAAAACACTAAACGCATTAATCATGCAAAATAAGGCATCTTCGGATTGCATCCCAGTTCGGTTTCAGTTTTCAAAAAGAACAAAAACTTGAGAGGTGTCAAGGGACACCCGGATGGAACGAAGTTCTATAAGAGAGAGAGAGACAGACAGAGAAACATGCGACGCCGCACAGCTAGCAAAAAGTGTCGTGACAACTTTTCGTAAGAATTTTTTCCGTCTAGCCCCCTTTCACAACGCGCGATAAGGAACTTCGTTCCAAAAAAAGATACCTACTTAGGTATTCTGTATGAACGCAATAAAGTATTCAGTATTGAGTATTCACTCTTACATTTCCTAATGTGTAGAAAGGTACATAATGCTTATAACTTACTCATTCAAAATCCGTGCTTGAACTGCGCTATAGGTTCCGATACACGTCAATGTGTTAGAAAGAGTAATAGACATCGTGTCCGTGCCAGCTGCGATGAACGTGTTAAGTTCATCTAGTATGTCTTGATCGCTCAGTTCTCCATTTTCTTTTAACTCCAAGAGCATTTCTATAAATGGCTTGAAACGTTTTCCGGATGTCTCATCTGAATCAAATAAAATTATTCCTACATAATAGGTAGGCATACAGAAAAATATAATTATGTGAACCTAAGATGTTTTGCTGAGAAAGCACTTTAGTTTCTTGGAAAATAAAGTAAAGAGACGCACCAACTAATCGGTTTTTATTCGACTGAAATTCCGTTTTCTTCTTTGCCAAAATCTGTAACAATACAAAATTACAAGTTCCCCTGCTACCATGATTAAGTACATAATAAAAAAAATTAGGTATACTCTCTTACTGCTTGCGAAAGAAAGTTCATTTCATCTGCTAACATGTTCTGTTGTTTCTTGCTCCCAGTCAATTGAAATATTAGATCACTGTGTAGCCAGAATTTTACGACGCGCTCAAAAATGCTAACCAAAAAACATTGCAATGCTTTGGTAAACCTCTCCCTTGTGTGCCTGTCTTCTTCATCGGTGATAGTGCCCATTGAGGTAGCTGTAAAAAGAAAAGCCACAAAAGAAGAATACCATATTAAAATCGAAACCTTGTTTTCCACTTTTAAGTTTTACGGTATTAAGTTATAAGTACCTATCCCATTACTACTGGCTGGAAACACTTAGGAAAACTGCAATGAGGTTTTATAGGTAGGTAGGTACACGCACATTACCTAGCTTGCATGGTTTTGCTGTGGCAATTTTTTTCAGCAAACGGGTCTAAATGTGAGACTGAACATTCTTACCACAAACAATCTGCAAAATCGCCTCATTGATATAATGATTATGATGATCAAAGGGTCCTCTTCCAACTTCTGTAGCTATTGTTTCTAGCAATTGTCTTGTTTGATTGTTAATCTCATATAGGTACCCATCTAGAACTTGTTGGTTGAATGTGGGGTTTAGTAGCTTGCGATGGATCTTCCACTTAGGCACTGAAATGTAATAGACACTCTAAGTACTTACGTAACCTAACTTACCCACCTACTGTTTTATATTTCAAGAGAGACATAATGAATCCATTTCGGCCAAGGATCCATCTACATGGGGATGTGACTGTAACGAATCCCCCTAACGTAAGTGTAGCTAACCTGACCAATAAGTAAAAGCTACCTATTTCTCATTATATCAATCGTATAATAATCGTAATAACCTGCAGCAGTTAGGAGTCCTTCGCCCAAAAAAGGTTTGAAATAATCGTTGGTAACATCTTTCGTCAGATTGGAGTAAGCAAATAAATTCGCGTCGTCAGGACTTGCTATCACTGAAAAAAATTGATATAAATAGGTACATATACGTTTATGACTTTTGAAAATCTGAAAATAATATCAATTTAATAATTTAATACTTATTTACCTACTTATAAAAGTTATAGTTACTTTTGAAGTTTTATATAATCATTGCACCTATACCATTTCAAAATACCTCGATTTCAAATAATACATACTCAGGAATAATGATATTTAGTCCCTATTCCCTGCCTACATGTTGGGCCAGGACTTCAGAACTAGGACGATAAAAATTATTTTTAACCGACTTCAAAAAAGGAGGAGGTTCTCAATTCTGTTGTATTTTTTTTAATGTTTGTTACCGCAGAACTCCGTCATTTATGAACTTATTTCAAAAATTCTTTTTTTATCTGAAAGGATGTACTTCCAGGTTGGTCCCATTAAATTTTCATCAAACTCAGTTCAGTAGTTAGGCTTATAAATAGAAATAACTGGAAAAAATATGCCATCCACGTGCACGAAATTGCGTATTTTGCTTTCCTGTGACTTTTTAGTGGTGTTTATGGTCACCAGAACATTCCCAATGAACTGCCATCATCATCATCTGATGATGAACCCGGTAGTCGAATTGAAGTCGGTTTTTCTAGTTTTTTTTAAACTTATAAATTATTAACTTACCATAAATATTCCAAGTTCCTAATTTAATCGTCACATGCTCCTGTTTTCTCTCCAACATTATGTTTAATATGGTTGATATTAAATTGAAATAATCTGTAAGACAAATCCGTTCAATTTGCAAAAATAATAATAATCTGTTATTATTTTTATTTCAGTCAATATTTTGATAAGTGCGCTAATGCGGGAAAACGTTGGTTCGAAGGGTTTCAAGCTTAGGTATCTATCTATCATACGTTTGGTCGTCATTAGTCTTTTTTGACTTTACTCTTCAACGTCTCATCTAAGGCCTCCTACGCACTATGCGGTTAGCCGGAATGCGGCCAGCCGTGCGGCTGACCGCAATAACAAATTTGTACGAGAATGTAGTTTTCATTCGCACTACGACGCGGCTGCCGGCCGACCGCTCCGGTCGTTCGCGGCCAGCCGGACGGTCGCCATACACACTACGCGGATATGCTAGTTTGCGGCTAACCGCTTCCTACGGTTAGCCGCACGGCTGGCCGCATTCCGGCTATCCGCATAGTGCGTAGGAGGCCTAAGGTTAAAAAAACTAGAATTCCTCAATTTAGGTTTTTAAAAGCTTCAATTAAGTACCTACCTAACTAGATATAGTTAGATAGGTACCTTACCTACTTACTTTTAGCGGTGAGAAACATAAAAGAATGTCCAATAACAGGCAAAGCTCCTTCAAAATAAGGGGGCAATTTTCTCATTCGGTAACATTGATACACATGATACAACCAACCCAAAGCAAATACTAAAATTATTGATATCATTTTTGGTAGGCACTTATTATTGATTGTACATTTCTATGAGATTCTGATAATGTTAAAAGAATTCAAAATTTGATGGAATGGAACACTAGATTAAAAATAAAATTGTTCCATAATTTTATTGCTGTGTAGGTAGGTACACAGCGCACTTCGGAGGAAAAATAAATACTTACATACACTGCAAGTACGCGTTTTTATAGAACTTAATGACCCCGGTGGTTTCTATATTCTTCCTTGTGTGTATACTTATCTACCTACCGATCTACGTAAACTAAATTTTCTCCCATTTCTAGTACAATTTTACTGACTGTAGGTAGGCAGAGTGAGGTTAGGTTGGACACTGAATAGGTAGTAAAAATCTGACTATGTCATATATTTCGAACTCGGCAGGTTGGTATTTGTAGGTTAGAATTTTGTTGCGTATATTTTTTCCAAGAATTCATTAGGTGCATACATTGTGCATTGCTTACCTATATACAATGTACCTTGCATTGCCATATAATATACAGGTACTTACAGGTATTAACATATCTAATTCACAATAATTATAGTGCCATAGATGCTGACAGACACTGATGACAACTGCAGGATTGTTTGCCTCCCTCGTATATAACTTACAATAAAAGCGAATCCCATTTGGTCCGCGTAATCGGGTAAAAATAAGATGTAAGTACCTACCCAGGTAGGTACCTACAGTGATAATCGTAAGCTTTTCATACAAATACTCTTTGACCAAAGGTAGGTAGGTAGGTACCTTACCTACTTAGGCTTTACTAGACACCTTATAGGTAGGTAGGTACAATAAAGAAAAAGTATACCTACTTACCTATCTTTTAAATGATACCTAGGTACGTAGGTAATGTACAGGTACCTATAGGTACCTACTAATGCCTTTAGCTTAGCCCGTCGACTATATTGCACTGGTTAGTGTTTGCAACATTTTTTGATCAAATAATATGGCTAAGTATTTGCACGAGTTAACTTTTTTGCTCATGCTAAATTAAGTTATATTTCCAGAAGTTACAAGTTAGGTACGTAGGTACCGATCTAGATAACCTTCATGGCTACGTAAGAAAGAGGTAGTGTAGCGTGGATTTGTAATTACCTAAAGCGACCTCCAATTACCTTTACCATACCTACTAGGTAATTACTGGATCGAGTAAATAAATCTATAGTAAATCTTGTAGACCGGTAATTCGCCGCGAACTGAGATTTCATGCTGTTGTCGCATGGTCAATAAAATTACGTCAGTTTCTATTTTAATTATCACAAACGTTTTTAAAATAGTTGAGATACGCGTGATGATTGATTTCTGATAGAAAAAAAAATCAGCGTTAGCGAGATCCAAAAGAATTTTAATCATTTTCAAAGGACCACACCACACAGCTTACCTACTCAAAAAAAGTAGCATACTTACCAAGTATTTTTCCTTTTTAACCCCCGACGCAAAAACGACGGGGTGTTGTAAGTTTGACGTGTCTGTGTGTCTGTCTGAGGCAACGTAGCTCCTGAACGGATGAACCAATTTTGATTGTTTGGAAGGTGAATTAGTCGCTACTTACTTGTACTTGTACTTGTAGGGCGGACCATTTTCCGCAACTAGGCCGCAAGCGGGCCCTTTTTGCGTGATGGGTGGCGGCCGTTATTCCAGCCACCCGATGTCCTCCAGGAAGGCCAGCAGCTCGCTCACGCCGGTGCAGGCTTCCTGAGGGGTCCCCGGAGAACCGAGGTGATGTGCCCTTTGAGACGCCACGCTGCTGCACTCCAGGAGCACGTGCGCTGCCGTCTCGTCTGCTGTCAAGCACCCCCTGCACAGGGGGCTGTCTGTAACACCTAAAGTAAACAGGTGTTTGTTTAGGGAGCAGTGACCCGTGACAATGCCGATGACCCTTCGGAGTTTATCGCGTGTCAAGTTTACCAGTTTCCGGGAGTATCTCGGGTTAAGCTCCGGGAAAGCTTCCTTTGACTGTCTGCAATCCTGTATATTTACCCAGTATTTTTGGTGTAGTTGAAATGTTTCTTTACGAATCCATGCTCGAACTTGGCTGAAGGGTAGTGGGATCATGGGCTCTGGTCCTGCTGGTTGCATTTCCGAACCCCGCCTAGCCATTGAATCAGCCTCGTCGTTGCCTCTGGATTCGCTGTGTCCCTTAATCCATTGGAGAGTGACTTTATTTGACTTACAAACCTCTTCCAGCAGATGGTGACACTGAATTGTTAAGCCTGAGTTGTGTTCGTACCTGTTCAATGCTTGTAGAACTGCTGCGCTGTCTGAGAGGATCCTGATGCTGTAATCAGTTACCTGTCTTCTCAGCACTGCCAGGGCCGCCTGGATTATACCCACACATTCCGCTTGGAAAATGGAGTTATGTGCACCAAGGGCTGTTGTATTGCGAATGTTAAGGTCTTCCGAGAACGTGCCCGCTCCGGTACCTGTCTTTGTTTTTGAGCCGTCGGTGTATATCCTTACTTCGTTAATTAGTCGCTAGTGTTCTTAGCTATGTTTGATGAAAACCGGTCCAAGATTCGGGGGTTTTTTAAATGTTTAATTTAATTACTTGTTGCCACGAGGGTTGGGGGATCCCTCCTTTTTAGAAAACCATTTAAGTACCATTTTTATTTGTCTATGGTACCTACTAAGCATAAAATTCATGTTTATGCATATTTTGCTTATATTTTGTAATAACACGCAAAACATTATTTACAATATATATTAAAAACAGATAACAAATGAACCTGTGACATGTAGGTACTCTTAGCTAAAACCAAGCTAAGACTATACTTAAATAAATGCGATTAGATTCAAATTGGCAATTTTAATTTGCTTTCCGGAAGTATTCCTTGCTCTCTTTCGGGTTAGGCTTGATAGTGCTAGAGTTCGTTTCGGGGTTCCAGTTAGCAGGGCACACTGAAAATAGAAAAAAAAAAGTAAATAAGTATTCGTAAATATTTCACAAAGGTATTTTAATTGTGATAGCGTTAAGCGTAGTTACATTTGTCTTAACTAGGTTAGTACAGTACCCACAACTGATCTTTATCCCTCCGAAGTTAGGTGCAACAACGATTTATGCGGAAAAATTAGCTTACCGCTTATCAATAAATCAGAGGGACAAAGATCCGTTGTGACTACTGCTACCTATGCATAGAATTAAATCGCAAGAAATTCAATAAGAAATAATCATTGGATCTACATTCATTATGCGAACTGCCAAGGAATGGAACTCGTTGCCGTCTTCTGTCTTTCCTGAGAAATATAATCTGGGTCTTTTCAAGGCAAGAGTGAATAGGTGTCTTCTAGACTGTCCTGCTCCATCGTCGGCCACATCGTCACTTACCATCAGGTGAGATTGTGGCCAAAGGACATTTTATATTATATTAAAAAAAATAGCAGGGCTTTTTATTAGAGCTTGTCCAGGGAAGTACTACCACCTATTTCTGCCGCCAAAAAGTGATGCTTGCATTGCTGTGTTCCAGTTTGTTGCCGGTGTAGTTACAGGCAAATGAGCTTTAGTACCTTTATGGTAACTTATATTATGATGGAAACCATGCAATGTCTTACTCTGCACATTCTCAGTGGATATATTCAGTGTAGCAATGCATTGTTATAGGCTGAAGTTGGTTAGCATTTCCTTGTTTCATTAATTAATGTTATTATAATTAAATTCACTACATGCATAATGAATATTACCTTCTCCGTGTTTATCAGCAAATTGGAACGCTTTCACCAGCCTTAGGGTTTCTTCAACAGATCTGCCGACGGGAAGGTCGTTTATGGACATGTGTCTGAGGATTCCATTCCTGTCGATGATGAAAAGCCCTGCAAAGTTCAGATATTATGGGCAAAGAGTATATCGTCGCCGTAGAGCGAAAAGTCACTAACTCGCTTTTTGGCCTTTTGAGATACGGGGCTTTAAAGTTTTACAAAAGAAAAAAAATCATAACTTCTTTTTAGTATAAGATATTTCATATTTTAAAGTCTCATTTCTTAGAAAAAGTATGAAAGATTATGTTAAAATTACAAAAATAAATAATGGGTTCATTTTTGTCAGAGATTATGATGAAAAACTAAATTAGTTATTTTTTCCCCTAAAATATTTTACCACAGTTTTAGTTATTGAGTTGTAAAATGGAGATGGTGAGTTTTCGCCCACATTTTGGAAGATAATAACTTCATTTAGTTAGAATGAAACTATGGTTTTGGAGGTTGAAAAGGTGTTTCAATAAAATACCTAACTACTATTTTTTGATTTCAGTTAATTTTATTAGATTATGAAGACGAACAAATGAATATTTAAAAAACAGTATCAATATCTCTAAGTTTTATATAAAAAAAACATACCTTCCATACAAAAACAGACCAAAATAAGCACCACACTCACTTCTGACATGATCTTCAGAAAAAGCTAGTGTTAAATGACATTTTAAGCAAATCAAAAGGCTAATCAAATGTTTAATTTTAATAAAATTCTGGACTTATGCTACGTCTTCACCTTGCTCTGTTACATCTGGTTCCAATAGCCCATCGACCACGTCTTTGCTGGTAGGTAGAGACTTATACCAGGTATGCAGTTCTTGGGGAATGGTCCCTTTATGGTAAAGACCAATAAGATCTTTTTTTGCCTCTGAAATCAGAAAAGGAGTGGAGTGGGCCATCGGGATATTGATTGTTTTTGATTGAGCTATCAATTCGCTTTTTCTTCCTTCACTTTCTTCCGTTTCCTGCCCTTCTTCTGGTTCTGTTTCGAGGAACCACATTTTCGTGTTTTTGAGGCACGTCGAGTTCGGAGTACAGCCCTTCATGAGTGTGGTGGAGCTTGGCTGTGCCAGGGGATCGCTTTTTGAAACTGGGGCGTTTGATTTTCGGCCACATAATCTTCTTTCCGTCATTGTCCTTGCTTGTGTTTTTGACGAACTTTTCATTTGTAGCTTTTACATCAGGCATTTTCATCGTGGCTTGATTCCTTGACTACATAAAGAGGCATTCCCGGTGTCTCTTCGATCGAGCGCGACGCATGATTGACTTCCAATCAATCATCTAGTAGACCCTTGTATGTCTTTGCTGTTATTCGGTGGCGCTATACATCGAATCCATGTGTGTGTGGCTGCTCTCTGGGTGTTTCTGCTCTAATACATCCAGATGTGAATCGGGTCTTTGAATTGGTTGAGCCAGGAGTGCTGTTGTGTATTGATTTCGGTTTTGCCCTGCACAGGTGTTGCCCTGCACTGTAAATGGTTGTTTCTTTTACAGTCGGTGGCGCCTGTCTGATCCACCGGTTTGTTGCATTTACTATTTCAACACTGCCTCTTTTGCCATTTGCATGGTTCCGGATTGTGCAGTGTGCATCACTGGGAGGCTTTGCTGTGTGAATTGTGTGGTTCTGAACATTAAACTTTCTTGTGTAGTGGGGGATTCCAACACCACAAATAGGTGTGGGTGACTTTGGCGGCTTGTGCCGCATTCTTTCGCGCAACATTGTGTTGGAATCCTTTACTACACCAGAAAGTTAATGTCCAGAACTGCACGGGTGTGTGGCAAGGCCTCCTAGTGATGCTTGCTGTGTAGCCTGGAACGAGGTAAATGGCGGGAGAGGTGTTGAAATTAATGGCAGGTGCAATAAACTGGTGGATCAGTCGGGTGCCACCGATTATAGAAGAAATAACTATTTGTGATGACGCTTGTGCAGGGCAAAATCGAAGGCAATTTGTAACAGCATTTTTGGTTCACCTGATTCAAAGACTTGATTTGTATGTGTTTGTATTCGAGCGGAAGTGCCTGGAGAGTGGCCACGCGCACATGGAGGTTGATTCGATGCACGGCGCTGTTGAAGAGTGGCAAAGACATGCACCTGTTTACTCGGTGATTGATTGGATTGATGCATCGTGCTCGATCGAGGAGACACCGGGAGTCAGTGCCTCCTTATGTAGTCAAGGAATTGAGCTGCGATGAGCTAGGTGCTTGATGTGGGAGCTATGAATGAGGTATTCGTCAGGGGCACAAGCAGGGGTGGGGACGGAGAGCGGATTGTGTGGCTGAGGGTCGAATGCCTTGGATTTGAAAAGCAATTTCCTGGTATAGTTGGGTTCCGCTGCGCTCATGAAGAGCCGTACCCGAATTCGACGTGTTTCGAAAACACGAATGTGCGGTTCCTCGAACTAGAACGGGAGGGAGAGTGGGGCAAGGGGAGGGGCAGGAAGCGGAAGGGGGTAAAAAAGAAGGCGAAATGATGGCTCAATTAAAAACGTTTAATGTCCCGGAGACCTGTTCCACTCCTCTTCCGATTTCAGAGGCAAGGAAAGGGATCTTATTGGTCTTTGCCGTAAAGGGATTATTCCCCAGAAACTGCATGCCTGGTATGGGTGTCTACCTACCAGCAAGGACGTGGTCGATGGGCTATTGGAGCCAGATGTTGCAGAGCAGGGTGAAGATGCATAGGTTTGGATTATACAAAGTTATTATACAATCGCCGCGATGTCATTAATTGCTCGGGCGGCAAAACTCAAGGAATAAAACTAACTAAATGGCGCGCAAAAATCACTATGTATTAATAGATGTACAGAGGTGTTAGTTAAATAATCATCAAATAATTATAGCGACAGCTCGAAACAAAGTTTTGTATTCCTATTAATAGGAAAGAACTAATTAAATAATATTAATGATTTATCGCTCAGTGTTTCTGTAGTGCAAGCTATTTCAAAGTCGATCCAGTAGTTACTAAGTGGACTTAGTTATTTTTCGCTTGCACGTATTGTGTCAAACCATTGATTCTAAGACTAATCAAGTTACTTTAGTTATTTTGAGAATAGATAAGGATTAGCTATGGGCTATTTTTTAAAAGGGGGAAAAGTAAATAATTGAATTAGGTAATTTTCGACTTACTAGTAAGGCTCTAAATATAGAATTAACGATTTTTCGCACGTTCTAAAACCAAAACTATGATACCTAAGGCCATGATTATAAGACTAAAATTTGCAGAAAAAAATTGTTATCTTGATGGCATTTATAACTAAATTTGGCTATTTTGCGACTTAGTGACTTTTCGCTCTACGGCGACGATATAGTAAGGGTCAATTCACACAAGGTAGTGAAAAATTGATTATTTATGTAAAATTAGATTTTAAATTTTGATTTCATTTCTTAAAGGGTTTCTTCATGAAACAGTTGAGCAATCTACAAACAGTTGCAAACAATTTATAGATATTCTCAGTAGATATAAATAGGTACCTCTAAGAGCGAAGCCTTCATCCAAAAGTACATCATAGTCTTGAGAAATTGTTTTCTTATAGTCAGCCAATAACGGAATATCTAGTTTGCCCAAACCACCATCCTAAAACAAAAATGCACATTTAAAACTATCCTATAAAAACTATTTTTTAAATAGAAAGTACCGGAATAAGCATGGTTCCCAATGTCTTGTATGTTTTGGTTATGTTACCTCCGCAGCACTTTTTATTTTAATACCTTTTAACAGTTGCATTAGCTAACAGTCCACGTCCATTGAGAACATGCTTAGTATGGCATTGCACCTGTGACACAAATTATAATTCCAAGACAGATTACACTCTTGCTCGGTTATTTAAGACAGAATGTCATTCAAAGTCAAATTATGGTCCTACCTTTCTAGGGGTGTTGGTCCATGCAAGATGACTGAACTGTGAATCTGTGGATACTCCGATCACTTGACAGTCGATGCTGGCAAAGTCCTTGGCTTTATCGCTGAATGCTATCAGCTCAGTTGGGCAGACAAATGTGCTGGTAATAAAAAAAAATTAGGATCAACTTCAGTATCAATATTTTGTTTCATCAAAAAAATATTATTAGACAGGCAACAGTTCTTCAGATGAAAGATGTACACTTTAGTGAAAAAAGACAAAAAGTGCTTTTAAGTCTAATTGTAATTTAAATATTATAGTTTTGGCTGCCATTAGGCTCAGGCCACACAAGATCATTTTGTTTTGGAAATCTATAGATGCCCCCTGTTCATTCCTATAGCTGTAATGAATTTGTAATTACAATAGACAGAGATAGAGCTAATGAAGCAAAAGTACTTACAAATCCAGTGGATAGAAGAACAACACAACATATTTTCCACTAAAATCTGAGAGTTTCAGCTGATTGAACTCTCCATTTACTACAGCTACAGCACTGAAGTCTGGAGCTGGCTTCTGTACTTTGGGAACAAATACTGCACTGCCTAAAAAGAAAATATTTATGGAGAATATGAATGTTCGCAATTCGAGTTCGAGAATACTCTAATATCCTAGTGAGCTATGATTATAAGTTTGTAGAGGTTATGTAACCTCCTTGGTGGATAGAAGTTAGATAGATCGACTTACTGGTGGAAAAATTAGCGTTCTTCACTGCCGAAAAGGCAGGAATCACCTGAAAATGAAGACCGGAACTTAGAATTACATTGGTTTGTATTACCTACTACTTCCTGGTGAAAATAAACTTACCCGTCGGGTCAATTGTTTCATGAACAAAGACATAGTTATTATATGTGGATAACTAACGAAAAGAAGCTGTTTTCGATCAATATAAATTCTCCGTGTTTTCTTTTCGATTTTGAGAAGAACAAACAACGACAGATCGACTCAATCAACCACTTCACGAATTGAAACTAAAGTTCAATGAACTTTTGACGTTGACAGATTTAATATGTCTAATTTTGACGTTTGTAATTTTCTGTCAAAAGTGACCAATCCAGTCAGTATCTGTCTGTCCAATCAAAGCAAAGCGCGCAGCGCCTAAAAACTTTTAGCGGGAGTTTGAATTTGAATAAAAACTTGTAAACATTTTCCAATTTTTACTTTCCACATCAGCATTTAAAAATTTCATAATGAAAAATTCGACTATAATGTAGGTATTAAAAATTAATAAATCATTTTTGCAGTAGAGACCGGGATTTTTCACTGAAGAGTAACGATCTGCAAAAAAAAATCTATTAGGTACTTATCAGCAAGGAGGAACTTTTGAATTAATAATTTGAAATCGGGTTTGAAAGAAAATATAGATGGACTACGTGAAAAAAGACTTGAGTAAGAAAGAAGCCCCACAGACTGCTTCACCTCCTGGTCTTGCCCAGAATGCGCCAACACCGGAAAGATCTTTATGACGACGCCACGGGAAATGCTATTGACGTGCCCCGTTTCTGGACAAGCAAGACTGATAGAAGAGAGTGTAGGACGAAAACATGTCACACCACCACCTAGTGTAGTATAAGGGTAGGACCAACACGTTAAATGTACTGCAGGCCTAGGGCTGCGGCGTGCGCGAGCACCGCCTCGGCCGCCTGCCTCGTCTCGAGGTGCGAGCGCGCCGCGTCGCGCCACGCCACCGCCGCGCCGCTCGACGCGCCCTCTAGCGAGCTCACGTAGCGTAACGCGTTTGCTATGTTGCCGCGCTCTATCCAGAACCTACGAAACAGAACCAGTGGAAGAGTAAATTACTACCTACCTACGGACATCCGTTAGTCATAGGCATAACCATACGAGTACATCGCTGCTGGTGTTTCCAGCAGCGATGTGCTTATTCTGTCACACGTTTTACAAAATGGATAATATTGTAATGTAATTGTAATAAAAACCTTGCTCTCTGCAGTAGATCAAACGTATCTAAATCTTTGGAAGGCTCTTTTGGCGGCTTATCTATTTCGTCTTGAGGTATCCCAGATATCTGAAACCAGAAACACAAATAAATCCAGCAGGGGTATTCCAATCTCAGTTGAACTGCAAAGTTTTAAATCATGGTCAGTTCATACTACATACTATACTACATACTATAGTCACAGAATAACTAGTTATTCTGTGAATAACTAGTTATTAAATAGTGACATTATGATGTCATTTAATTTGTTTTCGAAATAAACCTATGTCTATGTCTATGTCTTTTCGCGCATATTTTGCTGTCAAGTGTCTAAAAAGAATGATCACGTGGTACAAAATTGTACCACGTGACCTGAAGAAATTACACTGGGCAGTGAAATATAACTTGACAGCAAAAGATTGGAATACGGGGGCAGAAGCTATAAAGATCTAAGTACTGACTACAATCACCAAATCGTCTTTGATCTAATTTGGTTTATCAGTGCAGTGTTTTTTCCAGCGACCCCGTCTTCCGAACCTAACGTCGTGGGTTCAAATCCGGTGCAGCTATGGATTTTCTACTCGGAATATTATGTGCGCAATGCCAGTGCTTATAGTACAAAACCTGATATTACTCAAATAAAATTGTATTTTCATCACAATTTGGACCTATCTTTGCAATTTTTTTAATGCAGCAAAGTATAAGTAATCTTGTATCGAACGACCGAAATCTAATGATGAAGGAGTGTCAAATGACATAAATTTTTTTCAAAACTCAAATCGGCTTATTTTCTAAATAAAACTGTATTCAAAAGCCAGTTTATCTGGAAATCCTAGCCTTAAACGGTGAACAAAAACATCGTGAGTAACCCCGCGGCTTAGTCAGCTCCGCACGTGACCTTGTATTTCCTGTGGATTGTGGAGACTAGGCTGAGAGGATGGTACAGGTTCTGCAAGCCTACTCCATCTAAATCATGTCCCAGGCACTGCAGCGTCCTAATAGGGGCGGTAAAACTATTTTTAAGAACCTAATACCGTATCATCACACTAATATTACGAGTATAAATGTCAAAGTTTATTTATTATTTATTTATTTTATTTTAAAATTTCACACAAATAGGTAGTGCTAGGAGGACTTAATGCTAAGAGCATTGTCTGCCAGTCTTCCTGGGCGTGCAAAAAGATGGTGTGGCGTGTTTAAAGTTTAGATGTTTGTGTTTCAATCACGCTGTAACTACTGGTCCGATTTGGATGAAACTTGAAATACATACAGTTCATAGCCTGGATTAACACATAGGCTACTTTTTATCCCGGAAAATCAACGGGATCAAACGGGACGCAGATGAAGTCGCGGGCAAAAGCTAGTACCTTCATAAAGAGCAAAATAGACTGCAGCCAGGAGAGGAAGTATATCGGCAGTGGCGCCCCCTCTTGTTCCACAAGCGCTACTTTCAAAGCTGTCTTCTCCATCTGTCGATACGTAAAACTTCTACGCTTTTAGTAACATCTAACTAAACTCTCCTTTACATCTTGACAGGCGTCACAGCTCAGTCGGTAATAGCTATGCCTTCCATGCTGTGGGTCGTGGGTTCGATCCCCACCAAGAATAAACATTTGTGTGTGGCAAACATAGATGTTTATTCTATGACTGGGTGTTACTATGTATAATAAATATGTATGTACAAAAAAAATTGTATAAGTATTATATCAGCATCTAGTTCCCATATTACAAGCTTTGCTTAGTTTGGGACTAGAGAGCGTCGTGTGAAAATGTCCATGAATATTTATTTATTTACATATTTTTAGTGTGAAATATTTCATTCAAGACAGATTTCCGTAAAGTGCTCGTCACAAAATGAGTGATTTAAAAAAAAACCTGTACACCTCCCTTTTAAGTCATGACAAGAAAACTATAAGTAGGTACAGTCAGTCGGCTACACATCAACCTATCCACTGTTTGAACTTTGAACTATTATACGTCTAAAAGTTCGGATAAGCGCCTCTAGCGGGAGATTTGTGAACGATTTTGCTCCATACAAAAACCGCAAGTTTGTCGATTCTCGCTTTTCGGAGATCAACATAATAAAACTCATACTACGGACTCACCACATGATATTTCTCGCGAAGTACACTTTCTGGCACTAGCCCCTGCGCCCGGACTGACTCTGGTATCGCCTTTAGCACTGTTAGGACTAACTTATCACCGTCACCTATACCACAGATAATATAATGTGATAAGTGTTTTTCAACCGCAAATGCTATTCGAGTTCTGTCATTTGTAGAAGCAACATAGCACATTTATTTTAGAAAAACTCTTTATTGTACCTACACCGTAAGGAAACTTCATATTAGACACAAAGTTCTTATATTAAAGCAAAGTACAATGGGCGGCCTTATCGCTATGAGCGATCTCTTACAGGCTAATTATTTTAATTGTTTTTCTTGGTGTTATTTTGAAGGGAAAATCAACCATTTTGCCTTCAAAACAAATGAAAGCCGACTTGACGAATGACTGATGAAAGATGGAACTAATCCAACGATATTTTATACAATGGACTATGCATTGGCGCTCTGAAAATGGAACGATACGATTGTGCTCAGACGGGCGCGTGAGCACATTTCTTAGTTATACATTAACACTCAGGGCTTGAGTGCCAATGTACAACAAACATACTGCTGACAAGCGCCAAAACATGACATTTCCAAAGTGCCAAAATTCTGGCGTTTTTCGTAACGAAATGCTGATTCAATTGTATTGTATTTCAATGGACTAACCAGAAGCCTTCTCGATAGCTCTAAGTTCCTTATCCACGTTGACATAAGGGTCTCCTTTCTTAGTCGCCGCTAAAAGCGAAGCACCAGCTGTCCACAGCTCTTGAGATCTACGCGTCTCTCTTTCCGCTTTCAGTCGCGCTGGAAAACATTCACTATAACCCAACGACTCAATTCGAAACTGCCCGAATATAGGTATATATCAGGAGTCTTATTCTCACTTCGGCAGAGATTTTACTCTAATAGAAAAGACGTCAAAATGACATCGAAAACTAGTTTAACCAGTGGATGAGACAAGTTTTTGAGAGCACTGACATTGCGCACATCAATTTTTCGAGTAGAAAAATCACATTGGTGCACGAACAGATTTGAACCCACGACCTTAGTATCGGTAGTCCACCGGTGCTCTCTGAGTATCGGTAGACAGTTCATGTATACAGGGTGTAATAAAACCATTTTCCAAAATCTACCATTCAGTTTGTCCTGGACGAGTTTCAGTTTCATAGACATTTCGTAAAGCTGTTTTTTCATAAGTTTCTTCTCGGATGCTACTTTCTCATTGACCAGTTTGTTCAGTTTTTCTGTTGCCTGAAAATATTTACAATCAGATATCTAAGTGTTTACACGGAACGACTTTTGTCAGAGACAAATGCGTGTTAAAATGCATTACGAACCGCGACACTCAAGATTTAATAGCTACCAATACCAATGTTTTTTTCGAATAATATGTTTTATTCATTTGTTAATAAATGCTCTTTTATTAATTTTCCTTTTTTTAACCCCTGATGCAAAAAGACGGGGTGTTATAAGTTTAACTTGTCTGTGTCTGTCTGAAGCATCGTAGCTCCCAAACGAATGAACCGATTTTGATTTTGTTTAAAAGGTGAATTGGTCGGGAGTGTTCTTAGCTATGTTTAATGAAAATCGGTCCAAGATGGCCGCCACCACAAAATGGCGGATTACATGGCGATTGCAATTGAAAGGTTCAAACAAAACAAAATCAAAATCGGTTCATCCGTTTGGGAGCTACGATGCCACACAACACAACACACACCCACACACACACACATACACACAAACACACGTCAAAGTTATTACACCCTGTCGTTTTTGCGTCGGGGGTTAAATACCCAAAAAGTGGGTTCTACGCAGATAATTCAGAGGGACATACTAAATACCTCTTTTTCCTTCTGTTGCAACCTAATAACAAGTGTCTCCTGACTTTTCTCCAGTTGCTTCTTCAGGGCATCTCGAAGACGGCACGTGTTAGCCGCCGCTTGATCATCAGCCTGCAAGTACATAGATAGATAGATAGGTAAATTATTTATTTAGTTCACAATCACAGGTAGGTACAGCACAAAACAAACCATACATACCTTTACATATACATATAGGTAAGTACATACCTCTTTGTGAAAGAGCTCGTCCAGGGAAGTATTACCACCTATTCCTGTCGCCGTACAGTGATGCTCGCATTGCTGTGTTCCACTTGGAAGAGTATGGGTGCTGGTGCTATTACAGGCACATAAGACTTAACCTTAATGTCTCAGACTGATGGACGCAGAGCAATACCTTACTAGGCACTTTCTCACAAGACGTGTTTTGTCACTTTATCTTATAAAAAGTGATGCACTGCTGTGTTCCGTATTAAAGTGATGGACGTTAGATAGTGCTTTGAGGTAATGTAGATATTATAGGCAGAGGTAACCGCTCAACATCGGAGGGTTTTTTACCCGACTACGGCGAAGTAAAAGGAGGGTTATGAGCTGTATTGTTTTGTTAAGATAGGTGGCATTTACAGATGAGATTACTTTCTTGTTTTATACATTTTAGAGCGTGTTTTTTCAGTAGTCGCGATTTAGATTTTGAATACTTTTTTTGCTTGTTTTACTCTTGTCTCATAAAAGAACAGTAAGGACACAGCTCAGTCGGTATTAGCTCTGCCTTCCGTGCTGTGGGTCGTGGGTTCGATCCCCACTGAGAACAAACATTTGTGTGTAGCAAACATAGATGTTTGTTCTATGCCTGGGTGTTATTGCAAGTACCTAATATTTACAAAAAAAGTATATAAGTATTCTATCAGAATCTAGTTCCCATGTTACAAGCATTGCTTAGTTTGGTACTAGAGGGCGTTGTGTGAAATGTCCATGAATATTTATTTATTTATTTATAGTAGTACCTATAGAGATATAAATAAGTAAATAAATAAATAAATATAAATAAGTAAATAAATAAATATTCATGGACTTTACACACAACGCCCTCTAATCCCAAACTAAGCAAAGCTTGTAATATGGGAACTAGATGGCTGATAGAATACTTAAATACTTTTTTTTTGTAAATACATTACTTATACTTATTACATAGTAACACCCAGACATAGAACAAACATCTATGTTTGGCACACACAAATGTTTGTTCTCAGTGGGGATCGAACCCACGACCCACAGCACGGAAGGCAGAGCCGTTACCGACTGAACTGTGACGCCTGTCAAAAGTTAAACGGGTATTTATCGCGTAACTTATTTTTATCACAGGTTTGTTATTTCTCAGACGTTTCTAATAGGAAAATGAGACAAACTCACTCGTTTACGGAATTCTCTGTCCAGTTCTGCTTTCTTACGTCTGTAGGACGCATTTATTTCAGCATCCCTTGCTCGTTTCTCTTTATCCCCCTGAGGTAGTGCTGAAAATCAATGCGTAGGGTCACCATTGTGGCGAGCGATGTCTCCTTACATAGATAGCTACAGGATGTTATAAAACTTTAAAATCAAATCAAATGAGTTTATTTGCGACCATGTTGACAGAAAAGAAAAATAATAAAAGATAATATTTTAAATAAGGAGTTTAAATAACTCATCATCATCATCGCCTTTAGGGTTTTAAATAACTCATCATCATCGCCCATAGTACCTACCTCCTCCTAAGCGTTTTATTACCAATTTTGGTATTTTCAATATATATTATTTTTAAGTGATGTAAGTACAAAGAGTATTCTATCTAGGTATATATCTTTATCATTTACTTATAATCGTTCAGCTGTTTAAATTATTGCTCTCTCTCTCACTTACATAACAGGTTCCTAATTTCAAACAGAGACAGAACTAGATTTTAATCACCTATAGGTACAACTATTCAGCGTTTATATACCTTTCCCGATTAATCAGATTTAGAATTTTACTTCAAAGTTCCTTAATATTTAATTTTGTAAGACAATATTACCATAGATAATTATAAACTATGGTAATATTACTAAGGACTAAATAATATGTAATACTACGTAATTTAAGGACGATAGATGAAAAAAAAAATCGACTGACTTTCTATTCCACGGTTCACTCGTTCGGTCATTGAAGCAACTCCTTCACTCAATTCAGCTTTTAATTTATCTACCTGTCAAAAATATTTAGACAACCATAGATTATTGAGATACTATTCGACCACTTATGTATACGAATGTTATTATGTAAGTATAATACCATGTATCTACTTGCAACTCTTTTTGGGGTTGCCTATTTATTTTATTGCAATCTTAGCTTTGCCAGACTATAGTATCTCAACTATCAAGATATCTGTGTGGGATAGTGTGTGGCAAACATAGATGTTTGTTCTATGTCTGGGTGTTATTATGTATTATAATGTAATAACAAAAAAAATATAAGTATTCTATCAGCAATCTAGTTCCCATAGTACAGTTGGCTACACATAAACCTATCAACGGTTCGAACTTTGAACTATTATAATTTGAATTTCGCAACATTCAAATTATAATAGTTCAAAGTTCAAACAGTGGATAGGTTGATGTATAGCCGACTGTACAAGATTTGGCTTAGTTAGGGACTAGAGGGCGTTGTGTATAATCTCTAAGTCTATTTATTTATCTACTCACGTATCTGAGTGTATGGTAGAGTAATAAATCAGCATCACCAGCCACGTGTGGTTTAGCACTCTCGTATTTAAGGCCAGCAAACATCGTCTGGTTTTCATCTGTATACTTGCTTACTACTTCTTCCACCTGCAAAATAGAGTTGTTAAGGCGAGGGGTACCTAATGTCAAACAACATCATCATTCCCCTGTCCTTATCCCACGCTAGGGTGGGGTCGGCACAACATGTCTTCTTCTTCCACTCACTCCTATCATTCGTCAACTCTGAATCTACTCCTCTCACATTCATGTCATCTTTCACGCAATCCAACCACTTCTTCTTCGGTCTTCCTCTACGCACGCACATTTCAATATTTTTGAAGATAATTAACTCACTGAATGTAATTGCAAAATCGCAAAGCTTCACGATCTAGAGAATAACAATGCAAAGGCTCAGAAAAAATATTATGCTGATCCAAACAAGTTTTCTAACCAGAAAATTTATACCAATCTGATCAACTTTGGTACCATATTTTCTGATTAGTAAATGTATGCCAGCACTAGACTGAAATAATTCGCTGAATTACTGGATTGAAATTTTTTTGCATCTAAAAAACATTGATATCTGTTAACACGTCCTTAATGAATGCCTAAATCGTCATATCTGGAAACCAAAGATTTTTAAACTATAGAAAATCATTGGTGGACTTCCACAAACTGCTATGATGATGAAGTTTCTCAGAGCAAGGTCGTGGGTTCGAATTTGGTCGTGTAACAATTGATTTTTCTTTTTGGAAAAAATATATGCGCAACGTCAGTGCTCTCAAACGGTGATGATACTAAGAGATTTCAGAGGAATTCTACCGTGCCTGAGGATAAAGTTGTGATACATTTATATACTACATATTAGTACCTTCTGCCACTGAGTATCCAAAGCTAGCGATTTATCATTCTCCCACATATAAAGCATTAAGATAGTTTTGATCTTGTCTTGGTAATCATTGAGAAGACCTCTGGTGGTTTCAATGGCTTCTTTAGATGCCTTCACTCCACAGTCCAGATAACGTGTCAGCTCACCTATAAGATACTTCGACTGTGTTGAGTTGTTACAGTTCGGAAGGCCAAGCGTATGACGGACGATTCCAAGACTGGGTAGTGCAAAGATCATGTCCATACGGACCGGTTGTCTATGGATACGGACTGATTTCTGTTACGGACTGTTCTTTCTGGGAATCTTAAGGAATGTCTATAGTAGTGTATAATTGGGTTTTCTGGATCAAATAAGATCCAGAAAATCCCAATTATACACTATTCGATCTATTCATCTATTCATTTTCATCTATTTGAAAACTTAGTACGAAGCATATTCAAATAGATCATCGATTCAAAAACTTGACAGTACATCTATTCATTATCGTCTATTCAAGAACTAAACAGGGCTTACTTGAATAGATTATCGTTTCAAAAACTGAAAAGTTATCTATTCATTTTCATCTATTTGAAAACTTAGTACGAAGCATATTTAAATAGATCATTGATTCAAAAACTTGACAGTACATCTATTCATTATCATCTATTCAAGAACTAAACAAGGCTTACTTGAATAGATTATCGTTTCAAAAACTGAAAAGTTATCTATTCATTTTCATCTATTTGAAAACTTAGTACGAAGCGTATTCAAATTGATCATCGTTTCAAAAACTTAAAAGCTCATCTATTCATTTTCGTTTATTCATAAACTTAACAGGTCCAACTTGAAAAGATTACTTATCTATTTAAAAAACTAACCAGTTCTGTTATTTATTTCCATCTTTTCAAAAAAACACAGGCATTGTGTTTTGGTCTTTAGTTTAGTAAGGTTAAAAAAAACTTAAGATATAACTTTTACTTCATTTTATTTCATAATAATAAAATACTTACTTAAATATAAGCTTAAAATACATTGACATTATTATCATCATACCATTTCTTTATTCAAATGACAAAATATAATAAAATGTTATGCAATACAACATAAAACTATAACTGTAACATTAGTAATCTGTAATTTAACATAAACATAAATTCATATTAATAATAAAATTTACATTAACTTACTCTTGATAAAACTACAATATGGCTTTATAATGACCCCATGGCATGGTTAGAATCTTATTAAAAATTTGACGTTTATCATCATTTGCGTTCAGTACTAGTTTGTTCACTTCTTGAGAATAGAGAGTATGGTGAATGGACTTAATCATATTCATTTTGCATTTTAAATCTTTGTTATGACATAATGAATCTTGATAATCGGAGAATGTAATTTTTTTAGTAACTGCCTTGGTCGCACCTTTAGCTTTATTAATATGATTGTCAAGACTTTTTAGGGAATAAAGTTTTGCTCTCAATCCTATAAATTCACAAAGAACGTTACCGCCAAGCTCATCTTTAAACAAACCCGGTATTTTAGAATTGATCAATGGTATATCATATGCATTATCAAAAGAATAATTACTTGTATCAAAATATTCAAGACTATTTTTCATATCTTCATAAAAATCATTAGTTTTTATTAAATAAAGAAGACTATCTGTGTCAGTATAACAAAGTTTTGCTTGTTTTCCATATTTATGTTTTATAAAATCATAGTGAAATTGATATAAATGGGTTTTAGCATACTCCAAAACAGAAAACCCGACATAAATAGGCCGATCTAAAACAATTTTTTCTGGTTTTAATTGTATTGCTACAAGGTCATTTGTAAATATAGCCAGGCTTTTCAAATTTGGTTTTGCGATAAGTTTTTCAGCACCCAAATACTTATTAGTTTTATTTTTATTATCTTTCCAGCAAGATATCAGTTTAACGTCTACTTGTTTGCGTTTATTTTGAATCGTTTTACCAAATATAGCATTATTTAGTAATTTGAAAAAGTCTTTTTCGAAAGTGGATGTGGCCTTTTTCCGTAATTCAGTATTTAGTTCAATATATTTTCTTAAAAAGTCTTGCTGTCGAAAACATACAATTCGATGAATTTTTTTCAATCTTAGGCCTTGTTTTAGACATTCTTTTAAATGTACATAATGAATAACATAGTTATATTTATCGTATAAGTTCGCTATGAGTTTTGCTGTTCTACCACCCGGAGGCTGAAATTTTTCCGGAGCAAATGGCAAGTCACTATGTGCATCGTGTATATGTTCCGGATAAATTAAGTCAACTTCTAGAATATAACCGTATTCATCATCGATGGCACAACTTGAAATCTCAAAAGCATTAATTTCGTTTTCAGTCAGGAATTTGAATTCAGAGATTGGAAACTTTTTCATCATTGCATAACCATAAAGATTATTACAGTCAAGATATATTAAATACTCGGTATCCAAAGACTCATCATAATTCGGTAAATATTTGTTATTTGCAACAGCATGTCGAAGAGAACATTGTGCTAAACCACCACGTATACCTCTTTCCAATAACTGATATATTTCCAAATCTTGAATTAATTCTAGTTTAACTTTAGTATAAAGAAGCATAGCATCCCAACTTAAGCCAGGAGAGCTTACATAGTAAGCGGGATCAAGTTTATAGTATTTCAAACTAGTATTTCGAAATTTTTCAAAAACGTCACATAGTATTAATACATCCGTTTTCAAATACAAATCAGTAAATTCTCCAAGTGATTTAATATTAAATTCCAGCCATATATTTTGTGCTCTAAGATATTCTTCGTCTGTAATATGCGCTTGCTTCAAACTATTAAAAAAACATTCTTTTGATGGAAGATTTAACTCATCATATCTAGACCACGAATCCATGTAATCATAAGGATAAATTCCTTTCACTTTTATCAAATTCAACTGCTTTTCATTTTCAACTATCTCTGATAAATGAACGAACTCTTTTTTATCTAAGTTTTGACTTAAATTATCCAGACTTGTACTTAAAAATTGAAAGGAGTCTATAAACTTTATTTGCATTGAACTACTTTTATTTTTTCTATAGTTTGGGAGGTATTTTGTAATGCTGATATACTTTTCTTTTGTTTTTGGTATTATTTTTATATCACCTGGATGTTTTGATAGTTCTGTTATAAAAAGATGTGAGTCATAGCCCGACAAATTATGTATGATCACAGGTACAAATGAACAAATACGATAGTTTATATTACAAAAAGCGTGTGCAGGCCCTCTGAATTTTTTTGTTATATGATCGTGGTCTTTAACTTTGTCATTTAATAATAACCGCTGACAAATATGACAAACAGTTGCTACTTTATATTCGTTCTCTTCATCAATAGTCAATGGTGTCATAGGCTTTATATCATCCAGTATTTTATATACGTCTTCGACATCTTTTATTAAATGCTTTATAAAATATTGAACACACTTAGGACCTCTGTAAGTCCTATATTTGTTTAAGGATTGATCGTGTGCGCAACATATATAATAAGCAAAACTAGACGGTTCGTGAACTTTATATTTTAGTGTATTTGTATTACTTGTTTCTTTATGATTTATTAAAAGGCTTTCAAAATCAGCGTACACTACGAAATTTATTTTTTGTTGTCGTTCATAATGCTCAAATTGCAAGATGTTGTTGTCAGGTAATACAGTTAAAACCTTCGAACAATTATGAGACTCAAATTTTTGATTGCTGGTAAAAAATTGAAGGCACTGCTCGCATAAATATGATTTACCTTGATGTCGAGTAATTTGTCTTCGTACTAGTTTATATAAATTTTTAATCAAACAATAATGTCGCTTACTTGACTTTTCGAAATATAATAAGTTGATATGATTATCTTTTCGAATACTTGAAGCATACAATGGTCCAGTTACACTGTATGTATCGTCTAAACCATATACATTAACACTTATATTTGGATTCATTTTTTCAAATAATTTAATATCATTTGGCGCTAGAGGAAAGTTTAGACCTTGTGTTTTAAGAACTTCTGAATAATGAGGATATGAGTTTACTCGATTTACATTTACTTTGCTAGGATATAAACAAGCAACAATACTCCACAAAAAGCAATAGTCGTCATTCGTTTTTATGTTTATACAACTTTTCGTATTTTTTATACAAGATGGTAAGTCAATGAATGATCCACCTCGCAATGGACAGTATTTATTAATATTGATCTCTAAATGACTAATCGTTTCAAAAGACCAACCTGATTCACAATGTTCAAATTCAATCATTTTCCTTTTTAAATTTTCAATCACTTCTAAATAAAGTTCAGATAGATCAGTATTATTATAAACTGTATAATATTTTAGGTTAAATGATTTTAACTGCCTTGACAAATATTCGTTTTTAGGTAGTATAAATAGAGCAAACAATTCAAAATTCACCTTTATGCAAGTATGTTTCTTAAGAGATAATTCAATTAGTTTAATTACGTCATTTTCGTGTTCATATAAAAATGCCTCAGGAGTGCAATACTCAGATTCTGGGTATGGATTTACTCGATATGATCTAATTCTATTTTTAAAAGCGGTACCTATGATATCTATATTTTTAAACTCAGATTTCATTAAACAATTCGATTTATGAATATTAGTTCGTATATGGCATTTATAACGTGATTTAACTACTTGAACGTTGCATTCATTACATAAAATCATTTTACTGCTATTTTCGTTATTATTTATTCTGTTATTCAATATTTCATCTTTCAATATTTCAATATCAGATTCAGTATAACAACACGGTGCGGTTGAATTAGCTGAAAACAAAAACAAATAGTATGAATAATTACTAATCTTTTAATCTGAGGAGTGTTGATTCTTATTCATTGATGTTTTCGATACATTGGATCTTAGAATCTATTTAAAGGTAATAAGTAAGTTACCTAATTGGTTACCTATCTGCGCGTTTTAAATTCATCACGTATCACTTCTACATAATTTGCTAAACGACTTCAGCTATTTGTGGTGTCCACGAGTTTTCAACGCTATGACAGCTCGGCGCTGTCTATTCATTCAAGACGATTTAAAAAGTAATGTAGGTATATTTAATTAATAATGAACTGATTGTATCACGCATCGTGCACGCAACTTCACTAAGTATTCTTAATCATGAGTTATTTCAGAAATTAAGAATAGTTAGTGAAGTTCGTAGGACAAGTTTTGAACTCATCGCGCACCTCTTTCACATAATTAGCTAAATGCCCCCAACTCTTTGCTGTATTTTCGGTACGTGTTTTTAAGGCGATGATGGCTTGGCGCCATCTGTTCATTGGCGAAATCGATTCGATTTCGCTGCATTCATAAACTTTGAGTTCTACGTATAAGGCCCCCTTTTTCTCAGGATGAAACTGTTTAGCGTAGCCGTTCGCCACGCGGCGTGTAATATAGCAGGCAAGTTTAGGGGGTTCTTTACCAACGGTCGTGGAGGCGTCATCATCGTCGCTATCATTTCCGAACAGATCTTTCATTGTTGGTTTCATTGGTCTGAAATATAAAACAATCATTGAAATGCTGTAATCGATAGTAAGTATGTAAAAGATTTATTAATTGATGATTATATAGCCTTTTAAAATCAAAATTAAAATTCAATCTACTTATTTAAATCGATGAGTGATGCAACAAATAGAATAATTGTACTGTGAATACTAAATTATAATTATTGAGTTGATACTTGATGACTGATTTTTTAGTATCTATTTAGGGTATTTACCTGCAGGTTGATGATGAAGGCTTCGATTTTTTAATAGCTGGAGCTGATAATTTGTGTTTTCTTTTTGGTATTACTTCGCCATCATCTTCGCTTTCTTCCGTATGTGAATCGGTATGCTTAGATCTGAAATTTAAAAGTAAACATTTTAATAAATACACGGCGTTTTTGTATAAAAAAACAAATATTGAAACAGTACGCGTAATCGATAGATAATTAACTCTTTGAAACTATTATGTATAAACTTACTATTCATACCTACTTATTTATTTATGTATGAGATGATTGATGCAAGAAATTAAATAATCTCGCTGTGAATAGTAAATTATCGGATGGCCACGATACTTGATTACTGAGTTTTCACTATTTACCTAAGTATTCATGGTATTACCTGTTGATTAACTGCGAAGGCTTCAGCTTCTTTGCAGTAGCTGGAGCAGCGGATTTTATTTTTTTCTTTGGCACTTCTATTATTTCGCCCTCTTCCTCGCTTTCGTCCGTTGGAGTATAAGCATGTTTAGATCTGAAATTGAAAAAAAAATATTTTAATAAATACAAAGGAACGATGAACTAGTTTGTGTGAGACAATTAATTACCAAGCACACTACATAATAATTTTCATCAAAAGGGCTTAGATAGATAACTACCTATGAAAAAATGTACTGCTGAATACCTACTTAACTACTGATCTTTTCACAAAAACTTAATGCACTGAATGATGAAAATACCTTGATGTTGATGGTTCTTCTAATTTTTTTTTCTTAATAACTGGCTTGGTTTTCTTTTTCTTTTCAATTATTTCTCCTTCTTCTACTCCCGACCCTTCGTCCGATGGAAAAACTTGATCCGCGATTTTAGACCTGAAATGAAAAACATAATATTTAAAACATAATAATATTGAAATTTAAATACTCATATGTTAATTCATACTGAGTTCGTGTATGGTATAAATAATACATACATTGAATTCAAATGAATTTTATAAAACTATTTATTTGAATCCATCAAACGAGTTATAAAATTATTCAGAATACTTCTCTTATTTTTGTTTGTATTTTGTAAAACTTTAAATTCCTATAAAACTAGTATTTATAAGTAGGTAAGTTTTAATTAATTATTATCTATTCACCTAAATTCCCCCATAGGTAATTTTAAAACTTAACACATGAGGACAAGTGTGCGTATGTTTAACTATTCTGCCGATTATGTATCTGAATACTGATCTATTCAAGCGAATATATTTATTATTTGAATAATGAACTTTTATACTCACATTTCTCGTGGCTTTGTAACTAACACTTCAGTAATCACAACACTAAAATCCACTTGTTTCTGGCTGGACAACAAAAGTCTAAATGGTGACGCTCCTGCTTTCCAAGATCAATTTATGCTTTTTTATTTTACTAGTGTGCAAACTATCTGTACACATTTCATTTGTGTTAAAAACCTATGTCAGCAAAAACTGATTTATTGATTGATTGCAGCGAATGTAAGAGCAAATCAAAGTAACTTGAACCTTAATCATTATATGCGAAATTACATTCACAATGAAGATGGTAGGCAAGTTATAAGTTTGTAGGTGTTATACAAATATACCGATGAAGTAGAGCCATCCTCCTATTTAGAGAACTATTTAGAGAGATTTACAGGAATGCAGCAATGATTTGTATCATGGTATCTACCTACTTTAATATTTATGTCCAAAACCTGTGATATGTTAGCTATGTAGGTAGGTTTTTAAAAGTAAATTATAATTTATGATAATTTGTATCAATATTATTATAAGTACTAGATGTGCTGGATTTTATAAAATACGAACTAAAATTACTTAAAAAATATCTTTTCGTAATGATGATGATGACGACTTATAAATTAAAATCATAACCTTTCTTTATTATTAAAGTCGGATATAAAGATCGCAAGTAAGATGCACACCGGCACAAAGAATGTCGCCGACTTCCTTGTAGGGAAAGTGATTCGGGTTGCAATTCGCTAGAAGCTTCACATTAGTTTGAAGACATATTTTATCCAACTAACTATAATAACAAAAGAAGGTTATTATAATGCTACGAGGATAATCTAATGGCATGTGATGAAAATGAGTTGATTTCATGATTTAGGGGTTCAAAAAAACTATTTTTTATCAAACTGTTCCAACTATATTTATCTGTTTTAATCACCAACGAATGCAGTGCTTGAAAATACTTTTTCTAATAGGTATCTACTACTTAATGTACAGGGTGTACAAAATTACTCACTCCATGCAGGCAATTAAAATAATCTTGTCTTCTACATCATTCAATTTATTATTATGTACTTACTTGTACCTAGTTAAAAATGAATACCTACTCACTACGATATAGAATAAGCCTACTTCATTTCTGTTTTTAATTTCTTATCTTAAATTGATATTTCTTAAATTAAACAAACATTTTTTATTCGAGTCTTTTAATATCAATTGTGTAATATTACATTACTAATTATTATATAAGTGGTGTACAATACAAAATATTCTATCTCTTTAGGTATCTACACTATGAATATAATGTTTAGTAAAATACAGGGTGTTAAAGACCAACCTCAAAAATGGACTAAGAAGGACTAGGCTCCGATTTAATTTTTATATGTAGGTATGCTTTTGACACCCTGTATATTATAAAATTCAAGCACCTAGTATTAATCTTAACTATAACACGCGCATATTTTATTTATATGATATGTTGCTATCAACTACACTTACTTTTTTAATCATTTTGTCAATTAATCGTTCTGCATCGCGCAGAACTTCATCATAACTGTCTTTCACTACGTATTGCGCACTTATATTTGTTTTTTTGGTTTCACAGAAATCCGTACCTGCTGTATCTTCAATGCTTATTTTTATTAAATGACGCGCTTTTCCTTCTTCCGTACGAAAAACATATGATGTACATGCAGTACTGCTACAAGTGGAGGGCTTAAAAATAGGTTTTTTAAAAGACAATCTTGACTTTTTCTTCTTGTTTTCAACAATATCTTTATTTGATGTACTAGCCTCTAAATCTTTTATTATTTGTTCCGCTTGTATTTCTTTTTGAAGTTTTTGGATCTCAGTTTCGTATACGGCATCCATATTTTGCGCGTAATAAAATGGGTTGGTGATTGGGTTATCGTCATCATCATCAAAGGTATTATTCATTTTCTGTAAAAAAAAAAAAATATAGAGACAGCATGTAATTAGATCAAAGTTCGGTGTTTCCCAACTTTAAATAAAAATACTTATAAACTTACCTCAACCACTAGGGAAACGTGTGCACTTTGATAAACTCGAAATCCGAATGCAATATCGATGCATTTTTGTTATCAGTACATTAAGATCGTGTCTGCTATACTTCATAGTTTCTCGCTGTTTCAGAAATGTGTTCTGTATATTCGGGAAACTACATCAATCCATTGTAAATATGTCTATATAATTAGTGCATATTATAATTTTTGAATCATTTAATCATAGATTGCCTCACAATGCAGTTCATAAAACAGCCGGTTACGTTAAAACTCGATAACGTTACCATTGATTCTAAAAAACGCATCCCTCGTCATGGTAAACTTTTACCAAACACGATACGCTGCATAATTTGTGGTCCATCAAACTGTGGAAAAACTAATTTGATGATCGGTCTACTTCTACACGAAAACGGATTACATTTTCAACATGTGTACGTGTATTCTAAAACTCTTTACCAACCAAAGTACATATTTTTAGAGCAAGTTTTAAAAAAGGTTCCTTCTTTAAAGTTTTTTAAGTATCATACAAATGATGATGTTTTAAGTCCAGAGACAGCAAAATGTAACTCCATAATTATATTTGACGATGTTGCCTGTGAAAATCAAAATAATATACGTAGTTATTTTGCAATGGGTAGACATAAAAACATAGATTGTTTTTATTTAAATCAAACTTATAGTAAAATACCTAAGCAACTGGTTAGAGACAATGCAAATTTAATAGTCCTTTTTAAACAAGATGATATAAATATGAAACATATTTATAATGAGCATGTTAACACCGATCTAACATGGCAAGAATTTCGAAGTATGTGTTCAAATATTTGGAAAGAGCCCTATAGTTATTTAGTGATAAATAAAGATTGTGAAAAAAATAAGGGTTGCTATAGAAAAAACTTTGACACATTCGTTGTTTTTGAATAGAAGACATATTAGTCAGGGCACTGCATCAATAAATATCAGTTTATTAAGTATATAATAATAACACAGTAGCCGCTAATATTAAACGCAGTTGAGCAACACTCCGTTGAAGACTGGAACGTGTTATAATTAATCATTGTTAAAAATTTAAACATTTATTAATACAAAAAGAAATGGAAAAAAAATTGAAAAGTCAAATTGCGAAAGCTACAGAAAGTGTTAAAAGAAAAGTTGAACGGATGCGAGATAATGAAATTAAGAATAACATTGTCTTAGAATCTGTTTTCAAACCAATCACCAATTCTCTAAATCAAATGGTTGATGTTACAAAACATTCGAAAGAAAATGAAGGTAAGATCGAAAGATCAAGTCCATTAGATATAAATAAAACTTCAAAAAAGCGAGAATCCGATACTGAGCTAGATGAGTTTACGACATGGAATTCGGATAATTCAAGAGAGTATTATGATAATTCTGAACATTCTGAAGATGACAATGGAGATGAAAGAAATAATGAATCATTCAAAACAGTTAAATCTGCCTTAAGTGAACCAAGTTTTGATGTGTCTTCATGGTCTAAGTCTTCCGAAGCTCTAGTTAATGTTCCTTTTGGTGTAAGAAATGATCGAGGTAAACTCATGATGGGATCAGCACATGTAGCTGTATCTGGCGAATATATACAAGTTGGGCCAGATAAATTTAAAAAAACAATCGGCATAAATGAGCTGCTATTCAAAAAAGAGCCCGACTTATCTACAATAACTAACGAAGATATGGAAAATTATAAGTTGATGTTACTAGAAACGAATGTTCATCGAAGAGATTATGATCCACATAAACCAATCAGAAGTAATAGGGGTCAAAAATACATGAATATTATAAAACCGCTGTTCAAAATGCGTAAGGTATCAGCAAGTACTACTGACAGTAGTAATTCTAACTTATATAAAGGTCAAGGGTTGCCTACATTGAAAAAATGGAAGAAACATGTCGATTACGTTTACTGGGATGATCCTAACGAGTTAATTGATAGGTTAAAACTATTGATAGCTTCTCGGGAAGCTGGTAACACAGGGCTAGATAACGAAATAATATCTGTTATAGAAGAGTTGCGGGAGAACGGTATTATAACATAATAAATAAGATGATACCTTATTCTTAGTTTCATTTGATCTTAATCCTCAACGTTGATTAGTTCATAGAATAAAAGTATGGATAAATTTGGTCATTTTATTCACAAACGATCTCGTTTACCAGAATTCTTCGAAGTCCTTGACAAAGCATTGTTGAAAGGTGAAATTGATTTGCAATCAAAAAGATTGACGGGTGTTACAAGCCCTCTAGACGCCAACGACGCCGTCAATAAAGAATACGTTGATAAGCAGTGTGAATCATTTGCAAGCAAGGAAGAACTTAATGATATAATTAATACAATTAAATCTGACTTCGAAAAACATATTCAACAGTTTAGTGAAAATTTTTATGCAAAGGATAAGGATAAGAACATTTGATATACATTCATAAATGAGTAAATTACAAGTAGTTAATGAAATTCATAAAACAGCACGTAGAAATTTTGTTCGACGATCTGTTGTATTGAAAGGAATCGATGATTTATGGCAAGCAGACCTAATTGATTACCAAAATTATAAAAGTTATAACAATGGCTTTAAGTATATTTTAGTAGTATTAGACTGCTTTTCAAAGTATGCTTGGGCTATTCCATTAAAAACAAAATGTAAATCTGAAGTAACAAATGCTTTTAATAATATTCTTGCCAAAGCTCATAGAAAACCTGTTAACTTACAAACGGATAAGGGTACAGAGTTTTATAATGATGATTTTAAAAAAATTATGATCTCCAATGAAATTAATCATTACTCTACATATTCCATAAAAAAGGCTTCTATAGTAGAGCGACTTATCAAAACTATAAAAAGCAAACTACACAAATGTTTTAGTTTAAATGGTAGTTACAAGTGGATTGGAGAAACTTTACAAAGCGTTATTACAAACTACAATAATACAATACATCGGACAACAAAATATAAACCAAAGGAAATAAACCAGTTAAATAAAGCAATAGTAATGTCTAATATAAAAAAGTCTCAAACTAAAAATTATAATAGTAGTAAGAAAAGTAAATTTTCTGTTGGTGATTATGTACGTATAAGCAAGTATAAAGGTAGTTTCGGAAAAGGGTATACCCCAAACTGGTCCACTGAATTGTTTTTAGTTAATAAAGTAATTTATTCAGTACCTTTTACCTATGAAATTGAGGATTTGCACAAACAACCGATATTAGGAACCTTTTATGAACAAGAACTGCAGAAAACAAACTATCCTAATGTTTATCTTATTGAAAAAGTGATAAGAAAAAAAGGTAAAAAACTTTTTGTCAAATGGTTAGGGCTCCCCAGTAGTGAAAATAGCTGGATTGAAAAACATGCAATATTAAGCTCCTGAATAATAAAGTGTATAAAATATAATAATGCTTACAAGTGTAACCAGGTCATTAATAACTTAGCTATGCGAGGTGGTGGACTAGTTAACACTTTAATAAATAATTTACCTTTTGAACTACATTTACCCGGTTATAATTATTGTGGACCTGGAACACGATTAGAAAAACGATTACTGAGAGGTGATCAAGGAATTAATCAGTTGGATAATGCTTGTATGGAACACGACATTGCATATAATTCGAATAGTTTAGAGGATCGACACCAAGCCGACTTAAAATTGTTAAACATGGCAAAACAACGGTTAAAATCCAAAAATGCAGGAAAAGGAGAAAAATTAGCTTCATGGCTAGTGAGTAAAGTAATGAAAACCAAACTAAAACATGGTGCCGGAACAAAATCATTTAAATCGATTGTGTCTACAGTACGCACTCACTTAAAGAAATTGAAACCTAAAACTAATTCTAAAGCTATACAAATAGCATATTCTGCTGCGAAAAAGCTCATTAAAAAAAATAAAAAAAGAGTTTGTTTACCTCGCATTATACCATTACCGAAAACAGGTGGTATACTTCCACTGATACCAATATTTGCTGGACTTTCTGCACTCGGTGCATTAGCAGGAGGAGCGGCAGGTATTGCTAAAGCCGTTAATGATCATAAATCAGCAACCAAAAATCTAGAAGAAGCTCAAAGACATAATCGAGCGATGGAATCTATTGCATTAGGCAAAGGCTTATACATGAAACCTTACAAGAAAGGAAATAGTATATTTGTAAAAAACTCAAAAAACTAATGAAACGGTTACCCAACCGTGCTCTAACTAATATAGACTTACTCAAATATGCTTCTAAAAACATACCTTATTTTAGAGGTGTTTTTATGAGAGATACATTGCCAAAAAAAACAAAAGACGTTGAGTGTGCTATTATTAATTTAGACAGTTCAAAGAATGGAGGGACACATTGGGTAGCCTTTGTAAAATATTTTGATTATTACGAGTATTTCGATAGCTTTGGAAATTTGAAGCCACCATTAGAAATATTAAAATATTTGAAAACTAATGATATAACATATAACTATTGTAATTACCAAAGTTTTAAGAGGGCTATCGCAGTTTGGCCGCGCTCGAATTCCGGTTTCTGAGCCGCCAAACTAAAAAAAAATGCCCACGCACAAATTGAAGCCGCTTTCCGCTCGAGTTTGTACATTAACTAACTAGTCTTGGTACTTGGAAGTTAGGTAAGTAAAGCCATTAAAATTATAAAAATTTTCAATGTACCTAAAGATTTATAATAGTTTAGATGGCTGTTTCTATTTAGGGTGTTTCTATGTATTATAAGTATGTATTTACAAAAAAAAAGTATATAAATATTCTATCAGATCTAGTTCCCATATCACAAGCTTTGCTTAGTTTGGGACTAGAGGGCGTTGTGTGTAAAGCCCAAGAATATTCATATTTATTTATTTTATTAGATAGAATTTCTATCTAAACTTTTACAAATCTGTACTTACATTGATTTATTTTTTGATAAATTCTTTGAAGGAGTTGAAGTATGTCTGTCGGTTTGTCGTTTGAGCACAGTTGACGCTGAAACCGCCGAACAGATTTTGATGAATCGTATCATGGTGATAGCTTATAGCACCGATCAACATTAGGTACATTGCACACATTAGGTAATTATGTCAAAATCAACTTCAAACGGCCGAGTTATTCGTCAACTCGCGAGCGTGAAACTCGTGATTTGGCACTTTCCAATTAAACCTATTTTTTTTGTCGTCAACTCGCGCGCACAATATTATAAAGTAGTCTTATTTTAAAAACGGATTTCTTTCAAAATCGATATCTGAGGGCCCCTCTCAGCCATTATGTGTTACTATGTATTATAAGTATGTATTTACAAAAAAAAAGGTATATAAGTATTCTATCAGCATCTAGTTACCATATTACAAGCTTTGCTTAGTTTGGGACTAGAGGCGTCGTGTGAAATGTCCATAAATATTTATTTATTTATTATCAAGAATCTAATCTCAAATTAGAAAAAATCATAGCCGCCATTTTTAACTTTTTTTGTTTATGGACCGATTGCTTTCAAATCGATATCTGAGGATCCCCCTTAGCCATTATCAGGAATATTATGTAAAATTAGAAAAAGCATGGCCGCCATTTTTAACTTTTTTGTTTATGGACCGATTGCTTTCAAAATCGATATCTGAGGGTCACCCTCAGCCATTATCAAGATTCTAATGTGAAATTTGAAAAATCATGACCACCATTTTTAACTTTTTTGTTTATGGACCGATTGCTTTCAAAATCGATATCTGAGGGTCACCCTCAGCCATTATCAAGATTCTAATGTCAAATTTGAAAAATCATGACCACCATTTTAAAGTTTTTTGTTTATGGACCGATTGCTTTCAACATCGATATCTGAGGGTCACTCTTAGCCATTATCAAGAATCTAATGTCAAATTTGAAAAATCATGACCAACATTTTTAACTTTTTTGTTAATGAACCGATTGCTTTAAAATCGATATCTGAGGGTCACCCTCAGCCATTATCAAGAATCTAACGTCAAGTTTGATGAAAAATCATGGCTGCCATTTTTAATTTTTTTTGTTTACAGACCGATTGCTTTCAAAATCGATATCTGAGGGTCACCCTCAAAAATCTTAAATGAATGCCGTTTGAAGTTAATTTTGACAGCTGTCATCAAAAATGTAGATTTTAGTTGTCTCTGTCATTTAGTGATGAAACGAGCAGTCTAGGATAAGTAGTTTCCAAGATATGACCGTTTGAAGTTGAATTTGACAGCTGACATCAAAAATGTAGATTTTAGTTGTCTCTGTCATTTAGTGATGAAACGAGTAGTCTAGGATAAGTAGTTTCCAAGATATGACCGTTTGAAGTTGAATTTGACAGCTGACATCAAAAATGTAGATTTTAGTTGTCTGTGTCATTTAGTGATGAAACGAGTAGTCTAGGATAAGTAGTTTCCAAGATATGACCGTTTGAAGTTGAATTTGACAGCTGACATCAAAAATGTAGATTTTAGTTGTCTCTGTCATTTAGTGATGAAACGAGTAGTCTAGGATAAGTAGTTTCCAAGATATGACCCTTTGAAGTTTAATTTGACAGCTGTCATCAAAAATGTAGATTTTAGTTGTCTGTGTCATTTAGTGATGAAACGAGTAGTCTAGGATAAGTAGTTTCCAAGATATGACCGTTTGAAGTTGAATTTGACAGCTGACATCAAAAATGTAGATTTTAGTTGTCTGTGTCATTTAGTGATGAAACGAGTAGTCTAGGATAAGTAGTTTCCAAGATATGACCGTTTGAAGTTGAATTTGACAGCTGACATCAAAAATGTAGATTTTAGTTGTCTCTGTCATTTAGTGATGAAACGAGTAGTGTAGGATAAGTAGTTTCCAAGATATGACCGTTTGAAGTTGAATTTGACAGCTGACATCAAAAATGTAGATTTTAGTTGTCTCTGTCATTTAGTGATGAAACGAGTAGTCTAGGATAAGTAGTTTCCAAGATATGACCGTTTGAAGTTGAATTTGACAGCTGACATCAAAAATGTAGATTTTAGTTGTCTCTGTCATTTAGTGATGAAACGAGTAGTCTAGGATAAGTAGTTTCCAAGATATGACCCTTTGAAGTTTAATTTGACAGCTGTCATCAAAAATGTAGATTTTAGTTGTCTGTGTCATTTAGTGATGAAACGAGTAGTCTAGGATAAGTAGTTTCCAAGATATGACCGTTTGAAGTTGAATTTGACAGCTGACATCAAAAATGTAGATTTTAGTTGTCTGTGTCATTTAGTGATGAAACGAGTAGTCTAGGATAAGTAGTTTCCAAGATATGACCGTTTGAAGTTGAATTTGACAGCTGACATCAAAAATGTAGATTTTAGTTGTCTCTGTCATTTAGTAATATAATAACAGAAAAGTTAAAAATGGCGGCCATGATTTTTCAAATTTGACATTAGATTCTTGGTAATGGTTGAAAGGGACCTTCAGATATCGATTTTGAAAGCAATCGGTCCATAAACAGGAAAGTTAAAAATGGCGGCTATGATTTTTCATAAATAGGTACAAATAAAAATATATACATTGACATTTTTACACGGCACCCTTTAGACGACTCATAGAACAAACGTCTATGATGCCACACAAAAAATAATTATGTTTGTTTTTGGTGAGGATCGAACCCACGACCCACGGCACGGAAGGGAGAGCTAGTACCGACTGAGCTGTGAGGCCTATCAAAATATCTTTTCATTTTAGCTCATCATCATTAATTTCTATTCTATTCAAGTACACGTTCTTCATTGCACTGCAGATTGTACTGTTTGGCACAGTACGCACAACGGATCTTCATCCCTCTGAAGTTAGGTGTAACAATCGATTTTGTATGTACTACACAAACATCCAAACATCTAAACTTTTGCATCCCATCCCACTAATATTATAAATGGTAAGATAAGATTTTAATTGTCCCCAATAGGTATGTACAGGTGTTAATGATTGTCATGAATAAAAAAGTTACTAACATCAAAACTAGGTAGTCAGTCACACTCCACGTGTACACGCCCGGTTATGCTCGATCTTTTTGGCGCGGAGAAAATCGACACAGGTCCGCCTTCCACGAGCGCTGGCGCGCGTCTGAATTCGAGCGGCCAACGCATCGCATTTTATGCAGTTGTAAATTACGTTTATTCAAATTAATATAATAAATTATGTAAATAAAAAGTATACAATTTTATTGATTATGAACTAACGTTTATTTTGGTATAATTTTTACCTAATAATAATAATGTAGTATGGAGAAATTAACGGCTAATTCTGAACGTTTTTAGAAATTTTATGGTTTTGAATTGATTTTTTTTTGTACATATCCCATACTTATTTCTAAATTCCGGGGCCGCTACGGTCAATGGCAGTATATAAGAGATATTTGTTGATATTTTTCATTTCGTTTGCTTTGCAGAGTAGTTCAATCCAGGAGCTTGAAAAAGTGTCTGCGCGAGTTTTATTAAAAACTTGTTTCGGAATTTTGGCTTTATTTAAATATATAAGGAAAAATTGCAAAAAGCGAGGCCGCTACGGTCAATGCGAATAACTATTCTACACCATACAATAAATCGAAATTATCTAAGAGTTTCAGTTTCAGAGATCTAGAACGTCAAAAATGGGCATTTTCACGGTTTGACCGTAATACGCGCCTTAATACGTTCAATTGTGGACACCTTTGTCTGAAATTTCTTCATGAATTTTGGGAAAAAACTTTATATGGAAATACAGCTTAGTGGGTTACCTATTAACTGACTTCAACAAATAACATAAATTTGAGAACTGGGTTAATTTCTTTCATTTGCAAAATGTCTTTCACCCTGTCTATAACTGGTGATTCATCTACTTTATCAACTAACTTTTACCCTGCATTACAATTTGATGGTGACTATGAATGTGCTCTGCTGCATTTATCCACTTTTAATTCAATTCCCAATATTGATAGTAAAAACAATAAATTTCACTATGGAGATAACGAAAGTGTAGAAATACCTGAAGGTGCATATGAACTCCAGGATATATCTGATTATTTAAAATCAAGTGTAAAAAAAGGAACAACTTTCAGTTTGTTTTGCAATAACAACACTCTGAAAACATTTATTTTTTGTTCTAAAGATATACATTTTGAAAAAGACAATTCTATTGGTACGTTACTCGGCTTTAGTGAAAAAACTTTACCACCCAATATAATACACGAGTCTCAGCTTCCAGTCAACATTTTATCAACAACCGTGGTGAGAATCGAGTGTGATATAGTGAGTGGATCATATATTAATGGAAAATCAAGTCATATAATTCACGAATTTTCACCCAATGTTGCGCCAGGTTATCGAATAATTGAAATACCAAAAAACATTATATATTTTCCAGTCAATCAAACTAATGTTAGCTGCATAAATATCAGATTATTGGATATTAAAAATAATTTGATTAATTTACGTGGAGAAGAAATTCAGCTATATCTACATATTAAGAAAAGATGATTGCTTACAATAAATATAGTCATGCAAAACCAAAACACGTCAGTGTTAATCGAACAATCCGAAAAGGAACAACTAAAAAGCTAATTAAAATAACTGAAGAAAATAAAAGATTTCTGAAATTAATTGGACTTCGACAATGAGCATTCTAGATATATCATGTTTACCGATATACGATAATACCATTGATAGTATCGAATACCATTCATACAAGCCATATGTAACAAGTTTTAATAAAAACGATGAAATTCGTATACCTATCAATCAACAAGATCTTTACATACTACCATCAGCCAGCACCCTTTATTTAGAAGGAACAGTGAATATAGTGAAAAAAGATACAAAACAAAAAGTTACAAGTGTAGAATTCACTAACAATCCATTGTTGTTTCTTTTTCAAGATATTCGTTATGAACTTAATGGAGTGGAAATAGATAGATTAAAAAATGCCGGAATAACTACAACTATGAAAGCTTTATTATCTTTTAATGAAAATGATGCCAAAATAGCAAAGTCTTGGGGATGGGATGTAAATGGAACGAAAACTAAAAGCAGTTTCTCAGCTTCCATCCCACTAAGCAGTTTCTTAGGGTTTGCTGAAGATTATAAGAAAATTATCATTAACTGTAAACATGAATTAATATTATTACGCAGCAATACTGATATAAACTCAGTAAAAATTCCACCAGGAGAGATTCTCGAAGAGATAATAATTAACAAGTTAGTGTGGCGTGTTCCGCATGTTAAGGTATCTGACAAGGAAAAAGTAAATTTGCTTAAGATTTTAGAAAAAGATCGTCCTTTACGTTTTGCATTCAGAAATTGGGATTTATATGAGTATCCTTTACTACCGCAAACTACTAAGCATACATGGTCAATTAAAACATCATCACAAATCGAAAAACCTAGATATGTTATAATAGGTCTGCAAACGAACAGAAAAAACTTAGCAGAAAAAGATATGTCGCGTTTTGATCACTGTAATTTAAGAAATGTTAAAGTATATCTCAATTCTACATATTTTCCTTATGAAAGTTTAAATGTTAATTTCAATGATTCAAAATTTGCCTTAATATATGAGCAATATACCAAATTTCAACAGTCTTATTATGGAAGCAGAAGTGAGCCGTTGCTAAGTGGTTCTGAGTTTATAGAAAAAGCACCACTATTTGTAATCGATTGCTCGAGACAGAACGAAAACATTAAATCAGGCCCTGTAATTAGTGTACGCGTGGAACTTGAAAGCAATTCAGAGATACCCGATCAGACAGCAGCATATTGTCTCATTTTAAATGATTGTATAATAGAATATAGACCACTAAGTAATTTTGTAAAAAAAATATCATGAATTGTGATCTAAGAATAGTAGATCTTCAAGGATTCAAAGATGTCAATAATCATTTTATAATTAAAGAATTTGCAATTTTATATAAAGGAATCACACAAATATTTATTATCAAACCACCCTATCCATACAACCGTTTATCCACGGAGGAAAAAAAACAAGTACGATGGCTAGAGAATAATCGAGGACTTTTTTGGAGTGAAGGATTTATTGACTATAAAGATTTTAAGCGTGTTATAATTCCATATTTATTAAATAAAAGAATTGTTACAAAAGGTGAAGAAAAAGTAAAGTGGATTCAGGAATTGTGCAAAAACTGCGATATTATAGATGTTGGTGAAAAAGGTTGTCCTAATTTTATTAAATTGCTAAATAAATATGAAACAGCAAATAATAGCTTAAACTGTATACATCATAAGAAAAAATGTGCACTGAAAAATGTTTTATGCATTAAGAAATGGTATGATGATAATAATATTAATGTACTTCTAGCTTAATACATAATTTAATTTAACCGTGTTAGCCTGTAAGTATTTTGTTATTATGAAATAAAATGAAGTAAAAGTTATATAATAAGTTTTCTTTTATCCTTACCGAACAAAACGCCAAATCACAATGCCTGTGTTTTTTTGAAATAACGGTATTGTTTAGTTTTTTAAATATAATAGATAGGTAACCTATTCAAGTTGGACCTGTTAAGTTTTTGAATAGACATAAATGAATAGATGAGCTTTTAAGTTTTTGAAATGATGATATATTTGAATACGCTTCGTATAAAGTTTTCAAATAGATGAAAATGAATAGATAACTTTTCAGTTTTTGAAACGATAATCTATTCAAGTAAGCCCTATTTAGTTCTTGAATAGACGATAATGAATAGATGTGCTGTCAAGTTTTTGAATCGATGATCTATTCAAATACGCTTCATGCTAAGTTTTCAAATCGAAGAAAATGAATAGATGAATAGATCGAATAGTGTATAATTGGGATTTTCTGGATCTTATTTGATCCAGAAAACCCAATTATACACTACTTAGGTAGCTGCTAGATCTAGATCAATGACTACGGAAGCATATTTATGAAGTAAGTACGTAGGTACACATACCGATGTTAAGTTTTATAATTTGAAGGTCGCACCGCACACGCACGGCTCTCGCTGCAGTGCGGTGCGATTGCTAATACCTAGTGAGGTGAGGGAGGATCGTTAGATAGAATAGTACCTAGGTATATGTATATGTAGTACGTGACGTGCATGACGTGACGTGAACACGAGCGAGGCGAGGTAGAGGTAGAGGTATAGTATAGTATAGTATAGGTAACCTTGATTGAGAAAGCGATTGCGTAACGACATTGGGAAACGGACGCGAACGGGTGTATTTTTGATTGTGCACATTTCCATCGTACGCTATGAAGGGAGTTTCTCCATGTAAAACTTTCCTAATTTCCATCGTACGCTATGAAGGGAGTTTCTCCATGTAAAACTTTCCTAATTTCCATCGTACGCTATGAAGGGAGTTTCTCCATGTAAAACTTTCCTAATTTCCATCGTA